>OY776079.1:25000-2502238 GCA_963675205.1 Catocala nupta | reverse complement strand
TGCCTGTAATTCATAATCTTACTATACAGCTATAATTGTTTAAATAAATGTAAGTACAAAGCACAAAGTTCCTTAAAGCAATCTGTGATTTAAATAAATGTTAATATTTTAATTAATAAGTGGTACTATGTGATTGAAAATATTATTACTGTCGATACGTAAATATAATATATTAAATAGTCGCTATGGAAATAGTGCCTTAAAATATCTTTATAATATTATTAATTGTTTAATAAGATAAGAAAAATAATCAAGGCTGTACTAGTAGTAATTTTGAAATAATAATAATTAATATGTTATTCATAAAGAATAAAAGAAAGAACTTTTAATTTACTTTTGAGATTACGTTTATATTTTGCTGTTTTTACAAATTGCTGTATAATATGTTGATGATAAGTGAAGGAAATGTATTTAGTTAAAACTTTTTAATAAAATTTGATTCAATTTTCATACTGCATTTCATTTAATTATCCAGTTTTTTGATATGAGATGCTTAACTATAAATACGTTAGTAACAATTGAAGTAAGAAATACCTGTTTTTAGCTTAGTAAGCAAGCATATATTTTTTCATACCTTTTTTATATTTCGCTAACACTTAGCTTAAAAGAGTCTTAGGTGCTTTAGCCTCTTCTTACGAAAGGTAATAATGTATAAATATTAAGAAACGTCTTAGCTACAAAACAGTTAATGGACTTAGCGTGTTTATAGTTAAGCATTTCAGGTTAAATCTATCGAAAATTATAAACCTTATAAATTTAAATAAAATGCTTAACTAAAAGGTCTCTAAGTGTAGGTTAACGAAGCTTTAGTGCGGCAATCAATGTCAAAAAAAATGTGTATTGCTTAACTAAACCAAAAATTCCTGTTTTTTTATATAATTTTAAGTATATTTCTGAGCAGGAAATATCCTAAATGACGCTGGAAAATATTTGTTTAAATTATATTTAACAATCACTGATTTATGTATAATAGTTTTCTAGAAACAACGATTCCCACGTTTTTTACGTTTTTCTCCAAGATCACTTTTTGGGGTTAACGTGGTTTTAGTTAAAGGACGGCAGTGTGCCCTCCGATATCGCGTTAGTCTCATGATGAGATAACGACTGTCCCAGAAGGGTTTATTATTATTATTATTGCATTAAACTAAGGTCTATATTGAAATTCAACTACTTTATACGGATTTTATCGCGTTGTTTTTTTTAATACATACCTTATACTTAATTTTTAAACTTTAAACTACTATTGTTACTACTACTGTTACTAGTCTATATAAGCTACTAAAATTACAAAATCTATTTAGTTTTAATTTTAATTTTACATTAGTATTAATTTTAGTAACAGTGTTAACAATAGTAATTTAATGTCTCAAAATTAAGTAATATTAATGTATTATAAAAATGAGCAACGCGGTAGAATCCGCGTAAAGTAGTTTAATTTCAAAATAATCATTATTTTTATACCGACAAATAGCTTATTGTGCACATTGATACTTGCTGATAATCAAACCTCACGATTAGGATGGCACGTATAAAATAGATGTAAAATGGTATGGGGGTATAAGCTACCAAGTTGTCGTTGTGAAGCGAGTGAAAGATAATATAAAATAATATACACATTGTATAGATAGACTAAACAAGCAATTGTGCATTTTCGTAGAGTAATTTCCGCCTCTCCTTTGCTCACAAAGTAGACATCCTGCCACATGCAAGTAAATAAGCCCATCTAAACGCTCTCTGACGTCATTTGACTGGTACTGTTTCAAAGAGACTTTATTTAGTCAAATAACTTATTCATTTAAGTTATAAGGTACTTGTGTCAAAGTTTATAAGTTAGTGAGTTTTTTGAAGTTATATTTAGGTTAGTTGTTAGGTTCAGATGAGAGTTGAGCCAATGTATTGTAGCAAAAATGAATTAAAGAAAAAAACATCATGTAATATATGATAATGACTACCCAAATTAAAAAAAAAATTATATTGTAAAATTTTAACAGCTGGGCGGATACTAGTATATTAAAATGTTTAGTTTTTAGAGAGGAAAAGGGGAATATCAGATGAAAATTTTACAGGTAAAATCAGTCTGAACTGCAGTTATCTCTTTTCCAGATTGATATTTCGTTTGGGCCTAGCGCAATAGGTCTATTAAAAGCCTTCAAATGATATTGTCTTAATGTTTACGCGAATGTTATACATTGAACATTTACATTATACGGATTTGACACATATTTGCTTTCACGTCGCCCACATTTATGATGTTAATAATTTCAGCTTCATAAAGCAGTTTATAGATATGAAGTGCCGCATAAATTAGATTCTAGATATTAAGCGTCATCTAACAATGTTCAAGGATATTCTGAATCTTATGTACGTCGTTACGTCACCACAACGAGCGTCTGTCTGGTGCTCTAAGTGATACGTGTAAGCACTTATTAAACGGAAATTTATCACTGCCTTAGCGCTGGCTCAATTACCAGAACGCTGTACAGTTAGAGACAATGATTATTAATGCAGAAGAGACGGTTGAAATAATAAAAATCTGTAGTGCAGTGGTAGTGAATGCAACTGATATGCTTAAGGTCTTGTGAATAGTGCTATTGGGTTTTATGTCAACAATTTCTTAGTATTTAGCCCGTTGCATGGAATCTGGAATTAAACAAGTAAACGGCAATGTGCTCGCCTCGTTTTATGCAGAACCTATAACGATAGCTGGCGAAATATACGTGTGTTTGAGAGTGTAGGCGTGAGACTATATATGCATTTTATAGTGTAGGGTTCGCGTATGTATGACATTTGTGGAAACGTAAGACGATATTATATACGTAGTATTACTTGTGACGGAGTGGTGACAGTGCGACGCAATCGATCCGCTAATTTAAACATTTGGACAATCCTTGAGACTTTAATTATCCTTGTCTCCATTTATCAATAGTAATAATGATATTCGATATTCTACCACATACACACAACACTATCTAGCCCAAACTAAGCAGAGCTTGTACTATGGATACTAGACAATTGATAAACATACATATATTATATACTTTTTTTTTATAAATACGTACATATTATACATAGAATGACTAATCAAAAATCGACCCAGGTCTCTGCGTCACTGTGTCGCTGGAACTTTATAATCATTTGAGCAACGGACATGAAAAATGAAGAAATACCCAGCCTCGGTACGATGATTTGCTGATAGCACAATTTTTTGTCCCGTGTTGGGATCGAACCCACAACACTCGAGGCAGTGGCACAGGGAGGCAATCACTTAAAACGCTACGCCATTCGTGCACTTAATAGGATTACACAATGTTTTTTATTGTGATGATTTTATTACCATGGTTACAAAATTTTAACATCTTGATGTCAAACGAATAACCTCGGAGAGCACGTTAAGCCGTCGGTCCCGGCTGCCATGAACATCTATGGCAGTCGTTATTGGGAAGTCAGTGCCCTATAATATCCTGACACTGGTCTAGCCTTAGCGTATCGTTAGCCTTCGAGTTGCGGAGGTCAGGTGGCAGCCGCTCCGTGTAAAAACTGATATCCAGTCAAATCCGGTTAGACCAGAAAAGCCGACCCCAAGTGACTTGGGAATAATAAAGGCTAGGGAGAAGAAATGTCAAACGACTATTTTTAGAAGTTCATCTTTTAAATTTATAAGTGAATACTGAGTCGCACGACATACTCCATTATGCTAAAGGCAAACACAGATCAGAAACGCTAGTTAATGGAGGATCACGTTCTGAAGATAATCTTGCTGCTACTGTGACATAAGTTTGTGCAGGCCATCGTGACGTTCCAGGGTCGATTTCCGGGTTAAGTTAAGTGTTATTCTTGTATGTTTTGAAATTAAAGTATTTTAATCTGCCACCTTATAGCCAAACAAACACATAACCATAGAAGCATTATAGTGTAACCGACTGCCACGCCTGAGGTCGCGGGTTCGATTCCCGCTCAAGTCAAACATTTGTGTGCATGAACATGGATGTTTGTCTTGGTCTGGGTGTTTCTATGTATACTAAGTATCTAAGTACAAAAAAAATATGTATATATGTATGTTTATCCATTGTCTAGTACCCATAATACAAGCTCTGCTTAGTTTGGGCTAGATAGTGTTGTGTATATGTATATGATATAATATGAATATTTCTATAATCATCATAAAAAAAAATTCATATAATATAATATACAGTTTTCGCTGTCTAATTATAAAAACACTACGTACAACTATTTTAAACTATTTAAATTTATACTTGTTCCAAAGTTTTAATTAGTTTTCAGTAGTCACGGTTGCAGAAAAACAAAGATGGTCATTTAACTACCTTAAAGGGTTTTTATTTTAATTTCGCATTGGTACTTTTAATTAGTGTCATCGATAGCTCAGTGGGGAGACCAACAGACAGCAATGCAGGTCTCGGGTTTGAACACACGTCGCGCACCTCTGACTGTCGGAAATTATATGACTTTTCGAAATTATGTGCGTATTGATTGACAATTATCGCCTGCTCCGTACCTCGGAGAGCACGTTAAGCCATCGGTGCTGGCTGCCATGAACATCTATGGCAGTCGTTATTGGAAAGTCAGTGCCCTATAATATCCTAACACTAGTCTAGTCTAACTAGTCAGGTGGCAGCCGCTCCGTGTAAAAACTGATATCCAGTCAAATCCGGTTAGACTAGAAAAGCCGACCCCAAGTGACTTGGGTATAATAAAGGCTAGGGAGAAGAAGAATTAGCAGTGTCATCAACGGTATTTTTTTTTGTTTTTGTAATGTCTTTTTTTTTGTCATGTTTGTAATGTCTTTCATTTGCGAGTCTGATTCGTACAACCAGGGTTACATACATTATTTTTATTAAAAAACAACAACTCCAGCACTAGGCATAATTCCTATATCGCGGGGGACTTTTAAAAATATTCAAACAAAGAACACAAAGAACATCCACACTCGGAACAACCATTTGTGGATCACACAAATTTTTGTTCCGTATGGGATTCGAACCCACAACACTCGGTGATGGGACTACTTAAACCACTTTGCGATTCGTGCAGTCAACCTTAGAAGAGCATGTATAGAAAGAAACTTAAAATCTCAGTTCTATATCCACGGGAAGATAGACAGAAAAGTATGATACATTGTGATTGCCCATAATGTTGCAATGGGACTTAAAACCCAATGATTATATATCCCATTGAAATAGGATTCTTTCTTATCGTGTGGTTAGTGGCCAACCTGTTGTTAAGAGTTGTTCAAGCCGCCCGTAGGCCTCTGACATGGCTTAACGACTGCTGTCAATTTGGCAATGGCAATGACAATCGGAACCGACTTTTTATGTGCCCTCCGAAGCACGGAGACGTTCAGATGAAATACCACTAAGCAGTCACCCATCTATAGATTGATAATATAATTTTAGGTGTTTTACTTTGTAGGTCTAGTAGAAGGAGGTACTAAGGTAAGGTGACTACATCAAGGTCAAAATTATTAATAACTAGTTTTCCCCACGGTTCCACCCGCGTAAGTCCCGTTTCCGTAAGAATATTGGGATAAAAAGTAGCCTATGTGAATCCAGGTCTACAGCTATCTATATACCAAGTTTCATCGCAATCGGTCCAGTAGTTTTTGCGTGAAAGAGTAACAAACATCCATACATCCATACAAACTTAACTAGTAAGGATAACCTATTATTAATACCCAGTAATTACAAGAAAACTAAAAATAAACCTCACTAACCATAACATCATGGTGTATATCACGGTTTTCAGAAACAAAGAAAACGACTCGAAATTTAGACTAGGCCTAGATTGGCATTCGTGATCTTATGTTACCGAAACTAAAAGACCGTCACTTATCAGATATTAGGCATCTATCTCCTAAGCCTCTTTCAGCCATGACGTCACTGTCTTAACGATTCTATGCCGTTACCAGCAGACATTAATCTAACTAAGTGTCAATTAAGTAGAAAATACGGGAGGCGCGAACGCCTAGTACATTTGTTGTGACCCCTGAAAAGTTACACCGCTTCAGTGTCAGACAATTGCGATTAATATGTTCTAATGAAGATCGAAGATTGGTCGATCGGTTTGTTGTGATAGGCGGAATTGGTTTTTGGCTATAGGTAAACCATCTTCACACTACTTTAGGTGGTGAAATACAGTCTCTAATGTGTCAGTGTCGATATCTAAACAGAAGCCTAATTAATAAATGTTTGTAATGTAAGACAATGTATCTATAAGATTTTTGAAGTGAAAACATCTTTAGGCTCCTCTTAAACTCCTAAAAGGGGCACAAAAAAATACACAACATACATAAAAAAAAATAAACAAACACAAACTGAGTCCACGTTAATAGATAAAAATAAGAATTACGGATATGTTCAAAATAATCCTATATCACATTCTAGTAGACAGATGGAGCCACTTAATACGACTACAAATTCAAAAGTACAGAATAAATGTTTTAATACACAAAGTGATTACAAAAATAATCTCTGCATCTATAGCACTAATAAATTTAATAAAACCTTGACACTAGCCGAAAAATACTTCCATGATGATTATCACATATGCCATCTTACACCAAATGTTGGAATAAGACATCTTCTGAGAGATATACAACTAAAGCTGAAAAACTATACTCTAAACGACTTTTGTATAATTATGGTTGGCGAGGATGACTTCAGGATTACGAACAATTACTTTAACATTATAACTGATATTAGAAATATATTACAGAAGATGAAAAACACAAACATTATTATAACATTGCCAACTTTCAAACATACCAATTATTACAATCTGTACAATTCTAGACTGGAAATCTTCAACAATATGTTAAATATGGACGTCATGACGCACCATTATGCCTATATATTGGACTCTAATCGAAACCTGAGTTATCACCCCAGTTCTTATGCAAGTTCGGGGGCATTAAGCGATCGTGGCATGAGTACTGTATATAAGGCTATCTACGACTTAATGCTGGGAATCATTAATGAGAATGCTATAAACACTCAGGAGGAGTTATTGCCTGACACGGAACAAGCAGAACCAGGCCTTTTTCGAGTCTAAATACGTAAACGTTCTCCATCAAAATATTGCAGGTCTACGTGGAAAATCGAATTTGCTAACAGTGTGCCTACAGGAATTGCGTGACAAAAACACACATGTCGACGTCATATGTTTGACTGAACATTTTATGATGGCTGGACAGGAGGACTCTTGTGTGATACCTAACTACAATTTAGCGTGAAGCTACTCCAGAACTAACTCAAAAAGGAGGCGGGTCATGTATTTATGTAAAAATGGCTATAACTACAAAAAATTATTGAAATTAGTAGAGTTATCAGTATGTTCAGTGTTTGAGTGTAGCGCTATAGAGCTGATAGACTATAAAATTCTTATTGTTTGTATATATAGAGTACCTATAATTAGCAATTTAAATGATTTTTTTGACAAATTAAATAAGATAAGAGAACCAACCAGATTACAAAGCAACACATGTATTGATAATTTTGCTCACAATTTTAGAATTAAATGTAAGTCAGAAATTATTGAACTAGCTTTGTCTGATCACACTGCCCAGCTCTTACGTTGCAAAGTTAAAAATGTATGTTTACTTAGGTACTGGCGAATAAGGCGACGAGACTTATGCATCGAAAATCAAAGAAAGTTTATATATTGTATTAGTCGGATGTCATTCAAGGATGTGTATGGTGCTTGTGACCCAAACATGGCATATAATACCTTCTTTGAAACATTTAAGCTGTTTTATGAGCTTTGTTTTCGCTACAAGACTATAACTGTGCATGTGCATAAGAAGCCTAAATGGATTTCACGTGGCATAAAAACCTGCAGTGCTAAAAACGTTTACTCCTGTGGCAGTATAGATTTAACCCTATCAATAATAACAAGTTAAAACTATTGCAGTATACAAAGAGACTTAAAAAGATTGTAAAGTTAACCCAGCGCGCTCAAAACACTCATAGTATTAATACATCTATGAATAAATCTAAAACTGTCTGGCAAATCATAAATTCAATCAAAATACACCAATTGATTCTATTCCATATATTAAATTAAATAATTCAATTTTGACCAACTCTTATGAAATCTCAAATGCTTTTAATGATTATTATATAAATAAGATAACTCCAACAACCAGTATATGTAAAGATCAATATAAAAATTATTTAACTACAAGACTTAATTCTATATATATGAAACCATGTGTACCTGATGACGTAAAACAAATAATAAAAGGTTTAAAAAACACAAACAGTGTTGGATATGATGACATATGCACTAAAATACTTAAATGTGTGGCTGATTATATCACAACTCCACTAAGCTACATTTTAAACCTGTGTATAGAAAGTGGGACATTCCCAGATAAGTTAAAAATTGCTATTGTTAAACCAGTACATAAGAAAGACAGTAAAGAAGACGTGGGAAATTATAGGCCAATAGCTCTACTACCTATTATATCTAAAATATTCGAAAAGTACATATATAATATAATTAATAATTACTTGGAAACATACAATATTTTAGCACAGGAGCAAAAAGATTTCAGGCGGGATAAAACTATTACTCTTGCTATATATGAGTTTTTAGAAATCATTATGTCCTGTGTTGACAAACGAACACCTATCTGCGCCATATTTATGGATATGACGCAGGCGTTCGATCATGTGAATTTGGATATTTTATTGCACAAGCTCGACAGGTACGGCATAAGGGGCAATATCCTAAAACTCATCGAAAGCTATCTAAAAAATCGCACCCAATATGTCAAACTTACAAAAGTCAATATTAAAACCAAGATGGAGGACATTTATTTATCGATAGAGCGCAAAATACATTATGGTGTGCCGCAGGGGAGCGTATTGGGTCCCTTACTATTCATAATGTATATTAATGCGACTTCTAATCCTATTACGCTCTTTGCTGATGATAGCACCGTTGCAATTAAATGCAATGATAAAGTAACATATGAACGTGATATAAATAGAACATTAAGTGACATAATTAAATGGTTAGATACTAATAACTTAAAGGCCAACGTACGCAAAACCAAATTAATCCACTTTAGACAACGTATAAACCCTGCTATGCATATGATCAACTACAAAGGTGAACAAATTAGCACAACCGAATCGACAAAATTTCTTGGACTTATTGTAGATGACAAAATAACATGGAAGGCTCATATTGAAACATTGTGCAAAAAGATTAATAAATCAGTATATGCTCTTCACGAATTAGCAAAAATATCAAGTGTTAACACTCCTAGTGGGTTGGTAGCTTCAGTCCTAAGGTATGGGATAGTTTTCTGGGGAAACTCGACGGACAGAGGCATAATATTTAAGGCACAGAAAAGGTGCATCAGAGCTATGTTTGGGCTACAAGCGACTAACTCTTGTAAGCCATTTTTCCTAAAATTTAAGATACTTACAATGCCATGCCTATATATGTATGAAGTATCTAATTTTGTTAAAGCGAACCCAAACTTATATAATCTAGCGTCAACAACTTATAACAGGAAGCAACGTGACATATATCGCCTTTGTATGCGGCAGACCAGTACAGCCTTAATGCATAAAAGCATATTTCATATGGCACCTGTAATATATAATAAATTACCAACTGACATAAAAGCAATGAGTCTTAAATTATTCAAGAAAAAACTTAAATTATTATTACTAAATAAATGTTATTATGATTTAGATGATTATTTGAATGATAGTCTTAATTAAAATAATTTATGTTTGACTAGGTTTGACTCTAATTAATGATTAAATATGCAATAAATTTATGTTCTTCGTTCTTTTCTAAATATGTAATTAATTAAATTTATTTTATATTCTTAGTACATATAAAATCTATGTGAATTTTGCATGCCACCAGGCCGAAACACTTGAGACATATATACGGACTTGTTAACATCATTGTAACAGTGTGTTCTGCGAAAATAAATCATTTCATTTCATATCATTTTATTCATTTCATAGGCGCGTTGAGCACTTTTTGGGTGAACAAAAATCATGGAACTCGCGTCATCGTCACCGAACGCTTTCCATGAGCTATATGTATACTGTGTATTGTGTATTTTTTGGGTGAACAAAAAGCGTGAAACTCGTGTCATCGTCACCGCACGCTAGTTACTTAGTTTTCACTTCTATCGGCAGTCCCCAAAGACTGCACCGCAAGTTTTTTTTTTTGAAGTGTACTCAACTGTACGTGCTTTGAGTACTTTTTGGGTGAACAAAAATCATGGAACTCACGTCATCGGTACCGAACGCTTTCCATGAGCTATATGTACATTGTGTATATATGTGTACTTTTTGGCTGAACAAAAAGCGTGAAACTCGCGACATCGTCACCGCACGCTAGTTACTTTGTTTTCACTTCTATCGGCAGTTCCCAAAGACTGCCCAGCATGTTTTTTTTTTTTTGTAATTACATAGATGGCCGTAATATTGGTTTATACTACAACGCACGTATGTCGTAGTGACTTAAGTGGTCGCCTTGCCACTGCCACAGCGCCGAGTGCTGAGGGTTCGAATCCCACACGCGACAAAACTTTGTGTGATCTACAAATGGTTTATCTGAGTCTGAGCGTTCTTTCTGTCCGTTGTTTGAATGTTGGCAAAGTCCCCAGCGATACAGGATTCATTCATAGTGCGTAACATAAATAAATAAAATAAAATAAAAGCCTTTATTATTCCATTGGCATGTACAATCGTAAGAATGGTAATGGGTGTGGATATCGTTAGTCCAATATTTATGCCATCTGCACCACTCTTCGGATCCGGATGACGGCCTCCTCGAGAGATTGCCACTTGTCGCGATTTCTTGCGAGGTTGGACCAATAACGTGCTCCGACGGTCTTTATCTCGATCTTCCACCTTGTAGGCACAGTGCGTAACATAATGACATGAAATTTTATTTTTGGTTAATTGAAGTTATTATATTTTGTTTATGTTATTAGTTTAAATTAAAAAAGACAAAGTTTTCAAACTCGTTTAATAATACAAATAAATTGAAAAAGGTAATCATTGAATTCATTACAACCTACTATTTACTGAATATAAAAGAGTCAGTTCAAGAAGTAGAGCTTCCTCACGAATTTTGAATCTACTGGTAACCAGGGTCGCTTCTAAAGATGTCTACAGCGATGCATCTTTCTCATAAAGCGATTTATTTATGGGATTAAATAACAAACCACCAAACATACTAATTGCGCAGCAAAATATGCTTACTAAAATATATCATAATGAGCACATTACGCATGAAATCACTGCATTCCGTCTCGGAAGGGTTAGGTTATATTAGGCTGTCTTAAACCCACCCAAAAATAGTCCGTCCGTCGACTTATTTTGATCTCTTTAAATATATTGCGGTTTTAATTATGGTGTTCATTTACTATTTTTGACTATTATATTTTAGTATATCTGGTGATATGTTAATTATGTTTAACATATCAACATATCGCCTTTATTTATTTAGAAGAAAATTACCCTTTATACGTTTCTGCTAAGATTTCATTCCAGTACATTTAATTTTGCAGTCTAAAATATGTATTAATGCAAAATTTAGAAAATTGTACAAGTCTATAACGCACTTATTTAAATAGTCATTAATATTCTTATGCTACGTCATACCGGACTTACTGCATAATCTTTTGTCTGAAATACATTTTATTTTACTGGATAATTGCGATACAACAAGAAGTATGATAAAATATTAAAGCAATTGTACCGATCAGTCTTATAAACAAAATCATTGTCAATTAAAGTTTTATATTCAAATTGCATAACAATACGTCACTGATGAGCGTAATATCTACTCTTTATAAACCTTTGAAAGGGGTTTAATACAATATAAGGCTTTTGGTATTATAACATACTAGCTTTTGCTCGCGGCTTCGCTCGCGTAAAAGTAGGTTAGATGTAACAGTGTTTTTTTTAAGATAAGATGTAACCTATTGTACTCAGTGGTAATATGGCTTTCTAATGGTGAAAGATGAAACATTATTTAAATCGGGTGAGTAGTTTTTGAGTTAAATCATTACAAGCAAAAATCAAATCTTTCCTTTTTATAATATTAGGATAGATAAACTATTGCCAACATATTATAACGGCCTCGATGGCGTAGCGGTTAGTGTAATCGACTGCTACACCTGAGGTCGCGGGTTCGATTCCCGCACAAGCCAAACATTTGTGTGCATGAACATGGATGTTTGTCTTGGTCTGGGTGTTTCTATGTATAATATGTATGTATTTACAAAAAAAAAGTATATATGTATGTTTATCCATTGTCTAGTACCCATAGTACAAGCTCTGCTTAGTTTGGGCTAGATGGTGTTGTGTGTATGTGATAGAATATTATTATTATTATTATTATTATTGAAATGTACAGCTGAGTCTGCACATGAACTAGTATTTATTAATCTCTTAGTATGAAACCTACATGCCTGGCAGTTATCCAACATTATGGTTCAAATATATGTTGTGACGTCGGCCAATTCTCACATGGTCAAAGCATTGTGTGTTATTTATATTACCCTATTGAATTTTCGAACGGAAAATAAATTGTTAATACAAGAGCAGTTTATTATACCATATTAAGACCAACCAATCTTAGTTTTGGTAATAGTACTTCAATATTGAGCAATGACGTTAATAAAGATATTTCATACACATAAACTTTAAAATTATATGTAAAACTTTTAAAAAGCAGTGTTTTGGTTCTTCTGTTTATTGTAAACAAACCTGATTTACTTTTTTGATATAATATATTATTGACGATAGTTAATACAAAAAAAGACAAAAATACAAGGCAATAATTGTCTATAACTCCTCAGGATTGTTGTCCACTGAAAACTAAGAGCCTGGCGCATTGCGACAGTGAAATGCTGATTTATTAGGACACAAAAAAGTAAATCTGCTGGCCACTTCTGGGCACGCAAAGTATCAATTAGCCATTTCACGAGACATACATGTCATATTTGAGGAGCACGAGGTCCAAGAGGCTCATTTTCGTTATTATTTTAAAGCTTTCCAACTCTCGTTCTAGGAATATTGTTTATATCTCGGCAGTTTTTGAAAACAATAATAATAATGTTGATTACGCAGTCCAAATTACAATTAACATTAACATTGATAGCAACACTAGGCAGAGCCTGTATCGAGGCTATCTGATAGGACAATAACACTTAGGACTAAACTGTTTTACATTAATTGTGTACTTAAAACTAGTTATTCTATCTTACATCTAAATCTAAATTTTACTGAAAGAAAGAAACAACTTAAGGTAGTGAAATATTAAATAGGCAACTTAATCTATTAATTTTAAATTATTATATATCAAAACATATTTATCAAAACATCAATATATTTAGTTTAAGAACGCACAGAAGGAACACCCATATCTATAACAATTACCTACCTCACGATCACATCACATATACAAATTTTTCTGTCTCGTGTGTTGATTGAACTTCAACGCTCTGCGTGACATTTAAATTTTACGTAATATGCGCAGCTAGATAACAATAGCTTATCGAAAAGGAAGCACGCCTTTTACTTACTACTTGGTATATTTCCAGCCTTCATATTACACAATATACCACGGGGAGTGCTCTGAAGAGTTATTCCACCTTATCCCGCCCTCCCCTTTCCTATCCAGAATAACGCGTGCTTGGCTCAGATGCCATCCTTACACGGTGGAGTCGACTAGAGTGCGTACCAACAAGTTTGGGTCCTCATACCTCTGCCGAACGATCAAGGCATGGAATTGCCAAGGTACGTGTTTCCTTTTTCCTTCAATCCTGGGTCCTTTAAGTGGGGCGTGAAAAAGCACCTTCTCAGGCCGTCAAAGTAGAGACCTCAACATCGCCTCGGCTGCTATGAGGACGATGTGAAGGCCACTGCTCTTAGACCAAACGACTGCTTACCGTCAGGCGGAGTGTGGTCAATTTGAAGAGCAAAAAAAAAAAAATAAGAATAGCCGAACAAAAAATCTGAATAAAACTTTCCCTATTTCGGTAACGACCATGGTAGGATAGAATCAGTCGTAGTAAACCAATCTATACCACGACGCCAACGAAGCATTCAACGTCCATGCAATTCAAGAAATTGATAACAAAACCAATTTCCAAATATCTATCCGCAATCTAAATAACTACGTAATTAATTAATTTTAACTAAATGTTATAACATTTTGTAGCAGAATAATGAGCAATCGCACAAGTTTGATACAATGAATATTTTGTAATGAAATTTAATTATTTGTTTGATTATTAGTGATAAATTTAGATCGTTAGTTTAAGAGTAACTTGAATTGACTACACAGATGTAGTGGTTTAAGTGACTGCCTTGCCACTGCAACTGTACTGAGTGTTGTGGGTTCGAATCCCACATGTGACAAAAATTTATGTGATTTACAAATGGTTGTACCGAATCTGGATGTTTTTGTGTCCTGTTTGAATGTTTGTAAAGACCCCGCGATACAGGCATTGTTACGGGTGTGGGAGATGTCTTTTCTAAAAAATAAATAAAACACAAATTGCATATGGTGCTTAGGCTAGACGCAAGTAGTCGTTTGCCATATCGGATGTTAGTCATGCAAGCTATATGCGCAAGCTATTTGTGCGGACTATATGCACAGTTATTCGTATGGGTGTTAAGCGGGAGTGGCTCTCATTGGTCGTTTTCATGATATATACTAGAACCTCTCATGTCTCTGACTTTGATTTTATCTACATGACGTCATCACGTTGCATTGGTGTCAGTATATTTCTATAAACACTTTCTCAGTCTAACGCCTGTATATATAGGCGTACATACCAAGGCTTAGGCCAGTATATACAGAAAATCATACCTATGTATATATGTAATTATTCTTCTCCCTCCTTCTTCTCCCTAGCCTTTATTATTCCCAAGTCACTTGGGGTTGGCTTTTCTAGTCTAACCGGATTTGACTATCAGTTTTTACACGGAGCGGCTGCCACCTGACCTCCGCAACCCGAAGGCTAACGATACCCTAAGGCTAGACCAGTGTCAGGATATTATAGGGCACTAACTTTCCAATAACAACTGCCATAGATGTTCATGGCAGCCGGGACTGACGACTTACGGTGCTCTCCGAGGCACGGAGCAGGCGATAATTGCCATTTAATACGCACATAATTTCGAAAAGTCATATAACTTACTTAAGTCAGCGGTGCGCGACGTGGGTTCGAACCCTCTACATTGCAGTCTGTCATTGGAATCGGTCTCCCCACTGAGCTATCGCTGCTATTATGTTTATTTATATATTATTATATAAATATATGTAATTATTAAATGAGATAATTTAGAAGAGTTAGGCGCATGTGTACCTACTACACTCGACACTGATATACTCGTAGTTTTAGATTCAGTAACCCACCCATCATTCAAGGCAGCGAGTTGGACCCCGTGGTAGGTACTAAACAGACTGTAGTACTTTGAATGTTTCATCTTTTCCCGAGTGATCCCAACATAATCTCTCCGCTCTCCTTTTTCCGCGGAGAGGAGAGAGTCAAAGCAATGCGCCACGTTATAAAAAAAAGTGGCACTCTCCCTTCATCGGCTATGGTTTCAGGTCCCATATAATAGGCGGCTTGCCTATTTAATAGGTTCATTTCTAAACTTCAAGCTACTACTGAAAATTCCTTAACAGAATAGCTCACAAACTATTCTTCCAATCCAGGAAGCGAAGTCTCAAGCACAACAGTCACATTGACAACTATTACGTACACACGACTACACATCAAGTTAGACACCCTATATACGTATAACTACGCTACATACAAAAAAGATAATTGTCGGAAAGGCACAGTGCATAGTGGTGTCGATGTATGATATGATGTAGAGCGTAACAAAAATATAACGCACTCTCTCGCAAGATTCGCAGCGTTCAACTTCTAATAGTTCAAAGTCCAAACAGTCTAGGTTGATGTGTCGCTGTGTGTACCTAAGATGCTGATGCTATTAGATATGACTTTTTCCAGAAGCATACATGTAACATTTTGTTTTCACGTATAGCCTGTTAATAAATATTAAATTAATAATTTATTCACATAATTTATAACTACCATATAAATCCTGAAACAGTCCTCCGAACGCCTCCGGATCAAAACACGATGACGTCACAACATAGCCGCGTAAACATGTTTTCGTTCAATAAATAAGATTTATAACATTGTACTTTTGTAATACTAAGCGTGTCAAAACTTGGGACGATGATTGAATAGTGGTAATAGTTCCGTTTTGGGGTGTTTATTGTGATCCTAATGCACTTTCGAACACAAACATTGAGAACCTACGTCATAGATTATATTAATATATTTGTTTCGGAGCAGCGATCTCTTTGACTTCTCGAAGTCATGTATTAAATATTTAACGCTCGCTTTAACGGTGAAGGTAAACATATTAAGGAAATCTGCATATCTGAAAGTTCTCCATAATGTTCTTAAAGATATGTGAAGTCTGTCAACCCACATTGGGCCAGCGTGGTGGACTATGGCCTAACCCTTCTCACACTGAGAAAAGGCCCGTGCCCAGCAGGGGAACAATTTAATACAGGGCTGGTATTATTTTAAGTAGAAAATTTATATGAAGTAAGTAAGTAAGTTCCTAGTAGAATGTATGTAGGTATTACGTTCTACTAGGACACACTGTTGAAGTGTTATATAGCGAATTAACCTGAGGATTTATTTGCGTGTTTTAAAATAAAATAATTTAAAAAAGGTTTCGTTTTCCTTGTATAACCATATCTTAAATAAACTATTATAAGTTATATATAAAGATACTTTAATAACACTAGCAATATAATACATATACTACAATTATAAATATGTCTACTTATTGTCTTATGTTTTACATTGAAATTAAACTACTTTACACGGCATTTATCGCTTGTTTATTTTAAAACACTATTATTAATAAATTCAAATTTATTAATAATACTATATAACTTTATTACTATTATTAAACTATTTAGATTATTTTACACTTTGCCCGTCGTTTCGGTTGCTTTTCAGCAGCCATGGTCAAGGGATATTTAATATGAATCAAAGAAGAATACAAATATTACACCTCCGTACTTAGATATAGTACAGTGATATATTATTTAACTAATGCTGAAAATATTAAACACCAGCAATATAATTTAATACAAAGTCCTATTCGCTGAATAACTGGTTTGATAATAATTTGTAGTACAAAACATTGTTTCGTTTAAGATAGAAATGATGTACGGAATCCCCACGTGGCATCAACCCTTTTGTTTAAATAGGTACACAAAATACGCGTTTGTACACCATACAAACGCGTATTTTGTGTACCTACCTACTGTATGGTTACAGTAGTGAAAATATATTCAAATATTACTTGTATCATACATATGCATTATTTGTATGTCTCTTAATATTGACCAATGATAATAAATGACGAATATATGAAGTAATTAATAAAAAATAAACTCACTTAAAAACACAAAAGGCACTAAAAATAACTAATTATCAATTAACCAACCTATCTTCATATTATGTTTTATTTATACAATTCCAATATGACAATTCTTTTGAAAACTATTAATTATTATATTACAATTATATTTCGTTATTAATTAAGTAGTTTATAATTATATATATATATATATATATATATATATATATATATATATATATTGTGAATCAGGCTTGGCATCAACTTTAATCCAATCAGTAAGTACCACATAATAAATGATGTCCTCCTCCTTTTTCGAAGTCAGTTAAAAAGAAGAAAAGCAGCGATTGCCTAATGGGTGACAGTTGAACTGCCACAAAAGCTCTCAAGTGTGATCCTAAGGCACGCACCTGTAACTATTCAAAGTAATACTATTGCTATCTTTAACGGTGAAGGAAAACACCGTGAGGAAGCCTGCATATCTGGCAGCTCTGACTTTTTAAAGATATGTGTGTATTAAATAGTTACTTATCGCTCGCTTTAAAGGTTAAAAAAACAATTGTGAGCAAACCTGCATGTCTGACAGCTCTCCATAATATTTTCGAAGATATGTGAAGTCTGTCAACCGGCACTAGACCGGCGTGGTGGACTATGGGCCTTGTCCTTCTCACACTAAGAATAGGCCCTTGCCCAGCAGTGCGACAATTTATATACAATGCAAATATTTTTATTATTTAATATTCTAAACAATACGCACACTAGCTTTTGGTTGCTTTTTAGCAGGTATAACGCTCGCATAAATATAGGCTAATATTAAATTGCAAATAATGTTCGCATAAGCTTATTTAGAAATGCAATTATTTTAGACTATTGAAATTAAACTAATATATATTATATGAGGAGACGCCCCGAGACCATGGCTGCTGAAAAGCAACCGAAACTTTGGGGAAAGTGTAAACCTAAATATAAATAGCTCTAATAATTTAATTAGCTTATAAATTAGTAAAATTCTAAAGTAGTAGTAGTGTAACAGTTTTCAAAATTATAAAATATGTACAGTGTTAAATAAACAACGTGATAAAATCCGTATATAGTAGTTTAATTTCAATGAATAACATTCGCGCAAACAGAAGACAATATTATTTTAGACTATCTAAGGCTAACTTAATTGGAAAGTTGCTGAGGTTTATAGTACAGATTTTATTTAAGCACAAGGCGCGTTCAGGTTATATCCACAGTAATGTCTTCCAGACCGAATTTTGGTCACAGCGCCCAATTTTATCGGATATTATAGTGTACAATGTATGCGTAAAGACAAGTGTACACTCTATCTCCTGAATCTCATAGGCCGATGGGAAGGTCATCCGACACGATAGAAAAGTAATCAGCCGCAGAACCAACGGCTTTACGTGTATTCCGAGGCACGTTGGTGAGTAACACCATCAATTTCCAAATTTGGGGCTGCTTTTTTGATTGATCATTTCTTGGAACTAAAACGTAATAGCATTTTGGTATTCCGACCCGGGATTTGAACCCGAGACCTTAAGCACAGCAGTCATATTCACTACCGCTGCACCAAGGCAGTTATACCCACCAGTAAATATTAATAAAATACTGGTTATCGCCGAGTCGAAAACGTACTTCAGCTAGAGTAAGTAACATAGCAGAAGCACATGATTTATCTGCTGGTAAGTACTTACTTACCAGCAGATAGGTCGTGTGCTTCTGCTTACTATCAGGTACGATGCGTGCTTTTTTGATACTTATGTGGTTTACGACAGGTGGTGTGCTTGAAATTGTCTAAGATATTGATTTGAGACATTTCCTGATGATAGAGGCTATGATAAAAAATATTTGTTGTTTTTCCATTTTAATATTAAGTAGGTATATTGAATTCAGTAGAAGGCAAATGGCATAATGGTTGCAGCTCCTTACAAATATAATTCGTAAAACAAGCAGCATTGTAAAATTGTCGATTAAAAGTGTGGCTGTGAGTTTCTTGACCGTAGAACGGCATTGGTTCTACGGCCTTGCTTTGTTGAACGTGGTAACAGGTAAATGTAAATTCATATTATTGTTAAGTTAGTGTAACCTTGACGTTCACAAGTGTTACTTTGTGATCTAAATAAATAAAGATATTTTGATGTTTTTTAATACGAAGAAAGCACAGCCAAGTCCATAATCGGTGGTTACCCTTACCATCAGATGAACCACTATTTCGTCAACCACCAACAGCAAAAATATATCACAACCAAAGCGACAATCACAATGATCAAAAAATTTAATCACCTACACAAATCCATTTAATCGACTACAGTATTGGAACTGACACTGTATTCGAACGAAAATTGACACCAGAAAATTGTGCAGTTTTGAGTTGCACACACGTTCTTACATTTTGAAGTCGTTTAAAAAGCAATACCAACCAATTAAAGTAATTTAGTTGCCTAATTTTACGATAAAAATGGCACAGAAATACGCATTTAAATCAACTTTGCTGTCAAAGGTTTACTCGCTCTGTATTACCATTGCATAAACATTTAACTTAGTTGGAGATTTTAGCAAGTACACAGCGGTAGCCTAGTAGCCGAAGAGTTCAATCCTAAGGCGCGTATCTCTGACTTGTCGAAGTTATGTGCGAATTAATTATCATTCGCTTCAACGACAAAGGAAAACATCGTGATGAAACCTGCATGTCTGGAAGTTCTCCATAATGTTCTCGAATCTATGTGAAACTGCCAATCCGCACTGGCTCCACGTGATGGGCTATGGCCTAGCCCATCACACACTGAGAAGAGGCCCTTGCCCAATAGTAGGACTGTTTAATACAGGGCTAATATTATATTATACAGCTCGTATAAGGACAATAGCTGATGCGTTAGTTTGACATAACGCATTCTTAATACAACAGAGACCTATCTGAGTATTTTGGATCAAACTAATTTGAACTCTGTTGCAATAATTTAACACGAATATATTATTAGAATTTATAGTCACATGATTAGAGTTCGAATTGCCATACTCCCAAATTTCGAGTTAAGTCGCTGTTTTATTAAGCATGCGATAAGTCTCGTCAACGTAGTTATTTACGTGGATGCACGTAAGTGCAGTAATGTCCAGTTCTAATAAACAAAATTTTTAGGCATACGCACTTGAAATTTAAAGTTAGCGCCTCAGGCTACCAAAACGCGAAAACCTCGTTAAAATCTGCTTAGCACTGGCGTGATTGAAAACAGAAAGACAGATGGACCAAAATATTAAAAGCCTTTGTTTTAGCTTCAGCCTCTCCAATAAGTGTTTCAAAAATATCACAAATATAGCCACAGCGTATTTTTAGGTTTTAAATAGTAAAGATTGTTAGGACAGTTAGCAGAATAAGTGACAGAGCGGGCTAAATCAATATATTAATAACTCCATAGCCAATACTTGCCACTAAAAGCAGACAATAACTATAAATATTTAAATTCCAAAGTACCTCAAATATACTCGAACAACTTTTATTTCCCCCGACAATTTTAATATCATTATACCAAAACTTTAAATAAAATCTAGTACAATTCGACAACACTGAGGGATATACTTTTGAAACTGCTCTCATAAACTTAAAGTGGAAAAATAAAAAATAATATAAAAAATCTAATTTTCTTTAGAGTATAAAATGAAAAATATTATCGTTATGAAGTTGTGTTCAGTTTCAATTTTTCTGACGGTCTGTTGAGGGTCCCTAGGGAAATCAATGCGGGTCTCATGACTGTCTCGCTTAATGCCTGTTCTTCATTAACCGAACAGGAAAGTGAAAAGCTTTCGCCAATTACTGGAATATTGTTTTTCAAAGAGTGCTTTCGGAGATATAAAATATCATTTCAATACATATACATACGAATACCTCTCACATTATTCATCTATAATGATCTCTGTCTGTTTTTGTCAAATATTTTTAGGTAATCGACTTTGGTGAAAGGTGAAATTATATTTGATAAGTTTCCTTTATGATATAGAGGAGGCGAAACTTTTTATGATTACCACTAGATACAGAAAACTATTTTCTACTTAAAATTGCCTTAAAATTATAATTTAATTATATAGCATAGTACTTAAAGACTATGTTGTAATTAGAGTCTTCCAATATGTCATGTAAGTAGAAAATTATAATCATTAACAACTACTTTTAGGATGTCTCAAATATTTCCCGTAATGACTATGAATAAGAAAAAGGACTTAACAACGAAAGCTAGTTTTAACTATAAAGGGCAATAGTTTATTAAAATGTACGAGTATTTCCAACGTGACAGCTATAATTGAATTTAGAAACGAATGACAAGAAATAACATTAGCTATTGATAGACGAAACTCCAATCAATACCTGCCATTCTTACTTAAAGGTTTGTGAACCAGACTTGAAATTTCACGAAGTTTTCCGAACTTACCCGAACCCACTTAATACGTACTCTGCTATCTATGAAAAGATTGCTTGAGTGACACTGTTGCTATATTTAGATGTAGTGGTGAATAATAATAATAATATTCTACCACATACACACAACACCATCTAGCCCAAACTAAGCAGAGCTTGTACTATGGGTACTAGACAATGGATAAACATACGTATACTTTTTTTGTAAATACATATATATTATACATAGAAACACCCAGACCAAGACAAACATCCATGTTCATGCACACAAATGTTTGACTTGTGCGGGTATCGAACCCGCGACCTCAGGCGTGGCAGTCGGTTACACTAACCACTACGCCATCGACGCCGACCCCATTATTTTGTTTCTTTTTTTAATAAATATAGATAACTCCTTGAAAATATTCAAACAACGGCAAAGAACACCTAAATCATATGTAGATCAAAAATTTTTGTCCCACGTGGGATTCGAACCTACAACACTCGGCGCAGTGTCAGTGGCGAGGCGACCACTGAAACAGTAAGTCTCAAGTTATTGTCTACATTGCTTTATACCTCAACCTGGTTTTACTCTATGACATCTTGCATTGTAATATAGCAGTCTATCGACTTAGTTTCAAAAATTAACTTCAACGTTCCTAGTAAGCGCACTCGTAACACCAGATTAATTGATGTCCCATTTCGTCGTACCAATTATGGAAGAAATGCGGTTATAACGAGGTTGCCACGAACTTACAACGCTAGTTTCTCCAATATCGACCTATTCCACCTTTCTAAAAGTAGCTACCGTGAGCGAATCCTGGTTATAACTTTGTTTTTTATTCAACCAATTTGGCATACAAGCATACGGCCCATCTGATGGTAAGTGGTCACCGTAGCCTATAGACGCCTGCAACACCAAAGGCATCACTTGCGCGTTGCCGATCCTTTAGGAAAAGAAGTGGGAAGGAGAAGGAGCGGGAAGGGGGAAATAGAGTGATTGTGCCACCGGCACTCTCACTCACCGAGCGTAACACAACAGTAGGAATACTGCTATTTCACGTCGATATTCTGCCTACCCTTCCCCGGTTGAGCCGGCCCATTCATGCTGAAATCAGCGAGGCTCCAAGCAGCATGTCATATCATGTCATATCATTGTGGTATTGATTGGCTCTTGTATTTAGTACAATTGGTGTGATCATTATGATTGTTTGTCTCTATGTTTCACTTCTTACCGCTAAACATGCCAGGAAACTCAGTAATTGGCTTAAGTATAACTTTTTGTTACAGCTACTAGCAATGAATTCTACCATAACCTTAGTATTGCTCAATATTGCTAGTGCTATCAATTCTCTTATTCATGCATGTAGAAAACAAGCTGTTGTTCTTTGCCGATATGTCTCTTCTACCTAGCCTTTATTATTCCCAAGTCACTTGGGTCGGCTTTTCTGGTCTAACCGGATTTGACTGGATATCAGTTTTTACACGGAGCGGCTGCCACCTGACCTCCGCAACCCGAAGGCTAACGATACCCTAAGGCTAGACCAGTGTCAGGATATTATAGGGCACTGACATCCCAATAACGACTGCCATAGATGTTCATGTCAGCCGGGACCGACGGCTTAACGTGCTCTCCGAGGCACGGAGCAGGCGATAATTGTCAATCAATACGCACATAATTTCGAAAAGTCATATAACTTCCGAAAATAGAGGTGCGTGACGTGGGTTCGAACCCGAGACCCTCTGAATTACAGTCTGTTGGTCTCCCCACTGAGCTATCGCTGAGCTTTGCCGATATGTCTCAAGTTTCTAATAAATAAATAAACCTATATGTTTTGTAATAATAATAATAACAGCATCAATGCAATGGGCATTAGAGTATTCAGGGCAGACGCCGTTTTTCATCCATAGTTAGCAATATACCGGTCCACCAAACACCCATACCTATAGCCCATATATTAGAATCTATACGTAGCAATAGTCCTACGCCTGCTGCAGCTAGTGCCGCTGTAGGTGTTCCATCCCACCTTTGATTAAAACTCTCGAAGGGCCTCTTCACGTTGGACCCATGTCTCCGTGTAAGCCTCCCAAAGGGCCAGGTATTGTCTAATATAATATGTTAGAAAGTACCTGTGATAAGAGAAACATAATAATAATATCAGCCCTGTATTAAACTGTCCCACTGCTGGGCACGGGCGTCTTCTTAGTGTGAGAAGGGTTAGGCCATAGTCTACCACGCTGGCCTAGTGCGGGTTAGTAGACTTCTCATATCTTCGAGAACATTATTGGACTCTTAGAAATGCAGATTTCCTCACGATGTTTTTCTTCGCCGCTAAAGCAAGCGATAACTAACTATTTAATACGCACATAACTTCGGAAAGTCAGAAATGCGCGCCTTGGGATCGAACTCGACACCTCTGCGTAGCAGTCCAACGGTTTTCCGCTAGGCTAAATTTTATATTATATCATTACACTCTGAACATGGGACCCGACTCGTCTTTTACTTTTACACCAAAGCCTTCACTCATCTCACGACTACGACATCCATACAGTCAATAAAACTGCCCACATTATTGAAGACTGCCTTTGTCGGCTTCGGTGGCGTAGTGGTTAATGTAACCGACTGCCACGCCTAAGGTCACGGGTTCGATTCCCGCACAAGTCAAACATTTGTGTGCATGAACATGGATGTTTGTCTTGGTCTGGGTGTTTCTATGTATAATATGCCTGTATTTACAAAAAAAGAAGTATATATATATTTTGTTAATCCATTGTCTAGTACCCATAGTACAAGCTCTGCTTAGTTTGGGCTAGAATGTGTCGTGGGTAAGTTTAAAAAAAAAGGAGATTATGTGGAATTTAAAAACATAGCTGGCACAATACACATATATCGACACTGACAGCATATATCAATGTCGTAGGTGAAAGTCTTGTTTATAGTCTATAATGATAATACACCGTTAATAGTCTATAAGGCGTAGTAGAAGCTAATCCTCAGTCTTGTTCCACATATAAGTATATGTACGCACGATGGTTTTAGTGGGATTGTTAGCAGTATATATGAATTATCTATATTTAGTAAAGATTTTTTATTTTTCTATTTATTTAAGGAATTTTTATACATGTGTGTATATGCCAATTCCATCGTAACCTAATACATAGACATACATTTTAAAACTAAGAACTCAACTTCATTAGTGCGAGATAAAAAATATGAACATGTTTATTGACGCTTCGGAGAGAGGTGATGATAGCAAACTATGAAACATGGCAATATTTAGTCTGTTCAGGTTAAGAGTCCTCATCAACTCTCTGGCCGTTTGATACCGGACACATTCCGTCAACAAGTGATGCACGTCATCTAACATACCACATACATACCACACAGTTACGAGATTCTGATTTATGCATTAAAAAAGCAAACTTTGTCAACGGCATGTGTCCAGATCTTAAACGGAATGCTGTTACAATATATTGACTTAGTAACGTTGACATAACGAAGAGTTTGATGTTTAATTTTAGTAACTTATCCAATATGATGGTATTGAAACCAAAACTCCATTCACAGCTATAAATGAAATCTTCATAGGCTGCCTTTTATTCAGTCAGGGTAATAAAAGTTTAGAAACTATAACCCGACTACGTAAAAAAGGGGTCTAAGAAGAACGAATTAAAAATGTATATAGCCTATGTAACCCGGGCCATTATTACGAATCTATTGATACTGCATTCATTAAAATCGGTTCAGTAGTTTAGGCGCTACGGTGGAACATACAAACATACATACCCAGACTGCCAAAATCATTACCCTTCCTTTTGGCTTCACTGTAGTCGGCTAAAAAAGGACCTGTACATTTAAGTAATATAGTCTTAAGTGATATCCCCAAAGGAGGAGGCAGAGGTAAATCTTTATTAAATAAAATATTTTGACTTTCAGGATCTCAACGCATGAAGGTTATTTTGAAAGCATAAAAATCTTTATAAGACATACTTCCATATTAACCATGAACTCAACTTACTTCCTCTATTATCAATTTATATATTTTAAGCTACCAGAAGGGGTATTAATAAAAAAGAAATACACGAGGTGATTAACCTAAACTGAATTTAATCTTTACATAAATTATCAAAACACCAACAATCAAAACTTTAACACAATAATAGAATCCAAACGCAATTTGATAAGAGGTCCACTCCACACAAAGTCTCGACCAATAATTCTGGTTGACGCGCTCGTATCGCCTTATATAATCACTTTTGGTTGTCATTATTCGGTCCTCCAACAATATAATAATTTATAAATACCCTTAAATTAGCTGTCTAATTATGTTCTGAGGACATCTGATATTACAATATTAAATGATTAGCCTAATTAAAACCACGTAGCAGTTTAAGTGATAAATAAAGCAATATTATCCTCGCGGTAGGTCCTGATAATTAAAAACTTATTTTTCTGTATCTTTTTTACGTTATCATTGATTACTAAAAACGCAGCGATAACGTAGAGGGAAACCGTTAGACTGCGACGCAGAGGTCTCGAGTTCGATTCCGAGGACCACGCACCTCAGAAATTTGAGCAGTCCTATGTGTATTAAATAGTTAATTATCGCTTGCTATAACGGTGAACGAAAACATTGTGATGAAACCTGCATGTCTGAAGGTTCTCCATGACATTCTTAAAGATATACATATGAAGTCTGCCAATCTACACTGGCCCAGCGTGGTAGACTATAGCTCAACGTTACTCACACCAAAATGAGACCTTTGTTCAGTAGTGAGACAGTAATAGAAGCCTGATATAATTATTATTGATTATTAAGAAGCATACGGTCCGCCAGATGGTAAATCCAGATGGAAAAGATAACGTGACCTATGGACGCTGTCAATATAAGGCATATCGTTCTCACATTGCCGGTTTTACAAAAACACACGGTTCACACAAATGCTAGTGCAAGAATGTATAAAATTAAAGTTTGTGGTATTATTACTCCACCATCTACTTTTTCTTCACAAAAGTAGGTCCTACTAAGTTTTTCCTATTAACCTGAAATTTTGAATAAATCATTTTTTTTTTTCTCTCTCCCCTTGGATATAAACAAGCGAGATTTTATGATGTAAAACACATAATACCTCACGTTTTAAACTTTTTGAGCCAAAGATCCGATACGACACTTACTAATAACGCGGGATCTCCCAGAACGGCAGTTGACGATCAGTTTAAACTTTCTTCATGAACAACCCTATGGTAAACTTTAAAGCGTGTTTATATTTAATTGTATTGCTTTACACTGCCGCGAGCAACAACCATTGCTACAAAATAATCACCTTTATCTTTATAATATGACAAATACACAAACAAACAGACTTTGAAAGCACTACAGATAACAGCCGTATCCACTTAACGCCATTATTGCGGTATGTAGTCGCCATCTTGGATTGTGACGTCACTGTTGTAGCTTGTTTCACTGTAATTGTGAAGTTTCTAATGTTTATTTTGTTTGTTTGATCGCGTAATGGATGTTGGTGAGTTAATTTGGTAATAAAGGATGGAGTTCATACATATATTATATAATTATGTTAACTGCTATAATTTTAAACTGGAATGTTCTATTACAACGGTTAAAAGTTTAAATTGCTACAGATATGTGTTTAAGCCAGAAAGCGGTGATTACCGAATGTTATATACGTGACAGAACTGTACAGTTCATCGAATAATATTAACAGTAGCGTTTTTGTTTTATACAACGTCAGTAGCGACCGTGGCCCGCTTAAAGGCAAGGGCCTACCGTCATGCATAGGTGTCCCTTAGAATGAAAGAAAAGGCACGGGAGAGGTAGATCGAGTTTCGGAACACTTGTTTATGGGTGAAATGCTGTAACAGTAATACTAAGTCTACGCCAGTTTTCTGTAAGATATTCTCTTGGTCTTCATTATCAAAATATTTGTGTGACAGTACGTCACACAAATATTTTGACCATGCATGACAATGCGGTAAACGCTGTTACTTAAGAAGTCTGCCCACTACACCGTCTCATACCACGACCGCGCTAGGAACGTAGCAGACACGAAAAGCAACACGATACGCCCTGCTATAGGAACAGCTGATCGGTGACGGAACGGTCTAGTGAGCATAGTCTTATATATTTCCTTACAAAGAATATTTTTTTGCATGACTCGTTTCTAGCACGGTCATGGTATGAGACGTGGTAATGGGCAGACTCCTTAATTCTGCAAAATAAGATTGTATTCAGTGCTCGGTGAAAAATAAATTATTTCTGCGATTGCCTCGACTGCCATTGGTCTACTATGAGTACGTTTGCGTAACTGCTGATCTTGCCGGCACAGGTCACGAGTCCAAGAATTTAGACGATTTACCAAATGATGTCTTATCAAGGCGTAGAGTCGTCACTAATCAACAAACACATTCGAATTTCAAACATTCTTTTCTATTGAAGTTATAGGAGTTTGTTTCCATAGTCTGAAGTGTTACACATCCCTGTTGCACTATTATGTTTATATGCTGACTTCCTTACAAAGCTCACATGAGCTTATATGATGACATTTATGTACAAATAATGCTTAGCCTATAATTGGAAAATGTATCAGTATTTTATTTCTTGTGTCACATAATTTAGAAACTGTTACACTACTATACTACTATTAAACTTTATTAGTTTTAAGCTAATTAAATTATTAAAACTATTTATATTTAAGTTCACACTTTCCCCGACGTTTTGGTTGCTTTTCAGCAGCCATGGTCACGGGGAGACTAAGATTGCTTCTTCTTGGGTGGACCAACCACCCAAGAAGAAGCAAACCACAGCTAGACTGCATGATACTTTGAGCTTATTTTACGTAAATAGAAACACCAAAGATTAAATTATGTTCGGGTACTTTGAAATAACTACACTGGAACATTGAGACAACTACCATCTTAAGATGGTAGTTGCTTTTCAGCAGCCATAGTCACGGGGAGATTAATCTCCCCGTGACTATGGCTGCTGAAAAGCAACCGAAACGTCGGGGAAAGTGTAAAATTAAATCAAAATAGTTATAATAGTTTTAAAATTTAATTAGCTTCAAAATTAGTAAAGTTTAATAGTAGTAGTATGTAGTGTAACAGTTTCTTAATTATGTAATAAAGTGTCAAATAAACAATGCGATAAAATCCGTATATAGTAGTTTAATTTCAATCTTGTGTCACATTTTTAGTTTCAGTGTACTTACTTATATATTTACTATTGGCAAACTAAATAAAATAGAAAAAAGCTTTATAATTTACAGCCGATTAAAAATATGACTTACGGGTACGGGTAGGTACTGTCAATTTCGGGCACGCCACGATCGTGGCGGTAAGTCCCGTGTTCGAGGAGTGGCTGGAGAGGCGGCATGGTGCGCTCACCTTCCGGCTGACACAGGTTTTAACTGGCCACGGTTGTTTTGGCCAGTTCCTGTGTCGTATACGCCGGCAAGAGACGCCCGGTTGTCACCACTGCGGCGACTGCCGCGACGTTGTTGAGGACACGGCGCTGCACACTTTGGCGGTTTGCCCCGCCTGGGCATCGCAGCGCCGTGAGTTGATCGCGGCAGTCGGATCGATTGCCCTCTCGCTCCCGGCCGTAGTTCAGTCTATGGTCCGGAGTGAGAGGTCGTGGAATGCCGTCGCCTCCTTTTGTGAGGAAGTAATTTCCATCAAGGAGGCGGCGGAGCGGGAGAGGGTGCGTTTAAACCCTCTCCCCAACCGCAGAGCCGGGCGCCGGAGGGCGCGCGATGACCTCCAGCCACCCTGAGGTTTGACCTGGGGGTGGCGGGCTTTGTGGGCCTGCCCGCCATCCGTTCAGCACCAGGTCCGAGAGGTGGCGTGCGTGTTCCCAAGCACGCCTCTGTTTCGAGTCCGTCTCCCCTCTAGGGGGGAGACAGTAGGGTTAAATTAGAAGTGAGTGCCTTTGGGTAGGTCTCTTTGTGTAGTGGCCTGCCGTTTCATACGGCGGGCCGTAACCTCGGCGGGGTCGCGACCGCATGCGAAAGCGATTCGCGCGGCCCCGTCGATAGTGGTTTTGTCGAGGAACACCGTGGTAGGTTTAGACGGTATTCCGGGAGGTACTTTACTATTATTTCCATCTTTCTTTTACCCCGGCGAGTCCGACATAATCCCTCCGCGCGCACCCGCGGAGGGATATGCGTCATAGCATTCCCCCACGTAAAAAAAAAAAAAAAAAAAGGTACTGTCAATTTGACTAGATATCTAGAAACTGTCTAACGTTAATTACTGCTTGAATAAATTGTATTTATAAATGTAATTTTGTGACTCCATTGAAAACTATAAATTAAGAAAAAAAAATCTTACTTTCTCGGCCTTTAAAAGTTTTAAGAACATTTTCTCGTAACGTGTCAATATTAATAAATATTTACTCATAGCCAGTTGCACTCACTGATTGGTAAACGATTAGCGAAGTTAAGCAACGTTGGGTGCGGTCAGTCTATAGATGGGTGACCGCTTAGTGGTATTTCATCTGAGCGTCTCCGTGTTTCGGAGGGCACGTAAAAAGTCAGTCCTGGTTGATGCCAAATTGACAGCAGTCTTTAAGCCATGTCAGAGGCCTACGGGCGGCTTGAACAACTCTTGACAACAGGTTGGCCACTAACCACACGAAAAGAAAGAAGAAAATATGACCTACGGGTACTGTCAATTTGACTAGATATATAGAGGCTGTCTAACGTTAATTACTGCTTGAATAAATTGTATTTATAAATGTAATTTTGTGACTTCATTGAAAACTTTAAATTTATAAAATAAAGGAGACGGATACGCTTTCATACATTCTTGGGCCTGGATGTAAAACGATGAAAGTTGAATGAATTTAGAGCTTATATATTATCAAACCATCTCTGAAAATTCTGCGGATTTTGGCAATCTGAGAGCAGAGCTATAAGAGATTTAGTAAAAGTGAGGTTATGCAACAAGTTGACAACAATCTATACTAAACAGCTGATTTTTGAGCTGCGATTGCTACTTTGTTTTACTAGACAGTTATTTACTATATAAATTGTAGTATTTATTGTATTGTATTGAGTGGGAGGATATTAGGAAACTCACAAATAGATTAAAATATGGGAAGACAAGGATGTGATGTATAAAAATAAAAATCACTTTTTTAATAATAATTATCTTTTATTTATCTTCATAATCAGAATATCATCTAAGAAGTACGCAGGTGGTAGATGGCTGGCTCATGAGTCAGCCATCTACCACCTGCGTGTATGTGTATTGTGTATGTGTGTAGTGTATGTCTCCGCTGTGGTCGTTCTCTTGCATCATGATGCAAGAGAACGACCACAGCGGAGACATACACTACGGTGGCCAAGTTGTTGTGGTTCATCAACAGATGGTTGTTGAGCCAAATCTCAACAAGCTTGGCAAATATAGTCACTGCTGTTTACCTGAAAGATGAGAAAAGTTAAATAAAAAAAATCATGATTACTGTAAAATATACAGTCAGTTTAGGTTTTTAGTTGTTTTTACATGTAAATAATCTTCATATGATTATTATAATATGTTTAAGTATCTATACTTTATTTATAAGTATAATGCAGGGGCCACACTTAGGTTTAATGCTGATAATTATTAACGTGTTTAGGAACACCTATTAACAAGCAGAGTCAACTATTGTAGCAACAAGCATGATTTTTTACAGTAGGTAAGTATCTTTTATAATGCAGCCGCTACTAAGAAAAGATTTATGGAAAATCAACCTCTCAAAATCGATGTTTAGTTGGTATCCAATAACGCGTTAAAAAATGACGTTAAGCATTAGTGTTGCTCCTGCATAATGGTTATGGAAAACATAGGAAGGAACCTATAGTGAGAGACGCTGGGTAGCCAACAAACAAAAGGTTGTACTTACAGGTTCTGGTGCACGCCATTGACGAATCACTGACAGTGTCGTTTCATCATCTAAAGCTCGTCGCCCCAGTGTATTACAGCGACTAGTCGCTATACCACAATTCACACAGCGATCCATGGTGTCAATATCCAATCGATAAGCAGGACGTAAAATACAAAATAACAAGCCAAATTCAGACGAGTAAACGAGTTTATTCGTGTCCGTTAAGATAGCAAGGGTCGTACAAGTTAAGCAAGATCAGAAGTCCGTAGAAAGAAAGCACTGGTTGGGGAATGTATATAAAAAAACTGAAAACACACTCAAAACGCACACGCAGTAAACGATACAAGACGAGTGATCATAGATTGAGAGTCAGGTAGCTGTCACTGTTAGCACAGATTAAAAATACAGTTGACAAACACAGGTAATAAATCGATCTGTAAACGAGAGTCAATTTACAGATTTATTTTCATCAAGTTAGCATTTCGACATTTTTAACTGTTGACATTATATTAATTATTGTTAAATACATTTACTTTGATTGAATCAATCATCTGGTGCAAGTGATTTTATGTTTTTTTATTTAATACATTCACATTAATCGATTATAGTAATCGATATCCTATTTTATTAGTGACATAAACTTATTTTTAAGATTTCTCGTCTTCCAGATTGTGAATTAAGCTAATTTTTTATATTTTACAATAGAAAAATACAACGCTTTTTTTAAACCATATCTTAACTTAAAGCAGTCAGGCCCAGAAATCCCCGTCTCCTTTCATTCTTTCATGGCACTTAAAAGCTTTAAGAACACTCTCTCGTAACGTGTCAATATTAATAAATACATAATTTAATACAAGGTGTAAAATAACAGCAATAATATATTCAGCTGCATAAGTCGCTACTTGCGAGGTTTCAATACGACCTATCTTTCAAAATTATAACAATTTGTTTTTTTAGTATAACAATTTGTTTTTTAGTAGAAGTAATAGTTAATTTAAACACAGGTAATAATACAAAGTATTAAATAGAACTTTAATTTTAAAATATTTCTACAAATATATTTAATGCCTATACTAGTGTACCTATGCCAAATTAGCTACAAGCTAATTATAAATATATATTATACATTTCTATTAAGAATTATCACTAGCAGTGTTATAATGTGTTCTAATATAATAAAATATATAATTTATGGTATTTATAACGCAAAAGATTACTTCACATTGGATTTTTATAAGCAAATATTCAATAATTGATTTTAGAAATAGGTATGCGTACGTAAACCCATCATTTCAGACATGAATAGATAGAAATATTGGTCCAAATTGTTTTGAACTACACGTGACTTAATAGCCCGTGCATAATTGCATGTTTTGGAAAACGAAATGAGGAGCCATCTTATCAAGAATATGCATACAAATGCACATCATAAATGTCACTATTGCTACATAACTGTGGATAGCCTTTGTCTCAAATGTCGAACTTAACCGAGGGTATAATTGGCACCGTCTGTATACAGCGTGTATCAGACGTGTCGATTTACTGTGACTAATTATATCATCATGCTAGATTGTAGCTTGTCTGTAACCCGAGGATTATACTGGCGATGTTGCGGTCGACTGACTGGAATACGAAGGACTAGAGATGACAAGATAAGATCTGATTAACTGCACAAAGTAAAAGCTTTCATCCATGACAATATTATAAATTTAAAATTAGCTCCTTGTACTCTATTTTTCTTTGTTCTCTATTCTTATGTTTTCATGGTTATAGACTGAATCGTTGCGGTGGATCTGGTAAAAAGATTACTGGAAACTATATTTGCAAACTTTAATACACATGTGAACTTTGTAGTGATTCTATTTATATTTTTTTTTGCATATATTTTAAGAACAGACTCGACGAATTCTTCAAATACAAAGACACACACGCATTAGATTACTAAGCTGCTAGTGTGTTTAATATTGCGTGTTGCTTTATGAACCAATTAAAACGACGATGTGGTGATTGAATATTGACTCGTTTATTGTTACTTAATTAAGGCTTATATACTAAGTTATTATACATACGTAGTACGGACCTATATAGGAAAGGGAAATTATGATGTTTACTTTATTTGCATAATTAACAATATTAACTATTATGTATTACGGCACGTACATAGTATTTTGCTTTGCTAATAACAAGTTATATATATCACGTTTGCATGTACTATACTATACTATGATATACTATGGCTTTCGCCATATTTAACAATATAATCATAATAATAATAATATGCTTTATTTACAATGCCTGTATAAACCGGAGGGAAAGCAAAGGTAAATGCCATGTGATTTTTGGCCAGCTATAGATATTTTAAATCCAACGTAATAATATAAATAGCACAAGCAACTGCTTACCAGATTCAATGATGCTAATGAAATTTCTTGAATAGCAAAATTAGGTATGAAATCATAGCATGCCTCTTACGGTGACTACAAAAGTAAGCATTAACCGACGTCACAGACTTAATGAAATACTTACAGTTAATCACAATAATCATGAATTTCATTTTCTTTGCTTTTCTTTTAAAAGATAACTCCCGCACTAGCAATAATGCGTGCGTGCGTGCGTCCGTGCGTGCGTGTGTGCGTGCGTGCGTGCGTGCGTGGGTGTTTGTGTGTGGGAATAGAATAGCTTTTGTTGTGTGATCTACAAACACTTGTTTCGAGTCTGGGTGTTCTTTGTGTCCATTGATTAAACGTTGGAAAGTATCCCGCGATACAATAATTATTCTCGGTGGGGATTCGTCTTTATAAAAAATAATAGTTTAAAAAAACTAACTAGCTTTCTAAGATATTTTGATAACTCCCACCCCACGCTTCTTTACATTGAAATTATTAAATTATTTTCTACTGTTTTTAATAAAGCGTGTTTTTTAGTTTTTTTAAACTATTATTTATTTTTATTTTGGAACGTTTTTTTTTTAATTATTGTATTGTCATCGTTCTTTGATAAGTGTGCAAAGTTTCAAATCAATCCGTCGGTTTGAAAGGGGTAAAAATCACCTTCAAAAATTCCGTTACATAGATTTATATATACATAGATGCATACCAAGCTAATAAAAGCGTGTTAGTAAAAACTTTTTTGTAGTACAGGATAGAGAAGAAAGTGATTGCATTCATCTAAATTAACAATAAACGACATCCAAACAAACCGCAATCCAATATAATCTATGTTATATTAAATTGTATATCAATAACAGTCAACAGACAGAGAACTAGTATTCAGAATGCAAAAAAGGTGTATCAGGTCAATGTTTGGTTTAAAAGTTACAGACAGCTGCTTACCTTACTTCAAAAGCCTCAAATTGTTAACCTTACCAGCATTGTACATAATGGAAACAGCTGTTTTTGTAAAAACGAATTTAATACTATTTAAAAAAGTATCAGAGGTGAAAATAGGTCCAATACGTGCTCAATATAAAGAACAGTTGTGTAATGTTCAGTGCAAGACAGCTCTAATGCAAAAGAGTGTATTTGGTATAGCTCCAAAGGTATATAACAAAATACCCAATGAAATAAAAAGCTTGCCTTTAACTAAGTTTAAAAAGTATATTTTCAAGTTGCTGGTAAATAAAAGCTACTATTCGTTGAATGAATATTTAAATGACACAATTTTAATAACATGATAATAATGTATAATGTAATAAGAATATCATATTTTAACTCTGTAAATGGTAATATATATATTTGTTTTTTAGTGTAATAATTTAATTTGCTATTGTATGTATTTTGTCATGTAATTTTGAATTTGTTTCTTGACATTGATGATATTTTTATTTTTTACTCTCTTTTATTGTGATACTAACCCATTTAGATTTGTATGTCTCAATGACAGAACATAGAGGACAGATAATTTGTAACATCGTTGTATTAACCTATGTTTCTACAAATAAATGATTTCTGATTTCTGATTTCTTCTGAATAAAACTGCCACTAATCTGGATTACCACAAATTCACAGTTTTGGAGATTAATTAAAATCAGTTAATAGTTCACAATGAACGATACTAAATCTTCGAATAGCAATAACTAAACAGACGAAACTTACCTCAAATAGATAATTTTCGGAATATTCATGATTTGATATCAAAATCCTGTTTAAAGCCTATAAATTATTATGCTAGGTTTAGCTTAAAAGCGAAGATGTTTCAAACAGGTACTAGAATTACATTATATTATTTGATATTATCTTGGCTTTGTTCTTAGTTGTTCCACTTTAATGAGTTTTGTTTCAAAAATGATCTTAATAAAACTGTTATTGACAGTAATCCTGGACACGTGTACGGTGACGTTTCCATGGTTAGCAAATCACGGGCACTTTCCAGAAATTCAACAACCGAGCTATCAGTTGTCCGTAACTTTTAGTTTATGATTTCCTTTAGCTTAAAAGTGATTGTCTGTATTGAAGCAAGCTAAGCTCTGATAGGCTCACTTCATGTCTGTATTGATGGACTGTCCCATCTCGAATTAAAAAAAATTAAGTATAAAAAACTGTAACCCGACTACAACTATTTAATACTTTTCTGTTTCCCGAGTAAAATATTTTTAGGTTAGAATCTGAGATTTAAATTACATCATAAAAAGATTTGACAAAATTTATATAACCTATGTCATCTAGACTATTATTAGGAATCTATTGACACCTCATTCATTAAGATCGGTTCAGTAGTTTAGGCGCTACGGTGGAACATACAAACATACATACACAGACTGCCAAAATCATTACCCTTCCTTTTGGCTTCGCCGTTGTCGGGTAAAAAATATAATAAATACCAATTGTAATGACAATTGTAGTGGTTTAAATGGTCGCTTCGTCATGGCCATTGCGTCGAGTGTTGTGGGTTCCATCCCCAAAAATTTGTGTGTCCCACAAATAGTTGTTCTGTGTCTGAGTGTCCTTTGTATCCGTTGTTTGAATGTTTGTAAAGATCCCCGTGAAACAGTAATTATAATTAGTGCGGCAGTAATATACAAAAAGAAAAATAATACAAAAAGAGAAGAAATATATTCGTCAGAAAATGTTATGTAGACAAAACTGCAACGTAAGAATTGCATAACTGTACTTTACTCTGTGTAAAGAATAAACACAAGATAACTATCGTATTATATAAAAATATATAACATAAAATAGCATTCGCTCACAAATATTAACCTCCGAAGGGTTAATTCCTAAAAGGCAGCAAGATACAAACCAAAATCTATTATTATTCTCAGCTAAACCAAAATTTAACCCTCGCTTCCAAGAAACACAAGAAAAACTGTCGATTACAACATAATCAGTCACACTTAATGACATGTCCGGACCAACAGCTGCTGTATACACACGATTGGTTGCGTATCAAACGTAAGCTTTTAGGGTTCGACTCGTTCTGTATTGTCATCAGCTACTCCCGTGTAGGATGTGAATGTTTTGTAAACTTTATTTGTCCACCAAGACAAACTGGAGTTGTATTTTAAATCAATTAAGAACGATATTCTGCAGCGTGTAATAGTAATGTGTGATCATATCTTTAGGGAGCACTGCAGGTTTTGTAAATGAAAAAAACCATGTAATATAAATTTTATAATAAGAACATAGTTCTAACAAAATACCAATATAATGAGTTTATCATTTGATAAATAAGCCAATATAAAAATACTGTAGGATATGACTCTCTTCGATGTTGCTGGCATGTCATAGAAGGTAGATAAGCTGAAGCAAATAAATGAATTGAGTTCTTCACCTGTGTTTCACTAATCTATAAAGTCACGTATAATAAAGTTCAGCAATTTAGAAAACACATATTTTTTTTGTTATTTTATTATACTGATAAATTATATTTTCCCTTTGCAACGTGAGCAAAGCAGAGATTTAAGGGTGACCTTATACATCTATTTATGGATTTTAAAACTGAAAAATATTCTTCTTCAGGGGATTTCAATGATTTTTTTGTTTGTGTCTAGGGACAGACTCGGTTGCAAATCGCCTGTCAAAATTTATGACGTCATGAAAACTCAAGCAGATTGTTAAAAAATGTGGATCATTTCTCAGAGTGCACAAACGGTGCAATGGTTTAAACAGGTACTTTTTCACTATTTCATGCGAAGTATTTTGAATTACTAATATAATCGATTCTTGATAATACAGAAACTGTCTTTGAATGATACACGTGTAAAAGCAATTGGTTTTATAAATTGCGAATCCAAAGAATATAATCAGAGACCACATAAATGTAATATATTGAGTAATTTGGATATAGGTAACTTACTTCTACAGAGTGATTTTGAAATCGTGTAATTCCTTTGAACCGCGCTTTCTACTGGTGATATAGAATAACCCTGATCATATATATTTTTAATTAGAATTATGTTTTTGGGAAAATTAATGAATCGATTTTTTTCATGAAATTGTTTAAGATTCCATGCGTCGATCGTTCGGCAGAGGTATGAGGACCCAAACTTGTTGGTACGCACTCTAATCGACTCCACCGTGTAAGGATGACATCTGAGCCCAGCACGCGTTGTTCTGGATAGGAAAGGGGAGGGCTATGATTAGAACACATTAAGCGACGAGAATATTGCCGTATAATATTAAAGTTACTCTCTATTTTTAATTATTTCGAAATTATTGCTCTATAAAATCCAATAAAACTTTGCTTGAACTAGTTATTCAGCTTCCCTAAGTTAGAGTCCCTACTCTACGGAAACGATAAACAGTTCTTGAAACGCTTACAAGGTAGCCAACACTACAACTACACTAATAAAAATAAAAATGGCGACACGTCTTTTTCTACCCTAAAATATGTGATATTTAAGGTACAGCTAATCATATTTTACGGTGGTTTGTGTTTCCCACGTCGCCCTTGTGGGTCGTTACGTAGTGTTATTTATATTTATATTATGTTCCTATCTAATTATGTTCTTTAAAAGTTCGAAATAGACATATATTATTATTATTTCACATTTATTTACTACTAACCAATAAAAATTATATTTTCAAATATATAATTATAAAAAAACACATTTAAAAATATAAAAATTATGGAGGCCCACCAGCATCGAGACAAGGTCCAAGCTGTCGGTGGTTAGAGATCCAGAGAGAGGAACCTCCTCACTATTCGTGCCGTATCGAGAAGGACTGCCTTCTGCATCTGAACCTTGAACCAAGCACCTAACACGACCCTCTTAAGATGTTGGTCGAGGCTCTTGGCTGTTAGACCGTTCACCGTTAAGACTATCGGTACAATGATTGCCGAGTCCACATATCGACGACCTCGTATGCTAAGTTCAGGTATTTTAATTGATTTTTTTATTATTATTATTATATTATAAAGTTAAATATTAGCGCTGTTGATCTATTTCAAGTTATAATAACCAGTTTATTTTATTTTATTAGGGACAACAAACAACAGTGTATTATACATTACAACAATTTTATGAGTAAAATGATAGTATTAACAAACACACTGCTTACGACTTTATCCACAGATTACAATGTTATATAGTATAATTGACAGTTAAGACAAACCAAATGCTATAAATATAAATATTTACTCGTTGCTTAGGTATATCTTGACGTTGAGATTTGGATAGAGATGTAAGATCGCCATACAAATAATTGATAAAAGCTTGTAACGTAGACATTTTAGATTACTCATTTAAGATTCCCACAATGCCATTCTTAAACATATTCTTGCTTAAAAACATTATATTGACAGCTGAACTAAACTGTTTTTTAGTTATTTTCTGTAGAACGACTAAACAAAATCATGTTACTACTTTTTCTTACAATGAAGCATCGTTAAAGATTCTCTGTAAGTAACTCTATCCGACAAACTTAGTTTTATTATAAAACAGTTTAAATCATAAGCACTAGCGATTTCAATACAAGATGAATTAAATTTTAGTCGTGATTCGTATTTACATTCATGTTCTATTGATTATGCTGTATATTCATTCTGCCGCAAAGTGTTTAACTTATTCATAAGATTAGAGTATTCTAAGGTTACTAGATGTCGGCATACGATGCTACAGATTTTTCATATCGATTGTCATGGATGTTTACATTAGCTGAGGCTGACGGCTTAACGTGCTCCCCTAGCTTGGCACCTCGGACAGCACGAGGTGAATTTTGTAAATGAGAATCCATAGCATGACGCTAGCAATTTTGGAACCTTTCGAAACGATTGAACTGCGTGGACGCTGCTGTCTGATACAAAGATAACATTTGTATTAACCAAAGTAGCAAAGAGTATTATAATAAATGTTTCAGTTACTCACATTACTTTAGTAACACCCTATTTTTGTATGGCTGTTAATAACAGACCAGCTTCCTATGAGAGAGTAGGTAACAATGAACCTCTTTTGAACATGACGATGTTTTCAAGCAGGAAACACAACTACGCTGCTGTTTACTGTAAACCACAACACAAACGTCTACATAGTCTGTCTGATGGAAAGAAGTTGCTGTTACTTATGTGCAGTTGCCACACCAGCGGCAACCTCCAATGAGGATAGATGAAAGAAGACAGAAGAAAAATAAGGAGACCGTGGAAGAAAGAAAAAGGAAAAGAAGCAAAACGTAAAGGTATGGATGCTGTTAGTTTTATGTCAATATATAGTTTTAATGAACGCTTTGCTGCCCCTCATACTTGTAAACTATATATGAGTCGATAACATAAAAGGTCTTATTCTGTATTTCCGATAACTTTAAACAATGGAAGCGTTTACCTACGACAAATTTTGATTAAAAATGATTCTTTTTATTATTACCTAAAATCAATTCCTTCTGTAGTAAATAGTCACCGCAAAGCCGTCGCTGGAATAAGGCTCCAAATTCTTTTACATTGTTTCCGTTCTTTAACAAAAAGATAATTCCCCGCCGTACTCTCATAATTCATTCTTCTGCATGTTAAGCCGGACCGTTGGAGATGCATATTCATGTTTCGAGCAGCAAATATTTGCGTTCACCCATCTTGCTGGCTTATAGATTAAGTAGAATGTAAGTTTCGTTCGCAAAACTTTGTTAGGTCGGTGGTTTTATTTCTACTAGACTAATAATATATGCTGTTCCATTAGATTGGCGTGGTATTTTTTTAACATGGAGCGACAAGATATTATATTTAATACAACAAAAAATACGTGTGAGTCTTCTGCCATATTTAACACTGTAGTTTGTAGGCTTCTGTAATCAGTTTCTAGAATTAGCACACATACAACTGTAACAAGAAGTTATAATAAAAACTGTTTTAGTATAAAATACCATGTTAAAGAATTAAACTGACAGAAGATAGTAGTCTAATAACTCACAGGTGCTTCAACAGTGAACAAGGTAAAGAAATGACATCGGTCGTAGTCGTGTTGCAGATATTCGTGGGCTATTGTAACCATTTATTTTTATCTAAGTATAAATGGCTACCATAGCCCACGGCTGTCAAGCCTATCTAGCTTTATAGTTGGTTCTCACTTAGGTTGTATAAAAACAAAGCTGTAAGAATGTGAATATGTAATAATGGGCAAGAGACAAACACAAAGTCAAAAAGAACAGCGATAGCTCAGTGGGGAAACCAACAGACTGAAATGCAGAGGGTCTCGGGTTCGAACCCACGTCACGAACCTATGACTTTCGGAAGTTATATGATTTTTCGAAATTATGTGCGTATTGATTGACAATTATCGCCTGCTCCGTGCCTCGGAGAGCACGTTAAGCCGTCGGTCCCGACTGCCATGAACATCTATGTTATTGGGGAAGTCAACACAAAAGATCCCACTGGGTCCAAGTGTCGCCGGTCTGTACTGCCTGGCCCCCACACAAGATAAGATAAGACAAAGTCAAAAACCATTTATTCATTTAGATAACAAAGTGACGCTTATGAACATCAAAATATAAGGTGAAAATATAGAATATATATGAATAAAATCTGCTTGTATTTAAAGTTATAAGAATAGGCACAGGTGCATCTGTAAGTTATCGTAGAACAATGCATTTGTCAGCTTGCAATTGTGAAGTACCGGATTAAATTTCTGGGCCAGACAGAGTGTTATTGGCTTTTCAATTAGGACATTTCCAGTAGCAGTACTCTATCTGGAACCGTGCCCGGTAAACAGCAATTAGCTCGACGTCCTTACGTAGAACTTTGGAGATTTTCGTGGACAGGGATGAAGTAGGTATGTATGTACAACAGATTCAATGTTTTAAAATAACTTTCAAGGGAGTAGTATTTTCATAGCAGAGCCCTGTTTAAAACTAATTACAAAGTAACTTATCTCAGTTACCCCCTCTGTCCAAAAGAAGATGGAGGGAAATAATAATATGCCGGATATCTACTGTTAATGGGTTCTTAAAAAAGGATCAATCGCTTTTACCCCTTGACTGATAGTACCACTACTCTCTCTCCCTTGGCAAGTACCTCCCAAGGCAGACTTCGAATAATACACCAAGTCTTACTAGCATCCAAAGTTAATGCTCTTCGCTTAGCAATAGACAAGCCACACGCTTGTTAGTCAGCTTAGTGATATTAAAATAAATGAAAATCTAGCGAGGTGGCTCGAAAAATTGGCCTAAATTGGGTAGCGCGCTTTTAAAAAGTAAAATACTCCACAATTTCTTTGCATTTTCACAAAACATTTTAAAACAACAGCATTCATGAAACGAGGTAAACTGTTTCTCTTGATAAAAGTTTTACTTTGAGGTAACAACACAAAAGGAGCGTAGTTTAATAAACCAAGTATTAGCGTTCTTAATATAACCATTTTCATGTAATTAAAAGTAAATTTTACTTCCAAAACCCTCATTAACTGGGTAAGAAATTATGAACACTTTCCTTAACATCACAAACGCGTAAAAGAACCGCGGGCTTAACCGTCATGCATTTTTAATAGCAATAATAAAACCGAATAATTTCTTTGAGCGCGCGAAATGAAATCATTAACCGTCTTTCAACTTTCGTAGTAATTGTGTTAATTCTTTTGAGACAACTCCGCTTTTTGCCTGTTCTTTTGAAACTAATTAGTGATTTAACTACACTTTTTAATAGTTTTTTTCTTTTAGCTTTATAAAGAATGCTGCTTTAAAAGAACTTTCTGTGCGCTCTTTTTAAGGTCATCTGAGTAAATAGAAAGCTGTAGTGACCTCTTTGTTGGGTGGAAAATTGAGGTTTTTAAAAGGAACATTTGTCACTTCGAATGTAACCCATTGTTGGGTTTGGGCATCCTGTTCATATGTTTCCCGTTCAACGTTTTTGTTCGTTTTTGGCGTTCCACATCCGAATTCGTACTGCAGGAAGGTGTTGTTCCTATTTAAGAAATAGAATATAGTGCATTATGATAGATTTGGAATGCATTTTCCAGGGTGTATCTTGTGGTGTAGATAATTTAAATTTGACATAGCTGCAAAAAGTGATTACCCAAATACAGTGTGCATTTAAGTAATAGCTTTTCAGTTTTCTTTAATGGTTTTAGTGCTGATCTCAAATATTATTATGCGGTGTTTACCTTTAAGTAATTGTTACATTGTTATCAGATTACAACAAATATATTACTCCTAAGATCTAATGTAAACAATTGTTGGTGAACCTTAATAAATAAATTTAAAAAAAAACTCACTTAGGGCTGAGTTTTCAAACTTCAGATAGCTTAAATAGTTAGTGTAAATATATAAATATAATGAAATTTTATATACAGGATCCGACTGCCCTTGTGGTAAATTGGATAATTGTAGAAAAAAGGCGACAATACACAACCCATTTAATGGTGGAAACATTGACTTTGATCAACTATTTTATCTTAAAATATTTTATATAATTTTTCTATACACCATGCAAGCAACGCCGAGGGCTGATGTCTGAACTAGAATTTAACCTTCGATTCAAACAACGATTTAGATTCAAAAGAAAATCATTCAGTCATATAAAATTACACTTGTATTATTAATAAATTACGATATAATTTAATTTCAGTTTCAAACAGAAACCTTTGCAGTTTAATTTCAAACAATAACAGTCGAATACCAATAGATATAGAAATTTGTAGACGAAATAACAAAGGAGTATTTCTATGTTATCCTTCGGTCTAACATTTTCTAAGGCCTGCTGTTAAAACAAGGCGGGTAGGCCGGGTCGAGTAATAAGATCTATTTGTTATACCTCTACAGATACAATACAAAACGTGCCTGCTGAAAATATACGATGACTCATTTTGTAGAACATGTTTTGTTTTGTTTATGATTGTTCAACAGCACATGCCTGTGTTGTATATATTTGAAATAGGTATAATAATAAAAAAAAACAATTTTACATATTTGCGATGTAAATACGAGTAGACGATCGACTTTATACAAACAGGTACATGTATGTGGTAGTTATAAAATTAATCACTATTACTTCATATATTGAAACAAAGTCACCTGCCGCATTTATCTGTCTGTTCGCGATAAATTCAAAAACTACTAAACGGATTTTCATGTGGTTTTCACCAACAAAAACTACTAAACGGATTTGCATGTGATTTTCACCAATAGACAGAGTGATTCATGATGAAGGTTTGGATTGAAAATGTTTAGGTTTTGTATTACCCGTGCAAAACCGGGGCGGGTCGCTAGTCAATTATATAATAACGCATTATCAATATTGTACGAATCTGAGGAAAGAGCTCCCTCAGATTCGTACAATATTGACAATTAACACTATTGAAAGAGAACCAAAGTTTACCAAAGCCTTAATGGGCTTTCAGCCTGATTTTCTATTATTTTTTATTATTCTTATTCCCAACTGCATTGTAGCTATTACACAGTAAAAACTAGATACTCTAATATATATTTCATATCTTTTAATATTTACATAAAAAGGATCTATGGCGTCATATCATGGTTTATATAATTATAATATAAAACATTTCTGCCCAATCCTTTAGGCACGTAGAGGCGTTAAGCTACAATTCCAAAAATATAGTAACTTACTCTAAAAAGCAATACTACTTTAATGGCTGCCATAAAATATGAAAAAATACAACACGCTCCGTAAAGTATCCCTCCGTATGCCATTCGTGACAGTTCAGAGTGCTAACGATAAATTCTATCAGAATTCATGCGCCCAATATGTGTTGGGGTAAAAATATGAGACAGTAAGATTGGGCGACTTTGAAATATCAAATTTTGGCCTAACCCAGCGATTTCATAACCATTTGTTCTCAACGACATCTTTTACTGATTGGTGGTCATTTAAAATAAAATTGGCACATATTGGCAACTCGATATATCAGACAATTTTATGTTTTAATTTTATTTATGTTCCTGAGGTGGCAAATAAATTTACGGTCCACGTGATGACAAGCGGTCATTCTATGATTGCTTGATATGCTATAAGAGTTACAAAAGCGATGCCGAGTCGAAAAAGGATTAAAGACAGAATGCAATGCGTTGTGAGCTCTTAAAACTGAATATGTCTTTTTGATTTCTTTCTCTTATTTAATAATACAATCTTTAATCATATCGCCGTTCTTCTGTAGGCTGTGAAATCAAAAAAAATGAGTAGAAATTTCAGAATCGAATTATATCTAAGGGTTCCTTTTGCGATAATTAGCGAGGAGCACATAAATAATTGGCGAGCAACGAGGAGCGACTAGGTAGTTGAAGCATATCTAAGAGGCATTTTCCTTTGGCGATATTTAGCGAGGAGCAAATAAAAAGTTGGCGACCAACGAGAAGCGTAAGAAGCGAATAGTTTTATCACCGAGTTAATGTTCGCATCCGCTGATTAATAATTCATACCTGTCGCCTAAAGCTCAATCAATTATCGAGAAATGATATAGGTATATTATACCAAGCGAGTAACAAATTTTTAAATAGATAAGCGAGCTTTATTGATTTCGATATATCTTCAATAACTGGCGTTGCGATTGATAAAGAGAGGACAATTAATGAACATTTTAACAGGTAGTGAGAGCGAGCAAAATATTAATTATAATTATCTTTTTTCGAGATATTATAATATTACTAATATAGTCGCTCCCTTATAAGTAAGGCATGTATTTTAAGCTTGTTTCACATTTCTTGATGTAGGTATTATAATTATATTTGTCTCGATTTACATCAGTCAGTCACCGTCTGCAGTTTGGAAATAATAATATAATAATAATAATAACTGATAGGACAATTGTGCCGAACAAGCCATATATTGTACTGATAGACCGATTGGAACGCCGAGCAATGATCATCGATGTCACCATTCCACATGACGGGAATCTTGTGAAAGCTGAAAAAGAAAAAGAGTTGAAATACTTGAACCTAACTCACGAGATTGTCGACATGTGGCGTGTGGACTCAGCGATCATTGTGCCGATAGTCATTACAGTCAATGGTTTAATACCTAAGAGCCTCGACCACCACCTGCAGAGGCTCGCGTTAGATGGCTGCATCAAGTCCTTGATCCAAAAGGCAGTACTACTTGACACGGCGCGTATTGTGAGGAGATTCCTCTCTTTGGAGCCCTAACCACCGGCAGCTTGGACCTTGTTCCCGATGTCGGTGGGTCATTTCAGTTTTTATATTTTTAAATATGTATAGTTTTTATATTTATATTTAAAAATGTAATAATTAGAAAAAAATAGAAATAAGGGGAATAATAATAATAATAATAATATTCTATCACATACACACAAACTAAGCAGAGCGTGTACTATGGGTACTAGACAATGGACAAACATACATACGAGTATATGTACTCTTTTTTTTGTAAATACATACATATTATATATAGAAACACCCAGACCAAGACAAACATCCATGTTCATGCACACATATGTTTGACTTGTGCGGGAATCGAACCCGTAACCTTAGGCGTGGCAGTCGGTTACACTAACCACTACGCCATCGAGGTCGTACACATAATAAACTTTGTTATTATCATTTAGTTGAATCTGGTTGATATTTGTAATTACATAATTTGTACCAGCTGTTACAATCACATAAATTTCGTGAAAGGTATAAAAGCGAACAATTGTTCCAAAAAAAAATCGTATATAATCATATCAAAATTTGCATGACTCGTCATTGTTCAAATCGTTGTCACTGATATTTTCAAATTGTAATGCTATATTTCATATTTGAGAATTTGTGTTCTACCGTATTAACACGCGATAAAAGCATTTTAATAATTATTTAATTCTAACTAATATTTAATCGATTAAGCGACGTCACTATGTTACAAAACTAATCGCATTTTATACATTTCAAGCTTTGAAGCTGTTCTATATCACAATCGACTGAGCACTGAGTGACGTATTTTATATTGGAAACAATTGAAGTAAACCAGAATTTGTTAGTAGTAGAACAAGTAATGATATAGGAGCATCAAGTGTGATTGTTCACTGACGCGATAATATTGACTGCATCGCTGTTGCAGTTAGTTAGTTGTTCGTTAGTTGATTACAGATTTCTATTTCATATAAAAAATATAATTATGGTTTATAAATAATAGAAATAGGAAATAAAAACGGCTTGAAGATCAGAGTAATTTTATCCGCAATGGAAATAGAACCCATATGCCAAGCACCTAGTCACGCGCTACCCATGCAGTTACTGCAATGAAGACGCTGCAGTGGATATAAAAGGTGTTTGTACATGATGCAAGTAGCGCTGTAAACGCTAGCTTCTTGCGTGGAAATCAAACACGAGTTATTGTATGAGTACTTGCGTCTACTTTTGGCCGTTTATACGAGGCATACAACCCAAGTTTGTAGCGACAATGCTGACGCTTTAGTTTTGTATAGTCAGACAAGTATACAGTAGCGCGGCGCGGGAGTCGTCTCCCCGCAACCACTAAGTTAGGTTGTAGTCCAATATGTATTTATTTTAAATATAACTAGTACCAGAGAATATCCACCCATATCTACAATGAAGCATTTTATTTGTACACCTACAACAACATTTCATTTACTCAACTTGCGCATGCTAAAAGCCTCATGTATAGGAGTCTTAACTATCCGTTGTATCACAGTATCTATAGAGCGTATATGTGTTTCTTAACTCATCATTTGCAATTTAAAAGGATCTTACATAAAATAAACAGCCCATCAATTTTGTCAATATCAATAGAATTCTTTGAAACAAAAATTCTAATGTTTAGATCTAACAATTGTCATACAATTTATTCGTAACCACGCTCGGAGGTGTTAAAGCGGCAAATCTTTCACCATCTTAGTATTCCAGCCATTCGCACTTCATCAAATTCAATTTGAATTGTTTTTCCATCGTTTTACTTTGCTTTTTAAAACATTACAGTTTATTTTTTGGTGTTTTCCCGTTATTTTTCCTGTTACTTTTTTCGTTCCGCAGTATCAGTTCCATAAATCATCGGTGTTGTTTTATGTTTGCATATTCATTATAAAATTTACTGAATTTTGTTATTGTATCTTACTGAACAACCTCTTTCAAATGAATTGATATTTTTGTCATTGGGGCGCCGCTGGAAAATAAAGTGTTTTGAAAGATTTATTCCATATTATACAAACCAAATTAAATTACTCCTACAATGTTATATATATTGTATATGAAGGTTTGCGAAGATGTTTGAAGACTTCGGTATTAGTTCAATAAAATCGTCATCATATTAATTTATATAATTTATTTAGGTTGAGGCTTACCAACTATAATACATACAGAAAATTGCCTTAAAATAACACAAAATACATCATATGCTTTGAAATTAAAGGAAAACGCAACATTGTAATCGAGAGTGAGTTTCACAGTATTCACTTCATACAAATTCTAACACATTTTCAATAAGTAGATAAAACAAAATAATTAATATGAAACTAATTAAAAGCAGTAGACATGAAACAAAAGTAACTGCATTATATATCTATGCGTCACTTAAATATTTGCTACTTGTGGCAATTGATGATATAAATTGGTGGCGCTGACATGTACCGAACCCATTATATTATGCACAAAGTCCCCCCTTGTTCATAGCCCATGCTTTGAATATTTTAGACAAGTTAATTTAACTTGAAGACTGACTAACTATGTTCGTCCTACACGGGGTTACTGTTAGCCACAAGTTGGGTCAGAAATAATAACTTAAACCGATAAAAAAAAAGATTGAACTAAAATGTCATTTTTTTTTATACAACTAATGTGGCAAACAAGCATACCTGATGGTAAGTGGTCACCGTAGCCTATAGACGCCAGCAACACCAGAGGCATCGGTTGTGCGTTACCGACCCTTTAGGAAAGGAAGTTGGAAGGAGAAGGAGCGGGAAGAGGGAAAGAGGTTGAATGGGCCTCCAGCATTCTCACTCACCGAACGAAACACAACAGTAGGAATACTGCTATTTCACGTCGATATTCTGTGAGAGGGTAGTCATTCCCCGGTCGAGCTGTACCATTCATGCTGAAATCAGCGAGGCTCTACTACTCAGGAGTGGCATAATGACAGTCTTGGTAGTGCAGCGGATGAGAATGCGACTGTTGTGCATGAGATCATAGATTCTATTTCCGGGAAAATTGTTATAAAGTGTGTCTGTCTAAAAATTCTCAACAGCGGCAGGAAATCTAGAACCGTGCCTCTTGTCACCAACTCGGTGGCAATAGGCTCGCTGCCAATTGCGTAAGACTTACAGCCATAGCTAGTCAAATGTGCGTGTTATAGGCCTCTGCCTTCATCTTTGAGTTTATAGACGTGGTTGATGTGATGGAAGCTTGTTCCCATATCTAGATATTGGTCTGTGTTTTTGTCTATGTTATGCATATGTACAGAAGTTTTCCAAAAAAATAAATAATCTATACTAATATTATAAAGCTGAAGAGTTTGTTTGTTTGTTTGGTTGAACGCTCTAATCTCAGGAACTACTGGTTCAATTTAAAATATATTTCAGCGTTGGATAGCCCATTTATCGAGAAAGGCTATATAATAATATTTACTTTATTGTTTATTTTATTTTTTGTTATTGTTTTCTCCTATTCATATTCTTGTATAAAGGGGCAACCTACAGATCCACTGAATTTTGTAAACCCATCTTGTAATAAATATGTCATAGAATTAACGGTGGGGCGCCTGGTGACCTCTTAAACCTACTTCAGGCACCAGTCTCTCTACTTTGAAATAACTACACTGGAACATTGAGACAACTACCATCTTAGTCTCCCCGTGACCATGGCTGCTGAAAAGCAACCGAAACGTCGAGGAAAGTGTAAACTTAAATATAAATAGTTTTAAAATTTAATTAACTTAAAATTAGTAAAGTTTAGTTGTAGTATAGTAGATTAACAGTTTTTAAATTATGTAATAAGGTGTTAAATAAACAACGCGATAAAATCCGTATATAGTAGTTTAATTTCAATGAATAACATTCGCGTAAACAGAAGACAATATTACGAAAAAAGTAAGTTTCAAAATAAAAAAAAAACCTGATGTTCTACTTAGATAGAAATCTTGTTCGAAGAACAAAGACCTTAAATAATTCCCAATAGCATTCTCCAACAAGAACGTCCAACATCTTCCACAGCTATTAACCAAGAAGTTTCAACAAAAAATAAACCACAGTGCACAAAGACTCGAAACTTTGCAACAAAGTTCGTATAAAACAATTGAACAAGACAAGAACTCGGGTTCCGTTCATTGGCTGAGGAGTTCGAAGCAAGTAAGTGTTTCATGTAGCAATCATTCGGTTAAGTTAAGTCGGCGACAATGTGTTTGATCGATCGAACTAATTGGATTGGAGAAGTTTCCAAAATTTGCAATTGATACCAAGTGTTTGAGTTGAAGATTTAAAGCTTCTAATGGATCGTCGTGTTTGAAAATGAGCATTAATTTATTTAACTTGTAAATTACTTAATTTAAAAAAAATATGATTGTAACTTTATTTTCATTAAAATATCTATATGTACCAACAAATTGTAATTTATAAAAATTCCAACAAGTCCAACATGGATATTCATACTATGCCACCTCGAGAGATTTGGATATCCACACGAGAATGTGAGTATCTAAATCACTCGAAGCAGTTTAGCAACGAGTTGATTACTGAAATCGTTGCGCTTCTCTTTATAGGCTAAAGCATTAAAAGCATTAGTGCTATAACATCCGTGAGGTAAAGGAATGCATCACTAAATGCCGAATACATAGGTAAGTTGGCAAGTGAAAATTATGTTCGTTTATATAGAAGCAATTTGTTAATAAAGTATCCGCTCAGCCCTCTAATAAACAGGCGTGCGTATAATACATATAACCATTCGTACACCACAATTTATATATTAAAAGTCTGCTTCGTTAAAATTCTATGTGGAGGAACAGAGTGTGAAGTCCCTCCAACACAAAGGGCCTCCGACCAGGCTGGTTGATCGTGCCTGGCGGCCCGCGGCCCGACGGTTAATGTCGGGCGCTTGTATATATATATAAAGTCGCTGTGTAAACTCCACTTGTGCGATGCAGAATAGTATGACGTCATGTGAAGTGCGATTGTATCACCATCTGTTAAATGTAGGCTGAACTTCTTTGTCTGTGCGGAGTCGCCACAATGGATATATTATGTTTATATTTGCGACGGATCCTATGGTCCATTTTGATTTCCATGCCTAGCAAACAGTTGTTGGGTTTAGATTGAGAAATTTCCGTAGTAGCATTTATTTAGAAAATGTATTAAATAAATATACCTAAAACATAGTTCGCGAAATGTAGATGTAATACACCTCTGCCTCCAAACATAAGCCTTTGTTTTATATACCAAAAGTAAACTGATATTTTTGCTAAGAAAACATTCAGTAAATAGAAATACCCATCACTTAAATATTCTACCACATTAATTATTTTAAGGTTAGCGCCACATCTATAGACGTTGCGTGTTTGAACAAATAAATCAAGCCGCGGTGACATCTCATAACTCAAGAGGTGCTCGTAAATAGGCTTAAAACATAATCAACAATAGCAACGGTAACAACCCTTGTGTGATGTGGAGGGATGTAGGAAGATAATAGGAATTGAAGGAACATGACAAATCATTAATGCTTGTCGTTTTCATCTGTTTTCATCGTTATGAACATTATTCGATGCTTTGCTCGTCAGACGCCTTCTTGCTTGTACGTAACGTAATTATCCTTATTTCAATGTCATTCATTTTTGTTTTGTTACAGTGGCAAACTAGTATATGGTCTGCTTAGTGGTAAGACGCTTAGGAAATTAATAGAGAGCTGCAAACTTTTTAAAATAACGTATTTTGCTTGCGCTAGGACTAAAGATGCTGGTTTCCTGGTGACACAGTGGCTTTTTAACACGCTTTTATTAGCTTCATATGTATGTTAGTATGTATGTAACGGAAACTTTGAACACGATTTTGACCCCCTTCAAAACGTCGGATTAACTCGAAATTTGGCATACTTATCAAGGACCAATGACAATACAAAAATTTAGAAAAAGCCAGATTTAATAAAACAAAATAAATAATAGTTTGAAAACTAAAAAACACGCTTTATTAAAAAAGCAAACTAAAAAGTAGAAAATAATCTAATATTTTTTATGTAAAATAGCATGGGGTGCTTTCTAAGATATTTTTATAATCCCCCACCCCACGAATTTTTACTTAAAAATGAATAAATTATTATCTACTTTTTAGTTTGCTTTCTTAATTATTATTATTTATTTTTTTATGCCTTGGGTTGGCAGACTAGCAGACGGATCCCTGATGGTAAGCGATTACCGCCGCCCATGAACACCCGCAACCCCAAAGGAGATACAAGTGCGTTGCCAGCCCTTTAACAAGGAATGAAGGAGGGCAAGGACAAAGGAAAGGATAGGAAAAGGATCGGGGTAACTGGGCCTCCGGCTCTCTCACTCACCGATACGAAACGCAACAGTACGGGTACCGTTACTTCACGCCGGTATTCTGTGACAGGGTAGTACTACCCCGGTCGATCCGGCCCATTCATACTGAAACCAGTGAGGTTTTACTACCTACAAAATGTTTTATTTTTAATCTATTATTTTTACACAACACTAGAGTTACTTACTAGTCCGGCTATATTGGACCAATATGACATTCGGAGGGTCACATGGAAACCCTTATGTAACCAGTTGTGTGAAATGGGTTACAGCCCTATACCATTCGCATCTGAATACTTAAATGCTCGGCGTCATATTAAAGGTAAGTTTGACATTTAATAAGCGCCATCTAATACATAATATAAGCCCCGTTTATATCCTATATATATATATAGCTTGATTCCTTAGGATTTGATACTTGATGTGATTGATTAGGCCCGTGCTTAGAAGCGTTTGTTCCATTGGTCTATTCTCAGGACGAGGATCAGGGTTAAGGCTTTATTACATACGCTGGGCCAAAGGGCGTCGGTAGATCTGACACGTCTTTGTAAACATTATGGAGAAATCTTCAGTAAAACGAGTGATATTTAACTAATAGATACACACATTACTTTTTAAAATTAGAGGTAAAAGATCGAATTTGACCGCCATGTGTACTGACACATGGATGGATGGATGGATCTTACCATCTACCAAGGCTATATAAAACTGACCAATAAATTATAACTCCAACGTTTACGAACACAGAAAACCTGGTATAAGGAACACCTTACTATTACTTGCATTATCGTATACAAAACAGCGCTCACCTGTTGGCCAACTATAAACTACCGCATCCATTTACCTGTACTCTGCACAATAGCCTTTAGAAGCGAGTACAATGGGCCACAAAAGAGTTGTGCGTGACGAACTCCGAGAATGATTTAGTACCTTTGCGTGGAGCTCAGAACAATGTACGCACTTCATTTCACTACTATACTGAACTGTACCTACGTTTATGTAGCTGTTAATGGAGTTGGGCTGTCATGGTCAGACAATGAAATTTTTCGTTGCGATTTACTGGAGTGGTTTTTGCTTTTGCAATGATTGTTATATTTTAAATTGGCTGGAGGTGGACTGTCGTGGTCAGAAATTTAGTTCAGTGATTATTGATTTTCAAGTCTTTATAATAATATATTACAAGCGATCCGTCCCGGCTTCGCATTTGTATGTTTTGTTATATCTTAAAGGGATAAGGCAGCATTTTCGATTGAGCTCCCAGGTGGCTTGACTTGTTTATGATATGTTCAACAATTATATTATATTTCAATCAATTTACATAAATCCTTTCCAAATTATACACATAAACTTTCCTCATAAATCACTATGTCTATTTGTGACTACCGCAAAAAAATCCATTCTGTAGTTTTTGAGTTTATCGCGACCAGACACGGCAGGGGACTTTGTTTTACAATATGTAGTAATTAACTTAGCTAGAATCATGCTGCTGTGGTCACACTATGCGTTTTCTCGTTACAATTTAGTGGAGTGGTTGCTTATATTTATTGAATGATTAAATTTCCAAGCATTCTACTAGCTGACGACGGCCTTTGGCAGTCTGTTTCTGTAGCTGAAAGCTTGCAATGTAAGGCCTGTCTCTTGCACAATAATGACTGTAATTTGAGTTTGTAGCGTTAATATTACAGAGAAATAGACGGAGACTATTGTCTTGTTTCTACGGTAACCTGGCTTCAACTACTCAATGGGATGTTATAAGGTTTTCTATTTTGTATGATAAAGTTTTATTAATAGCTTTTGCCCGTGACTTCGTAACGTTGGAATAGTTACTTTGGGCAGCATTTTAAATTTGGCAGGCTACAATTTTGCAAATAATACACGTACAAACTGCTGACGGCGTTTTTATTAATCATACACATGTTTTCGATAAATATACTTATAGTAAACATAGACAGATTTTTTCGACTTCCATACGGTCTTTCATCTCCTATTTCATCTCCATGTAGATCGAAATTTCAAAAACGCTGGAGTGGATGTTTATTTACTTCTTATGAAATGCCTAAATACAAAGTTAAATGGTTTCATCTTAGATAATGACGAATTTCCATATAAACTTCCATCCGTTATTTCAATCCTAGCATGCTCTATTTTACTTGCATAAGGTTTAGTCTATCTCTATATAAAATTTTATCAAAATCGGTTCAGTGGCTTAGGCGTGAAAGCGTAATAGACAGACAGATAGAATTACTTTCGCATTTATAACATTAAGTAGGGAAGAGGATATATTAGTAGGGAAGTAGAGAATTACGACCAATATTAATGTATTTAAATAAATAATCAATCACGTTTAATATATTGATGGAAGCAGCGATAGCTCAGTGGGAGACCAACAGACTGAAATGCAGAGGGTCTCGGGTTCGAACCCATATCGCGCACCTCTGACTTTCGGAAGTTGTATGTCTTTTCGAAATTATGTGCGTATTGATTGACAATTATCGCCTGCTCCATGCCTCGGAGAGCACGTTAAGCCGTCGGTCCCGGCTGCCATGAACATCTATGGTAGTCGTTTTTGGGAAGTCAGTGACCTATAATATCCTGACACTGGACTGCCTTAGGGTATCGTTAGCTTTCGGGTTGCGGAAGTCAGGTGGCAGCCGCTCCGTTTAAAAACTGATATCCAGTCAAATCCGGTTAGACCAGAAATGCCGACCCCAAGTGACTTGGGAATAATAAAGGCTAGGGAGAAGTTTAATATACTGATTACCTTAATAATCCAATATTTTATGTTAGATCATAATATGAGAAACATAATCGCGTTAGTGTTGGTGCGACTGCTATGTATGAAGTCGGGTTGGATTTCCAAGTCAGGTAGAGAGAATGGGTGTTTCTGCCAAAAATAAATTCAGTAGCAGCACGCAGTCTGGAATTATGTCTGGTTGATCCTTATTAGGTGAAAACTTATACCATAGTTAACGCAATAATATAGGTAGATCAGATTCAGTTGCTTTTCAGCAGCCATGGTCACGGGGAGTGACCATGGCTGCTGAAAAGCAACCGAAACGTCGGGGAAAGTGTAAACTTAAAAACAAATAGATTTGATAGTTTTAATAATTTAATTAGCTTAAAATTAGTAAAGTTTAATAGTATAGTATAGTAGTGTAACAGTTTCTAAATTATGTAATAGAGTGTTAAATAAACAACGTGCAACGCGATAAAATCCGTATATAGTAGTTTAATTTCAATGAATAACATTCGCGTAAACAGAAGACAGAATATGTACATATTATGGATATTGATATGAAATTCAACACAAAACTTCACATCTGAACACGACACAAACGGTCCCAAAAGCCTCAGTTGAAAGCGTATAATTTAATTCTAAACATCAAATTAGTTGGTACTACTTATGATATGTGTACCGAGATGTTTCGATTAGTTAATGATATCCTCTGGCGTTCCCGTACAATATTCGTTAACATGTTTTTGGTTCAATGAGTACCGATGCAATAAACTTGATTTCACATAGCTTCGGAGGGTAAGTACCTATCGTATTGTTTGAAGTATTACATATAAGACGTACACATTTATTATCTAACATAATATGTGCTATACTATCTATATTGACTTCAAAGTAAGAAGTAGTTTAAGTGGTCGCCTTGCTACTGCCACTGATCCAACTGTAGTGGGTTTGAATCCCGCATTGGACAAACTATTTGTATGATCCACAAATATTTCTGGGTGACTCTGGGTGTTCTTTGTGTCCGTTGTTTGAATATAAGACACGATTTATTGCGAGTGCAGATATTGTCTTAAAATTAAAAGATAAATAAAATCTTTAATATCTTGTGACATGTGTTACTTCTATTAATACTTGTCTGTAAACTTACTAATTATTCTAACTACACATTATTATAATCAAAGCCATGGACAAGAGGGAGTTCCCTGTCATAGGTTTATTAAATTTAATATAATATATTTATATGAATAAGTAATAGCTGAAAGAAAAAGTACTCAGATTTATTCTGGCATTCGTGAATGCGTGCAAGATTAAATATTAAGGCAAATTGTAAGGTATCACCTTACTAAGCTGATACCGTGTGAGTAATACCATTCCAAGACATAATTGCATTCTGAAAAAGGGTATCGCTCATCATGGTTCAATAGCCACATAATATATCCAATAGATCAGACCCTGTTGCTAAGAATAAAGCAATCTTTTAACTTATTCTATTAGTTATAAAATGGCTGTAACTATTTTATATCAAAGTAGAATACTTCTCAAGTCAGCCTCTTTGGCTTTCGAACGTTAATTATACAGTGCTACTAGACATAAAAGTTAATAAATATCACTGAATAACGTAAATCAATTCCCATAAACCGCATATTTAAATGTGTTGGTGCTAAAATAAATAAAACTCAACCAACCCACTTATATGTCGAGCTTCCACGTTGAAAATAATTATGGGAATTTACTGAAAGCTCGAAGTTTAATAGTTTCCTACCCGATACCAGCTGTTATTAAATTTCTATACACACTGTATGTCAACCAATCAAAAGTTTGATTGCGTTGAATAGTTTCCGCTTGTTCCTATACGTGTACCATGAACAGATTATTATGAAGTTGGTTTTAATTAGCTTTTTATAAAGGAGTCTAATGTCACTGCTTTCTTGACAGAGTGTTATTGCATGCCACTGATGCGTATGAGGTCTCCGGTTTGGTTAACAGATTGAGCGTTTTTGAGTATAATTGTGGTTACCTGTCAAAATATATTCGCATGCCTTTTATAGGCGAATATATCGGGTTGTTACTTGATGTCACCACCTAATGTATCAAATTATTTCCAAATAAATACCTTTCTTTCTGTCAAGAAGTTCTAAGTAATAGCACGTTGTCTAAAACTGTACCCGATACCGTGTTTAATATCTCTGCCTACTTCTTCAGGATTAAAGTGTATGACAATATAGTTATATTAATTTAGAAGAGCACAGAGACACCACTGCTTAGACTTAATTACTAAGACATTAAGCTTTATGAAAAACCTGGTCAAGGAAATCTTGTTATGCTTCTAGTGGCAGATGAGCTAGCGACCTTTATGACGGTAAGCGGTAAGCAACCTTTATTTATTTAATAGCACAACCACATCATATATATTTAAACAATATTAAATTTCGTTACATAGTATTTTGCCTTATATGGCACTTATGATGTACATAACATATGTAGATTGACATAATATTGTCTTATGTTTACGCGAATGTTTTACATTTAAATTAAACACTTTATACGGATTTTGTCACGTTGTTTATTTTACTTTATATAACACTGTTATTACATAATTTTGAAACACTACTATTATTGAACTTTACTACTATTTAAGCTATATATTTTTAATTAAAACTATTTATATTTAAGTTTACACTTTGCCCCGACGTTTCGGTTGCTTTACAGCAGCCATGTACACGGGGAGACTAAGATGGTAGCTGTCCCAACGTTCTGAAGTTTACACTTCACACTACATGTAGATTGGTTATAGAGAACTAACAAAAAACTAACGTTTTGCAACAAGTTGGGTGAAGTAGTGTTTTTGTTTTGCTCCCGTCATTTTAATAGTTAATTTATGTTTAAAGTGGTAATTTGGCGATTTTTCAAGTGTTAAAACGGTATTTACTACAAAAACAATATATTAATAGTGTGTATGGTATAAAATATTGTGTATAAACTACAAAAAGACAATAAAACTTTGAATTTTGCCAATTTCGGAGTAAGTTTAGTGTTTGTAAAAATAGTTATTGAACGTTACGCGTAAGTGCCACCGGTTGCACGGCGCTTACGACATTTGGGACGTGACTTGTCGGCTGCACTACTTTATCTACCAAATAGCAGCAACCGTGCTTGTGATTCTTTTGAAGTGTTAGACGCACACCGCTTTATACAGCAGCTGACAGCGCTTTTTTCCCTGATATATCTATTTCTTGGAATTTTAGATTACATTTATTTTACGCGCTAACAATGCCACCCAAGAAATGTAATGGTTGTTTGAATGCTATTAAGCAAGCTGAATGTTTGCAATGCGCGTCGTGCCGCAAATGGTATGATTTGGAATGTGCAAATATAAGAGAGAAATGTTTTAAAACTATGAACGTTGGTGACAAAAAGACTTGGAAGGGTCTCTGCTGCAGCAACAAGACGCCAAAGAGCGATAATACGCCAGCAAGGTCGTCGCAGGTTCGTGGCGTTACGTCCCCAAGCACCTCGCCGCTGGACACCAATATCACAATGCGCTACAAACAGTCTCAAAGTCAGCCAACTGCGGTAGCCGCTGACATGTCCGAGTACGATCTCGACAGCACTGATGCGCTTCCTGCTTGGTACAATACACTCGAGGAAAAACTAACAAATAAACTTTTAGCAATGTTAAAGAACTCTTTATCTGCCGAATTGTCTACCATAAAAACCGATAATGTGGAAATATTAAAGAGTATAAGTTACCTGAATGAGAAATATGATGACTTCCAATGTAAAATTTCTAGCTACAGTGAAGATATTATCAACCTTAAAAAAGAAAATACAGAGCTCAAAAATACTATTACTGACTTATCCTCTCGCTTAGCACTCCTGGAGAATCACACACGTGAAAGTAATGTAGAGATTTCTGGATTACCCGAACATAAGACTGAAAACTTAACCAACACTATAACACAAATCAGTAAAGTAATTTCTTGCCCCATTAAGGAGGAGGACATTGTCACGTGTAAAAGAGTTGCAAAGCTAGACACATCCAGCGCTCGGCCGAGATCTGTAATAGTGAAACTACGCACATCACTTCAAAGGGACACATTTCTGGCAGCTGTGGCGAAATTTAATAGAGCAAACGTTAAAGACAAGCTTAACTCTAGTCATCTGGGTTTGGCTGGACACAAAAACGCTATTTACATCTCCGAACACCTCTCGCCCACTATTAAAAGTCTGCATGCAGCGGTAAGAATAGCGGCGCGTGAGAAATCATACAAATACGTATGGGTTCGAAACGGACGTGTCTTTGTCCGTAAGAATGAAGAATTCCCATCAGTACTGATCAGAAACAAATCTGACATCTCTAAAATATAAGTATGCATGCCCTCCGTTTGTAATAAGACCGTATATATAAGCAACAAAATTCAATATTTATTACCAGAATATGCGAGGAATAAGAACGAAACTAGATGAGTTTCGCCTAAATACTCTGACAAACAACTATGACGTCATTGTTGTAACTGAATCATGGCTGAATAACAACATCTACAATAATGAGATATTGGATGCGAGATATACGGTATACTGGCGCGACAGAGCCTCCAGCAACAGCTCAAAGAAGGAGGGAGGTGGATGTTTTATCGCAGTCTCCAAGCATCTATCATCGTTCAGACTCCTACATTGGCAGAGTGAAATTGAGGACATTTGGATATCAGTGACAGTCTCACCTGGCCGAAACGTTGTTCTGGGTGCAGTGTACATACCACCGAGCGTAGCTTCTACAGTATATGGTAACTTTTTTGAAAATGTCAATGAAAAATTAAGCTCACGTGAGTGTGATTTTATATTATTTGGGGATTTTAACATACCATCAACAGTGGAGGAAGGATGAAATGGGTTTGTTTAGCAATTATTCAGAATGCAGATCGCAAGCAGCATTGTTATTGTTTGAATTTATTTCTCAAAATAATCTTAATCAATTAAATTATATTAAAAACGAAAATAGCAGAATATTAGACTTAGTATTAAGTAGTTTTGTAGGATTAACTCTAACCCAAGCGTTAAGCCCCCTGTGTACTATCGACAATCATCACCCTCCACTGGAAGTGACGGTTGATCATGCCAGTCACCCTCGTGAACGGCCTTTAGTGCCAAATCAATTTGGTACGTTAAACTATAAGAAATCAGACTATGATGCTATCAACGCTTATATAGATAAGATAGACTGGCATGATGAACTGGCAGCATGCGTTACTGTAGATGAAATGGTTGCAGTGTTTTACGTTCACTTGCGCGAGTGTATTAAATGTAATGTTCCAAAGTCAAAACAAAGACAGTGGAAATATCCCATATGGTTTTCTTCAGCTTTGATTAGGATGATTAGTGAAAAAAATAAGAAACGTTTAAAATATAAAGTGACACGGAACCCTCGTGATCACTTCGAATTCCAAATATTACGAGACAGAGTAGATAGAAGGATAAGGCAGGATTATAATAGTTATTTAGATACCAATGAAAGTAGAATTTTGTCTAATTCTAAACTATTATGGTCTTTTATGAAAGATTTAAAAAATAGAAAATCGGTTTACCCGCCTATTATGTACTTAGAAAATAAATCTGTTCAAACCCACGCAGAAATGTGTTACATGTTTGCCGACACTTTTCATCAACATTCTTATTGAACTCACAAGATACACCGATCATATCTTTTGATTCCAAATGTCCCCAAGTAATTACAAACATGCATTTTGAGAAAAAGTCCGTCTTAAAGGCATTAAAAGCTATAAACGTGAACAAAAGTTCCGGTCCCGATGGCATTCCTCCTCTTTTTATTAAATCATGCGCGCAAAGTCTTTCTACTCCTCTCACAATAATATATAACAAATCTCTAAAAACTGGCACATTTCCTGAGTATTGGAAAAAGTCGAATGTTGTACCTATTTATAAAAAAGGAGATAACAGTGTAGTAAAAAATTATAGACCGGTATCTCTCTTGTGTGTGTTCTCAAAGGTTTTCGAGTCTCTCGTCCACCCTTTATTGTACTGGCACGTTAAGGAGATGATATCACCTTTCCAACACGGATTTATAGCGCAAAAATCTACCAACACAAATTTGATGTGTTACGTCAGTGACATATCTTCGGCATTAGATTCTGGACTTCAGACAGATGCAATTTATACTGATTTTTCCAGCGCTTTTGACAAAGTGGACCATAATATACTATTACACAAATTAGAACACAATTTTGGATTTACTGGTAATGTCAAGTCATGGCTTAAGAGTTATTTATCAAATAGGTATCAAACTGTTGTTAAAGATGGATATTTTTCCGATCCTTACAAAGCTACGTCTGGGGTGCCGCAAGGCTCACACCTTGGGCCTTTATTATTCGTTCTATTTATAGACGACATAGTGACACAGATAAAGCATTCAAAGTGCTTACTTTTTGCTGACGACTTAAAGTTATATAGGACTGTAAGCTCAGAGTTGGATTCTAAATTGTTGCAGGCAGATCTGACAATCATTCACAACTGGTGCGTCGTGAATAAGATGACAATAAACTCCAGCAAATGTTATCATATTAAGTTTACAAAAAAAAGACTTCCATATAGTTCGATATATAATCTAGGCGAGACTATACTAGAAGAAGTTAGTACCATAAGAGACCTCGGGGTCACTATGGATAGCAAACTGAATTTTATCACTCATATTGATAATGTTGTAAAGGACAGTCACAAAATGCTCGGTCTAATAAAACGTGTGGGAAAACGGTTTAAAAATATTAAGACTTTACAGATTCTTTATTGCGCGCTCGTTCGTAGTCGTCTTGAATACTGCAGTCAAGTTTGGAATCCAACCTATCAAGTCCACATAGATCGATTGGAGAGAGTACAAAGATCTTTCACAAGATACCTAGTGCATAAGCAAAGTGGTAATGGCACAGATCGTATTAACTGGCGGGCTGGTTACAATGAGAGACTCAAATATTTTAAAATGAACTCATTACATAAAAGACGTTCGTATCTTGAACTATCATTCTTGCATAAATTGATTAATGGGGTCGTAGCTGAGCCGCATTTATTGGCCCATCTAAATTTAAACGTTCCAAAAATTAATAGTCGTTTATCCTGCAATGATACATTCTGGTCTCTTCGAAGCAGAACCAATGTCGGTAAATTTTCTCCTATTCGAAGACTCCAATACAGATACAATATTTCTCACAAGACATTTAATTTAGATATTTTTAAGGACACGTTATCCCAATGGAAGCGTCAAATACTGCAACCATAGCACAGTTTAAGTAAACCAATGTTGTATTAGCTTTCCCCTTTAGGGGGGAGACAGTAGGGCTTTTATTGAGCAGTGCCTATATTGGGTAGGTCTTATTGAGTAGTGGCCTGCCGTTTCATACGGCGGGCCGTAACCTCGGCGGGGTCGCGACCGCATGCGAAAGCGATTCGCGCGGCCCCGTCGATAGTGGTTTTGTCGAGGAACACCGTGGTAGGTTTAGTCGGTATTCCGAGAGGTACTTTACTATTATTTCCATCTTTCTTTTACCCCGGCGAGTCCGACATAATCCCTCCGCCCGCCACCGCGGAGGGATATGCGTCATAGCATTCCCGCACGTAAAAAAAAAAAAAAAAAAAAAAAAGCTTATACTTGCAATTCTGAAGAGTTTTTTCATTTCAATTTCTTATTTTTTTTTTGTGTTTTAACCTTATTTTGTAATTCTCACTAATTACTTGTCATCTAAAAATGCTGTCTCACACCTATTATTAGCTCGTAGGCCAGTCTGTGGTGCTGGATTTAATTTTATTGTGATTGCATCGCCTAAAAGCTGTTGGTGTGTCAATATAGTAATAAATAAATAAATAAATAAATAGAGAAGTCAAGTGTTTACATTTTTATGTAACTATTGTGACTTAATTTAATTTTAATTTATCTATAAAAGGTATTCAATACTAGAATTAGAATAAAACAGTTTGGACACGTTGCCAATTGACGACGATGCGAAGGAATGTTATGACGCTTTTTGATTTTGCAGTTTTATTTTTCTCTTCAGTTTATATTTTTTTGTAAATAATTTGTAAGTATATATATTATGTAAATTATTTAATTATGTACCGTTCATGGATATGGTAGTATTTTCTTGACATCATCAAAGCAATTTCAAGGAAACACAATCAAGCTGCAACTTGCAGTAAACAACATAGGTGACCAATAAGAACACGGTCTGATGGTAATAGTTACCATAGTCTATAATAAGAGAATTGGTGAACGGGATGGGAGAAGGATGACAAGTGATGATTAAATCTCTTGCGGTCTCGCTCACTGAATGACACGCAACAATGCACTGTTACTTTATGTTGATATTCTGTAAGAAGGTAATATTTCTCCAATTGTACCGGCCAATTGATGCTAAAATTAGCAAGGCTTTAATATAACTAGCGTTCGCCCACTGGTCAAAATTCGACCATAATTGATTTAAATTTTAAGTTTGATCATTATTAAGGTTTTATTGTCTATAACTTTACCCTTATAATAACATTTCATTTAGATTTCGCCACGGCTATACAGGTTAAATTTACCTATCTTTTCAAACAAATTATTATTTACTTGACTGTACTCTTTCATTGACGATATTCCTAAGCTTGCTACTTTGTTTTATTTTTCTTTATTACATATAAATATGGTATAGGTAACCATAGTTACAAAGAATTGTAAGACGCGCGACGTCAGACGAACAACGCCGAAATAATACGAACGCGATTCGACTGCTTGTGTCAAATGCATGGTTGTGTGCGAGTAGTGTTTTCTCGTTAATTTAATGTATTTCTAATGCATATTTTATAAAAATATTAGGATTCGCCACTACTTCTCCATGTACACTTGAATTGTGCCACATTTCGTATTCCTCCGTCCGCGCAATTTTCGTAAAAAGGGGTACAAAGTTTTTGCTTCACGATATCTATAGATATATATGTATGTTCTATTTCTGTAGTAGGTAGCAGCTACTACTCTTCAGCATGTTGCTTTTATACTTAAATATCTTATCAGTAGGGACAACCAGCAGAATACCATTGGACTGCCATGCAAAAGTCTTGCGGTCGAAAAGGCCCAATGCACGCATCTCTGACTTTTAGAAGTTATGTGCGTTTTAAATATTTTTATTTTTATCTCGCTTTACCATTAACAGAAAACATCGAGAGTTTTTCAACAGATGTGGCCCGTGCCCAATAGTGGTACACTTTAATACAGGGCTGATATTATTGTATTCATTTTATTACTTTTTTCAGAAATGCTACCCAAAACATTAATAAAATTAGTCCAAACAAGGCATCAGCAATAAAAGTAACTTGTACATCGTGAGCAGTGTAGCAAAAAGGCTAGAATACATAAATAGTAGGTACTAAGAAATCTTGACCTTTATAAGGTATGGGGCCGGCATAATTATCTTTTGACAGAAACACCGTTCTTTTCTGTTGCCAAAACGAGAGTTTACTGAATCGTAGCAGTGCTAAATAACTTTGTAATCCCAAAACTTTATTCAGCCAAAGGTCCACGGCCCTTTAAATTATGAGTAACAGTCATCCTGGAAATACGGAAACAGTGATAATTTAGTGAAAGCCCGCTCACTAAAATTATTTTATTGTTCTACTTCCGAAACTTTGTTTTACTTCCGAACTAAAAATGTTTGGACATTTTGTGGACTGTTTTCATTTGTCACGGAGTTCATAATGTTATGCGTTTCATCCCAAATATTAATTGTAGTAAAGTCTTTTATTACTATGAAATTTTGTGAGTTATGCAGATGGAACATTTCTACTAGTTACAAATATAGAATATAATTTTAATTTTAATCCTGATATTTTATGTCACAAGAGTGACTTCGGTTTTAAAATTGAACTATCTATTGCTTTGATTCATAAGAAGTTATCTGTATAATTTTTATTTTGTTTTGTAACCGCCATTCATGGACAAGGCTGCGTTTCATTCCGAGCCATTGCGGATACAAGGCCAAAGGAAAATAACCAAGGCACTACCTCTGGCAAAGGAAGGGCTTTGTTACGGCTATTGTACAGAATTGTATGTGACCATTGTACAAAATTTGAGTAAAGGGTGCTTTAAATATACTTTCCTTACACCAGACTCTATAGTTTCACTGCAAAGACGGGACATAATAGTTATGAGTACAATACGACGTAATATTCTTTGAAAAATGGGCCATATAGGTGCTCAGTGCCAGAACAAACCACGAACATCATTCATGCATAACAACCATTCTGCTATTGAGAGTCTGCCTCTAATATCCCTTATGATTTACTGTCAAAAAACGAAAATACCTCACCATAAAGAAATGTGAACATTCTTTGAAGGAGGAACTAAAAAGTACAACAAACAACTTCATACTTGAATTTAGAAGAAAGGTAAAACCTCGAGTAATATTAATAAAGACTGTGAAAAGGGTCCGTAACGTACTGAAAGCTTACCTTTACCGAAGAAAAGAGAGTATGAAATAAAACGAAAACATTATTGGAGAACTGAATCAACAGGCAATCATGAATTTGCAGAGCTTACGAGGTGCTACCAATAAGCTATTCTTTAGTACGATAAACAAAAGTCTTCAACGTCATAACAATGTTACCATACATGAATGAATAGAATTTACTCCGAGATTTTAACGACCACGATGGAGCCTACCATGTATAACACCTCTGGGAAATTTGCATGAAAATTCAAATCCAGATTTCCATTTGAAACGAAATTCTGGCTTTGAAACGGTTCTCCACGGTTTCGGGGACATATTGTTGGTTATTTCGGTATATTTCTGGTGCGAGATTCACTCAAGTGCTGAATGCGATCGAGAGCCCATTCTATGTCTGTTGTGCACGATTTTCAAGGAAATTATGTGTTACGTTATAAAATATCGTCTTTGATCGTTGGAGTGTTCAATTTTGTGACGTATGTAAGGAATTAAGATATGTTGTAAATGTAGCATAAGTTGTAAATAAATAAGAATTGATAAAATTTATTTAAAGCAATGAATTTTCTTCTGTTGGTTTTGATGTTTATGTTATAAGATTTTTGTTTACTGTTTGTTCTATTGTAACGGTGTATGAATTTTTTTTTTTTATTAATATTCCTCAAGACTTAAGATACTTACTGATATTATGCCGCATCATTGTCCCCTGCCAATACTGTATTAAAAACCGCCGTCACAAATTGATTAACAAAATACTAATTCCATGTATACCACATAAGAAAAAAATTAAGGATTCTACACAGATCTAACAAATGAATAAGCCAATATGTTTCAAATTGCAAATAAAGCCTTTTGCCTTATGAAGCCGGCAAAATCTTTAAGTATAAATATGTCCGAAAACTCATAAAAACTTATGAATAGTAAAGTTGGATAGTCTTTGACGGCAACATATTATATTATCTCAATAAAACATCGAGGATACGAAAAGCCTCATATAATATTTGTAGCAAACTTACAATATAGAAAGTTATGCGAAACTTTAACTTTTCTTTGTCCCTTTATATCGGAACTTTGTGGTAGTTAAGATTTAGTCCCAATATCAGGGTAATAACCTCAAACTCGTCTTCGAAGACTTGCCTTTGAATATTATATACTGGGTGTTTCTTAGTACAGTGAAAACCTCTCAGGGGGTGATTATACTTGTTATTATGAGCAACTTTTGTTCTAGGACATTGCCGAAATCGTAGGAAAAAACAGCTGTTCCATACAAAATTGGACTTTGACGTCGACAAAATGTATGAAACAGCTGAATTTTTTCCGCGTTGTCCCAGAACAAAATTTGTTCATAATAACAAGTATAATCACCCCCTGCTCTCAGTTTTCGCTATACTAAGAAACACCCAGTATATGTTTGTACAATTTAATATTAGCTAAACAAAACAAATAACACAATATCGCAACGGCGTCATTTTCGGGCTGCCGTGTAAAATATAATACACTAGCTTTTGCTCGCGGCTTTGCTCGCGTAAAATTAGATTAGGTTAAGTTAGTAACAGTACTCTTTTTTAATAAAATTTCGCTTTCTAATGGTAAAAATTTTTAAAGTCGGTTTTGTAGTTCTTGAGTTATACCATTATCCTCTTTATAATATTAGTATAATTAATACTGTAAATTATTCTTTTAAATAATATTATAAATTGAAAAAGCAGTTCGTCTCCGTTTGTTTTCAAACGCGATTTTAATGGAATTTCGTGTTGCGATAGTTTAATATTCGAGAAAGACATAAGCAACTCTTGAAAAATGTTGTTAGAGTGGTTTAATTATTAGTTGGTTAGTTACAACCAAAATGTTGTTTTTGAAATGTAACGTATCAGTGCACACCCATCCTAAAAGAAAGTAAATACAAAGCAACTGACCGGAAAACTAGATGATAAAATTTATGATTCTGTTTACGATTTGGATTCAAGTTTCGGGTGCGTTCATATTTGATAGTTAAGAGCCATACGTCATGTGTTCTCCGTAATTAGAGAACTTTGGAATATTTTGATGTCTCATAAAATATTAAGTATGTTACATTATGTTGCTGAAGGTTTCAACTGTAATGGTCTTTCATTTTATGAGAGCCTCTACAGAATCTGGATCAAAAATGGTTCCAATATCGTATATTTTCTTTATTTTATTCAAGTAAGTTGGTTTTATATTTTTGTTTTGGTTGTCAAGAATGAATCTCCCAAAACGTACTTATCATTTTTCATTGTTTTGCTTTTATATAAAACACTTATAATATTTATATAATATGTTTATACTATATTATGCTCTATATAACGCACAATGCCTAAAAATATGTTACTTCAATACTTTTTTTTATTCTTTTATAAAAGACAACTCCCGCACTAGAAATAAATCTTGTGACGCAGGGGACTTTACAAACATTCAAACAACGGACACAAAGAACACCCAGACATAACCCAGACACAACCATTTGTGGATCACACTAAATTTTGTCCCGTGTGGGATTCGAACCCACAATACTCGGCGCAAAGGCAGCAGCGTGGCGAACACTTAAACCACTACGCCATCCGTGTCCATACTATTCAATTAATAAAATTTACTTCACATAGATGGTAATCGAATTAAATTCCAAATTCATTAAACCCGCGTGAAATCCGAATCCTTATCAAAACACCGCTTACACTGTGCCATTAATGAGTTAACACAATACCAATGAGGGACCTGTTTATCCCAACTCTGTTTTAAAACGACAGCCCATTACCACCAACGTAAGGCCCCGTTTCAGGTTCTCAAAACATAGTAACCTCAAAAGATTCATTACAACAGATACCTTTCGTTTCCACATTAATTACGTGCGTGACTTGCTCGAAACTTAGGGGTGTCGAATGAATAATTTGTTAGAATTATGAGGGGGAGTTGTTAAAGTGAGAAATGAATAAGCGGAACAGAAAGTTTAAAACGGCCACGCTGAAAATCGATTTATGAATTTTGTGGCGAGTGAATGAAATGTTTAAATGGCGTAACTATTTTCTGAATGGCTTTTATCGAGCTGGTATGCGCATTGCCTGGGGACAGAAAAACGCAAACCAAAACGAATTCATTAAAATTTATGATTCATATAACTTTGACTTTTCAATAACAGAATTATTACAGTCCAAGTTATATTACAGAAATTAATAGAATTTACTTATAATTTTGCATTATGTTAACCTATCCAACTAATTAGTTTTCACATTACATTAATGAGAATTTCTGAGATGTACTTCAAAATTGCCTAAGTTTGTGCTTGCTCCACATTATTGTTTAAAGCGTGCATCCATGCTCTAATTCACTGCTACGATATTGAAAGACTTTAAAATCTGTACCGTGCTTATAATAGCCACCCATCATAATCGCTAACTACTAAGTACCAGAAGAGCTATATTATAACGTTGAATAACCAAACTCTCTAAATAAACGATTGTAATCTTTCAGTTCCTTCAATTACAGACATACAGTCAAGAAAGTTCTGGACAGCTTGTTCGATTTTGACGTAATTCCCTGAAACATTGAACAAATTTTTGTTACCAAGCTTTCTTTTAAAATAATATCTTAAAAATATTTTGAATGCATACACATCATAAGTCAAATACGATTAGAAATTTGTTTAGATTTGAACATTTACGTCTGTCATTTTTATTTAATAATGATAGGCATTCATATATGTCCGTTAGATAAACATTCGAGGAAGTAAATTGATGAACTGTTATTTACTCTGTAGTTCTCTCATATTTGAATATCAGTATTTACCAAATGTTCTAGATCGAGATCGAGTTTAACACTTCCTTTGTTTTCTAAAGTTATTCGTTGCACAAACAAAATCCAAATAATATCATAAATGTGAAAGTTTATGGAAATGTTTGCAAAATGTGGAATGAAATTAGTTTGCCAGGTTTCCGACTGGCACACAGATAGACTATGTACTAGATACGGGATACTTTTTATCCCGTTATATGTTCCTGTGGTATACACAGAAGGAAATGCAGAAGCGAAGGCATCAACAAATTCTGTCGTGGTTTTAGTCAATCATATTATTCATTGATGGCCTTGTTGTGGTTGTTACGCTACCGAAAGCGCGACAGTCGATTTCGATACCTGGTTTACGAAATAAAAACCTTTCCAGTAGAAGTCAGACAGGACATACCTACTGCTTGCGTTTAGAGAGATGAGCTCATACTATTACCAGTAAGATACCGCAAGATATTCGACAGCGACGAGCCATAACTTATGGAAGATAACGGAATGACATGAACGATTTTTAAAGGTATAATGTGGACATTGGTGCTACTTTTAGTACAGGGTTCTATTTTTAACTACCAATCTCTGCTGGTTATTAGTAGCATTACTAGTAAATTTGTTAAGAATCAAATCAATTAGGTATGAAAGAAATTATAATATGAACGTATGTAATCGATAGTGAAACAATCAATTAAATTATTATTATGATTGCTAGCAACAGATGGATTAAGAAAGCTTAAAAAATTAAACGTTTGACCGCGATCTCACCTGATTTTAAGTGAGATGATGGAGCACGCTTGCCTAGAAGATATCTATTCACTCGTGACTTGAAGATACCTAGATTGCACTCATCGGGAAACACAGACTTAGGTAGTCAGTTCCACTCCTTAAGGAATTTTGCCCAACAAAAAGACACATCAGTTTGCTAAGATAAAAAAATAGCAACATGTATTAAATATACTAGCCGCGGTTGAAATTAGAGTCGTCTCCATACGATTAAATTTGTATAAATCAACTCTAATGCCTAGTACATTTAAATTTATTGACTTAAAATCAAATTTCGAGTTAATAGAACGATATAAAAATAATTGCTTTAATTACAAATTACAAGTGATAACCCTACAAACACGTCAAAACAGGTCGCAACATGTCTGAAAGGTTGGGTTTTGAGCACAATGGTGGATATAATTAATTATGACAAGTATTACTTCTATGAGGGTTGGTATAAACGCGACGTCTTCAAGGATTTCGTGACGATGGCTATTGTTAACACAACTCCACCTGTCGTGCGCAGTGTATTTAACAGCATGGAATGTTCCAGTGGTGTTGACAGCTTAATAACTACATCTTGAGTTATCAAGCGCAGACATTGTTTCGGCTAGACTAATGTAACGAGAAAGGATGACCCAGTCCTCAGTCACATTGAACCTTTCCAATTATTTGTTTTTGGACGAGTGTAATTCTATAGAAATTTTAAATATTAGTTTTATATTTTAATATTCAGGACATAAATAAATACAATATTTTATTTATAAATCTGTTGTGGCAAAAATCGGTTACAAAAGCCTTTGACAGTTTACAGTACCAGACTATCACTCCAAGATGCTGGCCCTCGAAAAAAGAAAAATTAATGGAGGGATTTTGGGATGAAAGAACAGTCACCTATTCCTATATTATCTACGTACCCCAGGACGTGGATATAGTTTCTCATAAAACAACTAGACATTACCAAACTACAAGAAGACTATAAGAAGTTTCTTAAATAAACGCATTAATTAACAACTGTATTGTTACTATAAATCCCAGCCAAATATAAGTTTCACTAGCATAGATGAATTACTAATGGTATAGTATTTAATTACAAAGATTGTACGTTTTCTTCCATAATCTGTTGTATAGGGTTGTCATCTGTCAACGTCGGCAGCGATCGACGGGAGCTTATCCTACGAAATTGCCCAGATGTTAGGGTATTTGTACATTAGAGGGCATTTTGCTAGTGTGTATTCTGTTGCATGGTATTCTACTGCAAACAAATACAAGAGAAAGCAAGAGAGAGAAATCGGATCCTTATATTTAAAATGCATAGTAATATTATAATACTGATTGTATTGCTCTATCGGTATAAATTATTGCCTTATCTTTGCCAAACCGCTAAATACCATAGAAATACTATATTGAACTCTGATTTAAAAAAATTACAATACAAAACAATGTCGTGCCGGGTTTTGTTTTTGCATCCGCTGTTTTTTTTATTCTCTTGCGTCGCAGTGGCGGTAATCTATAGTGCGGTAGATGTTTTTTTAATGCAGAAAATAAGCGAGTTGGACGTTTAATGAGAAGAATGGCATACCAGAGTCTACGATCGAGAGCTGGCGCCAATATGATAATTGAATATTTTCAATCAAAAACTAAATACTTTATTGATCTAATATTATAAACAGAAACAGTGTTTACACCGCAAAAGTAACAAAATCTTATATTTTAAATCTGTACCTGTATTTCATTGTAGTTACCCATTTAACTAAACTAAATGATTGTAGATATGGAGACCGAACCCACGTTTTGATCGTAAGTACCGTGATTTAGCCATTAGTCTACTACAACTTTAAAATTATGCAATTATGACAAATTCAATGAAACACACGCAATTGTGACAAAACATTTTTCATTATTTAGTATACTTTAGATTTTGTAAGACATCTCATCTATATACATCTTTTATAACTTTGTTAAAAGACGAGGTATGAATGTATAATGTTTTAACTAACCCCGCGATTTTATCTTCTTTTATAATAACTGCACCGCCTCTGTTGCTCGTAGCGTAATATTATAGTCTATATAACTTTTGGATGAAGTAGGTTTCTAATGATTTAAAAGACATTTTAATCAGTCCTGTAGTTTTTCAGTTCATTAATTACAAACAAAGATACAAATATACAAATAAAAGAGAATTTTTTCCGTTCTTGCAACAATTTTCATTGCTGCTCCGCTCCTATTGATCGTAGCGTGATGTTATATAGCCTATAGCCTTCCTCGATAAATGTGCTATCTAACACTAAAATAATTTTTCAATTCGAATCAGAAGTTCCCGATTTTAGCACGTTCAAGCAAACAAACGAACAAAATCTTCAGCTTTATAATATTAAGTATAGATTTCCTTTTTGTAATATTATTCTAATATTACACTGAGAATAGATTTATATGTACAAGGAAAGTAATTTAAAAACAACAAGCAATGTATTAATCCCCATACGACTAAAAAACAAACACCAGCAATATTCCCAAAACCCTTTCAACTTAGCTAAATGTGCTATACTTAGGAATGGGTTCACTAAATCTATGAGGTCGGATCACGACCTCTCATTGTAAGGCCCCATCCCATTAAACGAGGGCAGATTCGAACCCAAGACGTTCCCTGAGGGTTTCCACTCGTGCCGTTAGAGTATTGCAGAATCGTGGAATATTTAACTTTACAAGTGCTATTTTGGTACAAGCAGTAGTTATGTCAAATAATAATAACAGTAACAATTAGTTTGCAGTCATACTTAATCCTTTGGGAATATACCATGTTAGATTTGTATCTGTAACAATGTGTAATCATTAAAGGCTAATACGCAAGAGGAATTTGTTGTCAAATTAAAAATTTTACTATTTTCATTTAATTAGTTCGAGATTTGATCCCGATTCTAAATCGCGCTATATATGTATACTTACCGGTCGACGTATTAATATCAAACATTGTCTTTATTCGAGTTATACATCGCACATAGCACGCGCGCCTCCTTTACATCAGCACTTTTATGTCAACTCATAAAAATTGTCTAAATCAAACCCAGTGCGCGATCACAATTCATAATCAGTAGTACAGATTTATAATAATTATCGCATCACTAATTTTATCATAAGTTACGTGGTAATTAAGTGATCAATAAATCGCATCTCATTTTAACTATCAGTGATCTTACATTTCAAACAAAGTTATGTGCGACCCATTCAGCAGCGCTATCAGTCTTGGTTAAAGTCAGAGATCTGCAATGGTGATAAGTAGACATATATTTTTAACTACATTTAGTCACGAACTACCTTTTCATGTCACAAAGTGTAAGTTTATGCATTCTCATGCCATACTACTGTCTAATACAAATGGCTATCTACTGATAAATATTATTTCAAACCTCAAATGCTTCTTACATAATATTAATAAAAAAAATATTTTTAGAATTTAGTTCTATATGGACAGTGACATAATGACATTTGACATTGGTATAATGACTGCAACACCTGGTGCATAAATGAGTTGTAAAATACTAAAATTATAAGTTGATGGTGATTTAAAAGAGTGGCCTTGAGTTTCTTGCAGGTATCTTATCATAGGCTCAACCTGGCAACTAACTTCAGTAAATGTAATAAACTCACTAACACCTTTTGACGTTCATAAGTGTAACTTTGTGACCTAAGCGAATAAATTATTTTTGACTTTGACTTTAACTATAGTGTTATGCGATATCTCGTAGTTTTACTTGTAGTACGAGGTGGGTTTTACACCATAGTGAATTTCTTTTTAATATAACTCATATAATTATTATATTACTAAGCTTTAGTTACCAATTGCAATATACCTCGCAATTGGTAACGAAATGCTCTCACACTCACAAAATCAATACATACGATAGTTGTAACAGCACACATACAAACACATCAATACTTAATCATTGAAAAACGTAGCAAATTCTAACTTCGATCAACTGGTCTTTAGTTGTCTCTTGAATAAATATATAGCTCTTTCCTGCCATTGCTTTACTCTGGTACCGAGTATAGCTGGAGTGTGTTATACCAAACAACTTCTGTCTGAATAGAGCCTTACATCTTGAGATACGGTCTCTCACCAACAGCTCTGCTCGGATATTCGATACGATAAATTGTCCACCTTCTCGCTCACATCGACATCGCTAGAAAGAGACACGCATATATTTATTAAGAATACTAAAGAGTCGGAATTGATAATGGTGTTGGTGCGATAACCGATCTTCTGTATGGTATAAGTTATAAGCTCTTTTTATGTTCAGATTTAGTTGTATTATAAGGCACATGGCAAGATTGCTACCAAGCAAAGTACGTATATATTAATATTTTTTTTGCATAGATTATTTTTATATCGGTTGACTTGTCGATTCTATATCAAAATGCAAAATATATGCATACACATACATAGATATGACGGTTTCTAGATTGAAATCCGAAAATGTGTAGACTAGGGAGTCTTGAGAAGAGTCTTCCAGGGATTCTCAAGATTCCTGATCTCGGAAAGATCTCAGTGCCAATTTGAGACTGATACGTACCAGTTTCAAGAGCACAGTAGTGTTGCAATTAATATCACCACCAAGTGCGGTGCTTATATTGATTGCAGTGCCACTACGAAGTATTGACGTAATAATGTCTTGTGTGAGTGACTATCTCTAGCTAACCTTTCTAAAAAAAATTGGCGTTATATTTAATTATTTTCGTTATTTACTTTCTAACCCAAAAAAACCTTAAATATTTTGCGTAGAAGCAATTAGAAATGATTGATAAACCTTTTTTCCAGTTTAAATACCCAATTCCTTTGAACTTACCAAATACCACATTCGTGGTTTGCGAACATAAAATTAGTCTTGCTTTATTTAGAATCTATATATTAATAAGTGAAGCACGTAACTATGGTTACATATGTATATCAATATAATTAATGACATATATCAGCAATATCTTACCGTCAAACTTTGGTCGAGCACTAGGTGACCGCTAGTTTAAATAAACATACATTTTATAACTAAGATTTAAGTTCCATGTAATAGAGGGTGAGCCTACTGCCAACTATACCGGTTATCATTGTTTTAAATTCCAGACAGAAAAATCAAATAGGACTTACCCGAATCCGATTTCTATATACATATATGACTTGAAAAGTTAATATTTGATTTTTAGATTTACATTATGATATTGATAATAATTTAAAATTCAAGGAATATTTATGTTTTTATAAACGACTAAAGTGGCAAACAAACATACCTGATGGTAAGTGGTCACCGTAGCCTATGGGCGCCTGTAATACCAGAGGCATGCATCACTTGCGCGTTGCCGACCCTGTAAATTTATAATTAATTTGTACGCCCTACAAGGCGAAACATAGTGATATTTTGTCAATATGTTATAACTTGTACCTCAACCACAGCTTCGAACAGGAATGAAAGGGAATTATTGATCAGAAAATTCAAATAAAATATTTTGGATGTTGGGCTTGTTCAAAGTATTTTGGCGAATCCACAGTCGAAAATTGCGATGAGTGCTTTGGTTGAAGTTTGCCGCAATAATCGTCAATAATTCCCTTATCTGGTAATTATTAAGATAATTTTGTGTTGTGTATGATAAGGTACGACGGGGTTGGCGTAAAAACCCTTATTGAAAAAAATACATAAAAAACACTTATGCTTCACAAATTAAACAATTTGATTTGATCAACCACATCTTACTTCAAAAATAAACTTAACTTTGCCAAGTTACGCAAATAAATAAAAAACACTGTAATTTTTTAGCTTGTACCATTTCAAAATACTAAATCGCATGATAGCTCCCCATAACGTATCGAAGATATAAAACTATAAAGTTGTATTAACAGTAACGATATAGGATTTTATTCCGACACATCCAAAGTTTATCTTCGAGGAATTAGAGTAAAATCTTTATGATCATCGTAAAAACTTTGATATAGACGATGTATATACATACATTTCTGTGGTAATGTTATCGACGATTTACGAAGAATAAAACTTCCGACTATGACGTGAGTATTATAAAAATTAAGCATCTGTTGCGAAATGTAAGCGATGAATAAGGCATCAGACTTGCAATCGAGAGGGTGTCAATTGCACCCTTTGCATTACCGGCGTGAACCTAATCTAACACAAGCGTTCTAACTTAGCGGGATGTGTTATCAAAATAATAGTTATTTGTTACCTCAACTGCTAGCAATCCTTTTAGAGAAAATGCCTTTTTATGCCGTACCATACAACTTTGGAACAGTCTTCCGGCACATGTGTTCCCTTCCTTCTATGACATTGGTTCCTTCAAACGTAGTGTGAAGAAGCAGATGCTTCTTACCAGTTCGGTCTGACAAGATGGTCAGACCGGCCTTACAATGAAGATGACCAGAAAAAAAAAGAAAACTAAATATGTTATGAACTACACTGCTTTTTATCGTGCTATTTATTTTATTATTCATCTATTTGAAAATTATGTTTTTTTATTTAGCCGTATGATACGTTATCGTGATGAAATGTGTTATCGAACCGTCAAGCATAGGTTGACGCAGAAATAAAAACAAGAAGATTAAATATTAATAATATCAGCCCTCTACATAAACTGGCCTACTGCTGGGCACGGGCCATTCTTCTCAGTGGAGGAAGAGTTACGCCAGAGTCCACCACACTGGACTATTGCGATTTACCAGACTTCAAATATCTTAGAGAATATTACGGAAAACGTCCAGACTTGCAGGTCTACTTACGACGTTTTCCTTCACCATCAAAGAAAGCGATAACTTTGAAAAGTCAGAGATACGTGACTTGGAATCGAATTGGAGACCTCTGTGTGGCAGTCAAACGGTTTTCCACTTGGCTAACGGTACATCTAGCTATTTGTCCAGCCTAATTCAAAAAGCTAATGATTGATTTGATATAATTTTTGATTTGGTATTTTATAATTTCTTGTTCTTAATGTATTTATTTAAATGTTGTATCACTTTTACTATGCTATCTTTAAAGTTGGTCTAAATAACCTTTCTGACATACACACCGCATACTTCTTTCTTTTTATTTTTCTTTTTAAGCCCATCTAATTGTGCATGCAGAAGCTGCCTTAAAATGTTACGCAACCAACTAAAGCCTGTCATTGTATTTTTTTTTGTATTGTTGTTGTAATCACTGGATGTCCTGAAAAATTATATAAAAAAAATATATCTATAGTGACTCTTTGCATTACCTACTCAAAATATTCCAATATAATAATCTCAAAAGAAACTTCTAGAAATTTGATCAATAACGTATTGTGTGCTTCATAAACGAAACCCTTTAGAGAAAATATAACAAAACTACTTTGCAATGCTAGCTGAAGCGAGAGATATCCTTTATTGGAACTGACAATAAAGCCATTGGGTAAGAAATTATTGAACTACTAATACCTATCTGCGGATGAATGGAGGTGTCTTCTACAATAATCGCGCTAACCTACTTGAAATAAGCAAATCCATAACACAAAGAATATTTTATTACTTAAGCTTAGATAATTGTAACTTTTACATTTATCTTTAAAGTAACACTTATGAACGTCAAAATACATAGGTTAGTGAGTTTAATAAGTTAACATCAGACACTGTATACTTTTATAAATAAAAAGTACTTGTCTAAACAATTAATCTAGCGATCCTAAATACGATATAATCACTGTACGCTATTGTGAGGTTAAGTGGTCTGCAGGTGGCCGTGATACAAGCATTAGATGCTTACTATAATTTCAACATATTTGAGCTATGAAAATTGGTTCAAAATTTGATAGCAAATTTTAGCCTATTCAAACATAGCAAGTTAAATAAAAGCCTGTAATAGCAACCGATATTTTGTGTTAATAATAATGAAGAAATGAAACAAGCTTATAAGACTGCACGCAAATTAATAATAATAATATTCTATCACATACACACAACACCATCTAACCCAAACTAAGCAGAGGTTGTACTATGGGTACTAGACAATGGATAAACATACATATATACTTTTTTGTAAATAGATACATATTATACGTAGAAAAACCCAGACCAAGACAAACATCCACGTTCATGCACACAAATGTTTGACTTGTGCGGGAATCAAACCCGCGACATCAGGCATGGCAGTCGGTTGCACTTATATCAAATGCATTTTGCAAGAAAACTTGCCAGTCCAGTATCTTTCCACAGTGGTTTCTCATTTACATAGTTCTGTAATATCTCTAACTGTAGTTTTATCTGTTGCTCAGGTTATCTGTTCCTTGTAATTTAAACCAGCGTCTCTGAAAACTATGTAGTTTCAACCAAGATGAGCGTTCCATGGAGTTGATTAACGTATTATCAAAGTCCAAATCCCCGCTGGCTAGACCGCTCTGCGGTTGACCATTATTCTGAAACTTTGTAAGTTCTAGACTTATCTTGGCCTTTACTTCTTTGGAGATATTTAGATCGCACGATTTTAAAAGGCACGATTTTCAATTATCAATTTCAACGTTTTAACGTTTATAAACTCATACATATGCCCGAGATAAGCAGAGACGATCTGATTTAAAAATAATTGGTTAAAAGCGTTATATTATGTAAATAATTTCGAGCTTTTTGACTCAAACTTACTTTACAGCCGTTTGTGTTTTAAAGAGAAGGCGTATTTTGAACGTGATAAGTTCTTTCTAATACAAAGCAAGGCACATCAGATAGTTATCTTCTTGATAGCACAATGCCTACAGGTAAAATGAAAATCATATTCGTTTTAGAAAAAACACATCATAGTGGTAATAATATTATGGAGCCATGTTACTACAAAAGTTTTTCAAAAATCACTTTTGTATTTTTGCGTTGCAGGCCCAGTCTGTGTCTTGTGATCACGGCCAGTGCAACCTGGCCGAATAACCAAGTTTTTCAAAAAGGTATATAGATACTTTTTCGTTATATAAAACAGCTTTTGAACATTATTCTAATCCCAACTAATATTATAAATGCGAATGTAAGATTGTTTATTTTTTACGCTTTAACGCCTGAACTACTCGATGGAGCATTATGGAATATCGCATTCACGTTGTTGGGTGTACAAAAATGATACAGGGTATCTTCTATAAAAATAAATATTGTACTCGAGGAATAAATTTTTTTTGAAAAATGTACATAAACGCGAGCGAAGCCGCGGCAAAAATTTAGTAGTTTATATAACATGATGTCAAAAGAGCTGTATATTAATCGTGGCATGTAAATAGCTCGCCCAGATTAAATATTCAAATGTATACTGAATCCAAACTTAGTTATAAATACATAATATAAAATTGTTTTGAAACTCCACGGTTTCGTGGTAATCAAATGGGGTCAATTATATGGATATAATGTTGAATATTTTAACCTTATAGTCTCTTCAATGTTTTGTTTATTTAGGATTCCGTTAATCTAATTTGTGTTATGCCAATGTTATCTGATAACTTATGTAAGGATTGACAAGCAAATATTTACAAATGGCTTTCATTTTACGTAGTGGTTTAAGAGGTTGACTCAACACCTTCACTACGCTAAGTACTGCAGGTTCGATCCCCACAGAAGATAATAATTTGAGTCATCCATAAATAGTTGTTTCGAGTATGGGTATTATTTGAATGTTTATGAGAATCCCCACGACACAAGAACTATTAGATACTTAGTGTAGGTTTTGTCTTCAAAAAGAATAGTCCCACGCTTATAATAATGTCCTCCAGACCGATTTTCGGTCACGGCGGCCAATCTTAACGAAGACTGGCCATCTGCGCAGGAGATATTATAGTGCACAAGTATGTGCGCAAACACAAGTGCACTCTCTGTTCCCTTACCCTCATGATCCGATGGGACGGATAATCTGACACGACCGGAGAGAGATCAGGCGCAGGACCAACGGCTTTACGTGCATTCCGAGGCACGGGGGTGTCTAACACCGCCAACTTCCTAACTCCGGGCTCGTATTGAGATTTCTTAACAGAAAAACCCAATACCTTTATGTTGGCCCGACCCGGGATTCGAACCCGAGACCTCATGCACAGCAGTCGCATTCACTACCGCTGCGCCACAGAGGCAGTTATATCGCCACGCTTATATCGCCAAATCGGTAGGCAGAAGTATCCACTATTGATTGAGTTCCCAATTAATAAGGAGCAAGCCCATTACCGTTTATCGAGTATAACTACAAAAGCAGTTCTGTTCTAAAAAAATCTTGCCAGTAGAATCCAATAACACTGTGATTATCTTGGAATTCGAATCAATATTACAGCAGTTGCATACATTATCACTAAGCCAAAAAAGCATTAATCTATATTACAGTTCCATTCCATTTTCATGAACATTCATAACTTTACCCACACTCAAATTCCAATTTCCTCCTCCTCCTCCTTTTAATTTCCATTCATTGCAATTACCACATTATACAGTACAGTGTACTGCAAATAAATGTACAACTATAATTTTGTAACAAAACAATTGAAAACTTTCAACCAAAATATTGACCTAAATTTTAACATAAAGGTGCTAACGACATTCCTTTTCAGTTTTATTTTAATGAACGGTCCATACTTTTGTAAAACAGTAACCGTGTTTGAAGTTTGGAGATGTTTTTAAACTACTAATAGGGATCGAATATTTGGGAGAGTCTGCAGTTAAAACAACGATTTTTAGAATTTTTGTTTGTTTTAAAATCACGTAAAGTCACAGAACGGATTTTGATGCAGTGCCGTTTGATGGATTAGGTTAGGTTAAAGCTTAAAAACTAAGCTTTAGTAAAACGGTAAAATATTTTTTCTAGAGTGATTCGAACCGTGTTTCATGGAGATGGAATTATAGGATGGTTGTAAGATAATCTTAAACCAGTGATTATGAAGATAACTTATCAAGTAGCGATAGCCTAGCGGGAGAGCGTTGGACTGCCATGCAGATATCTCAATTTCGGTCTTTTTAATACAAACATTACTCTTATGAGTTAGAACTCATAGGAGTAATGTATGTTTTAAAAAGTTAATTATCGCTCACTTTAACGGTGAAGGGAATCATCGTAAGGAAACTTGTATATCTGTTCTACATAATGTTCTCGAAAATGGGTAAAGTCTGCCAACCCGCACTGAGCCAGCGTAATACACTATGGTCTAATCCTTCTTACACTAAGAAAAGGCTCGTGCCCTGCAGTCGGACAGTATATTATGTATAATGTATAATTATATACAGGGCTGATATAACTATATATTATCAACGTGCCTGATATGAGTAAAACAACCAAAAGTTTAAATGTGTGAACATTATCAGACCAAATCAACATCAAGTAAATTAAGTGAATTGAAAGAAAGAAACAAATCTTTATTGCCTTGGAGCCTGTCATAGTGAATATAAAGATACATACGTAGTTGGATACTATCAATGAACACAATTTTTTAAAACTGATTTATACTTAAAATAATAACTAAGTTATATATAATATAGAATTATGTACAAACATTATTATCGTGAGTAGGTATAAAGTTGCTACTAATAGTTTGCACGATAACAGTGAATCTTATCTTATCTTGTGTGTATGGGCCAGTCAGTACAGACTGGAGACACTTCAACCCAGTGGGATCTTTTGTGTCGGCCCCAAGATTTATCCCTTAGCTATCTGCTTATGAATGTACTGCATCAGCCGCAACGTACACTTCAGAGGGAGAAGCCTGAAATCTTGAGGGTTTGGATATGCCAATCCCATCCTCAATTCAACCAACGCGTCGCATTCACACAGTAGGTGCGATATGAACTCGTCCTGTTCACCACAGGCTCTGCAGATCGAATTGTGTGCTAATCTCAATCTGCACAGGAAGTCATTGGTGCCAAAATGGCCAGTGAACGCTCCTGTGAGCAGGCGTATTTGGCTCTTGTTATACCCGCAGAACTTCCTGGTGAAGCCTGTGGCTCTGTTTGCAATGAATGTCTTGGAGTGTTCCAGATATCTAAGGTCCATCCACTCTAGCCTGTGTTTATCATTGCCATGTGCATTCAAAGCTGCCTTGACGGTAATTTCAGAGAGACTCACGAATGGCTCGGGGCCCACAAACAATTGATCCGAGCCCTTTTTGGCTAATTCGTCAGCCTTAACAGTGAATAGAATAGCGGTATCTCTTAAAGCCTTTGTAGAGGAACAGGGTGTGATGTCCCTCCAACACAAAGGGAGGATCCTCCGGCCAGGCTGGTTGATCGTGCCTGGCGGGCCGCGGCCCGATGGTTAATGTCGGGAGCTTGTATATATACTAAGTCACTATGTAAATGTTACTTGTGCGATTTAGAATTATAAGACGTCATGTTTAGCGCGATTGTATCGCCATCTGTTAAATGTAGGCGGAACGTCTTCGTCTGTGCAGAGTCGCCACACACACCTTCCTCTCTGAGAAACAAGCGTGAAAATGTACAATAATATAAAAATGTACCGTAAAGACTAATAAACACAACTTTGCTCCAAAGACAAAGTATATAACTCAATGTAGTTACCTCGTTACATAACGTCGTTTGTGGACAAAATTAAAATAAATATTAACATTTTTTCGGTAATTTTGCACAAAATTTGCCTATGTAAATACTAAAAGAAAAACTCTACAGCTCCGTAAACAAATTATGAATGCGAGAGTGGAAAGAATTAAGGGCCGCCAAGACTTTTGACCGCAGTAAAATAAGACGAATTATTTAAGACGGTGAAAAGGTAAGCCATAAAAGTAACCCATGACTTAATTTGAGGAGTGAGAGCCAATAAAACATGTCTCGAAAGATAAACTTAATTTTTAAATCAGGAGTAAAGAAAGTGAGTAGATTAGGAAAATAGGGACCGTTGTTTTCATAGGTTAAATTTAAATAAAACAATTTAATTATTTCTATAAATCATAACGCTAGGAAATACAACAATTGGGTCGAGATGGTTTGTTACACGTAGTACCAGCAAAAGATATGATGATAATTTAATGCTTTAAAGAATGTCGCTGAGTGTATGCCCTTATATATAATCCCTTATTTATATGTATAGAAAACAAGCTGAAGAGTGAAGTTATATTATTTTAAATAAATAATTTTGATAAACAAATCCAACTTTGGCTATAATCCCTGATTGTCTAGGAAGCTTACAAATATTGATCCAAATAACAATCAAACTCAACATATCCTTGTTATAGATCACACAGTTTTTGATCATGTGTGGGGATCAAAATACCATGTGCATTAGTAGGTATAAATTAACCAAACAAGCCACTATGCAAATATTAATATCAAATATTCAGATTATTAAATAAGATATTTTAAACATTTTATCAATCTTTTTTTGCACCTTCTACTAGCTTTTGATTGTGGCATCACTTGCCCGTAAACAGTCCTTTCTTTTTCAGGATAAAAATACTCTGTATTATTTTCTCTCTTGATAACATGAATATATTATGTAATTACATGATGATAAGTCAAGTAGTTACGGCGTGAAAGTGTAATAAATAAACAAACAGGCATTTGCATTTATAATATTAGTTTGGATTCTGCTTTAAACTGCAACGCATCAGCAACAATACATCAACGACTCATTCTTAACAATTCCTCGCTAAACTTCACATCCAACACACCCTAATTTCCCCTCGTTCCAAAAATAATCATGAAAATTTAACACACAAAATTAATTCCAGCGTTTTCTTGAGTCTCGCAAACGTTTTCTCGCATCACTACCTACGGCCAATCTCTGGGAAGTTAATCTCAAAACATCGTGCACTTGCGAGCTATGTATTTTAATTTAGCCAGTTCACGCCGTGACACGTACCTCTTAATTAACTCGGAAGCGAGTTTATTACCTACAACGTTTATTTTATCTGCACGAAAAGCGAAGAAAGTGCGCCTGGGGAGTATTTACTGTGGTACTAACTATAGTGGGAGGCCATGAGTATATCGTCTAGGTAAGCTAATAGGTGGCTGTATTGAAGGCGTTTATATGGCAGCGGCAACGACAAGCAAAATTACAGTTTTAAAGGGATTATGGCCTGTTGAGAGGTGCTCAGTGTTGTAATCTGAAGTGAACTAACAAAGTCGAGCTAACAATGTTGGATATGAAATGTATGTTTAAAGTCTAAAAAAAACATGATATGACTCAGGTGGCATAGAAAGTTATAGGCTATTGATAGGCGGTTATTGTGGTCTACAAGTGTCAAAGTAGAGGTTTCTTTATCTTACATTAGTATGTATATAGGACACACATAATCCCGATAAGCGTTTCTGTTGAGTTCACTAGGGGAAAATCCGTGGCAACCATCTCCTATACCATAAATGCTTGTTCTGAATATCCTTTAAGTCTATATTTTATTTACAAGTTCAATATGCATTTTCTTGCCAGTAGTAGAGCCTCGCTGATTTCAGCATGAATGGGCCGGCTCGACCGGGGAAGGACTACCCTCTCACAGAATATTGACGTGAAATAGCAGTACTCCTACTATTGTGTTTCGTTCGGTGAGTGAGAGTGCCGGAAGCTCAATCACCCTCTTTCCCACTTCCAGCTCCTTCTCCATCTCACTTCCTTTCCTAAAAGGTTGGCAACGCGCAAGTGATGTCTCTGGTGTTGCAGGCGTCTATAGGCTACGGTGACCACTTACCATCAGGTGGGTCGTATGCTTGTTTGTCACCTTAGTAGTATAAAAAAAAAACTCCACATCCCAAAACAATATAGAATTTCACGTATCTACGTAAAACAACCTTTTTATACTTCTTGCGTTGTCTCACAATCACGTACCTCAGTGTATAATGTACATACTGCAGGTCACGAGATTTCTTTATTAAACTATGTGGCTGCAGCTTTGAAGTGCATTTTGCCAGTAATAATACGTCCTATACAGTGAGGTCATGAGTGCTGTGTTAACCACGGATGGACAGTTAGCACAATCCTGCCTCGCACCAAAAGGTTCAGCAATTCCTTCTTATGCCGTACCATACAACTTTGGAACGGTCTTCAGGCACATATGTCCCCTCCCTTCTATGACATTGGGTCCTTCAAACGTACAAGAAGCATCTGGTCAGACCGGCTTGACACTGACGACGGCTAGAAAACATCTATCTTCTCCTCGTCGTCACTGTCTCTTGACTGTAATTGGACTTTCCATTAGGTCCTTTACAATCACTTAGCGGTGTCACTATATAAAAAAATAGTCTATTTCCTGATAATTATTATGTACTGTATATTAATAATAAAAGATAGCCGAAACCGAGCCTTTTCTCTATTTTTCTTATAGTATTTTTTGCTTATGTGATCATAGAAATAGGTCTTTACACTTAAAGGCTTACGCTTTTATTCTAGAAAAGGTAAGTAAAGAATCCTAAAATAGTTTAACTAATCGTCATACCAATGCGCTGAATGAGTTTGATAGCGATGCGAAGCAAAATATTTTCTGTACCTTTTATATATTACTTGTGGACTCGATGCCTAATGTGAAAAAGATGCCCTCACGTCGAAAACAGGGAAAGAAAAAAAAATGTCAAGAGATCTTGATGACATTATTATTTGTGTGCTAAAACGTGCTGATCCAGAGACCTTTCCAGTTTTTGTTGCAAAGGACCTACACAAACTCCCGCCAGTCACTTTTGACCACGTTGACGTGACTCGTTTGCTGAGAGATATCCTGTGTCTTAAGAATCAGCTGTGTGCATTGGAGGACAGAGTAGTGTCGTGTGATGAATTTAATCAACTAAAATCTGAAGTTGAGCATATGAAGTATGCATCGCTTATTGATGATGTTGGGACACATGCAAATATAAACAAAAAACGAGGTGCCTGTCTACAAAATAGCTTTGAACTAAATAGTGGACCTATAGGTCTTAATTACATGCCACAATATGTACCTATAAAGTCAGCTGATTTAAAGGTTAACGGTCGGAATCTACTTGCGAGGAACGCATCTTCACCTAAAGTGCAACGTGAAAAAAGCGTTGATACATCTATCTCTATTACTTGCATGCAAAATAGTGAAACAAATACACCCGGGCATGTGGAGGCCCCTACGAAGATCGTGGTTTCGAACGATGTAAAGAAGAATGACCGCCAGGCGAGCCGTAAAGGCAAAGTCACTGCAGGAGTAAGCGGGACGGAGCATCGTGAAGTACGCGTGGAGGCTACTGCTAGCACCGTGGTTTCGCCAACAGCTGAGATATTGAGTGAACATAATTGCGCCGACGCATCAAACCGGTTTGTTATTAGTGACACTGTAGCTTCGCGCACGGAAGCGTTACCGTGTATGAGTGAGAATTATAAACAAAAGGTAAGTGATTGCGAGTCTGAATGGAAAATAGTTAGAAACAAATCATCAAAACGTTATTATAAACTGATTGGGCAGAGAGGATGTGCTTCCATTGCACCCGATGATAAATTTAGAGCGGCTGATGTGAAAGTTCCACTATTTATTTCGAATGTTAGTAAGGACACGAGTGAGAACGATATTATTAGTTACATTAAAGATAAAACAAGTGATACTGTAACACTGAAAAGGATAAATATGAAGCAGTCTAAAAAGTATGATGCTTATAAAGTCTTCGTATCTAAATGTAACTTAGAGATATTTTTAAACGATAATTTTTGGCCTAACGGCATAACGTTCAGGCGTTTTGTACGTTTTATGTACAATAAAACACGGGATAATGATGAGTAAATTTTAATTTTGTTTATTATGGATTCAAATTGTAAACAATATCTTAATTTAATTAGTTTTAATTGTAAATCGGCTAAGCGGTCTATTGATAGCATAAGAGACTTATGTGAAATGTCTGATTTGGTAGCACTCCAGGAGACGTGGTTGCTCCCCCATGATATACCGTTATTGGGGAGTTTTTGCAATAATTTTGAATACACGGGTAAGTCTGCTGTAGACACATCTGTGGGTTTGTTGAAAGGAAGACCTTATGGGGGAGTAGCCATACTCTGGCGAAAAGGTATATTTGAAAAAGTTACGGTGTTGCATTGTACCAGCGCCAGACTAATAGCTATACGGGCGGTTGTTGATAGCCGCTCCATCATTGTATTTTCTGTATATATGCCGATAGACTCACCTGAAAATCTACCTATTATGACAGAGGTTCTTGGTGAAATAAGTGCAATTGTAGCTAGCGAGGATGTTGAGAATGTATTTATTTTGGGTGACTTCAATGCTCACCCTCAAGAATTATTTTTTAAAGAACTTATGAATTTTTGTTCGGATCAGACGTGGACTTGTGCTGACGTACAAAAGTTAGGGCGTCAGAGTAATACTTATACCTTTGTCAGTGAGGCTCATGGGTCTAGACGATGGCTAGATCACTGTGTAGTGTCATTATCAGTCTGGCAAACCATAATCGAGGTACAAGTTATTGAAGATGTTTATTTGTCTGACCACTTGCCTTTATATGTTAAATGTAACTTTAATGTTATAAGACCTAAGCTAAGGACAAACGATTGCAGGCGTAGCTCAGTTGTGTGGGGTGAGAGAGATGAAAGTCAAATAAAAAAATATCGTAAGTTATGTCAAAATGGATTACGCGACACTGACTTTCCCACTGAGTTCACGGATTGCGGTCGAGGGTTATGTAGTTTAGATGGCCACAAAATTGTTTTGGACAAATTGTATGACAACATTGTGCGAATCTTGAGTGATGCCGCTGTGGGATCCAGTGAGAAGCGCGGCAATAAACGAACCAAGAGTAAGCACTTATGTGGTTGGAATAAACATGTTCGTGAAGCTCACAGGGTGGCCAGGAGTAGCTTTCAGCTGTGGGTAGCATGTGACCGACCATCTGTTGGTATCATTTTTGACGAAATGTGTGAGGCACGTAAAATTTTTAAAAGTCGCTTAAGGTGGTGCCAAAATAATCAGGAAAAGCTTAAATTTGACGTTTTGGCCAAACATAGATCAGCTAAAGATTTTACTAAATTTTGGAAGGCTACTAGAAAGCTCGATGTTAGGCCTGGCCTGCCTGTGAGTGTGGATGGAATAAGTGAACCAGTCCAAATAGCGAACATGTTCCGTAAGCATTTCAAGGTGCGCTCCCCGCTGGGTCCCTCTGTGTCGGCTATTGGCTCTGAGGCTGGACGTGAGGGGAAAGACTCAATTGTACATGTTACCGCTGGCCAAGTTAGACATATCCTGAAGAAAATGACAAGCGGCAAGTCTCCAGGTCACGACGGCCTTAGTGTTGAGCACTTGCGGCATGCAGGAGTTCACCTACCGAGGGTTCTGGCCATGTTCTTCACAATGTGCATGACTCATTCGTATTTGCCTAATGACTTAATGAAAACAATCGTAGTGCCTATTGTGAAGAACAGGACCGGTGATATCTCGGATAAGACGAACTACCGTCCCATATCGCTAGCAACTGTGATAGCCAAGGTGATGGATGGCATGCTTGATTCTTATTTAGATAAATTTATTAACTTACATGATGCTCAGTTCGGGTTTCGGCCCGGGCTATCCACTGAAAGCGCAATTTTAAGCCTCAAGCATGCTGTCCAATACTATGCCAATCGCAGGACCCCGGTGTATGCTTGTTTCCTTGACCTCTCCAAGGCTTTTGATCTTGTATCGTACGATGTGCTCTGGAGAAAGTTGGGGGACAGGGGTATACCGGTGGTCATGCTCAATATATTAAAATATTGGTATAGTAAACAAATCAATTATGTGAAATGGGCCAATACACTCTCTGAAGCATACAGGTTGGAGAGCGGGGTGAGACAGGGGGGATTGACATCCCCCAAGCTCTTCAACTTGTATGTCAATGACCTCATCGTCGGGCTCAGCAGCATGCGCGTCGGTTGTTCAATAGATGGAGTTAAGATCAACAACATAAGCTACGCAGATGATATGGTGCTGTTGGGCCCGACGGTGGGGGGACTCGGAGAGATGTTGAGGCTATGCGAGGAGTATGCTGAAACACATGGCCTACTGTATAATGCTCAAAAGAGTGAATACATGGTCTTCAAGGCTGTCGGTAGATGTCCCAACCATTCACATATTAATATTACCTTGAATGGCTTAAGCGTAAATCGTGTTGAAAAATTTAAATACCTGGGGCATTACATTACCGAGGGCCTTGAAGACAATGTGGACATAGACAGGGAGCGCAGGTCTCTAGCGGTCAGAGGTAACATGCTGGCTCGCAGATTCTATAGGTGCTCTGATGAAGTTAAGATAACTCTTTTTAAAGCGTATTGTCAGAGCATTTACACTGGGACTCTGTGGACCAGTCACACCAAAAGATCGCTGGATAACCTGCGCATTCAGTATAATAACGTCTTCAGGATGATGTTGGGGCTGCCTCGCTTCTGTAGTGCGTCGGGGATGTTTGCGCTTTATCGTACTGACGGCTTTCATGCCGTCATGCGCAAGAAAACGGTATCCCTGATCCACAGGGTGCGTGGTAGCCGCAATGAAATCCTGAAGACGATAGCAAACAGGTTCTCATCCTCCATGTGGAGATCTTTAGTTAAGAGGGTGATTTAATGTTCTTTCATTGTAAAAATATGGACTATAAGGTTGTCTGAAATAAACAATATTTTATTTTATTTATTTTATTATTTATTTATAATTGTTCCTAGTCTTGCGTATTCTATTGTTACAAATTTCGACTCCAGGAAAATCCAGTTGGGGTGGGCAGCATTTCGTAAGCTTCGTCAGATTTTCTCATCGCCTTTACCGCAATGCCTGAAGACAAGTCTTTGACTAGTGCGTCCTACCTGTTATGACCTACGGTGCTGAAATGTAGACACTCACGGTAGGGCTAGTCCAAAAATTGAAATTCACCCAGTGGACTATGGAGCGAGCTATGCTTGGAGGTTTTTTGGGGGATAAACTTAGAAATGAGGTTATCCGTCATAGAACCTGGGTTACCGACATAGCTTGCAGAATAAGCAAGCTGAAGTGGCAATGGGCTAGCCATATCTGTAGATGGCGATTGGAGCAAACGAGTCCTAGAGTAGTGACTGCGACTTGGTAAACGTAAGGTAGGACACCCCCCGGCCAGACCGATGACCTGTCAGGTAGCTGGGTCAGACTGGATGCGGAAGGTGGCAGACCAGATGTTGTGGCGTAAAATGGGAGAAGCAATTATTGCGGTGGGCTAATTGATTGATTGATGATTGAAATTAAGACTCCAGTCTTTAAAATAATTTGACAGCTATTTCATAAGACCACCAATATATTCCAAAATCCATGCAATAGAGAGCGTATTGATATTTATGGGACACTTTACTCTGTGCTGCTAATAGAAATAGCATGACAGAGAATCCATAAACATTTTTCTATTCAATAGTACTATCAAACCTAAGAATCGATGAAGCAGCTCACTCTAACTAGACACTTTTAAAAACATGCATATTAAATCTGCCTTCAATGTATACTAGAATTTCAACTACGGTACATAATATATTGATATAGATAATCCGAACTTATGGCATCATATTAGTCAATACCAACACATGTTATTGGCACAACACCGTGTATTGATTTATTGAGCAATAGCTTACGCTGTTGTCGATTAATTACCAACTATGTCGTCTACGTAATGGAAACTGACCGGGTGTTACAAGAAATACGTTGTTGCAAATAGTTTATGGTCTCCCAGAAGAAAATAGAAGGTGATAGAGGAAAGATAAGATGAGAGTAGACAAAGTCAAAAATCATTATTTTATTTCGATCACAAATAATACTAATGAATGTCAAAGTTTATGAAGTTATATATATGTTAGTTACTAGGTAAGGTTAGGTTTACGCTACGTTACGTTTAAGAATATACTTGTGAAAACTTTTGTTGACACTTTTGATACAAGAGCTTCGTTCTTAATTTTACAGCAGTAAAATTGTTTACGAAGTATTAAGTGTTTAAAGAACATTAAAATAAACAAATTAAAATTGTCGCTGCCTGATTTCGATTTTAAACTTCGTTTTAAAGTTTGTATCCATTAACTTTCATATACAAAGTAATCGAAAACTATTAAGGGGGCGAGCTGGACAAATTTCCAAGTTTTCAGCTTCAGTAAGAACTTCTAGTAGGTTTCATACGTGAAGAATCCTTATTGAACGTCTATTGAAACACCTTAGCAAAGCAAACGCGACTTTATTGACTAGAATTTAAAGTCTAGCTTAAAATTCATTCATCCGCAAATAACAACTTTGACAGGCTATTACTCAGCAAAATCGTTTTTTCTGCCAATAAACCGAAATTTCGCTCTTATATCTTCGTCATTAGGGTTTAATGCTTTTCTATTGTACATCAAATGAGGCTTTACGAGTCGATCGTTAATAAATTTTAGAAAACTTTTAATGGGCGCCGCCTCCGCAAAGTTTTAATTTTCGATGGGTGCAACTTTTTTGCCTTGACTTTGTACTTTGGGAACATTTTGAGTGATGTAATAATTTCGTGCGGTATATACATAGTGACGATTCAAGAAAGTTATAATTTAAGTGACGGCGTAAGATCCAGCGTCATCGGTATTGCTTTTGGGTTATTAAGTATCGAGGGGGATACGATTGACACATTTTATGTGTCTTTGCAAGATGGCACGAATAACTTTCCGAGAAAATTTTAATGATCCAAAATGCGTGCCTGCAAATTTTTGCGTAAAAGTACGGAGAAGTAATTAAATTTACTTTTAATACAATATTACGATTGTGTCTGCCTTGGAGGTACAGTTGTAGAGAATAAGATAGCTATGCAGGTGGTCTCGACTTTGAGTTTTATTTGATTGAATATTGTTATTGAGTATTCTATCAATAAATTAGTAGCAGCAGTAGTATGGAACAGAAATATTACGTGGCCCTCTATTAAGTGGGACCTTAACCCATAGCTGGTGCAATGTAGGTGTGATATATTATTATTAACTCTTTAAGGAATAGAGGCAAGTCTACGTATATATTAAGATTATTTCTCTATCCCTCTAGTATATGAAAATATTACAAGAGGAAAATAAATATGAGTTATGACGCTCAGTACTTTGGTTGCGTTTAAGAAAGGATTCCTTACATGAAAGCTTTTGTCGTTTCCCTTCGGATAAAATTAAGTTGTGGGAATATTTTTTCCTCATCGTTTACGCAATGCAGCGTAATAATTGCCAGTTTGTTTTTGTCTTTTTCATTGGAAACGTTAAAAGTGGATTTTACCATTCCGTTTGGGTAACAGGAAAACAAAAGACAACTGAATTTTGAATACAAATGTCGTTCTTCGTAATTTTATTTGTTACAATAGAAAAACCAAATTTACATGTTGGTTGACGTAGTTTTAGCGCTGTTCTCTTTGGATTTCGAGTGTAGCCTTTACTACATTCGTTTCTGGTCGACAGAATATCGACTGCGCCGTTCGCGTAGTTAGCGATCGTTGTTGGTTTAATGTTCACATGGGATACAAAAATGTGTGCTCTACAAATAGTTGTTTCGAGACTGGATATTCTTTGCGTTTGTTGTTTAAATGTTTGTAAAGTCCCACGCCCATATTTCTAGTGGAGTTCTTACAAAAAAGTTTACCATAAACACATGATGAACAGTTTTCAATTCTATGTGCCAGAAACCAATAACGAACGATTATTGCTTAGTCGGTCTTATAATTTGAACTGAAAGATTTATGAATCGGTATTAAAAAATAATTAAATTTCTGACGGAAATAAAAACAAAAATATTTTCTATAATTATTTTATACATGAATTATGAACGACTATTAATTGATCTATATTTTGGACTTATTCAAGTATGTTGGATCCATGATATGGATCGAAATAATACATCCCTCATGAATATATTATAATCTTCTCAAGTAAGTCAAATATAAGCGAAATTTTAACGACACAATGATAACATCTCTTGTTTGTAAATTGTGTAAAATTTTGTTGATTGTTATTTTTATGAGTTATTTGATATTCATAATTTTTCTTATCTATTAGTAATATTCAATTGATTATATTCCATAAATAATAAAAAAGACACCAATAAAAAACAATTTGCTATGCTTTACCCACTGCTTCAGCCGCTTGTAAATATATTAGTGACACTCTTGGACAGTACCTATATTACTAAATTATTTTCTTTGTATTAATGTAGGACAACTTCTCTGTACCAATTTCATTCAAACCCATTTAAAGGTTTCCACGTGATTTATTAATAAACATCTTCACAAACTTTCACATTTATAATATACTCGTAGTAGGTTTTAAAATACAAGTCCCTGAACAACCACTGGGTAATCTCACTACTGTTAACATTTTTACTAACAGAATTCGTAGCTGCAAGATTGAATGTATGCGGGCAGGAGGCCGCACTGTATCATAAAGTTTTATTACGCCGCGTGACTATGAAGATAGTGTTTGGAAACTGCTCCAACAACGGAAGCTTATACTTCATCGATAAAATGATTTAATACTTTTATGTCGTCGGTTTTGTGAGGCTTCGCTTGTATTTAGTTGTAAATATCTGCTTTATGGAGTTTAGGTATAGTATAGGAAGATTTTTGAGCTGTCATGTTTTCATGAATGCTGCATTTATTTAAGGTATTTTAATGTAATAGAAGTAGTAAACGTGTATACCACCTGATGGTAAGTAAAACTGGAAAATATAGATAGGCAAGGAAGATGTAAAAGCTCCTAAACATCTTATTGACCAGATAAAAAGGAGAAGCAGTGTTACAATTCTTACGCCGCTTATTCTAAACGGGTGGTACTTCCCCGGGCGAGCCGGCTCGCTTAAAGCGTCACCTAATAATGGTAACGACTCATTCAATAGTTGTATATATATAGTTTGTTGGCCGCGATGGCGTAGTGGTTAGTGTAACCGACTGCCACGCCTGAGGTCGCGGGTTCGATTCCCGTACAAGTCAAACATTTGTGTGCATGAACGTGGATGTTTGTCTTAGTCTGGGCGTTTCTATGTATAATATGGATGTATTTACAAAAAAACAAGAGTATATAATGTATGTTTATCTATTGTATAAGCTCTGCTTAGTTTAGGCTAGATGGTATTGTGTGTACATGTGATAGAACATTGTGATAGATTGTCACTAAATACATAAGCTATAAATAGGTATTTTAATAACACATACTTTGACAAGGTAAGAAAAGGTATATTGACATCCACATTTTGGCAGCTATGGTTCAAGATCCGACGTAATAGGATTTACCTTTTACCGTCTATTAGGCATAGTGCCAGATTTTGTGTTGCTACTGAGAATTAGCAGCTCGGTTATGACAAATAGAGGGTTTGCTATCCGAACTTGACTCAAAATGATTTTGTCAGACCCGAGAATTGAATCCAAGACCTCAGCACATGCATTCACTACTGTTGTGTTACCGAAGCAGCGGATAATAGATGTCAATAATAAAATAAAATAAATTTTGAACAAAAATTATTATTAAACTACAAAAAAGCGATATCTGTTTTGGCAAACAGTAAAGCTTGTTCTGTGGTACAAACAAAACGAGCTTCTGGTTTCGACGTGTACAATTACCATATCATTGAACATAACAGAAAAAGTATGTATGGAAATCTATATATTAATACGTAAAGCAAAAACTTTGTACCCCTTTTTACGAAAATTGCCCGGACGGAGGAGTTTGAAATTTGGCACAGTTAAAGTTTATATGGAGAAGGAGGGGCGAATCCTAATATTTATAAAAAATATGCATTAGAAATACATTAAATTAATGGAAAAGCACTACACGTACACAACCCTGCATTTGACACACGCAGTCGAAGCGCGTAACTATGGTTACATATATCAATATATAATGACATAAAGCAGCAATATCTTACAGGCGAATTTTGGTCGAATTTCGAGCACTAAGCGACCGCTAGTAAATATTAACCCCTGTATCCATTTTTTAGTCTGATGTACCAGGGTCTTTAGCCATCTACCGTGCACCTGATTCCATACTTCTATGGCGAAAAATATTTGTAACTCGAACAAGTAAAAACTGACTATGTCCTGCAAACAGTGGAAATACGGTTAGCGTTTTGTCAATAGAAACGTATTCCTCTGTTTACTTCCTAAGTACCTAATGAAACTATAGTAAAAAATGTATCTACTCAGTGGGAGATTTCTTTTTATACCTTCTTCCCTCATCATACCACATAGGATTCTTTCGATCCCGGTATACATTGCCGTGGAATTCACGTGAGCGACGCCAAGGACAGAAACAAGTATTGCATAATTATTTTGTTACACAACATTAATTAAACAGGCTTATCTCAATTTACGACAGCTATAAATATGACAAAGTCAGAGCTTATCAAGGAATCTACTAACTAATAACTACCACTAACCCTTACCCACAGTAAAATTTTACGATTCGGACATTGTGACTAAATCTACGTAGTTAATAACGATTAATAGTTTGTCTGTAAAATGTAAATTTACATAGTTTCACGCCTAAATTCGCTAGAGGGTAAGCAGAAGCTGAAGCAGTTACCGGATGCCCAATCACCCTCTTTCCCCCTTCCCGATCCTTTTCCTTCCCACTTCCTTTTTCTCTTCGTTATTTCCTAAAGGGAACGTGCAAGTGATTCCTCTGGTGTTGCAGGCGTCTATGGGCTACGGTAGCCACTTACCATCAGGTGGGCCATAAGCCTGTTTGCCACCTAAGTAGCATAAAAAAACACAGTAGTATACAGGATGTCCGGTAATTAATGGATAACCTGTAAATGTCTTATAGTGGAACTGATGGCCGTTCAGAAAAAAAAATGAAATAAAATCTATCCTAGCTACTACCTGATATATGTGCGAGATATGTGTTTTTTTTTTAATTACCATGTGTAACTTTCTTGTATACTACGACCATAAATGAATGAAATCCATCGGTATTTTGTTGTTTTATTATCAAACACTAATTATGCTAATAGATAGACAGTCAAAAGTATGCTATACTAATATAGCTTGCACTTTTTAATATAATATATATATATTCTTTTTTCATTTTTTCTGAACTGCCATCCGTTCTACTATAAGACATTTCAAGGTTATCCATTAATTACTGGACAACCTGTATACTCACTTTTCACGCGCTATGGTTTTACGTTCCACTAACAGGTGGTTAAGTTTTAGACTCCGTGCAGCTAATATAAATTCGTGACGGTAGAAATCTAATGAAATTGCTCAAACCTGAAATCGAACATTATATTTTTCTAGACGTGCCCGCGGTTTCACTCGCGTTTATGGTTACTGTGCCGGCTCCGTGGGTCGTCGCGTGATGTTATATAGCCTATAGCCTTCCTCGATAAATAGGCTATCCAACAATAAAATAATTTTTCAATTCGAATCAGGAGGTCCTGAGATTAGCGCGTTCAACCAAACAAACAAAAAAACTTGTCAGCTTTATTATTTTATATTTTATTTTGCTCTTACCTGTTGACATTTTAAATTTATTTTAACTTTTCACTTTTGACATTAAATATCTGAATGTATTTTTAATTATCTAGGCATACTAATGACATTTTAATTTAATTTGTTACATTTATTGACATTATTATTTTGCTCAATTTCTTGTCATTTGTAATTTGATAATTTAATGTATTTATAATTATTTTAACATGACATTCATACGGTTTCTCAGGAAGATTTTGGTGGTACTAATTTAACCTTTTTATAATCATGCAATACCCAAAATGGATTGAATTAATAAATGATTTATGATTTATGAACCCGATACTCTAAATATAATATGTAGCAGAAGCATTGATTAGGTGCCGTTTCGTCATCAAGGTAGTGTATAGAATATGAAGCTAGTTTTTTTTCTGTTACAATTCATTGGTATTCTCATAGATCATGAATGTGCTACCCAGAAAACTCCATTCAACATTTTATCACGGTTAAAAGCATTTATTTGTCTCAAAAGATTACAATAATCACTTACAGAGAAAAATAAAATAGTAAATAAAAATATGATAAGCAATAATTAGGGTAGTTAGTAAGATAGTCGTAATTAAAGTTTAAAATGTAACAGGTAGTAATGTTGTGTTTTATTTATTTTTCATTTCATTTTCATTTTGAAAAAGACAACTTCTACACTAGGCGTAATTCTTGTGTCACGGAGGACTTTACAAACATTCAAACAACGGATACGAAGAACACCCACACTCGGAACAACCATTTATGGGTAACACAAATTTTTGTCCCGTGTGGGATTCGAACCCACTACATTCGAGGCAGTATCAGCGGCAAGGCGACCATTTAATCACTACGCCATCCGTCTTTCCTTCTTTCTTTTCGTGTGGTTAGTGGCCAACCTGTTGTCAAGAGTTATTCAAGCCGCCCGTAGGTCTCTGACATGGCTTAACGACTGCTGTCAGTTGGGTAATAACCGGGACCGACTTTTTACGTGCCCTCCGAAGCACGGAGACGCCTAGATGAAATACTACTAAGCGGTCGCTAGATGGGTATCTATAGACTGACCGCACCCAACGTTGCTTAACCTTGCTAATCGTTTACCGATCAGTGAGTGCAACTGGCTATAAGCGCCTTACGCCATCCGTGCATATTGTACTTAAACCACGAGATATGACAATTTAAATGAGGCGTGAATGTTTGAAAAAACAAACACTCTGTCCTGGCGTATATTGTTAAGCTTAACGAACACAGTAAAAACGGTATTGACAATACTGGACTCCTTTATAGTTGCATAGGAGCGTCACGTTTTTTGCGTAACCCAATTTCTAGGTGATCAAACAATCGAAAAATGTATCTAGCTAACCTATTACAATTTTAATACTGATTGCAAACGTAATGAAGTAACTACTAGTGAAGAGAAAACATAGTTTTAGTTTCTGTAATGAACAAATAACGCTTACAGATATCTGCTTTCAATGAGTAATGATATGTCATTACTCATTGAAAACAGATATCTGTAAGCTATCTATAAATTATAATTGAAAATATAGCGCACATCCAACGAGTTGCAAAGCAAATTTTCTTGCACGTTACTTCAATTATACTAACTGTATCTTTATTTTTTGTTACAATATTCCTAAATTAAATGTAATTTAATAGAATATGATTTATCCCTCTCATCTCTTAGGGTTCGACCCGTCTGACATTTTAGGGAATGCCTATTGTATGCTCTACTTTATGCGCACTTGGCGTGCTCGCAAGGAGAGTATCATCGAAAAACGACTTTAGAGAAACACGCATGCCCGATAAGCGACAGAACGATCGAGCCCTTAGTTAGCTGCAAGAGTAGGTTGCCTTAAAAAAGGTTTGGTTAAAAAGTATATTTTATTTTTAATCATAATTCGAGAATGATGCAGCATAAATAAAAATCTATTTTTATGAAGAGCATAACAGGCCTAGCTAGACTAGACGTCCAAAAATCTATAAAATGAAATATGTTGCACTTCATAAAGGTTCAGCGACAATAGGACAAGTCTTTAGAATATGTTAATGTACCGTCTTTATGAATACATACCCATGAAATAGTCAAAAGACAATTTCATGGGTATACACAGACAGATAGAACCACGAGCATTGTTTTTTTTTAATACAGATTGATCAATTCTATCTCTATCTATCTCTATCTCATGTACACACAACACCATCTAGCCCAAACTAAGCAGAGCTTGTACTATGGTTACTAGACAATGGATAAACATACATATATATATTTTTTTGTAAATACATACATATTATACATAGAAACACCCAGACCAAGACAAACATCCATGTTCATGCACACAAATGTTTGACTTGTGCGGGAATCGAACCCGTGACCTCAGGCGTGGCAGTCGGTTACACTAACCACTACGCCATCGAGGCCGACATCCTAGATTTCATGTTGTTCACGAGAAAGACGGAAGACGCACTTTTTTATTTATTCATCTGAATTTAAAAGTATACTCACTCTACATAGCCCACAGCCCAAACCCCGTTTGTATGTTGCTGCAGCAGTACATTAGTAGTGCCGCAAAATAAAGTATTATAAATGTACTCTAGAGAACTGTTTGCCTCGCGTAAATGTTAAAGGGATGTTTTTACAACAAATGCAGAGTAGGTTGGTGAGTAAAATCTGTTTATATAACATCTAAACTAACAAATAAACAAACTGACCCGATTTTGCCCGCGGCTTCGCTCGTATAAATGTTAATGAAGTTCAGGTTATTAAGTAACAGTGCTTTTTTCTGGATTTTAGGTACCTTATGTCGTTTTCTGTGTCCAAAACAACGTGTTTGAAAAATTTCAAGTTGATCGGTCGAGTAGTTAAAGAGCATAAACGTAACAAACAATCAAACACACATTCACATTTAAAATATTAGTTAGGATATAATCAGAATTATTATTATTATAAGCCTAATTGGCGTTCCACTGCTGGGCAAAGGCCTCCCCTTCCGACTGCCATCTATTTCGATCACTTGTTGAGTTGCCAATCCCTTTTAAAGCCATCGAGCTCTTCTCGCCATCTCCTCCTGGGCCAGCCCCGTTGTCGCTTCCCGTTACTTGGCATCTATTGTGTGGTTGCTCCCGCTCATAACTCTCCTGGCTTACGACAAACGTGGCCTCTCCTACTCATTTAAAGCTAAATATAAATAATCTTTTTCCTTAAACAATATCACAGTTTACCCAACTCTTACAATCGCATAGAAACGTTAGAATAAACGTATACCACGAAACCATGATGGCTTTATTACATTTTTCATATTAATCACAACATATTAATTTTACCTCGAAACTTTTCTGAATGATTCGTAATAGTATGCATATTGCTTATGATAACAAAAGATTCCACTAAAGATATCTCAAATTATCCTATTCAAACTTCACTATACGCCGAAGAATAGCTCACCACGAAGTCTGAAGCAACATTCTAGAAATATTTGCATACAAAAGGAATGTTCATATTAAACTTTCAATAGACTCCGCAAGGACATTATAAAATGAATTTCTCGATGAAAACATTGTAAACGTGTTACAGTAGCGGAATACACAATATCTTAAAACTATAAATTCTAGCCGAAATATGAAAACGATATTGCTATAAGACATTTACATACCAAGATTAAAGCCAATGTATGCTTAGAATAAAATATAGCACTCTACTAAAAAATATTACGTTGGCGACCAGGTTCTAGTATTAGCCACTGACCCCATCACCGTGAGGGATAAATAGCCAGGCAGAGAGTGAGAGAGCCTGCTTAGAATATTAAAATTGTGGATGGAGGAACCCACCACACCTTGATTCACCCATCCCAATATTACAATAGAAAAACAATACTGAACTACTTCAACGATGGACATGGGATTCGATCGTATTTGAACTAGCAGTATTCCTCTTCGAATACAAGTATTCAACTTGCAGTATTCCTCTTCGAATACAAAATATCTTGTCATGTGATTAACCTCTGCGCAAGATATCCTCGTACAGTTTGATAACAAATGAGCCTAATAATAATTTGAATCAGTTTTGAGCTGGATTTGATTAAAGCATAAAGTTTCATTTATTACTTACTTAAATTTCTCTATCAGACAAAAACTGCCTCTCAATGTATTCCTCTACCGTCTCATCATTCAGTTCTTTTACGTACCTACACTCAGCCAGACTTCTTTTAAATGAGCTGCAACATTATACCTACATAAACTGAAGCCTATTTCCCGAAGGGATAGAGGATTTCAATTTGCTGCAATTCAGGCATATAAAAATGTAATGCGTGTAGATTAAGTAAGACTTCATTCACTTGTACTAAATTTTTCATGCACACTCGTCGGTTCAGGGTGCTATTAGCCTTGCTATTCTTCAGAATGACTTCGAATGGATCAGAGTTCGTTTGCCCAGATTTTCCCCTTGCATTCCCACACACATTCGTCTTATAAATTTTACTGGCTTCTACCCGTGTAAAATATACGTATAAAAAGCGTGATAAAAGGTATCCTATATATTAAGTAAGGACATGGACTATCTGAGTGTCAAGTGTTATCCAATGGTTCACGCGTGGTCAAGTTATAAACATTCAAACATGTTAACAAACTTTAACACTTATAATGATAGTTAGGCTGGTAATTTTGACAATTTTTTTTTCTCTAGACTAACTATATAATTTTAATATGACTTATGAATATGTCATACTGCTTATTAACTAACGACTGATTATTATTGATTAACTAACTGCCTCCGTGGCGCAGCGGTAGTGAATGCGACTGCTGTGCATGAGGTCTCGGGTTCGAATCCCGGGTCGGGCCTACATAAAGTTATTGGGTTTTCTGTTCAGAAATCTCAATAGCAGCCCGGAGTTAGGAAGTTGGTGGTGTTAAACACCCTCGTGCCTCGGAAAGCACATAAGGCCGTTGGTCCTGCGCCTGATCTCTCTCCGGTCGCGTCGGATTACCGTCCCATCGGATCATGAGAATTAGGGAACAGAGAGTGCACTTATGTTTGCGCTTGTGCACTATAATATATCCTGCGCAGATGGCCAGTCTCCGTTAAGATTGGCCGCCGTGACCGAAATTCGGTCTGGAGGACATTATTATTATTATTATAACTAACGAGCTTAGACCAGTTTAGACCAAGACAGTATAATGTTCGTTTCATCAACGGTAGTTAGTTTACTCGCGATTATTTGACGTGGATCACAATAATCATCATCTTTTGTTATTTTAAATATGGCTTTTCACTAGTTGCGATGGTTTAGGTTCAGACCTGAATAAATAACTATTGACAATTATTAATATACAAAAACATACATATGAAAGATCATGGTTTACAACTTTGAAAAATAATAATAAGATGTCAATAACAAAATTGGGTTTATTATCAAACCGCAAGCATATTTTCATAACATATTATTACCAATAAAGCTACAGCTCAGTGGGGAAACCAACAGACTGCAATGCAGAGGGTCTCGGGTTCGAACCCACGTCGCGCACCTCTGAATTTCGGAAATTATTTGACTTTTCGAAATTATGTGCGTATTGATTGACAATTATCGCCTGCTCCGTGTCTCGGAGAACACGTTAAGCCGTCGGTCCCGATTGCCATGAACATCTATGGCAATCGTTATTGGGGAAGTCGATACAAAAGATCCCACTGGGTCGAAGTGTCGCCAGTCTGTACTGACTGGCTCCCATACAAGATAAGATAAGATCAATAAAATTAATCTCAATTTGCAAGACGCAGCTTGCCCGCGCTTTTCAATACCACAGATAATACATCTATAGTAAAAAAACTCAGTCTTATAACCATGCGCCAGTTTTGCCAGTCTAACAATGATTGTTTAACTGGCAACTTTACCTATTGGTATATCTATATTATAAAAATAGACTGATTATAATATAAAAATTAGTACAACTAATTAAAGGATACTTACACATATTATGGCGGCCTCGATGGCGTAGTGGTTAGTGTAACCGACTGCCACACCTAAGGTCGCGGGTTTGATTCCCACATAACTCAAACATTTATGTGCATGAACATGGATGTTTGTCTTGGGCTGGGTGTTTCTATGTATAATATGAAAGAATTTACAAAAAAAATAGTATTTGCTATGCAGTTTATCCATTGTCTAGTACCCATAGTCCAAGCTCTGCTTAGTTTGGGCTAGATGATGTTGTGTGTATGTGATAGAATATTATTATATTATTATGTTTCTCATATCACAGGTACTTTCTAACATATTATATTAGAAAATACCTGGCCCTTTGGGAGGCTTACACGGAGACATGGGTCCAACGTGAAGAGGCCCTTCGAGAGTTTTAATCAAAGGTGTGATGGAACACCTACAGCAGAACTAGCCGCAGCAGGCGTAGGACTATTGCTACGTATGGATTCTAATATATGGGCTATAGGTATGGGTGTTTGGTGGACCGGTATATTGCTAACTATGGATGAAAAACGGCGTCTGCCCTGAATACTCTAATAGCATCAATGCAATGGGCAGACGGTGACTCGCCAACTCACTAGATGGGCCCCCTGATAAGCCACTATAGGCATACAAGCCAGCAGCAGAGGGCAACACCGGTGCGAGTGGCTAGGGGTGTCGAGCGGTGCGCCGCCGGTTTACCATCACGGGTCTCGTGACAACGGAGACCCGGAGCGGGTTTCCCCGTAGTTATGCCCTTGAAAACGACACTTCCACCCCCAAGCATATAGCTCTAGAGGCCCCCCTCTGACCGGCCGACCAAGGAAAGCCAGACTTGAGAGTCCTACGGGCGCTTTTGAAGTTCTACCCCAGCCAACCAGTAACGGCAAGCCGGGGACGAGGCCCTAACCAACTCTCTGAGGCATTCAGGACCGCAGTGTCGCCACTCACATTCACTATATACTATATTATTATATTATTCACTATATTATTATTATTAGTTCACATCTGAAACGTTTATTGAATTATAACCTCGTTGCTCTGTTAATCCGGTGAACTACCATAAATTTATATTTATTGAATAAATCTAGAGTACCTTGGCAGCAGTAGTGAATGCGATTCCTGTTCGTAAAGTCTTCGGTTCAATTTCTTAATGACAAGAGTAATTAGTATAATGCTAGGTAACAAGTCTTATTCGCGAAAAAGTATTTAAAAGAGTATGACCCATTACCTAGCACATTAAGTATGTGTACAAACCGCGATAGTCTGTTATATGACTGAGCCTCGCTGATTTCAGCATGAATGGGCCGGCTCGACCAGGGAAGGACTACCTACTCACAGAATATCGACGTGAAATAGCAGTATTTCTATTGTTGTGTTTCGTTCGTTGAGTGAGAGTGCCGGAGGCTTAATCATCCTCTTTTCCGCTTCCCGCTCTTTCTCCTTCTCACTTCCCCTTTCCTAAAGGATTGGCTACGCGCAAGTGATGCTTCTGGTGTTGCAGGCGTCCATAGGCTACGGTGACCACTTACCATCAGGTGGGCCGTATGTTTGTTTGCCAAAATAGATGCAATAAAAAAATTGAAATCTAAATCCTACAATTTATGTATAATCACTACTGAGTACTTCAAAGATATAGGCATCATACTACATATGAATGTCATAAGCTCTATATCACTTAAATTCATGTCAAAGATATCGTACGTATTATTATAATCAGATTTTACATCGTCTCGTTGTCGTGTCGTGCCATCTAAACGGTTATATCGCACAAACCGCACGGGACTCGTTCCGGACGCCGCTGTTTTGCAAAAATATGAAGCGATTAAAGTAAATTCTCCGCGAATGTTGAATGGTAAAACGTTCTGTTGTGGTAAATTTTTGTTGATGTTAAGTGTTTGAGCCTGCTTGTAATGTACCGGTATCTCCACGACATTATTCTTGCGAACACTGTCCCGCATTTGGTGTTACATAAATTTTTGGGACCACCTGCAAAATGGTCGTGAAATGTTTTCGCTTTTAGGAAACTGGCTGTAGTTAAATAAAATAATGCATGACCTAATTTTCCAATAACCTTTAAATAAATAACCCAGGTGGATATTGCTTGTTATGAATATAATGTTATTAGAAAAGAAGTTAATGAACAAGATAACTCACTGCTTATATAGTATTTACAGGACAAAAAATATTTGGCAGAAACGAGCTTATGGTACTGAATGTAATCAATAGCAATAGAATCACAACAAGTTGTACTTACGACTTTTTTAATAAAATCATTGCACACATACACAAAAACCTGCCTCACTTATACGGTCGCCTGTTATAATTATGATTGTGAATATTAATTTCAAATAATCAAGTAAGTGATGTTATAGCTACGTTGGTAATAGTGCTATCTAAAATGTAACTTGTTTTTTTTTCTTAAATTAGAAATATTGATGACTTGTTACTTTACTTTAAGACTTATTTAAACCGCAGTTATCCAAAAGTGTGGATAATATTGTCTTCTGTTTATACCTTACGATGTTACTCCACTTATGTCGTTGACCATACCTACATATACACATAGTTATACCGCGGAACACAAAGAAAATTAAGTACCATTTGCATACCTGGGTACCTTTTAACTTTCTGCCTAACTTTAATGAAAATGTAACCAGTCAGTCAACATTCCATTAAATAAATATAAGTGGCATACATCGCGTTTTATAAATACAGCCTTCAATTTTATGTAAACTATCTTGGATTAATAGTATCTATCACAGATGCCAAAAATATGCTTGCATTTATAAACCTACTTTGATTCCGACAAAGTAATGTCTTCACATGATGAAAAAAAGAGTAAAGGATATCCATGCAATTACGAAAAAATACACATGAAGCTCCATTTTGCACTCAATTACCCAAACTACGTATTAAAACGGCATACTCAACGAGCAAAAACAAGCGCCAATGATTAACATACTACATGTGGTCACACCGCATACACACGCGAATTACCTGCGGAAATAAACAGCGCCACTGCAACAAAAGATAATCGCCATTTTGTTTGAGCGTTTCCAATTTGTTGCAAATCAGACTGCTATTGTGGATAAAAGTTGGGTGTTTTTTGTTGCGAAGAATATGTTTCCTGTTTACTTTATTTGCCCTATCCCGTACTAGTTTCCGTGTTTACTTGTTTGTTGATTTCTACGATTGTTAAATTATTCAACACAGAATAATGTTTACGAAAATGTAGCTCCAGCATTTTCTGACGTCATGGATATCACAATCAAATTGTTTGAAAATTCAATCTCGCCGCGATTCGAGATTAAAGCCTTTGGAAAGTAGGTCAAAATTATTTGTCTCCAGTAAAATCAGTTAAATTTTAAGGCAGGTTTGTTGACTGTTTTATTAATCTATGATTCATTGCTATAACAAATATTATAGATACTGAACTGTCACCTGAAAATAGAAACAAAAGCTTTCTTCATTCAAACTAATCATGAAAACACAAATCATCCAAAATCGTCCAATGCTTGTCATCCAAAGATTACAATTTATAATTGGCCAAGTTTTTGGACTGGGTAAGGATCAGGGGCTAATTGGCTTGCCCTGATGATGGGACCTCGAATAGGAGTCATGATTCAAGAATTACACTTACAAACTCTCTCCACGATAACGTTGCTGGATGTAAAGTTTCGAAGTGTTTTTGTGGTGCAAGGCAGAAGATGTTTGATAAAATCTTGTGTCGTTAACTTGTCTTAAAGGTCTTTGAAGAGAAAATAAAATAAATTAGTAGTATCGTGGTGAACCTAAAAAGGACCACTACGCTATTGCATTTATATGAAATTGTTTAAAATACGCTAAGCATTATTGCAATTTGACTCAAGATTGACATTTCTAATAACTATCGTACAATATATGCCAATGATTTTCTCGTGTCTTTGTAGCTTATTCTAGTCAAAAAAATCAGTGAAATAAAGCAGCTTGCAGTGGATCAAAAACTAAATATATTATAACGTCATGCGTATATTGTAATAGATTCCGGTGTAATTATTTTAGCTGGTGTAATTATGGTAAGTAATAATCGTACTTCGTTCCCATATCCAATCCCATTCCTCCTACCAAGGACGGAGTGACATGAATTCTCTAAAACCATTCCCGTATTATTTATCTTGCGCTGTACATTCCAGGGATGCAGAATTTCTTTCAGAATGCTCTACGAACATAGCAAACATCGGCCCGGTACTGGTAAACTATCATTCATCATGTTCAATTTGCCATTATCATTTTTGGAGAATACTGGGCAGCAAATAATAAATGGCTATTTTTACTACAATGTATGATAATTCTTAAAACAGCTCAGCATGGCAAACTGCTCATACAAGTAGTCAATCTGTAACAGATTAACTACTGGTATGAGCAGCTTATTACTTACTCCATACAGTGGATCAAAGTATAATTCGGGCCATTTGGGAAGTAACAACGTTTTCAAAAGACAATAAGAGATTTCGCAATGCTGAGGAATATCGTTTAATACTTACTGTCGGTTTTATTGTTAGGATCCGAGAGCCATGACAATCTTAGTCTTAAGAAAAATCATAGGAACACAGTCTTGTGTTGTGTCTCGAAGTAAATTTTATTCTCCGAAATAATGTTGTTAGACTTAGTATGCTTGGATAAACTTGATTTAGTATTAATTTGTTTAGAATATTTGTACAGCTATTACCAAGAAATGCCCTGGGGATAAGCATAGGATTATAATATATAATTAAAATTATACTATTCTAGTGATATAATACCATAGCGAAAGAATAATGTTCTTTTATATTGCCATAGAAATCAGAAAGATCATGTTCTATGTTACAAGTTAGACAAGATTTGAAACCAATTAGTCTTTAGCTTTGTATCCTTAACTCATGTTTCTTATAATCAATGATGATAATTCGACGTCATCCAATTAAAAAGACAACAGGATTATAATCGGATTGTTAATGGCTGACGTCCATTGCTTAATAAGTTTACAGCAGCGTTGTGTTACGGCTTAACGACTACACAGAATCATCAATTTGTGTAATTCCTTTAAGCTATGTGACCTATTAATTTAGTGATGCTATAAGATGTCCGTTGCTACAGATTGTTTGTCACCTATACATTGATAAAATGTATGTATATAAATATAACAATATAACACTTTCAATATCAGTGGTAATTTACTACGTGCTTGTTATAAACGTATATGAATGTCACAATATATGTACATATTTATGGAAAATAAATCATATTGTTTAAGAAATGATGATGCGAATACGTTCCTACTTATGTGTTTTCATATAAATGTATTGTCATAAAATTGCTAACTTACTTTAATTTTGTAGAACTAGTTGCCTTATTGGTCTTATGAAACTGGTTCACTTTATAGTGTTAGATTCTTTTTAAGGCTCTCAACCTGAACACAGCTACTAAAACGGTGCCCAGTTGATGATAATACGCGTTTTATAAGGTCAAACTTTTGGATAAGACACAATTCTACCTTCTCTCTCTCTTAAATCTAAGGATGGGTGTGGCACTAGGTAGAATCTTACAAATGCATAGCTTACTAAAGGCTACTTTTGTAAAGCAAACATAATTTAGCTCAATAGTGTTCACCTCGGTGCGTTCTGTCGATACGAAAATCTCATCTGCACACCTGCATAAGCACACAAGCTGTTACACTGAATAGTTTTTGATATTGCTTTTGTCTGCTACGTGCTCTTAAGATTCTTGCCGTGCATTTGTGAGAGATTGTTAAGATCTTGTAAAGGAAAAATTGTTTTATAGTAGCTCTTGATGTTAAAAATCCAATATAATGACTTATTTAAAGAGGAGAATTTTTATGAAAATATCAAAGCAAACAATTTTACCCAAATATTACAAATAATATTATAATTGAGTTAACAAATAAAATTTAGATTTCACTACACGGATAGTGTAGTTTAAATGGTCACCTCGACATTGCTGCACCGAGTAATGTGGGTTCGATGCAAAATGAGTAAATAGCCAAACCCAAGAAGAAGCACAACACAGCTAGACTTCATAATACTTTGAGCTCAATCTGCGTAAACAGATACAGCCATGAATAAATTATGTTTGTTAAAATAACTACACTTCAGAACATTGAGATAACCACCATCTTAGTCACCCGTGAATATGGCTACTGAGAAGCAACCGAAACGTCGGAGAAAGTGTAAAATAAAACCTAAATAATTTTAATTACCTATTTAAATAGCCTAAATAAAAGTAAACAGTAACTAGTAAAGAGTTATACAATAGTAGTTTAAAGTTTCAAAATTATGTATTAATAGTATATTTAAAAATAAACAACGCGATAAAATCGTTTAATTTCAATGTATAACATTTGCGTAAACGTGAGACAATATTATGAATACAATTAGTATATAGTAACGACAGCTTGGTTGAAGCGGTTATGTTCCAATGTCTCAGATAGTTCGTCGTTGCCGATTCATTTGGACATCTATCACAATTGATATTGGATGCTCGTAGCTTTACAATGTCCTGACGCTTATTTAATCAGTTAGCTATGCCAGTGGGCAATGAATACTATCGACGCGCATGTGTGAGTTTGAATATTACCTTTCCAATGAGTAAAATCACTTCTGGTACAATTATAATTTGAGCTAAAAAGAAGACTGTCGATATGAATATTCTAAAAATAGGTAAGTAATAACGCGGCGAATACTTTTTATATCTTTATATATATATATATATATATATATATAAATCTTCTGTGCGTGTCTTTGTAATTAAACTTCTCCTAAGCGGCTGGACCGATTTTGACGAAATTTTTTGTGTGTGTTCAAGTGGCTTCGAGAATGGTTTAGATATGGCTTTGTTTTTTTAATTTTTTTGTCTGTGTATAATACAACATATGTCGAGTCCGCTAGTTATCTATAAGAATATTTTCAAATTATATAAGAAAGTTAGGATCATGTTTACTTTATTTTGGGAATGACTAAATAAACACCTTTTTAGAAGGACTATAAATAAAAAAATATGTAATAACAACACAACAATTTGGTATAAAACTTATATTTTCTAAATGCATTTTATATAAATGGTACTTTGGTTTACATTTGGTCGGATATCTTAACCTTGATAATATTAGAAAACTAAATATGCCTCTATGAACGCAATAACCCACTACGTAGGTAAATATAACAACTTGATATCTTAAAAAACCTACTTCAGTACAAAATACCACACATTTTACCAACTTAAGACTAAGACGCTCTTTGGCTAATCTGTACATAGAAAATAATCATCAAACTTACCACTTACATATGTATATTTTAAAATATTTACAATGCAATCTTAAAATGCTATTGCATCTACTATTACAACTACAGAGATCTTATTTATGGCATTAAATACAAAATACTTGTAAAATTGGCAATTATGAATTTAGGAACATAATTATAAATACTGACACAACTTTTTATTATTTGGTGTGTTTATAGTGATGAAACACTGTTGAGAAAATATTCTTCATTAGACAAAACTGGTTAAATAACCAGACAAGCTCAAGCTAATAATAAATATAAGGTAATTCTTCGAAACGCAACTCATAAAAGTTCTATGGGAAGGTTTTACATAATATCGAGTCAGTACGAAGTACCAAATATTCAGCTTCTTTTCAATTATATATTTTTCAATATAGTTATTTTCGAAACTATTAGAAAATATATTCAACACAACGATATAGTTCTCAGTCTCACACTATTTTAGTTCATCCTTTCTTCAGTTCAACTTTTTTAACAGTTCCTGTACTTGTTTCGGTGTCATTGGAAGAGCCGGAATTAGAATGTTCAAGTTTGACTGAATCACTCTTACTTTTATCACTACCCCTTTTACCTTTTGAATGTCTATTCAATATTGAAGGAGTTCGTATGCTCTTTCTCTGTTTTAATTTGACAGCCTTTTCTGGTGGTTTATGAATACTTTCAGTCCTGTGCTGAAGTTTGTTCAATCCAAAATTAGGTTTTATTTGAGCGGTTCTTTCTAAACCACTCACATCTGGCAACAATAAATCACTAATACATACGTAGTCTTCCTTAGATTTGGGAGCTATTATGCCAGGATTAATTTTAACAGGCACAATTTCTAATTTCTTTTCGAATATAGTTTCAGGCCCTTTAGAATCTAACATATCATCCATATTGGTTGGTGAGTCAACACCACCAACCAATTCCTGGATCAGCTTATCCTCGAAATCTTCAAATGTGCCTTCATCTTCAATATCGTCTTCGTCATCATCGGAATAGAATGACGAGAAAGATGTCACTGAACCTTGCCTTGAATGAAAATCATCCGGAAGTCGGACTCTCGGTGTATTCATCGGAATTTCTACCTGACTATGGGATGGAGTGATAACTATTTTCGCCTCTGGTAACGATGGAGTGTCGCTCGAAGCAATTATTACTCTAGGAACCCTTTCTTTAGGAATAGTTATAGTTATTTCCGGTTTCTCGAATGATTTATTCCTTTCAAATGATGCATATCGCGGCGTATCAAGGTAAGGTGATAAGCTATTTATATTTTCGTAGTTGTTTAGTTTAGTGTCTTCATTGATTTTCCGTACATTTGGAGCATCGAATGAGGATAATGGCTTAGTATTTTTATATGCGAGGCGTTTTTCTAGTGTCGTGGTTCTTGGCGGTGGTTGTGGTGGAACTCTAGGGCGATCAGATTGACTTTCCATAGAACAGCCACGAAAAGTTTGAAATGAATTTGGCTGTAACGATAATCTTTTCTGTGCCTTTGGCAAATCAGGCAATACCTTCGGAAAGTTCCTTTTCTTAATATGCAATAAAGCTTCTTCAGCGCTCAGAGGATTGTTTGATTTTTCTTCTCGTGACGTCACATTTATATCATTTCTGAAAGTAACAGGAGGTAGTATATCCAAAATATTACTACATTCCATTTTCTCCATTAATTTGTCATAATTCACATCCGTTACAGGATCAGACGAGGAATGCTTATGAGAAATAATCAAAGGCTTCTGTTCAACTGACAGAGTAACGACATTAGTAAAGGTCTTCTCATCTTTTTTAACTTCAGGTTGAATTTGACTATTGGTGTCTGCAGGTTTTTCTAATATATTGGAATGTATTTGGTCACCTGCATCGAATGATTTGGATATTTCGATCGGTTCTTGTTTGAGTATGGAATTAGTACGCGCAGCAGGAGTTGCATCAATGGCTACGGATACTTTTTTCGATTTAATGCTTTCAGTTGCTTTGCTTTTTATGGAATCGTTTGATTTGCTAGTTTGTTTAGTGCTGTTTAGTGACTGTTTGTTACTTCCTATTGACGAATGTGAACCAAGAGCTGATGTAGATGTAGTTTTCTCAGAAGTTTTGGTTCTACTGTATGTTTTTGATGCAAAACTTTTAGAGTTTACACTATCATTCATCTTTAGATCATCCTTTTTTCTCTTTGGATCTGAAAGTAATTCTTCTGATCTAGTAAAAGGCTTGGCTACAGTTATATGTTTTTCATTTAAATCCGAGTTTGATTTTCTCAGTATTCCAGGCGAACATCGATGCATCACTTCGTTTGCAATCCAGTCTCTAACTTTTGTATGAGCATCTAAAGTACTAGTAGATAAATGTCTCCTTAATTGAAATCTCTCTCGAAAGCCACCTGAATCATCAGATTTCGGTGTTTTACAAATATCAGACTTTTTCTTATGCTTCTTCGAATTATTTTTCATTTTATTAAAACTCATCGACTTAATGACGCTGCACCCATTTTTTAAAGTTTGCAAAGCGCTTTTATCGTCTTTAGAACTCTTTTGACCGATTACATCCACTTCGCCTATTTCGGCGCGGGGTTGTCGAGAACTGTCGAGTGTTCGCTCGCGAAGTCGAAGCTTACGTTTTTTGAAATACAGTATAGAACAAATACCGACATTTACAGCTAAAAAGAGAATACCTAACGAGACTATCAGTGTAATGGTTGCACTCGACGTTTTTACAGGCATATTGGCTTTTGGTCTGACGGTCGTTGTGTATGATTCGACTTTTGCCATTACACCCGGTGGTATTGGATGAATCGGTTTCACAATAGACTTAATCTCCTTAAACTTTAAATTTGAATCCGGTCTCTGAACAGGCTGAGAGTATGGCCTAAATCTTCCATATGTAGTTGATGCATAGTTGGGTGATTCTACTACATGTGGAGTCCATATTCTGCGTATTTGATCTGTAAATAAATAAAAATATGTTTACAACTTAACGTTATTATAACCAGCAATAAACTTTACTAATCTTTAGGTATATAAATTTACGCCGCAGGAGGCAGATAATATGTATATTATCAGTATACATATAATTCGTCATCTGATTTAAAATCTATTTAATAGGCTGAGCTGGTTGTCATGCGCTAAGCCCATTTTTAGACGATGATTGAACATTGCACGCTCGGTTTATGAAGCCTATAATCCTATACAAAATATGTAAACTTTAAGCAACACAATCAATTAAACATGAATTCCTCTACGCATAATAGAATTTAGTTTTGTTAGAAAGTGTTAGAAATCATACCTGTGGGATTGCTAGTAGTCTTATGAAGTGGTTTGGTAGGCGTCTGTCTTGGCCTCTGCGTCACTGTTGGTGTATATTCAAACAATGGGTCTACTACATAATTGCTCATCTTCGTAGGCAATGTTTCTGCCCAGAACTTGGTGAAGTTGGATCTGTATGACGCTTCTTGTGCCGGTGGAATATCTGTAAAATAAGGAAGAAATAAAAGGTTTTTGATGTACTTAAAGCAGCTTTAAATTTAGGAGATATGAACATTTTATTGTTTTGTAAAAGTCATCTTTCGTACTGGGAATAGTTTTAGTGTCACAGAAAACATTACAAACATTGAAATAATCAACACAAAGAAAATCAGATTTGGCACTACTATTTGTGGACACACCATGTTTGTCCCGTGTGGAGATGGAATCCACAGCACTAAGAGTATTGGCGAGGGTAACATTTAAGCTACTACGCCATCCGTGCCATGTAAAATTATCTCATAGACCATTTCGAGACCACAGCGCACATCTCTGTCTTATCCAAATTATGTGCAGAGTATTTATTTATCATATCCTCATAATATATAAAAAGCAATAGCCTAGTGAGATACCGTTGGACTTCCACGCAGAGGTCTCGAGTTCGATCGCAAGGCAGGCACTCTCTGACTTTTCGAAGTTATGTGCGTATTAAATACCTAGTTAATTATCGCTTGCTTTAATAGTAAAGGTTGAACATCGAACCTGGAAACTGGAACAGGAAACCTGTGTATCTGAGAGTTCTCCATAATGTTCTCGAAGATATGTGAAGTCAGCCAACCCATACTGCGCCAGCGTGGTGGACTATGACCTAATCCTTCTTACGTTGAGAAGAGGCCAATGCCCAATAGTGGGACAGTTTAATACAGGGCTGATATTATTATATATTTATTTATCGCTATCTTTAATAGTATAAGAACACATTTATCGGTAACTTGCATGTCTTAGAGTACTCGATAATGTCCTCAAAGATGCGTGTAATTTTCTAACCCTTACTAGAATAGGGCTAAACTAAGGTCGTGTCTTACCCTTCTCAATTTGAAAGCAGCCCCTTGCAGTAGATAAGCTTAGAAATATGTATAATACCTTTATTGATTTACAACACCTTGCAAAAAACTAAAGCTTTTACAAAGAATTTGGTTAAATACATATAACTACTCACCGAATCTTAAATACGTTTGTTGTGTAGCGTCATATTCAGGCCAACCAAGATTGTAAAGACTCCACTGTCGCCTGTCGAGGTTGTAGAATTTCGTTGGCGAATTTGTGTTTGGAGACCTGTAAAACAATTTTTAATCGTAAGTGTTAATATTTGACAATTTTGTACGGAACTATGTTTGAATTTTCTGCTTCGCGTCCTGTAAGCTCACATTTCACATTGACGGCGCATCAGAGCTTACGCCATAATTGCTGCAATAAACATGTGGACGCAGCCAATCTGTGGGATAATCCCATAATAGCTTCCTACAGTACAGGATGTAAGCTCTACAATATTGATGCTAACCCGTTTATACGTCCTAACATACAAACAAACCAACCAGAGCCCCAAATTGTAACAGTAACTAAAATCCCAACACTGCGTGACACAGCGTAACGAAATAGGTTTAGATAACAAGATTACGCGATATTTTTACTAGAACGTTCGTTTGTTAATGTTTTGCTACAATCTCTTTTGCTGTATTTATTTTTCTGAAACTTATTTCTTACAAAAGTAACCAATTTTTTTGGTATCACAAGTTGACATTGAGACTTTTAGGACAACAGTCTTATTAAATTAATTTTTGGCATTCTAATTGCTTACGTAAAATTTTAGTCTAGCCGATCCCAATGGAATTGCGAATAATAAGTCTTGTGCGACGATGATAAATTGCTTAAGTAATATTGAGGTTAGTATTTGTCCTACTGGCAGCGATTAGCGAGTAGTGAGTAATCAAAGTGCCAGTTGGCGAACAACGGGCGGATGTTTAGTTAAGATAGTTTTGTCGCTGGGTTGAGAGTGAGTGTGTGTCGTGTGATTTCCACTCGGTCGTCAGCTGATCAAACATTTAGTACGCGTATTAAAACAAGCAATGGTTTCTCAGAGATTTCTGAGCTAGTTCTAGCTGACCAGAATAGTCAGCGATCTATATTTTTTCAGCGGTGGGATTAAAACGGGACTGCTGAGTATACTTAGTTGCAACAATTAACAATTTAGTTGTCGACAGTCTTGGTCACCATGGCCTATCATGCAGCAGGAGTGCTGGTCGTATATCACGACACGCCAACCTGAATAACATACTCCGTCAAGCTCTTGTCACTGCTGGCGTCCCGGCTCAGCTTGAACCTCACGGCTTGGTACGCGACGATGGCAAGAGACCAGATGGTATGTCATTACTGCCATGGAAAATGGGTAGACCTTTGGTGTGGGACGCAACTTGTGTCGACACCCTTGCGCCATCACATCTTTCTAGCACAGCGGGTTGCGCTGGTGCTGCTGCTGCATCAGCGGAGACGCTCAAACGGCGTAAATATCAAAACCTTATTGGTGAGTACATATTTGAGCCGTTTGGTGTCGAAACGCTGGGGCCATGGGGTCCAAGAGCTAGGTCTGTTTACAGAGACCTAGCTAAGCGGCTCATCGACGTTTCGCGTGACCAGAGGGCTGGTATTTTCTTTGCACAAAGAATAAGTAATGCCATTCAACGTGGCAATGCTGCCAGTCTTCTGGGCACGTTGCCAATTGACGACGATGTGGAGGAATATTATGACGCTTTTTGATTTTGCAGTTTTATTTTTGTCTTTAGTTTATATTTTCTTGTAAATAATTTGTGTATATATTATGTTAATTATGTCATTGTTTAATAGTTTAAATAAATAGTTTAATGTTTAGCAATAATTATACATATGTTGCAACAATTAATTTAAATCATAAAACATCAATTCACTTTATATTGAACAACGAGAGTATGTAACGCACGAAATAAGAAAAAATATCTGACAACACACAAGTTAGTTTAATAAATTAGGCGAAACAAGTGTCGTAGCTAATAAAGCAAATGATTAGTTTACGCAGAGGTATACTACTAGGTTACTCAATTTGCAATTCTCTGCTTCGCAAATTAATAATACTATGCTCTTGATAATATTATCAATCAAAAGCCCTTCAGGAGATATAGATGGAAAGTATTTCCCGCATACATGCCAATGCACTATTATTGGGTATATTAATTTGGTGCCCACCACAGGATGTAAAGTTTAAACTCTTTATGTCAAATAAAATACATGCATGACATAATTGGTGCTTATAAAATGACGTCTCTTTTCTACATCGATATTTGACTCTCAGGTTTGCTTGAGTTAAAAAGAGAGGTAAATAATAAAAAATATAATCATAAAATAATAATTACCTACCCATATTTTACAAAATTTGTCCACATCCTCATAACCACTTCACTGAGCAGCTTCTCATGTTGCGTGTAGTCGGTACTGAAGTGGGTATTTGTAATGCCCAGTGGTACTCCAAATACATACGGTAGCTCTTCACCTTGTACGCTTTTGTTCAGCTGTGGATCATATGTATAGCAATTAAAATAACTGTGAAAAGTTTAACAGCAGTCCTTTGACCGGCAATGGTGGTGATTATCTCCATTTTAGTATTAGTGGCAGATTTTAGTTTACCTTTTGAAAATGGAACATACCATTTTGTATGACCCTTTGTTTCAAGTATGAATAGGGTTTTGTTTCGAAATTGGAATATATTTGTAGTCTGTCTTAATAATATTTGATTTGAATATTGATTTTAATTACTATTAAGGTTGACGTCTAATTATGTTCTTAGAATTTATTTTCTTTTAGAGCCCATTTAAGATTTATTTTGATTCCTCAGGTCTTAACTTTACTATAAAATAGAGTAACTTTACTTTGAATAAATAGTTCATTATAAGTATGTCATTCATATTTAAAATGATAGGTATTTACTAAGTACGTTCTGCTTTACACCGGCACTGTTTTGTTATTAAGCCATTTAGAATCCTTTTCATATTATAGAAGCGAAGACTTGTAAATACGTTTGGATGTTTGTTACTCAATCTCACGAAAACCATTCAACGGGTTTTGCTCAATCGCACGAAAACTATTCATCGGGTTTTGACGAAAATTGATGTTGAATATGTACTACATTAATAGCGTTAATGCATTGCCGCTTATACCGAGCAACGTCGCAATTTGTTGTTACACTTTAATAATTTAAACATCATTTATTTAATATTGTCTTATGTTTACGCGAATGTTATACATTGAAATTAAACTACTTTATATGGGTTTTGTCGTGTTGTTTATTTTAAAACACCATTATTACATAATTTTGAAACTCAAAATTTAATTTAATTTCAAATGTTTTTAATTCACTCCACAGACTAAAGTATCATAGTTGAAACATAATTATATTTGTGGAACTTTTACTATGCACATTTTAGCCACGACTCGTAAACGCTCTTATCGCTTAGGATACATTTTAACTTGGGTTGCGTTTTCGTGGAATTTAAGTGAACAGTTTCGCGAGAAAATACCAGAGTAGTTTCTGAAATATACAAAAAGGTAGTGCATTTTATCAGTGTCATCTTAAAGTATTTATGAAAACTCGGTCACGTAACTTAGTGATCCATTTTTCCGGGACATAGTAAGTGTCAAACCTGTCTACGAAACCAAATGTGTTTCTTGTTGACATCTGCGTTTTAGGGGTACTGTTACAATCAATTGGATTTAAAATGCAGTTGCGCACGTTTGTTTTACAAAGCAAGGCAGAATATGATTTTATAGGTATGTGTGTGTGTGTGTGTGAGTGTAAGACTATCGTCTGCAGTTTTGATTGCAAGATACACATCTATGAGGGCTCTATATTTGCTCACTTAAATTTGAAACATTTTTATTTATCCCTCTTGGGTGAAAAGACTATTATCATACTGATGTGTGAGGCAGAGAGAGAGATACTTGCAACACTGGGAAAATTCACTCACATTTTGCTAAAATACATAATTTTATACATGAGTTTACATCTAATTTAATAGAAATACTATGGCATCTGTCATTAAAAAATCTATATTCAATCAATCATAGTATGCGGTTTTGTAAAAAGTAAATATAAAAGCCCTCCAATTCACCATAACCATTACTTTCAACACTTGTTCCGATAGACTTGAAACTTTAAAAAAAAGCTTCGTCCCTCAATAGTTTTTACTCCCCATTGTTCAGACATTGGAACAAAAGGCATTCGCGATACGTTTTACTGGTCTTGTGTTTCCAACTGAAATGCTAAAGTCGATTTGACATCAGGAAATATTTTACTCGTGAAATCTTTCCATTTGCTTAAAATGCATATTCTCTTTGAATTTTCTGTAGCGAAATATTTCGAGCACAAACTAGTGATTACGCATTGATACTAACATAATGGTTTTTATCAGTAACGTATTAACTTATAGATATATACTAGCAGTAGCGATGGTCAATTATTGATAAAATTAGAAATTAATTATTTATTATTATAATTATAAGAATCAATCTGTCAAGTCAGTGAATATCAAACCTAACTAAGAATCTATTGTGTCTAAACTACTAATGTTCTGCCGCGGTTTGAAAGATTTATTAGATCATGTAATTGATCATCGCAAATACAAATGTCAATTACTGTCATTCAACTATCCATTCGATATAATCGGTACAATACGGTCACAGCTTGTAAGTATTAGGAGTAAGATCAAATAAAAAGGAATACAGAGTCCCCTCTGTATTTCTCTTCGGCTACTACATACATACGATGTTTTGTGTGTGTATGTTCCAAGTAATAGGCGAGCTGATTTTCATGTGGTGGGCATAGTATAAAGTCCCGTGGGAATGTTTATCAAATATCTTAGTAGATATTTAATAGACATTCCCAACGTTACTTAACTGACCCGAGAATCGAACCTGAGACCTCTTGTAAGTACGCCAGACACTTCTGTTGTGTAGAGGAAATCAGCAGTCATATTCTTGTTTAAAGCTGACAAAAACATATTAAAAGTCTATTGTAAATAAAATACACCGTTCCCAAACTTACCGCCGCGTAATCGGAGCTGACAGAGTTATGTCCAAACACATAAAAATAAGACTGCGTGTTGGCTTTAGATTGGTAGTCGGCGAAGCGGACAACAGGGGCCACAGTTCGCGCGTCGCTAAACATGTTCAGGATGACGTCACGGTTGGTTTCCACGTTCCACCGTTGAGGGTCTAGTTTTGAGGGTGAGTATCTGAAAACAAGCACAAAATTTGGTGTAATGTGGGGACTGACTACGTAAATTTTATGAAATATAGTTAAGGTAGTTAATGCAATTCATAACACTGAATTATCCAAATTTTATGACTGCCTCGGTTTAGAGACGGTGAATCTCCTGGTCGGGCAAGATGTTATTGGCTTCTTTCGTAAGTAAATTACTAGGGACAGTACAGAGTCCTCATATTGGCCCAATAGATGTCGATAGGCCTATCCCCTATTAGTTGGCACCTAAATATAGACGTGATACTATATATATATATATATATATATATATATATATATATATATATATATATATATATATATATATATATATATGTTTAATTCTAAGGACATGTATATAGAATCTTGTATCTTTGTACGTTTGATTTTTTGTTTGTAATGAATGAACTCATTAAATACTCAGCAGATTAAAAATCAAATAACAGGACAGCTTTATCCCGAAGTAGCACAGACTAAATGAAATCACACCTTCTCCTCTCTCTCCTTTACTAATCACAAACGTAGTTGAAACCGCAGGTCACAGCCATCTTAGATATATTGATATCATTACTTACTCTTTTAACACCGCCCTCATTGCCTCGTTTTCTGCACCTCCAAAGATGATCTTGGCGTATTTCCGAATGAAATCGTCTCTTTGGTTCTCCAACACTCCATGTTCCAATTCTATGACACCAAAGTCGTGGTACCTCTCCAATTCCGTTACTCCACTTAATAGTTGATACCTGAATATGATGAGACAACTATTATTTAGAGATTATTAGTAGCAAAATATAAAATAAACTATTTTTAAACTTGATTACTAATTTAATTAGATACCTTTGTTAATGGTGCTTTGCAAAAATGTACTTAAGATAATAATTTATCTAATTTCATGTCTTTGATGCCCATAAATATTCATAATAAACCTGATTATAATTGTTCTACGTATATCGTCGCTGCATCCAGCCATCGAACTTAATATTTGCTAAATTATAGCGCCCAATCAAGGACTCGTAAATCCCAACTATAGTCAGTCCTTTAGGTTATGTAAGCAGACCACTGCCATATATTCGATTAAAAAATCTATTTCGATAAAGGGTTGAATGCATTAAAAAAGGGATTTACTACGTCACCACTATTGTCCGAGACCAGGATATATTTATATTATGTTGATATATATCAAATTAAGTGTAGAGTACTGATTTTCTTCTTCTTATTTTTTTTTTACGTAACCGTTTGCACTCACTGATCGACTGATCGGTAAACGATAAGTGAGGTTAAGCAATGTTGGGCGCGGTCAGTCTATAGATGGGTGACCGCTTAGTGGTATTTCATCTGAGCGTCTCCGTGCTTCGGAGGGTACGTAAAAAGTCGGTCCCGGTTGTTGCCAAATTGACAGCAGTCGTTAAGCCATGTCAGAGGCCCACGGGCAGCTTGAACAACTCTTGACAACAGGTTGGCCACTAACCACACGAAAAGAAGAAAAGAAGACAGTACTGATTATGATTTAAATCATAATGCAGTGATTACAAATTGATCAATATTTGGATGCGGGATCGTACATGTTTTAGATTTCCTTTTTCGTAGCAATTGCACACATTGCTAAGTCAGATTGCTATTCCGATGCATTATGTCCATTACTTTGTTTCTCTGTCGGATTACCGCAATTCGGATTTATTCCGAATTCTAGCATACACGATTCTATAGCTAGCTAGGTGACTTTAAATTGGTGGACAAATCGTGCCATAAGTTTCGCCGTTTTGTCTTTGATGTCGTCAAGTATGATTTCTCTTCTTGACTACCGGCCTGCATAGACCACTCTAAGAAATAACATTGTGCAGCATGTTGACATAAATTACTTATTAACATAAGGCTTTATATCTAGCAGTTGCACTGGACAAAGCCTTTATTGGTGACACTGAAACAATTCAGCGTAGTCGTTTAAATGGTCGCCTAGCCTTTATTTTATATTGATTGAGCACGTTTTATTTACATGAATTTCTAACAGTTGGGCAGAATGGTCTGTAAGGGCGAAGTCAATTATTTCGCTATACAATTTTTTTCTACAGTTATGTGCGAAGTTATCTAGACACGTTTTACTCCTTGGTCTAGTTGGTTACCTTGTTTCTAGCTTAAGATTGTAAATGAGAAGTGACATTTCAAAGTCTAACGTATATCTAATTTGTTTAAGAATGTCTACGTTGAAATCGCCGCACAGTACCACATTTTTATTTTTCTTAATACACAGTTTTTTAAGAATTTATTGTAAGGTATTAGAGAATAAATTGAAATTTGACATCTTAGGCGGCCTATATACACATACAATGATTTCATTTTGCTTAATTAACTCTATTGCACAACATTCTATAACGCCAGAAATGTATGATTTTGCTATATCTGTCAATACTTTAAAGTCATAACACCTTTTAATTAGAATACAATAAACTACGTTTCTTAAATGAGTAGTGCTCACGCGATCAGGCATGATGACAGGATTAAATATAAGTGATTCTAATTAGTCCATCTTTTAGATTAGCACAAAATATTGGACACCTATTTTTTGTTTTAACAAAACAATAATAATTTAGTTAGATATAACGCATTAAACTTCGAGAGTGACGTCACACTTTTGTAAAATTTGTACAGTACAGTGACGTAACATGAAATTTAAACGCTTTGTATCTTCGTTGTTATTAGTTAGAGAGAAAAAATATATATTATTAAAATATAATATTATTAGTTAGTGAAAAAAAAGAAAAATACGCGTGCAATATTTTTTGCTAATCTAAAAGACGGACTAAAACTTTTTTTAGTCATCATGCCTGCTTTAGGTGCCTTTATTTAAGTAGATACAGAAAGGTAAAAGCTCTTTAGAAATACACCAGAGAGTATTCAGGCTACCGTTTGTTAAAGTGTGTTGGTCAACTATTGACGAATCTATTTGTGAAGTACATTCAATGACTTGAAATAATGCAGAACACGCTTTGCTAAAGCTTTTCAAAGCCTCGTGGTTCTATTTTGTATGCTTCAGAATTCGTTTTGTGCTTTGGAATTATGCCACCAGTTTGTATTGCTTATAGCCAGTCATATTGCATGCAAATAAAACGTGTAAATAAGTCACGTCTATAATCGTGGAGGTGTGGGAAAATGGGCTTGCAAAAATATTTATTAGATTCATATTCCGCAGCCATGTTTTATGATTCGGGGCATGCCTATTGTTGTATCTCGGTGAGTTTCCAGACTTCATGCTACTACTGAAAATGCACTTCATTTTCAGTATGATTTTCTGATGATTATACTCAAATATCGGTTCAAATGTTAACGTAACAACAAAGGTCATTCAACGCTAGGCACATGCAATAGCAGAAGTAACAAAATCAAAATTTTATTAAATCAATGGCGATAAAATAAAATTTTAAGAAATGGATTTTAATTGGTTGGAAAATACTAAAATTGTATTGAATTGGTGATTAAAAAGAAAGGCCGTGAGTTTATTGCAGATTTTGCCCTTTGCTTGAACCTATCAACTAACTCAAAGCCTGTAGCTTCCTTAACTTAGTAAGGTCCATAATTACCAATTAATATCGTCCGTAATTTTTACCATCCGTCAAGTGCCAATTACCTTTACAAGATGCAGGGGTCTATAAAATAGATTGTGACTGCGGACTCTCATACATTGGTCAAACCAAGAGAAGCATAGGCACCCGCTTAAAAGAACACATAGCTGACGTAAAACACAAACGCTCGTTGAAGTCTGCTGTGTTTGAACATGTACAACAGGGGACCAACCACTACCTGAGATTTGACAAACCACAGATTCTCACTAAAGAACACCGACTCCTACCAAAGATGCTTCGCGAGGCTATTGAAATCAAAAAACATTCCAATTTCAATAGAGAAGATGGTTGGAATGTACCACCAGCTTGGGATCCAGTACTTCAAATAGTCAAACCCAAGAAGAAACAAACCACAGCTAGACTTCATAATACTTTGAGCTCATTCTGCGTAAATAGAAACACCAATAATTAAATTATGTTCGGGTACTTTGAAATAACTACACTGGAACATTGAGACAGCTACCATCTTAGTCTCCCCGTGACCATGGCTGCTGAAAAGCAACCGAAACGTCGGGGAAAGTGTAAACCAAAAATAAATAGATTTAATAGTTTAAATAATTTTATTAGCTTATAAATTAGTAAAATAAAATCAATAGTAGTAGTAGTAGTGTAATATTTTCAAAATGTTGTAATACAGTGCTAAATAAACAACACGATAAAATCCGTATATAGTTGTTTAATTTCAATGAATAACATTCGCGTAAACAGAAGACAATATTAGTAAGGTCACTTACCAATAGATTTTGATATTCAAAAGTGTTACTTTATGACATAAATGAATGATTTTGATTTTGACCTTTATACTCCTTGCTTACAGATGTAGAGAGTGAGTAGCGTGATATTATGCTACCTACACTGATGATTGAGAATTTAATCGAAAATAAGTATATAAATATAAGTGCTTTGTACGTCTGGATCACGGTACTCCGTGCAAAGCATTGATTTAATTATTCTTCTCCCTAGCCTTTATTATTCCCAAGTCACTTAGAGTCGGCTTTCTAGTCTAACCGGATTTGACTGGGTATCAGTTTTTACACGGAGCGACTGCCATCTGACCTCCGCAACCCGAAGGCTAACTATACCCTAAGGCTAGATCAGTGTCAGGATATTAGAGGGCACTAACTGCCCAATAACGACTGCCATAGATGTTCATGGCAGCTGGGACCTACAGCTTAACGTGCTCTCCGAGGCACGGAGTAGGCGATAATTGTCAATCAATACGCACATAATTTCAAAAAGTCCTATAACTTCCGAAAGTCAGAGGTGTGTGACGTGGGTTCGAACCCGAGACCCTCTGCATTGCAGTCTGTTGGTCTCCCCACTGAGCTATCGCTGCTGCAAAAGCATTGATACAATTCAAGTAACTTAAAAATAAAACAATCTTTTTTCTAAAATAAATTGGATCGACATTCAATTTATCAGGAGGATTACAGATCAAGCAGTACTTAAAATTGTCGGATCAATTACGATTCGAAGGGAGCGTAATCTTGACTTTTATTTATTATCTTCTGCCTGAAGAGCGGCGAAGGCAATATTAATTAATGATAAGGGGTTTCAACTTTTGACGACAGATATAAAATCTACATTGGAATTTGTTAATGACCGAATTTCAAATAATGTTAAGAGCTGATAAACTCGTTCTAAGCGTTAAACATTTTACTTTGAATACACGTTTTCCTATTTTAGAGGTATTATAAAGAAACTTAAAATAAATAAAGTAACGGAATGAGTGATACTTAATTAAGCCTTCTTATACTGCGAAAATGCCCGTACCCCAGTGGGAGTGTTTATAAACGTGGCTGATATTATTTTATATAGGTATATGATGGATGTTAACGAACAAGATAGTCGTTGTCCTGCCTAACGTTGGCTTGCAACTCGTTTGCCGCCATCAGTTTAATAGGCATGATGACTAAAATAAAAGCTTTTAGTCCGTCTTTTAGATTAGCAAAAAATATTACACACCTATTTTCTTTTATTTCACAATCTAATAACAACGAAGATACAACGCGTTTAAATTTCGTGCTACGTCACTGTTCGGTATAAATTTTACAAATGAGTGACGTCACTAGCCCCCACTCTCGAACTTTAATGCGTTATATATATGTAAGAATTTTTTTATTGTTTTGTTAAAACAAAAAATAGGCGTCCAATATGTTATGCTAATCGAAAGATGGTCTAATTAGAATCACTTACTTTTAACCCTATAATCATGCCTATTGTGAACCCTAACGAAGCAAGCACACATACAAAAAACATCAATATCGGTCCAGTCATCTAGGAAGAGTTCAATGGTAAATAAATGTGCAGAAGAATTAATATTAAGGATAAAAAAAACTTATCAAATTAAACGCACGTAGCACGTCCCACCACCATCAAATTACTTCATTTTAAAATAAATGAGAGGTATGTGTCATTATGTACTAATAATTCTCTGCTGAAGAATTCTACGATGCCTAAACCATTTTTGTAAATATTTAGTATTATAATTATTTGTGTTTTTGTAATTATGTTATCTTTTTTAATACGTTTGTAAATATAAATAGTTGTATATATGGTGTAACAAATAATTTAAGTAATTGTAAAAAATAATTCGTTAGATTAAATTATAATACTCTTTATATTATTTTACTTAAAATATTTTTTCAAGTAAAATAATAAAATTATAATAATTTAATTATTAAATTATCCTAACTCATACTTACTTGCTTAATAGATTAGGGTATGACTCCATAGTCTTAGCTGGTTCATTCGGTATAAATGATCCAGCGACTACTGGTCCTAGTGGGGTCTCGAACTCTCTCGCGAGGATCTGCACCTTTTTGATTTCAGATAATCTGCAAATAGACATCATATATTGTTTTGTAATTCAAACATATTAATTGTGATCGAATCCATCAAATTGATTTGATCTTAAATTAATTTGATAGATTTGTGTTATATCACCGCCCTCCGTTGAAAAAAGATTTATGGAGTCATCGATCAATGGTATATTTGATCAATGTATGGAGTAAATAACCATGATCTGTGTTCTGTAAATAGGCTTCATAGAGTAAGAAAAACAAAGACACTATTACAGTACAACAAAATAGAATCTGATATTGGTCAGTGCCTCTTAGAACAAGCAGTATATTTATATAATTTATAACATAATCTCCTTGAAATCTATAGCATGATTTAGCAAGTAGTTTACTGCGCTGAACCTAAAGTACCCTCTGTAGTGATGTAGTTATACGTCCTTACCTACGTACCTCCCAACCTAAGTACCCTACCTATACCTGCCCTAGTATCGTAGCTAAATAATATATATATAAATAAACTTGTAATATATTTCTGCTATTAATAAAGCTCCCTGAGGTATTCATATTATCATTATTATTATTTATTTATATATTATTATTATTTTTGTCATCAAGGAGCTTTATACTCTTTGTTTTTTATCACTTAACGCAATTAATGAAATGCTGAACGTGTTCATGTAGTCCAGTCATCTTAGTAAGGTCACCTCGGAATTTGAGATACCCATCTATAAACTCGTATAAACTTGTATTTTGAGATCCTAAAAGTTGTCTCAAAACCTACATAATATGGCCTACCATATTCTAAATTTTATAGTCGCAATAAAAATCTAAGGTCGCAAAAATGGATTTTTTGCAAATATCTCGTTTCCTATGGGTTTTTCGCTATTTGTATTTATTATCAATATTGTAGAGGACTAAATTCCCCACAACTTTTGTTACAAATTTTTTTTAATTCTTTGCTTCGATTTTAATTGTCGCGTATACCTTACCATATGTAGGTTTTGAGGCAACTTTTAGGATGTCAAAATATGTACATGTTTATACGAGTTTATAGCTGAGTATTTCAAATTCCGAGATACTTACCCAATTTTGACTAAGATGACTGGACTAATGGCCGATGGGCACTGTTAAAAGAAAGCTTATTAGTCTACTGTACCACAAAATTGCATTTTGTAACATTATTCTGCTTCCGTTGCACGCTTTGCTTTGACATTTTACTTGTATAATGTGTCCTTTATTTTACAAAGGTTCGCTGTATTTGGTCAATACTGGTATTAAATTAAGCTTGCCTTTGTGGACGTCAAACTTAACCTGTATTGTAAAACAAATATTGGTGTACGATTAATAATTAATAATTAAATGGCTAGTTTTTGTACCTGAGGTTAAATCTTTTAAAAAGATTTTGTCCCCTTGATACTCAGGTCTCGTGGTGAATTTTGAGAACATGTAATATTTTAGTTTGGTAGTCAGTCATATGTACATGTTTTACCATTAAATTTTTCTAAATTTGGTCACACACTGCCCTGTAAAATATATAAATATATAAATATAATAATATTTGAATGAAAATAAACTTATTTCTGGAGCGAAATCTGCATGTAATTCTTCGACAAGTTTAATAAAATAGAGAAAATTTTAGAGAAAACTTTTAGAGCAAATTTCCTGGCCGTAGAGAAAAGAAATTGTTGAATGAAAAATCTGTTAATACTTTAATTCTTTTATTTTTTTCAATTGATTGTAAATAGAAAAAGAAGTAGCACGAGTTTGTCACCAAACTTAACACAATAGGCACCATTATCAAACCCAAATACGAGGACAAATAAATTCCATTCAGCGTAACATTAAAACCTGAATAATATATACATATTTTATAAACCTTTTAAAATTTCTATAAACGTTAAAAGCTTTTAACGCTTGAGATGGAGTTCGATGCTATTCAGTTTATTGTTCGTTTAAGTACTAAAGACTTGGAAATTGACGAGGTAGTGTAAAGTTTCGTTCAATAGAATCTGTGCGTAATTTTTGTCCGATTTCACGCCCGTAGATAGATTTAATTTTCAGTAGTAAAATGTGACAATTATTTTATTTACAATTAGGTATGTTAGATCTTAGCTAGTGAAATTATAGGCATGCAATATAATATTGTACCGAATGTATTGTTTTTGTAGTAAAAGTAAATCAAGTTTAGTCGTGTGTCGATCGTCTAAATAAACACGTCATTTTAATGTAAACAAAATGACAAATCAACGTTCTCTTGTGTCTTACTAAAATTGTAAATGCGAAAGTTTGAAAAGATGTTTAAATATTCTTCTTTCGATTTTAGTCCAAAACTGTAGAGCTGATTTGGACTAGACTCAGCATACAAATAGACCATATCTCGGATTTGTATATTTTATAGGACACCTTTGATAATATTGTCTTCTGTTTTCGCGAATGTTATTCATTGAAATTAAACTACTATATACGGATTTTATCGCGTTGTTTATTTGACACTCTTTTACATAATCAAGAAACTGTTACACTACATACTACAACTATTAAACTTTACTAATTTTAAAGCTAATTAAATTATTGAAACTATTATATCTGTTTTGATATCCAGGTTTTACTAAAATGAAAGTATAAAAAGATGTTTTGATATCCAGGTTTTACTAAAATGAAAGTATAAAAAGATGTTTTGCTATTGGGTTTACCTAAATGTTAATCAAACTTGGCACACTGATAAAACCTCGATCCTAGATTAGCATTTAGTATACTTTATATTCCAGGATGCGTTTCCATGGGATTTACGCAGGTGAAGCTAAATGCAAATCCTCATAAATAAATCGTTTAGGGATAACACAATGGTCTAAGGCATCGAACGTCATGTTCCATATTTCTGAGCTATTTTAGATATTCACTAACAATGTTATGATTTAAAAAAGGTAAATATAAAATACATACGGCTTCTTTTGCAGGCACGACATCATATTCTTCAAATTGGGGTTACAGCCCAGGCTTTGTGCCACTTGTAATGTATACAGGGTGGGGTCCTTGGTCATAGCCCAATCTGAGAGAGCGGATCCTGACATGAGTATGGCTCGATGGAATAAACCTAAAACATAAGATATCAACTATAAAACATATATTTTTTATTAGAAGCTAGCGAAAAAGGCAAGATGGTATGCTTCAAAAATATCCTTGCCCACTAAGTGAAATTCATAATTAATTTTATCTATATTTAGAACTAAATAAAAGACCTTTTAAGACAAAATGCACTTTATGAAAAGTTAATTTGGATCCATTTACCAAGCTTGTGCGCGCAATTGAACTACTGAAGTGGTATAAATATATATTCTATCACCTTAGTTCTGTATAGAAAGACAGTGTGTGATTGATTTATTGAAATTTGTGTCAAGAAATTATTGAGTGCCCCGCCAGTGCACATCCCTGTGCTTTGAAAAGCACGCATAATTGGTAATCCGATACCTCTCCGGTCATATAAGATTGGCGTCTGGATTATGAGAGTGAGGGAATTAAGAAGGCACTTGAGTTTGTGCACAAATGGGCACAAATGGCTAGTCTTTGTTAAGAATTGCCACCGACTGCCAGGAGGACCTTTTTAGAGAATTACAAAAAAATTGTCTAGTATGAGGATTGAATCCATATCACTTAGCGCATGGGTAGAAGCGAGGTCATCTTTTCTTTTTATGAAAATAAAAACAGGACAAATAATGCCGAGGAGCTCACTCCAATAACATCAGTACATTTAACGTTCCAAAGTCGATGGATATGATGAAACCAGGCATGCGGCAGAAACAAGGAAGGAAGGAAGCTAAGTATTAATAAACTAATATGAAGTATTCGTCGGAAGTAGTTTAAGGAAGCCTTGTGTTCTAGTTTGTGAATTTAAGTAGTGGAGAATCTTTAATGAGTTATTAAGTTTGTGTGTATGTACATGTAAAGTAATGCTGAATAAAAGGATTTCTCGTAATAGATACGGAGCATCACGCTTCAAATGCTAAAACCTGGTTCCCTTGTAGGAGATGGAGATATGGTGCAATTTGTCATTTAAATATTGCCCACGCACCAAGTGTTATAGGTTTCATACTAACACACACACGATGAAACAGAGGACACGGTGAGTCTCTTTAAAAAAAACAAGAAAGGAAAATCATTCACAAAATCAAAACGCTTGTTAAGCTCGACTAGTTGAGATTGATTGGTCAATTCCTCTCTTCAAACATTATTCAATTGTTTACTACCAAGCAGCAATTTGTTCCATCCAGCAAAAAGAATATAAGCAAGCTATCACGGAAATGGTTGAATGGTTAGAAAAATATTCGTAAAAATCTTAGTAATATAGTGGCAATATAATATGGGTAATGGCGCGAAAGAAGCGATTGGTAGTCACTTTAGCTATGAACTATGGCACTGGCGAGAATACATTGAGTATCATACTTTTGCAACTTAACCAAATAAGAAAATACTCTATATATAAACAGCGTATTAGAATAACTTTTTATCATATTTAATGTCGTATACTGCTTACGGTCTGTAAATAATACAAATAATACCAAGAAAATCACGATCACAAAGAATATCTGTTTCTTTATTGATTCAATCCAAAGGTTTTATTGCTATTAAAATGTATGTGATATTTCATGATTGATGTGTTATAAATTATTCTTCAATTATATTCTGTCTGTTATATATTTACTAATTAACATAATATAATCACAAATGATTTACAAGAAATATTAAAAATCAAAATTAAAATGCGTCATAATATTCCTCCGCATCGTCATCAATTGGCAACGTGCCCAGAAGACTGGCAGCATTGCCACGTTGAATGGCAATACTTATTCTTTGCGCAAAGAAAATACCAGCCCTCTGGTCACGCGAAGCGTCGATGAGCCGCTTAGCTAGGTCTCTATAAACAGACCTAGCACTTGGACCCCATGTTCCCAGAGTTTCGACACCAAACGGCTCAAATATGTACTCAGACACGTGCAAGATCGTAGAAGTCAATGTGAAACTGAACTTATTTCTGCTGTAAAAGGCCCACTGCCATTACGAAAGGCTATTGCTGCTTCTTCGCTATCACACAAAGTACAATCTAAACAGTAATCAGTTGTGTATGCTGTTATGCATTTAAACTGTGCGGTTATGTGTCTCGTTTATGTAGTCATTCCGAGGTAAGTTAACCTTCTAGAAGTGTATTCACATCTAGTTCAGTTACTTTAAAGAATATGTTTACAAGTTTTTTTATTATATCTCGTTTTTGCAACAACATCTTGCTATTGTCAAAATTATGTTTAATGGTGTCCAGATTGAAGACCAAATTTATTATCTTATAAGATAATGAAATAATGTGTCTTTGATAACTTAAGCATATTAGGTTTTAGAAATAGTCAGTTTGCCGGGAAAAAGAATTCCCTCCGGCAAATATCACGCTCCACGCGTTAAAAGTCAAATTTTAGAAAAAGGGAAGCTTATGTATTATTATAAAATGATTGCATAGTTTTAATCCAAATTTTACACTAGCATAAAGTAAAGTTAACAACAATTGGTTGTAATAGGTAACCATTGGCTACACTGTACAAGCTAATATACAACTAATAGCGTATACCTACCATTAGATATCGGAGACAACATGAGGAAATTTATACACGCAGCTCCAGTACCATGACCCATCAGAGTCACAGATGTCGGATCTCCGTTCATATCCTCAATATTATCTTTAATCCACTGAAGAGCTGCCAACTGATCCAAAAGTCCGTTGTTGCCATACACGTGTTCTGTTAGACTTGGTTTCATAAACCCTGAAAATAATACACAAAAATCTATTGTCTCATTTAAACTATATTAATGATGCAAATGGCGGTAAATAAAATAACAAAATATTATACAAAATATCTGACAGGAAATCTCAGTAACAACCAGAACTATCTAGAAACTGCTGTAAACATTAGACGCAATGAAAATATCATTGTTTCTGGGCTCAGGCTCCCAGAGTCCATAACGCCGCCAATATTAGGTACGCACTATTGTAAGAACTTAAAATGCTAAAGTCTAATCTCAAGTAAATCTTAATAGATACATGACAGCATAGTCAAATACATGATATCGGTACTGACGTTAAATTTATATTCTAAAAGTATTATTATATACTTTTAAGATATATTCAACGCTTACATCATCTGTGTGGTCAAACAGTTGAACAGTTATTTGAGAGAGGCATCCCGACTTACTTCTGGGATTTTGCTCAAACTAGAACAATTCCACTGGGAAAATATTGCTACACTACAGAAGATCATAGTCAAGGGTCTTCGTCAAGCCTGCCAAGCCAAATCTTGTGCTTCTACGGTATATAGAATCAAGAAGCTGTTGTGTTGCTAACTTGGAGTTTCAACCGTCTATAATCTATGGTAGCTACTTATCCTCAGGAGGACCATCTGTTTGTTTGCCATCTTTCCAATACCATGCCATCCTTACCTAATATTCCAAGTCTGAAGTTCAAAGTGATAACCATGACGTTGCCATACGATGCCAGCATTCTACCATCATATGGGTTGCCTGAACTCCACTCAAAGGAGTCCCCATGGATGAAAACCAGGACAGGAAACTTCCTGGATTTTTGTTCTGAAAGCAAAAATTTTAAACTTTTGTATCGGATAAACTCTTAAAATTTTAGAGTTCAACGAAAATGAGTAAATATTCAATTTTAAAGAAATAAAGGCTCGATCTCATGATTCTATATTTAGATACAGGCATGAAATGTTATTGCAAACAGAGCTTTATGTACTCTAACGCTCTTTGTAATTGTACCCAAAGGATTATAAATTTAACTTTTCTAACTAGAATAGTATCCCTGCCTGTAGTAAAAGGCGAGCAAAAGGCTTATTAAAGTTATGGATGGTTGCAATTGAGGTTCAGGTCGTTAGGTATCAGTAGGAGTGTAAAGCTCTTCTTAAAGGGTCGAAAAGCTAAGCACAACAGAGACCATTTGGACCCGGAAAATAAAAATTAATTGTGCCATTTGCTGTTTTAAAATGTCAACTGTAATTATCCACAACAGTTTCATTATACTCGTAAAAATCCTTTATTTATTTGATAATCTACCCTCTAAGAGGAAAAAGGGATAAAAACTAAAGTTAAATAATAGAATATTCATTTAAGAATATCAACCCTATTTAATTACATTAAGGTTTATATTTCACTGAGGTATTTTTTGTCCTGTTTAATGTAACCGTTGGCGAGATCACATAGATCTTTCCACAAATCAATCCGTACCTTCCCTGTTTGAACGTTTTAAGGTAAAAGGCTACCAAATTCATGAACCTCTATGCAATAAAGAAAGTTAGGGAATTTGGGTTAGTATATAGGGTTTTATGACCAATCGAACTATTGCTTATAATACTTATATGATGCCGGAAAGTTTTCCAAAATATAACACTTCAAAGTTTATTTTTGGCTATCCAATCATTTTTTACAACAATCCGAGCAGTAAATTGTTGTATTTAGGGTCCATTTCTACAGGGTTCCAAGAGACGCTTATAGCGTTAAATGAAGCTAAGCATGCACCGACTACCTTAAAGGTGTTCTTTTGAACTATATGTAAAACTGGTTAAATGGTTATATATAGTATGTAGTGGCAGCTGACATAAAAAAATGTATTTTAAAATTCAGGTGTAAAAATTAGTATATTTGTGTTTGCCAAGGATGACTCGCATTTGTGTGATTTATTTATAAATATTCAGTGCTTAAATAAAATGCTATGTTCAAGGAAGGAACCAGCATAATAAGAAGTGGAAAATATATCGTTAAGATGTCGGGGACGGTGATTAAGGGTGACGCTCTCTATTAATTCTAATCCTAACTTATCTAATAAATGAGAAAATAAGTTTGTTTGTTACGATTTCACGCGTTAACTACTCGACCAATCATCATGAAAAACAGAAAAGGACCATAGGTCCTTTTCTGTTTTTGGTGTTTACCGAATGCATTGCCAGACAAGGTGCTGCTACTGGAAAAGCCCTAATAAAAAAATTTAATAACACTGCCCAACCTGGGAATTGCGTAACCCCCTAATCTCACCCGACCGTTAGTCCAAACATAAGCCAATGAACCAATGAGACTAAAAAAATATTTAAATAAATGAATAATAATATATCCTACATACTTATTTCGTCAATAGGAGTAATTTAAGCCCATAAACAAAAAATAAATAAGTAGCTTGATAACGCCGCCATCTATCGGTATCCAGCATAACAATTAGTATGACGTCTCGACAAAACAAAATGAATATAATGTCTTCAATCTATCAAGTAGTTAAAAGTTACACGATCACAAACTCACGCACCGATAATTATTATAAAATTATGTATAATTATTTATTTAATTATAATTATTTATATAAAAAGTAACTAATTTGTAGTTAATGTTACTGGTAGCGACATCTATTTTATATATAGGGGACTATTTCACAACATCTCATTTGTCCAACGTACGGGAAATTGTGGCAGCTTTCGTTTTCAGTGCTTGAAATGTCGACCGCGCTTGTGATGTTACGTGAAATACAAAGATGGCAGTATAATCAATTTTTATATTATTAGTTTAGTACAATGCAAATTTAGAATGTCATAAAACTAGAGAGTGATTTTCTTAGAAACGATAAAAAGTATCAGAAATATAATAATAAAGTAATAAAAGTACACACTTCAGTAACAGTTTTGTGTAACGCAAAGCTTCTTATTCCCAAGACGTAAGGTAAAGGTGTAATAAACGAACATTTTGTCAGTTATTTATTTTGGTATTAAATTATAGTAGTATTAGTAGCCTATTGCTGTATACGACTCAGTACCTGTATCAAGAATTATTTGTCAATAACCCAAATAACAGCTTGCCCGATCTCAATTATGAAACTGGATGTTAGCGACTAGCAGTTATAATAAGCACTAGCGTATGATTAAAATTAAGCTTCTATACGGATTTTATCGCGTTGTTTATTTTTAAGATACTAATATAATTATTTTAAATTATGCCATACTGTTTTAATAATAAACCTCGGGGCAGTATAAGTTATTCGGCTGAGATAGAACACTCACGTAAACGTATTACACAATCTTATGAACCAGCCAAAACAAATATTTAATTACCATTAACATTCGTACATTTTTATAAAACAATAAAAGTAAGAATAATGTCTATGCGCGGCAGAGAAAAAGATGCAAGAATAGTCACACTGTTACTGCGATTCATCCGAAAAGTTAGAGATCTAGAGACTAACATTTCTACTTCTCCTATTCCTTATATCATCATCTCAGCCGAATGACGACCATTGTTGGACATCGTCGGTCTATCTTGTGGGGCGTACCACTGCTGCGTCTTTCGGTGTATGGCCGTCACTCCAGAAACTTTTGCCTGAACGACCATCGGTTCTGCGAGCTATATGCTATGTCGGCAACATTAGTTTTCCTTCATCTCATCTTTTATTTCTTTTTACCACAGATTCAACACGTGTAAGATTTCCCTGCTATTGCAAGCTACATACACTAACCAACAAGCGGGCATCACAATTGCCTGCCATATTTATAATTAAAATAAAAAAAATCGAGTTACATACACGAAACATTAAAGCAACTTCCATGGCAACTATAAAATAATTCTAAGCCATTCTAAATCTCAACACATTAACACTTTGAAAGCAAAAAGCAAAAAAACCAAGTGTATGAATAACCGAGCGGAAATGAGGGAATTCTAAGCGTTGCGGTGCGAGGAGGCGCCGCCGGCTCTTGGCTTAATGTTCCTTTGTGAGGGCGGGTGTTTCACGCGAAAATTATTACTGTTTGTTTTTATTTTACCAAATTTAATCTAATACTTGGTAAATAGTCCTAAGAGCCTGAAATCAGGGTCTATGTAAAAAGTTTCGGACATTCTCACAATTTACGTCCTGCATATCCTCATCTTGCCGCGAATATGAGTGATCCTAAATTAAGTAAGTATGTAATTATTAACATAAAATAATTATAATATTGTCTTATGTTTACGCGAATAATATACATTGAAATTAAACACTTTATACGGATTTTGTCGCTTTGCGTTGTTTATTTTACTTTAAAACAATTTTATTACATAATTTTGAAACTCTAACACTACTATTATTGAAATTTACTACAATTTAATCTATTTAAATTAATTAAAACTATTTATATTTAAGTTTACACTTTGCCCCAACGTTTCGGTTGCTTTACAGAAGCCATGTTCACGGGGAGACTAAGATGATAGTTATCTCAATGTTCTGAAATGTACCTAGTTATTTCAAAGTACCTGAACATAATTTAAACTTTGATGTTTCTATTTACGAAATAAAAGTGTTTTAAAGTAAAATAAACAACGCGATAAAATCCGTATAAAGTGTTTAATAAAATAATTACTGTAATCTAAAACACATTTAGGAACTGCATTCCATATAGGAAAGCTTAAAGCCACAGTATGCATAAAATATCTTTGGTATTATAGCCGTCTAACAAGCACGATTCTGGATAGCAGTTAGGCAATTATATTACAACAGCGCGGTCATTGAGAGCTTTCTAACCAAAATATTTAACAACACTATTGCAGATCAACATATTATGTAAGTGTGCCTATATAATGGCGCTGAAAATATGAGTTTGTTTATTTACTTACGAAGTACAGAACCGATTAAAAAATATATTATTATTATCAGTTAATAGTGGAAGACCGTTGGACTGCTACGCAGAGGTCTCGAGTTCGGTCCCAGGGCGCGCATCTCTGACTTTTCGAAGTTATGTGCGTATTAAATAGTTAATTATCACTGGCTTTAACGGTGAAGGAAAACATTGTGAGGCAACCTGCATGTCTAAGAGTTCTACATAATATTCTCTAAGATATGTGAAATCTGCCAACCCGCACTGGGTCAACGTGGTGGACTATGGCCTAAAACCTTTTCACAGTGATAAGAGGCCCGTGCCCAGCAATGGGACAGTTTAATACACGGCTGAAATTATAATTATTATTATCAGTTAGATAGCTTGTTATTGAGAATCGAAGGATAAACATAATATGTATACGCTATGCAATAGCATGAAGCCCCAATACAAAGTTTGAAGATACTATTTATGTGATCTAACACGACTAAAATCGCGGTGCTCAGCTAATCTATACCTATCAATATTAGTAACAAGAAACATTTATTAGTTTGTAATCGATAAACTAAGAAACTGCTAAACCGATTTTAATCATTCTTTAATATTAGAAAGCTACTTTATCCAGAAATATCATATCGCCGATGAAGAGTCAATAAATAATAACTGCAAAAATGCAACTTTTCAGGAGGCGAAAAAAACGTTTCAAGGCCATTACATTTTTTTTATTAGTATTATTTTTATTTTTTATTTTTTTAGTGTACGCGATTGAGCGTAGTATCTATTGCCATCATAAATGACGTAACAACACTTAGTATATATTGCAATAACTATTTATCTTGCAAAATGAATAAGAAACGGACCCAAGGCTCGACCGGGGAAGTACTACCCTCTCACAGAAAATCGACGTGAAATAGCAGTGTCTCACTGCTGTGTTTCGTTCGGTGAATGAGAGTGCCGGAGGCCTAAGCATGAGGTGACGATTCTCGCAGCTTACGAGGGACCTGCAGAGTATCCGTAGAGTCATTGTGTGGGTGGCGCAAGTCGACCCGGCGGCCAGGGAGAGCCGTAGAAACGGTGCTCTGCTGGCCGCCCGCGGTATAGTCCAGAGGCCCAACCGAGTCTAACCAACTTGGTTGGCTGCCTCATCATGCCGCGCATAATCTCGAGGTGGCTCGTCGTGCCGGATGGTGACCGGAGGGTGGGTCCCGGCGACCACTTTCGGGAGGGTACGGGGGTCCTTCCGTCCGTCGGATCGGCTATCGCCATACCACACAGTAATATGACGAAACTTGCTCTGCGCCTTGCCCCACTTTGTTGCGAGAATAGCCGCCTCTTTTTTTTTCACGCTTTCCCTTCCATTCATTCTATGGCAGTACGAACAAAGCATTGTCGTTTAACAGCAGCCAATCGCCGTAACCCCACCGCTGCTTCCTCTTCCGGTGTCGTGGAGTTTATTAACATCAGAGGACTCCACGCTAACCTTAATGCTGTCCATCACCACCTGGAGATGGCTCGGCCGGCAATGCTTTTTCTAACGGAGACACAAATACGCCGTCCTGCAGACATGACCTACCTGCAATATCCCGGCTACGTGCTAGAGGAGTGTTTCCTCGCGAAAGCCGGGGTATGCTTGTTTGTTAGGGCGGATATTTGTTGTCGCCGTCTACACTGCCTAGAGGACCCTTCCTTCTCTAACCTTTGGGTACACGTAGATCATGGCTCTTCCAGCCAAATCTACATGTGCCTCTACCGATCCCATTCAGGAGACGCTGAGACAACTCGACTCTTTGATTACCTGAGTCAGGCGGCAGACGACGCGCAGGACTAGTTTCCGAATGCTGAGTTGGTGTTCTTGGGAGATTTCAATGCCCACCATGAGACCTGGTTGGGTTCTCCCAAAACAGACCACGCGGGACGAATTGCCCATTCGTTCGCTCTCACGCATGACCTGTCTCAACTGGTACTCCAGCCCACCCGGATACCGGACATTGCAGGTCAGGCGCCCTCTCTGCTCGATCTGCTGCTGACAAGTAACCCGAACCGGTACAGTGTGTCGATTAGTGCTCCTCTGGGCACCTCAGACCACTGTCTGGTTTGTGCCACAGCTGTTGTTGTTACGCCCCCACGACCCGAGGAGGCAACACGACGACTGTGGCACTACTCGTCAGCAGACTGGGATGGAATGCGGGAGTACTTCGCATCCATCCCTTGGGCTCAACGCTGCTTTGAGAACAGGGATCCTTCAGAGAGCGCTACTGCTGTCGCTGGTGAAATCATCCTGGGTATGGAATATTATATTCCATACAGTGATGTCACGAGCGGTGGCAGGAAAAGGCCCTGCTTCGGTCGTGAATGCGCTGATGCTGTTGAACGCAAACAGACAGCGTAGCGCGCTTGGACCAGGGCTCGCACTCTCCACGACTCTAACGTGGATCACCTGAAGGCAGCGTTCAACCAAGCCACAAAGGTCTGCAAGAGGGCATACTTAAGAGCGGATGCCCAGCGCATCGCACGGTTCGGCCAGGAGCTCATGGCCCATCCTACGGGCAGTCGTAGCTATTGGCGCCTGGCCAAAGCCGTGCAGTCCAACTTCTGCCAGACCTCGCTGCCCCCTCTGAGATATCCGAATGGATCACTGGCTCATCGGCCGCAAGAGAAAGCAGATCTGCTTGCAAATCTCTTTGCGGCCAACTCCCGAATCGATGACTGCGGTTCGCAGCCGCCTAACATTGCCAACTGCGGCTACACCATGCCTGATATACGTATCAGGCAACGTGACGTTCGTGCGATACTGCAGTCTCTCGATGTTCGGAAAGCCAGTGGACCTGACGGCATCCCAGCTGTGGTCCTCAAAAAATGTGCAGCGGAGTTGTCTCCCACACTTACGCGCCTATACCGGACGTCTTACGCCGCAGGCACTGTGCCTGAGGCTTGGAAGGAGGCGAACGTTCAACCGATTCCCAAAAAGGGGGACCGTTCCGAGCCAGGCAACTATCGACCCATAGCTATCACCTCAGTGCTCTCCAAGGTGTTCGAGCGGATTATTAACACCCAAATTGTCCGCTACCTGGAGGATCACTCGTTGATCAATGATCGCCAATACGGCTTTCGGGCTAAACGATCAACGGGTGATCTTCTAGCGTTCGTCACGCACCTCTGGGGTGAGGCTATGGACAAGCACGGCGAGTCTTTGGCTGTCAGCCTAGACATAGCCAAAGCTTTCGATAGAGTCTGGCACCGGTCTCTTCTTTCCAAGCTTCCGGCCTATGGCTTGCCCCCTCAACTGTGCACCTGGATTGCAAATTTCCTGCAGAAGCGTCGTATTCGGGTCCTTTGCGACGGTCGCGCTTCCAAATTTATGCAGGTCAATGCAGGAGTGCCTCAGGGGTCCGTCTTATCCCCTACGCTCTTTCTTCTGCATATCAATGATATGTTGAATCTCGGCAACATACATTGTTATGCAGACGATAGTACCGTGCATGGGCGATATCTCGGACGTCCTGGAGCCAAACAGGCTGAGGTTGTGGGGAAAAGGCAGGATCTTGTCGTTGAACTTGACCAGACCTTGAACCGCATCTCTGAATGGGGTGCCAAGAACTTGGTCCAGTTCAACGCCAAGAAGACCCAGGCATGCGCGTTCTCAACAAAAAAGTCTCCGTTCCTTTCCCTCCCTTCTCTGAAGAACACTCCACTGGTGATACGTGGCAGCCTCTCCATCTTAGGTATGGATCTTTGCCGCTCCCTTAATCCCAAAACCTACATCGAGAGCGTCATTAGGCAAGCTTCGCGAAAACTCGGAGTTCTGAACAGGGTGAGGCGGTTCTTCGCGCCTGGGCAGCTGTGCCTATTGTATAAGGCACAAGTGCGCCCTTGCGTGGAGTACTGTTCTCATCTTTGGGATGGCTCCGCGCAGTACTTGCTAGACGCTCTTGACAGGTTACAGCGGCGGGCTGTCCGTATCATTGGAGATCCAGAGGTCACGAGTTCACTGGAACCTCTGCAACTCCGTAGGGATATTGCCTCTTTGGCATGTTTCTACAGAATATACCACGGGGAGTGCTCTGAAGAGTTATTCCACCTTATCCCGCCCTCCCCTTTCCTATCCAGAACAACGCGTGCTGGGCTCAGATGCCATCCTTACACGGTGGAGTCGACTAGAGTGCGTACCAACAAGTTTGGGTCCTCATACCTCTGCCGAACGATCGAGGCATGGAATTCTCTGCCAAGGCACGTGTTTCCTTCTTCCTTCAATCCTGGGTCCTTTAAGCGGGGCGTGAAAAAGCACCTTCTCAGGCCGTCAAAGTAGAGACCTCAACATCGCCTCGGCTGCTATGAGGACGATGTGGAGGCCACTGCTCTTAGACCACACGACTGCTTACCATCAGGCGGAGTGTGGTCATTTTGAAGAGCAAAATAAAAAAAAAAAAAAAAAAAATGTGTATTACTTTATTTTACAATTATTATATTATATTACTATATTATATATTGACTCTTCATCGGTGATGTGGTATATAATATCACGCTATAAGCCATTAGAGCGGAGCAGTAATCCAGTACATGGTGGAAATACCACATTTACATACGAAGCGCATTGCTTCCACTTTTATAATGCGTACCGCAAAGGAATGGAACTACCTAAGTCTGTTTTTCCCGATGAGTACAATCTGGGTGTCTTCAAGTCGCGAGTGAATAGGTATCTTCTAGGCACGCGTGCTCCATTGTCGAGTACCTACATCTTCACTTAACATCAGGTGAGATCGTGGTCAAACGCAAACTTATTACAATAAAAAAAAAAATTAAAAATTTAAAAATCCCGACACATATTGAGGAAGTTGTGAAAAAAATATGATTCGCCATTTTATGGTGGCGGCCATCTTGGATTTGAAATTATCATAGTGTATAGTATTCTACTAGTCAAGCCCTTTCATTTGATACCCATATTGAGGGAGATGTGAAATAATATGTAATCCGTCATTTTGTGGCGGCGGCCACCTTGGACCGATTTTCATCAAACATAACTAAGAACACTCTCGACTAATACACCTTTCAAATAAAAAAAACAAAATTAAAATCGGTTCATCCGTTCGGGAGCTACTATGCCACAGACAGGCACACACACACACACACACACACACACACACACACACACACACACACACGCACACGCACACACACACACACAGACACACACACACACAGACACGTCAAACTTGTAACACCCGTCGTTTTTGCGTCGGGGGTTAAAAAGTAATCATAAACGTAAAGCTGTCATACACAGCCAGTGTTAAATAAAGCTGGCGGAAACACGGCCCTTGACCCGTCTCCTAAAATGTTTCTTTGTCATCACATTTGTATGACTCGAGTATGATTTTCTTTTTTATTTCGTCCGCTGCAATGATATACAAACTGTCCACGGCTCCAAACAATTAAATGGTACACGAGAGTTGCAAGTTTCTGGCTGTTGTGAAACAAGATCAAATGTTTCTACGTAGATAAGTTAAATTGGTACCGTTGTTTGTTTGCGCTTTCATTGCAGTTACTGACTCATTTGCTGTCCCAGTTGGTGCTTTCTTTTGTAGCTGATACGAGGCCCCAAGTTAGATTCCATGTCTGGTAAAACTTTAGCGGAAATTTCCAATAACATTTTACTAGACTTAGAATTAGTTCTGTTAGATTCTGTAACAACATGGAGGGTTGAAATGTACCGGGTGTTTAGCAATATGTTCGCCCCCTATTTAATTAAGTAGGAGTTAAAAAAATTCTGACGAATTGTGAAATACATGTCTGCCTCATACCTTGGCGTGAGACTGTGTATGAGGTTTTATTTACAAGAAATCTGATTGGTACCTTGTTAATGTATAATACCTCGGTCTCGATGGCCTATTGGTTAGTGTAACCGACTGCCACGCCTAAGGTCACGGGTTCGATTCCCGCACAAGTCAAACATTTGTGTGCAATGAACATGGATGTTTGTCTTGGTCTGGATGTTTCTATGTATAAAATGTATGTATTTACAAAAAAGAAGTATATGTGTATGTTTATCCATTGTCTAGTACCCATAATACAAGCTCTGCTTAGTTTGGGCTAGATGGTGTTGTGTGTATGTGGTAGAATATTATATTATTATATTATACCTATAATACGAGAAAATAGTCTGTGCCCAAATGTTTTCTAGTCGGCATAAAACAATTGCTGTACACGGAAACTAAACCCATAGCTGGCAAAACGAATAAAAATATGTATATAAACTGCTGGGCATAGACCTTTTCTGAGTTTTTAAGAAGCCTCAAAAATACTGCACTCCTAAGACCATCTCTACTTATCTTTGTATCTATGCGTGTTTGTACAAACTGTTAACTACACTACTAACTAAAATGACTTCAAAATACAATTCCTAATTATAAACCAAAAAGTGAACACTTAAAAGAAACTGCTTTCTCGCTTTTTGTGCATCTGAAGTACCTCTATCCTTAATATTGTCTTCTGTTTACGCGAATGTTATTCATTGAAATTAATCTACTATATACGGATTTTTTCGCGTTGTTTATTTATCACTGTATTACAAAATTTTGAAAATATTACTCTACTACTACTATTGATTTTATTTGACTAATTTATAAGCTAATAAAATTATTTAAACTATTAAATCTATTTATTTTTGGTTTACACTTTCCCCGACGTTTCGGGTGCTTTTCAGCAGCCATGGTCACGGGTCACTTGTCTGACGTATCCAAATAAATAGGTAGAGTAAGCCACACTTTTACGAACGTTACGTAAATCACCGAGCCTTTTGTTCAAATCAAAGTAAGATTTTCTTTGAGTCTGCGTTACAACTTTGGGGTTTAGAGTTGTTCATGACTTTAATATTTCAATATAAACTTGGATTTAATTATATTATCTCGGCGTGCAGTGGTAATGAATACGAATTATATGTATGACGTATCAAATTCAATTATCGGCTTAGGTAAACTGTTATTATGTCTATACTAATATTACAAAGAGGAAAGATATTCCTTTTTTTTTGTTTATAAAGATTTAACTAAGAAACTAATCAACCTATTTTAAATATTTAACATAGGTTGATTAGTTTTTGGGTTAAATCCTTATAAACAAAAGAAAAAGAAATATATAGTCTATGTTACTCGATGTGTGATAAATGATAATTCACCGAGTAACATAGGCTATACTTTATTCACAAAAAAAGTATTTTTACTTACATAACCTAGCCTACTTAGGCGAGCGCAAAATTTACAGAAGTTGCAATGATGCAGCACGGGACTTAAAAACTATAATACCTACCCCTTCTGGGATATAGGCGTAAGAACATATAGTATTTTATATTATTACAAAACCATAAAAGCGTCTTTCTCGTATTAACCTGTTTATTTCTTTTAACTATTTATTCAACTAATAGTGTTTACTGCGTGAAATAGGTTAATTGGCAACGCGTTCGAAATGGGAGATTGACCTGTCGCCAATGATAATGATTTGCAGCCATTAGAACAACTCAATGTCAAGTCAGACGCTTTGACGTTGCTTTGATCTACGTTGTACAGCATCACGGTCATTTCGCCTGTATGGAGTAGTGTAGTTAGAGATGTAGATATCCTCGTTTTTTTTTATTTAGTCAGATTTAACTACCGAGTAATTGGATTCGCGAAATAATTGAAGCAAGTAAAAGTAGTTATGCAGGCTCTCGGTATTAATTAGGGAAGACCGTTATAATCTATATGTTTATTAATAAGTGAAGAGAAAACTTTGTACTTACACGTATCCCACACTGTTAGCAAATTGCGCGCTCGGAGGAGTGTCAGAATTGGCATAGTTTAAATTTGAATGGAGAGGCAATGCAAAAAGTTTTGCGTATTTAACACGCTTTTATTAGCTTGGTATATATGTATCTATGTGTCTATGAATATATGTAACGGAATCTTTGAACCTGATTTTCACCCCTTTCAAACCGATGGATTGATTTGAAACTTTTCGCACTCACCTATCGAGGATCGATGACAATACAATACTTTAGAAAAAATAATAAAAATAAATAATAGAAAAAATAAACAACTGATAATAGTTTAATAAAAACTACAAAACACGCTTTATTAAAAAAACAAACTAAATAGTAGCAAATAATTTAATAATTTTAATGTAAAAAAGCGTGGGGTACTTTCTAAGATATTTTGATAACCTCCACACCACGCTTTTTTATATTATTTATATTTAATTTTTTGCGTGTTTTTTAGTTTTTCAATTACCTATATCGTGAATTACAATCGTATTTCGAGAACTGGGCGAACACAACTTTGGAAACGCTACCAAAAAAACTGTGGAATAATTCGAATGTTGTTCAATTCATTGCCAGTGATTCTAATTCGTTATCTTAATTCGTAATCATAATTTAATATTCGAAACTTTACTTGATGATGACGCGATTGATAAATGTTTCGAATATTTCGATGTTTAAGGATTCGAATTTTTTATCGTTAACGGGCAAACGCTTTTTTAATCTTGTTGCTTTAAAAATTGGTACGTAAAACTTGCTTCATCTAAGGTAGTTTATTATTAAGTACTTACCCCAAAATCTAATTGAAAAATAATTACAACAGATGATGTAGGTATGCTTGTCAAATAGTCCCTCTACCCTCATATACTAAAGAACAAGGTAAATGCTTCTAAGTTCACGACACTTGGCCCATAGTTATACCGATCTAGTTTGACTTAGCTAAGTTATTTGTCAGACCTTTGATCCATTAATTTAAGGACTTGTGTTTCCTAATTTAGTTGTGAACAAGTAAAGAACTTCAAACTAGTAAAATCCAATAGTTGGGCATAATTTACGCAGCTTATCCTAACTAATATTATAAATGCGAACGTCAGTATTTTTGTTACGTCTTAACTACTCGACTGATCATCATGAAAAATTGCAAATATGTTATCAGGGGTGCAAAGGGGAAAAGGAAATAGGATGCCATTCATGTATGAAGAAAAGTAATGTTTCTGAAGGATAGAAATTGATTCACTAAATCTTTTTAATAAACGCGAGTGATGCCACGGGCAGAATCTGGTATTATATGTGACTTATGCTTGTTATCCAGCATGACTGGTTAGACTCGAGACATATTCAAGGATATTATACGAGAGTAAGAATTATCATTATAAGTCTTACACCCACTCCTACAACTAGCAAGTAAAAGTTAACCGAAATATAAATCGCATGCTGTCTCACTCATGTTAGGTTAAAGAAGAGAGATGGCGAGACTTTTATCTTATAGATAAATTCTATCTGCAGGTGGTAGTACAAGCCTTTACTATCGTATAATAAATTAAAAAAACAAACATTTTAAATAAGAAATACATTTTTCATGCTAATATTGTAAAAAGATATCCAAATTGCAGATTCTTTATCACCAGCTCGTACTTTTTCACCGCGACACGAGATAAAAACGCAAGACGCTTACCCTCTATTACGTGGATCCAAAAATCATAGGTGTCGAAATGTGGGTTGCAATACTATTCTGCCTACAGTTTGGGGACAGAGGCGTGAGAATGTGTTTATGTATACAAACTACGCATTTAGGCAACGCTAGTAGATAGCATATGTAGCTCGCGCTAGCAACAATCGTCATGTATAAGCACCATTTGTTTTATTCCAACCGGGCCCGTATACTTGTCACCAGCTGACTTAATAATACGCCATATACGTTCCAACCTTTACGCAAGTATGTGTCACACACCCAAAATAGTACTCTCCTTACACAAAAGATGGCGTTGTTACTAGAAACTTTAAACGGCTTCTGAATTCATTGTTTTCGTACAAGTTTTCCCTTGATCTTTGACATTACCTCCACATTTGTTACTGACACAGATGAATTCGAATTAGTTTGAAACTTTTATTCGTGAGGCTATGAATGAAGCTCATTTACATTTCTCGTTGTGTTTATACAACTCTGAAGTACTTTACTTATAAACTCTTTAATTTGCACCATTGTATAGTTGTGAAGTTTATATTTTCGCCAATCATGACGGCACTCACATTATAGATTTTATTTACTTATACAGCCAAATAAGCATACTGATTGCCTAACGGTAAGTGACCATAGAGTTATTATGGCAGTGCATGAGGAAGGAAGGTCAGGCCCCGTGCCTGAGTTAGCATGTAAAGCCGTTGGTCCTGCGACTGATCTCTATCCAGTTGCATCGTATTGCCGTCGCATCAGACTATGGCAGTTAGGGAATAGAGAGTGAACCTTGTGATTGTGTACACATTTGTGTACTACAATTTCTTCTGAGCATCTGGCCAGTCCCTGTTAACTTGACCGCTGTGAACTAATTTCGATTCGAGGACCTTATAGCCTAGGTAGGTACCAGATACCAAAATTATCACTAGACATGAACTATAAAGATTTCTTAAGAAACCCAAATTGTATTACAACTGTATTGAACTCGCATCACTAACTTGCAGTAGCAATTAAAACCACTCTTCCGTCCATGCAAACAACAAATTCATAGCTTTCATAATAATTATTAGAAGTTACAGTGAAGTTGCACTCACGTATTTGTTATGATCACAAAGAAAGTCTTTGAAAGACTACAGTGCGCCTGAAAGCCGTCTCATGAATAAATGGGTCTAAAGTAAACCCAAAATAATATTTTGATTAATAATAATTGTTGAGGCTCATTTGAAGATTCTTAAAGTAGGTTACCAATTATTCAAACCAACAAGATATTATACAGTTATATAATATTGTATGTGATAATATTTTTGAAGATGGAATCACCTACTTCAGCACCGCTCGGTATATATTATATAATCCGAATGAGTCAGATACAGGCGACACAAATATAACTTTTATATTGTTGAACTGACGGTGCTGATTACGTTTGCCGCTTTCCATTCCAAATATTATTATTAAGTTTAAGCGAGCTATAATTAACTAATAAATAGTTTATTATCGCTCGGTTTATCGGCAAAGAGAAACATCCATACTGAGAGTTTACAAAATTTTATCGAAGATATTTGAACTCTGCCAACTCGCACTGGGCTCGCGTGGTTCACTGTGGTCAACCCATTCTCATACTGGAAAGATAGCCGTACCCAGCAATGGGAAGGTTTATAATAAACAGGGCTGATATTATCTATACTATAATATTATAAAGAGGAATGCGATGTTTTGTTTCTTTGTTTGCAAGGATTTAACTTAAAAACTAGTCAACGGATTTAAAAAATTATTTCCCCATTGTAAAGCTATATTATCACCGAGTAACAAAATCAATATTTTATTTTTAAATAATTACTTTTTCTAACATAACAAAAGGTAGTTTTATATTTTACGACTGCTAACGCTTCATGTGTGAATGAATCTGTGCTTTGAGGTCTACGTCATTCGTGTTAAAATAAATGAATTGTCTACTGTGACAACTATTAGACATTCCAAATCTGAATTTTTGAACTATAAAAATAAAAAATAAAATCGAATGTTACATATTTTTAACAATCTTCTTCTATTACCAAAATAGTAATTATGTAGTTTCTACCTAGCATGTAATACAAACACCTTTACAGGCCTACAACAATGTCATCTAGTGTCATAAATATGAAGTTGCCTAGGTAATAATTACGTCAAATTAATGAAAGTGGTGGTATCCGTGACATGCTCTATCTGTGTGCTAGGATTTATCCAAACTCATTCAAAATTTAATATGTAAACAAACGTCCAAACAATTATAATATTAGTAGGATTTTGGTAATAAGAATGTGATGTGAGGAAATTAAGCAAGAGCGAGATCTCAGAATCGTTGCAAATGGCAAACCGTAATCTCTACCTATGCCCCGAAAATGAGCTCATGCTCGCGAGTTTTAAAATGCATATTATACTCATGTATAATATGCATTTTAAAATGTCAAATATGCATTTTGCCCTGGTTATATTAAGATATTGAACATCTGATACATTGTGCAAACGTTAATTACTTAATGTTTTTTGGACATTTAAAAAACAGGATTAAACAATGGTGTTGAACCCTTGCAGCCAACACGTCTACTCATTGTTCAGGCTTCTTTGTTCTGAAACCTTTTGTTTGTAGGAAAATTACGTGAAAATTTCACTTGTGACAGTATACAAAATAACGATGGTAGTTTAAGTTGCCATTTCTTTGGTAAATTACAGGTTTAGGTATTAAATATCATGATTAATACTTAGCTTCCTCTCAGTTGAATAGTTAGTTTTTGATCAGTGATTAGATTGTGCTTTACGCTACTCAAGGATATAAATTTTGATTGAGATTTTGATTAGTCGCTAATTAATTATTACTCAACTACATCTTAAATATTTGTAAGCTTATAAGAAACGCTGTTAGTTTGTTAATTTAGTTAGGTATATATAGTTAGCTACATGCAATTTTACGATATAACATACCATACATATATGGCTAGCCTAACGATTATGTAGAAATATTTATCAGACAATTCCTGCACTAGAAAAACACTAAAATTCTCATAATTCGTATATCATAATCGGCACGTCTGGTTAATTAGCAATAAAATTCAAATAGCAGTAAAATTCGTTATTATTATTTAGTTCTTACGAAACAAACTTTGGAAAATATAATACTAGATACACTCTATAACATTTAATCAGATGCGTGATATCAATTGGCAGTTGTACTTTTGGTAACGCCAGCAATCCAACAAAAAGATTAAACTACATTTTATTTCTGAACTCTTCGAGCTAATAATACGGAACTCACAACTTTTATAAAATAATTTACACCAACTTAAGATGCTCTCTTTAGATGTTTTTTATCGTATTATTTGTTTTTGATCGTACATTAAAATGTAGCGTACAAAGGCTACAAATTATTTACAAAGGTAAACTTATCTCAAAACCGAAAGGTTAACAGACTTTCTGCCTGCAATCCTTTTGAGTGATAGACAAGAAGAAAAAGTAAAAGGTTAACGTTCCAACAGTTGATGTTTTTTTGTATATCCTTCTATAAAATTTCAGGTTTATAAGGTTGTATGCACCACTTTTCATGTACTATGCTCTACGCTAAATTTCGGAAGGCAATCAGTTATGTCAATGTCATTATTGTAGTGGTCTATACAGACAGAGATTAGAGGAATTACTCAATGGAGCTCCACCAAGTGGGCTACGATTCTTTTACGTTATGTATAATCACTTAGTAAATGCGTTTTGTTCGTATAAGACCAACTCTTTGGACCAACTCCAGTATTCCACTTATCGGACATTTTGCCGGCTGAACGCTCGGTATTGTATAGGATAATTATGAAAAGTATGAAAAAATTTATATTTCATACATTACCTGGATTTTTTAGGCATTGTATAAAACACCTAATTATTCTGTATAATACCAGATTATACAGACTACCGCTGACATATTCAGTCATTGTATACCTATGTCATGGAGAAAAGGTTACAGCACCTTACAGTTATGATTTGTAAACGAAATATTATTGTAAACTCGGCGATTAAAAAGAGTGGCCATGAGTTTCTTGCCCGTTCTTCTCATGAGGCCTACACCCTTGCTTTGCTGAACGTGGCAGTAAATGTAAATTCACAGAAAAATTTAGGATAACTTGATATTCATAAGTGTTACCTTGTAACCTAACTTGAATAAATTTATGTTTGATTTTTTTGTCCTAATCAGTAACCCTGACAACGTGTATGCCAAATTTCATGATGGTCGTACGAGTAGTTAGCATGAAAGCGTTACAAATAAAAAATCTTGCATTCGCTATACTCACCTAAAAAAACCCTCAACATAATTTTCCGGTTACTTTTTGAAGACTCAGTATTACATTGCAGTTTATACCGAGAGCAACGTAACAGTGTAAGAATGCATACCGGATGTATGAGTACTCAAGCACCCACTCGCAACCAGAAATGTTGCACAAAATTAAACTTCTTACATTTTACATACAACTGCGTCCGTTAGGTTACCGTCTGTAGTTGACGGGACCACCACTCTTTCAAACCACACCCAACTTTATTTACAAAGCCGTAGAGTTTAAAATTAATATGCATTTATTATTTTAGTAATACCACTTTTTCGTTTAAGATTTTTATCGGAATCCTTATAACAAAGGTACGTAGGTCGAGGGTGCTTATTGGTCTAGTTTCACCGTTTGGTATAAGACTTTATTATGATTTAACAAAGGCGAACTATTGCCGCCTATTAGGCAAATACTAACAAAAAAAAAGAAATCTAATTTTCCTGATCCTGGGATTAAAGATCAGAACCAATATAATTGAATTTTAAGTCATTGGTTAATTATAGGTTTTTATATAATATATTTATTGCAATGTCGTGGTCAGAGATCGTTGCTAGCAATAATAGACACAGCAATATTGTCCGTATGGCCCAGCTACAGCTTCTTGCATGTATCTTTACGTGGGTTTACCTCTATGCCTGAACTCAGCAACTAAACTAACTATAGCTTCAGTAAGTTAGTAAGATTATAAGTAACCATTAGATTTTGACGTTCAAAAGTGTTACATAAATGTACATACATTTAGGTTACGAAGTCAAGGTCATTTTTTGTACCTATAAGTGATTTTGACTTTGAATTCTTTATTTCGTTTTATTCAAAAATGTCTATCCCTATTAGGAATAAATCCTGTAGTGCTGGACTTTATAAACATTTAAACTACGGACATAAAGAATATCCAGACATGAAACAATTATGTTTGGCGCACTTTAAGTCCAGTGTGTGGATCGAACCCACAACACTCGCTGCAGTGGCTGTCGCAAGACGACCACTTATATCACTATGCCATCTATGTATCCATATCTAGTAGATAATGTGAAGCTCGGCCGATGCATTCAAATTTTGTTCGAAGACCGGAATGCAGATAAAATATTACAGCCTGATATTGCAGTAAAATTATAGAATAATAATTACTGGCGGTCTCCAAGTGGTCAAAATTCTACCATAATTGATTTAAATTTTAAGTTTGATCGTTATTTTAAATACCGCAAAATTACAATAGGTACTTAAGGTATGTAACCATAGTTACAAAGAATTGTACGACATCAGCCGAACCATGCTGAAATACTACGAACATGATTCGACTGCGTGTGTCAAATGCATGGTTGTGTGCGTGTAGTGTTTTTGATTAGTTTAATATATTAATTCTAATGCATATTATATAAAAATATTAGGATTCGCCACTTCTTCTCCATATAAACGTACACGCATTTTTTCTAAAAAGGGGTACAACATTATTGCTTCACGTATTAATATATAGATTAGAAGCTCCTTAATATAATATACATTGCATGCATCCATTTTTTGTTACTCTCTGATATGAAAGGTGAATAAAAAATGAATTTAAATGTTTAAAGACCAGGTTTCGTGATTTAAATATTGAGGTTTCTTTTATTCATAGTTTGAATTACTCGTGCCATGAATATGCACATACATTTTTGTTACGCATTGTATACAGAATCTTTCATGACTGTATACGAAGATTTCATATTTTAATATATAAAATGATGCCTAGCTCGGTGGCGCAACTGTAGTAAATTTAACTTTTGTACGTGTGTTATCAAGTTCGATATCGCGGTTGGACAAAGTGTTATTGGGATTGCCTGTCAGTAATTATCTACCAAGATATTTTAGTAGCAGCAGAGAACCTGGGAATAAAAGAAACATAAAAGGTGTTCAAACCGTGCCTGTTGGACGGCCTAAGGCCTTATTAGCCCTTGCCCTATTAGCGCCCTAACTTAACCTAAACCTAGTTAACGAAAAGTAAGTGTAAGACACTACTGCCTACCCCGTTCGGGGTTCATACTATGAACGTATGTCTGTAAAATACTATCACACAGAAAAGTTGATATTCTACAATAAATATGTAAATTAAAATGCGTCGTTTATAAAACCTCCTCCCTTTTAAACGCCTATTAATATATTTAAAAGCAATATTCATACCTCTATTTTAGAATAATCTTTGACCACTTGATACATATTTTATATAAAACTAGCCGCACGAAAATGGTAAAATATGTACATAGTTTTTAGTAGGTATATGAAAGTAATTCGAAGCAGAAAGTATTGCTATTATGATTTAATAATTTGATTTGATTTGATTTGATTATTAATCCGATTAGAAAATCAGCCATAAATAAAAATCTATTGTATTTGCTGCTGACCCAATAGATAAAGAGTTTTAACAAAAATAAAACCAACTTGTAGACTTAGTTTTGTTTTTTAATATTCATTAAATAATAAACTAAATGTTAATATTCAAACTATTATAATTCAATGTTGTAGGTGCGTATAATTATATCTTATTAAAGTTATAAATGTTAGTTTTTAAAGCTGTTTAGTTGTTAGTTACTCGGCGTGAATCACAATAAAAAAATACTAATGCTTGCCAGCAAAGCTATCCATAAGAATATAAAAACATAGAATTCTATACAGGATGTCCGGTAATTAATGGATAACCTTGAAATGTCTTATAGTAGACCTGAAGGCCGTTCCTAACCTGTATATCCCAGTAATGTGTCTGCTTTATGCGTGTGAAGCCACGGGTAGAAACTAGTTGGCAATATTTTTTATAAAACAAATAGGAACGACTATATAGCGGGGCTTACACCCAAAATATTGATTTTAGAATTTTATTTATCTATCCATTCTGTCTGTTTGTGTTTGTTTCGTTATCACAGGAAAACTACTAAACGAATTTTGAAGCGAGTTGAGTAATTATAATAAAATAGCTATCAGTAATTATGATTTCAATTGTTATTTAATTTATTTTAGATTGTTTTCTTCTTATTTTGTAATTAAATTCAACATATATAATGTGTATTGCTTTATTAGTTTTATTTATATTTTGATTATTTGTTATGATGAATTGCGAGTAGTATATAGGTATATGAATTTGTAAGCTATGCAAATTTGAAATAAAGTCTATTATTATAGTTTAACAGCTTTAAGGAACTTAAAATCTAAGCTAGATTCTATGTAATTTTTCTTTTTGCTAAAGCGGTGAGATAGCGCGTGGTGTGAAACACGAAAATGACAAATGATAGTTTAGGCGGTCAAAGTCGTGGGCAAAAGCTTGTACTGATTAAAAGAACCTTCGTTATTTAATAACGAGGCACTATATCATAATGTAATTTTACGCTCTAGCCAGAGATAATAAATAATGTTATTTGTCTAGTTACCTCTGTCTTGCCTCTTTATCTTTTTAGTGAAAGAAGACCTATATATTCCCTCACATTGTTACTGGATTAATTAGGCGAGCACAATATACAGGCTCGTAATACGCTGCTTTCATGATATTTAATGTACCGAGAACATTATTTTTTTTAGTACCTTTTATCCAATTAAGCAACATTTTAGATAAGGGTTTATAATTTACTAGTTTTTGCACGCGGTTTCGCCCTCACACTACTATTTTTCGAGATGAAAGGTATCCTATGTATTTTATGTATTCCTGAAAACGTGTTTGCAACATTTTAATTAATTTCATGATGATCGGGCGAGAAGTTAAATCGTGAAAGCTTAAAAATATCATATAATAATAATATTCTACTTCATAATAATATTCTACTACATACACACAACACCATCTAGCCCAAACTAAGGAGAGCTTGTACTATAGGTACTAGACAATGGATAAACATACATAAATACTTTTCTTTTTTTTGTAAGTACGTACATATTATACATAGAAACACCCAGACCAAGACAAACATCCATATTCATGCACACAAATGTTTGACTTGTGCGGGAATCGAACCCGCGACCTCAGGCGTGGCAGTCGGTTACACTAACCACTACGCCATCGAGGCCGATATAGTATACTTATAATATTTGTTAGAATACGTACTGGTTAAAACAACTATATATCTTTCAAGTAACAATGGACCTGTTCCAAAAAAATCCGTCGATCGTGAGGTTTCAGGTTCAAAGCCTGGATAACAAATGTTACTTCGTCTTTCTGTGCCTAATTGCTAGATAATAATTTAACAAATCATTACTATGAATTTATATAAGTACTAGCTTTTGCACGCGGCTTCGCTTGCTTGGGAACAGTACATTTCTGTAGATGATAGGTACCCTATGTTCTTTTCCGTAACCCTGACAACATGTATGCAAAATTTCATAATGATCAGCCGAGCAGTTAAGGCATGAAAACGTTAGAAACAAACTAGTTTTATTCTTAATAAAAATATTGAAGCTGGAATTCGTGCATGGGACCTTTCAATACATTTTACCTAACAAGAAATCATTTTGCTATCCGTACAAATATTCATTTAAGATTATTATTTTCAAACAACATCCGCGCTAGGAACAATTCTTCTACAGCGGGCAATTTACAAATATTTAGACGACGGAGACTAAAGAACAGATTGACTCAGAACAAAGACCATTTAAACCACTGCTTGTGACATACAGTCAAAATTATTATCATCTTATGACATTTTTTACAATCAAACATTTTTGTAAACACACTAGCATCTGCCCACCGCTTCACCCGCACCCTACACGAGCAAAATTAGGATCAATATCTATCCTGTGATAATTTTATTCAGGACATAGTCTATATTTGTGCCACGTTTTACCTAAATGCGTTTAATGGTTTGTTCTTGACTTTGTAACAAAAAGATAAAAAAAAAATCCTCTCTCCCGTACTAGGAATAATTCCTGCATTGCAGAGGTCTTTAAGAATATTGAATACAAGCAACATCCAGATTCGTAACAACTATTTTGTAAATAAAATATTATTTTGTCCTGTATGGGAATCGAATCCACAACACTCGACGCAGAAGCGAGTTCTGTTGTCCACATAAACCACTACACCACTCCTGCAGATTTTGATGAACAAATATTGAAACATTTCCACAAACTTTTACATATAATAACAGGATTCTCAATTTGTATCGGCGAACCTTTTCTCAAAGTTGCCTTTACCCCATAAATAATCCCTCTCAACACATCGACATGTCCTACCCCTACAATCTAGTTATAACCCGTCAGCTGCGCACCAATTCCGTACTATTTTAACACTTCCGTCGCCGATGTGTCCAAATTCTTCGTCTAAAAATAAACATTTGGAACTATTACCGCGGAGTGAACTTTGGAACGCTGATTTAAATTTTAACGGTTAGAAATATACGGCTTTGTGTGAATGAGTTGTGAAAACTGTTCGTATTTTGAAATATATGACTAGTTTTTGCCTGCGACTATACACGTGGAATTTGGGAGTAGGAAATTTATTAATTACTCGACTTCTAGTCGGCGTATCACGATGCAACATGCACCAGATTATAAGTTAGACCTATCTTTCCGTGTGTTTGTGTCAGCAATACCCAAAAAGTAAATGACGGATTAATTTGACATTTTTACACAACCTTAAATTTTTATATAAATATGATTTTTATATGCTTTATATTTCGAAATTCCATCAGGAACGGGCATTAGAATAGTTTTATAGCAAATAAAATATTGCCAGACAATCATAGCAGGGCATGGCTGTGTTTAACTAGTGCTACATAATATCGCAAAGATAGTGTAAAAGAAAAGCATAGTAAAGAATTATATACATAAATATGTGACAAGATTAGATTCAGAAAAATATGATCTAATAAGAGGTAAACACGAATAGAGGCATGCCTTTATTACCGTAATTTTGGCAAATGTGTGCTACATCTAAAGCACCTACTGTGTACGACGTCTCCAGTTTGATACCTGATACAACCAGTGTTATATTACCTATACTAAATTATAAAGAGGAAAGATTAGATTTTTTGTTTATTTGTAAGGATTAAGTCAATCAAATGATTTTAAACTTTCTTTCACAATTAGAGCGCTTAATTATCACCGAGTAACATAGGCTATATTTTATTTGAAAAGTACTATAATTAACATAAACTAACCTACTTTTACGCGAGGAAAGCCGTGGGCAAAAACTAGTCTCTTAATAAATTTGAGTCTGGAACTGTGTACAATACAATAGGCTCTCTATTACGTAGACCTACAACTGTAACTATCGATAATGTAGGTATAATATTACTCGGCCTACCTTTTCTAGGTCATAGACGTGGGTCTAAGAATCCATTCAATATTATTAGCACAGCAATTATCTCTACCACAAGCAATTAAACATAATGGCGATTAAAAAGAGTGGCTATGAGTTTCTTGCCCGTTCTTCTCATGAGCCCCACACCCTAGCTTTGCTGAACGTGGCAGTAAATGTAAATTCACAGGAAAAAATTTACGTGTAACTTTGACATTCATAAGTGTTACCTTGTAACCTAATTTGAATAAATTTATTTTGATTTTGATTTTGATCTTAATATATCAAAAATAAAACTATAGAAAACCGGCACAACAAACCACGCTTCAGTATTTCCTCGTAGAACTAATACAGGTTTTTCCGTCGTTAAAAATAAGTTTGGCGCCATCACCAAGCTACGTAAGAGTAAATATATGCCAATCACGCTAATGTTCGAATCTACAGAAACTACAGAAATAGTATTTGGACATTCACTAATTGTACCAATGGAAATAGGCCAACACTGAATATTTGGGATACAATAGACGATGCTTAATATCATTCAATGTCTAGCTCTCTACCGAAGATAGTCTTCTAAAATCTGCATATATTAAGCATGGATTTGGCATTTAGTATATAGTCTTCTTTATCGTCAGTCAACAGCGACCCAGACTAATTAGCGCGTCTTTTATGGGCTCTATGATAACTAGCAAAACCAAATTTAGTCTTGAAAATACGGTCACACTGTACAGAAGAGCTGACCGGCATCATTGTAAGAGTAATTATAAGAAGGCTTGAGGCGACTTTTGCGTAATTGGCATGTCTTGAAAGGAATTCAGTATATCCTGGGTTTTAACATTATGCTAGCATGATGTACCAGTATTTGTTTTAAATGACCATTTAATATATTTTTTTTATGACTGCGCACGTATTTTCCGTTATAGTGAGCAATAAAAAAGGGTGAGCCCTTTTTACATTGAACAGCGGTTGTATAAATACCGAGACTCTTAATAATTGTATTTTTACTAGATTCTGCCCGCGGTTTAGATCGCGTTAATCAAGTATTTTCAATAAATTTATATCCCTCGAGAACAGTCGTTAAGACATATGTTGAGGATATCACGTCGTTGACGGTTCACTTGAGAACCGTGAGTTATTATATTGTTGTAGATGTTTCGGAAATAAAGCACTGCACACTATTCTTATTGTTTTAAGAAGACAACTCCCACACTAAGAATAATTCCAGTATCCCGGGGTATTTTACAAACATTCAAACAACGGACACAAAGAACACCCAAACTCGGAACAACCATTTGTGGATCACACAAATTTTTGTCCCGTGTGGGAATCGAACCCACAACACTTGACGCAGTGGCAATGCCGAGGCGATCACTTAAACCACTACGCCATCCGAACTGTCATTAAAAGTTCAATAGTTTACTTCACCATAAAAGTTCCTATCTACGGCTATGTTTAGTTGTCTGAATCACACTTTACGTAATAATGTTATTGTTGTTCATGTTGATACTTCACATTAACCCGTCACTGAGGTATTGTTACGACTAAAATAAATTTATTGTTTAGTTGCATAAATGCGTTAAGACAAATCTGCTGTGCGAGCATTATTGGCTTGTACAGCGTCAATGCGTAACTAACAAACAAATATACAAACCAACTCACATTTGCATTTATAATATTACTTAGGAAAATATTGTTAACCTTTTCTAATAATTTATAACGCAAAGGACGTAGTTTAGTAGTAAAATTTGAACCCACAACGTTTCGATCGTAAGTCTTATCTATTACGCTACAGCCTCCTTTGAATGCAGTTTACATAATTTTTATAAGAGTCAAACATTTCTTTTTAAACGTATGCCATGGGACTAAAGAGGCAGATAGTGAAGCCATTAATTAAACTAAAACTACTGCTGCTGCAGAGTTATTCCACGTTATCCCGCCCTCTCCTTTCCTATACAGAACAACGCGTGCTGGGCTCAGATGCCATCCTTACACGGTGGAGTCGACTAGAGTACGTACCAACAAGTTTGGGTCCTCATACCTCTGCCGAATGATGAAAGCATGGAATTCTCTGCCAAGGCACGTGTTTCCTTCTTCCTTCAATCCTGGGTCCTTTAAGTGGGGCGTGAAAAAGCACCTTCTCAGGCAGTCAAAGTAGAGAACTCAATATCGCCTCGGCTGCTATGAGGACGATGTGAAGGCCACTGTTCTTAGACCACACGACTGCTTACCATCAGGCGGAGAGTGGTCATTTTGAGGAGCAAAAAAAAAAACAAAAAAGAACCTATACATGAAAATTGATTTCATATTTTCCTTTACCAATAGCAAACGTTTTTACGCCTCAAATACCCGCAATTTTTGTCAACAACAATGTACATATATTTCCCTTTGCCGTCTAAAATACAATCAAAACATACAGAAAACTGATGACGTTTTGTTTCTACCCTCAGTTAAAAATACAATTTTATTTGCTGACATATCGATAACATAGTATGCCAGTGACGCGGCAGAAACAGTGCAGTCAACTGAAAAACGGGAACACAGGACGGCGCAGTTCATCTGGGTAGTGTTTTATAGTCAGCATGAATTGATGCCGAGGAATAGTAGGTTAAGGATGATTGTAGCGCAGGTAAAGAGATAAAAGCGATGTCGGTTTTCGCTTAATATTTAGCTCGCACTAACAGTTTTCTAACGTCTTTATTGAAACTAAAACATTCAGCTTCTGAGTTAATACTCAGAAGCTGAATGTTTTAGTCGAATCGAAATAAAACTAGGAAAATAACGTATAAAATAACAAATAAAATACATTTTGGGACGTTTAGAAGACTCTATTTTATATAAAGATTACGTCGATAACAATTTACTAGTAGGCATTATTGTTAGCCCCTCTAGCTAAACGAAATGCTTGGGTTATGATTGGATTTATCTCACTAGAGTATTGAAGGTAAGGATTGAACCAACAACCTAACTTCGATCCCACGATCACACTACCTTAATAATTAAGTTATTGATATTACTATATACAACATGTAACATAATAAACGCACATCCTGAAAGTAGTTTGTTCAAAATCGGCTACTGAATCAATGCCAGCAATTTTTAATATAGATAATTTTTAACCCTAAAATAATTAAAATTTATTAAACAGCTGAAATAAACGAAAATGTATCATAATTCAAAGCAATAAGGTTTATAATGGAATAAAGGCAATAATGTCAGATTTATTGTAACATACCCATACTATCCGCGCACAATAAGGAGAACTAATTCCTTAAATTAAAATATTTAAGTATACATAAAAGTAACATTTTACCTAATTGTTATATTATTATTACGATTTAATAATCTAATTGGAGTGTTTGAGTTTGTGCGTTATATCTATGACATATTGTATAATCGCTAAATTTGACAGGACGTTCCTAATCTTACCTTACCTAAAACTGACAACTTAAATCTCTGATACCTCTGATATTCATTATCGTGACGTTACATATGACGTCACGTATAACGTACGCTTTGGTAACCATGATATATGGACGGCCTTAGTAAATAGCGTAAATAGGCCGTAGCGATAGTAAATATGACTGCTGTGCAAGAGGACTTGGGTTCAATTTTCGAGTGGGGCAATGCGTTATTAGGTTCTTTTATCAATAAACTCTTAGTAGCAGTATGAAGTCTCAAACTGTGCTGAGTAAACGACAATAAGCTCGCCTCCTATTACGAGGGATCTAAAACTAAAGCTAGCTATACGTGAATGTACTATGTTGTCTCTTTCGAGAATATAGTGAGTGTGAAAACACAATAGCGACCTCCTTCCCTACACAACTTGTGTTACTTATTACACCAACATTTTAGACAGCTTAATAATCATAAAAATAATTCGTATTCATAAAACGTACTGCAAGTCATCTTTTTGTTAATGATAAACAATTTTAATCTTAGCGACCGAGGTACATAAATCATAAATCATATTTTAGTCAAACGCTTTAAGCCATTCTGACAGTCCAGACATTCGTAGACAATAATGTGTTCACGAATACCCATCCAACAGTAGATATTTCCAAAGCAGACATTCCTTCGACGTTCCATGCCGATTGGAAACGAATAGAGTATTTGACTCGCATGTCATTTGGTAGATCAAAGCCCTGTTGCATGAGTAATGACAAGTTGTGAACAAGATCGGTTCGATAGCTCACTTCCCTAAACTGAGAGACTTTGGCGAAACAATTTGAGCATAACTGCACGTCAATAATTGAGGCACTAGTAGGTCTTCGGCCACCCAGTTAACTGGTACGATTGATTTGAGTTACGAGAATAGTGAAGTTATAAATATCTGACAAGTAAAGTAAAACGAATATAAATGCAATCATAACAATTGGTATACTTTGATAATTGGCGTTGTGATCGCACTATGTTCTGTTTTGTGTAATATCCTAATATTATAAATGCAAAAGTGAGTTTGCTTGTTAGTTACATTTTTACGCCTTAACTATTTAACTGATCATCATGAAATTTTGCATAAACGTAGTCGATACAGAAAACGATAAAATGTATCTTTCATCCAGAAAAAAGGAAATTTCGTCAGTACCTAAATAATTTTATTCACAATATTTACATTAACTCGAACAAAGTGGCGTGTAAAATCTAGTAATATGTAAATCAATAGCTTTTAATTGCCAAATAATATAAGAAAGCGCGATATCAAAAGAAACGAATTTGAAGTCATTGAACTTAAATAAAGTTCAGAGTGTTAAAGCCGGCAATTTTACAAAGTAGAGTATTTAAACGTTTGCGTTTAATGTGAGGCCTAGTTTATTATGTGGTTGATTGGAACTAGGATCTTCAATCTCACATACAAATTTAATAAATACCGACCAACATTAAAGAGTATAACATTTGTTAGGACTTACGATTTTAGTCTATATAGTTGTAATGTTTAGCCAAATCAGAAGTCAATTACTGAAGCAACTGCTTACTACCAGCCGAATCGTAAGCATATTTGACATAATATTGAACACTCTTATAATAAAATTATTCTGATAAAACTATCAAAAAGCATACAAAAATATATATCGTTTTATTAATTTTGTATTTACAACTACACGACCGAATAGACAAGGCCTTGAAACTTACTCGTGGACCGCTTTTTACCTAAAAGCTAAAACCAAATGTATATAAAACTTGAAATAAACAAATTCTTTTCCATTACACGATGTAATGAAAGTAACAATATGAAAACTTACTCGAACAAAGTGATATTAAACTCAGAAACCCAAGCTTAAGAACCTTGGAGTATTTAAAGAGCGATTATATTTTTGACGGATAAGATACGATTAAGTGTGCGTCCTTAAAACTTTCCACTGCTCATTTCTGAAGCTAAATAGGCAATTCAACTTTTTGATGAGCACGCCATCTATTAGAGCCTATTTTACTCTTTAGTGGATGTAAAAATGTAGATGTGCTTTAGCCTTCGTAACTATCTTTAGTAAAACTACTAAGCGTTGTGTGATGTTTGTAAACTTCGTGTATGAATTATAATAATATGATTCTATTTATTATTGGATTTGTTAATTATTTTTCCATAATAATCTACTAGGAGCCGTGCTATCTGTGTGCTTACTAATTGTGTTCGATTCTCGAGAGTGGTTATTAAAATTGTTGACGGGAAATTTTTAGTAACAGCTGAGAGTTTGGAACTGTGCCCGATAGAGGGCAATAAGCTCACCCATTACCTAAACATAGCTGGCAGAGTGTGTGCATAATATACTTTGGTCTAGCTTTTCTTCTGATCGTTAATATGGATCAGGATGTCCATAAGTATAAGGACAGCCTGATAGTGGGTAGTCAATATAGCCTATAGAAACTTTAAATAATAGTGCCTTGCCGATCTAGCTATAAAGGAGCAACTTCGCTGCCGAAGCAAAATACAAAAACCATTGCTACCTGCAAAGCAGTCATAGCAACACAGCACAAAGATATTAAAAGTTGCAACTAACTATAGAGTGTTGACATTTCCAAATCTAGGTTGGTTCAAACTAAGCGACGATTTTACTAAAAGGACTTCTTTAATTTATAACTAACATCAGATTTGTATTCATGCAGATAACACATTCGACGCCCTTCATCCGAAAGTAGACCATTTTCTTCAACAATTATTTCCAGCTCACATTTCACAGCCCGCAATAATTATAGTTATATAAGGTTAGTCGGAAAGGATTATCCCCTTTCAACGTAAGCTGAAAGGGTACTAAAGTACTCATAATGGAGAACAACTTTAGTTCTACCACTGTTTAACTTCTATTCTAAAATTGTAACAAAGATTTTTCCCAAGTAAAGATGAGTTTTGGGCAATGCTTTGAAAAAAATTTAAAATTTATTAGCAGAAAAGCTACGTAATGTCACTTCGTAATCATTTTCTTTACAAAAAATTTATCATCTACGTCCCCACTAGCGTCTCTGGTCTTTTTAGTCAGATTGCTCCGGGACTTGCACTCCTAGTTTAGTGTTAACAAACTACTAAGTAAGAAGATATCTCATCAGTTTAGTATAAACTTCTAAACTGACTAATATTATAATGTATATCGATTGGCGAAAAGGTTTCAACTAAAACTCTATGGTTGTATGTAGGCTATTGGTATTCAGGGGCCAGATTCCTTTGAAAAATAATTCTACGTACGCCAGTGTGTATAGTTGTATACATTAGTACAAATTATGCTAATGGACTGTATGGTTGACAATTCAATTACGTTATAAAAATGTATAGCTATTTTAGTTTAGTATAAAAACACAAAATGTCGCTTATTATTAAGCTACACATAAAAAACAAATTGAATAATATTATTTACTCTCGCAAAGTTGTTAACATGACAAGGCCAAACTTCCAACCGGTAATTGAAAGAACAAACAAGTAGGCTGGAATTTTTCAATTTAACGAAGTCGGCATATAGTGCTTATAAATCAAAAGTCTCATACAAGCATGGCGTTTACGAAATTAGTTTCCACCAATTCGCTTTTTTATTTATGTGATGTGGACTCATGTTAGGCCGTTCTAATTCTACTATGATTCACGTGAGGAATGTCAGAAATTTAGCCACGCCTGCCAATTTGTTGGAGAACAATATTATTTTCATGACAACATGGTCACAACGACGGTGTGAGAGAAACTAGAAAAACAACTGTATGAAATACATATATTGAGGCTATTCTACATAGACATTCTATTCAAGCAAAGTGATTATCTAAATTAAATATGTTATTGTTAAGAATAATTCTTATCAGACTTATAGTTAGAATACATTTGAAAGAACATTAGTATATCATCATTTTTGGTTCAGATGCGTAAACTTTTAATAGTACTAAAAACTAAACTTGCAGATCTAGTTCAGGCTTCATGTGGTTAAAACGAATGTTAGATAGGGAGATAATTTCGAAAAGTCACATAACTTCCGAAAGTTAGAGGTGGGTGGCGAGGGTTCGAACCTCTGCATTGCAGTCTGTTGGTCTCCCCACTGAGCTATCGCTGCTCGATACATGCCTATGCGAGGGAAAGGGGAAATTATGATGTCTATCTAAGAAACTTCATAGATTACATATTGTTGTTGCATTTATCGTCTCTCTTTGCTATTATAGCTATCTAGATCCAGACGAATTTACGCTATTTATAGTTTGTGGAAAACCGACCTTTTTCAAATCTAGCACGTTTCACTCATTTCGCATGTCAGTATTTATATTACATAGAATGTAATGTAATCTTTCTAAGATGACTTGATTAGAAAGATATACCAAATTAAAGGTGTGGATCAAAATTAATATCGTTATGAATACAAACAAGAACACGAGTCATGGTCGTTTAAATGGATCTATTAACACATTTTCCAAGGTAAATGGAATAGCCCTTGTCAAATATTCAGCGATATTTGCTTGAAATTCCATTAACCTGTCATCGATTCGTCAATAACTGTGTCACTATTCTGCTAACCTCAACTAGGTTACACCAACACTCTGAAGATATTAAACCACTCCTATTATTCACTGATTCATTCCGGGAATGTTAAAAATGTTCGTTCAACTGCCAATTTATGTGATAGTACGAGCTAATGTACACGCACATGCATACATTAAGCTTGGTACACGTGTTTTGAAGAACATGCAACATATCTTTTGCTTTAGAACGACGCGTGATTGATAAATGTATTCGAATGATTCGAACGTATTATTCGTTAGGAGGTATTTAAAAAAAAACAAAAGAAAATTGATAAAATAAAGGTTATCACAAATCAACGTATACGTTGCTTTGTAAATTTTACGTACAGTTCAAAACAAAAAGCCTTTAATAGATAAACCTATTTGGCAACATCCTTTTTTTAGATTTTTTTTGTTTTTATTTCGAATATATTCAAATCCAAGCATTTTTATATATTTAATACGGTGCACGCATTGTGTACTTAAGTACAATAGGGTATTATGATATGGGTATATAATTCAGCGTCAATTAATTATTCGATATTCGATTCATCAATCATTCGATTTTTGCATTTTAGTCATATTAGATGTGCCAGCTCATTTGCGTATTTCAAGTATTACTCAAAGCATATCTAGTACCTATTTGTTAAAATATGTGATAAATACATTTAAAATTGAATTTCTATTACGCAATTGTTATTACGTATACATGTCGACAAATTTTACTCCAATAATAAACGTTTGAACTAAATTCACATCACTACCATAACTTTAAAGAAGTATTTTAAAAATAATATTTTGTAATAACATCAGAAAGGCGAACACAAAGTCACGTGGCGCAGCTGAATTTCGCCAGTGAACACTTGGCTTAACGTGTACGAGTGCCAATAATAGGTGCCGAGGGATTCTAGTACGATTGTAAACTGATGTTTTAGATGCTTGTTGTGTAATGGTGTCAGAAACATCACGTTGTTAGTACGGGGTGTAGTAATATTTGGAAGGGTTAATATCTACGTGGTTATTTTTGTTGATTTAATTCTAGATAGCGTTTTAATAAGTAATACCTTTCGTAGTACTGGTTTGAGCATTACTTGTGTTCATCATTGTTTTTTTTTATACTTCTAAGTTGACAAACAAGTATACGGCTCACTTGATGGTGGATGGACTTGTGGACCGTAGCCTATGGACGCCTGCAATACCAAAGGCATCACTTGCGCGTTGCCGACCCTTTAGGAAAAAAAGGAAGTGGGAAGGAGAAGGATGGGGAAGGAAGAAAGAGTATAATTGGGCCTCCGGCACTCTCACTCACCAAACGAAACACAACAGTAGGAACACTGCTATTTCACGTCGATATTCTGTGGGAGGGTAGTACTTCCCAGGTCGAGCCGGCTCATTCATGCTGAAATCAGCGAGGCTCTACTAGGTTCTACTTTAGGTTTATAACAGCTACATTGAACTAGCTATGTTATATTTGTTTTTTGGTAACGAATACTTCACTCGTGTTAGAAATGATCCCTGTATCAAAGGAGGAGTTAAAATTACTCAACTGACACAAAGAACATCCATATTCGGAACAATCATTTGTTGATCACACATATTTCTGGCCCATGTGAAATTGAAATCCAACGCCTCCGGTGCAGTGGCAGTGCTGAGGCGACCCCTTAAGACTGCGCCGAGCGTAAGACGCGGTTGGACTGAATGACAGAGCTCGATATTCAAATCGGCGCGCGGCCGCCATAGTGACATTGTATCGAGGATTTGAAGTGCTTTTTTGATAAATATGTAACTTTATTGTCAAACAATAACTTAAATATTTGGGACGGACAAATTGTAATATAACTATTTATGTTTCGTTTAAGCTGTAAAATAGGATAGATTTCTACTGTTATAATCTAAAAATCACGTGACACGAGCTTACGTTTTTGCATTTTTCGTGCAAATTTACGTAATTTTGTAGGCGAAAATATTAATTATTTTAAGTTTTTTACACGAATTAATTGTAAACACATTCATTGTTATGGTAAATGTATATTTTATTTGTATTAAACAAAAAGTGTTGATTTTATCAACTTAACTGTGACCGCCTGTTTAGGGACATTTCGCTCGACGCAGTCTTAAACAAATACTTAAGTAGTTACCTTGGGGTTATTTGCATATTTGCAAAGGTAGATGTATTACACCAATATTTCACTGATTGTGTTTAGGTTATGTGTAAAAGATAACAATCGATTTTGATACAGTTAGTATGCTAGAGACACTACCAACGGCTGAGTAAAAGAAAACCTTAGACATCAGAATTAGCCGTAAGTACAAGCAAGTACAGATGTGCTAAAGTTGTGACATTTCATGTGATCGTTAATATGTGCAATAGAAAAAGCAGAAGAAGCTAGAAGCAGCGATAGCCTAGTGGGAAATCGTTGGACTGCCATGCAGAGGTATCGAGTTCAATCCCAAGGCGCGCATCTCTTCGAAGTTATGTAAAGGAAAACATCGTGAGGCAACCTGCATGTCTAAGAGTTCTCAATAATCTTCTCAAAGATATGTGAAGTCTGCCAAAATAAAACCCGCATTGAGTCAGCGTGGTGGACTAAGGCCTAACCCTTCTTACACTGAGGCCTTGCCCAGCAGTGGGACAGTTTAATACAGGGCTGATATTATTATTATATGTAATCTTAGATTTAGATTTCGTTTTATTAGGGGCATGTCAATTATAATACGATCATAGAATATGATACTTCACTTTTACAAATGATACAGCTATAAACATTACATTAGTAGCAATTGAATCTTCTTGCATATAATAATAATGTCCATCTGACCGAATTTCGGTCACGGCGGCCAATCTTAACGGAGACTGGCCATTGGCGCAGGAGATATTATAGTGCACAAGTGTGTGCGCAAACACAAGTGCACTCTCCGTCCTTAACTCTCATAATCCGATGGGACGAATAATCCGACACGACCGGAGAGAGATCAGGAGCAGGACCAACGGCTTTACGTGCTTTCCGAGGCACGGGGGTGTCTAACACCGCCAACTTCCTAACTCCGGGCTCGTAAATAGATTTCTTAAAAGAAAAACCTAATAAGTTTTTGTTGGCCCGACCCGGGATTCGAACCCGAGACCTCATGCACAGCAGTCGCATTCACTACCGCTGTGCCACGGAGGCATTACATATACATAGATAGTCTCACACCTATATCCCCAAAGGGGGTAGGCAGAGATGTATTACACGAACTTTGTGTTAGGCCCACGTAATATAAAGCGTGTCTATTGCTGTCTCCCAGACACAATCCCACACTCCGTACTGGTACTGAAATTTCACTTTGAATCCAGTAATCGAATCCGAGATCTCGTGCACGGCGCTTGTATTCACTACAATTGCGTCAACGATGCGATCCTTTATTTTTATAATAAAACTAGCTTTTGCCCGCAGCTTCACTTGCGAAGAAGTAGGTTAGGTTACGTTAGTAACAGTGTTCAAAAAACAAATATAGTCTGTTACTCGGTGATAAATGTGATAATATAGCTTTCTAATGGAAAAATATTTTTTTAATATCGGTTGAATAGTTTTTGAGTTAAATCCTTAAATACAAACAAACAAACAAACCAATCATTCCTCTTTATAATATTAGTCGGTATAGATTAAAATTAATTTAAATTAGTACAAGTTCTATTTTATAACAGTTAGCAAATATTTAACCAACAATACTATTTTCAGATAAGTTTTCTATTCCGATATAGCTAAGGAATTCACAAGCAATATTTTTAGTAACACCGTTCGTTGACCGCACTTTATGACAACACTGTTTTCCATTCACACAAGCTGATTCCGCTGTTCTGTTAAACCAAATCTGAAGTCACATATGGTTTTAATAATCTTATATGAATTAAAATAAGTATTAAGTATAAAAAACAATACATATTATAATCAATGTTTTAGAGTTTTAAAATAATTTCGAGACGCATAATATTATTACGTTAAACTGAAAAAAGATGAAGTTTCAGAAGATGTTTACATGTTTGTTACGGAATCACGCATAAACTGTTGAACAGAATGAGATAAAAGTTGCCCATGAATAGACCATAGTCTATTTCTGGGACATATATCACATAATAGATATGATAGTTATACCCCGCGGGATGCAAACGAGCGAATCCACAAGCAAATACTACTAATAAAAATAAGCTTTTTAAATAAATAACTGAACCCAAAATAAAAATCTCTCTCCCAATAAATTTTAAATTATTGACCGCATTTATATATTTTTTCAAATACATATTTTCACGATAGTTGCTGAATACATCAAGAATATATTGAACAATTTTTTTCTTAATTCAAGCATTTATTTTTATTGTTTTATAAAATACTTATAAACTAAATAAAAATCTCTTATAATTCTATAATAACTTTTTGTTTAAGAGTTCATTAAAATTTTCGACGTAGATTGAAAAATAAATATTACTAAGATAAATACAAGCGAATTGAAGACTGAATAAATGATTAAGATTTAGATTAAGACTTCTATTAACTTTTCAAGAGAGCGCTTTTGGATGTTTATTCTTTATAGAGGTAATAGAAAATCTACTTATGACTGCGTGGATGGTGAAAATCGCTTTGCTACTTTTATTGGGCTTAGGTTTGATTCGCACTAAGGACAAGAAATAGTATAATTCAGAAGTAATTTTTTAGTGTCTGGGTGTTCTTTGCGTCCATTATTTTAATGTTTGTTGCCATTAAAAAAGTCTTTAAAACTGTATATAAAGTCAGAGCTTATTAGATGCCGAAAATATAATTTTAACATTTTTTAATAAAAATAACTTACGATTACACACGCAAGCATCTAAGCCAAGTTGCACGTTCAACTTGATCAATACATGTAGATCAGTATAAATAAATACAAAGGTACAAAATATTAAAGACAGAAAAGCAAAACAGTAAATGAAATTGGATAAGTATAAATAACAGCGAACTGACCTAAAAATGAATGGAATGGGAACTGTTGTACTAATAACCAAACTTAAATTAAGAATGAAGCAGACTGTACGTGCTTCAAAATGTCTTGATACCCGTCTCGCCACATTCACCGCCGAGAACATTGAACAATATATTTTCTAAAAAAATGTGTCTACAGCTCGCCGTTTAATATATTATTAAACTCACTAAACAGTGTCTAAACTGGTTATTCTTAGTAACGTCGGAAATATATTGGAAAACACGACGTTTTAATCGTTAGTAAAATTGTTTACTTGATATTTATCGTTTATTTTTCAGCTCGTTAGTAATAAATAGAACTCAACGTAAATTGCTATAGCGTAAAATACTACGTACTAAATTTTCCTAAGATTTAGCCTAATCTCTTTAAAAATACTTATTTCAATTATATTTAGTGCAGCCGGCCTTGTGACGTCACAGTGTTGTATGTCGTCACTATCATCGAACAATTTATTTCTGGTTACGCGATTTATTCCACTATCGTGACGTAATAGACTCGACTTCATTCTATAAAATATGTTTTAGTTCCGATGTAGTGTTGGCATCTTAATTATGAGCGGGTTTTTATGATAAATCGCTTTCGTTTATTTTATGAGCTCGAGGTTAGGTTGTAAATTTAATACTGATGTAATTTTATGCAAAAAATTATGATAGCATCCGATTACTTTAATTCGAGTAAACATGAGTCTTTTATGACTCGTTCACAGTTTTTCACGAGTGTACATTTCATAATTATTTGTATAAGTTGAAAGAATAAACGAAGATAGATTTACTAATAAAGTATATAAGTAAGGTCTTCTCCCTAGGCTTTATTATTCCCAAGTAACTTGGGATCGGGATCGGCTTTTCTAGTCTAATCTGATTTGAGTGGATATCAGTTTTTACACGGAGCGGCTGCCACCTGATCTCCGAAACTCGAAGGCTAACGATACCCTAAGGCTAGACCAGTGTCAGGATATTATAGGGCACTAACATCCCAATAACGACTGCCATAGATGTTCATGGCAGCCCGGACCGACGGCTTAACGTATTCTCCGAGGCACGGAGCAAGCGATAATTGTAATAATAAGGTATCTATGGATAAATAGAAAGAAGAAAATCTCATCAAACATTATCTGTCCTAAATTAAAGACCTTCTGAGGTAAGTTAGATTAATTAAAGTTGATGAGGCTGCACGAATGGTGTAGTAGCCACTGAGTCGAGTGTTGTGGATTGAATTGCCAATTGTTGTCTCGTGTGCACGGTACACGGATTGTGCGAGATACAAATAATTGTTCCAAGTCTAAGAATCCTTTGTGTTCGTTGTTTGAATGTTTGTAGAGATCCCTGCAATACAGGCTACATTCCTAGTGCCGGGTATGACTCCTAAAAAAAAAGGGAATAGTTGTTTGGTTAATCTTTTCAACTAAATTCTTTTTAACAGAAAATAACCAAGCCAATTTAGATTAAACACACGTACACACGCACCATAATTAGATGTTACCAGTTCCAAACATGAGTACTGCCTATTAAATTATTGTCATCAAAAGCTCTATACCCAATTTCACACAATAGATTACACAATTTAACTCCACGGGAAGATCGTATTCACATCGCTTCTCACATTGACAGTGGTGAAGTGACCACTTATGCCATTATCCCATACTTGTTATACGATCAAAACATTGACAGGCTTAAATACGGAAGGTATTTATGTACTTCTGTACATAATGTAAACAGAAACCGATGAAAATGACCCATTTCTACTAGAATATTATAATAGTATTGAAATTAAACTGCTTTATACGGATTTTGTCGCGTTGTTTATGTTAAAACACTTTTATTACATCATTTTGAACTTTAACACTAGTATTATTGAAATCTCGGTTTCTTTACAGCAACCTCTCTCTATCTCATTAGTCTCTTTCGTTTCCCCGTGAACATGACTGCCGTAAAGTAACCGAAACGTTAAAGAAAAGTGTAAACTTTAATAAAAATAGTTTTAATCATTAATAGCTTAAATTGTAGTAAATTTCAATAAAAGTAGCGTTAAAGTTCAAAATTATGTAATAAAAGTGTTTTAAAATAAACAACGCGACAAAATCTGTATAAGGTAGTTTAACTTCAACATATAATATTCGCGTTAACGTAAGACAATATTTTATAACAGTAGTTATCTTATCTTTTCTTGTGTGGGGGCCAGTCAGTACACACTGGCGACACTTCGACCCAGTGGAATCTTTTGTGTCGACTTCTTCAATAACGACTGCCATAGATGTTCATGACAGTCGGGACCGACGGCTTAACGTGCTCTCCGTGGCACGGAGTAGGCGATAATTATCAATCAGTACGCACATAATTTCGAAAAGTCATATAACTTCCGAAAGTCAGAAGTGCGTGACGTGGGTTCGAACCCGAGACCCTCTACATTGCAGTCTGTTGGTCTCCCCACTGAGCTATCGCTGCTCTTTTTTGAAACATATTTCTCTTTTTTTTACAGTAGTTAAATTTTAAAGTATAATAATGGAGTAAGGCAATATAAAAAGTTGTTTATTAATTTAGGTCAAAGAGTTACACTAATAAACTTTGCAAGCCACTGTTTTAAGTAACTATCCTAACCAGTAAAATTATAAATGCGAATGTGAGTTTATTTGTTTTTTAAGCTTTCACTCCTTAACCTCTCGATCGATCATTCTGAAATTTTGCATGCATGTTGTCAAGGATACAGAAAAGGCCATAGGGCTTTATCTAAAAAAGTACTGTTCCCGAGGGCAATAGAAATTTATTAACAAAATCCACATTAACGCGCGCAAAGTACCGGGCAGAATCTTGTTATATTATAATTTCTGTATTTTATCATTTATTTAGTATTGCATCCATCGTATTACTGTACCTACATTATGACAGAAGAAAAAGGCAATCTACGAAGCAGAACTTGAAACTGCGACCTATATAAACGGTTTCGTCACTCTGCCAACTAAGCCATTAATGGTCATCGGGGATTGAAATTTGGAAGAAAGGTAAAATGTAAATTATAACAGAAGAAAATTGCAATCATGAAGCTATAATGTCAATAATTTACATCCTTCCTATAAAACAGATATTAATATACTAGATATGATATATCTATAATAATATAATGAAGAGGAGAGATTTTAATTATTTGTCTTATTGTCTGATTATTTAACTCAAAAACTAGTCAATTGATTTTAAAAATTATTTCACCTTTAGAAAGTTACACAATGAGCGAGTAACATAGACTATATATTATTTTAAAAAGAAGGTATCGTTACCAACACAACCTAATCTACTTTTATGTGAGCGAAGCCGCGCGCAAAGGCTAGCCTGACTATATAAATCTAAAAAACTATGAAGTAAACGATTTTTATCTTTAATATAAACTATTTATTCATAGAATATTATGACTAATAAAACTATATTTAATCTAAAATCAAACCACAATATTTATGAAATAAATTACGACATCGCTTTAATCAAATATTTAGTTCAAAATATTTAACTCATATGTCAGTAATTAATCCTTTCATCACATTTCACGTCACGTTCCTGATTCCCGACGCATTAATAAACAAAATTACTACGATGGAAATATATAATTTGAAACCACATCTAAAACAAATACGGTAGAATTTAGCGAATATTCGTATATTTGACGTAGTGTGTGAACTAACATACCGAAAGTATTATTATATTAAAATATTTTGTTCAACAGTGTTTAAAATAATTAATTTTCCGTATTTATTTCGTAATTAATTGTCCGTAAGTAAAATAATTTTATTTATAATAGGCGTATGAATATGAATTCGGCGCTTCGTCTGAAGAAAATCGGTAACGCTGGTTTTCATACTAAAATAATAATATTTTTTGAACGGCTAATCCGAATTCGATGTTTTATTTTTCATATTTATATACATAATTGCTTGTATTTAGACCACTATCGTTTCTCTTAAATTACCAAAATCATCATATTATAATTATGGCAAATTGAAACAACGAATACGGGTAGACCATAAGTGATATAACTTAAACACATTGTATAAAAGAGTACTGATATTTGTTATTGATAATACATTTTATGAATAGTATTAATTATTATTACAATCTGTTCTCGAAATTTAAATGATTTTTAAACTAACTACTGCATTTTGTGCAGAAACCACGATAAAAACAGCATAAACGGTAATTTTAGAGTTTTAGATCTAATACGTGACTAATATGTGTGATCTGATTAGACTTGAACTCATTAAGCTGTAACATGTATACAAATTGGAATTTTCAAGATATCCGAAACTTTAATGAATATTTAAAAGCATCAAACTTTGATGTTAATTAATTACTGGTTTATGTATTAGCCCTACTTAGCCTTAATACGAATGCGATGTAACCAATTGATTATGATTATTGACATATCGTAGAGTATGACGTTTGAAATGAATATAAAAGGTGACCTTGAAAACTACATATACACGAAACAACGTCGCACAATCGTCGAAATATTGATCTCGACCCACTATCCATCAAACCAAATTTCGAATATTCATCAAATCAATAATATTCGTATGCACGATCATACAATTTTCGAATATATGAATTACTTTTTTCGTTGCATTGGCCACCGCTAAAGCGTTCGCAACCAAAGTTAGACCTCACCAATAATCACTGTAAATTTTAACATTAATTTCTTTACAATATATTGTAGACTCCTCAAAGTTCTTATATTATACTAAGGGTAACATAATAAACACTGTCATGTTATCATACATTTTATTTATTTCATGTGGTAATACATTCTGTATAAAAAGAATAGTAATTTTCTTTATTTATTCTGCAATTACATTAACTAGACTAAAGATCGTCTCTTCTACGTAAGTTTATGTTGCGCCATCTTATTAACTGTAAACAGTCTTTGTTTATTTATGATACTTTTTCTAAATTACAAAATATCTATGTCTATATTTTTCTTTAAGATCAAAGGGAATATTAAAAAGGGACCGCTGGATTTCACTGAGGAGATCAATTCTTATGAAATGGATGAAAATTATTAAATGTTTCTTTACGGTTAGCGGTATTTCAGAAGCGGTGTTGTGTAGGTGTGCACTTATATAATATTTGTATTAGATGTGCGTCGGCATACATTTTAAACTGGGAATATGTAGGTCTAGTATATGAGCTGAGTCAGGTAGATATTACGCAATCGAAGAAGTGGAGTTGTGTATATAATCATCATCATCAGGCATAATAGTCCACTGCTGGACATAGCCCTCCCCCAAAGAGCGCCACAGTGCCCTGTCTTCAGCTTTCCGCATCCAGCATCTGCCTGCAGTCTTTCACAGATCGTCATCCCACCTGGTCGGAGGGCGTCCTACACTACGTTTGCCGAGTCACGGCCTCCACTTAAGAACACGTTTAACCCACTGGTTGTCTGGTTGTCTTCGCGCGATATGGCCAGCCCACTGCCATAATATATAATAATAATATCAGCCCTGTATTAATCTGTCCCACTGTTGGGCACGGGCCTCTTGTCAGTGTGAGAAGGATTATGCCAAAGTCCACCACGATGGCCGACTTCACATATCTTTAAAAATATTATTGATAACAGCTCTTAAACATGCAGGTTTCCTCACGATAGTTTTCCACACCATTAAAGCAAGCGATAATTAACTATTTGGTACGCACATATCTTTGAAAAGTCAGCGATATGCGCCTTGAGATTGAACTCGAGACCTCTGTGTGGCAGTCCAACGGTTTCATATAAGTAATAGATGTTGATACAGTAAACATTTTGCATGTGGTGTTTACCTATAATTGGTTGTGCAGTTAGATTTAAGACACAAATACTTGCATGTTCCTATCTGTATTATGTCTGTAACAACAGTTGGTAAACCATAACAAAAAATTTAAAAAAATAGATTGTCAACAACGACGGGCAACAAACAAAGATGGATCTCCATTTCCCTTTAAAAGACGTTTTTTAACCTAAATATGAAGGCATATTTCGCGGGCCAGTATACAAATATACAATTATCGGACACAAAGTACACTCAAGCTCAGAACAGTCATTGGTTAATAATAGGCTATGTTTAATCTGTGTGGGATTCCTTACTACCATGGCACTCATGGTGGATCCTCATGGATTGTCTACTGCTTCATTCGTGTAGTGAAATGACATGAACACTATTTAAAAAATTACAGGCCGAAAATCAGCAGTGAATTGCATGGAGCAGCAGTAATAAGATAGACAGACAGTAAAAAAAATAAAGATGTCAAATGTCTTACTCGCGCATTGACTTTTGGCTAGTAAAAGAACAGCTTTTTCAGATCAAGCAAGATAATTGATGAAAATCACTTGTCTGTCTGCTAATAGTACTTCTTCGCCTTCTCCTTAGCCTTTATTATTTCCAAGTCACTTGGGGTCGGCTTTTTCTAGTCTAACCGGATTTGATTGGATATCTGTTTTTACACGGAGCGGCTGCCACCTGATCTCCGCAACCCAAAAGCTACCGATACCCTAAGGCTAGACCAGTGTCAGGATATTAGGGTGTACTGACTTTCCCAATAACGACTGCCATATATGTTCATAGCAGCCGGGACCGACGGCTTAACGTGCTCTCCGAGGCACGGAGCAGGCGATAATTGTCAATCAATACGCATATAATTTCGAAAAGTCATATAACTTCCGAAAGTCAAAGGACTTGGGTTCGAACCCGAGACCCTCTGCATTGCAGTCTGTTGATCTCCCCACTGAATACAATATGTAAAAATTTTCAAGAAACTAAACCAAATTTGCAGAATAAGCGTTCAAACGCCACCATCAACATTCAAAGTCTATTTTTGCAACGAATATTTGTATTCTCTTATGATCAAATAATATTGGTTATAAGGTTCATACGTTGACTTTAAACTGATTTACTGCACTACATCTAAACCATTATTCTGTTTGGCTTGGGATAAACGCAATGGCCCGCTAAAGTACAAAGCATTACATATATGTTGTAAATGCAATCCGCATGTGAATAATTGATCCAATTGCTTACCTACTAGATAAAACAGCACATAATAAAAATAATCTCCTCTGAAACGTCGTTCGTTGCGCGTCCGTGACCCCTACGGGGAAGTCAAAAGTCTTTAGTATTTCTTTCGCGATCAATTACAATGAGTTTTCTTGACTCCCCCGTAGGGGTCACGGACGCGCAACGGTAGCGTTTTTTTTTTGGGTCATGGGACATTTCAGTGGTTAATACCTACTATTGGTTTATACAATATAACCATGTACCACCCGTTTTGGATATAATAATTAATTTACCAAACCTCAAAAGAAGCAAAACACATCAAGACCTTATGATACTTAATGCTCATTCTGCGTAAACAGAAACAACAAAAAATAATGTTCGGGTACTTTGAAATAACTACATTTCAAGACAATAAAGACGACTAGCAATTTAATGTGAGAATACTAAAATGTTAGTTGTCTCATTGTCTTATATCTATCATAACGGGCAAGCGGCAACGGCAAGCGAAACGTCGAAAAAATCGAAATAAAGTAGTTTTGGTATGTTTAAAATAAACCGTTTTTAAAATAAACCGTTTGGCCGACCGGACCAAACCGTCTGATTGCAAAGTATTTGTATCGATATTAAACATATTATCGATACAAATATTTTGCAATGCCGTCTGCAATCGATGAGAAGAACTATATCAAACATTGTGCATCGAGTTTCGTATTGCCTTCATAAAATAGAATATTAAAACTTACCTCTATAAGGAACATAGATGTTCAAATACAAGCAGTCTTCGGACTCATTAGTCAGGAACGCCTTTAGGTGATTCATGTACAGCTGGCGACCTTTGGAAGGCGGGTTCTCCTTTTTTATAGGAGGGAACGATTGAGGGCAGACTGGCGCGAAACGAGTAGCCATTTTAGTTCCCGACCACGGAGGAGCGCTGACTGTAACAAAAGAAATATTGGTTAAAAGCGATATACATATAAGGTCTTATAGGGAAAAAAAAATTACATAATAGAATTTGCTGTGTGTAATAGCGAGATGGCTAGCTTTTATTACGTGAAGATGGTTATTTGAATTTTAAAATACAAATACAATTGTGTTTTAAATATGAGCATGTTTATGTTTTTGTATATCTGGTTAATCATCGAAATAGCAGAACTGAACGTAATTTAACTTAATATTGTCTTCTGTTTACGCGAATGTTATTCATTGAAATTAAACTACTATATACGGATTTTATCGCGTTGTTTATTTATCACTGTATTACAAAATTTTGAAAATATTACACTACTACTACGATTTTATTTCTCCCCGTGACCATGGCTGCTGAAAAGCAACCGAAACGTCGGGGAAAGTGTAAACCAAAAATAAATAGATATAATAGTTTAAATAATTTTATTAGCTTATAAATTAGTAAAATAAAATCAATAGTAGCAATACAGTGATAAATAAACAACGCGATAAAATCCGTATATAGTAGTTTAATTTCAAGTAATTTAACTTTTTATGTATAGGTTAGTAGTATAATAAACGATCATGCAAGGAGTAAATTAAGCTATTAAAATTTTATAACTATATTAGAAATATTCATTATTACGTATATAATTTAATTATACATTTTTAGTACTACTAAGGAGGAAAATAAGTTCTATCTGGTGTTAAGTCATTTTCAATGGCAACACGGAGTCTAAAATGTGTCAAATATCATGTGGCTGCTTAACAACAAAGCTGGTCAAATTTGAGAATATACATTTTTGCCTACCCTTTCAGAAATGTACTTGCGTATTACATTATAAAAAAAGCAATTAACTGAACGAAAACCAGAAAAAATATTCAATTACGAATGATAATGTCATGTTCGCATAAAACAAATGTAGCATTTTAAACAGATGCAAATTGAATGAAATAAACTTGAATTATAACTTCAATATAAAAACTGAGATGGCGGGATCAACATAAATATTAAATAAAACAGGCATACCACTGCATAGAATGCAAAGCGTTTTGGTTATCAAACTGTTTACCATAGTATTGCAAAACGAGGTGATATATTATTGTCGCGCTCTGTACTGTACTGGCTAACTGAATAAGCGTTAAATATTCTTGGAATATTTATGTTGGACGTTGAAGGTAAACTTCTTTGAAAGCGAGAGAGAAATTTAAAAAGAGAGCGCTTTAAAAAGGACGAGAGATACGTATGATTTATGATATTATAGAGGAAGATGTAACAAATAGTATACGAAAGGAGCCGCTGTAGTCAATTACTTTATTTATACAACTTATGTGGCAAGCAAGCATATAAACGCCTGCAACACCAAAGATATCACTTGCGCCTTGCCGACCCTTTAGAAAAGGAAGAAGATAAAAAGGAAGTGGGAAGGAGAAGGAGCTGGAAGGGGGAAAGAAAGTGATTGAGCCTCTGGCTCTCTCACTCACCGAACGAAACACAATAGTAGGAATACTGATATGTTACGTCGATATTCTGTGAGAGGGTAGTCTTTCTACAGTCCAGCCGGCCCATTCATGTTGAAATAAGCGAGGCTCTATTACTCCTACAGTTATTTGGCGATCGTACAAAAGACCTCTCACAGAATATCCACGTGAAATAGCAGTATTCCTACTATTGTGTTTCGTTCGGTGAGGGAGAGTTCCGTAGGCCCAATCATCCTCTTTCACCCTTCCCGCTCCTTTTCCTTCCCAATTCCTTTTTCTCTACTTCCTTTCCCAAAGGGTCGGTAACGCGCAAGTGATGCCTATCATCAGGTGGGTCCTATGCTTGTTTACGGTAGGCAGCGGCTTTGCTGTGTCCTGACATTGCTGAAGTCCATGAGCAGCGGTTACCACTTTCCATCAGGTGTGCCAGTTGTTCGTCTGCCAACAAAGGTAATAAAAAAGAAAAAAAGAGAGACGACTAACCCAAAAAAATACTAAAGGCTTCTCTTGCAGGCAATCAGCGTCAAATTAATAACAGAGTTACTGCATTTCAATTGCTACTGCATAGTGGTTGTCTCGGCACTGCCACCACGCCGACTATTGTTAGTATACTTGTAGATCTCAATTATTCAGAGACTTACACAAACACACACCATAAACTTCACCAAGATCGGTCCAGCCGTTTAGAAAATGTTCAGTGACATACACACGTACGGAAGAATACTAACTAATAATAGAAATGCGAATGTGAGTTTGTTTTTTACGCTTTTACGCCTCAACTACTTGACCAATCATCATGGAATTTCGCATACACGTTGTCAGGTGTACAGAAAAGGATATAAAGTACCTTTCATCCAGGAAAAAGGACTGGTCTGGAGACATTTTTCTTAAGGATTCGCGCCTTCGCGTAAATGTTTTTACGAGCGCGAAGGCGCGTGTAAATTCTAGTTATATATAAAGATAATTATTAAACTACTAGTAGATATATGGTTTACTTTAACAGAATTCTAGGAATAATATACTTAATAAAATAAATACATTTTCTCTGCATTCTGCAGATTTTCTCTGAGAGCGTGATATTAACTTTCCTGTGGATTGTTCAGACTTTTAATTAATTGAATAGTATATTTCTCTCGGAATTCTTACTGTTAGTTATTACAATTAATGTACGTAGTTATGAAACATCCTCCGGATGATAAGCTTTAAAGCTAGACGCCTGTGAAAAGCTGCCTTATATAATTTTCAATATGTGGACTTTTGTGGATTAAACATTTCCTTTAAATATTTACTCAATATTGATCTGTAAATACGTCAGTATATAACGGCATCCATTAGTTTAAAAATGTTTATAAATAATTTTACCTTTACAATTAAGTTAAACATTTAATTTATGTTTATTTTTTATCTGATCCCTTCCTCAGTCGGTTTAGTTCCTATCTTGCAGGAACTTTACAGACATTCAAACAACGAACACAAAAAACAACCAGATTCAGAACAGTCTACATCTATACATATGTGGGTCACACAATTTTTTGTCCCGTGTGGGCATCGAACCCGCAACACTCGGCGCAATGGCAGCAGTGAAGTGGTCACTTAAACCACTAGGCCATCCAAGCAGTCAAATTAAATTACTTGTTGTGGATGTTTTATTGTTTACGGTTTTTTTTCGGCGACCTCAACGGCGTTGTAGTTAGTGTAACCGACTGCCACGCCTGAGATGTTGCGCGGGTTCGATTCCCGCAGAAGTCAAACATTTGTGTGTATGAACATGGATGTTTGTGTTGGTCTGGGCGTTTCTATGGTGGTATGTATTTACAAAAAAAAAAGTATATACGCATGTTTATCCATTGTCTAGTACCGATAGTACAAGCTCTGCTTAGTTTGGGCTAGATGGTGTTGTGTGTATGTGATAGAATATTTTTATTATACCTCATTTATTGACTACTAACCAATAAAAAATACATTTTTAAATATATAATTATGGAAAAAACTCATTTAAAAATATAAAAATTATGGAAGCCCACCGTCATCGAGACAAGGTCCAAGCTGTCGGTGGTTAGGGGTCCAGAAAAAGGAACCTCCTCACTATGCGTGCCGTATCGAGGAGGACTGCCTTCTGCATTTGACCTTATTATTATTATTATTCTTATTTTTCTCCCTTTTAAATATTTATTAATGGTTTAATAGTATAGATTTCACTTCACTTTTAAAAGTAATCATACTATTTGAATATAAGTCTTCTAGCAACTTTTAGTGCCAAATTTGCTACCTTTTTATTATAACCCGAAAGAACAATTACCTTTTGCTAGCTTTGATTGCATGTCGCACGTGATATGAAGCGTGCTTATGCATCAAATTCAGATGAAAGAATTACAGACCAATGACCAAACTATGAGTGAACGGATACTTTGTATTCAAAAACCCCTACTTCTACGAACTGTTCCTTTAAACTTTGAATCTAATATAATTGGCATGTTTATTATGTTTACGAATAAGAAGACCTACACGGTTTTGTTTTCTACGAATAAAACAGTAGTGAACGTTTATCAAATCAGTTCTGTTGTAATTAGTATAAAAGATTTTGACTTGCCACGGTTTCACCTATACTTTTGATTACTGCTCCGCTTCCGTTATGAGACTTAACCTTTATTGCTTCGTGATAAAGTAACATTTCAATGGTTATAGAATATTTAAAGTCGGTCATTATATTTTATGTTTGTTCATTACAAACAAACATACAAAAATATAAATATGTGTTCTTTTTAATTATTGTAGAGATATACAAGTAGACTTGTCTTGTAATAATTTTATTTTCAGTGGTCTAATTTATATAAGAACTGCGGGTGTTTTCTTTCTTGATTAAAGTACAATCGAATACTGTCTGCTACGATAACATCTGTAGAGGCAAATCGAATCATAACATCGCAACTTTATATGTTTATCTGTTTTTCTTAATACAATATTATCTATTCTTCATCGATTATGATAACGTTTACTCAATACCATTTATTCTATTCTCATGCCTTCCAATCAGCCAAACAATACTTCAATTGAAATTTCCATTTGCTGTGTAATATAATTATATTGACGGCTTAGTAAATTTCATCAAAATCCGTTCACCAGTATAGGCGAGATTGTGAAACAAATAGCGAAACTAAGTGACTTTGATCGAATACAAATTAAACCGCTACCTAGCGTAGTCCATACCCTGAGTGTTGTGGGGTCATTCCGAACGTGTACAGTCGTCCCGCCTTTACAAGCATCAAAGCATTTTCTATTGAAAAGGCAGTTTCGAACGAGGCGTAATATTTAGTCTATCACCTCTGGTAAATGTCAAGCACAGGTCTATATTTTCAATATCAATTTGAAGATCAAATCTTAACATTTGCAACGCCGAAGGGTTTAAGGGACGGTGTATCGAAAATTTGAGGCGTTTTACACCGTTCTTACTATAAGTGCTTATCTAGATATAAACTTCAATTAATGATAAAAATGCAACATTAAGATCGTATGGAGAATTACTTACGCACCGCGCTAGTGTACACATTCGTATACATCTTTTAAGTTTTTTTTTATTTTGCTCGTCGTTGTGACCACCTTCCGCCTGATGGTAAGCAGTCGTGTGGTCTAAGAGCAGTGGCCTCCACATCGTCCTCATAGCAGCCGAGGCGATGTTGAGGTCTCTACTTTGACGGCCTGAGAAGGTGCTTTTTCACGCCCCGCTTAAAGGACCCAGGATTGAAGGAAGAACACGTGCCTTGGCAGAGACTTCCATGCCTTGATCGTTCGGCATAGGTATGAAGACCCAAACTTGGTGGTACGCACTCTAATCGACTCCACCGTGTAAAGATGGCATCTGAGCCCAGCACGCGTTGTTCTGGATAGGAAAGGGGAGAGCGGGATAAGGTGGAATAACTCTTTTAGGGACCCGCCTCGGCTTCGCACGGTTAGTAAAAAATCTGATCTTATTATTCACCTTAACCTACCTCAGGAATCTCTGTCTATTAGTGAAAACCGCATGAAAATCCGTTCAGTAGTTTTTGAGTTTATCGTCAACGGATCCGGCGGCGTACTTTATTTTATAATATGTAGTGATATGGCTATGGTCTGTATGGCGTATGGCTTAATTATATTAATGGTTATTTGTAGTCCATGTAGTATTTAATGTTTGTTTAATAAAATTGACTGTTTACGTATTATGTTATAACTGTTTTGCTTGCAGTTTCCCTCAGGAACAATACTTTTTAAGATGAAAGGTACCCCACGTCCTTTTCTGTGCTACTGTTAATGTGTATGCGAAGTCTCATGATGATCGGTAGAGTAGTTGAGGCGTGAAAGCTTAGCAAACATATAAACAAACTCACATGTGTATTTATAATATTAGTTAGGATGTACAATAGAAAAAAGTTACATTACAGATGTATGAGATTTTTCCTTCACAAAATTCCAATGTGTTCTAACTGAGAACAATGGTCTGAACCTACTATTACAGTTTTCGATCCGCTGGCTCTTACAGCCGGTATTACTAGGATAATATTAGACCCGGCAAGCGTATTTATTTATGATAGATGTTCTTATAGATTTCACCTTTAATAAAAGTTTTTAAATAACTCTATAGATACAAGATATTCAAGGTTAAAGTATGACATCACATATTTTTCTGAGGTAGTAGAATTTATAATTAAAGAATGGAAAATCGTATTCTGTCTGTTGAAATTAAACTACTAATTATACAGATTTTATCGCGTTGTTTATTTGACACTTAATTACATAATTTAAAAACTGTTACACTACTATACTACTATTAAACTTTACTAATTTTAAGCTAATTATATTATTAAAGCTATTAAAACTATTTATATTTAAGTTTACACTTTCCCTGACGTTTCGGTTGCTTTTCAGCAGCCATTAGTCTTCCGTGACCATAAAGTGTCAAATAAACAACGCGATAAAATCCGTATATAATAGTTTAATTTCAATTAATAACATTCACAACAATAGGGTGAAAACTCGGAGAAAAGATCTGCCTGCTATCCTCCAAGCAAAGCTTAATGTTGTAAAGCACTCATCAAGTGTGCAGTCTGTAAACATATTCAACAAATTACCACCAGAATTAAAGAATATTGTGAATGTGAACATATTTATAAATAAACTCAAGACATTATTGATTCAGAAGTGTTATTACAGTATTGACGAATTTGTTAGGATAAAAATAAATTATAAATGGTAATGATTAATTTTATAATGTATTGCAATAATTTAATATATCAATAATAGTATTTTTGACTTCCAATAATTCAGATGATTTGACATTATGTATTTTCGTTATATGTAGTATTATTATTTAATGACTGAAAATGGATTTATGTATTTGGTAAACTGTAATAGCGATAGTAATGTATTTTATGTGTGTATTCAAATATTTCGACACAAATGTATATATGTTTATGAAATAAAAATAACTAACTAACGAACTAACTAATTCGCGTAAACAGACGACAATATTACGTATTCTATCTGCTTAAATGTTACTAAATGCTGAACTCTTTCAACAAATGATGGGCGATTATCATTAATAAATTGAATATACAAATAAAAATTAATATATATATTTTTTAAACTTTGTAACATAAATGATTCGTGAAATTATTGATTATTTGATTACGATCTAGCGCAAAAACGAACATAACATAAAAGTACTCTAAAGAAGATTTCAGCCCTCGTATTGTGTCCTAAGTATTTCCAGGCTCCTTGAAGGCGCTATCTTAGTATTTCCAGTTTTGTTACCAGCACAGCAATCCTCTTTTCGCAGGGAAAACAAAGTGCAAGCGTTAAGTCTGGTATTGCAAGCATCCATAGTCTGTGTTACCGCTTACTGTTAGTGAAAGTGACTGCTGTGTATGAAGTCTCGGGTTCGAATTTCGGGACTGGTCAAAAGTTATCGAGTTTTTCTGTTAAGGAATCTCAGCCCGGAGTTAGTAAGTCGGCGGTGTTAGGCATCCCCGAGCCTCGGAAAACACGTAAAGCCGTTGGATTTACGCCCGATATCTCTTCGATCGTGTTGGATTGCCGTCTCATAGGGTCATGATAGTTAAGGAGCAGAGAGTGCATTTGTGTTTGCGCACATATATACTTGTGCACTATAATAACTCCTGCGCAGATGGCCAGTCTCCATTAAGATTGGCTACAGTGACCAACATTTGGACAGGGGAACATTATTTTGTTTGTAGTAAAAGTAAGTAACGCAGTAATTGATTTTTTTAGTATTCAATCATGAGAAGAAATTGCTAGAAAGTTCTTTTGTAATAGTAGATGCTATTCTTCATTTTAGTATGAGCGTCATTTCAGATGACTAACGAAATACTGAAAATAATGACTGTACTAATGATGCTCTGAGGGAATAATTAACTTCATGACTATAATAATGTGTGCTGTGTGAGGAACAGATAATTATAAACTAGAGATTACTAAATAAAATAGTGCATCACCAATATTCAGGTTTCGATAGAACATGACTTCAATATGTAACCAACAATTCTGTTTAGGGATTGCATCTTTTCCCTATATCTTACTACTACTATGTATATAATTGATGTTTTGTTGTATAACTATTAAAATACTAATACGATATATCACTTTTTATTCTTAAGGGTGTTACGTGTAGAGATATCATATGCAAAAGAGTCACCAGCTGTACAATTCTGTTAAATATCACTACCAAACTCACGCCTGGATGTTATATGTTCAATTTTCTGCAGTGATCATACCAATAGCAGTTGGTTACTATAGTAACTGGTGAGATAACAATCGAGTTTGAGATGAGTTTTTTAGCAGAATAGCTCAGCAGAATCAACTCATAAGACTGTTGATTCTTGAGATTGTTTTATATAAAATTGCTAAATAGTGTTAATAGTTTAGTAGTGGTGATGACATGTTAATATATTGTTGTGACCTGGTTAAATTGTATATTCGTGAGTAGACTAGCAGCAGCTTTACCTGGTGGCATAAATCTCAAGTTCCCTGTCGGAGGTGCAGCATACGGTATACCAAGAAACATTTCCACGTACTGCAAATCATATTGTCGACTGGGTTTCACTATGAGACCTCTCAAAGCACCTTGCCTCAAGTGGTACTCCTTCGTCATTCGCTTTCCTCCGTCATCCTTCGGAAACCCTCGGCTATCAACGTAAATGTTCGACGCTCCTTCGTTTGCCAACGGCAATAAGAGCGAGATGAAAATACAAATAAACATATTGTGATTTATAAACGAAGTCGCGTGCCGGTTAGTGGCCATTTTGTTTATGAGCATCGGTTTGCTCGTTTTATGCTCGACGTGCTCAAAATAGTTGCCGTTTTATTGTTTGTTTGCACTCAGCTTTTATTATACACTGTACACTGTTCTGTGATCTTAATCTAAGTCTATTTTCAACAGTTGAACCGATATTTTCAATAATAAACCACAGCACTAAAAATAACTATTGTCAACAATGTCAAATCCGAAAATGGGACAATCGGTTTATTTTTTATTTTAATTAAATTTTTTTGGGTGAATAATATTTTGCGTTATTAATTTATTTCGATAAATAATGTAAAAAAAATGTCACAATCTATTTCAGTTCCGTGATATTTTTTAACGATCGATAGGCGGCGTTTGCGCGTTCTCGGCGCGTGATTCCAACTGGATAGCGTCCAAAGTTGTCCCCGAGACTCTAATACCGAAATACTACGGCATTCGAAGCAGAGGGGATGTACATTGCTAAGATTGTTTCTAAAGACGCGAGCATTCCTCTGTGGTGGATTTTCTTTTGTGTCAATCTGGATTTAGTCGTGAAACAATCGCGTTTAGAGTGCTAGAGTATTTTATTTTGGAGTGCAAACGACCACTTTGATCTGTCAAGTTAATAAAATTTTGTTTTGTCAAAGTTAGTGGATTTGTATTGTATATTATGTGACTTTGACAGTTATTCTGCGGTATGTCGATAATTTAATCTGATTCCAGCTTTGTTCGAGTTTCTCAAAATATATTCTCGACTTTGTTAAACAAAGAAAATAGGCATACTAATAAATTTGTTTATTTTCCCATTTGTGTAAAATCAAAAACCTTTACGTTTTATTAACATATTTCGGCCCAAATAAATTTATTCTTGTATGCGTAGGTTAGTTTTATTAAAATATTTATTTTTATCTTCAGAATTCGGTTTTAATGCAATTATTTATTCTTATACATACTTATGGAATAAATAAGTTTTTCTAAGAGTATTAAGCATTATATTTTACATAATTATACTAGGCAAAAATGTTATAGATATTAGTAACGAGATATTAGTATAAATTGCTTCTTTTCACAAGCAATTTAATAGAAAACGTAATCTTGTTAAGCTCATTGTTAGTTTATTATTTATAAATTTTCTATACCAAAAATAATATGTATGTTATGTATATAATTACTAGTTGACCCGGCAAACGTTGTTCTGCTATATAAATAATTTCTAGCGGTATAAAATATACCTTACGACATATTCTCATACCTACCAAATATACGTAAAAAAATCATAAAAAGCGGTCGAGTCGTTTCGGAGGAGTGCGACCACAAACACAGTGAGAAAAGAATTTTATATATATATATATATATATATATATACATATATGTAGATAGATATGGAATACAAAATATTGAACCTATTTACTGCAAACTAAATTATATTTAAGAAACTATTATATCACAACTAATTAACTGCTTCATAACATGCTAATAACACCGCTCCCTCTCTCTAATTAGCAATAATAATTTGCTCATAGCTTTGACAATTTGCTGGCAACTTAATTATTTTATTTACTGTTCGACAAGAACTTCCATCTTTACATTTACCCTACGAAACCAAACATGACTAACTTATAAAAGCATAGCTACCAATATTCATATGCATTATATTATTTTTATTTTTGCGGGTCTAAATCAAAGTCTTATAAATCTCGATTCTGAAGACTCGATATTTTTTTCGTTCATTTCTTTGGGGCTGTGGAGAAGAAAACTGACTATGATTTATCAAAATTTTATAGACATATAATAAGGTGTAGACGAAATGCGATAACTATTAGGCCATAAGCGTTTAAGAAGTATTACTTACTAAGTATTATAATAGGAATAAAGAAATAATTGCTGCCATATATTTAATGAGGACATAGTTACATAAAATCAATTATAATCTATCCTATGATTAAAGATATCACCTACAGAGAAACAGTTTTAATAATTGCCTTTAAAAATTCAAATAATGAAGTATCGAAAGTCAAAATTTCGATTGATTGATATTTAGAATAAGCTTGTATTTAAATAATAAAGTAAAACCCGATTTAAAAATGATAAGCAAAATTTTTTATAAGTATAATTCTACGCCACAATTTTTCACTATATTCATGAATCAAATTCTACTAGATTTTCATATAAGTAGAAACATATCAGATTTATTCATCATACCATGAGATTATTATCAATACAAAAATAATATAAATATTTAGAAAATAAACAATTTACTTTACACACTATTAGGCTAGCAAAAAAAACCACATTTTTGCCGAGTATATCTTAAGATACGTCCCCACAACGTATCTCCCTTGTAGCTGTCATGTCATCGCCGCACGCGCATCATTATAACCGTTGGGCCAACGCTGGGCTATTTGTGTCGAAACACGTGGCATCCGGATAATGACCGGCCAGGAAGGAAACAATGCTTTGATCCGGATGTGTTGCTAAATGGTGTAAGAATTTAAATAGTATAATAAGTAATAACAAAAATAATATATTACGGGTATGATTTGATAATTTTACAATACAACATGATATATAGATATAAGTATAATATAAAAATAGCATATCTCATTAACTAATCAAAAATAACATTACGTCAGTTTTTTACTTAACTATTTACTTAATTCTCATTATAAAAATTATTATATTAATTCTTTAAAATAATGAAAAACATTATGAAGTTTTTATGAAGTAAAGTTAAACAGTAGTAGTAAAATGATATAATTTTGAAATAAACAACGCAAAATGTATGTATCATGTTTAACATTCGCGTTAACGTTCAAACGTTTCCGCGAATGTTATACATGATACTATCTGTCCCGACAGACATTGTACTGTACACACGAAAAAATATTTAAAAGTAAACAAATCTAAACCATTCTAGAATCCACGTGAACATATACAAAAAAAAATTCATCAAAATCGGTCCAGCCGTTTAAGAGGAGTTTAATTACAAACACAGAAGATTTATATATATAAAGATTGTCATTAAAATAGATAATAATTCTATATCGACAAGTTTTTATTACGAGTATAATCTGATATTAATTAACTTAAAGTAATACATCCAGAGGCTTTTTTTGGCATGCATAATTAAGACTAAAATCTGTGATGTGGTTTTGAGTGACGTCTACTGGACGAAGCCGATGTATTGTGATAAGATTTTCCTAAACACAGTGTCTTATTTAAAAAGCTCGATTATCTTCAAGTATATTTAAAATAAGCTTGAAGATAATGTAGAGGACGCTTAAAATAGGTGCAGTTAACGACAGTAGTAGCATTTCAATTTGTAACACTATTTTATGAATGAAAAATGTCTAATTATTATTACACTATAGTAATAAAATGTAATAAAATAACATTCGTTTAACTATTAGTGCTGTAAAAACTAGAAATCATCATACTTGTGTATTATGAAGCAATTCAAAATCTCACTTATGTTTAATGTCTAATATTTACAGTATGGCGCCTCCCTAGGGAACCTAGAACCCTTTTCTAAGTGTATATTAGAATTTAAAGAGTCGTGTAGAGTTAGCCAGTTTCTAGATCTTGAAACAAGTATCATATTATTCCTGTGTTTTCGGCAAGTAAGATGAATATATCCTGGAGATCACGCAGAGGTCTGAAGTTTGATCTCAAGGCGCGCATCTCTTACTTATCGAAATTATGTGCGTATTAAAATAGTTAATTATTGCTTGCTGTAACACTGAAGGATAACCACTGTGAGAATACCTGCATGTCTAAGAGTTCTACATAATGTTCTCGAAGATATGTGAAGTCTTCCAACAGTCACTGGGCCAGCATGGTGGACTATGGCCTGGCCCTTCTCGCGCTTAGAAGAGGCCCGTGCCCAACAGTGGAACAGTTTTATACAGGGCTGATATTATTATGGTAAAGATAGCATTACGCTTGCTTCAAGAAGCTTGCATTGAGTAAATGGGCGCTAGGTTTCGAATAACCTGCAATTTTCAATGAAAGAACCCTAAGCGGCGTTATCGTATCTTTGCATGAACTTTTCACAACTGCTAGTCTAGTAAACAGAATATAAACGTGTCAAAAATAAAAGATCATTATTCAAAATTGATTTAAAATTGAAAGCAACATGAATATGTGATACAGTTTCCTCTTTCCATAGCATTTTAAATTTTTCGCTTCAAACAGAAAATATTCATTAACTTATCGATAATTTAATTACTAGATACCGAATTCATTGATGTCTATAATTAAGTATTTCTCTCGTTTACCTTCATTTTATTCATTTATCACACACGCATGGTAAAAGAGCTACATTGTTGAATTTTAAATGAAAGAACAATTTAAAGTAAATTCCTGCATCAAGTCGAAGGGTAACAACGATAATTATGTTTAACTAAGAAGAGTTGCGTTTAAGAGCAGCGATAGCTCAGTTAGGGAGACCAACAGACTGCAATGCAGAGGGTCTCGGGTTCGAACCCATGTCGCGCCCCTCTGACTTTCGGAAGTTATATGACTTTTCGAAATTAGGTGCGTATTGATTGACAATTATCACCTGCTCCGTGTCTCGGAGAGCACGTTAAGCCATCGGTCCCGGCTGCCATGAACATCTATGGCAATCGTTATTGGGGAAGTCGACACAAAAGATCCCACTGGGTCGAAGTGTCGCCGGTCTGTACTGACTGGCCCCCACACAAGATAAGGTAAGATGTTTAACTATTTGCTTTTACGTATGTTTGATCGAAATAGACTATATGGATGTTGCAGAGGTCGCCCCGTTGCTACCGCCACGCTGTGTTTACGTTTGAATCCAACGCAGGATAATTATTGTCGTTATTAATTTTTGTGGTCCATTAATTTTACCATTCTAAGTATAGGCGTTTTTTGAGCCGACTGTGTCAGAAGGAGGGTAATGTTTTTCGAGCGTATGTATATATGTATGTACGTATGTGTGTATGTATGTGTCCATTTCTTTGGCACGCCCTACAGCCCAAACGGCTAGACGGTTTTTGACATATGAAGTGTCAAAATGGCAATGGCAATGGTAAATTTTCAAAATGGCACCCGCATATATAAAAAACGGGAGGTGGTTTCTTTTGTTCTTACAAATACAAGCAATCGGGTATTTTGTTTTTATTATGTTTGTTAATTGTACGTTTGTAAAGACTCTCTATTTATTTCTGATAACCTATTCGATCATCTTTTACGATACACAATAAAAGCCTCTAGGATAGAGAAAAGGATGTAGAGGCTGTTTTGTGTATTCATTGTTGTTTTGGTACATATGGAGTGGAGTACCTTAGGTTTAAAAAAAAACAGTTTACTAGCCATTTGGGTTACAGATTACTAGTATTCTTGTAAACCTCTCCAGCTAAGCTAGAATGTTTATGTTAGGAGTGGGTTCACGTCGGTAGTGTAACGTTTGGGATTCGAACCTGCGATCTCTCGATCGCAAGTCTAACGCCTTATACTTGGGGCTACCGCAGCTTACATGTGTGGACTGTGGGTAGATAACACTCGTACACTTGAGAATATAATCTTTTATTTCTATGCGTAGGTAGAAATCACCTGTAATACGAAATAATAAAATAATAATAATAATAATGTCCTCCAGACCCATTTTCGGTCACGGCGGTCAATCTTAACGGAGACTGGCCATCTGCGCAGGATATATTATAGTGCACAAGTATGTGCGCAAACACAAGTGCACTCTCTGTTCCCTTACCCTCATGCTCCGATAGGACGGATAATCCGACACGACCGGAGAGAGATCAGGCGCAGGACCCGTTGGTCCTGCCGTTGCTTTACGTGCTTTCCGAGGCACGGGGGTGTCTAACACCGCCAACTTCCGGGCTCGTATTGAGATTTCTTAACAGAAAAACCCAATACCTTTATGTTGGCCCGACCCGGGATTCGAACCCGAGACCTCATGCACAGCAGTCGCATTCACTACCGCCGCGCCACAGAAGCAGTATATAAATATAATATAAATATATTAAATTAAAAAAATACATTAAAGAAATATCAAGCTGCTGAATTTTTATTTACAATAATATGTTAAGAAAACACACGTGCATTGTTGCATGGGTTCAGATTCCCGAATAGGGTATATATAGTATTTGGAACCGTGTCCGGTAAATGGCAATAGGATACAATAACGTTGAATCTAAAAACCATACCTGGCGAAATGTGTGTAATACTTTACTGCCCATCCTTTCAGGGATAAAGCCATAAATAATAATATTCTATCTCATGTACACACAACACCATCTAGCCCAAACTAAGCAAAGCTTGTACTATGGTTACTAGACAATGGATAAACATACATATATATATATATATTCTATTTGTAAATTCATACTTATTATACAAAGAAACACCCAGATCAAGACAAACATCCGTGTTCATGTACACAAATGTTTGACTTTTGCGGGAATCGAACAGTCGGTTATACTAACCACTACGCCATCGAAGCTGACTACTTTATATACCTGCAAGCAGGCAAACCTAATATAAATAACTCTACCAAATTAATTTAAGTTCAGAAATCTGACTTGCCTTCTTCAAAACACTTCAACAATGAATTGTCGACACCTACACAAGTTTGTGTTTTAATAAGATTAGTAATTAGGTTAACAAATGATTAGTATTACCTAAGTTAAAATGCGGGTTCACATCAGTATGATGTTGACTGCACAAATAGCGAATTGGTCAAAGTGATCGTCTTACAACTGCAACCATGCCGAGTGTTGTGGGTTCGAAACCCACACAGGACAAAAAATTTTGTGGTCCACAAATTATTGTTCCTAGTCTGGGTATTCTTTATATCCGTTGTTTGAATGTTTGTTAAGTCCCCTGTGACACAGGAATTACTTCTAGTGCGGGCGTAGTGGCGTTAAAAAGGGCGAGGCAAATTAAAAAAAGAAATTGGTGGGTTTCGAACCCGCGACCTACCACTTTATCTATCTTTATATATACAAATCTGTGCATATGTTTGTAATTAAACTCCTCCTAAACGACTGGACCGATATTGATGCAATTTTTTGTGTGTGTTCAAGTGGATTCGAGAATGGTTTAGATTTGTTTCTTTTTTTGTGTACAGGACTACGTCTGTCGGGACAGCCAGTATGCATATATTAATAGTAGATAATTGTTCAATCTATAACAGTCCAATAACGTCTAATGAGATTAAAACACAATTTATGTTCACATAATATGTTTTATAATCACCTACCTAAACTGATATTAAAAGTATGACCATCAATGTATTTAAACAAAAAGTTAAACAATTACTCGTAGAAAAAGCTTATTACAGTGTTAAAGAATTTATAAATGACATGCAATCTAATAATGAGAAATAAGATATTGTATATATTAATTTACTGACATGACATATTTTAATTTTTAATTATTGTTTGACATATATATTCTTAGGCAAAATTGACTTGTACCACAGTATCATTGCCTAACATTTATTATTGTAATTAGTTTATTAATTTTATATGACTATTAATAGTGCAAAATCAATAAGCACAAATATTTGTAAAATTGCATGCCTTCAGGCGGATTATGGAGAGACCAATTTATTTGTATGTTATCCGAATTACCCATTTTCGCATTAAATGAGTTTGAGTTTGAGATATTTAGTCATTTATTTTAATTTAGGAGAATACCATTTGTAATATTAATGACACTTAATTTATTTATTTGTTGGCCTCGATGGCGTAGTGGTTAGTGTACCCGATTGCCACGCCTGAAGTCGCGGGTTCGATTCCCGCGCAAGTCAAATATTTGTGTGCATGAACATGGATGTTTGTCTTGGTCTGAGTGTTTCTATGTTTAATGTGTATGTATTTACAAAAAAGAAGTATATATATATATATATGTTTACAACATGGCAACAGGTAAATGTGAATTCTCATTAATAAGTTTAACTTTTACGTTCATAGGTGTTACTTTGTGACCTACATGGACAAACATATTTTTGATTTTGATTTGATATAAGAACTTTAATATTATACATAACTACACTATAAACTTACGTTTATCTAGCGCATTAAAGCAAGGAGACGTCCGTTCTAAGGAACCAGTAAGAAGAATGGGCAATAAACTCGCGGATATTATTCTATTTCTTTGAAATTAAATGAGTGGTTTACATAAATTTAATTTAATTTTCGACGTCGATAGCGTAGTGGTTAGTGTAACCGACTGCCATGCCTGAGGTTGCGGGTTCGATTCCCGCACAAGTCATACATTTGTGTGCATGAACATGGATGTTCGTCTTGGTCTGGGTGTTTCTATGTATAATATGTATGTATTTACAAAAAAAAGGTATATAAATATGTTTATCCATTGTCTAGTACACATAGTACAAGCTCTGCTTAGTTTGGGCTAGATGGTGTTGTGTGTATGTGGTAGAATATAAATCTTTATATATACAATTCTTCTGTACGTGTATTAACAGTGAACTCCTCCTAAACGGTTGGACCGATTTGAATGAATTTTTTTGTGTGTGTTCAAGTGGATTCGGGATTTTTTTTTTCCGCCTGTACTGGACAACGTCTTTCGGGACAGCTAGTATATACATATATATATTCAATCAACTTAATTTTGAACAGTATTTATTACGAGAATTCGTTTCCTAATGTGACGGACTTTTAATAACTTCCTTAAATAAAAATACGACGCAATATACGTCATAAGTATACTCAAGGATATCACAAATAATAATTATCCCCATTGTTGTGATAAGTAATACTAAACTTCTTTTGAAGCATAACATCAAATAAATTCTAAAAGTATTAGATATAATTATTTGAGTAGAGCGCTGAGATCTTTGCGTATATCTCAAAATAAATTGTCATAGATCAACGATATATCGAAATGGGCACAATTGTAAAGTTCAGACAGGTCATTTATTTAAAGATGAACTAGATCACAAATCACAATGTTCTTTTTATTTATTTCTATACCACTAAAGTGTACCAAAGTGACTAGGGTTTTAGAGTAAATGAAGTAAAATCCATATTTATTGTTGAACTAGATTTTTCTCGCGGCTTTGCTTAATAAATGTATGTCATGTCAACTTTCTTGCCTCGGGATAAAAAAACTGGATGAACACGTTAGACAAAAGGACATAGGATACCGACCCTATGTCCTTTTGTCTAACGTGTATGCGAAATTTCATAATGATCGGTCGAGTAGTTAAGACATGACAGTGCAATAAACAAACTGATTCCATGGCGTATTGTTTTAAGTGGTTGCCAAACAAATATTTTATTATTTGAAAGGTATACATTACTCCACATAGGCTATAATTATATTATGTTCAAATAAGGTAAGTATCCTTAGTAATATCTATTATAAATGCGAATGTTTTTTTTTTATACTGCTTATTTGGCGAATAAGCATACGGCCCTGATGGTAAGTGGTCACCGTAGCCTATGGACGCTTGCAACGCCAAACGCATCACATGCGCGTTTATGAAAGGAAGTGGAAAGGAAAAGGAGTAGAAAGGGGGAAGGGAGATCCAATCATCCTCTTTGAGTGAGAGTTCACTCACCGAACGAAACACAACAGTAGGAATATTGCTATTTCACGTCGATATTCTGTGATTGGGTAGTCCTTCTCCGATTGAGCCGGCTCATTCATGCTGAAATCAGCGAGGCTCTACTACTCAAAAAGCTTGTTTTCTTTTTTATTTAAAAACATAACTCCCGCACTATTTGTTATAGGTACCTGTGTCACGGGAGACTTCAGAAATATTCAAATAACAGACACAAAGAACACTCAGACTTGGAACAAATATTTGTGGATTACAACTTTTTGTTCCGTGTAGGGTTTGAACGCACAACACTCGACGCAATGTTAATTATATAATTATCTGTTCCTAACAACCAAACAAATGTTGCTCTTTAACAACGCATTCATGTGTCACATCTACATAATTACATACTTAATCTATGTAACATGTCACCATTCGCCATGTTGGGCCGTATAAAACAGATTTCCAGGAAAACTGAAGATGGATCGTCTAGTCTGTTCGCCAATTACAGTATTATTTCTATCCATATTTATTTTAAGTACTTCGTTATTCATACATATTATATGTAGAAAATGTTGCGTTTGACTATGCATGAGTGTATTTCTTGCTTGTTATTGGTGTATGTTGCGGCAAATATTTGCGCTAATGTTGGCGGCCAATAAGAGTTTAGTGATATAGACTTTTTTTACGTTTTGATTTGGATGTTGGATGAAACTCATGAATGTTGGAGTTATATCAAGATTTGGCAGAAACAGCTCGTATATAGTAATAAAAAAGAGTGAATGAATGTAATTTAAATCAATGAAACAGCCTATCGTAGTCCACTACTGGACGTAAGACTCTCCTTGTAATCTAAATTGAAAATTACATGATAAATTAAATTATGCTAATTTCGAAATTGTTTGTCGTAAGACAAATAATTAAGTTTTGATCCAATATTTAGATATACAATGTGAATAAATCTGAGAGTTTACATACAATAAGGTCAATATTTTCTTTCTTTTCTTATTTAGTAAACGAACAAACTCGTTATAAAATTATAATATTCTATATATATCGTTATAATATTCTCTTATTAACAGATCTCTATTTTGGGATTGGAACGTGTGATTATCTTATGTTTTTTTTTAATAGTAATCTTATTAGTAAACTAATATGGCGTACTAGTAGCTTAAACAATACTCAAAAAATTAACTCTATTTAAAAAAGTGATACATCTTGACTTCAAAAAGGAAGAAATAGAGATACTTCTCTGTGTATTGTCTTCAGCTACCAATACACCAATTTTGAAAAACAACACCTAGCATAACAATCTATAGATATTCACACACCTTTAATCTAAAATAATCTAAGAGGGATGCTCTTAGATTTTCAACAAAAAGCAATACCAAATTAAATGTAGATTACAATCTCAGATGATATCATAATCTCTAAAGAAGCAAATGAATCATATACTTCGCAGTACTATGAATCATGGCGGAGCGTATAAAAAATAACAATTAAGACCACATGTACGCTAACCGCTAAACTCGGAATACTTCCCTCGGAACTATTTCTGAGCTTTAGAAGCACCACCTGGATGGAGCTCGTGAATGCTTATTTGTATTATTTTTTAAGCAATTTGTCAGTTGCTTAACTGGTTTTGCATATGATTTAGCAAACGCTAATTTGACAATATTGGTACGCTTACATGTGCACTGACGCTTTTATCGCCGAAGGGCTAGGTAGAGATGTTTTATATCCACATTTCGTTAAAACGGTTTTGAGTCACACGTAATAAGGAGCAAAACTATTGCCTAGGACTGAAATTAACCTACCTACCTTATTACCTAATACTGAGATTAAAAATTCGTGGTGCTACTAAGAATATCTTGAACATAGGCAATCCGAATAATTTGTCCGCCATAAGTATCAATCTGGAAAAGTCATGTACCGCTGTCTCATTTTAAAATTTGTGGTAGAATTATGTTTATTATATCACACTAGCGGACACGACAGTCAGACCTGTCCACACGAAAAAAAAATAAAAAAAAAAACAAATTTAAACCATTCTCGAATCCACTTGAACACACACAAAAAATTTCATCAAAATCGGTCCAGCCGTTTAGGAAAAGATTAATTACAAACACACGCACAGTAGATTTACCTATATTTATAAAGATTAGCATACATTGGTTGGACAATTGTTGGTACATTTACATAAGTACACACCATTATCATTGAAGGGGTAGGCAGAGGTCTATTATACCTACATTTCAGCTAGTTTGGTTTTAGAGCCCACTTAATAGGCGGCTAGCCTATTGCCGGCTATCAAACACTGATCCAGGTACTGAAAATGTCTTGATAAAAAATTCCAATAACACTTTGCCTGACTCGAGAATCCAACTCGAGACCTCAAATACATCAGTCGCGTACACGCTGCGTCACCGAAGTTGTCATCATAAATCACAAAAATCGGTATTTGCATTTTCTAAGGAACCAGTAAGAAGAATGGGCAATAAACTCGCGGATATTATTCTATTTCTTTGAAATTAAATGAGTGGTTTACATAAATTTAATTTAATTTTCGACGTCGATAGCGTAGTGGTTAGTGTAACCGACTGCCATGCCTGAGGTTGCGGGTTCGATTCCCGCACAAGTCATACATTTGTGTGCATGAACATGGATGTTCGTCTTGGTCTGGGTGTTTCTATGTATAATATGTATGTATTTACAAAAAAAAGGTATATAAATATGTTTATCCATTGTCTAGTACACATAGTACAAGCTCTGCTTAGTTTGGGCTAGATGGTGTTGTGTGTATGTGGTAGAATATAAATCTTTATATATACAATTCTTCTGTACGTGTATTAACAGTGAACTCCTCCTAAACGGTTGGACCGATTTGAATGAATTTTTTTGTGTGTGTTCAAGTGGATTCGGGATTTTTTTTTTCCGCCTGTACTGGACAACGTCTTTCGGGACAGCTAGTATATACATATATATATTCAATCAACTTAATTTTGAACAGTATTTATTACGAGAATTCGTTTCCTAATGTGACGGACTTTTAATAACTTCCTTAAATAAAAATACGACGCAATATACGTCATAAGTATACTCAAGGATATCACAAATAATAATTATCCCCATTGTTGTGATAAGTAATACTAAACTTCTTTTGAAGCATAACATCAAATAAATTCTAAAAGTATTAGATATAATTATTTGAGTAGAGCGCTGAGATCTTTGCGTATATCTCAAAATAAATTGTCATAGATCAACGATATATCGAAATGGGCACAATTGTAAAGTTCAGACAGGTCATTTATTTAAAGATGAACTAGATCACAAATCACAATGTTCTTTTTATTTATTTCTATACCACTAAAGTGTACCAAAGTGACTAGGGTTTTAGAGTAAATGAAGTAAAATCCATATTTATTGTTGAACTAGATTTTTCTCGCGGCTTTGCTTAATAAATGTATGTCATGTCAACTTTCTTGCCTCGGGATAAAAAAACTGGATGAACACGTTAGACAAAAGGACATAGGATACCGACCCTATGTCCTTTTGTCTAACGTGTATGCGAAATTTCATAATGATCGGTCGAGTAGTTAAGACATGACAGTGCAATAAACAAACTGATTCCATGGCGTATTGTTTTAAGTGGTTGCCAAACAAATATTTTATTATTTGAAAGGTATACATTACTCCACATAGGCTATAATTATATTATGTTCAAATAAGGTAAGTATCCTTAGTAATATCTATTATAAATGCGAATGTTTTTTTTTTATACTGCTTATTTGGCGAATAAGCATACGGCCCTGATGGTAAGTGGTCACCGTAGCCTATGGACGCTTGCAACGCCAAACGCATCACATGCGCGTTTATGAAAGGAAGTGGAAAGGAAAAGGAGTAGAAAGGGGGAAGGGAGATCCAATCATCCTCTTTGAGTGAGAGTTCACTCACCGAACGAAACACAACAGTAGGAATATTGCTATTTCACGTCGATATTCTGTGATTGGGTAGTCCTTCTCCGATTGAGCCGGCTCATTCATGCTGAAATCAGCGAGGCTCTACTACTCAAAAAGCTTGTTTTCTTTTTTATTTAAAAACATAACTCCCGCACTATTTGTTATAGGTACCTGTGTCACGGGAGACTTCAGAAATATTCAAATAACAGACACAAAGAACACTCAGACTTGGAACAAATATTTGTGGATTACAACTTTTTGTTCCGTGTAGGGTTTGAACGCACAACACTCGACGCAATGTTAATTATATAATTATCTGTTCCTAACAACCAAACAAATGTTGCTCTTTAACAACGCATTCATGTGTCACATCTACATAATTACATACTTAATCTATGTAACATGTCACCATTCGCCATGTTGGGCCGTATAAAACAGATTTCCAGGAAAACTGAAGATGGATCGTCTAGTCTGTTCGCCAATTACAGTATTATTTCTATCCATATTTATTTTAAGTACTTCGTTATTCATACATATTATATGTAGAAAATGTTGCGTTTGACTATGCATGAGTGTATTTCTTGCTTGTTATTGGTGTATGTTGCGGCAAATATTTGCGCTAATGTTGGCGGCCAATAAGAGTTTAGTGATATAGACTTTTTTTACGTTTTGATTTGGATGTTGGATGAAACTCATGAATGTTGGAGTTATATCAAGATTTGGCAGAAACAGCTCGTATATAGTAATAAAAAAGAGTGAATGAATGTAATTTAAATCAATGAAACAGCCTATCGTAGTCCACTACTGGACGTAAGACTCTCCTTGTAATCTAAATTGAAAATTACATGATAAATTAAATTATGCTAATTTCGAAATTGTTTGTCGTAAGACAAATAATTAAGTTTTGATCCAATATTTAGATATACAATGTGAATAAATCTGAGAGTTTACATACAATAAGGTCAATATTTTCTTTCTTTTCTTATTTAGTAAACGAACAAACTCGTTATAAAATTATAATATTCTATATATATCGTTATAATATTCTCTTATTAACAGATCTCTATTTTGGGATTGGAACGTGTGATTATCTTATGTTTTTTTTTAATAGTAATCTTATTAGTAAACTAATATGGCGTACTAGTAGCTTAAACAATACTCAAAAAATTAACTCTATTTAAAAAAGTGATACATCTTGACTTCAAAAAGGAAGAAATAGAGATACTTCTCTGTGTATTGTCTTCAGCTACCAATACACCAATTTTGAAAAACAACACCTAGCATAACAATCTATAGATATTCACACACCTTTAATCTAAAATAATCTAAGAGGGATGCTCTTAGATTTTCAACAAAAAGCAATACCAAATTAAATGTAGATTACAATCTCAGATGATATCATAATCTCTAAAGAAGCAAATGAATCATATACTTCGCAGTACTATGAATCATGGCGGAGCGTATAAAAAATAACAATTAAGACCACATGTACGCTAACCGCTAAACTCGGAATACTTCCCTCGGAACTATTTCTGAGCTTTAGAAGCACCACCTGGATGGAGCTCGTGAATGCTTATTTGTATTATTTTTTAAGCAATTTGTCAGTTGCTTAACTGGTTTTGCATATGATTTAGCAAACGCTAATTTGACAATATTGGTACGCTTACATGTGCACTGACGCTTTTATCGCCGAAGGGCTAGGTAGAGATGTTTTATATCCACATTTCGTTAAAACGGTTTTGAGTCACACGTAATAAGGAGCAAAACTATTGCCTAGGACTGAAATTAACCTACCTACCTTATTACCTAATACTGAGATTAAAAATTCGTGGTGCTACTAAGAATATCTTGAACATAGGCAATCCGAATAATTTGTCCGCCATAAGTATCAATCTGGAAAAGTCATGTACCGCTGTCTCATTTTAAAATTTGTGGTAGAATTATGTTTATTATATCACACTAGCGGACACGACAGTCAGACCTGTCCACACGAAAAAAAAATAAAAAAAAAACAAATTTAAACCATTCTCGAATCCACTTGAACACACACAAAAAATTTCATCAAAATCGGTCCAGCCGTTTAGGAAAAGATTAATTACAAACACACGCACAGTAGATTTACCTATATTTATAAAGATTAGCATACATTGGTTGGACAATTGTTGGTACATTTACATAAGTACACACCATTATCATTGAAGGGGTAGGCAGAGGTCTATTATACCTACATTTCAGCTAGTTTGGTTTTAGAGCCCACTTAATAGGCGGCTAGCCTATTGCCGGCTATCAAACACTGATCCAGGTACTGAAAATGTCTTGATAAAAAATTCCAATAACACTTTGCCTGACTCGAGAATCCAACTCGAGACCTCAAACACATCAGTCGCGTACACGCTGCGTCACCGAAGTTGTCATCATAAATCACAAAAATCGGTATTTACACATAAACCTAAATTGGCCTAAATTGGTCTAAAAGATTCATCCTTTATGTGGATAAAAGATGAATCTTTGGCCCATTGTTGTTAAAGACTCGAGAATCAAACGCAAGACCTCACATACAGCAGTTGCATTCACTATCGCAGCATCACCGAGATTGTCAAGCATATTTGTATACCTATTATGAATAACAAGGATAGACCATAGACTCGCCCTTAAGTGTATAAGACCTAAAATACTTTGCCCTATTCGAGAATCGAACCCGAGACCTCTTGCGCAACGGTCGCATTTACACATTTCTCCTAGATCGATATAGAATAAAAATATTAGTTAAATAACTAAATATGTCATAGTAAATAATTACAACTTACAAACACGGAAAGTCAATCATTGACCATAATAACATAAGATATTTTGCACGCCCAACATCCGGTTTAGTCGAAAGCGCGGTCAAAAGGTCGTAAGCTTAATCTTAGCTCACCTTTGATCATAACCTGCTACTAAGAAAAGCAAAATTATTTCGTGTTGAGGCAGTTTACGAAGCTTTCAAAATGATTTTGACCTGTTAATTAGATCTTACAGTTGTGGTGTATTTTGTAATAAGCAATGTGTTTCATATACACTAGCTGTGCCCCGTGAATTCATCTGCGTTAAATGGTATTATGATATAAATACTCCAGCGCCATCCGTTATAGTCATAAGTAATAGATTTCTCAGATTAGACTGCAAGTTCCTGGGACAACAACTTACAAACAAACTATCCAGCTTCATAATTGTAGTAAGTGTGTACATTGCTTTAAAAATAAATATGATATTTAATTTAAAATCTTATTTATTTATTATTTTTATTTATCACAAAAGGCGCTGTTTCTTTTTTTTAAACATCACTTAAAAAATCTCAATGCTTCTGCACGTAGTTTCACCCTCATAAATCCCATAGCCTGATAATGCCTATCGGCACAAACAATACTATATAGTAATACCAAATATAGTCCACCTGTGAATTAATCCAAATTTGATTAAACATTGAGTACATAAAAATCCATGAAACTGTTTCCGCGTGATTAAGCAACAGACATCTAAACATCTTTAGAAATATTTCCAGTTAAGATATTAGTAGGACTTTGTACCATCAAATGGACTAACTTCGAATGTTGACAGCCAGTCACTTGTCAACCTCTTTTCATATGTCGCCACCGTAATAAGCTAGGGCAGTGCTCGCGACGAATTTAGACATGTTTACTATGCTTAAAATATATCATACTAGGAGCCGCGTATTTAGAACTTGTAACTAGTCTTTTTATGATGTGAAAATAGTCGTTTATGATGTTAGATAATTAGTGCATTGAACCTGTGTGTTGCAGTTCCTAATATGTGTAGTTTAACAAATTTAGAAGGTTCAGAACGTTGGTGTAAAAATTAATCTATATGTGGTTCATTCAGTTTAGAATATTGTATTTGTTTTTGTTTTTAATGGTGTTTTAGCCAACCCGCACTAGGGCAGCGTGGTGGACTATGGCCTAACCCTTCTCACACTGGGAAGAAGCCCGTACCTCAATTCAGGTCTGATATTATTATCTAGCAATTTGGGTTAAAAATTACCTGTCTTTACCACTTGTTCCATTAAATTGTCCCATCATGGGTCAATTGACTTTTTCGTCCCATTAGTGCCGTGGGACAAATGATACAGGGCTAGTATTCTTTTCCTTCTCATCTAAGCTATTAAGCTTGTATTAGGAGTATGTGCACGTCAGTAATGCAATGGGCAGAATTAAAACCTATGATCTCCAAAAATTTGCGGGATATTTAAATTACGATCAACATAAAGAGTATATTCTTTATTTATTTGTTCAAGTTTTTGTGATTAGTCTTAGATTACAATTTATGGTCTAAATGTATACCCCATAGTCTGCCTTAAGTAAATTAACTAATACCTAAACTGTGACGTGCATAAGTGTTACTTAGTAATTTAAGTTAATTAACGATATAATTGGCTCGACAATATCGAAAACATAGGAATCTGGAATTGGAAATATTTTTGAATGTTTATCACTTAATGATCTGTAAACTGTTGAACAGATTTCGACGAAATTTGGCTCACTGATAAACAATATTTGACTGTTTATCCTACCAGTAGAATTGGAGCTAGATCGTGTAGAAGCCAGATTTAGTTCAATATTTATGTCATTGCGTTTGTGATGTCAAAATCGCAGTAAATATATTATTGCTACAATATAACTCAGTATTACTCATTCGTCTGAAATATTTATTTGTTACCAATATCATCGCGACATAATAAAATTTCTTTTGTATTGGCGCCATACATAAATCTATAACATCATAAATATAACATATATTTACTATTATACAATTGTAAACCTTATTGGAATCGACTGTCTAGACTGAACCCGAAACATTAGTTTTTAGAATTTTGGGCTGTCCATTTGTATTTGTTTCAGAACTTAAGAACCTCTGAATAGATTTTATTGCGGTTTAAACAATTTAGTAGAAATCAATTTATAATTTAAGCCATCGATGTGCAATTGCAGGTTGGAAGTTTTCGCATATATTTCAGAACATTATGGAGAACTCTTAGACATGTAGGTTTCTTTACGATGTTTTCCTTTCGCATTAATGCAAGCGACAATTATCTATTTAATAAGCACGTAGCTTTGAAAAGTCAAAGCATGCCTTGGGATTGCACTCGACGATAGTCAGTCCAACGGTCTACAATTAGGCTACGCTACATGCATACGATCAATACGTAATTAAATCAAATAATTATTATCAAAGAATGTGTTTTAAATATTTCGATTTGTTTCAAGATTCGAATAATTTATTATTCGATTCTTTTATTGATAATTACATTTTCGATTAGTCGAAATAGATGTTATAGCGCATAGTCTAACCCACGAAAGTGATAATATTGCCAGCGAATTCGTGGGCTAATTAATACTAATATATAGATAAAGGGATACCATTGATCTTACTGCCAAATTTTAACAAGATATTATACGTATGTCTTTATTTATAACTTCTAAAGATTTAATTATCTTGGCATAATATTCAGTTTCGTTTGATTTCTATAATGATGTAGAAGAAAGAATACAACATAGTATAATTAGCAATTAAGTATGTTTTCATATTCCAATTATTATTATAGATTCGTTGATTCATTTAATGTAAGTATTTTCCAGCATAACAACGTCATTACGCCTAATGAGCCTTTTTAAGTATATTAAACTAAATGTACTAAATATATTAGTTACTAACGTATAGGTTGCCAGTATTAAAGACTCAATTATAAAAAGAAATTTACATTACTTAGGTGAAACTCTTTTAACGCATCGTGAGAAATTTTCTCAATTTATCTTTATTGGTGTCAAGAAAATATATAATACTTTTAAGTCCTCTTTTATACTTGAGAAAAGTAAAACGAAAAGATAAAGTAAATGAAGAATATACAAATGACATGTTGGTTATAAAATCGCAATGTCCTCTTACGACTTTCAAATGAAACTTCTAAGGCATTTTGTATTTTATATTCGTGCAAGAGCTTATAGCTATAAATATGTACATATATGTACAAAGCATACATACATAGTCTCAAGTCTATATTTATAGGGGTAAGCAGAGTTGTAAAACACCTACATTTCATAATTTAAGATTTTCAGTTCATTGAAATTAAACAACTTTATACGGATTTTATCGCGATTTTATTTTTTATAAAAGACTATTATGACGCAATTTTCAGTTTATGTAGTATTGCAGTCTACAGGGTACAGTCCTAAACCTGGAACTGTTGCTGAAATTTTTTTAAAGAACATACCATATTACCCGTCCGATTCTTCGAACGGGTAATATGGTATGTTCTTTAAAAAAATAAGATACCTCCTACAGCAGGCATTTGAATTATGAGATGCTAATAAAAAACCAACTAACTAGTACAGAATGCAAATTAAACAAGAGAACGCTTGCATTCTGAACGCCACTTCAGAAATTCGTTTCGCAGCGGACACCAAAAATATCACGGACTTGAAAGGACACGAGCAAAAAGTACATCACAGTCGGCACAGCTGCTCCGTTCCAGAGATATCGATTGCAAAAAGTACAAACAAACAAACAAGCTAACGGCTTGTACACAGAGGATCCTGTTTCATCTGATTTTCATTTTAGATCTTCTTTGTTAACCAGAATTCGGTATTGTTTTGCTGCTTCTGCCAATTAAGGTTTACAAGATCTGTTATAGTGATTTTTTTAATGTAAAACGCTGTATACTTAAATGTGTGTGTCGTTAAATATGGCTGTAGGAGCAAGGGGGCTTAACTATTGCCATCAATCGGACACACTTCACTCCGAGCTGCTATTAAGAACCACGTTATGTTCGAGGGGGCTCTCCTACTACTACTGCCGTCTATTGGACAGCTCCACTACAAGAATTACTTGACTGATAACAAAGCCCGACCCAGAAATTGATTCTTAAAAATTATGCATGTCTATCGCATTCGCTATTGCTACACCAATGATGATAACAAATTAGCAATGCGCGTGATTGTCTTAAACAGTCCAAAGTAGGTATCGCGTTGTGCTCAACTATATTCGAATATCACGAATAAAATATATTTATAATAACAAAATAGTGACTATTTTGTTACCATTAACTTATTGTGTCGCAGCGGCACATCGGTGGAAAAAACAATATTTTTTTATGTTTAGTATTCTAAGACTTGACAGATTAATCGGTTCAACTGCCTTAGTGACGCAATAGTATTGAATGCGATCGATGCGCATGATGTCTTGCCGATTTGGACTGGTCTGCTGGATTGGACTCATGCAATTGCTTATTTCAGACACAAAATTTTTAGTAGCACCACAGAATCTGGATTTCTGGAAGACGCCAATAGACCAGCTTCAATTATTAGTGTGGTATTGAAAATCGTAGCTTCCGAAATCTAGATATAAAGATCTCTGCCTACCTTTGCGTGGAGTACTGTTCTCATCTTTGGGATTACTTGCCAGACTTGCCAGACGCTCTTGACAGGTTACAGCGGCGGGCTGTCGGTATCATCGGAGATCTAGAGGTCACGAGTTCACTGGAACCTCTGCAACTGCGTATGGACATTGCCTCATTGGCATGTTTCTACAGAATATACCACAGGGAGTGCTCTGAAGAGTTATTCCACCTTATCCCGCCCTCCCCTTTCCTATCCAGAACAAAGCGTGCTGCGCTCAGATGCCATCCTTACACGGTGGAGTCGACTAAAGTGAGACTAGAGTGCGTACCAACAAGTTTGGGTCCTCATACCTCTGCCGAACGATCAAGGCATGGAATTTTCAGCCAAGGCACGTCTTTCCTTCTTCCTTCAATCCTGGGTCCTTTAAGCGGGGCGTGAAAAAGCACATTCTCAGGCTGTCAAAGCAGAGACCTCAATATCGCCTCAGCTTCTATGAGGACGATGTGGAGGCCACTGCTCTTACACCACACGACTGCTTACCATCAGGCGGAGTGTGGTCATGTTGACGAGCAAAAAAAAAGTATTTCAGTACATTTTGTTACCATAAATACATTTTATATTAAAAGAGATACGTATTATAAATGTTTTCGTGAGAATAAATCGAGGATTAGCTTCGATTTAGTCTGATAGTGTTAATTTAGGCTTTTGTGCTGCGTTGATGATAATTTAGAATTACGTATTATGCTTGGAAATTGATTCTGTTAACAGTAACTCGCTAACCGCGTGCTCCGTATTCGATAATAGGCTCGCCTTAAATAACATAGGACCTAATACATTAATGATGAAATGTGATTTTAATATTCTCTGCCTCTTTGGGGATAATAATAATATCAGTTCTTTTTTTTAAGCTGACATACTGCTGTGTATAGACCTCTACCCAGTACGAGAAGGGTAGTCCACCATTCTGGCTAAGTAGTGAGAATTGGTAGACTTCATATTACATTCCTGTCCTTACGATGTTTTCCTTTGGCGTTAAAGCTAGAAATAATTAATTATTTATTCAAGAAGCGTGCCTCGGGTTTAAACTCAAGACGATTCATATCTTAATTTCTTTTTAACATACAGTTATGTTAAAAAGAAATTAAGATATGACTTATGACACCAATTACAAATCTAACTATGCCAAATAAAAGATTTAAATTCCCTATATGGAATAATATATATATATAATTGCCTATATGGAACTTAAACACACGATATACATAAGATTGAGGTAAATTATACAACTTATCTTTCATGGCATATCATGGCCTTCAATAAGATTTAAAAAACGGCTAAAGAGAAATAAGAGGTAGCGAGGGCCAATAAATATTCCATACAGGCATAAATAAATATACATCATGCTGGTAACAACCTGTTTAATTATATACTGGACTAGGTAATAAAATATTTGTAAGACCTTTGATAAAATATATGTACATATCTGTAAAACCTTTATATCACCTATCAATCAATCAATCTAAGAGCCTTGCTCTTGTCGCTAGAGCCTCTTCTATGTCTCTCTATTCTCGTCCATTACTTTGACTTCTTGGTACGACATGACTTTAATTCCTTCATGTAATCTATGTAACTTCTCTTTGGTCTACGCCGTCAACTTCTTCCTTCTAATTTACCATTTAAGATGTTCTTTCTAAAGTTGTCATGTCGTATCAAATGTCTCAATATATCTCTTCTTCGATTTGCCATGACTTCTAAAATAACTCTTTTTATCATATATTTCACATCATCTATAATAATTATAATGTCGTCCAGACCGAATTTCGGTCACGGCGGCCAATCTTAACTGAGACTGGCCATCTGCGCAGGAGATATTATAGTGCACAAGCGTGTGCGCAATCACAAGTGCACTCTCTGTTCCCTCACGCTCCTGATCCGATGGGATGGATCGACACGACTGGAGTTCTCTCATTGAACGCAGGACCAACGGCTTTACGTGCTTTACGAGACACATCACCTATATTCAGCAAATTAAGTATATTATTATCAACTTATACCGTAAAATGCTGCAACATTGCCGTCACTGCTCAACATTGCCTAAATTCAAAAATGTTAAATTATTGCCGTTGTGAAATGTTTTTATTATCTATGGTATTACTAAAAGCAATCCAATATTGAATTGCAATGGAAATAATATATGACTTTCTTTAAGCTTGAGAATTTATCGAGTAAAAACTTGAAAATCCGGGTAAAGTTGTAGCATTTTACGGTACTTGAAGTTGATAAATAAACTAGGTTCTACACTCGTAAATAATAACTTACACAAATATTGAACATAGTTTATTTCAATTGAGATGTTTATAAACTTTTAAATAGAAGCTTATTACAGTAAAATCTCAATGAAATTTTCAAACGGAGCTGCTAGTAGATACATCATTAGTGGGTAATGTTTTAATCTCTTCACATTCAGCCTTCGTAAATTTTTAACATGGTAATTAGTGGGATGCTCAAAACCCTACAGAACGTGTTTATATCTTCTGGTAGAAAACGTAAATAATTATCAGGCCATGTTTTAGTTTCACATAGTTATTAATAATTAATCAACATGTTTGGCATTCCGCCCATCTCTAACGTTACAAGATTATTAACGCTTTGCCAAGGCTCTAGCGATGGGTTTTTGTAACATCAACATTATATTCTAGATATTCAAATATTACGTTGACATTGAATACATTAAAGTCGTTTTTCTTTGCTTAATAAATGATAACGATTTATTAATGTGCTAAATTTTGACTGCGACTTCGTATGCGTATAATTTGAAAGCAGGTACCTATATTTATTTTGTTTATTAATATGACTTTTAGTAATAACACTGCAAAAATCGTACTGAAACTGCTGCGTGTAGCAGCAGTTTTTGTGTGATACTCGTAAAAATATACAGACAGACGGACCTTTTTATACCTATTATTGTTTTGGCTTCTATTGCTTGTATGAAGACATCCCACATTTAAAATTTCTTCTATGTACTTTCATCTATTAGAATTTTATTACATGCTGATATTAGAAAGATTTCATCCTAAAATCTTTAGTTTCCATAACACAGTCGATTTACGAATTCTTTTACGTTAGTTCAGAATCGATTTTAGTACAACACGGCAGCTGCAAAATTGCCTTTTTATCTGACAACTTTCTATCTTGACAAACGTTTCAACTTTTGGAAACTTAGATACGATGTCTGTTGCCTCAAGCATTTTTGTATTCCGACATTGATTCTAGTAAAAATAAATGTTCTATGTACAAAGATTTACTGGCTCCAAAGTAACAGAAAACACTTACGAAGTTGCTTCAGTAAGTGAACGAACACAATTATGAGATCAAACTTAACCATATGTATCTTTACCTTAATTATTCAAAATTGTTAAATGTATGATAACTTTGTGACTATTAATAATTAATTTTGTTTGCAATATAACCAAAATGAAATGTAAACATCTTTTAGTATAGGAGAAGGTGATTATTTCTTATATTTGTTACTTCACATACATTTTGTGCCTATTACAATCACCTCAGTAATATTTATCTGTGAAGAATGCATGCTTGTCAGTATATTTTACAGTTATTAATATATATCGGAGCGTCAAGAAAATAATTATTGGATTGCAATTTATTTCTGTAATTGGAGTTGAATAAAGCGCCATCTATTGTTTTGTTTTGGAACGTCAAGCGTGAGCTTGAGTGAGGTCGCTTTAGAGCCAATGTGGCAGTTAGAGTGACAATGTCATATTGACGTTATATAAGCGACAGAGACTCGTGCGCGGACACATTCGGTGGACGAACTCGCTGCGTTACGGATCAAATCAGAGATAATCACAGTAAACCTTTATTGTTTTATTTCTCTTGTATTTGCCTATCAATAATACCACGCCTATATTATGTTGCTTCATCATGTCAAAAGCGAATTGCCGTCCTATTCTCCAACATATTATATAAATTCTTATATACGTGAATGTAGGTATAATTCATAAGATAATAAAGATTTCTGAAACCAACCAATACCCAAATAAAATACCAGTAAATACAATACAGTCGCATAAAAATATAATCTTATTTCCCGACAATGCAATATCAGCTTAAGAACGAAATCCGTTTGTGCCATCTTTGCCAGATTGTACGCACCCTAATAGGGGCTATAATAAATATTTGCGCGCAGATTAGAACAGATGCGTCGTGGGCGTCCTTATTTCTTGACTTTGATATGAAACAAGACTAAAAAGAAAGCCTTGTTTCTGTAACAGATTATTTGGAAAGAGGATTTATTGAGATTCCGTTTTTATAATTTTGGCTTCCAATTTCGAAGTCCGTGGTGTACATAAATTATGGCTTAGGAAATTGGTATAAAAAGTGATCTGCAATAAAATATGTCTGGATAATAATTTGTTTCTTACTGCCATATACAAATGATTAATAACACAACGTAATTCAATCTTCCAAGGTATTATGCACAGATTTATCCTTCTCCGAACGAAGTTTAAAGCTGCTGTTGTAGGCAGTGGCTGGGTTGTGTAGACTACATGTACTTTAATTTTGTACGATATATACAAGCATAGTACAATACATGGGATTGTATCGATTTATTCAATTTAATGGTGACAAATATAATACAAATAGCATAAGAAATATTTCACAGTTAAGTTAGTAAATTACACAAATCTAAAATTATTTTGTATAATATATTATTGGAAAAGACAACGCCGCCACTAGAAATCTTTAAAAACATTCAAACAATGGACACAAAAACACTAAGACTCGAAACAATTATTTGTGGACACATTTTTTTGTCTTATTTGATGCCTTACTTAAGCCACTATATCAACAAGGTGTTGCAGTCATTATACCATATACTACTGACTAGAAAAACTAAAGATAATAACGTGAATAACTTAATAATATTATAGAGATGAAATAATTTAGGTTTAGTTATATTTTTAATATAAATCTAAAATAGACAGTAGGATGGCATAATAATATATGTATCACTTGTGAACACTATTCTTGTTCCTCTTTTCCTTTTTTGTTGTTGTAAGAAACTAACGAACACAGGCTAGTAATTATCCCCAAGTTCAGTTAGTTAGTACCCATTTTCTTTTTTTTCTTTGATAGCTGGTAATTGGCAAAGAGTTGGCGATTTTCAGTCACTTCTTGAGTCTTAGTTTATACGGTATTATTTTTGTTATGTATGTCTTGAAAATTACGCTGCCTATAAAGTGAGGGTTATAGCATTTACAACACTTTTCGAGGTATAAATGTCCACAAAAGCTTGTGATAAGCTTCTTATTTTTTTCTTCATTTCAGATAAGACTATATTCTAGACTGAATAGAGGATTTCCTTCATTTAATCTAGTCTAGAATAGTATGTAATGTAGTTGTTAATATAGGAAAGGTTACGAACACCTACATTAACATCATAATTAGAGACAAAAACTTGTTCCCAATAAGTAAAAATGTCCAAGAAATTTATAGAAACATTAAATAAAAACAAAATACAGAAAGATGGCATTAATTCTTCTCGTAATTGTTAATTAGGAGTTTGTATTAAAATTAGGAGAAGAGACGACAACAAAAATATTTTTTTGTTTAAGTTAGTTATTGTCTCAGGGAAATTAATATTCTCTTAATTATTATTAGGATGTCCCAAATTATTAGTGTGTCTTTAGACTGTTTTATCTCAGCTAAAAGAAATGTTTTACAAGGATATAAACATTTATAAAATAAAGCATGATATCGGGCAGATATGTTTCCTTGAAGATTCTGACATTTTTACTCATCCATTGTTACGAACAGACTGTGACGTCAATGCCTTACGGCCTTAGTAATAAAATAATTTATGTAGATTCTTCACTGGTGTTCTTATCTTTTGTCTTTAGCTTGAGGAAACAAATTGTCAGTTAGAACTACGATATCATCTTTAGGTCTTTCAATTTTGCACAAGTACTTAATTGCGTTTATTTTAAGTTAACATGAACTCTATAAAAAGGACGACCTTGTGTCACAAAACAAAAGCACAAAAGTTTTCCAAGTACAGCTCAGGTAAACTACACTCACCTACTTTATAAACGCTATATCACCCGATCACTCAACACTTTTCTTGCGATAAGAGCACGAACTCGGAAAGACCGTATCTAGAAAAATATATAGCACTAAACACGTTATTTGGTATTCAAATAGCATTCAGCAAAAATGATAAGATGCCAGAACCAGAGGTGGCAACTGTTCCGTAGATATTTAAGTACCCATTAATGATGGTGGATTCTGATAAAACAGGGACAGAATTTCAAATGTCCCATTAAAGGAACTGTATTTTTTGCTCTCTGTATTATTCAAATTAATTACTTTTTTATGGCGACCGTTGGACGGCATTTATTTTTTCGAGAACGAATTTTTTGTTGTTCGGTGTGAATACTTTTCCGCAGATGTGTAGAAGATTGAGGTAGATTTTTTTATTATTTCAACTACATGGAATATTTAAAACATGCATCTTGCACAATATAACATATTATATTACGCACGACATGCGTTTTGTACACTACTGTATAAGATAGAAACTAGTTTCTAATCGATATTGTTTGTTTTTGTGATCTAATAAAATCAATTTTAGCACTAGGAATAATTCTTGTGTTGCAGGGGACTTTATAAATATTCAAAACGGACACAGAAACACCCAGACTCGGAACTACCATTTGCGAATTACCCAAAATTTTGTCCCGTGTGGGATTCGAACCCACAACACTCGGCGCAATGGCAATGGCGAGGCGACAACTTAAACCACTTCGCCATCTGTACAGTAATTACTAAGTCAACAATCCAAGTTTAATTTGAACTTCAATATTTCCTATGAGTTTGTGCATTTTGATCTCGGGTTGTGTAATCTAAATAAAAGGCTCCTATCGCAAGCTTTCTTTAAACTAAACTAAGATGGCGTTGAGTTAGTGCTTTAACTAAATCGGGCCACAGAGAAGGATTGCTTTCAAAGTATACAAACACCAAAAACAAGATTAATTAATGGTACTTTGGACCTTATTGACGTGCCTCAAAAAAAATACCTCGGCCTCGATGGCGTAGTGGTTAGTGTAACCGACTGCCACACCTGAGGTCGCGGGTTTGATTCCCACACAATTCAAACATTTGTGTGCATGAACATGGATGTTTGTCTTGGTATGGGTGTTTCTATGTATAATATGCATGAATTTACAAAAAAAAAGTATATGTATGTTTATCCATTGTCTAGTACCCATAGTACAAGCTCTGCTTAGTTTAGGCTAGATGGTGTTGTGTGTATGTGGTAGAATATTATATTATTATAATATAATTATTATTATATACTATGCAGATAATGTTGCATAGCTGTTGGCAAAAAATCTAAATATGATAATAACATTAAATATCGGCAACCGATCTCTAAAATTATCGTTTATATAAAATAAACGACAGTCAATCAAATCAAATAACTTCCTTATCGAGTAGCAGAATAAATTGACTTTACACAAAGTTTTATCAAAAATCAGCAATTTCTATAGAATGAATGATGCCGTTTTTATAGCGCTTGAATTTTTTTAATATGTAGTATCATGCTTTTGCAGCAAGGCTAACAAATAAATCCATGACGTAAAAGTTTGAGGCTTAACAGCAAGCGGTGCAAGGGCTAACAACCGAACTTCTCTGCCGTTATTTCTCTAAGAAATATTGCTCAGCATTATACTTATATAATATACGTGTATGGAGGTTTAGCACACCTATCTATTAACAACGGCTGATAACATAGCATCTGAATCAATACATAAAAATTAAAAAAGATTTACAAGATCAAAACAGGTGAATCCTAATTACCTAATCCTAACTAACATTATAAATGCGAATGTGATTTTGGTTGTTTGTAACTCTTCCACGCATTAACTTTTCGACCAATCATCATGCAATTTTGTATACACGTTTCGTTTACGTATACATTTCATCTGGATAAGAAAAGTGCTGTTACTAAACTACATCTATGCTTACACTAGCTGACTCGCGCAACTTCGTCTGCTTCACATAAGAGAAATATCCCGTTCATGCAACATGGGCTATCTAACACTAAAAGAATTTTTCAATTCGTACCAGCAAACAAACAAACATACTCTTCTGTTTTATAATATTAGTATAGATTTACGCGGGCAAAATGTAATATATATAATATAATTAATAAAATATCAATATGATGATGACTCCATGAGAAATCCCAAAAAACAATAGACTATCGTTAGAATGGTTTTAAAATTACTTTCAACATTATTTTTACACTTTTGATATACAAATATTTTAACTACCGTACCGTAACATTTTCTTTCAAAAACCTAATGACCCAAAAAGCTAACGATGGAGTATACTAGAAATTATTGCCAGATGATATTCAACGAACTTAAAATTCCATTCCAAGAAGGATTTAAAGATAAAATCACTATAACAAACATCGCACTCTTGAAACTATTCGTATAATAATTAAAGCCAAGGGAAGCGGAAATACTATAATACTATTATAAGCGATGGTCAAAGGAAGCTATTATTAGCTATGGTCAAAAAAATACTAGTCTAAATAGTGTATTATCCATAGTCAATAATAATAATAATATGAGCCCTGTACATAAATTGTTTCACTGCTGGGCACGGGGCTCTTCTCAATATCGAATGGGCTAGGCCTAGGCTATAGCCTAGGTGGACTATAGTCCAACACGCTGTCCTTGTGCGGGTTAGCAGGCTTCACATATCTCAGAACTCCCAAACATGTGGGTTTCCTCACGATGTTTTCATCCTCCGTTAATGATAATTATCTCCAAATCGTTCTTTATGTACGGACTTTATATTATAACCTTTTCCCATATACCCGTACAACTTACTGAATATTTTGTCTATATCCTTCCATAACTACAACAACTAATTTTCTTGCAGACAAGAAAAAGTATAATAACCAGCTGATACAAACAAACTGACCTATTTCTTATACTCATCCGCGCTAATACACCATCTGAATGGCAAACACATAAATCTCTGTTATGCTGTTACGTTTAGATCAGGAGCTTGCAATGTTTACGCCATTAAAATGTATTCTTTTTTTTCTATGTTAGATATTATTATATTTATGCGTCGTTTAGAAAATAATTTTGAAGACTAATTGAAATTGTTCATTTTGTTATATTCCCTTCGTGAGTTTATATTGAAATAATTTATATTTTATACCTATTAATACAAAACAGTTTCTTATCGAAATAATATATTAAAACCATTGTTGAATTATCTAATTAAATAAGGAAGCAAATTCGATGTTATTTATTGTTATTTTTTTTATCGCAAGCACCCAATTAGTATGGGTACCTATTTCAGCTAATAAAAAATGACACTTTTTATAACAAGAAGGATAGTTAAAAGACTTCGTCTCTATAAATATTTTGATAGTGTTAGTCAACTAAAGTTGAATTTTCTTAGTGTATTGTATTATTGCCGAAAATGAATAATTGCCAATATTCATTCCATTTAATATATTATGTATACATTTCGAACGAAACCTACCTACTCTAGTCTATACATTTACTAACTGCTAAAAAGAGTTTAATTTCAATGCTAAAAACATGATCTTAACGCACAGATTACTTTCGCCTGATATGCTAGTTTACAGTGATACTTGTAACATTATATCCAAGATAGCAAACTTAGCTATAATTTTGTAAGCTGTATAAGAAAACCTACATTTCTAAAGTATGCCACGCTTTTGATGTATGAGACTGCAATAGTTTTTACACCATTTCTCTCGGAGTAGAGGTTTAAAAACATAGCAGTGGCCTACAAATAATATTAAATGACAAACGAAAGAATGATGAATGAAATACAGGTCATTCCAGGTCCTGATTAAAGGTATATTCGAACATTTCGTACCGTATAGGTGTCTTCAGTGATTCATAAGAAATGCGATAGGTTCATAATATTTATTATACAATAATGTTATTTTACTCCTCTCTGTCCCTTTTCCTTGATATTGACTGCAAGGATGGCGTAATAATGGTTTAAGTGGATGTCTCCACACTGCCATGGCGACGAATGTTGTGGCACAGGCATTATTCTTAGTGCGGGAGTGGTAAAAAAAACTAGGCCACATAGGACGAGGTCAGCCTTCATGCTTTTGTTCTTCTCTATCCTCAACATCTTCCCTATTAATGATCCCATGTTAAAAGTAGCGAAGCAGACCGTAAGATTACTATCGTTTGGGGTCTTGTTAATTTACTCAAAAAAAACAACCTTCTTAACATTGCTTAAATAAATAAAGCCAGCTCTTAAACTAATATTCGTGTTTGGACAGTAAAACGGGGCAAATCGAGCGGACGGCTAAGTAATTATGTTGGATACTATTTTGCATGCTCCAGCAAACACGTTGTTAATTCTGAGTGATCTGTTTATGACAGGATACGGATGTATACATTACAGTCATAGATAGAAGGTCGCTCTGTAGCTTAAACTCATTAATAGTAATTCCCTCACATCTTTACATATATATCACAATTTAAATTAAACTACTTTATACGATTTTTTTATTTAACGAACTTTTATTTAACTTATTTGTTTATTTAATACTTACTTTTGAACTTTAATACTCCTTAGGCTAATTATATTAATAAATCTATTACAACTATTCATATTTAAACTCGTCGTTTTGATTGCTTTTCAGCAGCTATTTTCAAGGGGAGACTAAGATTCAATGTATAACATTCGCGTAAACGTAAGACAATATTACATTTCACAAGCTTTTGTCGGGGTATTGCTTGGAAACAGACCATTTTTCTGGATAAAAGATATCTTATGTCCTTTTCGGTTCTCCTGACTACCGAGTATTTAAGGCGTGGAAGCGTAAGAAAGAAACAAACGCATATTCTCATTTATAGAGTTATATATACAAGCGGTCGCCTAGTGGTCAGAATTCGACCAAAATTCCTAAGCTTGCTACTTTTTTTTCTGTTTTTCTTTATTACATAGTTATAAAGAATTGTACGACGTCAGACTAACAATGCTGAAATACTACGAACGCGATTCGACTGCATGTGTCAAATGCATGGTTGTGTGCGTGTAGTGTTTTTCATTAATTTAATGTATTTCTAATGCATATTTTATAAAAATATTAGGATTCACCCCTCTTGCTCCATATAAATTTTAACTGTGCCAAATTTCATTCTCTTCCGCCCGCGCAATTTTCGTAAAAAGGGGTACAAAGTTTTTGCTTCACGTATTTATATATAGATATAATTTCCATAATATCTGTGTACAATAACCTAATCTTATTTAATATAAAAAGGATTTACAAGCAGCAAAATGTCTTAAAACAAATGCCGTGACGTGATTAAAGACCATTTTCGTTCGCAAACTTTGTTTCTCGTTAACTCTCGATGTGGGATTTGTCGTACCGAATTCGTTGATAGGACAAAACGACACGATAAGAGTGGCTTTATCTTTGCCTGATTTAATATTATTCTAGTTCTTTCCAAGGGTCTGATGGACATTGTCTTTATCAGATAATAGATTTTTTGTTTGGGCTTTATTTTGAAGCTTGTATAAATACAATTTGGGAGTGTTGAGACTAAAGTGTTTTGTTGTTGCTTTCTTCGTCACTTAAAGTATCTAGTTTATGACTTAGACATTTGTATTAACAAGAAGTAAAGAGTTTTCATTAATGTAAATGCTTTGATAATGCATTTTATAACTACTCGATATATATTATACTAAAGTCTTAATTAATCAAATGTAATCATGGTATTTGCCAAGACTTGAAAAAGGTAACCGGTATTGGTAGAATTGATTTAAATTATATATGCACACATGATACTGACATTAGATTGAAACTCTGAGATTCACAATAAACAAATAACAAAAGGTTCTGATCAACTAAATTCAGAAAACTACCGAAACAAGGACAACATTTAATAAACGCCTGATACTCAAAACAAAGGTACCATTGTGACCCGATCTCTCCATTCCAAAAGATCTACCACTTCAGTCCTGCCAATACTAAAACCGATTGGAGCGTGATGATACACATACCTTTAATCCGCTGGCCCAACGGTTGGGAGTGACGTGTGTAAATGAGTAATGAAAATACAAATGGACGAAGCGGACGTATAGAATTGACAGCCGGATTTGCGGTTCCGGAGTTTTCAGACTGTCAAATGTTTGCTGACGTGACGATGTTACACTTTAGAATGCAGCCTTCGAAGGTAAGGGAGAATCACTTGATTGGGATAGTCGTGTAACATATATTATAATTAACCTACATGTGGTACGGTGAGACCATAGGTCAGCAACTCAACATTTAACAAATTTATATAAGTATTTTACGAATTAAAAGATCAATTATGATTCTGCATTTTTAAAACTGTGATTAAATCAACTAACTTTTAATTATTACTGCTAAAAAAAATGTTATAATTATTAGGGGAAAATATAACATTTGTATAGTTTTGAAAGTTATAGGCAATCGAAATCTCGCTAGTGTGTATCGACTTACGTTGCTGCGTTTACTTGAGCACGACATTGGAAACATACATCAAAGTTATGCCTTGGAAATAATATATTCCAGTAGCTAGTATCAAATCAGTTACTATCTTTCATTATTCTAAAGCAAGTGAAATTCAAAAAAATAAAATATACTGTCTGAATTTGCTTCAACGCCTTAAAATTTAATAAACTTGATTAGCCCGGATTTGGATTTTTCACAGGTGTTCTTCGAAGGACCTACTTAGGTCTGTTGAAGGTAATTGTGTTTATGTACACAGAAAAGGGTCAACCAATATTTGTTTTATATAAATTCCGACTAAATTAAAAACGTGAGGTAAATATTGTATTAGTAATCCTTTTCATCCAGAACACCTTTTCAAACAATTAAAAAAAGCTTAAACATACATACATAAATCTCGTACCTCCATAAGGGGAAAAATGTCACATCGAAAATATCCTAAATTTAATGTTTTATTAAGCTTTTTATTTTTAATTGGTATTGATTATTTTTTTAAATTTAGACATTGACTTGGCTAAACTTGCTTGTGTGTGGGATATGTGCAACACATGACATATATATAGCCTTGCTAATTTAGTTATATGCATTGTAATTTTGACTCACGGTACACCCAGGCTCATTCATATAAAGTACTAGATATTCTCGCGGTTTCACCCACGTTTATGTTACTGCACCGCCCCCGTGGGTCGTAGCGTGATGTTATATAGCATATAACCTTCCTCGATAAATAGGCTATCCAACACTCAAATAATTTTTCAATTCGTACCAGTAGTTCCTGAGATTAGCGCGTTCAAGCAAACAAACAAACAAACTCTTCAGGTTTATAATATTAATAGAAATATAGATATATTATTTGTAAAGTCTCTTGCAACATACATCTTGGTTCCTAGTGTAGAAGTAGTATTTTATACATAAGTAATTTTTACATAAACATTTTAAAAGAAAATACTATATTAAAAATGACTATCTAAATAAAGAACTTCTACACAGAAATATGTTTAATTTAATCTGAATGTTTATTTACTTGACTTGTTAAGTTTTCCTTTTAATTACACAAATAATACTCATATAAATAATATAAATTGTGAGATTATAACTGCATGCTTTAAGGTCCCACGTAATAATGGGTGAGCCTAGGGTCGTCCACACATACTAAGAGACAGCTCTAGTTCCTGAGAATGTCTTGACGGAAAAACTCAATAACACTTTGTCCGATAAAAGTATCGAAAACAAAAGCAAATCGCCGATGAAGAGTCAATAAATAATAACTGCAAAAATGCAACTTTTCAGGAGGCGAAAAAAACGTTTCCAGGCCATTTAATTTTTTTTATAGTATATTTTATTTATATATATATTATATTTATTTATTATTATTTCTTATATTATTTTTTTTGTCGTCGCTTTTAACCGTAGATAGTGTCTATTGCCATCATAATATATGACGTAACAACACTTAATATATATATATTGCAATGACTATTTATCTTGCAAAATTAATAAGAAACGGATCCAAGATCTTTGTCAGCATGTGTATTACTTTATTTTACAATGAATAATTCAATAAAACAAAAATGGTCAAAATGTCAGTTATTATATATTGACTCTTCATCGGCAAAATGTAACTCGTGAAGTCACATATTTTGCTACTGTTGCGCCATAGATATAGGCAGCATAGTAATAGCTTTTTTTATTATTTCATTTCCATATGAGGTAGTCTACACCAGCTATTGAATACTCAATATAACATATACTTATACTGTGGTAAAAGTATCTTAAATATACATATGTGTTACAAGCTATATCGAAAGTACTACCACATTTCACTAAGTTTAGATACCACAAAACTGTAAATTCCTAAAAAAGTATTGAACCTAAATGGAGAATACGAAATGCTCGTGTTTTGGTGACAGTTGAACAGAAAAAAAGAGCTTTTGTGTGTTTGTCTGTCAGTACCATACATAAATGTTGACGAGGGTGCTCGCTTCAAGTACCTACTGCTGAGGTTTTATCGAATCAGAAAATATAGACTTATGTGATAAGCCTCGATTAAAAATTAAAACCTGCCATTTTTAGTATATAGTTATTCAGAACATAGTAGGCACAAACGGCGTAGTGGTTTAAGTGTTCGCCTCGCCATTGCCATTGCGCCAAGTGTTGTGGGTTCGAATCCCACACGGGACAAAACTTTGTGTGATCCGTAAATGTTTGTTCCGAGTCTGGATGTTCTTTGTGTCCGTTGGTTGGATGTTTGTTAAGCCCCCCACGACACAGGAACTATTCCAAGAGCGGGAGAAGACTTCAAAAAAAAAAATGAAGTTATTTGAAGTCGTCTTCTTTAAAATGGTAATCGAAAAAGTAAAATGCAAATATAATTTGATGCGCAGTTGACCTGTTTTTAATTGAACAAGATGAATTTGGCATGAAAAGAGTTTTCATTTTAATAATAACACAAATTCATTCACCATTTCGTCATAAGTCAAAATTCCAGCTAATCTTTGGTTTCAATCTTACCTATGCGATAGAAAGCAGATAACAAGAATTACTAAATTTAATCATATGACTAATAATCTAGAACAAATTGATTCAGATCCGAGAGTTAACAGTTGCGGCATACCTCAAGGTAGTATTCTCGGACCATTGTTATTCCTTCTTTACATAAATGACCTTCCTAACTCAGTAAAACATCAATGTGTTCTGTTTGCCGATGACACCACTGTTATTATTAAATGTAAAAACTTGGATGACTACGAAACCGAAATAAATCAAACACTCAATGACATTATAAAATGGCTTGACATAAATAAACTAAAATTAAATATTTCTAAAACAAATGTGCTTCATTTTAAAACATGCAAAAGTAAATCTGTACACTTAAATATTAATTATAGCAACTTAAAAGTGGATCAAGTATTTACTGCTAAATTTTTGGGTGTAACGCTTGATGCTCATTTCACATGGAGCAATCACGTTGATAATATTTGTAAAAAGATGAACCAATTTGTGTTTGCCTTGAGAAAGGTTAAAGATATTACATCCGTACGTACTTCCTTGATGGTGTATCACGCCTACATCTGCTCTATAATTCGATACGGTATTGTAGTATGGGGCAATTCATCCGAAATAGATAGAATCTTTATTGCACAAAAAAGGTGCATCCGTGCAATATTTAACATGAGATGGTCTGAGTCATGTAGGCCTGTATTTAAATCACAGAAACTCTTGACAGTACCCTGTATATATATCTTTGAGGTAGCTAGATTTATGAAATCAAATCCCTCACTTTTTATACCGAAAGACAACACAAATAAGAGGAAGGTAACGTATTTGGAGTATGATATGCCTTTTCCTAAGTTAGAACTTTTTCGAAGAAGTTGTGTTTATATGGCTCCCTTAATTTATAATGCTTTGCCAAAGTTTATTACAAAACTAACCTTCAGGAAGTTCTGTTTTGAACTGCGAAAATGGTTGCTGCAGGAATGCTTTTATTCTGTTAACGAATTTTTTGTGAAATATCCATGTAGATATTTCACTCTAAAATGGAATTAAAGTACAGACCGAAATAATGTAATATTAACAATGTTTATAACATAAAATAATAATGTTTTTCGTTTTTTTATTAATTAATATACTAATGCTATGTGAATGTTCCTATAATTATATAAAACTAGTTTTGGATTGACATTTGAATTATACTGTAAACTATTTTATTGACATGTATTATTTAAATTTGCATGCCGCTGCGTCGGCGAAACATGTGAAACTTATTTTATGTAACAGCTATTTAACCATGTTTCTAGCAAATAAATTTCATTTCATTTCATTTCATTTCTATCCATATGGTATAGAGTAAAATATAACAGAGTTAAATTGTGGTTGTGTGTTGTTCATATCGGGTTGCAAGGAGACAGGGACTGTGTACGGTAAACAATAGCAGGCTCGATCTAAACCCATAGCTGGCTAAATACAGGAGTATTACACATCTGCCTACTCCTTCGGGTATACAGGGTGCCGGTAATTAATGGATAACTTGGAAATGTCTTATAGTGGAACTGATGGCCGTTCAGAAAAAATATGAAAAAAATCTATCCTAACTACTACCTGAGACATGTGGTTTTTTTTTAATTACCATGTGTAACTTTCTTGTATACTACGACCATAAATGAATGAAATCCATCGGTTTTTCGTTGTTTTATTAATAAACACTAACTATGCTAATAGACAGACAGTCAAAAGTATGCTATATTAGCTTGCACTTTTTAATATATACATATTTTTTATTTTTTTATTTTTCTGTACGGTCTTCAGTTCTACTATAAGACATTTCAAGGTTATCCATTAATTACCGGACACCCTGTATTCATAGGTGTTAGACTATGTATAATATAATATAATATAATATTCTACCACATACACACAACACCATCTAGCCCTAACTAAGCAGAGCTTGTACTATAGGTACTAGACAATGGATAAACATACATATATACTTTTCTTTTGTAAATACATACATATTATACATAGAAACACCCAGACCAAGACAAACATCCATGTCCATGATCACAAATGTTTGACTTGTGCGGGAATCGAACCCGCGACCACAGGGTGGCAATCGGTTACACTAACTAACCACTACGCCATCAAGGCCGACAAATAGGTTAGTACGTAGGCTGTTTATAATATTATAATATTAATATTGTGGTTGCATATAATATTAAGATATTATAAACATGGCTGTTATTATACATATAAACAACAAGTAATGATTTAGACGTTGTATTTTTTGTTTGACTGCCAAAATCATATACTCAGCTATATCTATATATTAATATGTGAAGCAAAAACTTTGTACCCCTTTTTACGAAAATTGCGTGGACGGAGGAGTATGAAATTTGTCACACTTAAAGTTTATATGGAGACGGAGGGACGAATCCTAATATTTTTATAAAATATGCATTAGAAATACATTAAATTAATGAAAAAACACTACACGCACACAAACATGCATTTCTTTCCATATCTTTTTTTCCATTGCTACAGTTACTTAGATGTAATACATATGTAAACTCGCCAAAAGTAATTGTTTAACGGCGAGAAACGCTCTTAATTCTATTACTTAACCTACGTTATACACATTAAACAAAGAAATAAAAACACAATAAAAATATAAAACGAGAAACAAAAGGTAACTAAAAATAAATAACGCAGTCGAATCGCGTTCGTAGTATTTCGGCATTGTTCGTCTGACGTCGTACAATTCTTTGTTACTATGGTTACCTATAAGTAACCATAGTTACAAATTTATATGTAATAAAGAATAAAGAAAACAAATTAGCAAGCTTAGGCATTTTGGTCGAATTTTGACTACTAAACGACCGCTAGTATAGTGTATTCTACATGTATTTTTTACAATTAATAAGAGCTTTGCAGAAAAGTTATGAAAATAAAATAACCAATAAACGAGTATGTCAGCAACAGTGATTGAGTTTGGCGAAAACTGAAGGTTTATCCTGTAAATTTTTTATTAAATTATCTGAATATTTATTCGAGTTTTTTGATAAGAAGACATAATATTTCCAGCGCCCATTTGTTAAATAAAGGGACTCAATATACGTCCTGAAGTTATATAATACTAATTTGATATAGGAATAAAAGAAAATGAGTTTTAGGAATTGAATATATTCGGAATACAATGGTGTGTCCTAACCAATATTATAAATGTGAATTTAAATTTATTCGTTTATTTGTTATCTTTTCACGCCTTAACTATTTGACCAATTATCATGAAATTTCGCATTCATATTGACAGGGGTACAGAAAAGGACATAAATAGAAAAAAAATACTGTTACTAACCTAACCTACGTTTACGCGAATGAAGCCGCAGGCAAAATCTAGTTTACTATAATCTTTATACATATAAATATTCTCTGCGTGTGTTTGTAATTAAACTCTTCCTAAACGGCTCGACCGATTTTGATGAAATTTTTGTGTGTTAAATGGATTTGAGAATGGTTTAGAGGCTGTGTACAGGGTGACGTCTATCCGAACAGCTAGTATTTAATATAATATTGTAATGAAATTGTCCTATGTCTTCCTTTACTACTCTGCCTTACTGCTTAAATAAAATCTTAATTAATATTATAAATGCCATAACTACTCTACTGATCATCATGAAATTTTGCATACACATTGTCAGGGGTACAGAAAAGGCCATAGCGTCGTTCTAGATGTGACCCCGCGTAACTAAATTTTTTTGGTAAAATTAGATTTTTTTGCAGGTAGATCCGAAAAGAATTTCGGGTGTTACCTTGTGAATGCCTCCTGCATTATAATTCATTTTATTTTCAGTTCAAATTTATAAAAAAAGTAGATATCTAATAAACTTTGTCAACAAAGCAGTTTTTGTCTCTCTTGGAAAGTTGATTAGTTTGCATATACGAGGGGTCTAGAATGACGATAGGGTACCTTTCATTCCGAAAAAAGTATTGTTCCTTAGGGATAGAAATTCATTGACCAAATCTACATTAACAGGAGCGAAACCGCGGGAAAAATCTTGTTTGTAAATAATGAAGCTTTCTTCTTCATATCTCTAGTCTAGTTCTTATTTCGACTTCATTTTCTAAATGCTCTTACAGCATAAACGTTTTACAAATTTAACCATTTATATTGCCTTATCTCATGCCATTAATTTTCAATCTTTACCAAATTAAAATAAATGCGATTTCGTTCACTAGTCCCTCATAATTAATTGAGGGTCAAACTTTCCCCACTTTGCGACATTTTCGTTGAAAATTGACGATTGTAGTCTTGTCAAAAATTAATGTGACCTATAAAAGAAATAATTGTATGGTTCAAAACTTGAGTAAAAGCGTTTGGGTGACACACTTTGTTTAATAAGAATGAGGTTAATTTGTGACCAATGGGATCTCGTTAAAATTGAAAGTTTTAATTTGAAAAATTCGGATTGTTCACTTTTCTGTGTGAGTTTATACTTCTTTTTCTTGCTGTATTTAATTTGTTTGAAAAGACATAATATCAGATATTTATATTTAGCATTATAAGTTCTTGAATTGTCAGAGGTCAAAATTTATGAGGAAAATGCCGCGAGATTTCTTTTTGAGACTATATTGGAGGGGACTGTTATTAAAATTCAGCATGGATATTTTTCTTTTGTATTTTTGTTATAATACGTTCCCTTCGCTTATCTGGGTCTGGTCTCTGGACCTTTCCGGGTTCTATTGTTTTGCAACGTCTTCATTTATTTATCTTTATGCTCTATTTCCATTTCTGGGTCAGCAGAGTTTGATATGGGTAAATAAATTGTTTATTTAGGAAAAAACTAGTTGGAGTTTATAAAGAAGTATAATTAAAAGTGTAGTTGTTAAGCCGTTTATTGTAAACTTAATGACTACATATTTAAATAAATATCAAAATTGACACAAATCGGATGCCACTTATATACTATTAGCTTTTACCCACGCTTTGCTTAAGAACAGTACTTTTATCTGGAAGAAAGGTATTATATGTTTTCTGAACCCCTGAGAACGTGTATGCGAAATTTTATGATGATCCGTCGAGTAGTTAAGCATAACAAACAAACAAACAAGCAAACAAATCTCATTAACATTTATAATATTAGTTAGAATTTATATTTTATAAGTAACTAAATTTGCTACTACGAAGTCAGAACAAAATATTATGATATGTTACGAGGCTTACAACATTGGCTGTGAGTGGAGGCTCGTGGCGATTTTGACACTATACGTTTACAAATAAACCATATAATATTTAGGATGCATTGTCAGCGTTATGTTGGATATCTCGTCAATAAGCGCAAAAGCATCGAAATCAAGAGAAAGATTCAATGAAAGGGGTATTTAATACACTTGCTGAAGGCGTCATAACAATGCGAGCTATGTTTTGCGTCTAGGAACTTAAGTAGTATATGAATATAAGCAATGTAAGGAGCAGGGTAAAGTAGATGCAGCTAACTCACAAAAAACGCATCTTCTATGCACTGGTTATCTGCCGTAGAAGAAGATGTAGATATTATTATGTAGCTTCATATTTAAGCTTTGGCCCACTCACTCATCTTTCAGCTAACTCGTATATCCCAAGTGGATAGGAATCCTAACAATTACACAACAAAGTTACTAATTTCATTGAAGGCAAATAAGAATTATTTAAAAGCCAAAACGTACGTTGAGAGCTTACAAAGTCGCTTCTGCTACAAATTTTACGACTTGGTTGTAAGGAAACTACTATCTTTAGCTTTTAGATCTGAATTTAACTCATGCAAATACATTCGCACGTAAAATAAACATATATTTTATATGCTTATTCGTTGGATGTTAAGATGTTTATGAGAGGAATTACAATCTTAAATTTAAACTTGTTGAAACGTTTTATACATATAATAAAATTATACTTCGTTGATAAATATATATATATACTAACTAAACTATTTGAATGATACAATGGTTTTAGAAGTAGAGCCAGATCGGTGGTACCAGTACTATTTCGATTATCCCATTCGACGAAAGTATAAGAAATAAGAATAAAAGGTAAAATTCATAAATAAAACATTATTTTGTACTTTTCGTACACTATGGAAAATTGTTCCCTACGCATACTTTATGCCCATTGTCGGGTTGTTTATAAAACTCCTTGATATAAACCTTGCATGCTTGGCTTCTTATTACTGCAAATACTAGCCTGTTTTGAATACTACATATTATTATAACAACCAACTTCAACAATGGTATATAGTAATCAAACCTGACGCCTCATAAGATCCTTGTAAGAAACAGTCCTTCTCATCATTGTCCCAGAAGATAAGTTTTCATAACATGGACCATTAAAATTTCTAAGTCGCCAGAGAGAGCTCTCAAAGTTTTGTCGGAGGATTAAGATAATTAAAATACTTGATACCAAAGTTACGCTACGGCAGAAGAGCAGCGATAGCTCAGTGGGGAGACCAACAGACTGCAATGCAGAGGGTCTCGGGTTCCAACCCACGTCGCGCACCTCTGACTTTCGGAAGTTATATGACTTTTCGAAATTATGTGCGTATTGATTGACAATTATCGCCTGCTCCGTGCCTCGGAGAGCACGTTAAGCCGTCGGTCCCGGCTGCCATGAACATCTATGGCAGTCGTTATTGGGGAAGTCGACACAAAAAGATCCCACTGGGTCGAAGTGTCGCCGGTCTGTACTGACTGGCCCCCCACACAAGATAAGATAAGATAAGATACGCTACGGCAGCCGAGATTAACGAAAACGTGTATTTTTTATCAGCTCCCATTAAAATGTGAGTGGGTAATATTTTGTAAAGTAAAATTTTGCCGTGAGAATATTTTTGCCGTTGATGACGATATTGTTTGTGAATAAATTGTTGTATAACATTTTTTGCGAACAAATATTAAAGCCAATTCCTTGCAAATCTCTGTGTCTTGTGACGCAATGAAAAAAGTATAAAACAAGCAGGAAGCTTCTGGTCACTGCAGTGAAAATTCTATTACAGAAAATAAATAGAAGTTTGAAAATTTTCTTCATTTTTGGTAAACTTTACTTACGTTTAAAGCCCGTGTTAATTTCAAAGACACTTTCTTATTCATGAAACCCAGCTATTATTTTACGTTCACTTAAAATTGGATAGCTAGTTAACTTTCAGAATGAATCTGAGAATCTTAAATAGCTGGAGATTCCTTTCCTACAACATGCTTTGCACGATTCCAATTATTAAATTTAATAGATGAAGACTTTATTTACAATTATGATTATTTCTTCTTTATACGCTTACAAGGCCCTAAAATTAATATTGACAATTCAATTATCTTCATAGACATTCCTATTTTCTTATAAATGAGCATTTGCTCTGTGTTGCTCATGGATTTTATTTGGTAATTTTCAAGGTTTGATACAGTTAAAGCGTATTATTCTCTTTTTACCGGGCTGGTAAGAAATTGAGACAAAGGCATTAAAATTATTTCTAGATACAGACCAGTTAAAATATCAACATCTTTTAAATAATAACATAACATTTTACATATAAATAAACTCATCGATCGTCGGAGGAGAATGTCAAAGCCAAAGATTATTTATCCATTCAGGTCACTAAGCAAAATTTATGAATTTCAAAGTATATAAGTTTTATCAGTCAGTTTATTGAAGTTTATGAATTTACAATTATTATGATTGTTGCTAGTTTCAGGCAAAGGCAAATAATTTATGTATTTTCAACTCATATATACGAAGTGTTGCAGCAATTATTACGTATATTGCTGTCTCTAAAACAAAATTGAAATGGATCTCCATTTCTTTTTTGTCACACACTACAACACATCTGTGTTTACATACCTATATTATAACGCGGACTTTCCGAGACTTTGTGTTGCTACTCAGGATTTCCTAACACTGCCTGGCTTAGCGACCGAATTCAAAACCAGACGTAAACATAACAGCAGTATTTATATTTCTTCTAACCATTAAACTATACTAGCATAACACTTCTTTGGCGTTCCACCTCAAACATTTATCTTAAAAAGTTCTTCATCATTACTTTTAAAACTCAATATAACGCGATTGGTAAAACATACACAACAAACGCAAACGAAGTAAAAGGGTCGTACAAGAACGTAGATACAAAGTGACGTAATGAATACCGTCCCTTCTAAGTGGGAGGTGACGAGACAAGGGTCCCGAAGGTCCAAGTGACCTTAACACGTATGAATACAAGGGTTCAAGTGAAGGCGCTGAGATAGATTTGTAATTGACATTTAGGTCATTCTGTATTCACGCTTGTTGCTTTGTGTGAGGAAATTTGTTTAAACATCCACACATACATGAAGTAAATACAAAATTTGATTTACTTGAAATGTACGTCGATAGAATAGGAATTTTTGCTCACAGAATTTTGAAATATGAATTGATGTCAGTAAGTAGTAGTATTATTATATTCGTTGACTCAAGTCAAGAAAAATAAAACTTACATAAGTTGCACTCGTTAAAATATTTAATACATACTTCAAATTTAGTTGTCTCTCGAAGCTTCTGATTGATGAATCCTTACTATATTATAAACGCGAAAGTTTGTATGAATGTTAGATGTTTGTTACTCTTTCACGCAAAAACTACAGGACCAATTGCGATGAAACTCGGTATGTAAATAGTTGATGACCTGGATTCACACAAAGGCTACTTTTTATCCCGATATTCCCACGGGAACGGGACTTACGCGGGTGAAACCTAGTCAATCTATATCTTTCAAAAGTAAATAAATGAATAATTGCGTGTTAAGACTCATATAATGCGACTTGATTGACTCGTTGGTCCCTTGACATAAGCTAATGATTTAAACAAATTATATCAGCAGTTTGACTTCACGGATGGCGTAGTGGGTTAAGTTGTCGCTTCGCCACTGCGCCAAGTGTTGCGGATTTGATCCCCACACGGGACAAACATTTGTGTGATCCACAAATGACTGGCTCAAACTTGGGTGTTCTTTGTGTCCGTTGTTTGAATGTTTGTAAAGTCGCCCGCGACACAGGAATTACTCCTAGTGCGGGAGTTGTCTTTGTTTTTAAAGTTCAATGTGCTGGCTGGGCGAGATTTTATGACGTAGTTTCTATAAGAAGTCCTATGTAGAAGCACGAAGCCCTTGTGAGATGTTATCTATACATATGCAAAATATATTATATTAAACATTAAGTTTGCGATACAACAAACTACAGAATGATCATTTAATTCAATTACATTCTTATGTGAGGAGACAAAAATGTAATTAAGCTTAAATATAATAATAAATGTATATATGTATATTTTTACGTAAAGCGATTATATTTAAAAAAGGGTGCCTACATGGAGGAGTGACAGTAGGCACAATTCAAGTTTATTAAGAAAAGGAGAGCAGCAAGCCAAAATGTAAAATACAACGATTTCTTATTTGATTTATTGAATTACAGTTAAATTATAATGTGAATCATCTTTATCAAACTCATGAAAAATATCAAATAGTCAAACCCAAGAAGAAGCAAAACACAGCTAGACTTCATGATACTTTGAGATCATTCTGCGTAAATAGAAAAACCAAAGATTAAATTATGTTCCGGTACTTTGAAATAATTACACTTAAGAACATTGAGACAACTACCATCTTAGTCTCCCCGTGAACATGGCTGCTGTAAAACAACCGAAACGTCGGAGCAAAGTGTAAACTTAAATGTAAATACTTTTAATTAATTTAAATAGCTTAAATTCAGTAAAGTTCAATAATAGTAGTGTTGTAGTTTCAAAATTATGTATAAAAAGTGTTTTAAAATAAACAACGCGACAAATTCCGTATAAAGTAGTTTAATTTCAATGTATAACATTCGACAATATTATCATCTTTATCGTTATAATTGGCCTGTGGTGGAACATTTCTGAACGTAGGTGATTCATGTAGCATACCTAAATTTTGTTCATACATTTCGTAAATATTCCTCAGAACGTACGAAATTCTCAGAGTAGGAGTACGTTTATTCCAACTTGGCTTAGATTCCCAAAGTAATAAATAAAAGCCTATATAAAAACAAACAGAGCTCTGACACGCCTTTTCAATCACCGTAACTTCATTCAAACACTTCGCTGGCGAAATCAAATTTGTCAAAGTTGCCATCGCGAAACGTTATCAATCAAAAACACTGAAACTAACTTACGGGGAGACAATTTTCTGTACATTTTATAGGAAATTAGTAATAAATTATTCAAGTTTTGGTAAATGTTTGGAAGAAAGTTCAGAATCGCGATGAAGATTGTGGTATTGATACAGTTTGTTGTGGAAGTTTATGCTTTTGATGGACTTGATAATTTTTGACCCGACTGGTGAATCTTCTTCTCCCTAATCTTTATTATTTCCAAGTCATTTGGGGTCGGCTTTTCTAGTCTAACCGGATTTGACTGGATATCAGTTTTTACACGGAGCGGCTGCCACCTGACCTCCGCAACCCGAAGGCTAACGATACCCTAAGGCTAGATCAGTGTCAGGATATCATAGGGCACTGACTTCCCAGTGACGACTGCCATAGATTGAACATCTATGGCAGCTTGGACCGACGGCTTAACATGCTCTCCGAGGCACGGAGCAGGCGATAATTGTCAATCAATACGCATATAATTTCGAAAAGTCATATAACTTCCGAAAGTCAGAGGTGCGTGACGTGGGTTCGAACCCGAGACCCTCTGCATTGCAGTCTGTTGGTCTCCCCACTGAGCTATTGCTGCTCTAACTTTGACCTGACTGGTGAATATTCGGATTTTATTTGCAAGGATAGCAAATTATGCTGGTTTTGGCCTTGTTATTACGCACAGTATACTACGTTCAAACTAACACAAGAATAGAGATCGATGTGACTCATAGTTGGAATTATATGTCCCAAACGTATTAAAGATTGTGTTAACTTCAATCTATAAGTACCTAATAAATTAACGCTACGTTTTTCATAATATGTATATCATAATTTTATTGTATATATGTGCTGCATTCGATTTTATAGCAAGAAGGCATTTTTGATGACTGCATTATACTGTAATTCGGTATAATATGCACCCGTGTTTACGTGGTATAAATTAAGTTTACGTTTATGGCTGGTTAACATTTCATTCTGCCAATTAGCTGGTGTTATTTCATTGTTTAGAAAATTCTTCGTAGCAGCACATATATCGGGAAATTTGTCGCGTAAACTGTTATAATGCGACAAAACATATATAATCCACCTCTGCTTTCGTTCCACGCTTATATCCTAAAGACCTAAATGAATCGGGTGTCAAACCCGAGACCTCGTGTGCAAAAGTCACATACACTACAGCTACATTGCCAAAGCAGCTGCCTTCCTTTCAAGAATATTAAGAGCAAAATATGGTTCTTAATTAATTTCATAATTTCAGAATAAATATCTACAACAATATTTTCACACAAAGCAATCAATTTCATTTTCACTTCTTCAAAGTTAAACTCAACCCATTGAAACTCGAAGATCTCTGTTCAGGAATCAACATTAAAGCGACAACTCCAAGTTAACAGATAACGATAGTTATGCCCGTCCCATTTTGTATGGTAAATAGGCTCTGATAAATGTTTGCAACTTTGGTTTGGAACTTAAGGAAATGCTCGGTTTAAAAATTTATTAGCCGCTAATTTTCGTATTTGGCTGTAAAATACTGTACTATCTGTTGTTTGTTCTTTAATTTCTTTTATCATAATCTTTATTAAGCGCTTTAAGCGTGGCTGTTTAAGTTTGGAGATTTATGTAGGCATTTAGAAATTATTTTAATGAAGCTTCTTCAGATTTAAGCTGTGCTGTATAATTTTAAACGTGCTTATGAGATTACAATAGAATCACGCATGTTCCTCGGAGGGTAAGTAAATATTGAAGATTTTACTTGCTCCTATCTTGGCATACGTTTCTTTCTCATTTGCTCTCATTTAAATCTATCCTCTGTAAAACAGCCGTGAAACTATGTACAAGGTAGTCCTTAATTTTAGAAAAGGTTTACTAGTTTCGTAAGTTTCGGTCATCGGTTACACCTAGTTATTGGTTCTATTTCTATATTATAAATTGTTAGATTCAGAAATATGGTTTCCGTTGTATTAGTGTTGATGTTATAAAGCGGATATAGTCTTTGAAAACACATAAAACAAATTCTATTTACTATAAAATAATCACCAAATGTATTTTTACGACCAGTAAGGCTAAATTTACCACTATAATAAGATCTTATGAAGGACTCCTGTTTACTCCATAAGGAACAACGCGCCAACGCGCTGATATTTATTTATAAAGGCTTCTTTAAATAAACATAGCCTAAGGTACCCGCCGTTCAAGTTTTATAGCTCTTTGCATAATAACACAGAATAAATTAATTATTACCTGTTCGCTTGCATAATTTCATGGCTTGAGGTTTATTTAGGACTTGGGACGTTTTTACTGTGCCACACAGATGGTCATTTAACGTTGTGTAATGTTCCCTGTATTCTGTCGAAAGGGGTTTTTTTATAACCACCTATCCAGTTATTGATTCAGAATATTTATGACACTGGTGGTGATGTGAGATTAAAATAAATTACACTCAAGTTTTTCTATGCCAGTAGTAGCGGCAAACAAAAAAACTGTCAGTGAGTAATATACATAGCCTATGGACTGAAGTGACACAATCAACATTCATTACTAGCGCGTTGCTGACCCTATAAAAAACTGTAATGACAGCACATGGGACAAAGACGGGCGATCGAGATACTGACAGCACAACAACTCTTTTAAGACGGGTAAAAAGATTAGCAATACACACAAGGATATTTTCTTCGATTTCCTGTAGTGTGAAAGCATTTTTTTAGTGGGTCTGTTTCTAGTTTGCTGCTTTATGTCGCTACAATGTCGTGTCGTACATATGAAGAGGTCTTTGGAAAGTTTAAATTGTATGAATTTCACTGTATGCACCGCTGTCATTTTGAAGAAATTTGTTTGTTTATAGTTCGTAAACAAATGCCTTAATAGTAAAGTAAAATATCATGAGCTTAATTTCTTCAAATATCATATGAGTAGTAGATAAAGGCCTCATACACATTGTGAAAGGAGACTCATATTGAGCTGCAAGATAGTTTGAAAGTCGGACTAATACATTTAAAATTCATACAATACAAAATATACATACAGAAGCTGAGATGATTTTCGCTCGTACGAGAATTGTTTATCAATTCAATCAATTTTATTCGTGTTATTCGTATCAAGAAGATGGAATATTATTTAAATATATAACAATACCACTTCTTTTAGAAGATTTGTTTGCAGAAACATCAATTGGGAGTATTGCATTCTTCCAATATAAATCAAAGCAAATCGCTAAACATGTATTCAAATGAGTTTTGTTTGAAAACTTTGCCAATAGTCGCGTCTTACAGTGATGTAGGTGGTGAACTTGCACATAAAATGTTTCTATTCGCTAATAAACAAGCGCGGTACAGTTCATTTGTCAGTGGTGCCGCGGCATCAGTTTTAGGATGGCCTGATGTAGAAGAAGATGCGATTTTCGCTATCGTAATTACCTGATTAGAAATAAAAACTTTTAAAAACATACGAATCCCAATTGAAGATTCCATGTATCTCTTTGCATGACGTTTCTGAGCCGTAGCTCTGTTGTAAAGTTCTAGCAATATGGCTAAGATTTTTAAAGACGTATGGCAACCAAAATCTTGTCTTAATCTTCAGATTTCACTCAAACTGGAGCAGCCTCTCTGATGAAACATCACCAACCTGTAGAAAATCTGTATTGTATTCTCGAGGTAAGTAGGGTTTCCAGGCTGCGTAAGTAGGTGCTGTGGTATTTGTAAAGGAGTAGTGTCTCACAGTCTTGGTTTCCTAAAATGGCAGCAGTGGCTCCATTTTTGAAACTCAATAACGTACAAGTGATTCCACCATAGGCTTCGCTATTAACGCTTATAATAATATAACGAGTACTACTAACGCAAAAAGAATTAGACATTGGATTAGTAGCGTTAGGCAAAGATGTAAATCGTAGATATGCCTATATCATACTAAAATCGCATGAAAACGTGTCCACAAATCTACAGTAAGAAGAGTGAGCTCACAGATTACATGTTATAAAACCTTTAGTATAAAATTTTCAGCATAAGTGAGCGTGATAACACTATATTTTTAATTTAAATGTTATTGTTCTTCATTGTGTGTCAGGATGATAGCTTAACGTAATGGTAATGTATTTAAACGCAGTAAGGCGCAGCTATGATTTAAGTATTTGGGGATAGGCCTTTGAGATACTTACACCTACGCTACGCTTACCGAGACGGGCGTGCCTTTATCAAACAAATGGCAACCACTGCCTCATTTACTTCAAACCAAAAGCTACTTGGATACTTGCCGGAAACCCTAAGGTTCCTTAACTAGTTTCTAAGCACCAATTCCCACTATCATCTTCTATAACTTAGACCATGAAATAAACACAGCGGTGCGGTCTCGGTCGCGTATGTGCAAATTACACGCGCGAATTTATTAGAACATTTCGTTTGAAAATTATCGTTGCTGTTTTTGGTTTCAACGATGTTATAAGTCAGAAATCCGACGCTAATATCACATTTGTATGTATTTATTTAGTTGGTTTGTAATTAGATGAGATTGCAGTGCCACGTTGATTGTTACTAATTTCGTTGAGTCTGATTGATAGGCGCTGTTATGATAGTAAATGTTGTAATTTAGGGCTGTGTTACGTTTGATATGTAAATTCGATTAAATGATAATGACGGGTAATTGTCTAAAACATTATGTGAATTGTCAAATAGTGAAACTGTGTATCTGTAATTATCAAAATGTAAATCATTGTGTAATAATGAGACATAATTATAGGTACTATATTATTAAATGACGATTTCACAGTGATACCTATGTAACACTGTGAAATCGTCCATTAGTCTCGTGTGTATCTGCGAAGCGTATTAAATAAGCCTTATAAATAATATTCTCTAATTTATAATACGTGCATTATTAATGCTAGCAATTTGGTTTACACATCTACATACAAATAGGCAAAGGCAAAACAGTTCAACACCTTTTCCTTCTATGTTTGTGAATATATTTTTTTGGGTAGTAACTATTGGCGAGTTTTAGTGTTAGACATTGAGACAGCCGCCCTCTTAGACGTGGCCATGGCTGCTGAAAAGCAACCGAAATACCGGGGAAAGTTTTAACCTAATTCTAAATAGTTTAATAATTTAAATAGCTAAACAGTAATAAAGTTAACAGTTAAAATTTAATCGTTTTAAATTATGTAATGATAGTGTCTTATTATATTTATACCTATAACTTGTAAAAATTCGAAGAGAATTGGAAAGCACTTAGTTGTTTATAGAATAATGATTATGGTCGAATTTCTTTCACTAGGCAAACATTAGGTTTTACTATAATATTTTTGTCATCTCATCCACCAAAACCTTGCAAAATATGGTTTAGCTAAACGACTGCAAGCCACAATCTCTCAATCACAAGTTCCATACCTTAAATATATCATTGGATTACTGCCTTTTGTATTTTATTATAATACTGATATAAAATTTAAGTTTTTTTTAAATTGGAATATGTCTACTAATCTAAGATCCCTCGTTATTTAATAGCATACAACGTCTAATCCAAATAATATTTTAAAAAAATATAAGAGATGAGCGGTTTTTTATATAATTAAAAAAAGTAAATTTTCTTCAGCATTTAATTTTCTTGACAACTTTGAATATTTTTCTCGGATCCAAAGTTCAAGAGTGACTCTACAGGCGTAATCTAGAATTAATTACTAAGCGTTTGTGTTTAGTGCAAACGCAATTAAGATGGCCGCGTGCCCCGCATAATTGCGGAAATAGGGATGTGGTCGTCTTAGTAGGTTGAACTGATTTTCGATGTTTAGACATCGATTTAAACGCATATTGCAACATCATAATTTGTATTGTGGTAAGTACTTATGACTGAAAAAAATAAATTAAGCATCTCAGTAGAATCTTTTTTAATTTAATTTCAGATTGCAATCTATTTTTTTTTTTTTTTTTTTTTTTTACGTGGGGGAATGCTATGACGCATATCCCTCCGCGGGGGCGGGCGGAGGGATTATGTCGGACTCGCCGGGGTAAAAGAAAGATGTTAAAAGACAATGTACCTCCCGGAATACCGACTAAACCTACCACGGTGTTCCTCGACAAAACCACTATCGACGGGGCCGCGCGAATCGCTTTCGCATGCGGTCGCGACCCCGCCGAGGTTAGGGCCCGCCGTATGAAACGGCAGGCCACTACACGAAAGACCTACCCAAAATAGGCACTACGTCAGATAAAACCCTACTGTCTCCCCTAGAGGGGAGACGGACTCGACACAGAGGCGCGCGTGGGAACACGCACGCCGCCTCTCGGACCTGGTGCTGAACGGATGGCGGGCAGGCCCACAAAGCCCGCCACCCCCAGGTCAAACCTCAGGGTGGCTGGAGGTCATCGCGCGCCCTCCGGCGCCCGGCTCTGCGGTTGGGGAGAGGGTTTAAACGCTCCCTCTCCCGCTCCGCCGCCTCCTTGATGGAAATTACTTCCTCACAGAAGGAGGCAACGGCGTTCCATGACCTCTCACTCCGGACCATAGACTGAACTACGGCCGGGAGCGAGAGGGCAACCGATCCGAATGCCGCGATCAAATCACGGCGCTGCGATGCCCAGGCGGGGCAAACCGCCAAAGTGTGCAGCGCCGTGTCCTCAACAACGTCGCGGCAGTCGCCGCAGTGGTGACAACCGGGCGTCTCTTGCCGGCGTATACGACACAGGAGCCGGCCAAAACAACCGTGGCCAGTTAGAACCTGTGTCAGCCGGAAGGTGAGGGCGCCATGCCGCCTTTCCAGCCACTCCTCAAAAACGGGACTTACCGCCACGATCGTGGCGTGCCCGAGATTGCAATCTATTTCCACTAACTTTTCATCCAAATAAATCCAGATTGCAAGTCAGATAATGATCTTAACAACCAAATAGTAATTTACGTAAAATGTCCTTTTTAGAAGCTTCATACTATACTGTAATTTTAAAGTTTATTAAATAATTTAACGATATATTTTTGTTAACCAATAAAAAAAAATTACGCATATTTTGAAATAATCTATTGAATTTTTTGTTCAATCTTAGTATTATTGAATTAAATTAAACTAAATTGCAATTCAGCTAATATTGATAAGTGCATTTATTCTATTTTTATAATGTATTTTAATTTTAATGTTTCTATGTATAATGTGTATGTTCACAAAAAGTAAAAAAGTTTATATGTACCTATATTTATCCATTATCTAGTACCCATAGTACAAGCTCTGCTTAGTTTGGGCTAGATGGTGTTGTGTGTATGTGGTAGAATATTATTATTATTATTATTATTATTTAATAATATTGCCAGTAAGAAATTGCATGTATACATTTGTATATGATTTCATGTGATATGATTTCCGTCTGACGTGTTTATCGGAGTTAAAATAGGAATCAAATCTTAGATTTAAAAAATTGCTAGCTCTTAAAATGAACTGTAGTTCAAGTAAAGTTCCATTAAATAATGCCTAAATAGGCATTATCATTCAAGTATACTGTATTCATTTTTTATATTTGTAGATTTTCTCATTCGGATATTAATTTAACGCGGATATTGCAACGTGTCACATCACTAGGCGGAAGTGAATATCTGCTAGCTCCTGTTTGCTCCCGACTGTTTTATTTTTTAATTCACTGCACCTTAAATATGTTATTATGTGGTATTATCTCAGCTTTTAATTTATTTACCATTACAACTGTTGTGTTTACGTTAAGAGCGAGATTGCAAGATTGTTTTCGTACTGAATAGGAAATGAAAATTTATAGTGTATCTACGGTGAGATTACAGTTGATTCCGAGAATTTAATGGAGGAGAATACTTAATTATTTATTTTAGATTAATCTGAAGTGCTTTGTGGGATTATTCGTTTGGTGAGGTTGAGGGATAACATTCACGTCGAGAATCCTAAAGGTACATATACACGAGGTAAGATTCTGAAAGTGTGAAGCTGTTTTCTTACCAAGTAAGACAAAGATAGTAGAACGTTTGGTTCAATAAACTGAGTGCAATTTGGCCTTTAAACGCGTTGAGGTGGTAGGAGAAATTTTAAAACGTCTGTCAAAAGACAGATCTTTTCAAATATCTATACAGCTCTTATATTCTATATATAAGAGAATAGATTTAAGATGATTTTATTTTATCATTTTTGCAACAAACCATACAATTTATATGGCGCTAAGAGTATAAGAGATGAGAAATGCAAGTGACGGAACACGGTTGTGGTATTGTCAGTAAAAACCTGATATATATGTCCCCTTTGCTCCACTAGAACGTAACAGATTATTTGATGATTTTAGTTATAATAAAAGCCTTTCACTGCTTTTCCTACACTGCCTGATTCCAGGAGACACACTTATTTGGTTGTGATCGTTTGTACAGTAAAGTGTAGAAGTATTAATGCTACCAAGCCAAACCAGATTGCGCAAAACCTTTAACAAAAATCTGGCAAAACTCACTCTCAAAAATGTTCTTCGTTGTATCACATATCACAGAATACAATCTACTCACATTTAAAACTGGTATCAAAATTACTTGTAAAAATACCGCAAACAGCTCAACCGATAGTAAAACATTATGGAACTAATACAGCGTATTGCACTTCGCTGCTCTTCGGGTTATTTCTCATGGGAATGGCAGCAGTAGTCGATGTCGACGGTGTAAACGATCTGCACTGGCAGTGTGTATACGGCTGTAAACTGAAAATTGCTAGTATGGAACAACGTTTGAAATGTGATCTATAAAACTATAACGAGGTTACAAGGTTGGGCGTTCGAGATGCTTAAAGAAAACCCTGCTCTTCATTAGTAAACATTTATAACTGGCTAATATGATATGATACATTCTTTCTTTCTTTTCTTTTCGTGTGGTTAGTGGCCAACCTGTTGTCAAAAGTTGTTCAAGTCGCCCGTAGGCCAGACATGGCTTAATGACTGCTGTCAATTTGGCAACAACTGGGACCGACTTTTACGTGCCCTCCGAAGCACGAAGACGCTCAGATGAAATACCACTAAGTGGTCACCCATCTATAGACTGACCGCACCCAACGTTGCTTAACCTTGCTAATCGTTTACTGATCAGTGAGTTTAACTAGTTATGAGCGAATATATGGCGTAGTGGTTAGTGTAACCGACTGCCACGCCTGAGGTCGCGGGTTCGATTCCCGCACAAGTCAAACATTTGTGTGCATGAATATGAACGTATGTATTTACAAAAAAGAAAGTATATATGTATATTTATCCATTGTCTAGTACCCATAGTACAAGCTCTGCTTAGTTTGGGCTAGATGGTGTTGTGTGTATGTAGTAAAATATTATTATTAATATTATTATATATATATATATATATATATATATATATATATATATATATATATATATATATATATATATATATATATATATATATATATATATATTACATTGATTTAATAGGATACACACACATACATAGGTATAAAGACATACGCGCTCCTACATCGCCACATACCCACAAAGCGAGCGATGATTAACTATTTAATACGCACATAACTTCGAAAAGTCAAAGATGAAGACCTCTGTGTGGCAGTCCAAATGTCTCCCACTGGGCTATCGTTGCTAGACGGATGCAACCTAATATTTAGAGTATCGTTATCGCGATCAAAAGAGGCCGTAGATTCGAACTACACGCGTGACTACTACATACGTGATCCCATTCATATCACAAGCATTTATCTTAGCTAGAGAATTAAAAAATTCTAGTAATTTATAACCCAAATTTCTTGTAATCAATTTATATATTAAGGGTAAAAATATTTCTGTTTCTTTAATATTAATTTATGGCCAGATAAGCCATCCAACATACTTCCATAATTATTATGGGTATAGCAATAGGTCTGCCTTCTCTTTTCAGATAGACAGGGAATATTTTGTTGTTGTATTTGTGTCTATATAAATAATGAAGTTTAAGCTATAAATAAGTAAAAATAATAATATTAATTTGTTGTTTTAGTTTAATCCCCTAGATGGCGTTGTTAGGTCTGTCGAAATTGCGCTATTCGTCGCACGACAATTTATAAATAGCTCGTGAAATTATTTTTAGTTATCGTTTCCTGAGAATATTCGATTAGTTAGAATATATAAGATATTTCTAAGCTTTAAACATTTAAATTTGTTTAATTAGTCTTAAGAATTAAGACGCGTTTGATGCCTAAAAGAAATGTTTTGTAAAGTATTAAATATAATCAAAAATAAATTTATTCAAGTTAGGTTACAAGGTAACACTTATGAATGTCAAAGTTACACTGATTTTTTCTGTGAATTTACATTTACTGGCACCTTCAGTAAAGCAAGGGTGTGGGACTCACAAGAAGAACGGGCAAGAAACTCATGGTCACTCTTTTTAATCGCCAAGTTTACAAAAATATTTCGTTTACAAATCATAACTGTAAGTGCTGCAACGATTTCTACATGAACTACTACTGAACATACTCAAGCATTTAATAAAATTTGATGGTAACCTCTAAAGCAGCAGTATATTAAATAGGAGCATCCACTTACATGTACATAAATAATCAAGACAAGGCATTATTGTAGTCCGTAGTTTAATCTAACTGTTTAAATAAAAATGTAATATGTAAATTATCGAATTCCGCGAAACCAAGGTCGACCAGTCACCACGAGTAGCACCCGTTCACGAGTACGACGCATGGGCCAGCCATCGCCCCCCTAGCCATATTGAAGGGAAGGGAACGACCTGGTCCATGACGCCACCACAAGCAATGACTTTTGAGTAAGCATGACGGTCCTTGGCATACGAACTCAGAATAAGATTCAAAAGAAAATTTTACGGAACTGTCGATGATCACGAGTGGTATTCATTGCATATTCTTCTTGATTAAAATACGACTGAGTGTAACAACTTCCTCTAGTGTAAACAAGGTGTCAAAAAAAAAAAAAATAATAATATAATGTATTGTCTATCTGTCTGTTTATTTTTTAGAGTAGTACTTAAATTATAATTTTTATAATGTGGTAGGTTCAACTTTAAACCTTTACCACGTTATGGTATAGAATGACTCACATAAATTAAGACGCGGACAAATTCCAGTACAAAGGCTTGTGATTCAATGTTATGTGTTACATGTTAATGTTAATGTAATGTAATTCAATGTTACATGCGATAGAGTATAATTATATACGTCTAATAAGCTTATTTATATTCAAGTGTTGACTATCATATGTATAAGGCTGCTACGGCCAAAGAAATGCCATGAGTTCCTTGCCAAAGTTTTCCTTACGTCTTCCTACTAATATTATAAAGGGGAAAGATTAGATTTTTTATTTGTTTGTAAGGATCTAATTCAAAAATTAGGTAACCGATTTAAAAAAAATTATTTCTCCATTAGAAACCTATTTTATTAGCGAGTAACATGGACTATATTTTATTTTTATAAAAGTACTGTTACTAACATTTTCATTTGTTTTCTTTGTTACGTGTGGGAATGCTTTGGCGCATACCTCTCCACGGGGCGATGGAGAGGTTATGTCGGGCTTACCGAGGAAAAGATACTCCAGTAATACCGACTAAACCTACCACGGTGTTCCTCGATATAACCATAGACGGCGACGCCGCGCGAATCGCTTTCACATGCAATCGCGACCCCGTCGTGGTTTCGGCCGGCCGTGTGAAACGGCAGGCCACTACACAAAAATACTTCCTCTACCGTCCCCCTAGGGGGGGGGACAAAGATACGATACAGAGGCGGACGTGGGAACACGCACGCCACTTCTCGGACCTGCAACTGATCGGGTGGTAGGCAGGCCCACGAATCCCACCAAACCTCAGGGTGGCTGGAAGCCATCTCGCCCCCCCGACGCCCGGTTCTGTGGTTGGGGAAAGGGTTTAAGCGCTCCGTCTCCCGCTCCGCCGCCTCCTTGATGGAAATTACTTCCTCACAGAAGGAGTTGACGGCGTTCCACGATCTATCACTCCGGACCATAGACTAAACCACGGCCAGGACGCTCACAACGCTCACAACTCACGGCGCTGCGATGGCCAGGCAGTGCAATCCACCAAAGTGTGCAGCACCGTGTCCACAACAACATCGTGGCAGTCGCCACAGTGATGACATCCGTGCGTCGCCTGCCGGCCTATGTGACATAGGAACTGGCCAAAACAACCGTGGCCAGTCATTACCTGTGTCAGCCGGAAGGTGAGGGCGCCATGCCGCTTCTCCGGCCACTTCTCAGAAGCGGGACTTACTGCCACGATCGCGGCGTGCACGGCACTGAGGTGCACAAGTCGATTTCTCCATTCTTCCACCAGGACCTGGCGGAACTAACATAATCTAACCTACTTTTGCGCGAGCGTAGCCGCGAGCTAAAGCTAGTATTACCAATATATAAATATAGGTACTTATATGCAATCTCCCCTCTTCTTAACATGACTGCCTTGTTAGTATAAAAGTGTTCGAAGCCCGGTCAGACAAACGCAATTTGTTTTTAATATAATTTTTTATTTTTATATTTTCAGCTTATAAGTATTTGGTTAACCTTTTTAATGTAAAATGGGGGGGGCTCGAACCCCCAACCTCTCGATCGTAGCTCCAATACCATAAACGTTAGATTTTCTTCCAATAGTAAACTTTCAGTAGTAACACGAAGTTTAAAAATGGGTCCGGTAAACGACAAACGGTGTCGCCTCCTATTACTTATACGAGGCTTTTACCTCTGTCTCGCTTTCTTATTCAATATACCATTAAAAACAGAACTTGACATTCATGTATGTATGTGAATGTGAATTCAGAAGCGAAGCCGCTGTCTTCGCTTTTGTCATTTTAGGTAAAATAAAATTAGGTATGTAGTATTTTAGGAAAATAGCCTTTATCCTAAAATGGCGAACATTTTAGGGCTTAATAGTGCTGCTCATATAACTCCAGCATTATAAAGAAAAGAAAGAAGATCGTTCAAATTTGCAGTGATACATGATGGTAAATAAATCATTGATCAAATGTATAAAAGCTTGAAATCATCATAGTTAGAAACGTTGATCCATTTATCCGATTCTCTGAGCGTAATATTAAAAGAAATTATTCTATTGCATGGGCTATGTAGCTAAATCATACAGTTCATTTAACATACGATTTCAATATTATCATTAACAAGAAATCCAAAACTCGTAACATACATGTTTAAAATGGAATTCCGACCTAGTCTAGTAAGACTAGATCGAAACTCTATTTTGAAAATTTACTACTTAACCTGTCAATTATTGCAACGCCAGGCATATCTGAAAACCTATGTGCCGCTTCAACTCAATAGGTTAAAATAAACGTCAAATGGCGTTTATTAGACTCGATTGGAAGATATTTTATTATGAAAATTAGCCATCTGATGTTATTCTAACTGACACATATATTTATATATAAATCATCAGATATAATATCAGCACCAACGTCCCACTGCTGGGCCCGGGCCTCTTCTCAGTTTGAGGAGGTTTAGGCCATAGTCCAACACGCTGGCCCAGTGAGGATTAGCAGACTTCATATATCTTCGAAAACATTATGGAGACATCTCAGACAAGCTGGTTTTCTCACGATATTTTCCTTCACCGTTAAAGCTAGCGACAATTAACTAATTATTACCCACATAACATAGAAATGTTAGAGATGTGCGCCTTGAGATCGGACTCGAGACCTTTGTGGCTGTCCAAACGGTATCTCACTAGACTATATATATATATTTTTAACCCTAAAAAATAGCTAGTATATTTAAATAGTAAACTAAGTAAATGCTACAATTTGGTATTCAAGGAAATCTCACGGAACATTAAACAAACATTGGAGCAAAATTAATAAGTCGTACGGCTTCAAAAACTCGAGTTGCCAGCCTCCCTTTCGCGGGTATTCCTCTCACGTGTTCGTCCGAAGTTCTTATCTACAACTTTGGCCATGAGACGCCTTTCACAAGCTTACATTGAAACTTGAAGCGGACGGTACTATGGTTGCCAGTTGTGAGTTTTAATTTGAAGCTACTATTATAGGTATAGCAGAAATTAATTTCAATAGCAAATGTCTGGAAACGGATTCCAGTTTTTATCCGATACTGTATTTTCTATTATTATCATGTGTTTTTTGGCGATACCATTATGAATACAATTGTATATATTACTAGCTGTCCCGAAAGACGATGGCCTGTAAACATGAAAAAAAAACTGAACCATACTTGAATCCACTCTTGAACACACACAAAAATTTCATCAAAATGGTCTAGCCGTTTATGAGAAGAATTTAATTACAAACACACGCATAGAAGATTTATATATATAAAGATATTCATTGCTGAATCATGTCGTACACCATATTGAAGTATTATAGTTGATAAAATCGGTACCCAATATGACGTTAACATTGGTCTGAAATAAAACTATATTATTATTATTATGTTTCTCTTATCACAGGTACTTTCTAACATATTATATTAGAAAATACCTGGCCCTTTGGGAGGCTTACACGGAGACATGGGTCCAACGTGAAGAGGCCCTTCGAGAGTTTTAATCAAAGGTGGGATGGAACACCTACAGCAGCACTAGTCGCAGCAGGCGTAGGACTATTGCTACGTATGGATTCTAATACATGGGCTATAGGTTTGGGTGTTTGGTGGACCGGTATATTGCTAACTATGGATAAAAACTGACTATATTATTATTATTATATGTAACTGAAGTAAATATAACAATATGTCATTGTTGAAATAACAATTATGGAATTATACGAAGACTTATGGTAGGTCCTCCCTAAACAGTCCAAAACGTAGATAGTCTGCACGTCCGTTCGCTGCAATAGTATTAACTTTCTTGCTTCATAATAATGTTACTTACTTTTGAATGTTTCGCGTAACTTAGCTCAAGTGTTTTACTTTAAAGTGTAGTAAGTACAAAAGTTATAAATTTAAATTTGCTATATGCTATTTCTATAATATGTGCGACGAAAAGTAAAGCAATTTTAAAGTTACCAAATTTTTACAAAACTGTTTTTTTTTTTTTGGTGTCTATGTCTAAATTAAATATTGTCATCACTAATAATATGGTCGGCTACTCATATTTATGTTTATTTGTAGTTTTGATGGTACGGATGACCAATGTTAGACTAGAAAGTAAAAAAAGAACCGTATGACAGTAATGTACAGTGATTACCTACAGAAAAATATTTTGGTGAGCAAAAATGTATTTCATAAAAAATACCGATATGATATTTAAAAAGAGGGCTAATTAGTTGCAAACTCTAATTACAAGTGAACTTTATAATAAATAAAACTCACATTGGACCCTAAATACATTTATTATACAATATACACATTAAGTATAAATTAGTCTTAAATTATATGTAGTTTTATGATCTCTTACGTAGAATAATTATGAGTATGATTTCACTACCACCGAATACAACCGAAATACAAATCTAAAGTATTAAGAGATTTCAAACAACCATTTCTTTTTTTATCTTACAATCAAAATTCCAATCACTCAACAAAATTAAATTCTCCAGTAAACAGAAACAATCAACGGTTTACGAGTTATAGAAAAAAAATCATACAACTGATGCAGCTTCCCCAAAGGAAATACACCTAAGTGAACTTGGATTATCTTCGGCAGTGAGTTATTGAGCAAGCACTTTCTTTGTTTAAGGCTTTTGCTAATAAACTACAGGCTTTGGCTATAAAATAGTACTATGTAAGATGTAAGACAGTTTCGGAATAAATTACGCGATAAATTTTAATCAATCGGTTCAATAAGGTTCTGCTTCGGGCCATTAGCGTTGCCTTAAGTTGGGGTTCATGGCAAGTGCAAGGGGTAAAAGGGTCTCGTGTTAGAACTTTGGGATAGAGTTTCTTGCTACATTTGGGTGCGAATTATAAGGAATATTATGTGTACTGCAATCTGTAGATTTTTAGATTTGTTTGAGGAATTTGCATATCTATGTTTCAAAGAAATACAAACCAATTTTTTTTTCAAATTATATTATTACTAACATAGTTACATTCAACAATCATAATATTTGGTAGAAGTAATTAACTTCGTGTATTTTTTTATATTGATATTCCGGAACTAACGGCTTTTTTATTTTTAAATTCTTACATACAAATAAATATATGTAGAGGACGTCGTGCTACTCAAACTTGTAACTAAGTTTCCTTTATCCCTAACTAAGTCATCTCGAAATAAGTGACTTACTATAGTTTATGTGTTTCGTTATTAAGATATGAATGAAAAACGATATGAGTTTATATTCTAGTCGGTTTAATATTTTCTTTATATCAAGTGTGAGGACGGTGTGGAGGCCACTTCTCTTAGATCATATGACTGCTTACCACCAGGTAGAGTATGGTCATCTTGACGAGCAACATAATAAAAAGAAATAAATAAAAAGTTTGGCCAGGTATGTCTTTTAACCAGATTCTATAATTTCCTTAGACACAGTATTCATATTATTAAAATTTTAGTAAAGTGTAACGAGTCAATAGATTACCAATTAATTTTGGGCATTTGTGTAAGCATATTCGAATTATAGACGTAATTTATACTAGACATCTGTGACGTATAAACATTGAATGGCTTCATACTGCTTTATACAGACAGCTTAATTAAAATGAAACTGTTTCCATGTATCGCAATGCGATTGAATCTAATCAACAAAATATGATTACAACTACTTTTTACTAAAGAAATGCTTTAGAAAATATATAGTTTTTTAATATACACTGTTTTATACAATGATGCATTAGCATTGCAATATAATTCTCATGTCTAACATTCAGAGATTAATAAAAGAAACATGAAAAACCGAATATTTCTAATCACATTTTTTGTGCGGTGCTTTGATCAAATGCAGTATATTCAGCATTGCTGAAAAGAAATGATGTGATATATCAGTTAAACCATTACATTATTCAAGCAGGCTTATAAAATGCAGGCAGTGCACGTGGTTGACGATGGTTTAAGTGACACACTTAAAAGAGGCCTATGCTTAGCAAGGGTAAATGTTTAATTTCATAATTCTGTACCTTCAGTGAAAAGTGATACATCTTGACTTATATCAGTTTTAAAATTTTTACAATATGTTAATGAGTAAAAAATTTGCTATTTATTGGTCTAATTGATGTCCCTCTAAGGAGAAAATTGATGCATGATGGAGCAAGATAATTTTGGTGTAAAATGCTTTAACTAAGGTTTTTTTACCTTTATCTATGTGTATTATAATACATTTTGTTTAATATCAAAGTAGTATTCCTATTCATCTTTGTGAAAACCGTAATTGTACAATTACACTGACATCATAAAAAAGGTAGACTTTATTATAAAAAAAATGTGTATAATAATGCAACTCTAAATATATTCATATACATTAATTTTTCAAATCAAATTCATTGTGATAATATATGATTATGATTTAATATGTATCAATACTTTTGGATGAAGTGTTTAATGATATAAATATATTTAAATCAAAAATCATCAATTTTAATTTAAGTTACATAACCTATAAAATAAGTGTAGTGTGATATATGTATGTAAGTTGTCGACAGCGCGGCATCCAGTGAATCGCAACTTCTTCGCGCAGATTAAGATGCTTATATTGGCAATTAGAATGAGTGAGTGTTGAAAAAGTAAGACTTACGGCTGCATTCAAACTGGTAAAGTAACTGACTTATATCGTTTTACACAAATTACGTTGCATTTGTTGCGACGATTAATATCTTGTAATATGATTTATTTATTATAACTTAATTTTATGTACCATATAAATTATTTAACTTTAGTATATATCCGGATAGCTTTCTATCTGCATCCTAAACAATGAATTGCGGCGATAGCATTCTTATTATACATTCGTCAGTGGCAAATTCGTATTTAATATTTAAAACAATACCAGGCTTTATTCTTAACTAACTATAAATTAAATAAATATGTTCTTTGTATTTTTAAAACATATATAAGAATATTTTTCAATCTTGAAAAATATTCTTATTTAATTACAAACATATTCCGTTAATTTCTTCTGTATTGCTTTCAAAGAATTGCTGTTCTTTTATGCGGTTGCCTATGCATCTCTTGGTTTGACAAACGTATGAGAGACCACAGTCATAATCTCTTTTATAGGCCCCTGCATCTTGTAAAGGTAATTGGCACTTGACGGATGGTAAACAAAAAATGCTTAATAATTTATTGTATGAAAAATGCTACTACTCTGTCAAGGACTTTCTAAATGACACGTTTATGATATCTTTAATTTATGCTTTAGTTATGGTGTTATAAATGTAATTTAGGCTTAGATTTGTTTTATTTGTGTGTTTATGTTTTCATAATTTTAATTTTTGTACACTGATTGTATTGACATGACATAGCTATACTATATATACTTCCGTTTGTTTTTGTAAGATTTTTTTATAAACCTGTGTCTAACTAATAAATTTAAAATTGAATAAACACCAACGAAGAGAGCTTTAACCAACACATAATTCAAGCCACCAACGAAGATAAGAACATTTTTCAAAAGAACACCGATTCCTACCAAGAATGCTTCGCGAGCTTATTGAAATCAAAAACAGAATAATAATTAAGATAGTTAGTAGAAGAATGGTTGCGACGATAGGAATGTACCAGCTTGGGATGCAGTTATTCAAATAGTCTAACCTAAGAAGAAGCAAAACACAGCTAGACTTCATGATACTTTGAGCTCGTTCTGCGTAAATAGAAACACCAATGATAAAATTATGTTCGGGTACTTTGAATAACTACACTTCAGAAGATTGAAACAACTATCATCTTAGCCACCCCGTGAACATGGCTGCTGAAAAGCAACCGAAACGTCGGGGAAAGTGTAATCTCAAATATAAATAGTTAATTTAATTAACTTAAAATGTAATTAACTTTAATAGTAAATGTTAAATAAACAATGCTATAAAATCCGTATAAAGTAGTTTAGTTTCAATTACCGGTATCGTTTATTTGATATCGTATACTAACAATTTAATTACCGTTTCTTCTTCAGACAATAATGAAAACACGCATTATTAAAATTATGAAGCATTTCGAAAAAAGAGCACGAATGTAATGTGAAGAAATTAAATCAATAAGATGAAAATGATATGAACTGGATGGAAGAATTGATGTTTGTTACAGAGGAAGAATATCATAATAAAATAGAAGAAAATAACCATAATAGAGGAAGACAATCAAGATGAAGAGAAAATTGACAAAATAAGCGTGATGAACGAAGACGATCAGCTTGGGTAACTAATGAAAAAAAGCAAGCGTGATGCAGAAATTAGAATAAGTAGAATGGAAAGTAAGCCTGATAGAGGAAGAGGACCAGAATGGACAGAGGATGGCAGTGAAATTAAGCGCAATAGAAAAATATGATCAAGATAAACAAAATATTGAACAAAATTTAAGCATTATAAGCAGAACAGCATCTGAAACTGAATTGTTAATACGATTTGATTTATTAGTTTATAGAATATGCTTCTTTATTACATATATACAAAAAAAGAATACTGATTTAATAAAATTCCCATTATATTTAAAGAAAAGTTTAATTTGGATACTTTAATTTACTATGGCGGCTATTTATAAACAATGAAATGTAGTTTTATTTTTCAAATGAAAATCCACTTACAAATTCCTTCTAGTTAACAAAATTTTCACAATTTTATTGTATCTGTACGTAACTTGTATCAATAAACACATTAGTATTTTCAAAATTACACAACAGTTTGTATCATTACTCACATTTTATCTTAAATACGATACAAATGTATAAAGATACAAATTCATTTTAGTTCACAAATTTCTGGTTGTAATGTAAATTTGAATTTTTAATATACAAATGAAGTATATTTATTTTACATCTTTTAAACCGTATAAACATCCAAAAATACGAATCATAGATCTTTTAACACCAAACCAATATACGACGTGTAAAATGGTTTATGTAATTTTAAATTAATTGACACATAAAACGACGTTCATATTCGTTGTGTTAACTGATAAAACTTGATTTATTTTTAAATAATTAAAAAACTACATAAATTAATGCATTTTTCTTACATTGAAACATGTTCAAAGATAATGTTTATCCCTGAAATTCATCAGTTTCTATTTTAGTGAAGTAGAAAACGAGTAAACATTTTTTAAACTTCCACGTTAAATATCTCAAAATCAGGGTTTTCAAGTTATATCACTTTTCACTGAACGTACAGAATTGTGAACTCGCGAATGTTATACGTTGAAATTAAATCAATTTAGTCTCCCCGTGAACAACATGGCTGCTGAAAATCAACTGAAACGTCTGAGAAAGTGTAAATATAAATAAAAACAATTTAAATAGATAAAATAGTATTAAAGATTCAGTATATTTTCAAAATTATGTAATTAAAGTGTAAATAAACATCGCGATAAAATCCTTATAAAGCAGTTTAATTTCAATGTGCTTATGTGGATTCAAATTAAAGTAGCTGCCGATTGCACGCTGCCTTGCTTGAGTCTCTGTATTGGCAACTGTTAAGTTAACGTTACTGTTAAGTGACGCTACGAAAGCACGGCTGATCGACCTCATTCACATTTAAATTCAGAAACAACAGGGAAAGTTCTGAAACGAGTAACCGTTGAAAGTTACACTACTAGGGCGTGGTGCATTTTCTATTGAACGAATTTGTAACCAGTTTGCTAAATAATTTTCTGTGCTGCTTTATTTATTGTGTTAACAAGTTCCTGTATAATTTATAGTCCATTGGGATCGTTTGCTCTGATCGTGAAAAGGATTTCTTCGATACTCTTAAGTACACTACTTTAGATATCTTTGTATATTAGCTTTTTATTAGCAATATAATAATTGAAGGTAAGGTTTATTTGGAATGATTTTGGACAAGACACATGACAGTGTAATTTTTATATAATATATAGAGATTACTATACATAATATATAAGATTACGATTATAATTCTTCTGTACATGTGTTGACAGTGAACTCCTCCTAAACGGTTGGACCGATTTGAATGTTTTTTTTTTGTGTGTGTTCAAGTGGATTCGAGGATGGTTTAGACGTGTTTTTTTTTCGCCTTTATAGGACTACGTCTGTCGGAACAGCTAGTATATATATAAAATGCAGTCTTGACATGCTTCGACTGGCTATAACTTTGTCGATGTCGTAGCGGTGGTGAATGCGACTACTGTGTACGAGTTCTTGGGTACGATTCTTGGGAAACGCACAGGGTTATTGTATTTTCCAAAACCTGATAACGCTTTGCCCGACCGGGTAATCAAACCCAAGACATCAAGCACAGGACTCACATTCACAACCGCCCGTCAAATTATCTAACGTTAGCATGTCTTTAGAATTTGGCGGTGTCATCCATAACGTGTAAGTTAAATTAAATAAAGAGGAGGCAACCCAAGGCTATCGATGAATTTTACTTTGATTGTTAAAAATAAATAATATCAGGTTTACCTTAGGTATACCTAAATATAAACTTGACACGAGGAGATTCAATTCTCTATCAATGTACCAAAACATTGTTACTCCACAAATATGTAGAACATATTCATAACACGCCTGTGTTTCTCCCAACACATATTATAATAAATACAGTAACAAATGCTAGCGTCCCGGAGACATTTAAGCGTCATATTTTTCAACCGTTTGCCTCTAGAGAAATCAAACTTTTCCTTTGTAACGGACCATATTGTTATTTTTTTTCTATTCCCTGTCGTTTTGCGTATCTTTAGCTCTGTTAGTTTTGTTTTGAAATACTACCTCTGTCATTTATTTTCCTGTTGCATTATACTCTCCTATGGTTAGAATGTGCAAAATTGTCAATAACTGCAGTGACCTCGTTGACATCCATAGCGACAGTATAGGGAAAGTCTCAAGGGGTATTATGATACGTTTCCAAACCTAAATCAAGCCATATATAATAAGAACTAATGACATAGTTTAGTAAATTTAATTGTATAATGCACCTGAATGCTATAAATATTTTATTTAATTTGTATTTATTTCATTAATGACTGAATTTTTTTAATCCATATTTTTCATTGTTTAATTTCAATTTTATTTAATGTCAATGCTATTAATTTATGTAATTTTAGTGCTATTATAATATCTATATAATGTTACCTATAACTATTTTAAAGAAATATTTATGTTCTAGTTATATTGTATGTATATGTTAATCAATAATAATTATTGTTAAATTAGAATTTAAAACTTATCTGTTATACTATACACATAATTAATTTAATAATGCAACTTATTTTTAAGTATGTTTCTTAGTAGCCTGTGCATGTGGTATTAACCTCTAATCAATTATTACACTAACTAATGTTTCCATTGATTTTGATTTATGTTGCCTATGTATAAGTGTAAACAGTTGTTGGTTAACCAAATAAATAATTTATTTTAGTATGAAAAGCAGCAGTTGTCTTATGAGAAAACTGTTGGAATACTATATATAACTATACATAGCAAATATATAGGTCTCGTAGTCGAACTCAAGACTATTCAAAGTTATGTGTGTATTATATATTTGATCTGTGAAGTCTTAGAATACCTGACTTAGTTAAAAATCTATTGTCTCTGGCCAGTGGTGTACAGCTGCGACTAAAATCTGTCGCTTGCTTTAACGGTGAAGGGAACATTGAAGCATATGAGAGCACTGAGAGTTCTCTGTATGTTGTCAAAATTGGGCAAAGACTCGTACTGAGCCAGCATGGTGGTCTATCGGTATAGAACCGACGAGCATGCATATGATAAAAGTAAATGAAGCTAGAGAGGTACAGGTACAGGTAGCAAGTGGAAAGCCGCAGTCTCTGCTTACTCTTCTGGAAAACAGACGTGAATATGTGTATGCAGATATAAAGAAACACAACCAACCAAAACTTGTTATGTCATTTCATCTAACAAAAACATGTTTGTGTGTACGAAAATAATAAATAAAAGTACATTTGATATACAGTCACCAACTGTTTTAGGATCAAATAAAAACAGTAGCCGTCAAAATAAAACAAGAATCCATCCACCACTTAACCGTTTGCCCATACTTTTAATATACGAGCGTGGTCCGTGATAAATATTATAACGCCTTTACAAAGAGCAAAGAGCACTGCACGAGTTTCATCCATTAATCATGTTAGTTCGCGAACAAATGCCAGCTGGGGTGAAGTTGGCGTGACTATTCAATATTGGTACATATATCTTACACGCGCGTCACAGTGTAAAAAAAATCTCAGCAGACTTTTAACCAACTGATTTTTTTTGATAAATACTCGTGAATTTATTCACGCTGTGGTTGCAACGTGTGTAAGGTAAACGGTCTTGTTATAGGCAACAGCTATGTGTGTTGAAGTTTTCTCCATCACAACCGCAAACATACCGTCGTGCAACTCCAATATGATAGATTGCGACAGTTTTGTGTGGATTTATTTATTATTACATTCATTCGCTCATTCTATGTCTGATTGTGTTAATGGTCGCGTGACCTCGCTGCCATTAAATTGCTCGTGGTTTCATTAAGTGCTATATCAAATTAATATCTTAAGGACTTTCAAGAGTATAATGATATTCTAAGTTAACAGTCGAAAATTTATTAGACTGAATCTGTATGCGTATATAATTTCCTTACGTGAGTTGAATTTCAGACGGCCTTTAAATAAATTGCTTTGATACAGCTTCAATATAATATATAGAAATATATATATATAGAAATTATATTTACCTATTCGAATAGTAATTATTTTACTAGGTAATGCTTTATGTAGCTGTATTATAAATAATTGCTTTATTTTGATCAAAGGATGTCAAAGAGATCTTTTTTGTTTTCATTTATTTATATTAAAAAAAATGTACGTATTACATGGCATTATTAATTTGGCAATATGAGCCCGAAGGGTAAAGCAGAGAACATTACATTTATAATAATTGGCAGGTATATTTAAAAACAAACATGTGGCACGATAGGTACACGTAAGTAGCGGACTACATGGGCGAGTTATTCATATAGGTGTTATGCGCAAGACTTCCCCGTAATATAGACACCAGCCTCCTTAACTGCATCCGGGGCGCATTAGTAGTGAATACGACTGCTGTGCATGAGGTCTCGGTTCGAATCCCGGGTCGGGCCAACAAAAACTTATTAGGTTTTTCTGTTAAAAAATCTCAATATGAGCCCGGTGTTAGTTAGTTGGCAGTGACAGACACCCCGTGCCTCGAATAGTACGTAAAGCTGTTGGTCCTGCGCCTAATCTCTCGCATGTCGTGTCGGATTATCCGTCCCTCGGATCATGAGGGTTAGGAAACAGAGAGTGCACTTGTGTTTGTGCACATACTTGTGCACTATAATATCTTCTGCGCATCTGCGCAGTAGATATTATAGTGCACAAGTACTGGCCATCTGGCCAGTCACCGTTAAGATTGGCCGCCGTTACCGAAATTCGGTCTGGAGGACAATATACACACCAATCATTACTTATTTTTATTAGGTTACAAATTACAAGTATTCTTGTTAATCCCTCTAGCTAAGCTGTTTGCTTGTATTAGAAGCAGGTCCACGTCAGTACTACAATTAGTGGGATACGACGGCTTAAAAGTAGGTCCAATACTTTGCCATCCCTTTAAATATGATTATCCATAACTAGCGATGTACTGGCAACGAATACTAACTGAGCGCTACTTAATTAAAGGACATTTAAATCCCAATAACACTACACGTTCACATAAATTGCATTTCAGTTAACATTTGACATTGATTAGACTAGAACGGAGCTTTATTCTGGACATATTTTATTACAAGTATTGGCCCTCAATTACCCATTATATTCTTCTGTATTTTACTTAACTTCTTCTTAACGGTATGACCGATAATGATAATTTTTTTGGCAGTAGTGGGATGGAAAATCTTATTTTCACGATTGTTTTTTTTTGTCGTTCGGCTAGGACAACGTCTTTCTAGTCTGCTAGTTATACCTAAACATAAAACCATTTTAAAAACATGCTTATTTAATTTAAGTGCATAATTATTGGTTCGTTATTATGCACTTGAAGACGTGTGTATCTCTTTTTTTTTCAAAGAGCTAGTTACTTTTTCAAATATAATTTTATGCCTCTGTGCATTTCAAATCATACAATAAATGTACAACCAAGTTCAACACTGAGCAACTGGCGTCGGCAGAAATTTGATCAAAAGTATATTGGAGTATTGAACAAAATATTTCACTTGCCAAACAAAGTCAAAACATGGCATTAGATAGACGCATAGTCGACAGAAGAGTATTTTTAATTAGTATGCCATACCAAAACACGGAATTTAACTCTTTGCAAAGCCATTTCGTGAAGCGATAAGTAGCTAATCCGAATCTCAACATAGCCGAAAAAAGGCAGAAACCGAAATCACAGGCAAAATAAATAAGTTCCAATAAAAGCTGAGCACGTCGTATTTCACGACACATTTGCTACTCCCGCGAATCTGTATGAACTTACGGTGAGCGTGAAACTTGTAAAAAGTCACGTATCTGTGGCTCCGGCGACAAAGCATTTTTATACGTTTAAAAACTCTAGAATAAAATTAGAACGACTTGCGTGTTGTTTCACAGAGCTGCAAATTTCGTGTCGCTCATGTTTAGAATTTCATTTGACTTTTTTTAAATGTTATCTAGCGTTCTTTTTCATTTATGTGGACAGTTTTGGGTTTACCTCGTAATCGTTCTCAATTTCGTTAGTTATGGTGAGTAATGGTGGACAGGTTTTAGTTATTTTCTTTAAAACTGTGCCATCAGATAAAGTAACATAGTGTGCAGTTTTATTGCTTGTGATATGTATGATAGTTATTATTGTCGTATTGTATGGAGCTTTAACGATAATAGTTAAAAAGTGATTACGTGCAGCTGTGATGAAATAGTTGCCTTTAATCAAAGCAGTTTTTATATATTGCCTGAACACTTAGCTTCTTCTTAGTATCGGGAGAAAAAGTCACAGTCAAATGTACTGCTTCAGTACTGATTAGCAGACTTTACAAATCTTCGAAAAAATACAGAAATTTGTTGACATGCACGTTTTTACGATATTTTCTCTCCTCTTCAAACTTGTGATAATAATATATATAATTTGCACCAACGTAGACAAATGCATGTCAGCTCTCTATACCCCCTAATGAGAATATCGTTGCTTGAAATTCTATGATGTAACTGTTGCTTCTATTACTTGATTTGATAACAACTTTATAACCAGGTAAAACTCTATTATATTGGACGGTAGTCTTACAAAGAAAATATAAATGGGGCAGCCGCAATAGGAAGACCACAGTGAGTGATATCTGATCATATCGAGGCAATGTGAAGATAGGCAATGTCAAGAATAGTATTAAAATCAATGAAGCAAAAGGTATGTTAGTACGTAGCAAATGCTAATACGTAGTCTCTGCATACAACTTGTAAAAACCAAAAAAGAAAATCGAAAATATAATCATTGAATTAGGAAGAACAAATATTTTAAACAAGCGATCAGTGTTATACTTTTAGGAACCTATCTCAAAATATGATGCTTAAAATGTATAAAAAGAACATTGTGGCAGTAACGTAATCCCAAAACTATGCTACCGAATCTTACGTTTAATATCACGTATCTATAACCTTGCCTACGGTATTGGTATCAGATAGCGAGCTCCATACATTATACGCAATCACAGCACTGATATATCGAGTGAGGGAATGAGGCGCGCGTGACGATTCTAAGATGTCAGGACATATGGGAAGATATTGTGAGCGGTACCAATGGTGTTTAGTCACTACACGTAGTTCTGCATTGGGTATTTAATCATAAATTTGTATTTACAGTTTTGCCTGCTTATGAACGGACGTGGATGTGTCCCTTTAACATAAAGGGAAAATTCTCCGACGAGGCTAGGTGACTATGTGTGGCTAGCCGGGAACTTATACAACATGTACTCGTAGAGTAAATTTCACTTGCGAGATTCAGGAGTGTATAGAGTGATATAGTAACATTTTCACCTACGTGGAGCCATTGCAGCGCTTTCTCAAGATTGACTCGGTGCTACTAAAATGCGTCTGCTAGTGAAGGATGCTGCTAGTTCCAATGAGTTGGAGTTGTATGCCGCTATTAGACTCAATAGGGAATACACGTGGTGAGCATTGAGTGTGCCACAGTGAGTCAGGAAAGTATGGTGAGTCGCGGTATAAATGGGCTGGAACTTGGAATATTTTAAATTTGAAGTATCATAATCTCTGATGAATCAGTTCGAGTCTGACAATTTACTCACACAGTATCAGTATACATACGTACGAGAGAATTGTCAGACTCCGAACCGTAACTGAAAGCTATAATAAAAGCCAAAAAAATTTCGTCGGCCTTGATGGCGTAGTGGTTAGTGTAACCGACTGCCACGCCTGAGGTCACGGGTTCGATTCTCGCACAAGTCAAACATTTGTGTGCATAAACATGGATGTTTGTCTTGGTCTGGGTGTTTCTATGTACAATATGTATGTATATACAAAAAAAAAGTATATATGTATGTTTATCCATTGTCTAGTACCCATAGTACAAGCTCTGCTTAGTTTGGGCTAGATGGTGTTGTGTGTATGTGGTATTATATTATATGTATTATATAATATTATATTATTATGTTCAATTCGTGAATTTCACGATTGTCAATCACCGAACCGATGAGGCAGTCTTGCTCTCCAATAAATAAATATTTTAAATAATACAGAGTAGCGGAAGAATCGAAATGGAAAACCGTATGTTCTATTGGCAGGTAAACACGCTTCAAGTGACGCCGCCAAATTTGAATTGACGTTGCGCTGATAAAGACGCCATAAATTACACCAAAAAGAATCCGCCTTTAATCCTGGCACTTGGATATTATTCGTGAGGTTATCACAAGAAATATTGCTGGAGCTTATATATATGATCTGTCGTATTGAAGAAATATATCCGGAGTGTTCTAGTTTCAGTTGCTTTTTGGTTAAATGCTGAAATAGCGATAACATAGCAGAAAAGCGTGTTCTGTTTGGCTCCCATAATTTATAATAATATACCACAAACTTACAAAAGTCTAAATATAACTTAATTCAGAATAAAGATGCGGGATTTATTAACAGACAAATGTTATTATAATATAAGTGACTTCTTGACTGATAAGATCTGACATGAACATATTATGTATATATATTATAATTTTATTTTTGTTTGGATGTTTGATATTTAATGATTTTTGACATTTAAATAAATTGAATTTACATTATTATTATATTGTATAAAATAGTGACATCTTGACAAAAAAATATATTTTAACAATCAAATGTTATTGCAGTAAGAGTGACTTGACTGAAAATTACGTGACATATTATGCCTTTTTAGATAAAATTTATAATTAATTCAGTAAAGCGAATTTCATTATTATTATAAAATATGCCATTATCTGAATATTAAAATTTAACCTGTTTTTTTTTTTCTAGACATTATTAATCAACTTGTCATAAATACTTATTTATTATCAAATGCTATTGTAACTTGTTTATTTTTATTAGTACGCCTTGATAGGTAAACATGTACGACCTGTAAATCTATTCCATTTTGCATGCTTAACGTTGTATGTAAACAAATGTTTTTTGATAAATAAATTATTATTATCTTTATCTTTAAAAAAGCCGTTCTTGGAATATTCCTTTAGGTTGTCTTCTTACGTTACCGTGTGATGATTGATTTTGGTCCATGATTTTGGACCGTTTACATAAAACAAGTCAGAAGATGCCCTGCGCTGCAAATACGTTTTAAAGCACATTTTGTATTTCAAACGAAGTACTGATAAGTTGGAATATGCTTTTGGATGTAATGGTGTTTTGGAGTTCGGTATTTGCAATCTTTTTCTACTGTAATTGTTCTTGTTTTAGCAATTATTATTTAGAATAGTAGTGTTCTCGTAGTAGGTGTGCACAATATTGATGAAAACTGGATAATTTGGATGGAGAACTGATATAGAAGTCACATAGTAGAGGCCCTTATTGAAAGTCAATATTGTTGCTATCTACAGACTAATACGTTGAAGTAATAAAAATTCTGTGAATGAAGTGTTCAATTGTATTCAATGCATTATTTCTTTGTAATGTTGCTGTATTTTTCTTTATTCAAAGGTAAGCAGTTCTCTTATAACCCCATGTCAATTTTCCCTCACAGCAGAAAATTTTATTATTTTACTTTTTCCCTCTTGTGAAAAATTTTGGTAATATGTAGGTAGGTAAATACTAAGAGATACGACTTTACATTCTACCACGTCACGTGTTCCGCTGCCAATTACGTCAACACGCTCCTCAAAAATGCGTTCTTGTTCCGTAATATGATATAGGAAGATGTAATCGTGTATATGATTGAATAGATAATAGGGATGATAGGTTTTTTATTGATTGTGGAGAGGCACGAGCAAGTAGCGCTCTCCTGATGGTAAGTAGGAATAACTCATAAGTAAAGATCTAAAATACCTGAGTTATAGACCAGCTTTTGTCTACCGTAAACGCAAAAGTCTTTCTAAAATCTTTTTTTATATAAGTTGAAATACAAATACCGCTTGGTGGTAAGAAATTATTGTAGCTTATGGGTTAATGTTTTTGTTATTTTTGTTTTTTTTACGTGGAGGAATGCATATGTTGTACTCGTCGGGGTAAAAGAAAAGATGGAATAAGAATAATATACCTCCCGGAGTACCGAATAAACCTACCACGATGTTCCTCGACAAAACCGCTATCGACGGGGCCGCGCGAATCACTTCCAACAATATTGTCTTCTGTTTACGCGAATGTTATTCATTGAAATTAAACTACTATATACGGATTTTATCGCGTTGTTTATTTATCACTGTATTACAAAATTTTGAAAATATTACTCTACTACTACTATTGATTTTATTTGACTAATTTATAAGCTAATAAAATTATTTAAACTATTAAATCTATTTTTTTTTTTTTTTTTTTTTTTTTTTTGGTTTACACTTTCCCCGAGTAGTAGAGTAATATTTTCAAAATTTTGTAATACAGTGATAAATAAACAACGCGATAAAATCCGTATATAGTAGTTTAATTTCAACACTTCCAACAACTTGAAGTAAGTCTCAACTTGCTAATAAGTGCCGTTCAGTCGTTTAGTCGTAAAAAGGCAACAAGCTACGATAGACTTTCGCATTTATAAAATTATGAGAAATACTTGTAACATAACATATAAACTATAAAGACACGTAACACATAGGAGAAATTAGGCACAGAAAGTATTAGTTTTCTTTTCAAAATCTAATTATATAATCTGATTATCCATTTGTATTTCCTTTCAGATTCATTCTAAAGCCTGCATATACGTAGGACAAATGGTCAGTAAAAGTGAATCGTGCTGGAGAACGCTTTTCGTAAGTACGGTTAAATACTATTGCGGCATCTTGTATAGACTGAGATCTCTGAGCCAGATCTACGTTAATTTACCACAGCTACATTTTTTAAACTAAATGTGCAATATTTAGTTAAGCACGGACTTGAGCAGCGATAGCTCAGTAGAGAGACCAACAGACTGCAATGCAGAGGGTCTCGGGTTCGAACCCACGTCGCGCACCGCCGACTTTCGGAAGTTATATGACTTTTCGAAATTATGGGCGTATTGATTGACAATTATCGCTTGCTCCGTGCCTCGGAGAGCACGTTAATCCGTCGGTTTCAGCTGCCGTGAACATCTATGGCAGTCGTTATTGGGGAAGTCTACACAAAAGATCCCAATGGGTCGAAGTGTCGCCGGTTTGTACTGACTGGCCTCCACATAAGATAAGATAAAATAAGCACGGACTTAAGTTATAAGTGGTTGTCTCACCATTGCCACTGTGCCGAGTGTTGTGGGTTTGTATCCCACACGGGACAGGAATTATGTTGCTCAAATGGTCACACCGAGTTTGAGTGATTCTTTGTATCAGTTTTTTGAATTATTAGTAAAGGATTTCATAGTAATGCGATCGCTGTCATTAAAACAAGTGAGAAACGGCAGTGAATTGCCGAAAATCTTGGAGTTCGAAAAAAATGGTTCAAGTAATATGCAAAGGTCACGGGATACCACGGTCAGAGGTCAAAGGTCATATTCATTTTGGTGGTATATCGACTATGCTGAGTCGAATGATCGTTGACCGTAAGTCTCTAGTTCTTACGGTTATTGAGTTGAAAGTTGTATAACAGACAGACGGACGGACAAAGCTGTTGGATAAGAGCTTTTTCGAACTCTAAAAAGCAACATGTACATTCTCGCCAATTTGAAAGTAGAGCCATTTTTAAACAAATTTTTTTTATTTATCTTCTCTGTACGACCTGTTTGCTTACAAATAAGCTTATAGTAACTTAAACAATATATAAACAAATTCAGCCTCACAACTATAACATAGGCTAACTTATATAGTACAAAGCCTAAAGATTTCTTATGGTATAATTTAGCCTGCGTTACAGGAGGTCGTCTTAATTTTATATCTACTAGCGGTCGCCTAGTGGTCAAAATTCGACCAGAATTCCTAAGCTTGCTACTTTGTTTTCTTTTTTTCCTTATTACATATAAATTAGGTATAGGTAACAATAGTTACAAAGAATTGTACGATGTCAGACGAACAATGCCGAAATACTACGAACGCGATTTAACTGCGTGTGTCAAATGCATGGTTGCGTGCGTGTAGTGATTTTTCATTAATTTCATTCGCTCCTCCTTCTCCATATAAACTTTAACTGTGCCAAATTTCATACTACTCCGCGCAATTTTCGTAAAAAGGGGTACAACATTTTTGCTTCACGTATTAATATATAGATTGTTTTGGTAACTACAATAAAGTTATTAATTAATGAAATGATGTAAGAAAATAAACAATTTATTTATTAATTTATTTATTTATTGGACCATCTACAAAGATACACACAACTTAAAGCCAAATACAAAAGTGTTAAGTAATATAATAAATGTGCACCCTCACTTACAGAAGGCCACAGCACGCAAAGTAGAAACGTACATACAGTTGGCGAAATTTGTCAAAGTTACAAATAGTAAATTACTAATAATTAATTTAAATAATGAATTACAAATAATGAAATACAAATAGCGATATACAAATAATGACATACAAATAATCAAATACAAATAAAGAAATGCAAATGATATATAAATAATGAAATTACAAAAAATAATAATTATTATTCAATATAAAATAAAATAAAATAGGCTTAATCAATGCTATCAGTCAGGTAACAATACAGGTGTTTTTTGAACAAAAGTAAAGAGCTACTAATATCAATATCAGATGTCTTGGATAGTGAGTTGTATTGTCTACAGAGTCTGGGCAACGCAGCGAAGTGACCGAGGTTAGTTTTTGATGTTGGTATATGAAATAAATTATAAGCATTTACACGTGGCAGGCGAGATGGTATGTTGATTTGAAGTTTAGATGTGAGTTTATTATTGTCTACATTCCCGTTAAATAATTTATGTAAGAAAGTGAGATCGAGATACTTTCGTCGGCAACAAAACACAAATAATGGCCTCATTTTCAAACAACAGTATGCTTGCGTTGTCTTCTGTTTACGCGAATGTTATTCATTGAAATTAAACTACTATATAAACTACAGCTAGACTTCATGATACTTTGAGCTCATTCTGCGTAAATAGAAACACCCATGATTAAATTATGTTCGGGTACTTTGAAATAACTACACTGGAACATTGAGACAACTACCATCTTAGTCTCCCCGTGACCATGGCTGCTGAAAAGCAACCGAAACGTCGGGGAAAGTGTAAACCAAAAATAAATAGATTTAATAGTTTAAATAATTTAATTAGCTTATAAATTAGTTAAATAAAATCAATAGTAGTAGTAGTGTAATATTTTCAAAATTTTGTAATACAGTGATAAATAAACAACGCGATAAAATCCGTATATAGTAGTTTAATTTCAATGCTTGCGTTGTTAAACTGTGCTAAGATGACGTAGTTCTAGGGTGTTGGGATCTTATAGTAGTACCACCGTAGTATGCTGATGGTGAACCAACCATCAGTTAGTATATTCTGCATGGTAAAACAGTAGATCAAGCAAAGTCTCTGTAGCAAGAATACCTGCAATTTACCTGTCTATAAAATATTTAAAAATGTAAGTACTTGACAAAATATTTGATTAACTGACATAAAGTCACACTCAGGAAAACCATAATACTGTTACGTGCTGGGTTCGAGGGATAAGAATGTAAACAATATTACCGACTAAAATACGTTTTATTCTAGCACACAATTAAATTTAAAACACAACTAATGCTGTCAACACAAAATAAATTAGGATGTAAATTTATAATATGTGCATTACCTTACTCAAATAAATTTCATTATCATGAAAATAAATATATCCATGACATGAATTTATGTATGTATAATCTGAAATGTCAATATAAGGACATTTTATGTTTTGATACTAATATATTTATTAGTAATTTTATTTTGACAAAAGATAATATGTATCTTTCATTATATTACAAACCACAACTTGCTAAATTATTAGCATATAATATACAAAATGACACAGGTACCTGTAGGGTATCCATGAATTTAATTTCTGTAAATAACTCTATTTCAATCAATTCTTCTATTATAAATAATGACAAAGTTGATTTAAACTTAAGGTTGGGACAAAGGATAGAGGTTATCAATTGAGTGTTGCTCACCAAAACATACAAGGACTATCCGGCAAAGATTTAGAGTTAAGTTTATTTCTAGAGACCCACAATGTTCAGGTTATGTGTATAACAGAACATTGGCTCAAAAGCTATGAAGTAAGTTTTTTAAATAGTATGAATTATATGGTACATAGTGCCTTTTCAAGAACACAAGCCATTCACAGTGGTTCTTTAATACTTGTTGCAAACACAACAACTTGCAGGGAACGTAAAGACATAACTTGTCTGTCTATAGAGCGTACCATAGAACTGTCCTGTGTTGAGCTTGAATGGTATATAATTATTTGTGTATATCGCCCCCCATTGAGTAACTTTAACCTCTCAAACCCCGGACGCCCCATATAGGGTCGGCATCAGTGATGGAAGATGTAATTACTAAAATCAGAACTAGTAGGAAATACATATTAGTATGCGGTGATTTTAATATTAATATACTAGATGGCTCTTCCTTGGTAATAGACTTATAAACTTATTTAAATCATTTAATTTAACGAATTTGTTTTTGGAACCAACAAGAATAACTGCCACGTCTTCCACTTGTTTAGATAACATTTTCAGTGATTGTAACGCTTCATACAAATTAGTTACCACTGACTTAACCTCAGATCACTGTGGACAATTAGCAATGTTTCCAAACATTAATAATAATAATATTAAACAAAAGATACTTGATAAATCTCCTAATAAGGAGTATGACAGCTTTTTTGGTATTGTTAAGAAAGAATTTGATAATACGTTTAGGTTTAAAGTAAAAGTTATTAAAGGAACTAGGTCATTTAACGAATGGGCAACCGTAGGTATTTATAAGAGCAGAATGAAAATGTATGAGTTATATAGTATGAAAAATTTAATTTTGATCCTACTTTTACAGAATAATTATATAAATAACTTTTTAAAAATTTTGGAGTTATTCTTAACATAAGAATAATTCCAAAATTTTTAAAAAGTTATGCAATTTAGCTAAGTCCAAGTTCGTCAGTAACTAAATCAAACAGTCCTCTAATAAAGTTAAAGCTACCTGGCGAGCTATTAACGAAGCTAGTGGCAAGATAACTCAAAGAGACAATAGTATTAGTCTGATGGATAATAATAAAATGATCAAAAATAATGCCGATGTAACATACGTGTTCAATAATTTCTTTGCTAGTGTACCGATTACCACCACGAGCGCATTAAATTCTTCATCTATAGACGCAGAGAGGTTATTACATTTCAGCGTAACAAAGTGTAGAGTATTATTTAGATTTGATTATGTTAACGCAACTGATATTATCAACGCTTTTGAATCTCTGGAATCTAAAAGTACGGGGGATCTCTGGGGTATCTCCGTTAAGGTCGTAAAAAGTATAATAGATATAGTTGCTCCTTATTTAAGTGGGTTATTTAATAGGTGTGTAGATTCGGGAGCTTTTCCAGATTTGATGAAAAATAGTAAAATCATACCTTTATTTAAATCCGGTAGTAAAACTGATCCTAGTAATTTTAGGCCAATATCAATTCTACCAGCTTTTAGCAAAATATTTGAAATATTAATACTCAAGCAATTACTTAGACATTTTAATTTAAATAGCCTCTTTCATGACAACCAATATGGCTTTACTAAGGGTCGTTCAACAACGGATGCAGGAGTAGCTTTACTCAAACATATATACAGAGCGTGGGAAAACTCACAAAATGCTATTGGTGTTTTTTGCGACCTCTCAAAAGCATTTGACTGCGTCTGTCATGATACGCTCATACGGAAACTAAGGCATTACGGTGTTCAGAGTAATGCACTGGATGTAATTACGTCGTATTTGAATAACAGGATTCAGTGTGTAGATGTCAATGGTACAAAATCAAATAGCTTAACTGTAAAGCTAGGGGTGCCGCTAGGTTCGATTTAAGGCCCATTTTTATTTTTAATTTATATAAACGATTTACCTTTTTATTTGAACAATATTTGTGACGTTGTACTGTTTACTGACGATACTTCCTTAATATTTAAAGTAAATAGGAATAGGGACCATTTTGACGAAGTAAACAGTGCATTGATTCAAGTAACAAAATGGTTTACTTTAAATAATTTAGTACTGAACCCCAAAAAAACAAAATGTGTTAAATTCATACTGCCTAATGTAAAACATCTTGGTCCTAGCATAACATTGAACGGTGAGGTACTGGAAGCAATAGAATCCACAGTATTCCTGGGCATTACACTTGATTCAAAGTTACAGTGGGGTGCGCAAATATCTTGTCTCTCAGCGAAACTTAGTTCGGCCGCTTACACCATTAGAAAAGTCCGTGGATTAACTGACGTTGATACAGCTAGATTAGTTTACTTTAGTTACTTTCACAGCGTTGTTATTTGTCATATGGAATATTATTATGGGGAAAAGCAGCTGATATACAAAGTATTTTTATATTGCAAAAAAGAGCTGTGCGTGCAATTTATCAATTAGGAACTAGAATCTCGCTAAGAGAAAAGTTTAAGAATATAGGTATTTTAACTGTAGCATTACAATATATTTATTTTAATATCATGCATGTCCGTCAAAATATATATTTATACATAAAAAATAGTGACATACATAACATCAATACGAGAAATAAATATAAATTATGTGTTCCATTCTACCGTCTACATAAAGTTCATGGTTCCTTCATGGGTCTTGGTATACGTTTTTATAATAAAATCCCGAATAATATTCTAGAATTACCAGAGAATAAATTTAAAGTTAAAATTAAAACTTGCTTAATTTCTAAAGCATATTATAATATAGATGATTATTTAAATGACAAACATCCATGGCACTAATATTTGCATCAGATCACAGGATATTAAATGAAAAATAATAACATTTATGTTTTTTTTTTAATATACGTATATATTTTTTTTTTGTAATATTACACCTTGTTTAAGCTGGAATTTGCATTGTTGTTACATTCAGTCGTATTTTAATCAAGAAGAATGTGCAATAAAGACAACTCGTGATTATGGACAGTTCCGTTAAGCTTTCTTTTGAGTCTTATTCTGAATTCTGGTTTAATGGAATTCGATAATTTACTTACTACATTTTATTTAAACAATTAGATTAAACTACTACTAAAATCACGTCTTGTCTTGATTATTTATGTACATGTAAGTGGATGCTCCTATTTACTATACTGCTGCTTTAGAGGCTACCATCAATTTTTATCAAATGCTTGAGTATGTTGAGTAGTAGTTCATGGAGAAATGGTTGCAGCACCTTACAGTTATGATTTGTAAACGAAATATTATTGTACACTTGGCGATTAAAAAGAGTGGCTATGAGTTTCTTGCTCGTTCTTATCATGAGCCCTACACACCCTTGCTTTGCTGAACGTGGCAGTAAATGTACATTCACAGAAAAAAAAATTACATGTAACTTTGACATTCATAAGTGTTACCTTGTAACCTAATTTGAATAAATTTATTTTGATCTTATTTGATTTCAACAAACGCTATACTACACTGTTCCATTGTAACTGCTTCAAACTGCGTAGTATTTTTGCTTCCGCTCGCTTTGATGAATACTTGTCCGCTTACGATTGTAAACTGACTCGGCGAGTGCTAGCGTTCCCCTTTTATACGCGGTTAAAGAGTTTCCGGAGTTTTCTAGAAACGTCATACCCGGCATGTAAACAATACGAAGATTCGAGAATGTGCCAGCGTTCTCTCTACTCTACTCGTACCGACGAATCTACGTAGTTCCGTAAGTATTCAATAGATGGCGCTGAAATAAATTATTAGACGGAACTGCCGAGTCTTCCCCACAATGCCGAGAGATGGCACTGGGTGTAACAATACATATGTGGATCATATTAATATTTGTCTCGCGTGGGATTCAAACCCACAATACTCAGCATAGTGGCAACTACAAGGCAACCGCAAGCCCGCTGCGCCATCCGTGCAGCCACTTTGTCCTGTTGCTGAAAGGACAGATATTATGTTAATGAATAAAGGAATAACTGTGTACTTGAAACCTTTTGTTCCTGTTCGATCCAAACATTGTTTACGTAAAATTTTGTTCTTTTGACAAATAGTTAACGAGATTGGCTATAAAACAAGGGCTTGAACAGTGTTTAATTTTGAGCTTCAAAATACATTTTATAGGAACTAAGGCGCTGAGTGACTGTTATTTACTTTGATTTAAATAAAGATCAGTTCACACTGAGGTCATTGACCTACTAATACTTTGATTGTAAGGAAAGCGTAGCAGTTAAGTGGTCGCCTCGCTGCTTTTTCTGCGCTGAGTGTTGTGGGTTCGAATCCCACACGAGACAGTTATTTGTGTGATCCACATATTATTGCTTTGAGACTCGGTGTACTTTGTTTTAGTTAATGTGTTTGTGAGGTCCGCTGCGACGCAAATATAGTTAATCCAGGGTAATTATCGTTTTAAAAATAATAAATACATGCATGTGTTTAATTATAGTATTTCCATTTGTCCTTGAAGCTTTTTAAAAGTTTTTTAAATGATTAAGACTGCCTACATAAGATTACCTGCAAAAATTAGATAGATCTTAGCCTATTTGTCATTCTATAATATAATAATACCAGCCCTATATATATAAAATATTCCACTGCTTTGCACGGGCTTTCGTCATCTACGGCCTCGACTTGCCAAATAACTGTTTAAAAAATATCTTCAGGCACAAATCGACCCCACTTTGGTGTATACCAACCCTTACAATTTACGCTCAAACATTTCAAATTTACAAACATGTTTTCCATTCCTATGATTAAACTTTTAGAAACATTTTAGTCATAAAATTTCAACCCGAGTTTAGGTTCAGAGTTTTGCGACTTGTCAAACTTTCGCGTTCACTTCTCGTCTGCAATAACAAGTTGTAAGTTGTAGAAGAAATGGGTTTATTTGAGTGTGAGGTGAAACTGTGGAAATATAAAGGGATTTCAATTCAATTACGAAAATGGGCATAAATTGAAAGGTTTACGTTCTATTTCTGAAAGGTAGATAAACACAATTGTTAATACACGGTCAAAAGTTTGCAATTGCTGAGATTGGCTGATTGAATTACCAACAACCAATTAAATCACTTGATATGATTTTGACACGTCGTCAAAATTTGCCAGAACTTCTTTTGTTTTATACTACACTAGATTTTGTCTGCGGCTTCGTTCGTATAAATATTAGGTTAGTAACAGTCATTTTTCCTGGATGAAAGGTAACCTATATCCTTTTACCCTGACAATGTGTATGCGAAATTTCATATCATCATGATTGGTCGAGTATTTAAGGCGTGAAGGAGTAACAAACAAACTCACATTCGCTTAAATAATATTAGTAAGGGTTATTAGGTTTTTCTGTTTAGAAATCTCAATAGCAGCCCAGAGTTAGAAAGTTGGCGGTATTAGACACCCCTATACCTCGGAAAGCACGTAAAACCGTTGGTCCTGCGCCTGATCTCTCTCCGGTCGTGTCGGATTACCATCCCATTGGATCATGAGAGTTAAGCAGCAGAAAGTGCAATTGTGTTTGCACACACACGTGTGCACTATAATATCTCCTGCGCAGATGGTCAGTCTCCGTTAAGACTGGCCGCCGTGACCGAGATTTGGTCTGGAGGACATTATCAGTAAGGATAACGATTGACGACAAACAAGTATACGATTTGACGGGTGCGTCTCATAACGTATAAACTCATTTGGTCTAATTTCATTTTATTATCGTTCATAAGATATAATCAACGTGAGATATACCAACTGTTGATATAATTTCTTTACATATAACATTTATTTATTCTAAAACTTAATTAGTATAACGTTGTTTGATATAACGTTTATGTAATCAAAAATAATTTAGTCTAACGTTTAATATATATAAAAACGTCATTATGGTTAACACCCCGACTCAAAGTACTCCGACTCGGATAGGTTAGGTTAGAAAGCTAAGTAAGCCTTCGTGGTTATTTTTTTGATACCACCCAGAAATAGGAGCCCCGCTAAGCGGGGCTCCGTCGACCTATCTTAGCGCAGGTGGTAATCAGTTACTAGTTATGTTTAATATCTACTTAGGTTACTATTACCTATAACTACGATAGAACTTACAAAGAATAAAACAAAGAAAAATACTTTTAAATATTTTCATCATATTAGACCAAATAAGTTTTATATCTTTTGAGTGGTATGTCAAACGATTTTATATTTAATGTATGTTATGTCAAACGATGTTAAATTTAATGTATGTTATGCGTACAGAAATTAGTTATTTTAAAATTATATCAATCGTTTATTATATTAACTAATCGCTATATTAAATAAAATTATAGGTTCCGTTGTTATATGTTGTTAATATTAGAGATTTTGTTGTTATATCATCTATTACTTACCCAGATTTGACTGTCTCAGTAGCGCAGAGATAGTGGATGCTACTGCTGTGAAAGAAATCTTGGGCTCGATTCCTGGGTTTGGCAAACTGTTATTGACTTTTTCTGAATAGACATGAAACACAGACAGTGTTATCATACATAGTAGTAATCTGTATATTAGAGTTAACTTTGTTTTAGCCTAAAAATAAACATCGCTGTAATTACCGATCGATCATCACTTCACTGACTACCTATCAATAATTGATAGGCAGTCAGTGAAATTTAAAGCTTTTATATTTTATACTCTTTTACCATGATATGACAAAATCATCAGTACCTATTTGATGGCTCCAACTGACACTAAGAATAATTTAATTTGAAGAATATGAATAATAAATAACTGGACCTGTTAAAAAAAATGTCTCGTCTAATTTCTGTTTTGAAGTTGCTGATCCTACCAACCTTGCACTATAGAAAAACTTTATACGGATCGCATCGATAAGCCCAAATAACACTAAGACACTACTGTTGTTGTGTGTGATTAATAGAACTGAGACGTGGAACTACATCTTTATATATATAAATCTACTGTGCGTGTGCTTGTAATTAAACTCCTCCTAAACGGCTGGACCGGTTTAGATGACATTTTTTGTGTGTCAAGTGGATTTGTGAATGGTTTAGACGGAGATTTTTTTTTCGTGTGTGCTTGACAACTTCTTTCAGGTCCACTAGTATATACTATAATTTTATAATTTTGTAGAACAAACACATTTTGGGGCCGAATAAGAGTCGGTTCTTCTACACGGCACTTCAATAGTGCCGCAGTAAAGGTTTAAGTCACTGTATTCTTAATATTGTCTTCTGTTTACGCGAATGTTATTCATTGAAATTAAACTACTATATACGGATTTTATCGCGTTGTTTATTTAATACTCTATTACATAATTTTGAAACTGTTACACTACTATACTATACTATTAAACTTTACTAATTTAAAGCTAATTAAATTATTTAAACTATTAAATCTATTTATGTTTGGTTTACATTTCCCCCACGTTTCGGTTGCTTTTCAGCAGCCATGGTCACGGGGAGAATTTTAATAGCTTAAATAATTTTATTAGCTTATAAATTAGTAAAATAAAATCAATAGTAGTAGTAGTGTTATATTTTCAAAATTTTGTAAACAGTGATAAATAAAGAACGCGATAAAATCCGTATATAGTAGTTTAATTTCAATCACTGTATTCTGTATTGTGCTATTTATGTATTCAACCGAATGGCAGCTATACGTTTGGCATAGTGTTTTAATGTTCGTCTACTGCTGCCAGTGCAATGTAAGTTAAACGCTCGATCCCCATAAAAAATGTGATGTACGAACTGGTGTTGTCCTGAGTGTTCTTTGTGGCCTTCGCTTGAATGTTTGTATAGTTCTATTTCTTTTCCCTAGCCTTTATTATTCCCAAGTCACTTGGGGTCGACTTTTCTAGTCTAACCGGATTTGACTGGAAATCAGTTTTTACACGGAGCGGCTGCCATCTGACCTCCGCAACCCGAAGGTTAACGATACTCTAAGGCTACACCAGTGTCAGGATATTATAGGGCACAGACTTCTCAATAACGACTGCCATAGATGTTCATGGCAACCGGGATCGACGGCTTTACGTGCTCTCCGAGGCACGGTGCAGGCGATAATTTTATCAATCAAATACGCACATAATTTCGAAATGTCATATATCTTTCGAAAGTCAGAAGTGCGCGACGTGGGTTCCAACCCGAGACCCTCTACATTGCAGTCTATTGTTCTCCCCACTGAGCTATCGCTGCTTGTAAAGTTCTATTCAATACAGATTATTGTGAGCAATAATTATATATATCTTATAAACATACATAGTCCTCTTATCCAGAAAGGAGTAGTCAAAGATGTAATATACTCAAATTTTTAATAAAGCTCTGCGAACTGAGAATCGAGTCTGAGACCTCATCCATAGAAGTCGCATTCCGCTGTGCCACTGTCAATCTGTCTCTCTAACACTGTCTTATTATACCTAGCTTATCTTCATAATATACAAAACTCTTTCTTATGAGCGCTTAACGGAAGCCCCTCTTTAAGCAGATGCGGTAGTCACCATTAAGCAAGCAAAGCAGGAAAAGACGATCTCGGTACGCTTAAGTTAAGTATGAATAAGTTAGATTGTGCGTACTAACACAAGACTATTCCATATTCAAGAGAAGAGACATAAAAATCCTCGGCTTTGCGACGAGTGAAAATGCAATCTCTGAGTAACTAAAAAGTTTTCAAGAAAACGATCGTAGCGGTGCTCGTATGTGACACACTGCTGAAGCTGTATAACGAGCGTTTAGTTGTTTAGACTTTTAAGTTAATTCTGTTTTCTAGTATCCTTACTAATATTATAAATGCGAATGTGAGTTTGTTTGTTTCTTACGCCTTTACTCGGTAACTACTCAACCGATCTTCATGAAATATCGTAGACACGTAGTCAGGAGTACAGAAAAGGACACGGGGTAGGTTTCATCCTGATAAAAACATACTCATCCCGAGGGTTCAAAGTTTAGTAAGATTTAGTTTATAATCTTATATATAAAATTCTCGTGTCACAATGTTAGTTACCATACTCCTACGAAACGGCTTAACCGATTTTGATGAAATTTTATATGCATATTTAGTAGGTCTGAGAATTGGCTACTATCTATTTTTCATAGATAATTTTATTTTTTAAATCTTTTGGTCAAAAGATTTTTTTTATGGCAAAACGACCTTTGCCGTTCAGCTAGTATTTAACTAAAATTAACGAATAAGTTAACTATACATGTAAAAAAATTGTAACTGGTCTATGTTTGTATAGAAGATATTTACATGAAGTTTAATAAGAGCTATAGAAACCAAAACAATTATTTTTAGGTTTTTGTCCGTTTATCTGATTATATGTTTATACGCCCATGGCACGAATACTACTGAATGAAATTCTTGTCGAGTCTTGAATTAAATTCAGTTGTTATTTGTTTAGGGTAATTTATAGTGTCAATATTATATTAATAAATCGCACATTTCGATAAATATCATCTGAAAATATTACAAATACTTACGTACTTTGAAATAAATATACACAAGTAAATCACCAGCTTATGGTTAAATAACCTACTCCATGCGGCTACTCAGAATTTCTAACGAGAGACCAACAACATTACACCATACTATCGGTCTTGTGTAATGTGTCGAAATTCGAATCCAACACTTTATGATCTCAATCCTTCTTACAGGCTAAGACAGAACTGACTGACTGAGACTTCTTACAGAAAGACTTATCGTCGGAAAACCAATAGTAAATTTGATAATCTGACATCTGAAAGAGCCAATGACACAATATTGAACTCATCAAATCTAATTCCAAGCTCTTCACACTATTCGTCAGTGTGTAACATGTAAAGTCGACCCGCCAATGTTTACAGACGACTTTGAAGGGGAAAGCTTTCACATTGCCTTCCAACCTTTCTGTTTGCCACCTCGAGATTTGTGTGTTGTACTCTATGTACGCGTGTAGTTAAGTGGGCTTAAGATTATTTGTTCTGGAATATGACAAGAATGCGGCGGTGAAAAAGGCGTAAGTTATTCATGGTCTCTGTACCGGGCTTACATACGTATATACATTATAGGACCCCGGTCTCTAATGTAGCCACAATTATGCTCTAAGCAGGGAGCACTCAATAAGACATTCAATTGCTAAAATTATTTTAATAACTAATGCTACAAAGTTGTTCTGAATAAAGCGCCTAAATTATCTTATTGTCATTTCGACATACGTTATCCGCCTGTAAGATAAGTAAGATTAATAGCATCCGTATATAAATCTTTTACTTTTTGGGGAAGCAAATAATAAAATATTACTTTTCACTTCGATTTGGAATTTATTATTTAGACCCGAATGTAAGAAACAAAGTTTCGTTTTGCTGTTATTATTTATGTAAGGTGTAAGAAACATAGATTAAGTATAACACAAGTAGATTCGCTTACAACGAAATTTTCGAGATTTTTAGATATTGAATTGTTAGTTAAATCATTGACGTGTGCATTCCTATCTACACATGTTATGGTGCTTATTAAACATGGTATTTGACGTAGTAACATATTATTCAAAAGTCTTTGCCAAAAAAGCAGCAGTCCACGTTTGCGGGTTACCGGAGAGTTATGGAGTGTTTCAGGTATCCAGCTATGAGACTGGGTTAGAACGAGTTTTAGACCCCATGCTGCTACTAAGAATTCCATAAACAGGAAATTACAATAACAGCTGGCACGACCCAGATTTTGAACCTCAGACTGGCCTAGCAGTAGTGAATACCCTAGTCGTAATCACTACTGCTGCCAACGAGACAAATCCACCATCAAAGCTGCCATGTCAGATATATTATGTATCAGATAATGTCATGCTATAAGTTAAAGCATGACAATTTATTATTAATAGCTAACAAAGTATATTATCCTTCTTGTTTAGGTATTTCTTTGACATAAAAACTTAAGTGCCTGGAGCCATTACATTATTAATCCACCCAGCTTCGAGCATCATCAATTTTGTGATCTCGCTGGAGAAAACTATAGCCGTAAACTTGCCGCTAGAATATTTAACAGGTGTGCACTTACATGCTCTATAAAACACTCGTTTCCTATTCAAGTATTTACTTAACTTGTAGAAAAATATAGTATGATCACTTAGCTATATTATATGTATATAAAATCAATGTGAGAGGTCATTATAAGAGCTATAGAAGACAAAACAATTATTTTTAGACTATATTGTAATCTGTTTATCTGTATGTTTGTACGCACATAACTCAAAAATTCCTGCATGACATTCAATATGAATTTTACAGTTCTATCGCTGGAGGTCTAACTTAAAATGTGTTAAATGTTTTATCTGGATACCCCGGCTAGAAGTTGAGTAGGTACTGTGTATATAGATTGGCTTCTTCTTACGCGCAAAGATAGAAAAATATAGATAGGTGTAGATGATAAATTCTTCATAGCGACAGCTCAGTGGGGAGACCAATAGATTGCAATGTAGAGGGTCTCGGGTTCGAACCCACGTCGCGCACCTCTGACTTTCAGAAGTTATATATGACTTTTCGAAATTATGTGCGTATTGATTGACAATTATCGCCTGCTCCGTGCCTCGGAGAGCACGTTAAGCTGTCGGTCCCGGCAGTCATGAACATCTATGGCAGTCGTTATTGGGAAGTCAGTGACCTATAATATCCTGAATCTGATCTAGCCTTAGGGTATCGTTAGCCTTCGGGTTGCGGAGATCAGGTGACAGCCACTCCGTGTAAAAACTGATATCCAATCAAATCCGTTTAGACTAGAAAAGCCGACCCCAAGTGACTTGGGAATAATAAAGGCTAGGGAGAAGAAGATGATAAATACTTCCAAGCTCCACGCGTACAAAGTTGCAGTCGAAAGCTAATATACAATAAAAGTGTAATTTTTTTATTTAAGCCGTCTGATGACTAGCGGTTACCATATCCTATGAGCACTTGCTATGCGAAGGGTAAGGGAATCAGAGATGTGAAAGCATGTTCGAAGTAGATAATGTGAGCTATCGTAACTATAACTATAACCTCATGGTCATAACGCATAAGTAGTGTTCAATTTTGACTCAGCGTCTGGTAAATGATGGTTTTCCTTGGGTAAACTGGATGCTATCGTAACTACTCCATCATAAGTCCATTAGACTCTGGTAGTTGAGCCAACAGCTTACGTACCGTGCTTAACATTAGGTGAGCTGTTGGCTAACTGTTGTTTATACCTTTATTTCCTGTGTTTTCGTTTAACATAACAAATACTGCTGCTAACAAATTGATGTACTTTATTGCGTGTTGCTTTATGAACCAATTAAAACGACGATGTGGTGATTGAATATTGACTCATTTATTGTTACTTAATTAAGGCTTATATACTAAGTTATTATACATACGTAGTACGGACCTATATAGGAAAGGGAAATTATGATGTTTACTTTATTTGCATAATTAACAATATTAACTATTATGTATTACGGCACGTAGTATTTTGCTTTGCTAATAACAAGTTATATATATCACGTTTGCATGTACTATACTATACTATGATATACTATGGCTTTCGCCATAGATATTCCCCGCTTGAAGAAAAAAAACTAAATTACACATAGTAATAATTAGATTAGAAAAAAAATAATAATACAGATTAATTTTATGCCTACGTTTCTAAACAACGTTTGCGTCTCTAATTATTTTCGTAAGCCTCTTCTCGATCTTATTGCTTACGAATTTGAATACTATGACTATGGTTGCGATTGTACATATGACAACCCTTGCTATCGTCATGAATATTATCCAGCTCCGGATCCCTTGTACTTCCTCGACCACTTGGGAGTGCAGGTTTAATAAATCTTCTGGTTTTACTGCATTGTTCTGCACCATGTTGATTTGTTCCTTCTCGTGGCTCGAGTTTGATCCCATGCTATGTGTTGTTTCGACGCTGTGCTAAATGAATGCATAAAGTAGTGTTATTCTAGCTTATATATTATAATTGGAATCTAACCGTCGGGCGGGAGATTCTACCAGAACGTGTTCTTGTTTCTGTTTTCTTATCTGCTTGTGAAGTTTTCGTTATCTGGTCGTCTATTGCCCGTTTGCTTATCTTGCTATCGTTTAACATGAATGCAGGTTTAACTCTATCGATAGCTACACTTTTTTGTCGTCCGTTTATCAAGATCGTGAAGATCGATCATTTCGACTGATGACAAGATAAGGACCATCGTACGGCGGTGTAAGACTTGGCCGTAATCGGTCACAACGTAAGAAAACGTGCTTACATTCCGATAACTGTGGGTGCACGAATATCTTGTCGTTCTTACTTTGTCTTTGTGGAACAGAAATCATGTGTCATCATCCTTAATTTCTCTGATAAAATCTGCGTATGTTAAGTTATTATGTGTCTCGAAAAATGCTCCAGGCAATCTAATTGTTGAACCGTATACTAATTCAGCTGCCGAGTATCCTGTGTCTCGCCGTAAACTCGTACGTATGCCAAGTAAAACGGTAGCTAACTCTTTTGTCCAACTGATTGTGTTACCTCTTGCTATCAATGCCGTTTTCAATGTTCTGTGCAGTCGTTCTACTTTAGAGTTTGACTGTGGATGATATGGGGAGGTTCGAATTTTATGAATTCCCATTAAGTTTGCTAAATTTTTGAATATTTCAGATTCAAATTGGCGTCCCTGGTCTGTGGTAATGTATTCAGGGCATCCGAATCGGGCTATCCAGCCTTCATATACCGTTCTGGCTACGGTTTCTGCAGTTATATCAGCTATGGGAAATGCCTCTGGCCATGAAGTACAACGATCTATCATTGTAATTATGTATCGTTTGTTTTTAGAAGTGGGTAGAGGCCCAACTAAATCAATATGAAGATGGGAAAATCTTCCTGTTGGCATGAATTTTCCGAATTGTGATTTTGTATGACGATGTATTTTTGCTCGTTGACATTGTAAACATGTCTCAGTCATCTTATTTACGTCTTTATTCATATTTTCCCATATATAGTTAGTTGAAATCAGTTTTCTCGTAGTATTCTTACCAGGATGGCTAATGTTATGAAAACTTTCGAAGATAGTTTTCCTGAATTTGAGGGGCATAAAAGGGCGTTGTTTTCCTGTTGATATATCGCAATAAATCTTAATATTTTTATCTGGAAAATGTATTAATTCTATTTTTAACGATTTATTGGCTTTTAATCGTTTTAACTCGCTGTCATTCTTTTGATATTTTTCTACCTCGTACCAATTGATTGCAGAGGGTAAGGATATCGTTTCGATAACTCGAGATAAAGCATCGGCTACCAAATTCTTGTGGCCGCTGATGTGCTGGATATCCGTACTGAATTGTGATATATAATCCAGATATCTGATTCGTCTAGGGGTATCATCCAATGACGGCTTCTTATCGAAAGCATGCATTAGTGGTTTGTGATCCGTGAAGACCGTAAATTCTCGTCCTTCGATGAGTCTTCTGAAATGTTTTATAGCCATATAAATTCCTAGTAGCTCTCTATCGTAAGTAGAGTATTTTGTTTGGGCTTCACTTAGTGATTTGGAGAAAAAAGCTATCGGCTCCCATTTTTTGTTTCTTCGCTGCTGTAGTACAGCGCCTACGCATTTGAGACTAGCATCCGTCATTAAAGCTATTTGCGCGTTGCTGTCCTATCTTCAGGACCCGAGTAGATAGGGTTTCGGGGGGAGAACTACGGGTCTCCCCCTTTGGACCAGGGTACTGCGGGGTCAGGAAGCCCACTGCGCCTCGAAAGGCGTGTTCTATCGACCGCTGACTAGAGTGCGCGGTGCCTGACATTGGAGTTGGACTCGCAGGGGTATGTGGTTGGCCGCTGAGGGCGACATGTTCGTTTGCTCGGCAAGCACGTTGCATTCGAGCGTTGGACTCAGACGCGGCCAGTGCGAACCAGTCGGTCGCATGAGGCACGGAGTTGCCTTTAGCGAAGTGGCAGTGTGGTTTCACTGCCGCAACGCATCTCGGGAGCTTGCCTGCTCAGCAAGTAAGAGTCATAGCTGGAGTGACTCGGGCCACACCCGGCTTGTAGGCCTATTTGGGTAGGCATACGGATGTATGTCGGGAAGTGAGCGTGCCTTACACAGCTCCGGTACCATACTGGAGATATGGGAGGCGGCTTCTCCGTCGGCTTCAGCGAGGTTATCGTTAGCAACTCCTTTGAGTTGCGAGTAGTGAGCGGCTTTATTGCTCCGGTACCTATCTGGTGAATAGGTAGTGTCACTTGGGCACGAGGTAGCTCGCTTACGAGAACCGGATCTCTGAGGTTAGGATGGAGAGTCGGGATTTGGGGACAAGACCTGTCTATAACTGGTCCCGGAAGGTGCTCTCGGGCACTGGAAGGTACAGCGGCTCCTCTAATATAACCTAACGGTTGGTGTAGGGGAACGCTATATCATAAACTGGGATAGTCGTAGAGGAAGGGGATGTCCGGACATGCTAATGTAGTTAATTGTCGAATGTCCTGCTTGCAACATTCAAACGCGTGGTTTGCTTCGGTATTCCACTGTATAACTGTCTTATCATTTTTCTTACAATTAATTAAATATTTATTTAATGGTGCTTGATGTTTTGCTGCATGTGGAATACTGCTTCGGTAGAAGTTAATCATACCCAAAAAACGTCGTAATACATTTATTGTTTGTGGTTTAGGGTAATTGTTTATGGCTTGAATTTTTTCCATAGTAGGAGTCAACCCTTGGCTCGTTATATGATAACCGAGGAAATCAATTTCCGACTTGGCAAATTCGCATTTGTTTGTATTTATTGTTATGCCGTGATCATGCAAGCGCTTAAACACCTCTTCTGTGTTCATAATGTTCCTTAATATTATTTTTCTTATCAGCGATAAATATGTCGTCTACATACACGAATACGTAGTCCAAGTCTCTGAATATGGAGTCCATAAATTTTTGGAAGGACTGTGCTGCGTTTCGTAACCCGAATGGCATTCTGATGAATTCAAAAAGTCCAAAAGGGGTTATAATCGCTGTTTTCTCTGGTTCAGCTACGGGCAGAACGTGAAAAGCTTTCTTTATGTCTATTTTGCTGAAAATTCCTTTTCCGCTTGCCACGTACGTAAAATCAAGTAGCCTTGGAAGTGGGTACCTGTCTGGTACTGTTATTTTATTTAGTGCGCGGTAATCTCCACATGCTCTCCATTCGCCATTCTTCTTCTTGACTAAATGAAGTGGCGATGCCCATTGACTGCTTGACGGTCGGCAAATTCCCATATCCATCATGTCTTGGAATTCCTGTTTTGCAATTCTGTATTTATCAGGAGGTAATGGACGCGCTCGAGTAAATACTGGGAAACCTTTTGTTATTATTTGATGCTGTACTTGGTGCTTGGTAGGTAGGTTCATCGATCTAGGCTTTGTAATGTCTTCATATTTCTCTAACAATCGCTTTATTGGTTCCTGTAGAGAAGCGTTTAACGATCGGACTGATGCAATGTTTGCTCTCACTATTTTGGCAGGCGTTTTCAAACCTGTCTTTTTATCGATCAGTTTTTTTCCGTGTATATCTACTAATAATTGATAATGATCCAGAAAATCAGCTCCCAGAATTGACATCTTGACATCGGCAATGGTAAATGTCCATTTAAAGCTTCGGCGAAGTCCTAGGTTAAGCATTAAAGTGCGTTCCCCGTATGTATTTATAGGGCTGCCGTTGGCGGCGAATAATTTGTATTCGCATGCTTTGCTCTCGTTATTTGTGCGATTGATAACCGAAATGTTAGCACCCGTGTCGACTAAAAATCTATAACCACTGTTTGACTCAGTTATAGTTAGACGGTTTGCTGGGTGAATAGCACAGAGACCCGTCGTTTTCTGTGCTACTTCTAGTTTTCCGACGGCCCGATATTTTTGTTCATATTCCACGAACATGGCTTCTTGCATTTATACGAATCTTGCTTGAAACGATTATGATAATAACAAATTCCATTATGCGAGCTTCTGTGGCGCGACCTTGACCGTGAGTGTGACGTATGGCGTGAATGGAATTTGCTGCGTTGCATAGGTTGATGCTCGCGTGCGCTACGTAATGCATTTATTTCTATTCGTATAGCTGCAAGTTGTGACGATATGTTTGTTATTAAATTAATGTCAACCGATGTCTCTTGAGCGGTATTCTTGTTGTAGGTCAAGTCTTCATATATTTTATCGGATAACTCGCTCAAGTTGTCTAATGATAAATTGTTTGTAACCGATATAATCGCTGTTAGCGAAGCGGGAAGTTGTCTTAGTCACAGAAGACGAATAGTGTCGTCGTTTATATTTCCACATCCCGCTTCCTTCATTTTTCTCAAGAGCTGGGAAGGCTTTTGGTCTCCGAGGTCCATTTCTGATAGTAGTCTGTGAAAACTTCGGTGTTCGCTCTCTTCGTAGCAGTTTATTAGACGTTCCTTGATGGTGGAGTACTTATTATCGCTGGGAGGATTAGTCAAAATGTCACTAACCTGATGGACTACCTCTTTTGGTAATTTAGATATTACCATATTGTATTTGTAGTCTTCGCCCTGTTTTTGTGGTGCCAAGATGGCTTTCGCAGCCTGAGTCGCCTTTTGAAGGAGTTATTGGTGGAGCCATTTTTCTTCTGACGTTATGAGGATGTGATAATATCGTAATACTATTGTTCTCTAGATTCACCGCTGAAAACCAAATTGGGTTCCGGTCGTCCCGGTATTATATCAGCACTAGAGACCAATAGATCACGTCGGGGTCACCAATTATTGCGTGTTGCTTTATGAACCAATTAAAACGACGATGTGGTGATTGAATATTGACTCATTTATTGTTACTTAATTAAGGTTTATATACTAAGTTATTATACATACGTAGTACGGACCTATATAGGAAAGGGAAATTATGATGTTTACTTTATTTGCATAATTAACAATATTAACTATTATGTATTACGGCACGTAGTATTTTGCTTTGCTAATAACAAGTTATATATATCACGTTTGCATGTACTATACTATACTATGATATACTATGGCTTTCGCCATATACTTAAAATAGCTATTTCCACGGGAAAACGTCCACGTCATAAATTACAACATTTACGTCTTATTTAAAGTTTAAAGTTATTATATTTAAAGTCTGTATACAAATTCTGTTGAAATTGTAGCCCAGTTGCGAGACCAATAGACTGCAATGCAGAGGGTCTCGGGTTCGAACCCACGTCGCGCACCAATGACTTTCGGAAGTTATATGACTTTTCGAAATTAAGTGCGTATGCATTGACAATTATCGCCTGCTCCGTGCCTCGGAGAGCACGTTAAGCCGTTGGTCCCGGCTGCCATGAACATCTATGGCAGTCGTTATTGGGAAGTCAGTGCCCTTTAATATCCTGACACTGGTCTAGCCTTAGGGTATCGGTAGCCTTCGGGTTGCGGAGGCCAGGTGGCAGCCGCTCCGTGTAAAAACTGATATCCAGTCAAATCCGGTTAGACCAGAAAAGCCGACCCCAAGTGACTTGGGAATAATAAAGGCTAGGGAGAAGAAGACTTTAAGTATAACATCTGGTCAAATAAGCCAGAAAGAAATGAGCTCTACTCCTTGGCTGGCCCAAATAGCTTACTTGCAGTATTCTATTATTTTGTGTTTAAAACTGCAACAATTTTTGAATTTTAAACTGGTTCAAATAATACTTTAAATTATTTTATGGAAATATATTAAAGTGTTCGCATTTGAATGTATTATTATAATTGCCATACTTAAACCAAAGTTATCTCTTTGATCAAGCTGCATAAGCACGAGTGTGTAAAACTACCCCAGTGTCTGACGAGCAGATTATACAAATCGTTCCACGTTGTCACTGTCATACTCCCATGATGACTAGTTCTTTTTTGTTGATTTATTTTATTATTTATTTAATCAAATTTAAGCAGCGATAGCTCACTGGGGAGACCAAAAGACTGCAATGTAGGGGGTCTCGGGTACGAACCCACGTCGCGCACGTCTGACTTTCGGAAGTTATATGACTTTTAGAAATTATATGCGTATTGATTGACAATTATAGCCTGCTTCGTGCCTCGGAGAGCACGTTAAGCTGTCGGTCCCGGCTGTCATGAACATCTATGGCAGTCGTTATTGGGAAGTCAGCGACCTATAATATCCTGACACTGGTCTAGCCTTAAGGTATCGTTAGCCTTCGGGTTGCGGATTTCAGGTGGTAGCCGCTCCGTGTAAAAACTGATATCCAGTCCAATCCGGTTAGACTAGAAAAGCCGACCCCAAGTGACTTGGGAATAATAAAGGCTAGAGAGAAGAAGATTTATTTAATCAAATTTATACCTACTATATTTACAAGATAAAAGCCTAATGCGTCGATACAGCCAACAAAAACAAAATTACATATAAATTTACAATTGTAAAGTTAATTACAATAGCAAAAAATCGTTAGTGCTACTCTGTTAAATTCACTCAAAGTACAAATGAATAGGTCTAACTTCTTGTGTATGAGATTGAGAATGCGAAGTTCGTGCGTCAGAGGCGACTCCATGACCAGGTATGTTCTTGCACTCAAACGTATCTATTAGGCACACACAGCCACAAGAACTCCAACAAAGCTATATAACTATAACTATAAAACTTTCGTCGTAGTACTTTAAAAATGTAAAGTACTCTTGTACAAGATCCTTGCTAACCCTAAGTTCATTATTTATATTATAATAGCATTTGTCACGCGGACCGCGCGAGCCATGACGCCTGCGCGCGAGTCGGAGTGGTGGCTGGCGCCCCCCTTCCCCTCCTGCCCGGCGGTAGTGATATATAAGCCGATCGCGTCCTGGACCGTTTCTTCTCCCGGCCGGCTCCACACCTTCAGCTAAGTGTCCTGATTCTTCAAGGACCACGAAGCAAGCCTTACGACGAACCACGCCCTGATCATTCTAACTTAGTATAAATTATTATTATCGATAACTGTATTCTAAATACATTAAAAGTGTAATTGTCATACCATCTATTATTAATCTCATTAAATTCACCTTGGGACACCACGCCCCTACGGCGTGGCCTGTTCCTTCTGGATCAACAGATCCCCTGTAGAAATCACTCTAAAGGTTACACATTTATAGGCTAATCATTTTTGGCACCAAAGTAATAGTACTTAGGTGCCAAAAATGCTTAAAGTGAGACTATGCCGTAGCTTATAAATGCTGACAATACTAAAAGCGTTACTTGTATTTTTATAATAAGTAAACTCCGCACTACGAGTAATTCCTGTGTCATAAAGGTCTATACATGCATTGAATGAACGGACCCAAAAACACACGGACTTGGCATGAGTAAATACTCATGCCAAGTCCGTGTGTTTGTGTGATCCATAAATATGGATCACACAATTTTTAACTCCTATAGGGATCGAACCATATCACTTGGCAAATTGGTTGTGGCGAGGCGAGAACTGTGCAGTCTTCTCTGTTCAAATAGGAATCGCTATCCATTTGTGCCAGCAAGGAACCTTCAGCCAAGAAAAACGGGCTGGTCTCAGTACGAGGATCTTAATCTTAGTTTAAAGCTTTGAACAGCTTAAGCTTTAACCCTGCGTTAAGTTACTAAGTGCCTTTTTAGTCAAAAAAGAAACGCAGAACTGCGCCGTAAATTCATACTTTTAAAACAGTATTCAGGCTTTTCCCTTGTCGCATCATTAGTTCTCATTATGGAATAATAGAAACCATTACTCACTGTAAACAGAAAATTTCTACCTTCATCCAACATACACTATAACAAACCAAGTTTACATAACAAAGAACAACGAACTATATTATAATTATAAATCATACAAGACCAAAAGAAAGCAGAAAAGATTGCGCGATGTTAGAAATTAATGAGTTTTTACTCGTGGCTAAACTAAATTCTGTGGAATAACGTCTAGAAATGCTGTTCCGCTACAAAATATGTCGCAGCGAAACATGCTTCATGTTTTTAGATAACATTTTTCGTGCTTTAGATATAGCGGGTTGTATGGTATATTTGCTAAGAGAGGAAATTGGAAAATCGATGGAATAAAGGTATCTACTGCGGTCCAATGGTTTTTTAAATATAGCGATGACATTTTTAAATGGCGTGGTAAAATACTGTTTTTGTTATTAATAAAGCAATCTTTTTTGGTAAGCCATCAAACAGCTCATGTGCTTGTAAGTTGTCTACTTATTGGTGAATATTATTGTTGTAAACACCAGACAAAAATTTATATGTTCCATAAATAATTGTTTCCAGCCAGGGTTTTCTTTGTACCTGTGATTTGAATCATTCTAAAGTTCACCACTAAACTTTTACTCAAATTATTGCTTTTGATGTTTTGTAAAATATTCTTCTTCTTTGAAATTAAACTACTATATACGAATTTTATCGCGTTGTTTATTTAGCACTGTATTACAAAATTTTGAAAATATTACACTACTACTACTATTGATTCTATTTTACTAATTTATACGTTAATAAAATTATTTAAACTATTAAATCTATTTATTTTTGGTTTACACTTTCTCCGACGTTTCGGTTACTTTTCAGCAGCCATGGTCTCGGGGAGACTGTCAGTCTCCAAACAATGAATAACATTCGCGTAAACAGAAGACAATATTATATTCTTCTTCTCCCTAGCCTTTATTATTCCCAAGTCACTTGGGGTCAGCTTTTCTAGTTTAACCGGATTTGACAGGATATCAATTTTTACACGGAGCGGCTGCCACCTGACCTCCGTAACCCGAAGGTTAACGATACTCTAAGGCTAGACCAGTGTCAGGATATTATAGGGCACAGACTTCTCAATAACGACTGCCATAGATGTTCATGGCAACCGGGATCGACGGCTTTATGTGCTCTCCGAGGCACGGAGCAGATGATAATTGTCAATCAATCCGCACATAATTTCGAAAAGTCATATAACTTTCGAAAGTCAGAGGTGCGCGACGTGGGTTAGAAACCGAGACCCTCTGCATTGCAGTCTGTTGGTCTCCCCACTGAGCTATCGCTGCTACTGTTGTTACTGTTGGTACTGCTGTACTGTTTTGTAAAATATTGTTTAATAAAATATTTTAGGCTAATAAAACTGCCACTGATCGCTACAGGTTTCTTCTCAGTAGGTATGAAAAGGGTTAGATAATGCGCTGAAACTGCGGCTGGCTTTACATGTCCTTTGAGACCGTTATAACTACGAGTACACAATAAGGGTGCATTACCACATTCTATGCTGACTAATAAAATTTACATATATGTATCAACTTTATTAGTCATACTTTTCTTGACTCAATAATGAAATCCGGGATCTTCCTATTAGTAAGCAAATTAAACAGACGCCAAACGATAAGGAAGAATAAAAAAAAGTAGCGGATTAAATACAAATTTTTTTAGCTATTAAAAGTTACGAAGTAATTTTCGAGCTTCAAAGTGCCACTCATTAAAATTTTATTGAAATTACCGGTGAAAGAAAACCTATAAATCTTAATATCGGCGATATCTTGAAGGCATTAATTAATCATAAAAAAAATTAAAGATCCATTCAAGCATTTTGTATTGAAAATACCGGGTCGTTGCCCATCAAGTAATACCTTGTATAGAAAAAAATATCTTTATATTTACACTAAAGCGCAAGATGTCTACCAACCAGTTATTTGTTTATATCCTTTGTACCACATAGTTCTGAACCATGTTTTCATCTATTTAGTTATCTCTCGTTGATAAATTGCTAAAATTGCTAAGGCAGCGAGAGCTCAGTGTGGAGACTAACAGACTGCAATGCAGAGGCACCTCTAACTTTCGGAAGTTATATGACTTTTCGAAATTATGTGCGTATTGATTGACAATTATCGCCTGCTCCGTGCCTCGGAGAGCACGTTAAGTCTCGGTTCCGGCTGCCATGATCATCTATGGCAATCGTTATTGGGAAGTCAGTGCCCTATAATATCCTGACACTAGTCTAGCCTTAGGGTATCATCAACTGTTTTCTGATATGATGATGATGATAATTGGAATTTTCAGTGTGAAATTAGTAGCAGTATGATGTTTGGAATTCTATGAAGGACCTAAATATTGCCAGCAATTTGTTTTTGACGTTTGATTCTTAGGATATACTAGAAATGATTCGTTATGTTATGATAGCTTCCAACAATTAATTATTATCATGAGTGGCCTAGTAGGCATCAGTAGTAGGTGTCATATCATAATGAGAGCGTAAGTACTTACTAATGATAAACACGGCAAATAGCATGTGGTCCCCTATTATGTAGTACCTAAATACAGTAAACGAAATGTGCTTTGATATGGTGTGGGCATGTATAAAATAACCAGATACTATTTTCTTCTAAGTGCGATAGAATAAAACTTGACGTTTAACAGAAACCTCTTTAAAAATACAATCGTAATAACAGTGGCTTCAGCGAAAGCAACATGTCTTTTTTAATCTAGACTTAAAGCTATATCAGAGCGTTGGAGTTAACCGCAGTGTTGGTAATCGTGAGAGCGGTTCATATTTCAGGAAACACATTTAGTGCCCGCTTTTGTACAGCACGGGTTGTTTTAGGCTAGCCGCATATTGTCGACAAACACGGCAGTTCTAGTTATGAAGCTAAAACAATTACTTCATTGTATTAATAGTGGCACGAGACTGACCGTATTTGTGGCATGTCAAAAGGCAAATTAGCAAAACTGCCAAACTCAATGGAAAATGGCAAGGAATATCGCCGTAGTACCAGTAAATGGCGAGATTAGCTGTACTCACTAAACAAATGGCTTTAAATAGAGAGTGCCGTTATTGGCCTGCAGCTTTGCGGTTTATAATATTAATATTTACCAGCCTATACTTTGCCACTGCAGGGCAAAGGCAAACCTGTCATATTGCCTCGTCTCTCTACTATTCCGTAATTTGGAATGGTCTCGTATTTTCTGTTCCATGGTCTATCCCATAGCTTACCTCCGTCTGCTGCTTAATAATTATAATAAGTATGTACCTTCTATATTTTTGAATAGATTAGTTAATATTAAAATTAAACTATTTTATACGGATTTTATCGCTTTTTGTATTTTAAAACACTTTTATTGTATAATTTTAAACTATGACACTACTATGATTGTACTTTACTAATTTAAGCTATTTAAATTAATTAAAAGTATTTATATTTAATATAGTTAATAAATTATAATATGTTCAAATTGATTGATACTATATGCGGTAAGTGCTTACAGGCTGAACCTAATAACAACCTGTCAGCTGTTTGTGATTTGAAGTCAGTTAACAGTTGTCCCACCTCCTCTTCCTATCATGAAGATATGTCTGTGTCTTATTTGGTTAAGAATAACAATAATAAAAATTTAATCATGTTTTCTGACCAAATCGGTGTAGGTTTTAGTAGACTCATAAATTCTTATACAGAGTCTCCCTGTGTAAATATTTGTTCCCCTGGGGCTAGGTTAAGTACTTTAACTGATAAGTTAAAAATGACAACTTTGAATTCTGAATCGACCATAGTAATTCTATATGGTGACAGCTTATCTGTCACAAAAAATGAGGCTTTACATTTAACTGAGGTAATTGAATCATTACATAGTAAAGTAGGGTGTAACTTTATTCTTTGCGCTTTACCTTATTCCTATTCATTAACACAGGAACAGAATAGATATATTCAAAATCTGAATTTATTATTTTATAACAGTACATGTTATACAAATTATACAAAATTCTTTGACACTAATAAGTTTATTAGTAGATTTTTATTGACTAAAGATACAATGTATCTTTCATATTTTTATAAAAAACAACTTGCTAAGTTATTAGCATTTAATATATTATTATTTAGAGACACAGGTACCAGTACGGTAGTGAAGATTTTAGATCATAGTAGTAATATTACTACTAATTCCTATATTGATACTTCTATTAGTTTAAACTATTAGATGAGACAAAGGATAGGCAGTCACATAGTATTAGACTTATTCACCAGAATATTCAGGGTCTATCCGGCAAGGAGTTAGAATTAGATTTATTTTTTAAAGAACATGACATCCAAATATGTTGCTTAACAGAACATTGGTTAAGAAGTAGTCAACTAATATTTAATAATGAACATTATACCGTTGTAAGTGCGTTTGTAAGAGGGAATTCTATACATGGTGGCTCTCTAATATATGTATGTAATAATCTTAAATTTAAGGAAAGAAATGATATAGTAAATCTTTCTATCGAGCGCACTGTTGAATTATCTTGTGTGGAGCTGGAGCAACATGTCATACTTTGCGTGTACCGACCACCGCAGAGTGACTTTAGTGTATTCGAAACAGTAATGGAGGATATTTTAAAACGCTTAAGTTATGGTAATAGGCATATAGTAGTATGTGGTGATTTTAATATTGATTTACTTCAGCGATCAGTTCTTTCTGTAAGACTTATTAGTTTATTTAGATCATTTAATTTAAATAATTTATTTTTCGAACCAACCAGAATTACATCACACTCTGCTACGTGCTTAGACAATATATTTTGCGAATGCCAATTTCTAAATAGGGCCATATTGAGTGATTTGACATCCGACCACTGTGGGCAAAAGGTTGTATTTCCTATAAATACAATTAAAAAAGAAACTATCATCACATGTAGACCAATGACATCTAATCGCATAAAGGAGTTTAAGAATAACATTAATGCCAAGGTTGTCAATATGGACCTAGATTGCAATAGTCCAGACGAACTATACGAGTCTTTGCTTAACGTCATTACACTGGAATATAACAAAATTTTTAAAATGAAGACATTTTACAAAAAATTAAAAGTTAAGTTTTGTGATTGGGCAACACCTGGGATATATACAAGTAGAGCTAAGTTATATGAATTATATGGAATAAAAAAATATAATTTTGATCCAAATTTTATTAAATATGTTAGAAATTATTCAAAATTATTTAAAAAGGCTTGTGCTACAGCCAAGTCCCTTTATTTAAAAAACAAAATTCGAAATGCCGACGATAAAATTAAAGCTACTTGGAATATTATTAATAATGAAACTGGACGCACCAAGCAGCGTGATAATACTATTAAACTTAATGTAAATAATAAGATAATTTCAAATAACTTGCAAGTAGCTGAAACATTTAATAACTACTTTGCAAAGATACCTGTTAATACAACTAGTTCCTTAAGGTCTTGCCCAGTAAAAGCAGAATCCTTGGTTAGGGATAGCGTGGTGGAGTGTAAAGTCCTGTTTAGTTTTAAATATGTACATCCGCATGACATAATAAAAGTATTTAAGTCACTTAATTCAAAAAAATCAGCTGACTTGTGGGGTATTTCTATGAAATTAATTACAAGTATTATTGATAACGTAGCGCCACACCTAGCTGCAATATTCAACGGATGCATTGATGTGGGCATTTTTCCAAATTTAATGAAATGTAGCAAAATAATACCATTATTTAAAAATGGATGTAAAAGTGATCCATGTAATTTCAGACCGATTTCTATATTACCTGCTATAAGTAAAATATTTGAGAAAATTATATTACAGCAATTAGAGAGCCACTTTAACGTAAACAACTTATTTCATACTCAACAATATGGTTTTAGAAAGGGTCGATCTAGATAGATATCTATATAGATCTATATAGATGCGGGTGTTACACTTTTAAAACATATTTTTGCTGCTTGGGAAAATTCGCAAGATGCCATTGGCGTATTCTGTGATCTCTCAAAAGCCTTTGACTGCGTTGAACATCAAACGTTATTGCGAAAGCTCAGGCATTATGGAATTCGAAATGCTGCACTCGACCTCGTTAGTTCTTACCTAAGCGATAGATTACAACACGTTGAAATCAACGGAAGTAGATCTTCTGGATTACCAGTCGCAATGGGCGTGCCACAGGGCTCAATTTTAGGACCCTTTCTGTTTCTAGCGTACGTGAATGATTTGCCGTTCTTCGTACAGAATTTGTGCGACATTGTATTATTTGCTGATGACACATCACTTATTTTTAAAGTAGACCGTAAGACACCAAATTTACAGGGTGTTAATTCTTCACTCGCGCAAGTCCTGGACTGGTTCACGGCGAATAATTTACTACTCAATTCAAAAAAAACAAAATGTATTAAGTTTACATTGCCTAATATAAAGAGTCCTAGCATAAACGTTAATTTAAATAATGAAACAGTAACATTTGTACAATCCACAGTTTTCTTAGGCATTACTTTAGATGATAAAGTTCAGTGGGGCGCTCAAATATCGTGTCTTGCAGGGAGACTTAGTTCAGCAGCATTCGCGGTTAGGAAAGTAAGACAGCTTACTGATATAGATACTGCGAGACTAGTATATTTTAGTTATTTTCACAGCGTTATGTCCTATGGCATACTATTGTGGGGTAAGGCAGCTGATATTGAAACAATTTTCATTCTTCAAAAGCGTGCAGTACGTAGCATTTATAATTTAGGCCCACGAGTTTCCCTGAAAGAGCGTTTTAAAGAAATTGGTATACTTACTGTTGCGTCGCAATATATATTTACGAATATTATGTTTATAAAACATAATATTCACTTATATAATAAGAATAGTGATATTCACAACTTAAACACTAGAAATAAGCATAAGTTGGTAGGTCCGTATCATCGTTTACATAAAGTTCACAATTCATTTGCGGGACTCAGTATACGCTTTTTTAATAAACTACCGATTGATATTATAAATATACCTTTACTAAAATTTAAAAGTGCTGTTAAAAGTCAGCTTATCCGGAAGGGCTATTATTCAATCAATGATTACTTAAATGATAAAAACTCATGGAACTAGTTGCTTGTTTCATACAGGATTCAAACAATGTATGTATTATATAAGTCAATTTAGTTATGTGAAGGTACTTCGTGTTTATTTGGTGGTGTTAAAGTTTCTTTCTTTTCTTTTAAACAAACTTTATAAGTAATAACGTAAATTTTGTTTTAACTACATTTAGTCACGAACTACCTTTTCATGTCACAAAGTGTAAGTGTATGCGTCCTCATGCCATACTATTGTCTATTACAAATGGCTACGTACTGATAAATATGATTTCAAATCTCAAATGCTTTTTACATAATATTACCAACTTTTCTTTATTTTAGAATTTAGTTTTATATGGACAGTGACATATGGCATAATGACTGCAACACCTGGTACATAAATGAGTTGTAAAATACTGAAATTATAAGTTGATGGCGATTTAAAAGAGTGGCCTTGAGTTTCTTGCAGGTATCTTCTCATAGGCTCAACCTTTTGCCTGAACCTTGCAACTAACATAAATGTAAATTCAGTAAATATAATAAACTCACTAACCCATTTGACGTTCATAAGTGTTACTTTGTGACCTAAGTGAATAAATTATTTTTGACTTTGACTTTGACTAACGTGGTGAAGTCATAACATTACTCTTAGCTTAGCTTAGTCTTGAAAAGTGATTTATCAGCCTTTCTTCTTTTCTTTCTTCACTTCTTTAGTATCAGTATCAGTTGTTTTGTAAGCTATCATATATTTTAGAACTACACATGCTTTTGGATTTCCAGACGGGTAGAGCAAGATGTAGTGCCAAACCAACATACTCTGTGACTTTCTCTTTACACTTCCAGCGTACTCTCCTTAAACTTGTCGCCAAAGTCAGCAAAACTTCAACTAGTCTTAAATGCCCAGTCAGCCTAAAGGTCAGGTGTTTTGTTCTACCTCAAATTTTGTAGCGAGATTTTTAGGAAACGGATTTAAAATGCTCTGTAAATCTCTGGTTATATGAGCATGTGCAATAGCTGTAGGTAAGTTGTATACAAGTCCTACTTTTACAAAATTTTTCATTTTTTCTTATTTTTTAAAAGACATCCCCTGGGATATCCTTTAAAAAAGAACTCCTGTGCTAGGTGTCAACACCTGTGTTACAGGTGTTGACACCTAGCACAGGAGTCAGGAACATAAAATTGTTGTAAAAATATGTTGCATAAATAAACTTATTACTTATTACTTTTAACTAACTGCGAGCACTAGGAATAATTCCTGTGTTGTGAGGGACTATAATCTACAGATTATATTATGATTCTGTATCAGTAGATGGTCCAGCGGGCCAGGTGCGGCAGATAGCGAATGAGGTACGCTTGAGGCGGATTTCCTTAATGTTAGGGAAGAGTTCACGGCGGTCTAGTTTGTGGACCCGTACGCTGTACAGATGGTCCATGCGGGCACTGCTCCCTTTGGTTTCGATGGGCAGTTGCTATTTGCGGGTCTCGGAGGTGCACCAATCGGGCACGGGAATCGCGACTTGTACTGCATTTTCGTCGCTTGTAAGGTAATCGAACCCGACAAAACAATTCACGATCAACTGTTTCAATTTGAAAAGGTCCGTGTAGCATTCAAATGGTCTTCCACTACGGTATGCTCGCTTTTTTACTATTGCACACTTCAAATTGAAGGTAAAGCCTTTTATGTAGCGTTTGTTTCCTACCATCCTATATACTCTTACTCCCATAATAAGCGATTATATCCACGTGTAAACTTCTTTGCAAAAATACCACTAGTATATGGAACAGGGACCACTAATAGCCTACCGAAAGCAAAACGTTAAATGCACAGACTGGCAACTGCACTTACCGCAAGAACATAGCACGATGTCATTTGGCTGTGGCTGCTTTGTATTAATTTTATGCCCAGTTTTATATTACATTAGTAACGCATCATTTTAGTGCAATTTCATAGAATACAATAACGCAGAACGCCTTTTTGCGAAATTGGCACTTTAGCTATAGTCTTAGCCGATCTTCGTGGGCGGCTACAGGCTACATATTATTTAAAATAACGTGAGGGTTTGAATCCCATACAAAACAAAAATATGTGTGCTTTACACTTATTTCTAGAACATCTTAATTCCATTAATAACAACATCCAATTTACTATGGAATTAGAGGCAAATAATTCATTAGCATTCTTAGATGTACTTGTCATCAGGAATCCTGATCATACTTTGAGCTACACTGTGTATAGAAAAAAGACCCATACAAATAGGTACTTGAACGGTGACTCTCACCGCCATCCTACACAGTTAGCTACCGTGGGAATGTCTTTGCCCACGGGATCTGTGACAAGAAACACCTGGACGCCGAGTTACAACATGTCAAGCAAGTACTGCAAGACAACAAGCTCCAACAGCCGCGCCGCTGTCACAGATCCCGAGAAAAGCCAGCCACAGTCGAGCGCCAGCCTGCTATACTGCCTTATGTAAGGGGTGTCACTGACAAGATTGGCTACATCTTGAAGCGAGCTTCAATCAACACATACTTCAAGCCGCCAACGAAGATAAGTCAATTTTTACCATCCGTCAAGTGCCAATTACCTTTACAAGATGCAGGGGTCTATAAAATAGATTGTGACTGCGGACTCTCATACATTGGTTAAACCAAGAGAAGCATAGGCACCCGCATAAAAGAACACATAGCTGACGTAAAACACAAACGCTCGTTGAAGTCTGCTGTGTGTGAACATGTACAACAGGGGACCAACCACTACCTGAGATTTGACAAACCACAGATTCTCGCTAAAGAACACCGATTCCTACCAAGGATGCCTCGCGAGGCTATTGAAATCAAAAAACATCCCAATTTCAATAGAGAAGATGGTTGGAATGTACCACCAGCTTGGGATCCTGTACTTCAAATAGTCAAACCCAAGAAGAAACAAACCACAGCTGGACTTCATGATACTTTGAGCTCATTCTGCGTAAATAGAAACACCAATGATTAAATTATGTTCGGGTACTTTGAAATAACTACACTGGAACATTGAGACAACTACCATCTTAGTCTCCCCGTGACCATGGCTGCTGATAAGCAACCGAAACGTCGGGGAAAGTGTAAACCAAAAATAAATAGATTTAATAGTTTAAATAATTTTATTAGCTTATAAATTAGTAAAATAAAATCAATAGTAGTAGTAGTGTAATATTTTCAAAATTTTGTAATCAGTGATTAATAAACAACGCGATAAAATCCGTATATAGCAGTTTAATTTCAATAAATACCAATATATTTTTGTTGACCCGAAAATCAAACCTGGCACCTCATGCACAGCAGTCGCATTTCTGTGCTACCAAGGCAGTCAAAAAAGTTCATAAAAAGTGTACGTCAACACAATTTAGTTGTCAATGAAATAGATGAAGCTATCACCATTTGTTGTGCGCGATTTCCATCAAATTTGTTCATCGGGCGGAACGAGTTTTTTGAGGCTGACAGACTAATGGACTGCCACAATTTATGTTCATTTTCAATCTTTAAACCTAATATATTAAAGTTAAAACGGCAATATATTTCGACTTCACAGGTTTTTTAAACCAACTTGGGAAAATAATTCCGGAAGATCATAAAGAACGGAGTTTATTTTTTTAACAATCCTTGTATTACATGCAGTAGATAAATACAGAATTTAAAAGACAATATGCTTATATTATCTTTTGAATTCTGTATTTGATATAGTTTAATGCATAGTAATACATAGTTGCTGTAACTTCTCATCTCTCTAATCTGAACTGCCCCGCTGGTCTTTCTACCTATCAAAATTGATGGTATATCACATTTAGGTATAGTAAATGCATTTAAGTATTTTCAAAGTTGTTTTAACCACTACGGTGAAGGCAATTATTGTTTTACAAAGCAGGATAGGATAAGGTTACATCGGAAGACCTTTAATACCACGCCGCACTCAAGCCAAAGTAAGTCAATCAAAGATTCTTCGTTTATATGGAGTCAATACAAAATTATGGAACGTGTCTTTCTAAAACAAAGAACTAAAACTCTAGATACAACTAATTTCAAGTTCACAAACTACAAAGATATCTCAACGCAATATCATTAATTCATAACGTATCCATGCCATAAAGTATGCAGGAGTGGGGCTCCGGTTATCTCGGTTTTATCCGTTTAATATCTTACTGCTTGGACCGGTTAATAAGCCCCCAACCGAAAGGTTCATATATTCTGATGGTGGAAGCTAGATGAAAATTTGTGTGCATATTTAAAATGTTTGGCAAAATCAAGAAGCTTCTAAAAAGTGTTTATTAAAATTCGTAATTATAGCGACGGACAAGTATGTTGTGAAGATTTCTGCCACAATGGCAGTAAGAAGTCTGATAAGGCAAGTAGCATGTGCCACAGAGATCATGCAAAATCGCTTGTATCCAGTTGCGGTAAACATAAAAACAGCGTAAGAGGCGTATATAATTGAAACGCTAAGATATACAAACAAACTTATAATTTGGGTACATGAGACAAAAAATATATAACACATATCGCTTTACAATTATGAAACAAGAGAGAATTAATGTTTACAAGCACAGCGTGACGCGTGACTAACTACCGGACATCGCGCCATTCTTATTTCCAGCGAGTCGCTGTGCTGCAGCGCGCGGCCAACGCCCGCTCCTATTGGTCGTTATCACGACACGTCTGGAGTGATATGTGCGGATCATCGCTAACATGCCAAATGATTGCCCGCGCGTTTAAATAATTGGCGTAACGTCGAGGTTACTCTGGCGGGCTATCAAAACCGGAAGCTCGCCTTACAACAGTCAATTAAATTTTATTACGACAAGTCAAAGTCAGCGTAACTTCAAAAACACGTCTCCGTGCAGACAACAATATATAAACATTTTGAATTTACAAATCCCCGACCCATAATTCATTTGATACCCATATACTCCCGACTAATTCACCTGTTAAACAAAAAAACAAAATTAAAATCGGGTCATCCGTTTGGCAGCTACGATACCACAGACAGACACACACACACACACACACAGACACACACACACACACACAGACACACACCACACAGACACACACACACAGACACACATCACACAGACACACACACACACACACACACAGACACACACACACACACACACACACACACACACACACACACACGCGTCAAACTTATAACACCCTGTCGTTTTTGCGTCGGGGGTTAAGAAGCTTTTTGCTTATATAGTTGTGAATGCTGTTATGTAACTGCTTTGCATGAGGTCTCGGGTCGTCAGGTCCCGGGCCAGACAGTGATATTGAATTTTTCTCTTAAGAAATTCTCATTAGTAGCACTGGGTCTGGCATTGTGCCCGGTAGACAGCAATAGCCTCCCGTTACGTGGGACCTAAAATATGGTTGGCGAAACGTGGCTATAAAACACCTCTGCTTACCTTTTGTTAGATATAAGCAATTTATTAGCAAAATATGACAGGCTCAAGACTATGAAATAATTCGCTGAAAATAATCTTCCAGAATTGTCTTGTCTTGTCGTGCCAGCGTTGTGTATTGCAGATGGTTTACTAACAAATATGTGCTATTGTGGAAAGGAACCACAACGGTAAGTACGTAACTATTGTGGCTACATCCCACAACGTTTAAATAATCTTGTAGCACATAGTCTTTATTAACTGTCATGCTAGAACATGCCAAAGATTTTCTGTTATGTACTAGATTTTTCACGGCTTCGTTTGCGTTAATGTAGGTTGTTTCAATAAATTTCTATCCATCAAGAACAGTACTTTTTTCTGGATAAAAGGTATTCTGTCCGTTTCTGTGCACCTGACAACAAGTACGCGAAATTTAATGATGATCAGCCTAGTTGTTGAGGCGTGATAGCGCTACAAATAAACAAATGCACATTCAAGATTTTGTTTATAAATTAAAAATAAAAACTTGACAAGAGTAAAAAAGAAGTTAATTGTTGCGTATTTAGAAGTTAGTCACTATCAATAATCTATTTTATAAATATGCTAGCAGACCCGACACATATTGTCCTATTCTCGGAAAAGAAAAAAGAATCTAAACCATTCTCGAATCCACTTGAACACACACAAAAAATTTCATCAAAATAGGTCCAGCCATTTAGAAGGAGTTTAATTACAAACACACGCATGTAAGATTTATATATGTACATATATAAAGATATAGGTGCTCTTGTTTAATAAATATGTATATACCAAATTCGAAAATCTAAAAAGTATTACCTATCTTAGCTTCTAATCGAATCTCACAAACTTAAAGTCGGTATCAAACATTTATTTAGCTGTAGCAAAATGTTACTGTTCAGTTGTAAATGTGTTGTCTGTTTTTGTGGCACCGGTTCCAAACTAGAAAGATTAATTTTACTTTACGAAAAAGCTACTACTCTTATAAATGATAATAAAAATTCATTTATATCCATAAATAATGTATAGTTACTACTTATATATTAATCTGCAGTCTTAAAAAACAACATAACAGTTATAAGTAGCGTGTACGTATTGAACTCTGGTACCCAAAGTAAGATTCAACTTGTGAGAGCACTAACTAGAGCGGTAACACAGGTTGAATCTTGCTTAGTTGAACAGAATATTACTTTATGATCAGACAGAACGATTTCTGGCTAATTTCCTCTTGTTTTTGTACAACACAGAGACAAAGGAAAATACAATGTTCGTCGTTTCTCTTCCAAAAGCAATCGACAAAAAAGTCGAAGAGACCTTTCTAACAAATCATGTAAGTAACCCTATCATCATTTTTCAAGATCTTTCAAGACCCCTTTCAAATAAAGCAATGCTAGTTAAGTATTGACGGTCCATCTAAAGTGTTCATTAATTCCTGCTAGGTGCCCTCAGCAAACTCCCTCTTGTATCGACCGTTAGGGGAACACGTGAAGCCTGACCATCGAGTTGCGGTCGTACTTTTAGCTGAGAGCCGTCAATGGTTTCCTGAAGCTTAATTACTGCTTTGAAATGGAAAAGTTTATAACAAGGTCAAATACCATCTCACTTTCTATATGTATGACACTTTTTTTGAATAAATATGCGTTTAGAAGTCTTTGACGTCGGTGTGTAACTTGGAACAGTCAAGTGGCCTAAAATAAGAGAATAATATTTTTGTACTTGCCTCAACTTTTTTGTTGATACGTCACTTCACATCATAGATGTGTAAAAAATAAAATTAAAATATTATCACAAAGGATTTAAAATATAAATAGTATCATAACATGTTGTAATATAAAAAATCAGTAATTCATATACATAACCACTTTTTTATAAAACGAGGTATAATTACATACAGCCATTAACAATAAACAGCACGTGAAGAAGATTTCGATATTATTTAAGAGAATCGAAATCTGTTATATTAAAAGCAACAACCAACGACGCCCTTTCATAAGCCATGACTGCAAACATCTGAAAAATAAAATATGCCTATGATTACAGCAATATACTTCCCTTCATTTGACTCCCAAAAGTTTCAGGATGTTTTTCCATGGAAAGATGAGCACGATAGGTATATGAGGTGTTAATGCTCAATTTAATGGTAATATTATACTGGATGAAAAGGTGGATAAGAACGCCGTACGCACTTTGATAAGGATCTTTAAATTCAATTTTGTGCTTAAATTTATAAGGTGTGTTGCTTCGGGCATTGTTCTGTTCACTTATTTTACTCCTAGTACGAATGTTACTTTGAGGCGCGTAAATAGAATAAACTTAAACATTCTTTCAACGGACTGCTTTTCTTCTTTCTTCCTTCCTTCAAATCTCATTCAACGGTAGCGGTACTGCAGTGAGGGCATACAAATAGGGTATTGCCCTTTTTTGGCAAGAGTATCTTAATCAGCACGGAGTCTGGACGTCAAATTAGGTTCACCTTATATTATAAGACTGGCGCTGTCAACATATTATCACATGAATGTCTGTACTTAATTAACACATTCCAATAGCAAACACGTTACTCAAAAGTAAGTCATTATTAATGGGATCTCTATGTAACTCGAAAGAAATACAAACCTATTTTATTGCAATTAGTCTGCCATTTTCAAGGAGTTGTAATACAATAATTATTATCTTGATATTTGATATTTAAAAGACTTCCGCACTAGTAGTAGTAATATTCCTGTGTCGCGGGGGATTTTACAAACATTCAAACAACGGACACAAGGAACACCCAGACTCGGCACAATTATTTGTGTATCACACAATTTTTTTGTGGGATTCAAACCCACAGCCCTCGGCGCAATGACAGCGGCAAGACCAAAACCACTACGCTATGCGCGCAGTTAAACTTAACTTGAATATATATATAAGTTCTCACAACTTATGTCTGACACATAACACGAATTATTTGGCAGTTTTCTAAAAGTACAGCCAGCGTCGTCCTAAACATCGATTCCGCAGCCATGCCCTATCTGTACAGCGATGGGCAATTATCGCTATACAGATAAATATAACATAATAAAACAAAAATATAGTATGTTCTACGTGAACCGATTTTGATGATTCTTTTTTTTTTTAATAATTGATGCTTTTTATTTGATTCCATTTAATTTTGATTAATATCTGACCATTAGTTTTCGAGCTATCCTTAATAATGCGTATTTGGTTGACTTCGGTTACATTGATGATGTTCTAATTTTTGGCAACAACAAAATAAACAACTGTGTAGGATGGTTTAGAAGCCTTTCGTAATGTTTCGAGGTAGACCTATTCTAATTTGGTGATGTTCTGCTAAAGATCTTCGATTTTATACAACGGAATTCTTTAATAATCAATTAGCAAATCTGTCGTAATTGCTACAATCACATATATCACGTGTATATATATTCTTTACACAATTCCAAATTGGTTATTGGCTAAAACCGAGAAATGAACAAAAAATTTAACAAAAAGGAAAACCGACTTCAATAAAGAATATTCTGAAACAAAAATGCACTAAAAAGTTACAAAATAATTGCGTATTCTTAAGTCTCCCCGTGAACATGGCTGCTGTAAAGCAACCGAAACATCGGGGCAAAGTGTAAACTTAAATATAAATAGTTTTAATTAAAAATATATAGCTTAAATAGTAGTATAATAGTAGTGTTAGAGTTTTCAAAATTATGTAATAACAGTGTAAAGTAAAATAAACAACACGACAAAATCCGTGTAAAGTGTTTAATTCGGTGTCTGTAACACAGTTTTTTACTAGCTCAGGCACCGTCGTTTAACTCTATCGTTTTAGCGTGTAAACCCTATTTTTGTCCATGATATGTTAGATTAAGATAGATGAACTGTACCATTGTTTTGTTGGATGAATAAACATTATTAATTTCAATGCGTATTCTTGTGAATAATTAAATTATTGTTATTTTTGGAGTCGGTGTCAGCCGCCCGCGCCACGTGCTGCGTCTATGTGTGTAATTGTGCATGCCAATGTTATGTTATGATTACAGTAAGACATCTCATCTTTAAGTAGGTACTTACAAACCTACCTTGGCTGATACTGACTCTATTAATAACAATTATTTAATTATTCACAAGAATATGCAATTATTTTGTAACTTTTTAGTGTATTTTTTGTTCTAGAGAATTCTTTTTCGAAGTCGGTTTTCTTTTTTGTTCAACTTTTATTTTTGTCATTAGCAGCTACACCACTAAGTAAATATCAGTCAAATAATACACAAATTAATAATTAAAATACGTTAAAGTGAACTTCAACGGTATGACAGACAAATAAAACTGTCTAACAATAAACATTTCTCCTTACTGCGTCTTAAAAATTATTCCACTCTTTGCCGACACTATCTTCTTCTAAGGTCAATGACATATGTTTTATTATACTCTAATCTTTACTCAGTAGTTGTCTCCATGATGCTATTTAATACGTATAACATGTTTCATTCTGCAAAACTTATTTCTTTAAGTCTTTATCTAAAATTAAAATCGTGTTCGCCGATATTTGCGTTATATGAGAATGAATAGTGACCACATTAAGTACTCTAATATGCATAGTTTGGCTTTCTAATAGCGGGGTTATGACCTTTTTGGAAGCTCAAATATTTTGGCTTTAATAAAGAAGACTCTCAATTTACGATGCTAAAAATAGATGGTAGTACGCTCCTGAAATTAAAATTTAATAAATATTATGCTACTGTAATGTTTTAAGACAGACATCAGTTAAGATAAAAATAATACATCTTTTATACAACGCAACGTGATGAATAAAACCTTTTTCGCCAGCTTTGGTGTTTGATGGGCACGGATCTAGACTCCGTGCTGCTATATAAAATTTCTTGACAGAAGAAACTAATTTCATTTTGATTGACCTGGAAATCGACTCCGGGACCTCGTGTACCACAGTAATCACGTACACTAACGATACGTCATGGAGGCAGCTTTTCCCCTTGCATAATATTATAAATTTAAAAGCTTATAAAGATTTTTGCATGTTTGTTACTCAATCATAAGTTAACCGAGTTATATGTTGGAGATATGTTAACACGTAGAATACTATTTACAGTTATGTTTCATTTTTAGAAACTTTTGCATTTTGTTAGAAAAGTTCAAAGACTTATTATTAAGTCAAACTCGTGCCTAAAATTTAAAATATTACTAACCGATTAAAAGCAATGTTATAATAATAACTAATATTAAATCTAATGTTATAAAAACAACATAGACAACATGCGAAGACCACTAAATACGAGTACAATAAGGCTTAAAAAAAATAGTTTGTACTCCGTCAGGCATTCGAAGCATCTTTCAAACGGGCTTCAGTTTTATGTGCCCTACGTGATACTAAAGCTATCTTTTTCCCTTCATTTATTAAGCCTTAAAAGAATCATTCGGTCCGGCAAAAAATTTACACATAATATGTAGCTGGTAAAGACCGTTTCACATGCAATGATTTTGTTTCCTTTCGTCTTTGTTTTCTTTTCTTCGTTTATTTCTTAAATTTATTGCTATTGTACTAGAGTAAAGATTTTAATCCTGATTTCCTCATAGGAATCCGAAGATATAATTCTATTTATTCGAAAAACCAATCTTGCTTCTATCGCTTTACAAGAATTCTTAGAGAGAAATCCAGAATATTCCAAAACCTGATCGTTTTACAAGGACGAAGAAGCGCTTGTAAAATAAAACAATCGCATCTAAGCTGGTGCTGCGAATAAAAGATGTTCATTCATTTGGTACGAACCTTACTTTTTACGATACTCATGGGGTTAGAGCTATATTCTTCTATAAACGTAGAAGAGGAACTTGCTTATAAAAATAAAATTCTCAATCTAATCACAGTTGTTTGAAATAAACATACGCCTAAATCCTACACATGCAGAATTTTACACTCTCGCTACTTTATTGGGTCGACAAAGTTATAGCGAATTTACGAGAACACTGTGTGACAGAGTGGCTCTAAAGCACCTATTTGTTTGGTTTAGTGTCCATAATTTACTCGCGCAATGTATTTGGGTCATGGGCGGATTTGAAAATTTTCGGAGTTTTTTACTGGTTCCTTGCGGGTGGGTTCTTTGATTTTGTTTAGTATCTTATTGGTTTCTTAAACATAACTTCATGTGTTCATTATTTAGGTCTTGTCTTCAGGTCTTGCACTTTTCGTGATAATCATAATCATGTAAATTTTCATAAGAAAATATTTTGTTATTAATGTTATTAAAGGGTGAAGTGGACAGGGCGCGTTGCATTATGTAGAATTAGTATATTTTATAAATATAATGTACGAGTTTGTTATTATTATTATTATTTTAATTGGTGAAAATTTTAATCAATCTGGTTTTAATTATATATGTATGCTGATACCAAATATAAATTATTATTAAGTAATAATATTTTATAAATGTATATTTTATTAAGCTGTATTCCATTTTAGGTAAATTATAGTTATTCAATGTGAGAAATAACTCCTATTCATGTTTCAATTTGTATTTATAGCGATTTGATCTTTTTTGAAGGTCGTAAAATCACTTGTATGTATGCTGCGCCTCGTACCTTTTGCCCGTCTAATATTAAAAAGTATGTTAACTTTATTTATTCGAGGCTTACTATATGAAACGTATTTCCAACCAACATATATTTTCACTTTTATAATATTGCCTCTAGTGTGAAACAACATTTAGCAAACATAACCCAAACACGGAAACCGAGCAAAACAAAAACTATCAGCAAGAACATGAGGCTCTTAACAAAAACACGCTCGAATCTGCCGAAACACACCACGAGATGTAAATTAAATGAATTGCGGTAGCAGCCGTGACCGCTCTAATTAATGCAGTTCCTCTTAGTCTAGCCACGCAATGAGAATAATTTAGACGCCGAAGAGAGGCCCGTTACATGCAAATTAAATTTTAATATTTTAGGGCAAAGTCCCAAGGGCAAAGGTGTAATGAGATTTGTTGCTTACAGAGACACGCTCAAGGACCGAGAATGTGAAAAAATACTAATCTAAATTAATGTGGCTGTAATTATAATTAGAACTAAATGTACGGGGACAACACTACTTACTTGAATTACTTTTATTTATCATGCAAATTATTATAAGGCCTGTTTATAAATAATACCGCTGCTGGTCTTAGGAGGTGATTGCCCGTGATGGCGTATTGGTTTAAGTGGACGCTTCGCTACTTACCACGCGCCGAATGTTGTGGGTTCCACAAGGGGCGAACATTTGCTAACATATATTTGTTCCGAGTCCGGGTATTCTTTGTGCCTGTTTTCTGAAAGTTTATAAAATCTCACAGCATAAAACCTATACTCCATTTGGTTAGGTACTTAACTAAAGGTAAACAATCTCGATGTGTCTTTTTCTATCTTAAAACTCAGTTTAAAAATAAAATGCTGCTAAAGATCAATGTAAATACAACAACAACGATTACTAAATCAATTGAACCGTTAGTTTAAGTAGTAGTTTATTTGTTTAATTTAGTTAGTTAAGTACCTAACCAAATGAAGTATAGAGCGACAAAGGTTCCTTAAAAAAAAAAACAATTATAATATAATATTCTATAATAATATTCTACCACATACACACAACACCATCTAGCCCAAACTAAGCAGAGCTTGTACTATGGGTACTAGACAATGGATAAACATACATATATACTTTTTTTTTTGTAATTACATACATATTATACATAGAAACACCCAGACCAAGACAAACATCCATGTTCATGCACACAAATGTTTGACTTGTGCGGGAATCGAACCCGCGACCTCAGGCGTAGCAGTCGGTTACACTAACCACTACGCCATCGAGGCCGTTTTGCTTGCTTTCTTGTTTAATATTAAATTAAACACTTTATACGGCTTTTGTCACGTTGTTTATTTTACTTTTAAAATTATGTAATAAAAGTGTTTAAAGTAAATAAAATTATGTAATAAAAGTGTTTAAAGTAAAATAAAATTATGTAATAAAAGTGTTTAATGTAAAATTAACAACGCGACAAAATCCGTATAAAGTGTTTAATTTCAATGTCAGACTTGTTTTTTTTTTAAAGAACCTGTTTACCCGCTTTCATCTAAAATATTTAATTAGTTTTAGCGATTTAGGAACCTTTATAATAATTATGACGTTTTTATGTTTGCGAACGATCAGAAACATGCATCGCCAAACAACCTATGGACTGTTCATTTCTGAAATATAGAAAATTTATTTTTTAAGAAATTATGTGTATCGTCACGGTGTTTAGACTTGTAGTTTTTCTAGACAGTAATAATTATTACGAGCGATCTCAAAAGAACATACCTGCAACATTACAGCAGCTAAGTTAACATGCATCTGCCTACGCTTTCAGAGTTATACCTCTATAGGTGTAAGTCATATGTATATACTTTGTATTTATATAATGTCATATTGCGTGAAACTTTTAACCAAGTGATAATTAGCTATTAGAAAAGCTAACCGCTTCGTGTTACTTCAACATGACTTCTGTTTACTGTATACTGACGATCACAGAAAAGAAATAGAAGGAAAAAGAAAATTTAAATGCTAAAGATTTCTTTTTAAACTCAACATTTTTTAAGTTTAAAATACGATCTCTTTGCCATTTAAGACAGCATATAAATAATAACGAAATACTAAATTCATAATCCATAAAAACACGAAAGTAAAATATCGTCTAAATCTAAAAATTTTCCATACAATATGTTCAGGAGCCGCGATTTGAAACTTTATACCAGCAATATAAAAGTTTCAGGCTACCGTAAACTGAACAAATATTCAAGCAATATGAGATAAACGCCTGGGGCCGCCACGAGTATGTTTTATGCACGACAATTTTAGTTTTCTTCAACTATAAAATTTTCTAAACTTTCTATACCCCGCGGCCCCGCCCGCGAATAACAGTGGTGATATTCTTGAGCAACGCCATCTGTAGAAAAGTTTAAAACTAAAATGTAGTTAATATAATATCTAAGCTTAATTGATCACTATTCGCACGCAACATAAATGCATCATTGGAACGAAAAGTATCGTGTGTTTTTTTGATTCAAGAGATAGTTTATATTTGTCTTAAGAAACATCTAAAGCCGTTTAGCGGTCTACGCGTGATTGGATACATCAAACAATACAAAATTAGTTCTTGCGATTTATCTATGCGACAAATATATGTTAATGAATAGTATAAATGTTTCATGAGATTGTGTTACACTAACAGATACCGGAATAAAATGTACATGTTACTTTTTATTTTCATTCAGATCATAGTCTATCTGTATGCTGAGATTCATGAAATCTATTCAACAGTTTACGCGTAATAAACATCGCAATAACTTCACAGATTTTCACATTAATAAAATATTTATAGGACTAAATCTATAGCGTTTGATAACCTAGCAATTTAAAAAGCTGCCTTTACTCTTGGTGGTTAAATTTTTAATTCTGTATGGTCTAAAGTTTTATTGCGGTTTTTATGTCCTGTGAAATTACGTACGAGGGTTTATACTGCGATATTAGCCGTTGAAGTGCAAGCGGGGGTTTATAATCGAAATCTTGGTACCTATAAAGAAAGAGCAGTCGTCAACCGAGTGAATAATTGAATTTGTGGAAGTGAAGTTCGATATTATCACTTTTATAGTTTCGCGTTGCATGATTCACGAAAAACTGTTATTTTTGTACATGTTCAGTATTAATATACCTTTTCGAAAGGGTAGACTTTTTGGTCATTTTGTACTGACCGTGATCACAAGCAAACTGGCGCGGCGATATCAGGCTCCCTTTGTGAGGTAGATCGAAATCAACGCCCATGGTCGTGGTATACTCTTGGCACATAAACAGTAAGTACTTTATTGTGAGTTAGTTGATATTTTATTAATATTATGTACGAGTTTGTTTGCACATTCGAAGGTCTCGTCTCGTCGTCCGTCGTCCGTATATTTATTTTAAATACAATTCCTGTATTAGAACAATTCTTGTATGTAAATTACACCCAGACTTAGATCATTTAACTTTTTTTAGAACATTGAAATTAAACTACTATATACGGATTTTATCGCGTTGTTTATTTAACACTCTATTACATAATTTAGAAACTGTTACACTACTATACTATACTATTAAACTTTACTAATTTTAAGCTAATTAAATTATTAAAACTATCAAATCTATTTGTTTTTAAGTTTACACTTTCCCCGACGTTTCGGTTGCTTTTAGCAGCCATGGTCACGGGGAGACTAAGAGGTAGTTGTCTCAATGTTCCAGTGTAGTTATTTCAAAGTACCCGAACATAATTTAGTTATTGGTGTTTCTATTTACGCAGAATGAGCTCAAAGTATCATGAAGTCTAGCTGTGGTTTGTTTCTTCTTGGGTTTGACTATTTGAAGTACTGGATCCCAAGCTGGTGGTACATTCCAACCATCTTCTCTATTGAAATTTGGATGTTTTTTGATTTCAATAGCCTCGCGAAGCATCCTTGGTAGGAATCGGTGTTCTTTAGCGAGAATCTGTGGTTTGTCAAATCTCAGGTAGTGGTTGGTCCCCTGTTGTACATGTTCACACACAGCAGACTTCAACGAGCGTTTGTGTTTTACGTCAGCTATGTGTTCTTTTATGCGGGTGCCTATGCTTCTCTTGGTTTGACCAATGTATGAGAGTCCGCAGTCACAATCTATTTTATAGACCCCTGCATCTTGTAAAGGTAATTGGCACTTGACGGATGGTAAAAATTGCCTTATCTTCGTTGGCGGCTTGAAGTATGTGTTGATTAAAGCTCGCTTCAAGATGTAGCCAATCTTGTCAGTGACACCCCTTACATAAGGCAGTATAGCAGGCTGGCGCTCGACTGTGGCTGGCTTTTCTCGGGATCTGTGACAGCGGCGCGGCTGTTGGAGCTTGTTGTCTTGCAGTACTTGCTTGACATGTTGAAGCTCGGCGACCAGGTGTTTCTTGTCACAGATCCCGTGGGCTCTCTGAAACAAAGACATTCCCACGGTAGCTAACTGTTTAGGATGGTGGTGAGATTCACCGTTCAAGTACCTATTTGTATGGGTCTTTTTCCTATACACAGTGTAGCTCAAAGTATGATCAGGATTCCTGATAACAAGTACATCTATGAATGCTAATGAATTATTTGCCTCTAATTCCATAGTAAATTGAATGTTGTTATTAATGGAATTAAAATGTTCTAGGAATACACTAACACTATCTGTTGGTAATATTGTAAAAGTATCATCTACAAACCTCTTATAAATCCTGGGTGTGATGGGGGCAGTCTGTAAAGCTCGAGCCTCAAAGTCCTCCATATATATGTCGGCAACAACAGGCGATACAGGGGAGCCCATTGTCACACCATCTACTTGTATGTAGAATTTATTGTCCCACAACAGATAGCCAGTTGTTAAGCAATGCTTAAGTAGTTCTGCATATTCCTCAGGCATATTGTACTCTATTAGCTTCCGTTTAGTTATTTCAATACAGTCATGTACAGGTATGCATGTAAATAATGACTGTACATCAAAACTAACTATTGTTTCATTGTTAGTGAGACATAGGTGTTTAATCTCACTCACAAAATGGTATGAATACTTTACATATGCTCTCGAGTTGCCTCTGAGTGGTGAGAGTATCTTCGCTACGTGCTGAGCCAGTCTGTAGGTTGGTGTGTCGATCTGACTCACAATAGGACGTAGGGGAGCGTTTTCTTTGTGTATTTTTGGTAACCCATACAGCTTTGGAGGTTTTACGCAAGCTGGTATTAATTGTTTAACGTCTAGATCTAGTCTTTCGGAGTATTTATGTATGATGTCTTTGGTTTTGTTCAATATTTTGTTTGTAGGGTCTGTTTTAACCTGTTTATATGTTGTTTCATCCGAAAGTAAATTATCAATTTTATTTTTATAATCTGACGTATCCATTATGACCGTAGCGTTTCCTTTATCTGCACGGAGTACTGTAATATCTGGTCTAGCCCGCAAGTTCTTCAATGCGACGAATTCATCTTTGGGAAGATTCGGTCTGGGCACTTTACTTCGACGCAAGACTGATGAAATGTCCTGACGTATAGCCTCCAAATCTTCCTTTCTTATGTTATTCTTGACTAGGCAGTCCTCGACGTTGCAAATAATGACCTCATATGGTATCCTAGCCGGTGTTATAGCATAATTTAAACTCTCTACTCAATACTTTTTTGGTTGTTTTGTCTAAAGTTTGTTTTGACAGATTAATAACTGCTTATCTTTGAGATGACGGTGGCGTGTCATTGGTCCGTGCATTGACGTTTCGTTTCTTGCTGTTGGCATTTGATTTCGATAATAATTTTTCATATTTTTTTATATTTTTTAGAATACACAAAATATTGTAAAGTTGAATTTAGAATCATCATCACATCTACTTTATAAATGAAAGCCTGAAATTGCTACGCCAGTCTGCTTGTGACCGCGGTCAGTACAACCTGTCCAAAAAGTCAAGCCCTTCAATAAAGTATGTCCATAATGAGCATGATCGCGTTAGTACCCGTTTTCTGTTATATAAATCATGCAACGGAAAAGTATAAAAGTGAATATACAAGTATTTTTGTTAGCTAGCTAATTTACTAGTGACATAAACAATTCAAATCTAATAAAATGATTGTTTTAAATCTCATACAGCTATTAGAATGCTATATTCTGTATATCTTCCCATAAAGGTTTCCAATCATTACTATACGACAAACAATGCTACGTTTAAAACAAAAGGCTTTTGTTACCAAAATCTTTCAGCTCCAAGTTGGAATCCGCAAAACACGCGAATTGGTAAACCAACAAACATGATCCCAGAATCGCAAATATTGGTGCAAATATTTGTAACTTGTTAGTAGGGTGAGACGCTCTGATGTGTCAAAATAATCCCCCAGTATGTGTAATGCATGTGTCAATATTGTATTTTGGTATACGTATATTTTAACGGTCTGTATTGGCTTCGTAGCTTCAAGCAATGCGAGGGAACCAAAGTTGAAAGGGAAAACCCCTTGTAAAAAGTTAGTAGCTTTTATCTACAAACGAGTATCTCTCATTTGCAGTCATTTGTTTTGTAATCCGTTTTAAGACTGAATTGTAATAACGTGGTGCCTTTTTGGTATGGCAGCACAGGTTCAATTTCCAGATTTACAAGCATTATTGAGTTTTTCTGATAAGAGAATTATCTATCCAAAATTATCTATACTAGAGATACGTTGGATGGATCTCTGGTATAGATAATTTGAGTTATTTGGGTGGACTAAGGTATATTGCATCCGTAATACACCTTAGTCCACCCCTTCGAGATGGAATGTATGGACGTAGTAAGTATAACTCATAACTAAAAATATATACACAGTTTAAATTACACAGCATTTCTTTGTTTTTTTTTTCACTTTAAATCTTCTATATCTATGAACTCTTTATACCTGATACAGAATATCATTAGTTATTCTATCGAAATCTCAAATATTTAAATTTTAAACCGAAATTACACAACACTACTGGCTGAAAGAAAACGAGAAAGATTAAAACGACATTTAAACTCACTGATTTAAAAACATCAACCGTATTTCATTGTCTTTATATCTAAAAGCCGCAGTGACGAAATCCTCGCTGTCTAAAAAGAGTAAAAATATCGAAATCCTTGGCAAGTAATCCTTAATTCGGCACATCGCCTATAACAAAAGTCAGCACGTTCAAAGCTGGATTTAAACCCAGTCTGGAAAGGGATGTAATCTGTCTAATGATTGGCTTCTGTGTCGAGTTGGTCTCATTATTTCGTGAGGACTCCAGTATTACATTTCTGCGTGGAGAATTTTCGGTATGTGTATGTTTATTTACTTTGTCCGAGCGACTTTTCTGTGAAATGTTAGATTCAAGAATGAATAGATTTTGTCGAAACATGTTCCATTCATTCATGTTTTGAATACTATGCTATGACTGGTTTCGTAGAAGTAACTCTGTTGCTTTGTTAAGTACTTTTGCAGCTTGAATTTGCTCATTGGTTTTGCGGCCGATCGTGAAGTATCTGGTTTCATTATTGGTTCATGCAGTGTGATTGGTTGTTTTTTGTTAGAATATACTGGTAGGACCGGTCTCCTTTTATATGGGACTTAAAATATGGGTGGAAGACATTTCTGCCCATTCTGTCGCTGATATATCAGTGTTGTATGTCTATCGATCAATTAACCCACTGTTGAACAGAAGATTCTCTAATTTTACCATTGAATGAGTGAATGTACTATGTATTAAATAAGTAGTTTTAACTTATAAACTACTTTAAAAGCATAAAAAATATTGTTGAATGAACAATTCACCCAGAGAGGTGGGCACCAATTGTGACCAATTGGGTGCCAAAAACAGTTCCGTAATAAGTTTAAGCTGTTTTTAATAAACAAACAAAAATCATTGTTATAATTTTACGTACCTTTATTACAGCTAAGTACAGCCACTTTACTTACGTATATGATACCCATCATGATGAAACATATTGTATAAATATATCTGATAATAATTGTGGTAATATAGTGTATACTTTGTTAATTTGCGCGTACGCAGCGGTATTGTTTTATTACGTATCCGACTCTGGTAGACGCTTTCTTGATATTCATGACAGATGTAGCTTGATATGATCATGGCGTAGTGTCAGCCTCTCAAGTATAAGTAGCGTACGGAAATGTATACTATATGTACACACATATATGTATGAATTTAATATAAGTATATTGTTATAAGGTTATATTTATTATTTTTATTCCATTTTTTGTACATTTTATTTTCTTAAGCATTGGTTTGTAATAAATTACTGTTAGTAGGCCTGCGAGAATACCAGCGTTGTAATCTATGCTGCAACAATAGCTGACGCAGTTGCCGAATTTGATCTCTATGTACCGCCTTCTGTTAAATTGTATTTAATAATATTATTGCTTTTTAAAATTATGTATGTATAGAGATTCAAATAAAATATTTTTCTTTCTTTCTTTCTTTCAGTCGACAGCGACGGGGCAGACCCAAACGGAGATGGCGAGAGGACTTAGACGTCTTCGAAAGGGACTGGCAGAAAATATCTTTGAACAGAGTGGTATGGAAGTCCAAGGAAGAGGCTTTTGTCCAGCAGTGGGACAGAACACACGGCTAAGGGAAAATATCAATTATTATAATGAATATCTAAAGAATATGCATATAACAAGATATTTGAATAAATTTTAATCCTTCTCCATTAAACTATTCAGACAAAAGGAGTACAAAAATAAGGCGTTATCAGTAAATTAATGACATCATTATGTGTTGAATTTAGTCCCTATTTGTCTGTCCTATCAGTACTAATAAAAAAGTTCTAACTTTACCAGTTTATTTGTATTGCTAATATTATATTATAAACACAGCGAAAATAACCTTAAATATTTGGAAAAATTAAATCCGTCTCCAGAAAAGGAGGCATTATTTATTTACGCCGGAAAAAAACCATACGCGTCATGTATGGTTTTTTTTCGCCCATGGATAAAACTACGTATATATTATTTTTAATAGGATTAACATCTAGTACGGTTTTATATGATTTTGGTTAAATGATGAATTTGAGACATAGAAAAATAATATTGTCTTCTGTTTACGCGAATGTTATTCATTGAAATTAAACTACTATATACGGATTTTATCGCGTTGTTTATTTAGCACTGTATTACAAAATTTTGAAAATATTACACTACTACTACTATTGATTTTATTTTACTAATTTATAAGCTAATAAAATTATTTAAACTATTAAATCTATTTATTTTTGTTTTACACTTTCCCCAACGTTTCGGTTGCTTTTCAGCAGCCATGGTCACGGGGAGACTAAGATGGTAGTTGTCCCAACGTTCTGAAGTGTAGCTAGTTATTTCAAAGTACCCGAACATAATTTAATCTTTGGTGTTCCTATTTACGCAAAATGAGCTCAAAGTATCATGCAGTCCAGCTGTGTTTTGTTTCTTCTTGGATTTGACTATTTGAAGTACTGGATCCCAAGCTGGTGGTACATTCCAACCATTTTCTCTATTGAAATTGGGATGTTTTTTGATTTCAATAGCCTCGCGAAGCATCCTTGGTAGGAATCGGTGTTCTTTAGCGAGAATCTGTGGTTTGTCAAATCTCAGGTAGTGGTTGGTCCCCTGTTGTACATGTTCACACACAGCAGACTTCAACGAGCGTTTGTGTTTTACGTCAGCTATGTGTTCTTTTATGCGGGTGCCTATGCTTCTCTTGGTTTGACCAATGTATGAGAGTCCGCAGTCACAATCTATTTTATAGAGCCCTGCATCTTGTAAAGGTAATTGGCACTTGACGGAAAATTGACTTATCTTCGTTGGCGGCTTGAAGTATGTGTTGATTGAAGCTCGCTTCAAGATTTAGCCAATCTTGTCAGTCACACCCCTTACATAAGGCAGTATAGCAGGCTAGCGCTCGACTGTGGCTGGCTTTTCTCGGGATCTGTGACACCGGCGCGGCTGTTGGAGCTTGTTGTCTTGCAGTACTTGCTTGACATGTTGAAGCTTGGCGTCCAGGTGTGTCTTGTCACAGATCCCGTGGGCTCTCTGAAACAAAGACATTCCCACGGTAGCTAACTGTTTAGGATGATGGTGAGATTCACCGTATAAGTACCTATTTGTATGGGTCTTTTTCCTATACACAGTGTGGCTCAAAGTATGATCAGAATTCCTGATGACAAGTACATCTAAGAATGCTAATTAATTATTTGCCTCTAATTCCATAGTAAATTGGATGCTGTTATTAATGAAATTAAGATGTTCTAGGAATACACTAACACTATCTGTTGGTAATATTGTAAAAGTATCATCTACAAAACTACCCAGGATTTATAAGAGGTTTGTAGATGATACTTTAAATAATTTTATTAGCTTATAAATTAGTAAAATAAAATCAATAGTAGTAGTAGTGTAATATTTTCAAAATTTTGTAATACAGTGCTAAATAAACAACGCGATAAAATCCGTATATAGTAGTTTAATTTCAATAAACATAGAAAAAATATTATCTTTGGTTTGATTTTATTGGGTGCTTGTTTAATTTATATTTATTTCTTTCACTATTCTTTCATAAATTACCAGGAAATAAGACATAATGAAAACAACGTTGAGTCTAAGCTTTGAAGAACGAGCATTGACCTTAAATTAAAGGCTATTATTTAGGTTCCGAATATTTTTAAACTAAACAGTACAGAGGTTCGAGGCTTTTATAAAGCATTACAGGGTACTTCAAAAACCAAACATAGAAGACCACGCTCAGCAGAAATAAGCATGTGGCGAGTAGGCAAGTAGAACCATACGCTACAACGCAGCACAAGATCATATGATCTACGTCACACGTGGTTGGATGTTTTACACGTATAAGGGATTAGTGCGCGTAACCCCACCTTCAGCAAGATGGCCGTCCACCTGCCATTGTATTAGCGGCGCGCGCGCAAGATGGCTGCCACATGTCCTTTGTTCTACGGTCAACGCCTACCCAGAAAAGTGTCAAAACATTATTATTATTAATTAGAATTATGTCAAGCGTGATTCTTAATTATTATTAGCTAATGTTTATTATAAATAGTGTGTCGTTAATGTATGTATGTATATTCATTCTGCTGCTGATATTTATAACGTGCAAATATAAGCTGCCTAATTACTTGCGTATTTAATTGCTGCTAGCATCCTTCTCGCTTATCATTGAGCAAGTGGTCTAGGTTACTTAACCTAATCACTTTAATCATAAGCATGTGCCAAGGGCCAACGAGGCATTCAGGCAAGCCAGTAAATTTTACAAAAGTACTACTCCATATAATATGCAGTACAATCCTTTCAGCACTAGACAAGTAGATGACACCTTATTCTGAACTCATAAAGAATTAACTGCGAAATGATAACAGGTTACTTTAGAATTCAATTTTCGGGTTTGGGGTGTATAAATTTCCCAAGGGTCCGCTGTGTCAAATACACGGTAATGTGATGGTCTGGAATGGACAACGGCGTTAAGGTGTAAGCGATAGCGGGTAATCTATAAGTATGATAAATAGCTTCTAATTCTATTTTAAAACTAATATTATAAATGCTTATGTGAGTTTGTTTGTTTGTTACGCCTTAACTACTAGACTGATGAAGATTGATTGAGATCCAATCATGAAATTTCTCATACACGTTGTCAGGGATACAGAAAAGGATATTGGGTACCTTTCATCCAAAGAAAACTACTGTTTTCTTAGTCTTGACATATCAAAATAACATGATCAAAAGTTTTTATAAATAATCTATCGATCATGTTTGTTAGATGGTATGTTTAACTAAGATGAATTAGGTGAAACGGTTCATTTAGAAATCTTTTCATTAATAACCATTCTGCAATGTATTTGAATAGATGATTCTGTCTTCTCCGTAGCCTTTATTATTCCCAAGTCACTTGGGTCGGCTTTTCTAGTCTAACTGGATTTGACTGGATATCAGTTTTTACACGGATTGGCTGCCACCTGTCCTCCGCAACCCGAAAGCTAAAGATACTCTAAGCCTAGACCATGGTCAGGATATTATAGAGCACTGACGTCCCAATAACGACTGCCATAGATGTTTTTGGCAGCCGGCACCGACGGCTTAACGTGCTCTCCGAGGCATGGAGTAGGCAATAATTGTCAATCAATACGCACATAATTTCAAAAAGTCATATAACTTCCGAAAGTCATAGGTGCATGACGTGGGTTCGAACCCGAGACCTTCTGCATTACAGTCTGTTGGTCTCCCCACTGAGCTTTCGCTGCTTTATTACAGAGCTATGACTCGGTCATTTAAGAAAATTTAAAATTAGTGTTTTATGCAATAAGTCGTATCGTTCATTGTATCAATTATCTCACGATTACAATACGATACAATTGGAAGCCTTCACACATCTTTAAATAGTTTCTTTGGGAGAACTCTGTAACTCGTATGTTTACTTAGAATGCTTACTTTAACTGATAAAGCAATGTATAACTTTAACACTTTAAAATCGATTGGAATTAAACCTTGAAATCTTTGCGTGAAAGAAAATAAAGAAATCATTTTTGATTCCGCTCAGAGTTTATCAGTTATATCGCACCTTATTATAATACGCAGTTCACTATCTAGACTTAATATCTAAGGTGTTCTTCCCTATCGTTGTTAACTCACGATTTATGTAGACTACATTTTATATGCATTGTCACTTCAGATATAAGAGCTGTGAACGAAATGTCAAAGCTGCTCTTGGTTTGACTGAGGGAAATGCGCTGAGGGACAAGAATGCTACAAGCTTGTATCATGATTTCGCGAATCATGAGTCGAGCGATTGGATGTTTCGTGTTAGAAATATATTATTTCCGTTGAATTAATGACTTATTATGTTGACATCCACTTGTAAGGTTCCAGCCAATAGTAAATTTGTTTATCTGTTTATTTGTTTTGCCCGACAAACATACAATTAACGGATACAAAGTAACAATCATAATAATAATGTGTACTCCTTCTCCCTAGCCTTTATTATTCCCAAGTCACTTGGGGTCGGCTTTCTGGTCTAACCGGATTTGACTGGATGTCAGATTTTACACAAAGCGGCTGCCACCTGACCTCTGCAACCCGAAGGCTAACGATACCCTAAGGCTAGACCAGTATCAGGATATTATAGGACACTGACTTCCCAATAACGACTGCCATAGATGTTCCTGGCAGCCGGGACCGATGACTTAACGTGCTCTCCGAGGCACGGAGCAGGCGATAATTGTCAATCAATACGCACATAACTTCGAAAAGTCATAGAACTTCCGAAAGTCGGAGGTGCGCGACAAGGGTTCGAACCCGAGACCCTCTGCATTGCAGCCTGTTGGTCTCCTCACTGAGCTATCGCTGCTATTATAATAATAATGTGTACTATGCAGTCCAATTTACTATTTTAATTGTTATTGATAGCAACACTAGACAAAGCCTGTATCGAGGCTCTCTGTACATCCAGACTTAGACCTATTACCTATAAATCACGTTTTAAAATTTTCCCATGTGGGGTTCAAACCCGCAATACTTAGTGCGACGGCACCGGCGAAGCGAACGTTTGCTCGCGCATTAGTGAAGTCATCGTGCAGAGGGTCTCGGGTTCGAACCACGTCGCGCACCAATGACTTTCGGAAGTTATATGACTTTTCGAAATTATGTGCGTATTGATTGACAATTATCCCCTGCTCCGTGCCTCGGAGAGCACGTTAAGCCGTCGGTCCCAGCTGCCATGAACATCTATGGCAGTCGTTATTGGGAAGTCACTGCCCTATAATATCCTGATACTAGTCTAGCCTTAGGGTATCGTTAGCCTTCGGGTTGCGGAGGTCAGGTGGCAGCCGCTCCGTGTAAAAACTGATATCCAGTGAAATCCGGTTAGACTAGAAAAGCCGACCCCAAGTGACTTGGGAATAATAAAGGCTAGGGAGAAGATCGTTACTACGTAAATTCGATGAACTGACGTAAACCTTTTGCTATAGTATCAAATACCAAACATTAAACTATTATCTAAGAACAACGAAAGACTATTACTTACTCTTTCAAATATTTACAGACGAGGGTCGATATAATTGTCTGTTAAACATGTACCTTTAATAATTTATAGTATACTTTTCTGACTGCACTGATGGTGTAGTGGGTTATGTGGTCGCCTCGCCACTGCCACTGCGCCGAGTGTTATGGGTTCGAATCCCACATGAGTCAAAAATTGTGTGATCCAGAAATGTTTGTATGTAGTCTGGGTGTTCTTTGTCTCCATTGTAGGAATGTCTGTAAAGTCTCCCGCGACACAAGAATTATACAGTACGGGAGATCCCATGAAGTGTTATAAGACAGCTTCTCATATTAATTCATAACAAACCGCAATGTGCGCATAAACGTGATATTAGAACATAGAACTTAACGCGCTAATCCTGCAGTTTATGAACACACAAATTTTCAATAGAAATTTTATGTGTCACACAAAATATTATGACGGCATTAAACTTAGCAATAAATTGAAGATAGTATTATATGGATACGCCGAGTATACGGAACTAATAAAAACTTTTCATATCAATCCCACTGGTATGTGATATTAGAAGTTTACTCGTTGAAGTCATCGCTTGTGAAACTGTTAATATAATAAGAATATTGGTTTGTTAGACTAAGAACATTGTAGTTTCAGCTATAGGCAGTTTAACAAAAATAATTATTCAAATGAACTTATAGTTTCTGATATTAGCGTGTTTAAACATATTTGTATTTTTAAACACGCTAATTTTATTGTGTTTGCTCAATAGTTGTGTAATATATTTAGATGTAATATATATAAGTGTAATGTATTATGGTTTGGATTTGTTAAGATTTTTGATTTATGCAAAAACTAGCTTATGAACGATTATTAGGGGCTTAATTATAACCAATGTTATCAAGTAAAAATTAGAGTTATTCGAATATTTAAGCAGATCTAAATTTTCAGAACATAGGTCATTATTTATTCGAATGCAATATAATATAATATTCTATTCTACCACATACACACAACACCATCTAGCCCAAACTAAGCAGAGCTTGTACTATGGGTACTAGGCAATGGATAAACAATAATCGTTAACATTGACGGATTATTTGATGATGCGTTTTTATTACATAGAAGATTTAAAAAAGGATATTAATGTTTGTTGACTCAAAGAAGAACAACACCACGAGCGTCCTTAACTTTTCAATCATATGGCATCATAAAATCAAGTTTCAAATATATAATAATAATAATATATTCTATCACATACACAGAACACCATCAAGCCCAAACTAAGCAGAGCTTGTATTATGGGTACTAGACAATGGATAAACATACATATATATATTTTTTTTGTAATTACATACATATTATATATAGAAAATTTAGACCAAGACAAACTTCCATGTTCCTGCACACAAATGTTTGACTTTTGCGGGAATCGAACCCGCGACTTCAGGCGTGGCAGTCGGTTACACTAACCAATACGCCATCGAGGCCGACAATGATTTAAATTATAATCAGTGTCAGTGAATCAATCGACATTTAGAAGCGTGATTAAATCTACAAATTCGAATAAATGACTAGCTTTTTTTGGTAGCAATCGCACATAGATGCTTAACATGCTCTAAAGTTACTTATATCACAAAAAGATGAAGAATCTTAAAGTTTAAATACACGACCCTATTACCCTCTGTAATCAGGCAATAATAAAACATGTAACACATTTTGCCCGTTCATTATAAGTACCATGTAATTAAGGTTTAAAATAAACATTAACTTTAATTAAACTTGTAAAATTAAGCAGGTGTGTTCTCGTATTATTTTAGATTCATTATTTATTACAGAGTTTAGGGCGATGCTTTGTTTGTTTTTTTTATGTAGTGTAGTTGAGGTTTTATTGAGAATCGTTTAGTTTTAAGCAATGGAAGGGCTTTCGTATTACGTACCTATTTGTTATGATACAACAATTAATAGTAACTGCCTCCGTGGCGCAGTGGTAGTGAATGCGACTGCTGTGTATGAGGTCTCGGGTTCGAACCCGAATCGGGCCAACAAAAAGTTATTGGGTTTTTCTGTTAAGAAATCTCAATACGAGCCCGGAGTTAGGAAGTTGGCGGTGTTTAGACACCCCCGTGCCTCGGAAAGCACGTAAAACCGTTGGTCCTGCGCCTCATCTATATCCGGTCGTGTCGGATTATTCGTCCCATCAGATCATGAGAGTTAGGGAACAGAGAGTGCACTTATGTTTGCGCACACGCTTGTGCGCTATAATATCTCCTGCGCCGATGGCCAGTCTCCGTTAAGATTGACCGCCGTGACCGAAATCCGGTCAGGAGGACAGTATTATTAATAGTATTTTTGCTAACCCTACCAGCTAAGCAGGTATGCTTGTAATAGAAATTATACATAAACTCTATGACTCAATAACCTATTAGAGAACAAGAAAACAAAGCATGGCGTAATATTGTTTTCTGTTTACGCGAATGTTATTCATTGAAATTAAGCTACTATATACGGATTTTATCACGTTGTATATTTAACACTATATTACATAATTTAGAAAACTGTTCTTCTACTATACTACTATTAAATTTATACACTTTCCTCGACATTTCGGTTGCTTTTCAGCAGCCATGGTCACGGGGAGGCTCAATTATGTAATATAATGTTAGATAAACAACATAAATCCGTATATAGTAGTTTAATTTCAACAAGGCATGGCACTTGCGACCGATTGGTCTTAAGTTCAGATGCCATGTATTGCGCTATTGACGGGCACCCTCTCTCATACAAATAAACCACCTTAGCTGACAGGGTTAACAGAAATACTATTTATTTGGAAATTATAAAAAATAAACCTGTAGGCTTAGACAACCGGACTTGAACAATACAATGGCAATGCATGAGACAAAAAAGATATACGCCATGTTGTTTTTTTTTTATTTTGCTCCTCAAAATAACCACACTCCGCCTGATGGTAAGCAGTCGTGTGGTCTAAGAGCAGTGGCCTCCACATCGCCCTCATAGTAGCCGAGGCGATGTTGAGGTCTCTACTTTGACGGCCTGAGAAGGTGCTTATTCACGCCCCGCTTAAATGAACCAGGATTGAAGGAAGAAGAAAACACGTGCCTTAGCAGAGAATTCCATACCTTGATCGTTCGGCAGAGGTATGAGGACCCAAACTTGTTGGTACGCACTCTAATCGACTCCACGGTGTAAGGATGGCATCTGAGCCCAGCACGCGTTGTTCTGGATAGGAAAGGGGAGGGCGGGATAAGGTGGAATAACTCTTCAGAGCAAATATATCTAGAGAGAGAAATCTCCCCGTGATATATACTGTAGAAACATGCCAAAGAGGCAATATCCCTACGGAGTTGCAGAAGTTCCAGCCTATATTCTGGGAAACAGGCGTTAATGCTTTGCTATGTAGAGAGTTGGAATTCAGTTTCCAACAACATCTATATACTCCTCTTTTAATTTGGTTACAAGTTCCGAGACTATTTAACTTGCCTATGACTTCACAAGTGTCAAAACTCAGCGTTTTCCATGGGCACCACTGTTAAACCTACGGCTGACTGCACGAATAGCGTGTCAGTTAAAGTGGTCATCTCGCCGTTGCCACTGCGCCAAATGGTATGGGTTCGAATCCCACACGGGATAAACATTTCAGTGATGGTTGTTCGGAGTCTGTGTGTTCTTTGTGACCATTGTTTGAATATTTGTGAATTCTCCCGCAATACAGGAATTATTCATAGTGCGGGCGTTGCCTATCTCAACAAAAAAAGAGAAAATGCTACACTTACACTGGTGTGTGAGATTAGTACATACGATAGGCGTGAATCTTAGTACATAAGCATGTAGGTAATGTATGTAAACCTAATATATTTATGCTAAATTGCTATCATACCCAAAGAGAGATCAGACTATACAGAGTTAATTAATTAGATTAATTTACAACTTATAATTTAATAATTTTAATCCTTTAGGAAGCAATATTAGAAAATGGACGAAACATTTTAATATCAAAATAGATAAACTCTAAGAGTAAACTTTTATTAATAATAAATATATGTTTTGAAAGGTTCCAAAAAACATATATTTATTATTAATAAAAGTTTACGTTAGAGTTTATCTATTTTGATATTAAAATGTTGCTCTAAAATTGCTTTCTAAAAGATTAGAATGATTTCATTACAAGTTTTTAATTAATATATTCGGTTAAATTCTGTATAATCTGATCTCTCTTTGGGTATGATAGTAATATAGCATAAATATATTTCTATTTGGTTTACATACATTACCTACACACATTGACGTTAATCGCCTAGGCGTCCGTCGAGCGCGAGCGCACGTCACTAGCCTCCACCCGCGACCAGTGCCGGACTATATAAGCGGAGGACGGTGTCAGACGGTATCACTTCCGGCTGGCTTCATCATCAAGCTAAGTGTTCTTGCTACTGAAGAACCACGGAGCAAGTCCTTTGTACGAACCACACCCTGTTTACTGTACGCGTAGGATAGTGAATATTTTTAAATACATATAACTTTTTCATTACTAGACAATTAAAAGTGTTAATTGTTGATCCATCTTTAATTTATCTCTGCACAATTTTGCCTTAAGACACCACGCCCCTACGGCGTGGCCTGTCCTATTTCTGGATTGATCAGATCCCTAGTTAATAACCACATAATAAGTTACAATACGTATGTACTAAGATTCACGCCTACATCTCGGCTGGGGTAAACAACAGCGTATGATACCCACATTCCATAAGCAATGGCTTCAGGTGCCACGTGATAGAAGGTATATACCTAATATCAGCCATACCCCGTGGCTTCGCTTGTGTGAAAGTAGGTTAGTTAGCTTAAGTTATATTAGTAACAGGACTTTTTTTAATAAATTGATCCTATATTACGTGTGTAGGAATTTTTAAAATCGGTTGAGTAGTTTTTGAGTTCAATCCTTATAAACAAACAAAAAATCTAATCTTTAGTCTTTGTAATATTAGTATATGTTTTTATTATTTAACATATTGTCATCTATGGAGCAAATTTATTACAAAACCGCAATCTGCAATTTCTTGGCAATAATCTGTACGTAACTAAATTGAAGTCAATTAATGACTTCCCCAGTAGTCCAGTGTAATAATTTATGAACTTTATGTAAAATGACTGTAGTATTGTCTTTTGTTTACGCGAATGTTATTCATTGAAATTAAGCTACTATATACGGATTTTATCGCGTTGCTTATTTGACACTTTATAACATAATTTTGAAACTGTTACACTACTACTGCTATTGAATTTTACTAATTTATAAGCTAATTAACGACGTTTTGGTTGCTTTTCAGCAGCCATGATCATGGTCTCCCCTTGACCATGGCTGCTGAAAAGCAACCGAAACGTCGGGGAAAGTGTAAACCTAAATATAAATAGTCTAATAATTTAATTAGCTTATAAATTAGTAAAATTCAATAGTAGTAGTAGTGTAACAGTTTCAAAATTATGTAATAAAGTTTTAAATTAACAACGCGATAAAATCCGTATATAGTAGTTTAATTTCAATAAAATGACTGTTTTAAATCTTGTGTAATTATTTTGCTTAACTGAATGTCAGAACCATATCCTATCTATCCTTCTATAAGTTACTAGCTGTCTCCTCCAGTGTTACCCAAGTTTATGATTTCTGCTCCACTTCCGTGGGTTGAAGCATGATGTTATTCATCTTATGTTACTTTTGGACAAAGTAACTTTCGAATGGTGAAATTTTTATATAGGTTCTATTGTTTTTGAGTTTATTCATTACTAGCTTTTGCGCGCGGTTTTGATCGCGTAAAATTAGGTAAGTTTAGGATAATATATGTTTATAACCATACATTTTAAAGATAAAATGTACCCTATGTTACTCGATGATAATAAAGCTTTCTAATGGTATAGGAATTATTAAATTCGGGTGTGTAGTTTTTAGTTAAATACTTACAAACAAAAAAATAAATCTTTCTTTTTTATAAGAACAGAATAACAAAAACAATACTCTCGTTTTTATAATATTAGTATAGTTTGTATGGACAGTACATATAAATAATAATAATAATATAATATTCTACCACATACACACAACACCATCTAGCCCAAACTACGCAGAGCTTGTACTATGGGTACTAGACAATGGATAAACATACATATATACTATTTTTTTATATACATACATATAATACATAGAAACACTCAGACCAAGACAAACATCCATGTTCATGCACACAAATGTATGACTTGTGCGGGAATCGATCCCGCGACTTCAGGCATGGCAGTCGGTTACACTAACCACTACGCTATCGAGGTCGAAAATATTAAATTTATGTAAACCACTCATTTAATTTCAAAGAAATTGAATAATATACGTGAGTTTATTGCCCATTCTTCTTACTGGTTCCTTAGAACGGACGTCTCCTTGCTTTAAAGCGCTAGATAAACGTAAATTTATAGTGTAGTTAATTATAATATTAAAGTTCATATATCAAATCAAAATCAAAAATATGTTTGTTCATGTAGGTCACAAAGTAACACCTATGAACGTAAAAGTTAAACTTATTAATGTGAATTCACATTTACCTGTTGCCATGTTCAGCAAAGCAAGGGCGTAGAACCAATGAGAAGAACTGGTAAGAAACTCACGGCCACTCTTTTCAATCGCCAAGTTTACAGTATGTATATTTAGAATACATATTTTACAAGTCTTTTCTGTAAAGTGCTTTTGCTTATATATTACATTGTGTCTTAAATGAATAAAGCTAGTTTGATTTTGATCCTTATTTTTATGGTGATCTGCATTTCAATCAATATCGCACATTTCAAGTCAAACAAGAGACACGCCAAAAATACAAGCAACCAAGCAAAATACCTCGGGGCAATTTAAGTTAGTTGCAAACTGTCTCGCAACGAATTTATGTTGGCATCTCACACGAGCCTCCAGGCTAGGCCCGGGTTACTCTGGCATGATTTATTTTGTTACATTTTAATTTCGCCGTGCTATCTCATCACCGGCCCGTTTCCGAGCGAGGCGAATTTATAACCCTCCCGAAATTCGCTTAGGAGGGCGGCACATGAACGTCTTGCTGGTTTTATAAGATAGTTATGTGTAGTTTAATATGGAATGTTGTGGGATAATACTCAAAACAGGCTATTAACCTTACTTCCAAATTAAAATTTTAGAATTTTGTGATAATGTTTGCATGTTTTTTTGTCAATAATGCGTGAACTGTTGTTAAACGAATGTGGTTAAAATTTGGCACTATAGATACTTTAATAATATTGAAATTAAACTACTATATACGGATTTCATCACGCGCATCTCCGACTTTCGGAAGTTATATGACTTTTCGAAATTATGTGTCTATTGATTGACAATTATCGCCTGCTCCGTGCCTCGGAGAGGACGTTAAGCTGTCGGTCTCGGCTGCCATGAACATCTATAGCAGTCGTTATTGGGAAGTCAGTACCCTATAATATCCTGACACTGGTCTAGCTTTAGGGTATCGTTAGCCTTCGGGTTGCGGAGGTCAGGTGGCAGCCGCTCCATGTAAAAACTGATATCCAGTCAAATCCGGTTAGACCAGAAAAGCCGACCCAAGTGACTTGGGAATAATAAAGGCTAGGGAGAAGAACAAAATATGTTCATTAAATTTCCCCTATAATAAAACATATATCTGTGAAGTTTATTTAACACTTAATTACATTATTTAGAAACTGTTACCTACACTACTATACTACCTACTATTAAACTTTACTAATTTTGAGCTAATTAAATTATTAAAACTATTTATATCACGTATTTGTGTCACGGGGAGACCATGGCTGCTGGAAACCAACCGAAACGTCGGGGAAAGTGAAAACTTAAAGAGGAATAATTTTAATAATTTAATTAGCTTAAAATTTGTAAAGTTTAATAGTAGTATAGTAGCGTAACAGTTTCTAAATTTTGTAATATAGTGATAAATAAACAACGCAATAAAATCCGTATATAGTAGTTTAATTTCAATGAAAAACATTCGCGTAAACAGAAGACAATATTATACTTTAATAATAATTATCTTTATTAGGGAATTCTAGGTGAATGAGCTGTTATTATAATGTCAATTTTAAACAGTTCACTATTGCAATTCTAGTAGAAATAGTTGTAACAATTTATTTCTAACATTGGGAAAAGGAAGAATGCATTCAATTTATACTTAATCATATCAAAGTCAAAGTCAAAGTAATTTTTTTTTATTTTCAAATAGGCCTGAGTAACAAGCACTTTAAAAACGTCAAAAGCTAGGTGTCAGTTCCAAAAGTGAATCCTATGGAGAAGAACAGACAAGAAACTCCATGGATGTATTTTGTTTTCATATTTTTTTTATATATACATATATCAATGAATTTTACAATAGAGTGGGATGTGAGGACGATGCAGGTATTGTAAATAATAATTAACATAATAGTTGCCCGATCAGTGCGAATCGACCAGTCCCAGCAGAAGGCACCCGTTCACGAGCATGACGCACACATCAGCGCCGCACAGCTCAACCATTTAGAAGGGAACCGTACGACCCGATGTGAAACGCCACCAACTTTGAGACATTTTAGTGAGCATGACGAACTCGAATATAACTTCAAATTTGATAATTACGTTAATCTAACGAATAATATACACTCTAATAACATGAACGAGAACGTATTTGTTTGTTTATATCAGAAAATAATAATCTAATCAAGAAATATACATATTTTTCATTTGATTGTCTATTTATTGGAAAAGATTATGCAACATTACGCTACAACTCCTGGGCGTGGCACAATGATGGGTAAAAACTGGCAGGTATACCTAAATTATGATAGGCAAATACTAAACCGTGTTAGTGCAGTAGATGTTTGAAACGCTAAGATATTTCAAACGGTTTAAGCGTGACCGTGAATATCTCATAGGTCACATTCCACTTTGCCTAAATCCAGCAACTAACTTAAATGTATCTAAATTATCTTAATAAAATCACTACCAATCAATTTTGATGTTCATAAGTGTTACTTTGTGACTGAAATGAATAAATGATTTTAGACTTTGACTTTGAATGATCGCAGTCGTTCACGTATGGCACACCTTACATAATATTCTAATAATAATTTCCTTAGATCCGTAGTGAAATTTTAATACTTTTAGGTGACTATTAACGTTCGATGCTTGCCGATTAAATGAGGAATCGCTTCAATGTTATATTCGATTTAGCGCCATTCGCCTCGAGGGTTTGATTCGATTGTAAGGGGTGAAATTTAGACGACATTCGCGTCTAATTTCGTGATATTTTTAGGATTTGGTGAAAAGTTAATACTTGTTTGTTTATAGTAAAATATCTGACAGCTATCTATGTCTTTGGTACCGTGATGTCAATTTGTTCTGAGAGCGTAACTGTGAGTTTCTGATCACAAAAACTCAATTTTATCGACCTTGATATATAATCAAGGTCGATAAAATTGAGTTTTTGTGACCAGAAATTCTCAGTTACAGCATGGAGTTAAGACGGTATTATTTTATTTTATTTAGTATTTATATTGCCACGTTAAAAAAAATATGAACTGAATTGTTATATATAAGTATGACATAATAATAATATTCTACCACATACACACAACACCATCTAGCCCAAACTAAGCAAAGCTTGTACTATGGAGTACTAGACAATGGATAAACATACATGTATATATATATATATTTTTTGTAGGTATATAATTGTAATACATAGAAACACCCAGACCAAGACAAACATCCATGTTCATGAACACAAATGTTTGACTTGTGCAGGAATCAAACCCGCGACCTCAGGCGTGGCAGTCGGTTACACTAACCACTACGCCATCGAGATCATCAAATTCAATTTTAATTTCAATGTTACTTTTAATATATTTATTATCTTCCTAATTATTTCTTCTTAGTTATGGAGTTGGTTAATGTATTTCATTGTATTTTGATATAATTATGTGTACTAGCGGTCGCCTAGTGGTCAAAATTCGACCGAATTAATGGATTTAAATTTTAAGTTCGATCGTTATTAATGTTTTACTATCTATAACTTTACCCTTATAATCACATTTTATTTAGATTTCGCCAAGGCTATGCAGGTTAATTTACCTATCTTTTTCAAACAAATCATTATTTACTTAACTATACTCTTTCATTGACGATATTCCTAAGCTTGCTACCTTGTTTTCTTTTTCTTTATTGCATATAAATAAGGTATATGTAACCATAGTTACTAAAAATTGTACGACGTCAGACGAACAATGCCGAAATACTACGAACGCGATTCGACTGCGTGTGTCAAATACATGGTTGTGTGCGTGTCATGTTTAATTAATTTAATGTATTTTTAAGGCATATTTTATAAAAATATTAAGATGCACCTCTCCTTCTCCATATAAACTTTAACTGTGCCAAATTTCATACTTCTTCGTCCGCGCTATTTTCGTAAAAAGGAGACAAAGTTTTTGCTTCACGTATTAATATATAGATGTGATAAATATGTTTTTCTAATGCTGACTCTATTGACATTACTATTTACTTTGTATGGATTTAAAATCTGAAATAAAAGTTTTATTATTATATTATTATTTAAGACAACTCCCGCGCTAATTATAAATCCTGTGTCGCGGAACTTTACTAACATTAATACAACGGATACAACGAACACCCAGACTCGAAACAGCTACATATGAGTGGATGACACAAATTTTTCTCTCGTGTGTGGCTGGAACCTCCAAATCTCTTGGCGCTGGCAGTGGCAAGATGGCCACTTAAACCACTAGTCATTCATGAAGTCAGGTCAAAAAATAAATTGCAATAAGCTTGTTTTCTATAACGTAGTACATAAGTACTACGTTTACCATAAGTGATCAAATACTTCTGCCTACGGAAACGAGTTTATTTGTCACTGAGCAAAGTACCAAAGTATGTTTCCTGTAAGTCTATTGTCGTCAATCAGGCTGTGTGCTGTTACTAAAATTTTTCTCAATGAAATTTGTACCCGAGACCAAACGATCGCACGTTAACATAAGACATATTGTCACGAGACCAACAAGGCAACTTAATTATTGGCACAAGAATTAGCTGCCTCACTTGCGTTCACTTAAGCAAATGCGTTATTGCTAACCCGAGCTCAAATCTTGCGTTCACAAGTAAGTAGACGTAAGATCTAGATGTATAGCTTACTTAATGTATGTATAAGAATATATCTATGAAGATGATGGTGACAGCAGCCATGGCCACCTGTAATATATTATGGACTATCATGGTGTACTATGTCACTATACTATTGAGTCATGAATTTATTTACTACAATAATGTCCTCCAGACCGAATTTCGGTCACGGCGGCCAATCTTAACGGAGACTGGCGATCTGCGCAGGATATATTATTAGTGCACAAAATTATGCGCAAACAAGTGCACTCTCTGTTCGCTAACTCTCATGATCCGATACGACTATAGAGAGATCAGGCGCAGGACCAACGGCTTTACGTACTTTCCGAGGCACGGGGTGTCTAACACCGCCAACTTCCTAACTGCACCCTGCTATTGAGAATTCCTAACAGAAAATCCAATAACTTATTGTTGGCCCAACCCGAGATTCGAACCCGGGACCTCATTCACAGCAGTCGCATTCACTACCGCTGCGCCACGGAAAATGTAATTGTATACATTTTAGAATTGAACTTATATCGTACTAATTATAGAATGAATAGATTGTTTTACGGCTCCACGTGCATTAATTTAGATTTTGTCAATGAATTTTTATCCCTCGGCAATTTTTATGGATATAACAAATAATCTACTCGACCGATCATCATGTAATTTTACATACACGTTCTCAGGGATACAGAAAAGGACATGGGATATCTTACATCCAGAAAAAAATACTGTTACTAATCTTAGACAGTTTTTGATTCAGATTCGCATTGTTAGGTTAGCATATAACGTTACTCTTAGGTTACTATATTATATACATATACTTATAGTTAAAACGAATTAATCTAATATATATTTACAAAAAAGAAAACATAATTACAAAAACACAAATAATTATAATACTAAATATTTACAAAAATGGTTTAGGCATCGTAGAATTCTTCAGCATTGCTGTCAACTGGTAACGTGCCCAGAAGACTGGCAGCATTGCTACGTTGAATGGCAATGCTGATTCTTTGGGCCAAGAAAAGACCAGCCTTCTGATCACGTGAAACGTTGATCAGGCGTTTTGCGATCTCCCTGTTAGCATTACTATTAGGTTAACTGCATGAAAGGCGTAATAGTTTAAATAGTCGCCACGCCATTAAATGTGTCCGTTGTTCGAATCTTTGTAAAGTCTTTAGAAACACTGGAGGAATGTGACACAGTGCAGCTTTCTTATAAAAAATCTTTGAAGTTTTTATGTGCTACCGTTTTATTGATGATCGAACGCATTGGATTGGTTGGTTTTTGGGTATATTATTAGGTATATTATATTATTAGATATATTATTAGAGGGTCTCGGGTTCAAACCGACGTCGTGCACCTCTGACTTTCGGAAGTTATATGACTTTTCGAAATTATGTGCGTATTGATTGACAATTATCGCCTGCTCCGTGCCTCGGAGAGCACGTTAGCCGTCGGTCCCGCCTGCCATGAACATCTATGGCAGTCGTTATTGGGAAGTCAATGCCCTATAATATCCTGACACTGGTCTAGCCTTAGGGTGGCAGCCGCTCCATGTAAAATCTGATATCCAGTCAAATCCGGTTAGACCAGAAAAGCCGACCCCAAGTGACTTGGGAATAATAAAGGCTAGGGAGAAGAACAAAATATGTTTATTAAATTTCCCCTATAATATTGTCTTATGTTTACGCGAATGTTATACATTGAAATTAAACACTTTATACGGATTTTATCGCGTTGTTTATTTTACTTTAAACACTGTTATTACATAATTTTGAAAACTTTAACACTACTATTATTGAATTTTACTACTATTTAAGCTATATATTATTTCTAATTAAAACTATTTGTATTTAAGTTTACACTTGCCAGCCACAGTCGAGCGCCAGCCTGCCATACTACCATATGTAAGAGGTGTCACTGACAAGATTGGCTACATCTTGAAGCGAGCTTCAATCAACACATACTTCAAGCCGCCAACGAAGATAAGTCAATTTTTACCATCCGTCAAGTGCCAATTACCTTTACAAGATGCAGGGGTCTATAAAATAGATTGTGACTGCGGACTCTCATATATTGGGCAAACCAAGAGAAGCATAGGCACCCGCTTAAAAGAACATATAGCTGATGTTAAACACCAACGCTCGTTGAAGTCTGCTGTGTGTGAACATGTGCAACAGGGGACCAACCACTACCTACGATTTGACAAACCACATATACTCGCAAAAGAACACCGATTCCTACCAAGGATGCTTCGCGAGGCTATTGAAATTAAAAAACATCCTAATTTCAATAGAGAGGATGGTTGGAATGTACCACCAGCTTGGGATCCAGTCATTCAAATAGTCAAACCCAAGAAGAAGCAAAACACAGCTAGACTTCATGATACTTTGAGCTCATTCTGCATAAATAGGAACACCAAAGATTAAATTATGTTCGGGTACTTTAAAATAACTAGCTACACTTCAGAACGTTGGGACAACTACCATCTTAGTCTCCCCGTGAACATGGCTGCTGTAAAGCAACCGAAACGTCGGGGCAAAGTGTAAACTTAAATACAAATAGTTTTAATTAGAAATAATATATAGCTTAAATAGTAGTAAAATTCAATAATAGTAGTGTTAAAGTTTTCAAAATTATGTAATAACAGTGTTTAAAGTAAAATAAACAACGCGATAAAATCCGTATAAAGTGTTTAATTCCCCTATAATAGAACATATATCTGTGAAAGTAACAGCTGGCTAACTGTTACGATTTCAAAAAGCCTTAATAGGTTGGACAGACAATGGCGTAGTCTTAGTAATAGAATACCGCTGGCAATGTTTGCGTACGGAACCTAAAAAGTTCTCACCCGTATAATCAGTGTTGGCAAACTGAATTACCCATATATACTGGTGACGCAGCATTTATTTTGTTACTGCGCAGCCGTGCACTTGCATAAACAGTACCTAGCCCCGTGTTTTTCTTTAAACAAGATTTTCTCATTTATTAAGTTTGAAGTCCGTTTTAAGACATTTCACTGCATTCTCGGAATCACTCTCACAGACATCTAAATAAAAACTTTCTCAATTTTGTCCCGTCTAAATAAAAGAAGAAGCCTCATTTCCCACCTGTACAGTCGCGACGAGCGTTGTTTTACATTTTATAAATATTCAAAATGGAAAAACTTTTATCTCTCATTCAAATCTGACGATTTTAGTTTGAGATTGATTACTTTTATGCTGATTTTCTAAGGCAAAAAAGAAGAGATTCTGAGATTAGACACGTTTTATTTAAACAAGTATCTGAAAACTGTAGACAATGACAAATAAATTAAAAGCAATATTATCTGTACATTCATAGATAATTTATTAAAAATTACTACAATATTATCAATGTTAGATATACAGCCACCTAGACAGTGAAAACTGTATTTATATAATATATTGAATTTGCTATTGTTAAAATTCTGTGTAAGAAATAAATCAGACAACTTCGATGTCACTTAATATACAACGAAAGGTAAAATGATTAATTTGATACTAATCTGCAATAATCATATTTTAAAAGATAAACACCTAATACATTTTTCAAAGAAGGAACTTTACATTGTAATGTATGCATTTACAAAAAATAAAGTATATATGTATGTTTATTCATTGTCTAGTACTCATAGTACAAGCTCTGCTTAGTTTGGGTTAGATGGTGTTGTGTGTATGTTATAGAATATTATTATTATTATTTGGTTAGCTTAATTTGTTTATCTCGAAATAAAATTCGGTATTTAATGAAAACCACGGGTCTAGATCAAGTGGGGTTCATTTGGGGCATTATTTATTACAAGGGGCTTGTCCTGCAAAAACTTACGAATTATACGGCAAGTATTGAGTATAGCGGCCTTCTGCATACTGATGTAAAGGTTGGTGGGTAGCTCTATCTGTCGTAAATAGTGAAGAAGGTGTTTGGGTATGACACCTGTACTGGAGAGTACCAGGGGCACAATGTATACTTTGTTCATTTTCCATATTCTACTTATATCTTCTTTTAATTCTGTGTATTTATGTATTTTTCTGTTATGGTTTTCTGTAAATTGTGTGTATTGGGCACCACTATGTCTATTAAATATGTATGTTTATTTAATTTATCTATCATAGTTATGTCAGGCCTATTGTTATGTATTGTTTTATCTGTAAGTATTGCTCTATCATCACTGGTTTTGGGGTATATTGGTAGTAGGGAACAGTTTTTGGTATTAGGTTATATTTTACGGCTAGTTTTTGGTGAACAATATTAGCAATTTGGTTGTGTCTGTGGGTGTAATCTGTTTGAGCAAGGGATGAGCAGGCCCCTGTAACATGATGGATGGTTTCAGATGCATGATGACATACATTTGTCATTTTGTGTATTAGGGTCTTTAAGAATGAATTTACTATAATTTTTTGTATGTATAACCTGATCTTGTATTGCTTGTATATCTTGTATAGCATAAATCCTTCCGTTTCAGGGAAGAGTGAGCCCAATTTGAGCCACTTATTTGAGCTGTCCGAATCTACATGCGGTTGTTCTAAATCGTGTATATGTCTACCGTGTAATTCCTTACCTCGCCATCTACATATTGTTTCATGCCTGTGATCATCTAAACTTTTAAAAATAGTATCTCTGTTATATAGATTTAGAGGAGTAAAGTTATGGCCTATTTCTGTAATTGCTTAGTGAATTTTACTATTTTTGGCTTTATCATAGAAAAAATCTCTAAGCTTTCGAATCTGTCCTTCCCACAGGATAGTCAAGTCAATCAGTCCTCTACCCCCCTTTTGCCTGCTTACTGTAATTCTCTGTATTGCTGCTTTAGGATGTGCGTAGTTGTGTTTAGTTAGTGTGGTTCTAGTCTTAATCTCTAATCTATTTAAGTCAGTGCGCGTCCATTTAATTAATCCAAATGAATACGTTAATATGGGAATGGCAAATGTGTTAATGGCTTTAAATATATTTTTTGAGTGTAACTGTTTTTTACATATTAAATTTAGTCTCTTAGTATATTCTGATAGAAGCATATATATATTATTATTATATAGATAGATAGTATATTATTATTATTATTATTATTAATGGCATGTCAATTGATTTTCAAATAAATGTAGTTTGTTAGTCTCTAAAACCTAAGACTGTATCACATAACATTGGATTAGTTTCGGTATTCAAAGTCAGTGGCGTGTGGTGTTTTTAGTAATTGAAATTAGACCTATAGTGGTCTCGATATTAATCTTAATATTAAAAGTCTGAAGTCATTAATGCCACTTGATGATTATGGATGAGCAGACCAAAGAACACTAAAAGCATAATTTTACAGAAGATCGACGTAAAGTAGCAGTATTCATACTACAGCGTTTTATTATACAAGTGAAAAACTGAAAGTCCAATTACTCCTTCGTTCCCCTTTCTTCTCGTCCTACCCTCTACACTTCATTTATCGTAGGGGGCGACTGCACTCGAGTGATGACCATGGTATTAAAAGCTACACACTAACAGATCATCATTGGGCAAGTCACGTGCTTGTTTGTCGCCTATGTGCTCAGCGCTTCTTAGAATTCAAATTCACATCGCTTACATGGGGGTCGAAGTCGCGTCTGCCATCAGCAGCTATAAAAAAATTACTTACAAATTATAAGATAATTTTTGAGTTTAAAATTCAAACTAAACACTTTTCCACTCGATCACCCGTCTCCTGCACTGACAAATCTAAGAAGACGGTTGCACCATAAATCAAGTTTACCGAGGGCTCGCCCACAAAGAGCTAGCACTTTATTCCTTTGAAAAACTGTAAGAGCTTCCTTGACGGTCGCATGTGGAATGAGGCCTTTTGTACCCCTGACGTTTTTGCTTGTAGCCGAGGAGGTTCAATGGGGATCGAATTCAGTCCTTTTTGTCTGTCCGTTAGCAGGACAGACAGTTACGTTCGTATTTGTAGTGATCTGTCTTTTATAAAGGGGTGTGGAAGTGGAAATGTAAGGCTATTTTTAAATAACATTAGGTCGTTTGGTATATTATTAGATTCTATTGTTGTTGGTTTTGCTACCTTAAAGTGCTTAATCGTCTGTAAAGCATTAGGATTTATAATTATTATTATAACAATGGTGTCTTTTAAAGTTATGATTTGTATGTTTTAGTATGCTTTTAGGAATCTGAAAGTTTTTTATAAATCCCTTTTGATTATGTACTGCAATTGTGCTAAAATAACGTGAGGGCAAGTCCCAGGATCACGATTTGGGATCTTGTACGATTGCTGAAATTATAACGCGGAGTAATAATTTAACTGAACTATTAAAAACAAAAATTCTACTATCACATGTACACACAACACCATCTAGCCCAAACCAAGCAGAGCTTGTACTATGGGTACTAGACAATAGATAAACATACATATATACTTTTTTTTTTGTAAATACATACATATTATACATAGAAACACCCAGACCAAGACAAACATCCGTGTTCATGCACACAAATGTTTGACTTGTGCGGGAATCGAACCCGCGACCTCAGGCGTGGCAGTCGGTTACACTAACCACTACGCCATCGATGCCGACAACTATTGTGCTTTATCTACAATAATCCGTATGGTTGAGTAGTACTTTTGCATTATAAAGTCGTACGTACTAAACGCCTTTATTTACCAGAAGCAGACAGAGTTGAATTGTACCTATATTTCATAATTTATGATTTACCTCGTGCCTAATATGCTACATTGAAATTACACGCACGGGACGTCAACATGTGGTACCTTGTAATATGTATTTTTAATTCAGTATAATGTACCTACCTACCTAGATTTATAGGCATTTAACGTAGGAGGATGAAGACATTCTCATGTATAACCAAATAAATTTCACGAGTTTTAACCGATTTTCAAAAAGTTCTATATGACTAGTATGTTTATTATTATTAGTATAGACAAAGAAAAATATATCTTACATCACATAGAACCCTAATATGATACAAACTCTCGAAAACCTGTCCTTTCCAATCATTTTCCTATCATAATAATATTATAATATAATATTGGACTTACCCACCCTCTATAGATACTAAAATATACGTGAACCGCTACGTTTGAAGACATTTTTGTCCGACAGCGCACTGCTTGAGTTTGAAAAGGGTTTTGACCGTGAAACGTCAAAAACAATTTTGTTTGAAGCACTTCGTTTATATGCGTGACGCATGTATTGACGTATGTGGATAGAATATATGAAATCGAACAGTTTCGGATATAGATGGACTGGTAAACCCCATGCGAAAACCGCGTGGCTCAGAATCTAAAATGTTACTTTTCGTTGGAGTGGAAGCGTTTAGTGACAGAAATTTTTAACTTAGTCTGTGTTATAATGTAACGCCCATACACTTGTCCTTTTGATTTTACCACGTAGTAATTCTGTCAGATGACGTGGCTTTGAGATAACATTCCTCTTTTTAAAATGAAGGTAACCGATTATTATTCCCTTTAAGATTTGATGAAGAGGAAGTAGTTTCCCTTAAAAAGTGGTAAAATTTGTTTTGCACAAACTGCCCCGTTCCTGAGAACTCCTATAAAATATGCCTTAATGAAAAGGCTATATAATAAAAGACATTACTCCATGATGAATTATTATATGTGTTACATGTCATCATTTAGTTTCTTGCATGGCAATAGTTTTTTTAAGTAGGTGCTAAAATATAACTGATGAAATGCGGGTGTAATTCACTCTTGCTTGCTCTTATACGGAAATGAAAATGTAAATTTTTAAATGTATAATTAAGTCTAACCGTAACCTTGCATGGTAAAAAGTACCTATGTTCTATATTATATTGTTGTATATAAAAATATAAAAAATATAACTTAACAACGTGTAATTGAAGAATATCTGTCGTAAGTAAAGTTAGGAACTCTACCACGCAAGGAATTCGAAAATTCTTACGTGCAGGATAATCTTCATGAGACGTTACTTTAAACAATGTGATGACTTAAGTCGTTAAAAGAAACTAGACAAGTGTTCATGATTTTGCCAAGAAGAGTCTCGTGAAATGGTCACATCCTCTCCGATTTTGTACTATCATACTAAAGCAGATTTACCCATGCATTATTCAGGATTAACTTCAATTATTCGAAGCCAAGGACTGAATTTCATTTACCTAGCAGGGTATTAACGCCGTCATCTAGACAATGCTTTTGTCATTATTTCTCGATACGAATAAGCTGATAGATGGAATTCAGCATATAACCCATACCTCAGTAATACACACGCATACATAAGTACGTACACATATTATGATAATTCTAACTTATAAATTCGATTGTGAGTTTGTATGTTTCTTTGTTTTTTATGCTTTTACGTCTTAACTACTTGACCAATCATCATGACAATTCGCATAGACGTCGTCAGGGATACAGAAAAGGACATAGGATAACTTCATCCAGAAATATGTAACTTTCCTTAACGAGGGAAGCCGCGGGTAAAAGCTAGTATGCTGATAAATATAGCATTATAAGTCAATAATGCCTGTTCTTTGCAAAATGGTAGTACGTTTCTCTTTCTTATATATTAGGATATACAACACACTGTTTTTGAAATCTAAAGAATGTTCTTTAAACTTTCTTTTAATTTATGTATTCAAAAATAAACAATTCAAAATTGCAAGCCGCAATTGCTCCCCATCTAAGATCGAACCTACACTCAGTTACAATACAGACATAAAATTCAGCTCACGAGCGAGCCACTTACGAGAAACACGACGGCACATAATTATGGGTATGTATTCTGTGTAAGGCTGTGTTCTTATTGTACCAAAATCTGGGCAAATCATTACACGAGATGCAAGTATAGCATAATTATAATAAGAACTCTATATTATGTCGTGTTTCTTGTACCATAGACATGATGATGAATGACAATGATCTTACTGTAGAATACGAGTATAGCCACAGAAAGAAAACATACATCTTACGCTTGTATTCTCTAAGTGGTTGCCAAAAGAAGATTATTATACACACATACACAGACACACATTTCACCGGCTTTGATTTTAGGTACCATGTAATAGGGGGCAAGCCTGTAGCCCTCTGCCAGGTACAATTTCCGAGTCTATGCAGCTACTCAAAACTTCTTGACAGTAACACCTAATGACCAGGAGACTGTCTCAAGTAATCATGTATATCAATCACATTCTGTACCCTTGCGCCACTGAAGCCTAAAGACAACAGGTTTATGAACTCTCAATTTTACAGTGTTATGTAAAATAAAGATAATTATTATATATTAAGTGCATTTAAAATAAATTTGCATCATTAACATGGCAAAATCAAACTTACATAATTATGTGAAGTGATATGAATGGCTGTTTCAAATTAGCTAATTAAAGCTGTTCATATATGTACATACGTTCAACCGTATGTTAATAAATATGAATGTTATATATTGTTCTAACATGAATAATAAATTAAAGATATATATTTGAAAATAATGCTTCAAAAGAACCATCATAAAGTTTCGAAAATAGCGTCGTAAAATTATCACGTAGTTTCGAATAGAATCTTTCTTCTCCATAAAATTAGTTTTATCGCTTTATGAAGTTTTACGAGTCATTTATTGGCACCATTTTAATTTCTTTTAAACAGTTGTTTGTTGTTGTAAAGGGTCTATATAAATACATAAAGTAGTAATAGTCATTGTTGTAAATATCTGTTCTTGAAATCTATGCTTATTATAAAACTGAATATTTATAAAGGCAATTTTTTCTTTAATATATGCAATTCTTGTACTAGGAATATTACCTGTATCGCTCACTGATTGGTAAACGATTAGCGAGGTTAAGCAACATTGGGTGCGGTCAGCCTATAGATGGGTGACCGCTTAGTGGTATTTCATCTGAGCGTCTCAGTGCTTCGGAGGGCACGTAAAAAGTCGGTCCCGGTTGTTGCCAAATTGACAGCAGTCGTAAAGCCATGTCAGAGGCCCACGGGCGGCTTGAACAACTTTTAACAACAGGTTGGCCACTAACGACAGGAAAAGAAGAAGATCGCGGGGGACTTTACAAACATTCAAACAACGGACACAAAGACACCCCAGACAAGGAACAATCTTTTCTGGATCACACAAATATTTGTCTCGTGTGAGTTTCGAACCCACGACACGCGCAGTGGCAGAGGCGAGGCGCTCATTTAAACCACTAAGCCATCCGTGCAGCATTTGGAAGTTTGGATGTTTGTTACTCACTCCAGCGTAAGCCGTTGAACGTTTTTAGATGAAACTTGGCAAATATGTAGATAAGCTATGTACTGGATTAATATAGGATAGTCTGCTTTTACCGCGGTTATCACAATACTCGAATGATTTACGACCAAAGCCGCGAGCAAACTAGTACTAAAATAAAGCTGTAAAAATATATAGAGAGTATTTAAAAAAACATTGGTATGGAAGAATAATACTTATAGATTATTTTAATTTAGAGCGTTACTTGCAATTTGATTTCTTATCTTATCTTGTGTGGGGGCCATCCCCTTTCTCTACGACTATCCCAGTTTATGATTTAGCGTTCCCCTACACCAACCGTTAGGTAATATTAGAGGAGCCGCTGTACCTTCCAGCGCCCGAGAGCACCTTCCGGGACCGGTTATAGACAGGTCTTGTCCCCAAATCCCGACTCTCCACCCTAACCTCAGAGATCCGGTTCTCGTAAGCGAGCTACCTCGTGCCCAAGTGACACTACCTATTCTCCAGATAGGTACCGGAGCAATAAAGCCGCTCACCACCCGCAACTCAAGGAGTTGCTAACGAAAACCTCGCTGAAGCCGACGGAGAAGCCGCCTCCCATATCTCCAGTATGGTACCGGAGCTGTGTAGGGCACGCTCACTTCCCGACATACATCCGTACGCCTACCCAAATAGGCCTACAAGCCGGGTGTGGCCCGAGTCACTCCAGCTATGACTCTTACTTGCTGAGCAGGCAAGTGCCCGAGATGCATTGCGGCAGTGAAACCACACTGCCACTTTGCTAAAGGCAACTCCGTGCCTCATGCGACCGACTGGTTCGCACTGGCCGCGCCTGAGTCCGACGCTCGAACACAACGTGCTTGCCGAGCAAACGAACATGTCGTCCTCAGCGGCCAACCACATACCCCTGCGAGTCCAACACCAATGTCAGGCACCGCACACTCTAGTCAGCGGTCGATAGAACACGCCTTTCGAGGCGCAGTGGGCTTCCTGACCCCGCAGTACCCTGGTCCAAAGGGGGAGACCCGTAGTTCTCCCCCCGGAAACCCTATCTACTCGGGTCCTGAAGATAGTACTGTACAGACCGGCAACAGTTCGACCCAGTGGGATCTTTTGTGTCGACTTCCCCAATAACGACTGCCAGAGATGTTCATGGCAGCCGGGACCGCCGGCTTAACGTGCTCTCCGAGTCATGGAGCAGGCGATAATTGTCAATCAATACGCTCATAATTTCGAAAAATCATATAACTACCGAAAGTCAGAGGTGCGTGACGTGGGTTCGAACCCGAGACCCTCTGCATTCCAGTCTGTTGGTCTCCCCACTGAGCTATCGCTGCTACTTGCAATTTGATTTACTAACCAGTATACTTTTTAAGAAGACCGAAATGAAGACCGAAACGCACCGGTAGATGCAGTAGGGGAAGGCGAGATGGACTGACGACCCGGTATGGGTCGCGGGAAGCGGTTGGATACAGGTTGCCCAAGACCGGTCTGTGTGGAAAACCTAGGAGAGCCAATGTCTAGCGGTATACGTCTTTCAGCTGAGATGATGATGATGATGATGATGGTCTTTGTTAAGCACTCGAACTAAACCAGAATTGCTTGAGTTAGAAATGGGTACAAATTGGTAGTGCAATGAGTGCAATTTGAACCAGTATCTTTACGTAAAATCTAAGTTTCCTTTTATTTTACTTTTAGTAGCAGATATAATACATAGTGTAATTTATGCAAATTCTTTCGTCAGTGAACCGTAGTTTCCGCGGGCGATGTCGCGTAACCGGGTTGAAAAGTACTCTATGTGTTAATCCAGGACATGGTCTATCTTCGTGTCAAGTTTGCTACAAATCCATTTAATAGCAGCTGAGCAAGAGGTCTTAAGTTTTATTCCTGGCTCGAAGTATTATGGGTTTTATTGTAGTAGATCCGCGCAGGTTTCAGCATGAATGGGCCGGATCGACCGGGGTAGTACTACCCTCTCACAGAATACCAGCGTGAAGTAACGGTACCCGTACTGTTGCGTTTCGTATTGGTGAGTGAGAGAGCCGGAGGCCCAGTTACCCCGATTCTTTTCCTATCCTTTCCTTTGTCCTTTCCCTCCTTCATTCCTTTTTAAAGGGCTGGCAATGCACTTGTATCTCCTTTGGGGTTGCGTGTGTCCATGGGCGGCGGTAATCGCTTACCATCAGGCGATCCGTATGCTCGTTTGTCAACCTACACCATAAAAAAAACACTTATTGCGTGGGACATAATATCATAACATAAATCTAGGTGCCATACACCTCTGCTTACCTCTTCGGATATATATAAGCGTAAGGTTATGTATGTATGTGTAATAAAAATTAATTCACATATTAATTTACCGTTTACAAAGTTCCCCGCCACATGAATTATTTCTAGTGCGGCATTTATTATTAAAAATAAGCTTAAATAATCGCCGGAATATTAATAATTTACACATCAGAATTACCTTCAGGATGAATCACTCCTTACCCGCACTGCATCTCCTAAGTGCACCGTTTCATTGCAAATTTGTCGCCGAGCCCCGTCTCGGGAACAATTTGGGCTAATTACAACGAAACAAAGACTAGTTCCAGACTTAATAATGAATGTAGTGCACTTTTGTGTCTTCTTGCAACTGACAGATTTCCTAAGTTTGTGGTTAGGTTCGTTGGAATACTCTATAGGAGGAAGTTTCTTTCTTTAGAGGAATAAAGTTGATATAAATAAGAGAAATACTTAGACATTCACTTGTAAATAGGAATTATTTGTATATTCAATTTGTATAGTAAATTTATTTTCTAGATGTGGGACGAAAATCTTTTTGGGACTAATGCTACTTGCATTTTTCGCCATTGTTGTTACAATTGTGCAGCCAGATTCAGCATCAGAGAAATCACCGAGTTTTGACCCTCCTGGGAATATTTGAACTGTCTTGAAACACGCAACAAGTTTAATCAAAGTATTAAGAATGGGTTCGAAAAACAATCAAACAACAACGAATCTATTTGTGATGGTGTCTTCCGTAAGACAGTGAACAGATTTTAGCAGCCATTCATCTATGCGTATGACGGTGGCAATCGGTAGTTCCGAAACGAGGTCACCACTGCATTATAGGCCACCGAATATCTCCTATAATAAGATTTTATCTATATCATATATGATAGGGATTAGCCCAAGTCGTTTTCCGCCAACTAGCTACCTCATCAAGCCTTTGAGTCCCCCGCAGGCGTACAATTTACCGGTCGATTTCTACAGCATGTGATGAAGGCTTAATCGACACGAGAAACTGAACAATAACTCGCTGCCATAATAGCTTGTCTGTCATGTCGATCAACGAACAAAGCGATTATTCTCATCTGCCATGTATCTCTTTCATTTACGTGGATCCATTCGTCTATCCTTTTTGAGACAAAAATAGCACATTCTACTAAAACCGACTACTGTAGGTAATGTGGCTACGTTAGGGTGTATAAAATAAAAATGACTCCACTCATGGTTGTCCAGGTCCGTAGTCACATACACAAAAGTTCAAAAGGCACTAGAGAGTAGAATAGACAAGCACAAGCATAAGCACAGAATTCAGTTCAAAGTTAAAAGCACTAAGATATAGCATGAGGTCTCGGGTTCGAACCCCGAGTCGGGCCAACAAAAAGTTATTGGGTTTTTCTGTTAAGAAATCTCAATACGAGCCCGGAGTTAGGCAGTTGGCGGTGTTAGACACCCCCGTGCCTCGGAAAGCACGTAAAGCCGTTGGTCCTGCGCCTGATCTCTCTCCGGTCGTGTCGGATTATTCGTCCCATCGGATCATGAGAGTTAGGGAACAGAACGTGCACTTTTGTTTGCGCACACACTTGTGCACTATAATATCTCCTGCGCAGATGGCCATTCTCCGTTAAGATTGGCCGCCGTGACCGAAATTCGGTCAGGAGGACATTATTATTATTATAATATTTATAGCGGAAGAAAGACGAAAGTTACATAGGCGTTCACATAAGCGAGTGACAAGCGCTCCGCGTCGTGGTCTTTTAATGACTGCCTTGACGTCTGCGCGTGCACACGCGGTTAGTAAAAAAAACAAACTAAAAAGTAGAAAATAAGTTAATAATTTTAATGTAATAAAAGCTTGTTATCTAAATATCTTAAAAAGCAGCCCACGCTTTTTTACATTAAAATTATTACATTATTTTCTACTTTTTAAGGAGTCTGCCCACTACACCATCACATACCATGACCGTGCTAGGAACGTATCAGACACGAAAAGCAACACGGTACGTCCTGTTATAATAACTTCTGGTCGGTGACAGAACGGTCTAGTAGGCATAGTCTTATACATTTCCTTACAAAGAATATTTTTTTGCCTAACACGTTCCTAAGCACGGTCATGGTATGAGACGGTGTAGTGGGCAGACTCCTTTAAGCGTGTTTTTTAGTTTTTTTTAACTATTATTAATTTTTATTTTTATAAACTACCTATTATTTATTTTTATTTTTTCTAAATTATTGTATTGTTATCGGTCCTCGATAAGTGTGCAGTTTCAAATCAATCCGACGGTTTGAAAGGGGTGAAAATCACGTTTAAAGATTCCGTTACATAGACACATCGTTCTTTTAATAAAGCACAGATTTAACTCGAAATTCGGAAGTTAGGCATTCTGAATTCTATTAGTGTGTATGTTAGAGTTCAAATTGCCTTACTTCCAAATTTCGAGTTAAATCTATGCTTAATAAAAAGAACGACATAGATACATACATACCAAGCTAATAAAAGAGTGTAAAAAAAAGAAAATAGTTTAAAAACTAAAAAGCAAGCTTTATTGAAATATAACCGCTATGTATTCAGGAGTGGTAATAGGGTCAAGTCGTTGTCGATAATTCATTATCGACATTAATTTAGCGTATCGACACATCGGTATCGCAAGGATGTATGTATGTAATGTTTTATTAATAGTATAAAATGTAAATAGATAAATATGAAATGTAAAAGATGTAAATAGTAAAGTGTAAAATTGGTAAAGAAGTGTAAAGTAAAGTATATATATATTGATACCACATAAATATGGTAAAAGTAAGTCAGGGAGCCTACTACAATTTGTTTAAGGTTGTTTTCGTCTCACCTCGTCTACAGTTGTGTATCTACCATACAGGACAAAAATGTTTATGATCCTCTAATTATTGGCCTAAGTTTGGACGCTGTTTCATATTCGTTATTTCAATATTTGAGAAAATACATTCAATAATCTTTGTGCAGGAATTGTATGCAACAAAAGTGCTCTTTGTTTCTTTTGTTCTAGATTCGAAGAATCACGGAGCTGTTTGCGTCAACGAAAGCTTATGACATCTAGTTCCTGTCCACGGCTTGGTCCAAGTAAATCCCACGGAAACGTATTACCAGAATAAAATGTATACTATGGATACTAAAAAACAGTCTTATATGCCAAGTTCTATTCAATACCGTTAAACGGTTTACTCATGATTAAATAATAAATATCTTCACAAATTTTCACATTTATAATAATAATCTCTGCCTGTGGCTTTGCCTACGTATATACAGTCAAATCAAAATCAAAATGTAGATAAAAGGTATCTCATATGTTGTCCAGGACATGATTTGTCTGTGTGACAATTGACATCCTTATCCGTTCACTGATTTAGACGTGATTTAGTAACAAACATCTTTACAAACCTTTATATAATATTTATCAATTCTTCTTCTTTTCGTGTGGTTAGTGGCCAACCTGTTGTCAAGAGTTGTTCAGGCCGCCCGTAGGGCTCTGACATAGCTTAACGACTGCTGTCAATTTGGCAACAACCGAGACCGACTTTTTTACGTGCCCTCCAAAGCATGGAAACGCTCTGATGAAATACCACTAAGCGGTCACCCATCTATAGACTGATCGCGGCCAACGTTGCTTAACCTCGCTAATCGTTTACCGACCAGTGAGTGCAACTGGTTATGAGCGCCTCTCATTATATTTATCAATCACTAGATTTTACCAGCGTTGGCTAGGTTAAGTTAGATTAGTAACAATACTTTTTTGGATGAAAGGTAACTCTGTGTCCTATTTTATACCCTTGATAACGTGTATGCGAAATTTCATGAGGTTGAGTAGTTCAGGCGTGAAAGCGTATAAAACAAACATACATTCGCATTTTTAATTTTAAGATAGTGTTCTAATATTAACATTATTGTACAGCAAGGTTAATCAATATTAAATGACCTTACCATTGAATACAAAACGTCACGACCGACAGATAGAATAGTGGACAACTATAGACTGTTTTGAATAATTGATTGCTTTAATACCCAATAATGACTAGTAATGATGACCGGTAATCCCATTTACGAACAGTAATCCTGACTCACTGTGTGGATTAGTCTCAATTACTGGGTATAAATGTCACTTCTGTTTCCATGGCGGCTTTGTAACAAAATAGCGTCTGCACTGATCGATAGAATGATAGGATCAAGACAGTGTCATCTCAGAAACTATAGATGATAGATAAAAAGAGGCTTGAAAATGTGATTCATTAAGCAAATTTTGTATCACGACAGTACCAGTGCATATTTCTTGGGGTTCCGTACCAACGGCACCCTTATGATGTGACTTTGTCTGTCATGCGTTAAACGTTCATCTGTCCATTTTTAGTGCTGTTGGTGATAGACGAGCCGGCGGAACACCTGATAACCGGTGACCGGTACTCATTTAGATGGCTGTTTTCTTAGCAAGCTTTTTTACAAAATCGATAGCAAGGGAACATAACCAAGCGGTTGCTTGTGATCAAACACACTATGTCTGCCTGATGGTTAGCAGTTGCCAAAGTCTATGTAAAGTGGCAAATAGAAGAGATAGGAGAAGAAATAATGATTGTATCTCCGGTATATTCTGCTACTGCTTGTACTGGTCAGGAAAGAGTGCTAAAACCAGGAAATTGCCTGGTTACAGCACGAATGAGTGTTAGGTTAGCACTGATGGCTTAGTGGTTTAAGTGGTCGCCTCGCCACTGTCTCCGTGCATTGTGGGTTCGATTCCCACATGGGACAAAAATTTATGTGATCCATTTTGTTCCAAGTCTGTGTGTTCTTTGTGTCCGTTATTTGCATGTTTGTAAAGTCACCGGCATCACAGTAATTAGGGTGCGTTTCCACTAATTCTTTTTTTCCTCAACAAAAACACAATATCAGATAGTAGTTAAAAGTCTAAAAAATAGTACCTACGATGGACGACAATAGGTCCACTCCCTATTACGTCAAACTGCAAATAAGGCTTGCGAAAGGTTGTAATATTACTCTACCTACCCATTCTGATATAGACGAGCTTGACTAACACTGTTTTGATGTAACATACCTACCTAGTTTGTTATTATTGGATAGTTACAAATCAAATATCGTATACAATGTAACAAAAAGTTGAAATGTGTAAAAATAAAATTTAGACATAAGTAGCCTTTTGAATCTAATCAATTTTACTTTCGAGTTTATAATTACATATACCAAAGTAAAAACAATAAAAATGTTCGGTAAGAATATCTAACATTCACAAAACACAAACATTAATATCAAAGTTCCAGCTTCAGTACAGCTAACTAATTTACAAGTTTAAAATAAAAAATCACTCTTTAAACATAAAACAGGCAGCAACAATGAAGTTTCAGCACAATCCAGGTTAATCCGCCTTCAGAGTATTAACAAGACTTGCTTCACTTCACAGCTGGAAAGAAAGCAGAGCCTCGATAGAAAATTCACGCTTAGTTGGATGGAATTAATGTCTTTTCGACGCTGTTGGTAGCACGAACGCTTTAAACTAAGTGCAGCATAATATAAACAATTTGAGTATAGATGTGAATCTGAATGGAGCTTACAATTGTGTTCTTATCAATAATGTTTTACATACATATATATTTAATAATATAATATAACATTCTATCACATACACAGAACACCATCTAGCCCGAACGAAGCAGAGCTTGTGCTATGGGTACTAGACAATGGATAAACATACATATATACTTTTTCTTTTTTGATACATACATAATAATATTATGTATAAACATAGAGACACCCAGACCAAGACAAACATCCATATCCATGCACACAAACGTTTGACTTGTGCGGGAATCGAACCGCGACTTCAGGCGTAGCAGTTGGTTAAAATACTACGCTATCGATATATCGATATATATCCCCGTAGAAGTATTACAGTCACATTTTGTCTAATATTTCAAGGGCGAGCCTATATATAGCCATCAACCGAACGCAATTCCAGACGATGTGCTGCTTCTGAAATTGTTTAAAAAATGACTGTTAACAAAATACATAAAGACGTACTATGTTAAAACTATAATTTTATTCATTTATTTTATATATTTAATAAACTCATAATTGACATACTATAAGCACATATCTCTGGTATTGAACTACAGGCCCAATTTTTTTTCTTTTAATTAAAGACAACTGCTGCCGCACTAAGATTGATTACTGTGTCGCGGGCGATAATAATAATAATAATCATCATTCATCATTGTGCCGATAGTCATTACAGTCAATGGTTTAATACCTAAGAGCCTCGACCACCACCTGCAGAGGCTCACGTTAGATGGCTGGATCAAGTCCTTGGTCCAAAAGGCAGTACTGCTCGACACGGCGCGTATTGTGAGGAGATTCCTCTCTCGGTCCTAACCACCGGCAGCTTGGACCTTGTACCCGATGTCGGTGAGTCATTTCAGTTTTTATATTTTTAAATATGTATAGTTTTTATATTTATATTTAAAAAAGTAATCATGAGAAAAAATTGAAATAAAGTGAATAATAATAACTTTATTTGACGGAATGTAGGTTTACAGGTATGTTCTTAATTTAATTTAATTCCCATTTACATTCTACCATTGCATATGGCGTGCAAATATTTATTTCTTAGGAACTACAACTAAATTAATTTCTTTTAATTTCATTACACATTATAATAAATTATACAATTAAAAAGTCATAATTAAAAAGATAAATTAAATGTTATTTCTTACTAACTAAAACTAGAATAATCCATAAAATAACAACTCAATTACCCATTATAATGAATTAATTTATAATGTCATAATAAATGTTATAGGTTATAAATTGAAATATATTATATTTTTAATTTCAACGATGCACTATGACATGAACTCATTGAGCTCGTAATAACATTTTTCGTTTAACAACTGAGTTAATTTCTTTTTAAACATTGTGCAAGGTAAATCTTTAAATTAATTAGGCAATTTGTTATACACTTTTATAGCGTTCACATATTATGAGTATTTCAATTACAATTCGAGCTTGCATTGTGGTAAACACAACTTATGTTTGTTTCTAGGAGCTACGTCTCGTTTAGTTACACCCATAAGCTTAATAAAATGTCCAGGGTGATATTGTATGAATAGACAATTAACTCTCTAATGTACATGCATGGTAGAGGCAAAATATTGTATTTGTTATACAAGGGCTTACGCTTAAGCTATCAGTAAAAAAGGCTCCATAGATTGCAAGCACACATTTCTTTTGAACCCTAATGGACGTAAATAACATCCAAGTCAGTACAAGTATTTGCGCAATAAGGGCTGTGGCCAGGCCACATCACTTATACTATTAGGTCCTCCGTGTAGTCGGTTTCTTTTACGATTACCTAAGTCACCGTTGAGCACCGTGTTCAAGATCATTGCCAACATCCAATACCCTATAATATTCCTAAATACAACACCACTTATTTACCATTTTAGCAATCCTTCCACGGCGTCGCAATGAATATCAGTTCCACACTTCCATCATATCGGTACGTGAATAAAATCGTAACTGTTACTCATGGCTTGTAAAAAGTGGTAATATCATTTGGGCTCCCGTTTGTTATATTCGATATGTAATAAAATTTTACTGTAATATTGAATTCATTCAAAGGCCTCTTTGAAAACGGCTTCTATCTAGTTTCATCATTATAATGAAAGCTTTGGTTAGTAATGTATTATAGGATCAAAGTCAAAGTCAAAGTCAAAGTCAAAAATAATTTATTCACTTAGGTCACAAAGTAACACTTATGAACGTCAAATGGGTTAGTGAGTTTATTTTATTTACTGAATTTACATTTATGTTAGTTGCAAGGTTCAGGCAAAAGGTTGAGCCTATGAGAAGATACCTGCAAGAAACTCAAGGCCACTCTTTTAAATCGCCATCAACTTATAATTTCAGTATTTTACAACTCATTTATGTACCAGGTGTTGCAGTCATTATGCCATATGTCACTGTCCATATAAAACTAAATTCTAAAATAAAGAAAAGTTGGTAATATTATGTAAAAAGCATTTGAGATTTGAAATCATATTTATCAGTACGTAGCCATTTGTAATAGACAGTAGTATGGCATGAGGACGCATACACTTACACTTTGTGACATGAAAAGGTAGTTCGTGACTAAATGTAGTTAAAACAAAATTTACGTTAATACTTATAAAGTTTGTTTAAAAGAAAAGAAAGATACTTTAACACCACCAAATAAACACGAAGTACCTTCACATAACTAAATTGACTTATATAATACATACATTGTTTGAATCCTGTATGAAACAAGCAACTAGTTCCATGAGTTTTTATCATTTAAGTAATCATTGATTGAATAATAGCCCTTCCGGATAAGCTGACTTTTAACAGCACTTTTAAATTTTAGTAAAGGTAAATTTATAATATCAATCGGTAGTTTATTAAAAAAGCGTATACTGAGTCCCGCAAATGAATTGTGAACTTTATGTAAACGATGATACGGACCTACCAACTTATGCTTATTTCTAGTGTTTAAGTTGTGAATATCACTATTCTTATTATATAAGTGAATATTATGTTTTATAAACATAATATTCGTAAATATATATTGCGACGCAACAGTAAGTATACCAATTTCTTTAAAACGCTCTTTCAGGGAAACTCGTGGGCCTAAATTATAAATGCTACGTACTGCACGCTTTTGAAGAATGAAAATTGTTTCAATATCAGCTGCCTTACCCCACAATAGTATGCCATAGGACATAACGCTGTGAAAATAACTAAAATATACTAGTCTTGCAGTATCTATATCAGTAAGCTGTCTTACTTTCCTAACCGCGAATGCTGCTGAACTAAGTCTCCCTGCAAGACACGATATTTGAGCGCCCCACTGAACTTTATCATCTAAAGTAATGCCTAAGAAAACTGTGGATTGTACAAATGTTATTGTTTCATTATTTAAATTAACGTTTATGCTAGGACTCTTTATATTAGGCAATGTAAACTTAATACATTTTGTTTTTTTTGAATTGAGTAGTAAATTATTCGCCGTGAACCAGTCCAGGACTTGCGCGAGTGAAGAATTAACACCCTGTAAATTTGGTGTCTTACGGTCTACTTTAAAAATAAGTGATGTGTCATCAGCAAATAATACAATGTCGCACAAATTCTGTACGAAGAACGGCAAATCATTCACGTACGCTAGAAACAGAAAGGGTCCTAAAATTGAGCCCTGTGGCACGCCCATTGCGACTGGTAATCCAGAAGATCTACTTCCGTTGATTTCAACGTGTTGTAATCTATCGCTTAGGTAAGAACTAACGAGGTCGAGTGCAGCATTTCGAATTCCATAATGCCTGAGCTTTCGCAATAACGTTTGATGTTCAACGCAGTCAAAGGCTTTTGAGAGATCACAGAATACGCCAATGGCATCTTGCGAATTTTCCCAAGCAGCAAAAATATGTTTTAAAAGTGTAACACCCGCATCTATTGTAGATCGACCCTTTCTAAAACCATATTGTTGAGTATGAAATAAGTTGTTTAGGTTAAAGTGGCTCTCTAATTGCTGTAATATAATTTTCTCAAATATTTTACTTATAGTAGGTAATATAGAAATCGGTCTGAAATTACATGGATCACTTTTACATCCATTTTTAAATAATGGTATTATTTTGCTACATTTCATTAAATTTGGAAAAATGCCCACATCAATGCATCCGTTGAATATTGCAGCTAGGTGTGGCGCTACGTTATCAATAATACTTGTAATTAATTTCATAGAAATACCCCACAAGTCAGCTGATCCTTTCAAAATACGTTCAAAGTCTTTGAACTTACCTGGAATATCAATGTATCGTTTGCAAAGTCTAATACATGTAAGCCAGCGGGATTAATCTTCAATATGAAAATAATCGCATACTTGTACATTGTTAAACCTATTTTGCCAATATATTAAAGTCTATAAAAATACACCGTTTGAAAGTATATCGTATGTTTGCTTACCACTGCCGCTGCATTGATTGACGTGGATTTGATTCTCACACGAGATAAAAATATGAGTGGTCCACACAATAGTTGTTCTGAATTCGGGTATTCCTTGTGTCGGTTTATTAAATGCTAATAAAGTCCCCCACGACAGCGAAATTAATTCTAGTGCAGAAACTGTCCTTAAAAATAAACACGCCCATAGCTTGAAAATCAAAAACGTGTACTGGAAAATCAAATTTGAGATTTCAAGATGAGACTGTAACAAACAATAACTTCGCAGAAAAATATATATAGTGTAATCTCTGCATATTTCTGAAAAGTAGACAGATGTCTGTTTAGGCTAATAGACTGCATAAAGTTCGCTCCTTGTGAACTAGGGAACTGTTTTATAAGTGTGTTTCTAATCGTCTACCCAGCCCGGTTATGTGCTGTTATGGGGTAGACAAATATACTTCACACATCTTTTATCATCTACAATACAAGACGAGCCTATTACCGACTATTGACTACTGAAAATTTCTTACCGAAAAACCAAATAATCCATTGTCCAAGAACCAATCCTGAAACCTCATCAATCTCAGTCATTAATCATTTGATGTCAAAAATCAAATTAGTTTTAAGCAAACAGAAAGTTTTTGAACCAACTGTAGGTAATTGCAGCACTTAAAAGTAGAAAAGGAACTCCGTTTAGTAAATGTACACTTATACAGAAGGTTGGCTGAAGATTTTTTGCTCAGATTAAGGCAGTGGCTGAAACAACTTGAGCCATGAGTCGAGTTTGTGACGTCTTAACAGTAAGCTTTAAGTCGCCTCGTTAACTGCTAAGCAGAACTTCTACTTTGTATCTTTAGGCAAAGACTATGCGAGAGAGGAGAGTAGTCTAGTCTCAGTGTAACGACTTATTAAAGTTTCATGCCTAAATTCTTGAAGTGGTATTCGCAGACAGTTTTATCATAACCGCGATGTAGTTAGCAACTAAAGATTTAAAGTTTAACTCGCTGGCAATCCCATAGCAATCAAATTGTTCTGTCCCCATCCAGAGGAGTTCGGTATTGTCAGCCTTTTTCTGTTGCAATAGTTGGGGTGGAAAATCCGAGAGTGCGTGGCGGGTTTCTCTCTTCCCAATAATTTTATTAATTGATGCATTGAAAAACTGACCTCTATGTGGCCTCTATATGAGTTGAGTACTACACGTAACAAAATTACGTGATCGCGGATCGTTGATTCTAGTTTGGGTGTATTCCTAGGTATATGGATGTACCTAGGCATCCACCAAATCCACCATAAATGAACTTAATATTTATTTGAGCAAACACACAATTTCCTTTGTGGCATTTTAAATGTATTCCTTTACGCACTGAAATATTCTTCGCCAGGTGTGAAACTATCTAACACTCAGTTTTAACTTTCTATTACTGCTAGGCAGCCTGAATTTAGTAGTGCGACAAGTTTATAAGCTAGTTCCAATGTAATATATGAATGTACGAAAATTCGAAGCTTAGTTTATAACACGTCTGCACATGTTACCCTTTGACGACATGTTCTCAACAGTTCCCGTACAAACGACCCGCTATGACACTGCGTCGTGTTAATTAATACTAAAACTACCGTGTTCTGTATTATACGACTATTTTGTGAACGTTCTGGATTTTAGAAGTAATCGTTGATGATGTATAAACGTACTTTACCTTCTGTATTAATCAACGTAATACCGAAGCGCTGTGAATTTATTATATGACTACTTTGTAAATGTAATGGATCTCAGAGTTTATTAGTCAATGTTATATGAAATGAACAAACCTTCCGTATTTATAAACGTAATAGCAGTATTTGAACTAATGCGCTAGTTTTGAAGTAACCGCTTATCAATAGAAAGACCTAATGAAAAGCGGTTACTGTAACGTATGGTTCACTTGAAATAGGACCAGAAAATAAATTGCAGATGATTTGAAAGTGTGGCGACTTCGCGCCGCTTCGGCACCGCAGCTGATCGAGCCGCATAACTTCAATGTGCCACCAATTATTTATACCTTATTTATACAACAAAATTAACTACCTCCTTTCTATATACTCTCTAAATAAATTCAAATTAAAAATAACACTGTCAGCATGGTTGCAGAATTTATCATATAAAGAGACCGAAAATCTACTTCTTCCGATAACATAAAACACAAAGCTAAGCACAAATATAAATATATATTCTTTTACACATACTTGCACTTCTAGCACATAGACACAAGAACACACACACAGTCGCACTCACACATAAACACAACACGCACACTAAATTGTTACTTAATTACACCCATCAAATATAATATGAGATTACCTATGTATACAGGAATTAGATAACATTATAACTATTATACATCCAGGAGGTGGGAGCCTGGTGATCTGTAACACAGATTTTCCTAGTAGAGACACCAGTCTCTCCACAAAGGATTAAGAATTTGTTATATCTGTACTGTGTTATCTTATGTATACTTACCTTTGTGAAAGAGAGAAAATAAATACTTATTATTATTATATTCTTTATTTAAATATTTTCTATATACTTTTCATTTTTAAATATACATAAACCTATAAAAATACATTTAAAAATATAAAATATATGGTACCCCACCGCCATCGGGAACAGGGTCCAAGCTGCCGGTGGTTAGGATTCCAGAGATAAGAACTTCCTCACAATGCGAGCTGTATCTAATAGCACTGCCTTCTGCATCAAACCCTTGATCCAAGCACCCAACGCGAGCCTCTTTAGATGGTGATCGAGGCTCTTGGCTATTAGACCATTGACAGATATGACTATCGGCACAATGATTGCCGAATCAACATCCCACATGTCGACAACCTCGCGAGCCAAATCGAGATATTTAATTTGTTTATCTTTTTCAGCTTTCGCGAGATTGCCGTCATGCGGAATGGTGACATCGATAATCAATTATTATTATTATTATTAATGCCACCAATGAACATATCTGTGGAAATCGAAGAGAACTCACACGCAAACAACCATCACCAAATGATAACGGGGCAGTCAGCTGTAGCTGCACTACAGCTATAGCTGCTGTTATTTAATTAATAGCTGCCCAATAAATAGCCCAATGGATAAGGCATCGGACTTGCGATCGAGAGGTCGCGGCTTCGAATCCCTCTCATTGCACTACTGACGTGAACCCACTCCTAACACACGCATTCTAGCTTAGCTGGTGGGGTTAACAAGTATGCTAGTAATTTGAAACCCAATTTGCTAGAAATCTAAAAAATAAATTTAATCTACATTAAATTTTTATCATGGAATGTGGTGTAAATTATTTATTTTGTTGAAATTATTTAGTGACCAAATGTAAAATTCACTCTATACGATCGATAAACGTGTATATAATATTCAGGGTTTCCACCCTGTATATGATGTGTTAAGTCCTATGTAATAAATGTAGAGCTTTTGAACGAGCCTACATTACAAGCACTTCACATTTAACCAGCTCAAAGGGTCTTCAGACCAACGTACAACAGACACAAAGTGCAATATCGTAAAAATGTACATACGCCATGGCTTTTAGTCATTCGATCAAACTGCAAGCCGTGACCGTTTCACGGCTTGTTACCTTTGAATAACGACCGCGATGTAGGTACGCGTTTGTGACGCGGACGGCGTTTTACTCATACGTTTACCCTAGATACCCTCTGTAATGCGGTTGGAGTGGAAAATACCTTTGAAGTCGAGTAAAAATTTGCGCTGAGTATACAGGTTTAATCTGAATGAGAATGCATGTTTGAATGTGGTTTTGAACGAAGGCTTTGTTTGGTTATATTACTATTAAGAGTTTTGCCAAAATAGAACGTCATTTTTGAATGCGAATAAATTCTCGGTTTTCTTGTTAATTCTGCTCGAAAGCAAAATATTGAACTAAGCTTTAATACTTTATGCTTACAGCTATTATGGGTACTATTAAAACCAAAGCTTCTAGTAAGAAGGATGTAGATTACACGCTCATCTTTTCTTTTTCTCATCTTTATGTATATAATTCTTCTGTATGTGTGTATATCACTGAACTTCTTCTTAAACGAATGGACCGAAAAATTGGGGCTTAGAAATAATACTTCATCGTCATCTGCCGCGAATTACATACGTCGCAATTGTGATCGACCGAACTTTTGCAGTTGTGTCACAATCAAGCTAAGATTTATATATTCGAATAATATGCAAATTAAATTAATAATAATAAGTCAATCAAAATTGGAATGCAGTATTACACAGTTTTCGAATATTGAAATTATTTTTCGTAGCAATTGCAATTCAATATCTATTAAACAAATAAAAAGATGTAGTTAAATAAACGTGTGTTATTTTTCTGCGCAAAGAAGTGTTTTCAGCAATCGACGATGCCAATACCTTAAGAATACAGTAATCGTGTGCTGGTTGGATCAGTCTTATTTCTTCGACTGACAGCACTATGCCTGGCTGGAAATGGCAATGTAACTGAAATGTAATATAAGTGCACATTTGTCGTTCATTTTAATATAGAGAATAACCATTTGTTTTATGTATAAAATAAAAGTTAGATCAGGATGGTATTTTTTATAAATTACAGCCTCACAGCAATTCTAGTAAGAATAAAAAGTAATAAAATTACCAAAAGCAATTTTTGTTGCTCACACTAAACTTTTAGACAGGCATGTGATGCATTGATAAATCATTTTATTTTAGTGTGTTTTAATTAATTATTATTATTAATTATTATGACGCAAGCTGTAATGTCCTGCTATTGAAGAAGCATCTAAAAGAAAATAATATATAATTAAGTAAATTGCTCAGTGGGGAGACCAACAGACTGCAATGCAGATGATCTCGGGTTTTTTCAGAAGTTATATGAGTTTTCGAAATTATGTGCGTATTGATTGACAATTATTGCCTGCTCCGTGCATCGGAGAGCACGTTATGCCGTCGGTCCCGGCTGCCATTAACATCTATGGCAGTCGTTATTGGGAAGTCAATGCCCTATAATATCCTGACACTAGTCTAGCCTTAGGGTATCTTTAGCCTTCGAGTTGCGGTGGTCAGGTGGCAGCCGCTCCGTGTAAAAATTGATATCCAGTCAAATCCGGTTAGACTAGAAAAGCTGACCCAAGTGACTTGGGAATAATAAAGGCTAGGGAGAAGAAGGTCAAATAGCTTTTTCTGTCATAACTTATTTATATATGCAATGGCAGAAAAAGCTATTCATAATGTATGTAATAATCAGGTCTGTATATAAACTGTCTCATAGCCGAGCCCGAGCCTCTTTTCAATGTGAAAATGGTTAGGCGATAGTCCACCACGCTGGCCCATTGCGGGTTAGCATACTTCATATATCTTCGAGAACATTATGGAGAACTCACAGATGTGCAGGTATTCGCAGATACACTGCGTGGACAACACAAAATAAGGTAACTTTATAGAAAAGAGTATTATTCAAATCCTTTTTTTCCTGCGTGCAGATGCATTGCCCCATACCTCTCCTCGGGGCGACGAAGAGGTTATGTCGGACTCACCCGGCAAAAATATCCCGGTAATACCGACTAAACCTGCTCGTACTCCTACGTCGACATAACTAGAGACGGCGGGGCCGCGCAAATCACTTTCACATTCAGTCGCGACCCCGCCGAAGTATTCAAAACCTTTTTTTTGTTTTTTTTTGTTTCCCGGAAAAATGCTTTATGCGCTGTCCGCTCGCTGAGGGACAGCACTGGCGGGGTGTGTGGGACTCCCAGCATGAAGTGCTGGTAAACCCACTAAAAAACCTGGGGTGTTCCCTCTCTCACCCAATGGGAGGGAGGACCAGTTGGGAGCTCTTAAAAGATTCATCCATAGCAGGCCCCTCCGTGTGGGTGCATCCCCTTTCGACGTTAGAAGGCACGCGGGAACACCGCGCGCGCCATCTCGGGGCTCTTAATTTACGGGTGACAGGGTCCCCTGAGGCCCTGTCACCCGGAGCCTATAGGTGGAGGGCAGGAGAGTGACATGAGCGCGTCTCCTGCGCCCCCTCCTCGGCGGCCGACATCCAAGGCGTAAGGATCTTCCTCACGCCCCCGTTCCTCGCGTTTCTCGCTGAAGGACCTCATTGCGCCCCAGCAAGCCTAACCTATCCTTCATTTACGTGAGTGAAGCTGCGACCATAATCTAGTAAATACGCAGTAAGTATGCAGATCTCTGCATACTTATATTATTTACTAGATTACTACTTTTCTATTCAACAAAAGATTGCAGTTAAAAATCTAGTTTTCTATTCCTGCGGTTGTTGTCTTTTACGCTGACAGATTAACAATTCCATTTTTGCAGTCTCAATGCGCTTGCTACACCCCTTGAGACTACCGTGATTACTAGTTATTAGTAAAGCTATATGAGTCTTTGTCAGGTTAATGTTTTGCAAAATCTTTGGCATACCTACATAACTCTGTAGTAGGTGAAATTTTAATGCCCAATTTATATACATTTATATACGTGTAAGCTTGAAGACTATCGTATTGAATAAAGCGTCGACGCAAAATTGTTTATAGTGAAATCTAGCACGATTCCACAATCCATCAAAATAATATTACATTCTTAGACCGGCCTTCCCTGGCCGTATAGCGTTAAAATCTGCGCCCTTGAAATAGAAAAGAGCTTGACCCTCCTTGAAACCAAAACATAACTGGCAGGTCACATTTTACTAGGCACTTGCTTGCCTCAACATTCGATTAACAGAAGTGATACCAAGCTGCACTAGTCGTCTTAGAACCATTACTAGTATAAACTTCTTGATTAGTTATAGTTAATGTGTATAATTGTTTAAGATCCCTTTAATTAAAATCATTTCCAGTACAAACTGAACATTAAGTGACAGACTTAATTTTATCAGTATATGGCTGAGCGCACACTTGCGAGCTGACGGTGACGCTTCGGCAACTAGGTGAAGAATAAAATAAAAATATAGTGGGTGGCACACCAATGAAATGTCGTGCAAAATTTTAGTATTGATTTTTTACGATATCTGTAAACATTATGCAACATTATAATTATGTCGGAGAGTGGAGATCAGAACGTCAAGCCTGAATAGACTTGGTCGTATTCGGAAAGCGGAGGCTGGCAACATCGTGCGAGCTGTTATACTTATCAAATGTCAATATAAACCTACTTGCGAACACGTAAGGCGGTCACTTGTTGGAAAGACATCGCGCCGAACGTACGTAGAGCCAACCTTTGTCCGGCTTCGCCCCGTTCCGAAAAGTAATCCGTTTCCATTCGGGACACGCGTGCTTATTTTAGTGTAATTTTGCATTAATACGCTGTGATGAAACCTATTGAGTGTAAATCGTGTATTATTTCCGACACCTACGATGGATGAAGAACTGATAAACAATAACCGCCCACACACACCTTCGTTAATTATATACATTTCAATCTGTATAAATAAAAAATATCCTTACAAATTAAAACGTGTGCCAGTAATACACGTGACACACGAAAAGTTCGTCGCATTTAGTCGCAGACTTGTTCGCCGCAGGCTACATGGCACAAGAAGTCTATCGTCTGCGGTAAGCCTTACGGAGAACATTTCAACGCAATTAAAAATTGTACGGTCACAGAATTGCGTAACAGAAAATAAGTAACTGAGATTATTCATAAAATAACTCGGCTTACACAAGACTATGCAACCTACAGGATTTTCTCCGAAAGCAAGCGTACCCCTTTTTCTCAGACAAAGGCCATATTTTCAAAGCATTTTTTACTAGAATAGTTTGCTTGTTCATCTTCTGTTTAAAATAAATAAAACCTTATTTTCATTTCATTAAGGTATATTTTACTGTAATTTAAATATTTCATACAATTCTATGTAGTGAACCAGGAATGCGTATTGCTTTATTATAATGCTAGATGTCGTAAACATTTTTGAGGTAGAAAATTTTGTAATTATATTTTTACTACCTGAAATTTTAATGGAGTTGCCTCCAACAAGATGTTTTATTAAATAACTTCGGCATTTTATTTTAATAGCAAGGTAAGAGGTGGGGTAGTGGGTACTTGTATTATTTTTAGCTCAGTATTAAATTTAAAGCAAGAGTCCAGCAAAACAGAATACCTATTCAAGTATAGTCTCTGCGATTTTAAAATTACCTGCATACATTTTTTGTGCTTTTTGTCTATCATGTGATACGTCTTTCGTACTAGGATACTCTCTGTCATAAATGTTTACAAACGTTGAAATTACGGATACAAAGAAAACCTAGAACTTAAAATAAATTATTAACGATGTGATTAAATTATATTAAATCTTCAATCATATAAGATATAATTATAATTATATTTCAATAGCATACTATTTATATACTTAATAAGGACTTAGGTGCAACTTAGAACTTATTAATGCCATGGAATCAAATAATGCTTTATTATTGCAAGCGTTGCAATTAAACTCCTTTAGAAGTGCGCGCAGTGTTTATTATAAATTGGTTATACATTTATTAAAGACCCCTGTATATATTATACAACATGTATTTACTGTAAGCGATCTATATAATTAATAAACAAGGATTTTGTTACTGTTTATTTTTCTTTATATGATTTAGTTTTATATGTACAATAATATATGACATAATGACTGCAACACCTATCTATAAATGAGATGTAAAATATTGAAATTATAATTTGATGGCGATTTTAAAGAGTGGTCGTAAGTTTCTTGAAGGAATCTTCTCATAGGCTTTACCTTTTGCCTGAACATAGCAACTAACATAAACGTAACTTCAGTAAATTTAGTAAACTCACTAACCTCTTTGATGTTCATAAGTATTACTTTGTGACCTTAATGAATAAATAAACATTTATTCATTAAGGACTTGATCATTATTGACTTAGAGTTTAATTACTATTATTTAAATAACTATTAAACTATTTAAATTTCCACTATCCTCAAAAGTTAGGTTGCTTTCTAACAACCATCGTCGTCTCTATATGTAAACACTCAATATCTCGTCTTACCTTACAAATCGTCACCCATTTGCAGAGGGTCATATGTCATATTTGGGGGGGGTTTGTATTTATGCTTTAATAGTTGCACTGCCTAGCTTGCTTTCTCTGCTTTCTAGCTTCACTGGATTGGCTGCTTGTTTAGTATAGATGCAAACCCACTTTGCTCGACTCTTCAAGACGAGTAAGGTGCCAATGGTCTTAGGGGAGAGCGCAACAGTCGTGTTGATCCCTAAGACAAGTCTGGTGGGGAATCCTTCACGTGGTTGCCCCCTGTTATTGGTCTAGTTCCCTATGAAATAGACGCAACTAAAACCACCAGTCGACCACAGCCTGGGATGGAGAGGTCATGTTCCGGCGGGTCCATCGTCGAACGACAGACGATGGATAGTAATGACCTCCCGCGTGTTTGTGCCGTGCGCGGGGACCCGTACGGAGGGATGAAGGAGTCCTGGGGGTTGAGTGGTGATGTGGCGATGGTAGTGCTGCTGATCTGCAACACACCCCTTTGGTCCGGATTTCCTCTCACACGGGAGGTCGTAGTCTAGCCAGCTGCGATCAATCGGCTGCAGCGTCCGCTCATGCGGCCGCCAGGCGAGTGCCCTTGGGTGAAGAGGTCTCCAGCCGGCAGTGCTCGTCTCCCACCTCAGTGGTTTGGGGTGGAGCGACTAGTGCTGTACGTCTCGGGGACAGCTCACTTAGGGGTGCTATACCTAGCTGGTAGCCCTGGTGCCTGAACAAGGCATCCCCAACGTTGAGGGCTCCATGGTGGGTGGGGAGCCAGCAGGTGAAAAGTAAGATAGACCAAATGGACTCTGTCACAAAAAAAACCAAGGGCTTGACCGATAAGGGCGAGCAACAAAGGACCTCTGGACCCTTAGGGGGAGAGGTCAGCAATAGTGTAGGAGCTGTACGTGGGAGCACCTACATACCCAGGCTGCAAGCTCGTGATGGCCCCAGTGGCCGTCCGAGCATGAGCCAGGGGAGTGGTGCTCACACGGGCAGCGTTAAGAAATGGAGAGGGGGTAACCCTGGAAAGGGCTACCAATTTAGAGGGCGTGGCAGCCACAGAGGGGGTCTGACATGCAGGGAATACCCGAAGGGGGATCCCAGCGGGACACCCTCTGGGAGTGGGTGTCAGCCCTCCAGGATCGGGGAGGCCAGGAAGGAGCAGACGGGCGAGGCACACCCTAAGGGGGAGCCAAACTTGGCTGCACACTCCACAGACCATACCCGGGGCAGGAAGAGGCGCAGTGGGTGTGCCAACCGCAAGCGGCGTGAGCTGCAGCGGCAGTTGGCGCTGGCACCCGATGCAGTCTCGTCAAAAAGGGTCAGGGAAGTGAGCGACGATGCTGTTGCTCAGGCAGATGGCAATAAACGTGCCAAGACCCAAGGTGACTCCTACAGGGAGGCGCTGACGGGGGTTAAAATGGCCGTTGTTGCCGACAACTTCCCTGACGCTCTGCTTAATGCAGAGCTGGTGGAACCCATAAGGGTTGCCATTTGGGACCAGCTGGAGGCCACACCGGATCCTCTGCCGGCCATTAGTGTCGGTGCACTGCTTGGTGGAGCTCTGCACGTGACGTGTGAGGGTGAGAGAGCCGCAGAGTGGCTTCGCGGCCTCAGCGGTAAAACCGTTGGGGACGTGAAGCTCAGAGTGGTCAGCGCCAAGGAGCTTCCAAGGCCAATAAAGATGGCCTGGAAGACCAGGAATACCTGGTGCCTAGATGCCTCCAGGGTGCTGACCATGCTGCAGCGCCTCAACCCCTCTCTGAGGACCTGCGAGTGGAAGGTGCTGAGCACGCAGGTCGAGGAGACGCACACCAGGCGCATTGTCCTGGTGGACAGCGTGTCGGCTGCGGCCATAAAAGCAGGCGGCTTCTGTCTCCATGCTGGCATGGACAAAAGCACGTTCAAGATCCTTGAGGATCTGAACGTGCAGAAGGTGACAGTGGGTGCCAGCGTGGAGGAGGAGGCCCATGCGGTGACGGCACCACAGGTGGGGGACGGGGAGGAGCCCGTGAACCCAGTGGTGATTGAACCAGGTACGGCTCTCTACACATCGTCGCCATGCGTGTCTCCGAAGACCGACGACATAATCGGACATATAGATTGTCTAGATCTGTCGTCGCCGGAGGCTGCGGGGGCGCTGATGGAGGAAGGGAGTGAGGGGGGCGGCCAGCAGTGCCTGCCACCGTAGACGCCACCATAGGCAGACCGAATGGCGGGACTAAGGTGCGTACAAATAAACCTTCATCACTGCATCGGGGCGATGGCCGTTCTGGCCCGCCACCTGCGGATGAAGGAATATGATATTGCCCTGATCCAGGAACCTTATGTTAAAGAGGGAAAGATCAGAGGTTTGGGTGGGACAGGAGGTGTAATTTATCATAACTGTTCCACTAATGATATAAGGACATGTGTGTATGTCAGAAATGGCATAAATGCAATGCCCTTATACAATTTTTGTTCTAGGGATCTTACGACAGTTAAGATAGATGTGCGAGGGAGCGGAGGGCGGGATATTGTAATCCTGACCTCTGCATACTTCGACTATACGGACAAGGAAACTGTATCTGGACAGATAAAGGACCTTGTTGAATATGGCAGCCGGGAGAACCTGGACATGATCCTGGGGTGCGATGCCAACGCACACCACACAGTCTGGGGGAGCACGGATGTGAATGTAAGAGGGGAAAAGCTACTGGAGTATGTGGTAAGTACCTCTTTACAAATTCTAAACAAGGGAAACAGGCCAACGTTCGTCAACTGTAGGCGAGCAGAGGTAATTGACATCACGTTAGCCACCAACAGGGCTAGCACTAAGATTGTCGAGTGGCATGTGTCTGATGAGATTACCTTGTCAGATCATAATTACATATGCTTTAAGTATAGGACGCTGGTTCCAGCTCCTATAGCACGTAGAAGGAATCCCAGAAATACGGACTGGAACTCCTTCAGGAGTGACCTCAGTATAGATTTGGAGGATTCTAAGGGTAAGCTTAATTCTATATTAGACATAGAGTTTACAGCAGACAAATTGGTCCAGACTGTAAATACGGCCTGGACAAGTAACTGCCCTGAAAAGGAAGTTAGGCCCAAGAGGGTACCGTGGTGGACGCCAGAGTTGGTCAAGCTGAGGCTTGAAGCCAGAAGAGCGTTTAACAGTGCTAGGACCAGCAGGGACTATAGCGGTTACGCTCGCTGTTTGACCAACTACAACAAAGCTGTGCGGAAAGCCAAACGGAAGGCTTGGAGAGCCCACTGTGAAAACATCAGTACTATTCCTGAAGGAATGAGACTCTCCAAAGCTATCTCGACTGTCAGAGCACACCCATTGACAACCATCAGAGATGGCAATGGGCAGCGAACAGGGTCCGGTAAGGAGACACTAGCAATGATGCTAAACACACACTTTCCGGACTGTAAGATAATAGAAAAGGAGCAGGAGGACCCGATTAGCCTGGTTGAACTAGGCTACCGTACAACCAAAGCAGATTGGGACACTGCAAGGAAGGTAGTGGATGAAGGGAAGGTCGGCTGGGCTCTAAATGGTTTTCAACCGTTCAAGTCACCTGGTCCAGACATGGTTTATCCCATTATCCTACAACAGGGAGCTGCACTCTTGGTTCCGCATTTGTGCAGACTATACAGAGCCTGCATAGCTTTTGGATACATTCCAAAGATATGGAGGCGAGTTAAAGTCATCTACATACCGAAGCCGGGCAAAGAAGACTACGAAGAAGCCAAGGCATACCGACCTATTAGCCTTGAGTCGTTCTTCTTGAAAGCCCTGGAGAAGTTAGTAGATAGACATATCAGGGAGGGAGCATTGAGAAAATTTCCCCTCCACGGGCTACAATGTGCCTACCAGTCGGGAAAATCCACTGAGACGGCACTGCATTTTGTGGTAAATAAGGCAGAACATGCATTAGATAACCGGGAAGTATGCATTGCTGCATTCCTGGATATTGAGGGAGCTTTCGATCGGACCACCTTTGATGCCATTAGTGTGGCATCAGCAAATCACGGCATAGAGCCAACCATTTGCAAGTGGATCGATTGTATGCTCAGAGGAAGAATTATTAGGTCTGAGTTGTTAGGGGATGAAATGACTGCAATGACCACCAAAGGCTGCCCTCAGGGTGGAGTACTCTCACCGCTCTTATGGTGCTTGGTGGTTAATTCACTCTTAGAACAACTCAACAAAGGTCCGTACTTAACGGTCGGATATGCGGATGACTTGGTGATACTTGTCAATGGAAAATTTCCGAGCACAGTATCCAGTCTCATGCAGAGGGCCCTGAGTATGGTAGAAAAATGGTGCAGTAGTAACCATTTATCGATCAACCCAGGGAAAACTACTGTCGTGCCGTTTACTAGGATGAGAGATCCGACTGGCTTGGGAACTCTATCCATGTATGGTACACAGCTACAATGGTCCACGGAGGTGAAGTATCTAGGCATGACCTTAGATAACAAGCTAACGTGGAAACCTCATGTAGACAAAGTCATAATGAAGGCCCAGCGGGTCTTCGGTATGATTCGTTCTACTTATGGGAAGACCTGGGGCCTGAAGCCCAAGGTCATCAAGTGGCTATACACGATGATGATAAGACCCATAATCACATATGGAAGCGTTGTCTGGTGGCCAAGAACCAAACTAGCAACATGCAGGAAAGCGCTGTCGAAGGTGCAGCGATTAGCCTGCATGGCTATAACAGGGGCGTTCCCTACTACGCCAACGGCTGCGTTAGAGATCCTGCTGGACCTAACGCCGCTACACATTGTTGTGGAGTTAGAGGCGATGAAGGCGCTACATAGACTATCTATACATGGGCTGTGGAGCGTCAACATGCCAGTAACTCGACACACAAAACTGGAGATCTCGAAGGATCTTAAAGAGATTATGAGCATGGGATGTGACAAAATGCAACCAATGCACATATTCAAAAAGAATTTTAAAATAAAGGTCCCCACAAGGGACGAATGGAGACGAGGTCTACGATCCCCTGACAAGGGTTGTCTCATCTGGTACACCGATGGTTCCAAAATGGAAACAGGATCAGGCGCTGGTATTTATGCCAACGACTGCAAGGTGAACCAAAGCATGGGCAAATATGCAACGGTCTTCCAGGCGGAAACCTATGCTATAATTGCCTGTGCGCAGGAGAATATTAACAACAATGTCACTGACAAGATTGTTTATATACTCAGTGACAGTCAAGCTGCTCTTAAGGCTCTGAACTCCTGTAGGGTGGACTCAGCACTAGTCCTGAACTGTGTTAAAGCCCTTAACAAACTTGGCAGGAAAAACACAGTCAGGCTGGTGTGGGTTCCGGGGCATGCAGGGGTGCAGGGTAATGAGGAGGCTGATGTATTAGCCAAAAAGGGCTCGGAGCAACAATTTGTGGGCCCCGAGCCATTCGTAGGTCTCTCTGAGAGTACCGTCAAGGCAGCTTTCAATGCACATGGCAATGATAAACACAGGCTGGAGTGGATGGCCCTTAGGGGTCTGGAACACTCCAAGAAATTCATTGCAAACAGAGCCACGGGCTTTACCCGGAAGTTCTGCGGGTACAACAAGGGCCAAATACGCCTACTCACAGGAGCGTTTACTGGTCATTTTGGCACCAATGACTTCCTGTGCAGATTGAGATTGTCAAACAATTCGATCTGCAGAGCCTGTGGTGAACAGGACGAGTCCATATCACACCTACTGTGTGAATGTGACGCGTTGGCCGGACTAAGGATGGGTCTGATGGGATTGGCATATCCGAACCCTGAAGACTTCAGGCTTCTCCCTCTGAGGTGTACGCTGCGACTGATGCAGTACATTCATAGGGAGATAGCTCAAGGATAAACCTCGGGGCCGACACAAAAGATCCCACTGGGTCGAAGTGTCGCCGGTCTACAATGACTGGCCCCCGGATCAAGATAAGATAAGATAAGAGGGTCATATGACAGTCGCTTCATGAGAAAAATCTAGCTATACTAGGAAGCCGAGCCCTTGGGAGGTAACCTAACACTAGGAAGGATAAAGATAGTTTTGTATTAATACTTATACTTTAAATTTTGTTGAAAGGCTTGTGACATAGACCGTTCGATTTGAGAGTTTATCTGCCGTTGTCACCATCATGTGCTTAGATGACCAGTTATACGACGTCATACTCCAGTGTGCCTCGAAAAGCATACAAAGCTAATAATAGTCTCGGTTGTCATGAACGTGTACTACGACAACAGTTATAAGAAGTCTCTATCTTCAAATATTCTGATATATTATCTAGTTATAGAATTACATCCCTTTAAATGTTGGTGGCACTTACTCTGAATTTACAATTCGGAATGTCAAACAAACTATACCACAACTATTGAGGAAAATAACATGTTTGAGGTTCCTAGAAATTTGGGAGATACATGCCATGCCCATACATGGTTACAGGTTTCGTGATGCTATTTGTTATACACTTGCCTGACCCGGGAATCGAATTTAAGAATTCATGCACAGAGAGCTACCGCTGCATTACCGAGAGAGTAAAAAACCGAACCAGAAACATATTTAATTTTATTTAAGCAAGCAGACGCTAGCAAATGTATTTTACGAAGAATGTTAAATTGCTTGGTTTTTGTGAACGGTAACAAAAATAATGCCAGCCTTTCACTCAAAACTTTGCTTTTATGTTTTATTGTGGAAGCCTTCATAAACTCAGTTTTAAAAACAATATATATCCAAGCGATGACGTGGATTCAAAGTAAACGCTATTGAAAGAGAGCATCCGATATCAGGTTACGTTGTTCAATGTCCGTCATGAAATTTTGAAAAGCGATCTCATACAAAATCCAGGCATAAATTCTGTTGCGGTAAAGGGTTAGCCACATGTAGGCTTGTGTTGGGTCGCACAAGCGTAGCAAAGTGAAATAAGGCTGCTATATTATTACCTTTCTTTTACGTGGACGTTACCGAGGGTAGGAGTCGCACAAGGGTTTATGGTCATTCAGATTACCGAGCGAGACCCTATACGGCCAAAATATTTGAGTGATTCACAGAAAAATCATTCAAATTTAATTGTGTTATTATTTAAGTCATTTTGGAGTCTCTCGATCTATATATAGAGGTATATATATAGATAAGGAAAGATTATATACTATCTGAATTTTAAGCGGGCTATTTACTTGCACCTGATGTCACTAAAAATTGCTATTCGCTGTTTGAGATCACTGACTAAATCAAATAAAAAAAAAATGGTTATCTGTATATTAATACGTGAAGCATAAACTTTGTACCCCTTTTTACGAAAATTGCGCGGATGGAGGAGTATGGAATTTGGCACAGTTAAAGTTTATATGGAGAAGGAGGGGCAAATCTTAATATTTTTATAAAGTATGCATTAGAGTTATGGTTATATGGTTTAGACGGCCGCCTCGCCGCTTGACACTACGCCGAGTGTTGTGGGTTCGATCCCCACACGAGACAACACTTTGTGTGATTCATAAATTGTTGTTTCGAGTCTGGGTGTTCATTGTGTCCGTTAGTTGTATGTTTGTAAAGTCCCCGCGACACAGGATTTAGTCCTAATGCGGGAGTTGTCTTTATTTAAAAAAAAAAAAAAAAAAAAAAAAAAAAAAATTAAATTAATGAAAATACTCTACACGCATACAACCATTTTACCATTTTACACAAGCAGTCGTATCGCGTTCGTAGTACATATATCGGCATTATTCGGTTGACTTTGTAGAATGCTTCGTAATTATGGTTACATACATATATATATGGGGTAGGTGACTAAATAAAATGTGATTATAAGGGTATTAAGTTATAAACAATAAAACTTTAATAACGATCAAATATAAAATTTAAATAAATTATGGGCGAATTTCGACCACTTGGCGACCGCTAGTTAAGATAATTTTGTCTTACGTTTACGCGAATGTTATACATTGAATTGTGTTATAAGTTTTTATTTTCAATACACTACTTTTTGATAATACATAGCTTGCAATAAGTAACTCGTGTAATATCTTTTGCGCTACATATTAATAATTATAGGGATTATTACTTGATTATAAAATACCTTCAAAACTTCAAGAAAAGAACGTACTCCTTTTTAAAAGGCTGGCAACGCACTTGTATCTCCTCTGGTGTTGCGGTTCCATGGGTAATCGCAATCGCTTACCATCAGGCGACCCGTATGCTCGTCTGCCAGCAAATAAAAAAAATAGAAAAGTGCTTATTTTAGTTTAAATATAATGTACTTTTATATACAGAACATTTACCACTAAGATCATCGCAGCTAAACAGTACATCAGAAAACTGCAGCGAGATAATAACACGTCCAAACTCAAGACACAAAAGAAATAAAAATGAAGTACTGTCCCGACGTTCTGGGCCTCGAGCCTCGTCTGATGCGACCCAACGGACATTTAATTTTCATGCTCTTATTCGAGTCTATTCTCAAGTACAATGAGTCGCTCCCATTCAGGTTTTCCAAGTAAAACGTTTGAAACAAGACGCGTAATTCTTAGGTGATATAATTTGATATTCTCGACAAGAATTTATTAAATTAAATAAAGGTAGGTTCGCTGATTTTTATTGAACTATTTCTAAATACAGATTATTGCATAGGCTTTTTTTATAAGTTTACATGCAATTAGAGTAAACAAATTAAAATGATTTTTTTATTTTAATGGAAATATACTACCCGAATTTGACTGTCGTATGTACTTTTAATCAAAATCGTAACATGAGGTTACAGCCCTTTGTCCAGAGTGTCAGGACAAAGGGCTCTAAACAAGGGTGTCAGTGAGTCCATCGATTTAGATGCTTTATATGGATATGAGATTTTTATAGTATATTTTTTTTGGTTTATACTATGCACCGTGATGCCTTTTGTTTTATTGAATAGAATTAGATAAAAACTGACTTAAATTTTAAGTTTGACTGCAAGTTACGATACCAAAATAACATAACAAAAAGTTATTGTTCTTAGCATTTTTGGTACCTTTGGTGTTTAGCAGGTAAGCGTTAGCCGACGTTTGTGAGCTTTAACTACGCGATATGCACTATCATGTGTACAATATGTAAGAGAAACAGAAAAAGCTAAGCTATTCACCAAAATACTCGTGCAGTAAGTTAGACAGGACAGGAAACATCTATGTCACAAACGACAGCCCAACATCGCTGCATCAGTCTACTCCTGACCAAACAATTATGAATATGGGCTAGTACTCAATATTGTCACTACACTTATCAAAATGAGATACAATAAAGATATCTGTTGTATTATAGGATAGGCTGGCAACTAGCCAGCTCATAATGTCTGTGAGCTTTAAGCTATCAGAAGGACGTAATAGGGGCGACATCTGCCGCACTACTTAAAAATGCTGACTTATTTCATAAACAATATAATTATATTACGAAACTTTAATATCTAATATAGAAATATCAATGTGTACTAACTATATACATGCTCTTACGTTTTGATCGAGGGTATAAGTAGGAAAGAATCGATGACCATCTTGTTTTTTTTTAATACTACTAAAGTGGCACACAAGCATACGGCCCACCTGATGGTGAGTGGTCACCGTAGTCTATGGACGCCTGCAACACCAGAGGCAACACTTACGCGTTGACGACCCTGTAAAAATGTTTTAACACCCTTTTTAAGGAATCCCATGCTGAAGTCTTGTGTTAAAACCTCGGCATGGAGTTAATTTGTCTTTCTCAATAATTCCCTCCCTTTACACCCAGGACAGTGCGGCTGATGGCCTCACCGCTTTTTGTCAGCTAGGCCGTATGCTTGCTTTAGTTTCTGGTAAGTAGCGGCTGTGATAACTTGGCATTACCTTGTGATATTAAGAAAACGGAGTCATGACCGTACGCGGCATTACAGTTTGTCATCTAATTGCCTGTTGCTCATCGTTCACAATAAAAATATCGCTGGTATTGCGAAGGTCATTACGATACGGTTACTGCCAATCATCAAGGCTGTACAACAGCTTTCTATCATACTAGTAAAAAAAAAAATGTATTGGCTTTATGACTTGCTCTAAAACATTTTAAGAGTAAGGCCGTAGTTTATTTCAAGCTTTTCCACATCGCTGTAGAATATATTATAGTATATGTAGAATACCTACGATTGAAATTGGACACCTGCAGTGATGCAACTAGTAGTAGAATTCGGTCGCTTTGAGGTGTAGCTGTAATTTGTTCTCTAGAATTCTATTGATGTAACGTAATAGGAACGTGTTTTCGAATATGCATGTAAAACAGACAAACATTTGGACAGAAATATAATTTCTGAAAGTGGTTTTTAAACGGTACTTTTCCTATCATTCGCAAACTGATTCAGATTTTCTTGAGTACTGAACACTGAATAATCCCGTGAAAATACTTGTATTGTGTATGGGTATTAATAATAAAAAATAAATTTGTTCGTATCATAACATTGTATATTCTTAAAGCATTGATGTCCTCGCTTGATTACGAGAATGCACTCACTGGTTTAGACTGATTCTGATACGATCGTTAACTGTTTGCACTTTTTTACCAACTTCTTTGTTCTAAGCGTTAGTAGCTTTCCCGTTGCGTCAGCAATTAATTAATTTCTAATGTAACGCGCCTCTAATATCTATATAGCTTATATACAACTACTAAATAAAAAATTTAAATAAGATAAAATTAAATCTAGACAATTACTTGTAACCAAAAGAAAATCTTCATACGTTTGACACATAAATAGCACAGACACATCACATATAAACAAACACACACACGCACACACACACACACACACACACGCCCACACGCACACACACACACACACACACACACACACACACACACACACACACATACACATACACACACAACACGAACTACACGCATCATGCACAACAAGAACTTCACTCACTCCAGATAGATGAACTGACGAACTTACCTGTATAAAAACTTGCATTTTGTTCGTTTATTATTGTTCCGTTGTATCTGTAACCTCTGTAGCCTAGTTTTTATTCAAATTTGAATTATATCACTATATCATAATATAACTTATAAGACCTGTACTGTAATTTTTACGGAGAGACACTGACACTGACTCCTAAGATACAGGCTTATAGCCTAGTTTAGAAGTCAGGGTTAACATTTTGGCAAATCTGCATCTTCGCTGAGGAGCGGCTTAGAATCATTTTGGCCGTTCTTCATCGATAATGCAGTAATAATAAAAAATGCCTTGTGAAATAATTTGTGATATTTGAAACACATGTTTTTTGTAAATAAATATATTATAAATATATTATTATATTATAGACGCACCCAACATCATCAATTATGTTAATATTACCTACTTACGATTGGGTGGCCCTATATCTTTTTCCATCTTGGTTGTATAAAAGTCATTGTTCAAGAACATAATACAATATTATAATCTTATTTGTGTCAGTAGTCTTTGTTAGTATGGTATGTCGAGGTACAGACAAAGCGAATGTAGATAATAGTAACCAAATACGGGTTATTGCTCAAAACCGCACATCACCAAGCCGTCTCTGAGCCACACAGGTCAGCCCGTAATTCGACCGACGCAACTCCGTCGAAATGTCGGCATTTAAATATTTATACCTTTTAATACTTATCAATGTGATTTAGATTATTAATGATTATTATTTTGACAGCACAGATAGTGTAGTGCTTAAGGTTATCGCCTCGTCACTGCCACTGCGCCGAGTGATGTGGGTTCGAATCCCACACGGGACAAAAAATTGAGTGATCCACAAATGGTCGTTCCGAGTCTGGTTGTTCTTTGTTTGCGTTGTTTGAATGTTTGTAGAGTCCTCCGCGATACATAAATTATTCCTAGTATGGGAGTTCCTAGTATCTAATATTAAATTCTTCTTCTCACTAGCCTTTATTATTCCCAAGTCACTTGGGGTCAGCTTTTCTAGTCTAACCGGATTTGACAGTTTTTACACGGAGCGGCTGCCATCTGACCTCCGCAACCCAAAGGCTAATGATACCCTAAGGCTAGACTAGTGTTAGGATATTATAGGGCACTGACTTCCCAACAACGACTGTCATAGATGTTCATGGCAGCCGGGACCGACGGTACGTGCTCTCCGAGGCACGGAGCCGGCGGTAATTGTTAATCAATACGCACATAATTTCGAAAAGTCATATAACTTCTGAAAGTCAGAGGTGCGCGATGTGGGTTCAACCCGAGACCCTTTGCATTGCAGTCTGTTGGTCTCCTCACTGACTTAGACTAAATCTAATATTACATAACCAACTACATTATACAAAATAGGCTATTAAATAAAAAAAAAATTTAATTTCCAAATTTGATTTTGCTAGTCATCATAAAGCCCACAAAAGACCCGACAATTATTAGTCCGGGTCGCTGTCATTGGAAACGATGAAGAGGACTATATATACATACACCCTTTAACAAAAAACGTTTATTAAACGGTAGTTCGAACACCCAAAGCTAAAAGGTACATAATAACTGTACATCAAGCTATAATGATATCCACTTAATTATATCCCGGCTAACTGGTAAACCATTCATGAGCACTGCTAATTTTCAATGTATTGTTATTGTCATTTAATTACCAAACATTAATACTAATAGTCGTTAATAGACTAATAAAATTATCGATATAAATAGAAAACAATGCGAGCTATTATTCAGTAGTTTAGAATCAATTCTATCCGGTATCATTTGCGTTTGTGAAATGCGTTTGTCACTGGCATCTGGCGGCATAAATCAGATAGAGATATAGATTCGTTGATCATTTGAATTATACATTTGCCTCTTTTATTTCATCGATTATGTTCGTTACCGTTACAATAGCGGAACAAATTGAAAGTGGCTTAAAACTTGAGAAGTGGTAATCTCTCATGGTCTAGCCAGGTGATGCGAATGGGCAAGATGTATATATGGAAGTGGGTATGAGATACGGATTTTGATAGTTACAAGAGCAAACCAGTTTCTGAGAAAAGATGACCGGATTAGGAGGGTAAATAATATGGGTAACTGAAAATCCGACATTACGGTTAGCACAGTCGATTGGAAAAATAATACCTTCTCCTCCCATCAGTAAAATAACTTGAGTGGAGGAGTGTGGTGATGACCTGCATTTAGTTCGTCTATTTCTTTTATTTATGTTGGTGGCATAAGAGCCGGCTGTATATGTGATGTCAGGAGGTAACCGCGGCTAATCGACATGGCTGCATTTTCTTGACCGCACAGAAGCTATTTCAAGGAATTAATGAAAACTGTTAAAGGTCGTATTTGTTCTTTATCACACTCTAAGAACAATTTTAAGTAAATTAAAAGCTTTTAAATGAACTCAATACTCTGTTTTTATCTTTTTATTCACTATGAACCATTATCAATAGTATTAAACCTAAAATTTCCCAGAAATTTAATTAATACAGCCAACCACAAAAGGTTCTTATCTAAACCCAATTACTACTAATATACTTATTTGAAGATAGGTCTTCAAATAAGTAATCTCTAAAAAGAAGTCGTGGCATCAATGGAATAAATTATGCAAAAATTTGTTTAATCAGGAATAACGATTTCAGCCTCCATAAACAATAATAATGTTAATTTAGTTTAGCGGTAAGCTTAAAACAGGAAACGTTTGGGACAATGAGCAAATTTAATTTACCCGCAATTGTGTGCTATTGGGAACATTTATAATTGACGACGCAAGTGTCTAATAATTATCGATGCTTATTGTTTTACTATCTTCCGATGTTCAATGTACACAACGTCATTATTATGATGTTGTCACGTAAATGCTCAAGCAATTTAGTCTACCCTTAATTTGGCAAGGGACACAAGGTCATCCTATTTACTTGCATGCATTTTATGTGGTTGTAACACAATAAGAGACATCGACAAAATTTAAAAGGAATATCTAGGTCCTCGAATCTCAGGGCAATTAGGTGCTGAGCATTCTTAACAAAAACTGCTGGTCAAAACTTAATCAACAGTTTGAAGTGTTAAGCATACTTAACAAATTAAAATGAAGAGTCTGTTTGAAAATAAGTGGTTATTAGTAAAACGTAAAGTAAGTAATACAAAATAGAACAGAACAAGTCAATTCATTATTTTAGTGGTGATAATTATAAAAACAATTGCGATCTTTTACGAAGCAGACGCTTACATTGCATTTTAGGCAGAACACTGTCGTAAAGCCTTTCTTAATATGTGTATCAACTGTTATATTTGCCATGTTTAGGGAAGTGATCGATATTGTCGTATCTTACATCATCAGCTGGAATGGTTCGCGTGAGCTTATACAGCTTTTTCTCCTTTGAAACATCTTGCATATTGACGTCTTCTGCCGTCATTCCCTTTTTGGATAAAGCCTTATAAATAATAGGAGTTAAAGTATGAAGTTGCCGTTGTATAGTAATAGATACTTTGAATTGACATAAAACCTTCAAGGTGGAAACCTTTTTCACAAGATACCTATAAAATTCGTCTTTTAAAAGATATGCAACATTCGATTTTCGACTTTCAATTTTTTTTTTATTCAACTTAGACGGGAAAGATGGATACTTCGAAAATCCGAGTAGTTTTTGAATACGAGTTTCGACGCGAAACTAACGCGGCAGAAACTGCACGCAATATTAACGCTGCGTTTAGAGAGGAAACTGCTAATGAACGCACCGTGTGTTTTTGGTTTAAACGTTTTCGTAATGGAAACTTCAACTTGAAGAACGAACCACGTGGAAGACCGCCAATATAGGTGAATAACGCTGAATTGAAGGAGATGGTGGAAGCCGATCCGAGTCAAACTACCCAGGAATTAGCGGCATTGTTTAAGGTTACGCTACCTACAATATTGGCTCGTTTGCATCAAATCAATAAAATAAAATATATGAAAAATGGGTGCCTCATGATTTGACTGATCTGCAGAAAGAAATGCGTGTTGAAACTTGTGTTGTCTTGTTGAATCGGTACAGAAATGAAGGGATATTGAATCGAATTGTGACATGTGACGAAAAGTGGATTTTTACGATAACCGTAAGTGAAAAATGCAATGGCTGACCCCATGTCAAACGCCGCAACAGTGTCCTAAAGCAAAGCTTACCAATAAAAAGGTAATGGTAACTGTTTGGTGGTCTCTTCATGGTATTGTTTACTATAGATTTCTCAGGTCTGGTCAAGCAATAACAGCAGATGTTTACTGTGCCGAACTTCGAACAATGATGACTGAAACTGGCAGTGAAACAGCCCCGACTCGTGAATCGATCTTCACCATTATTGTTCCATGATAACGCAAGACCTCACACTGCACGAGAAACCGTTGTAACTCTACAGGAGCTGCAGTTAGAAACCATACGTCATCCTTCGTACACGCCAGACATTGCTCCAACGGACTACCACACCACATTGTTAAGCATACATAACAAATATATCTGCCACCAAATAACTCAACATGCAGAATTGTTGAGTATACATAACACTCGTATATATCGAAGTAAATCACGTGCCATGCAACATTGTTAACCGTACTAAAAACTTATGTATCCAGACCTTTTACATCCATGTAGCATTGAGTACTGACATGAAAAACGTCTAGAAATATAGCCTGGACATTAGAAAATGTAATTATGATTCGTTTTTAATACAATTAAACAAATTAGTCATATATAAATAAGATTTTACCTTTACTGTCCGCAATGTGCACCGTCTAGTCGCCATTTTGGTTTGATACTATTAAATTTGGTGTTGCCAGATAGTTCGAATATTTTTCTACTAAATTTAATAATACTTTTAATAGTTTCCGTAATCAAAATAGTAAATTAATTGATAAAATAAATAGCTGCTTTTTTATGAAGTTTATGTTGAGTATACTTAACGATATCAAATTAAGGAACATCTTAAATTCATCTTAACAATTTTTACTGCACGGATGTCGTAGTGGTTTAAGTGGTCACCTCGCCACTGCTACTACGCCGAGTGTTGTGGGTTCGAATCCCACACGGGACAAAACTTTGTGTTTTTTTTATACTACCTATGCGGCAAACATGCATACCCACGGCCATATGGCCCACCTGATGGTACGTTGTCACCGTAGCCTATGGACGCCTGCAACACCAGAGGCATCACTTGCGCGTTGCCGACCCTTTAGGAAAGGAAAAAGGAAGTGGGAAGGAGAAGGAGCGGGAAGGGGGAAAGAGCGTGATCGGGCCTCCGGCACTCTCACTCACCGAATGAAACACAACAGTAGGAATACTGCTATTTCTATTTATCTATTTCTATTCATGCTTAAATCAGCGAGGCTCTACTACTCAAAAATGTGTGATCCACAAATGATTGTTTCGAGTCTAGGTGTTCCTTGTGTCCGTTGTATGAATGTTTATAAAGTCTCTCACGACACAGGATTAATGACTAGGCCAGGAGATGGCTTTTTCAAAATAAAAATTAATTGGAACTGGCGGCTGCCTGCGGCTCTGCTCACGTGAATCCTACTATAAAAAGCATATCAGAATAAAAACAAAGTGAGCTAATATGTGTGCCATGTTTTATCTAGATCTATTCAAAGGCTAATACGGGACTAAGTAACATACATAGGTACATACAAACAAACAAAGAGGGAGAGAAAAAATGTACTTAGCAAAGTATAATTATTTCTTTCACCAAATTTACCAACCCATGAATATCCATTATGATGCCATGTATATATAAGCTGGTAGAAAATAAAAAGTGGCAAGTGACTGTAATCTCAAAAACGCAACCTTCACTGCTATAACCTCCAGTATTGAGATTTAAGAAACAAACTTCATGTTTTCTTTGGAAGTAGTATAAAATTAGAACTTGAAACTGTTTGTGTGTTCCGGCACGTTCCCTTTAAGTATAGAAATTGGATGAAATCGTTCAGCAGTAAGCTGTATTCCATTTAGTTCACATTGCAGAACTTCAGCTATCGTTGCGGATTACTGCACAAATATGGTCTCATAAAACCGACTGCACTGCTTGAATTTTATTTTTTGCACAGCAGTTGTAGTTTTAGTGTTAGAAGTGCCAACGCGTTTTGTGTGTTCAATCCGCTAACGGGACTATTACTAGGGTGCAAGAATAAATATTTATTATAGATACAGCAGAGATTCAGAAGAGTTCGGCATTGTCAACCTTTTTCTATTGCAGTTGTTTTGGTGGGCAATCCGAGAGTGCGTGGCGGGTTCCTCTCTTCCCAATAATTTTATTAGTGGAATCGTTGGATTAACTGCTGGGAAGTCTCGAGTTGGACCCCACGCTACACATCTCTGATTTTCCAAGTTATGCGTGTATTATATGTATGTGTCGATTATTATACGTGTATTATATGTATGTGTCGATTAACACTCACTTTGACGGTAATTGTAAACAGGGCATAATAATATTACACACAAAAAAGGACGATATATGTGACTAGCCCACGGAAAATGAAGACTCGAGACATCCCATTTCTATGTTTTGCTACTGGTCTTAAAACCAAACGGTTAAAAAAGGTAAAGTATTCAAAGAGTAATTGTTCGATTGCCAGCTAACTCGTTGATATTGATCGAGCATCAGATTTTGAACGTCCATTTCTAAGAATTTAACATATTTAATATACATACATAAGTATCACTGGTATGTTATATTTACCGACGTAGTGATGATTCCATGTCGTGTCGGTATCGTGGCGTTACATATAAACCCGTCAATCGGTGAAGCCGGAAAATTTAAAATTGTTTCTCTGAGTGTGGTTTTTTGTTTGATTGCGTTTTACGGTGTAATTACTTTTTGTTGATTTGGGTTCAATTGCATAAACATAATGGTGAATTATTTAATATTTTTGTTTTGTATTACTAATTTATTTAATACAATACTCATTAATTGTTTAATTGCCTTTTATGTCTGCTGTAAAAAGTCTTACGTTTGATGTCCTGGTTGGGCATGGTGTTATTGTGTTTTAGCCAAGAAATACTTAAAAGCAGTATAAAGTCTAGATCGGTGCCAAGTGGACGGTAATAGTTGCCTTCTGTAACGCGGGACTTAAAACTTTAGCTGATAAAATATGGGTGTAGTACACCCTGGATATTCCTTTGAAGTAAAGACTTGAGGATAGTATCAATAGCATAGTAATAACATTGTATTTTTAGCTATGGCTAAATAATAAGGTAATGGTGATAAGTAAGTCTTATTAGGTCTATAAACCATAAATACAATCTAAGTTGATGTTCATTTGTTCTGTTACAAAATTAGCTCTGTGTATAAGGTGTCCACGGCGTCTTCTGAGAATAAAAAGTATCAGACCCTGATCTATCAAACTGCCTTAGTTAGCAGTCTTCACATAATATATTCGACACATATAGAGAATATTTTAAAAGAATAATTTTATTGTCAAGATAGGAACCCTCCACACACCTTCGCTCACACCAAGTTGTACAATAGAAAAAGGATGACACTTATGAACTTATGTGGTAGTAGACAGCCTTCTCCCCTCTCTGTTCCAAGCGTAATCTATATAGCAGTAGATTCGCTTTGAAAACTATTTGATATTCAAGTTTTCAAACGATGATTTCCTTTAGCCAAGGGCATGCTATGTATTTCAGAATAAAACAAACCCGATATGTTTTAAGAGTAAATCTAAGCAAGGTCACTGAACGCATGCTGGGGCTATCTTATCGTATCTAGTGTGGGGGCCATCCCCTTCCTCTACGACTATCCCAGTTTATGATATAGCGTTCCCCTACACCAACCGTTAGGTTATAATAGAGGAGCCGCTGTACCTTCCAGTGCCCCAAGAGCACCTTCCGGGACCAGTTATAGACAGGTCTTGTCCCCAAATCCCGACTCTCCACCCTAACCTCACAGATCCGGTTCTCGTAAGCGAGCTACCTCGTGCCCAAGTGACACTACCTATTCTCCAGATAGGTACCGGAGCAATAAAGCCGCTCACTACTCGCAACTCAAGGAGTTGCTAACGATAACCTCGCTGAAGCCGACGGAGAAGCCGCCTCCCATATCTCCAGTATGGTACCGGAGCTATGTAAGGCACGCTCACTTCCCGACATACATCCGTATGCCTACCCAAATAGGCCTACAAGCCGGGTGTGGCCCGAGTCACTGCAGCTATGACTCTTACTTGCTGAGCAGGCAAGCTCCCGAGATGCGTTGCGGCAGTGAAACCACACTGCCACTTCGCTAAAGGCAACTCCGTGCCTCATGCGAGCGACTGGTTCGCACTGGCCGCGTCTGAGTCCGACGCTCGAACGCAACGTGCTTGCCGAGCAAACGAACATGTCGTCCTCAGCGGCTAACCACATACCTCTGCGAGTCCAACCCAATGTCAGGCACCGCGCACTCTAGTCAGCGGTGGATAGAACACGCCTTTCGAGGCGCAGTGGGCTTCCTGACCCCACAGTACCCTGGTCCAAAGGGGGAGACCCGTAGTTCTCCCCCCGAAACCCTATCTACTCGGTACAGTACAGACCGGCGGCACTTCGACCCAGTGGGATTTTTTGTGTCGATTTCCCCAATAACGACTGCCATAGATGATCAGTGCAGCCGGGGTCGACGGCTTAACGTGCTCTTCGAGGCACGGAGCAGGCGATAATTGTCAATAAACACGCACATAATTTCGAAAAGTCATATAGCTTCCGAAAGTCAGAGGTGCGCGACTTGGGTTCGAACCCGAGACCCTCTGCATTGCAATCTGTTGGTCGCCTCACTGAGCTATCGCTGCTCCTGCTAGGGCTAGAATAAATATAACAACTTGACAAACCGACTATTGAGCTATTTTCTTAAACTAAAATCTCGCACTAGGGTTTATGCCCAGTGTCACAGGGGACATTACCAACAGACAATTAAATCTTTTAAAGTCTGCCTAGACTCTGAACTATCATTTGTTTAATATTTAATTACACTTATCGGGGTAAATATTTGATTACACAAATGTTTATGCCGTATGGGATCAATCCACAGTACTCGGAGTGGTAGTCGCCATTGCCTTTAGGCACTCCGAGTACAAAAGTAAGCGGTGAACATACGGTAAACCGTACGTACACCACTTAGTAGTTGTCGGCCTTGATGGCGTAGTGGTTAGTGTAACCGACTGCCACGCCTGAGGTCGCGGGTTCGATTCCCGCACAAATCAAATATTTGTGTGCATGAACATGGATGTTTGTCTTGGTCTGGGTGTTTCTATGTATAATATGTATGTATTTACAAAAATAAGTATATATGTATGTTCATCCATTGTCTAGTACCCATAGCACAAGCTCTGCTTCGTTTAGGCTAGATGGTGTTGTGTGAATGTGGTAGAATATTATATTATATTATTATATTAGTTTTACTACAAGTAAATTATATTAAATTAAAAGAGGTATATAGATTTCATTTATACGTCCACTAAAGTTGCTGCTAAGTTATATGTAGAAGCACTGCGCTGAAAAGAGCCCGGTCTCACTAAAAGGCTGGCATGTTGCCTAGCTCTAATTTCTACATGTTTTGGATAAAGCCGAAAGCTTGGTACAAATTTGTGCTAAAATAATTATGAAATATGTATGCGTTGTTTTATTTATGTCTTAGTTTCTGTAGCATATCGATACCTTAGTTTTCTTATGTGTACCTAAAGAATTCATGTCTTTCTGTTCTCAAAAATTAATGGTTTCTATTTTCTGTAATTTCCATTCACGGCGTTCATTAGCTTGCGTAACTTGTTTTAAATTTGACTTATAGGTTTGGTAGATGCTTCTTTTTTCCCTTTCCTTTGAATGATAATTCCCACACATGTATTATATCGCGTGTGCGTAAAAATCAATCACGAAGAAGACCCAGACACGGAATGACTATATTTAGATAAATTAGAAGTCATGATCAATGGTAAATTATTGTCTATCGATATATAATTAATTAATTGATTTCTATATAAATAGAAATAAAAGCACTTCGGTGACTCTGTTATAATTATATATTTGTAAAATAACGGTTAAGTAAAGCCGACAACAGGAACAACAAACAACAACAAGGAAAGCCTCAGACGACCAGCCCTGATGCTTTCAATACAAAAAGTTGACAACTTCAACATCAGGTGCGGGTGAACAACCAAAACACAGTATTCCGCTTCGATACTTCGAAATATAAAACACCGAGATGAATTCCTCCTCTCAACCATTACTTTACAATTTGCCGCCAAGTCCGTCGCCTAATTCAATTAATAAAGTTCGAATTAATTAAAACAACTTATTCAAAAATGTACAATAAATCGTAAATATTTGATACCTAGTCTTGACCTTTAAAAATCACAGCCTCTCATTTATTGCAACATTCAAATAAACCACTTAAACAAAAACCCACTACCCTGAAATCCTAACAAACAAACGGATTTGAAATAATTAATTAGGACTCAAGTAATCTCCGAGAGTAACGTAGAATAATTAGGAAAAGATAGGAACAATAGCCTTCATCCACACGCCTGAACTTTTGAAAGGGACCCCAGGTCCTGGGAAACCGTTGAAAAGGGGTTGAAGCCGTGAAGTGAAGTGCGATTGTCGTTGAGCTGAGAATACTGCTCGAAAACTTTTTGTGATACTTCATTTTAAAACAAATAAGATGGATTTAGAGGATTAGGTGAGCTTAGAGCGGAAATGTTTTTGTTTAGCTTCCTAACATAAAATTATGTAAATCGCAATTCAAGAATTTATAATTTTTTTATTATATGGTTTAAGTTTCTTTTACCACAAAAGAACATATTTTGTTTGTTCCAATTTTCAATTTAGTATACAATTCATTTTGATTTCACGACTATACTTACAAAAGAATAGGAGCAGGTTGTAGCTATCAACATTTTACCGCATAAGGTTTTAAATCTCACGCCTTACTCAGCCTATTGTTGTTGTAACACAGATTACATAACACTTGGCTCGACACGGGAATCGAATTCAGGACATCATGCACAGCAATCTCATATAGTAGTAGCGATAGCTCAGTGGGGAGACCAACAGACTGCAATGCAGAGGGTCTTGGGTTCGAACCCACGTCACGCACCTCTGACTTTCGGAAGTTATACGACTTTTCGAAATTATGTGCGTATTGATTGACAATTATCGCCTGCTCCATGCCTCAGCGAGCACGTTAAGCCATCGGTCCCGCCTGCCATGAATATCTATGACAGTCGTTATTGGGAAGTCAGTGCCCTATAATATCCTGACACTAGTCTAGCCTTAGGGTATCGTTAGCCTTCGGGTTGCGGAGGTCAAGTGGCAGCCGCTCCGTGTAAAAACTGATATCCAGTCAAATCCGGTTAGACTAGAAAAGTCAAGCAAGTGTCTTGGGAATAATAAAGGCTAGGGAGAAGAAGGCGAAGAAGATGCACATCAATCTCATATAATCTCAAAACAGTAATTATAACAGCAACTATGTTATTTTTTAATAAAATGTTTCAAGTACGGGTTAAGATACATAAAGTCGTGAAGCAAACTTAAAACTCTATTACTAACAACATAAACTACAGAAAGAGTATATAGCAGGTTCTAGTCTACACCACAAGCTCCTTCTCCAGCTGCAAAACTGCAACTCCACAGTTAAAGATATAACCTATTTTATAATGTAACAAACTTTACAAATGCCGGTTAATATCCCGAATAGTATCGAGGTCACGGCGTTAAACCGAATAGAGGTGTTAAACTGCGTTAGCGCAATTTTAGCAACATAGAATAAAAATATGCAGTACCTATGTCAATAACTGCGCTGATGGTGAAGTGGTTCAAGTGAGGCCTTGCCGTTACAACTGCAGTGAGTGTTGTGGGTTTGATGACACGAGACAAACATTTGTGTGGTTGACAAATAGTTGTTCTGAATATGGGTGATCTTTGTGTTGTTTGAATGTTTATGGTGACATAAGATAAACAAGAGAGCATAATGTCTTTAAAAAAAATGAGAACTGTCTCTGGTATCTCTAACTTGATTTATATGATGTAACTTTTTATCCTAGCTTTTTTTTTTTTTATACTTGTTGGAATGCTATGACGCATATCCCTCCGCGGGGGCGGCTTACATTATCTCAATGTGATTGTATAATGCTCGCAAATAATATTCTATAATAGTGCCAACCGTGAGAACCTATAATTTGTTTATTCATATACATTTTTCACATTGTATTTAAGCAAAGTAGACTTGGATTCGAACCCACGTCGCGCACCTCTGACTTTCGGAAGTTATATGAGTTTTCAAAATTATATGCGTATTGATTGACAATTATCTCCTGCTCCATGCCTCGGAGTGCATGTTAAGCCGACGGTCCCGGCTGCCATAAACATCTATGGCAGTCGTTATTGGGACTTCAGTGCTGCCCTATAATATCCTGACAATGGTCTAGCCTTAGTGTATCATTAGCCTTCGGGTTGCAGAGGTGGCAGCCGCTCCGTGTAAAAACTGATATCCAGTCAAATCCGGTTATACTAGAAAAGCTGACCCAAATGACTTGGGAATAATAAAGGCTAAGGAGAAAAAAAATCTCGTGCCTCTTCATCGCCGAAAGAATAAGCGAGAAATTTGCGCAGAATACGCCGCAAGATTATTTAGTGTGGTGTCAATATAAATCATATTAATTCTTATTTGAAAGGCTTAATTAGGGCTCACAGTGGTAGGGACAACGATTGCTGTGCATGACGTCTCAAGTTTGATTTCCGAGTCTACGCAGCATACCATTTACATACATCGTTTCACGCATATATCATCGTAGTATAACACCCAAATTTTGCCTATAGCATATATTAAGTTTAGTTCTATCTAAATGTTTACCAAGCTATAGGAAGGAAATTAATACGGGTTCGCTTATTATAAATGGTAGGTATACCTATCATATGCCATTCTAACATAGCATTCTTTCTAATCAAAATTTTACTATGCTGCACGAATGGCGTGGAGTTTAAGTAGTCGCCTCGCTTCTGCCATTGCGCCGAGTGTTGTGGGTTCGAATCCCAATCGGGACAAAATTTTGTGTAATTTTCAAATGCTTGTTTAGAGTCTGAGTGATCTTTGTGTCCATTGTTGAATGTTTGTAAAATCCCCCACGACACAGGATTTGAGGCTAGAGAGATGTCTTTAAAAAAAATAAAGTAACCATACTGCCTTTTCTGCTCTGTGGCGTCCTCGTGCATTACTCGCGATACGTTCACATTTATAGTTCCCACCTTTACGATCGTCTGGGTATACGTACAGGTTTTGAGCGATAAATGCCTAGGATTGGACACTATTGTGTTACTGTCTCTAGGGCACTAAGATGTATGGGAATAGCTTCGATAAACAGACTTTTAGCGCGATCTTACCGTAGCTAATACATTAGATCTCTTAACGATAGTTTATTTATTTATTCGGTTTATTCATAGCAGCGATCGCCGAGTGGGTTTGCCACTAGGCTTTCGCTGTCGTTAGTAAACCGTTGGAGTGCTACCCAGAGGTCCCGAGTTCGATCCCAAGGCGCGCATCTCTGACTTTTCGAAGCTATGTATGTGCGTAATAAATAGTTAATTAACGCCCACTTTAACGGTGAAGAAAAACATCGTGAGGAAACCTGCATGTCTAAGAGTTTTTCATAATGTTCTCGAAGATATCTGACGTCTGCCAACCCGCATTGGGCCAGCGTGATAGCCTATGGCCTAACCCTTCTCACACTGAAAAGAGGTAAATGTATAAATAACATATTTTATAGTAAAATCATAGATATTAAGGTTCTGATATACCACTACGAGTTAACACAGCAATCACAGCTTCGACAGCGTATTGAAATAAAATTATTTATTTCAATGCGCTATTAAAAGTATTTCAAAACCATTGATTAGCATTCTACAATTGAACAAAAATAACACAATCAACAATTAAAAATCGATAAAATAACACATACCATTTTACTTATTCTACTTAAACTAATAGGTTTAGGTTCTAATGATATAAGTAAGTAGTATTTATATCATAGTTTTCCAAAAGAATCCAATAATTTAACTCATAATTGACTTATAAGGTATTTTGAATCAGATACTGATACATACCTTGGTCGTCTAGCCTTGCAACGCCCTCGCACATTTGCTTTTTTTTTTAAATAGATACGATCACTGGAAGTGGCTTTAATTTTTTATACCAATATTAAAAACAGGACAAATTTGATTTTTCGTTTATTTATTTATAAGGATTTAACTCAAGAACGACTCAATCAATCTTTAAAAAATTTATAACCATTAGAAAGCTGTATTAGCACTGAGTATCATAGGCTAAATTTTATTTAAAAAAGTATTGTTATTAACATAACCTTACCAAACCTACTTTTACGTGAACGAAGCTGCGGGCAACACCTAGTGTTCTATAAAAATATATTCAAGTTAATCTAATTGTATCCGTATAAAAATAATTAATTAATTATATATAAGTCATAATTAGCGTAAAATCATCTATAGTTGAAAGCCTATAATTCCAAAGAGTCGCACGCAATAGGCGGTGAGCTTATTTCCATCTAACAAGCATAGTCTCAAACTGATCTGCTATTGAGAATTTTATCTGAAGCTGTTAGTCCCATTGGACTACAGTAACTTGATTAGTCTTATTAGTCCCATTAGCTTAACGCAACTTATATATATATATATATATATATATATATATATATATATATATATATATATATATATATATATAATAATCTAATGCTTACGGATTTAAAAAAAAACACTTCCCTAAGATCATTTAAACTATAAATAATTGAATTATTTAAATTTTAATGAATTTACACTTTTGAGTTTCAGTTGCTTAAGATAGTGGTCATCTCATTGTCTTGAAGTGTAGTTATTTCAAAGTAGTAAGTTATTTCAGTTCGTGTCATTTAAATAATAATTGTATAGTTATTTAATGTATAGTTGTGTCGCTGGTGTAACGTTAAATAAATGAAGTCAACTTCGGGAAAAATGTAATTGTGTTTTTTACTAGTAACTATTACAAGTAAAAATACCTACAAAATCAGATTTTACAGCAAGAAGGATGTATTTTCATACATTCAATTGGTGTAACATATCACAAAATGACATATATGAAAACACTCGCAACAACGCATAACTAAACTCAACACATACAAATCAGATGCATCTTTTTGACATAACACTGTTACGTCATACAATTTTATAAATCTTGCATACATTTGCTCAATAATTTCTGCTATCAGGCCAGTGGGGTCAAATTAGCTGACACAGAAATAGCTTGTAGCGCTGCATACATGATTGTTTATTCGTGATCGTTCAAACGCTGCAGTACTGTTGTTGGCAATGAGTTCACTTTATATTTCACTGTTACCTTTGATTTGCAACTGAAAGGGCATTATTTAGTTTTCAGTTTGATAATAGAGCGCCAGTTTTCATAATAATATCAGCCCTGTATAAACTATTTCGCTGCTGGACGCGGGTCTTTTTTCAATGTGAGAAGGGCCAGCTCATGGTCTACCACGCTGGTCAAGTACGGGTTGACAGATTTCACATATCTTAGAAAAGATTATGGAGAACTCTGAGACATGCAGTTCTCCTCTCTATGTGTTCCTTCACGTACATAACTTCTAAAAGTCGGAGGTACGTGCCGTTAGATCGAACTTGAGACCTCTGCGTGGCAGTCTAATGATATCCCACCAAGTAATAAACATTATTTAATTGCTTCAAATGTCATTGGGAAATGAGCACATGTAACGTTTATTAGACTAGTTCGGAATTAAATTTTGAATAGTTTTTATTACGAGAATTGACCCTGTGGATTAATCTTAAAATATTGTTATCGCTTTGGGCTCCAGAATTCAGAAGTTAGAGACTCCGTGGAAAAACCATTCTTGATTCAACCGAATCTTAGTGATTTCCACCAGGACTAAACGCGTTAGTCGCATCAAATAACTCCTCATTACTTTGATTAGATCATCTGTCAGTCCAGAAAAGAGAGCCTCCGTCATTACGTTTATTCGTTCTATGTCGACGCTCAGGAACTACCTACTAAATAGGATATCTAATAACATCGCCCCTGTATTATTGTCTAAAAAGATGCACGCATACATTTTTAATGCTCACATATAATTAATTATTTTTTTTAACCCATAAACATCTATTATATTCTACAAACTGCACTAAATGGTCCACTCCACGACGAATGGACGAGGCAAGCAACAGTACGCGAGGAAGGCGACGAATTATGAAGCATGCCACCACCCCTGTCGTGACGACCACGACCACTCTGCCAAGAGTGTGACGATAGAGAAGAAAAGAGAGATGTACTTTTTACTGGGATCGATAATAAGTGGCACTCCGGACAAGCTAACTCATTCTTAGTACTAGCACCAATTAAGTCGAAAGCTTGCACAGTTTCACTTGTTTATCTTCAACATAATTATAATGCTCTCATAGAAGAGTTAATATGATTAACTTCTAAATCAAACCATAAATTTACAAACAAACCACAGCTAAACTCAATTAGAAAACTAGCCACAAAATGTAACACTGAATTAAAAGCTAATTAACTATCGAGTTTTATTATAATGTACAATTGATCGCGGAGATTGTAACCACAATGGTTGTACCCGCAAACAAATTTATTCTATTGGTGACTTGTTTATAAATTTAGAGAATATGGCATTGGGATTTCGTAACACTGTTTAAACACGGATATATATACATCGTTTTGTATTAACTAAATAAAATAATCAAATACTCTAGCGCTTTACTCTACAACAAAATTCATAATAAGCTAAATATACATCATCTTAACTTACACCAATGTAAAATGAAAATAAAAGAATACCTGCTCACCCTAAATTATGATGATACAGAAGAGTTGCTAAATGCTAATATAGTGGATATAGATAATATGAACACATACAAAAACACACACACACTCACACACACACACACACACACACACACACACACGCACGCGCACGCACGCAAACACAATCCATATATAACCACAATTTCTTACTATTTCACCTACTTGTTTATAATAAAGGCATCGTACTTACCTTAACTCTTGATAAATACTAGTTCATGATAATTGTTACCATTATAGACGGACTAGAAGTGCCCGCGGTTTCACTCGCGTTTATGGTTACTGCGCCGGCCCCGTGGGTCGTAGCGTAATGTTATATAGCCTATAGCCTTCCTCGATAAAAGGCTATCCAACAGTAAAATAATTTTTCAATTCAAACCATAAGTTCCTGAAATTAGCGCGTTTAACCAAACAAACAAATAAACTCTTCAGCTTTATAATAGTAGTAGGTATAGATTGGATGTCCCGTAACAAAGGATCTTCCTAGCTCGGAGGCCATTTATGATTGTGTTTTCTTGTTAATTCATGTATCTAGATCATTAAGTCGTATAATGTAAAATACACCGCATTGTCCTTTTTTTCTGATGGCAATAAATTTTTATTATTTTAATACAACTCTCGCACTAGGATTAATTCCTGTGTCGCGGGGACTTTACAAACATTCAAACAACGGATACAAAGAACACCCAGACTCGGAACAACCATTTGTGGACCACACAAATTTTTGCCCCGTGTGGGGATCGAACCCACAACACGCGACGCGGCGGCACGCTCACTTAAGCCACTACGCTATCCGTGCAGTCAATCTATGTTTATGTTTTAGGTGATTTTCATATTGTAGTACATATTTAGCATTGTACGCAATCGCTAACAATGCTAAGGAATTAACTAAACTAAGCAGGTGTTTTGTGTTGAAACAAGAACAATTTTTTTTTTGTTTTGTTTATCTATTTGTGGCAGCGGCACACCTGTGGTTAGATACAATAAGTTTTCAATAATTATGTGTAGCAATCTAACAATTTTCATATAAAATGTATAAATGTATAACTTGATCTTTGAACAAGTTTTCAGACGTTACGACATTAGTGATAGCAGGCTTTGCTTTTTAAGGCATTGCCTTTGAAATGTCTATCAAGGAAGACAGAAGAAAATTGTCTTAGATAACTTTGCTTGAATCCATAGGTATGTACATATCAAGTCAAAAGGTTTTTCAATATAGTGTAATGTTTATACATATGTGTCAATAATGAGTTCTGCTTTATTATATAGAATATTTTTATGTAGTTAGTCTGGGAGTAATTATTTGGATATTATAAGAACAAAAAGATCGTATTGTCTTTGAATCCATATTATTTCGTTAGGATTCTTTTTTTTAAATTTAAAATTTAAAAAACAACAAAGCAACACATAATTAATTTGATACCCATATTGAGAGAGTTGTGAAAAAAAATGTAATTCGCCATTTTGTGATGGCGGCCATCTTGGATTTGAAATTTATCATAGTGTATAGTATTGTACTAGTCAAGCCCTTTCATTTAATACTTATTTTGAGGGAGTTGTGAAAAAATATGTAATCTGCCATTTTGTGGCGGCGACCATCTTGAACCAATTTTCATCAAACATAACTAAGAACACCCGACTAATTCACCTTTCAAACAAAAAAAACTAAATTAAAATCGATTCATCCGTTCGGGAGCTACGATGCCACAGACAGACACACACACACAGACACGTCAAACTTATAACACCCCGTCGTTTTTGCGTCGGGGGTTAAAAATAGTTACATACACATACTTATTTGTTTTTACTTGTCCTACTTAGTTAACAAATATAGCGTACTGGTAGCTAGATACAATACTAGAAAGCAACTTCCTTGCATGGTCTTCATTTTCTGCTATCTCTATTTATTAAAAAACGAATATTGTTTTAAAGCAATAACTGGTTCCTTTTTATAGTGAGTTTTTGTTTACTATATATAGTAAACAAAAACTCAGGTTACAGGTTATATATGTGTATTTATGATGATTTAACACCACGAATGACAAAGTGTTTTAACCTAGATTTTAATATAAAAAACGTCCCAGCTAAGGAGATTTCAATATTAAGATTTCAACGCGATAAAATCCGTATATAGTAGTTTAATTTTAATGAATAACATTCGCGTAAACAGAAGACAATATTATATTTAAAGAAAAAAAAACAGAATATGCGTCAAAAAGTATTCATGGGTAAAATTATTAGTTTTCGGGATATTGAAGATAACTACCAGAAGCCACATGGTGTATGGAACTGTGTCCAGTAGACGTTAGTAGGATAGCTCCTTTTACATGAGAATATAGAAAGGGAAGATAGAAGCAAGAAGGAAGAGGGAAAGACCAAGAAGAAGGTACACCGATCAACTGAAAGAAGTTGTGAAAGTTGAAACTTATAAGGAACTAAAAGAGATGGCATTCGAAAGAGAAAGATGGAGATTGCTACACCGACAAGTGCCAAGCACTTAAGTTTTGGATGGATGGACATGAGAATATTTAAAGTATAGTTGGCCAAATGTGGGTATAATACACTTCTGCCTATCATATCAGTAAGCATATTTGCAAGTAACACGTATAAATGTCAGTAAACCTGTCCTAAATAAATGATTAAACACCTAATTCCAGAGATGAAGGTGTTGGTACTCATTTATTTCTACCTAACTGTAACTCCCTAAATATATTATTATCCTCGAATTCATGAACGCTATTTTGCCCTCGTACCTAAAATGTGTTATTTATAACGATATCAAAGTTCATTTACCATTATTATTTTTATATACTAATATAAGTACACTTTCATGTAACCATACTATAATATTCTATCGACATAACTTGTCAAAAATGCACCATAATAACGCATTAAAGGTGACTTTAATCAACACGAAATTTCAAACCAATTTCCAAAGGTAATTTCCCCGAGCCAAATTAGAAAAAGTTAACAATTTAATTGCGTCATTCACCCTCTTACCGCGAAACGTGGTATTTATGTGTACATGAAAGTCAATTGCCCCCATCGCAGCGATTTGGAGTCCATAACGCGTGATATGAATGCGTTATCGTGTATCATGGTAGGGGGTGTTGCTTTCAATTTACCGTGGCCAGTTCGTGTCCATTAAAACGGTAATTTTGCCCATAAATATAGCCGGGTTTGCCACTGGGCTAATCGTGCCGTCCAAAATGCGTTTTGTGGTCTTAAATATTAATAAGGATAGGATATATTGCACGGTGCGGTAGTTTGATAGTTCCGGATTCAGTTGCAAGGTTTTAGTGCACTATATTGTTGTTTTGGAATAGATGAAGGCTCCTTTAACTATATAAACAGGATTTAAGGATTTTGGTGTGTATTGGCTTCTATGAAGTACATATAATTATTATAGTAAAGTTTCTGTATTTATACAATATTCTTTTGCGTCTTTGAGATTAAAATTGTACATACTTTTTATTCAATAGACCAGACTGTTTGTTAATAGGTCTGAGTAACCGAGTAACAAGCAGTCTGATCCTCCAAGAAGTAGAAGTAACGTGCAGAAAGTTTTCTACACGTTACTTAATTCTAATTGTTATTAAGCGTAATTCTGCTAAATGAACTTCGAACTAATTTCATAGTTGATATAGCTTATGTAAGAGAATAAATACAATAATTTAATTGAAAAAATCATTAAACCGATACTTGCAATGTACTTGTATTTAAAAATATATTTTCGACCTGATAACATAAACGATTTCAATACCTCGCATCTTTATACAAAAACTGCAAAACACAAATCAGCACGCACTCCCATCTTCACCTCTAAAAACTGGGTTAAAGACATTTTCCAGCACCTCGGGGAACAAGCCACAGACTACAAAAATTTTTCACGCAAATTTTACCTTTCAACGCACTAAGAAAGGAAAATATACTGCAAAATTTTACACTGTGGTGCTATGTGAAAGGGACTGCCTCGTTATTTAGAGACCGATCTGATACTCTCGGGTTGTCGTAAATCATGGATAATGTATTTGACAGTAAAATATGCTTCAAGTGATAGTATGTATTGTCTGACTCGGGTATGGATATTTTTAATGCAGAATCCGCAGTATGTTTCTATTTGTCGGAAAATTTGTATTCCGGAATCAAGTTGGAGGTGCATTAAATACGTTTATGCAACGCATGCAATGCATTACGGTCATCATTGGATAATCATCATGTTAAATTATCCACTTATAATGTATGGTTTATAAAGTTCATTTTTTTCGGCTATGGTGGAACTAGCTCTGCGTCAGTAAACGCGACTGCTGCAGATTATAAGATCTGGAGTTCGATTTATAGAAAAACGTTATTAGGTTTTTCTAACAAGAAATTCTCAGTAGCAGCTCGGATTCTTTTACCGGCAAGAAACTGTGACCTATAAATGGCAATAATCTTGCCCCCTGTTACGAGGATCCTAAAATCACAAGTGGCTCACGGTTTAACTGATTATAAGCATTTAGTTACCTATGTGAGCTTGCAACAAACAATCAGGCTGTCACTTGCGCGTTACCTTTCCGTCAAAAAAAGTCGCTATTATTTCGCAGTATTAATTTCTTGTTATGTTTAGTCCAGAAAATTATTTTAGTTATATTGCTAGTACGGTCCGTTAAAGGTTTATATAATTAATATTTTCCATCATGTCAGATATCAAAAGCTGTATGCTATTGAGCATTGAAATCAATAGAACTATAGTGGAGTTTCGAGCACGGAAATCAAGGATTTCACACAAACATATGCTATGAAACTGAAGTATAATGCAATATGCAGTCAAAGCTAAACTAACAGCATACAAATATTAATATAAAAAGTTAAGGAGCAAAGTTTCCAAAAATAAATATTGTTCGCTGCTACGAGAGAGCACTCATTCATTTTCATTTGATTGTTGTTGGTTGATGCACTTTTTATACTGGAACTGCAAAACAGTTTCCAAAATCTGATTATTTTCGTGACGAACTAGATGAAAAATATCACTGGTTGAGTATTTTATCTCCAACATTTATCTTGCGACAAATTAACCACGATTTTCTGGAGAAAATGTTGAAACAATCCGGAAAATTTTCTATAACAGGAAAATGTTTGTGCAAGATATTTTCGTTCACAAAAAACATTGTTAAATAATAAAAATGGATGCTACGTCTCTAGGCAGGTAGAACGATACCAAGTGTTCTTATGCTTAAACATAAAAGTTTTTCAATTACTTCAACTGGTCTTTGGAGGAAACAAAGGGGTTATTCCTTAATTGCCTACAAGGGGTTGGTTGCGTTCACCTGTAAATATTGGAAGAAAATGTTTGTTATTTTAATGAATTGGAATATAAGCCTTTATTGTGTATTTAAAGCCTTAAAAATATGTACTTTCTTAACTTAAGAGGCCTTTGTTTGGTGGATAAATTATGTAATGATGTTGAAGCTTTTTTATAGTTTGGAACATTATTTATAACTAAAACCTAGAAGCTTAACTGACTAGAAGCTTGGGGCTGTACTCAATCAGAAAGAATATGTTTTTTCTGATTTTTAGTAATTAATTGTTCCAATCCCTCGTGTTATTTTACGGGAATGAACTAACTTCATCCTACAGAAGACCGTAGCAAAACAAGAAGAAGACATGAAACCCTACATTTGCCTATTTTTAAGCTCTTAAAGTATGTATTGTGGTATGAAAACCACAGCAACTCAATTTTGTGAGTCCACCCGTTCGTCAGAAATAATCATAAATTTAATATGCACCTTTAGTTCAGCAATGAAAAAGACAAAGAAAATGGTCTACGCGTATGTTACAGTAAGATAAAAAGACAAGCCCACTTTTGTACACGATAGAGACCTTTGTGAAATTTAAACAGAAATTTTGTGTTTGCTATTATATTTAAGGGTATTTCAAACAACCTTGTGCTAATAAATCAAGCGCCTTTAAGGCATTGCAATATAGCTACATGATTGTCGATAATCGATCCATGGCACAACACTATCTGCTTTGCAATTTGCACACATAGACATCACATACGAAGATGCCTTTTGTTTTCTGTCTCGACTTAGTTTCTCAATAGCCGATCTATACTGTAGTTTAAATTAAATCTATGGTACAACTCTGGCATTTGCAGCGTTCATACGACCGCTTTGACCATCGGAGTGAGCGCTTGTTTTCTAATTTGCAATACCCCAGTAGCCATTCAGATATACATGTAGACTGTTGTTGGATGTATTTCTATCGCTGAGCAAACTTTTTTATTATTATTTACTAGCGACCCGCCCCGGCTTCATACAGGTAGTACAAAAAATCCACAATTTATACACCTATACCTTCTTCATGAATCACTCTGTCTATTGGTGGAAATTGCATGAAAATCCCTTCAGCAGTTATCGTGTTTATCGCGAACAGACAGACAGACAGACGCGGCGCAGGACTTTGTTTTATAATATGTAATAATAATGATTTAAAAAGACAACAGCCACACTAGGAATAATCCCTGTATAGCAACAAATACCAATAGTTGTTACGAGACTGGATGTTCTTTGTGTCCGTTGTTTGAATGTTTGTGAAGTCCCCGCGACGCAGGATAAACTTTGAATGCAGGATTTGTAATTTTTTGAAGTGAAAACTTCTTTAGGCGCGTTGAGCACTTTTTGGGAGAACAAAATCATGGAACTCGCGTCATCGTCACCGAACGCTTTCCATGAGCTATATGTATGTATACTGTGTATATATGTGTACTTTTTGGGTGAACAAAAAGCGTGAAACTCGCGTCATTGACACCGCACGCTAGTTACTTAGTTTTCACTTCTATCGGCAGTCCCCAAAGACAGGCCCGCATTTTTTTTTAACTGGTCACATTTTTTTGTTCCTTATGCGGATCTAACCCTACTCTCGAGGTACTAGCACTGGCAATGTGATAACTTTAATCACTACGCTATTCGTAACTACAAACCAGGACAGTGATGCTTTAATAGCTTTTATTTCCCCTTTTTACGGGTATTATCTTAACGGCAGATGACTACAGTAAGCTTATATAGGGGCTTCATTACGTAACGGCTCCTCTTTGTTATTTTTGTGTTATAGCATGAGGGTTATCATTATTTTATAATCTATACTAACCATCTATACTAATATTATAAAGCTGAAGAGTTTGTTTGTTTGTTTGCTTGAACGCGCTAATCTCAGGAACTACTAGCTCGAATTTAAAAATTATTTTAGTGTTGGATAGCCTATTTATCGAGGGAGGTTATAGGCTATATAACATCACGCTACAACCCACTGGGGCGGCGCAGTAACCATAAACGCGAATAAAACCGCGGGCACGTCGATTATTTTACAATATTTTATCACGGCTAAGCAAAGTCCGATGATTGAAAATATGGCATTTATTGGCACTCATTTTAGATATATAAGTTACTAGTTTTAGCCCGTGGCTTCGTTCATGTAAATTTAGGTTAGATTAGTAACGGTACCTTTTTTTCTATACCACTGATATTTTATTTACCTTACTTTTATTAATTTTGATATTTAACAAATTGACATTTCATATAAGTACATTCTTTTTTACACCACAATTTAATATTATTGAATTCAATTGTATTATTATTGACATATTATTTAATTTATACAGGGTGTGGCGTAAATAGTGGTCCAACGTAAAGGAGTCGATACACCGTGTTCCTAGCTAACATATACCGGGATATTAATAATTTTAAATAAAAGGTCTCAAAAAAAAACATTTTTTTTATTTTTTTAGAAAATCGTTACCTTGCATTACAAATTTGGCTGTATTTTCGACAAATATTATTATTTTTTCATTCTGTTTTTTTATTATTACTGCTAATTACATAAACCAACTTATCCAAATGTTTTTTTTATTATCAAGTTCACAAGTAATAAAAAAAATGAGTTTATTTCCAATTTTCATTACTCACTCTAGCAAATCATGTGACTTTAGGTGCGTGTGGTGTAAAAAAATTGTACTACACCGTCAGTGCCCATTATTTAAAAAAATAGATCAGTAAATGCAGATTCTAAAATAGTACAATACTAAGTGGTGGAAGTAAAAACAAGAAAGTTATTGGCATTTAAACAAAAAGGAGCTGAATTAAGGTAAGATTTTTTTTATTAGTAAGGTAAGTTACAAGTATTGTGAAATGTTTTAGATTTAGCAGTAAGTTTTATTTTAACTTTTTAGTTGTTTTAATGGATTTTAAAAATAAAAACTGCAATTTAAAATCAACAAATAAGCATTTATTAATAAAACCATTGATTTTTCAAACTAAATGTTCAAAGTGGCCACCATTAGCGGCGATGCATGCTCTGCACCGCCGAATAAAAGATCGCTTCAGCCTGCGTGCAAATCCGCTGGCATTTATTTCCTCAGCTGCATACTGAATTTTTTGGCGTAAGTCATCGATAGAAGTTATCTCAGTTTTGTAGACTTTTTCTTTCAAACACCCACAGTAAAAGAAGTCCAGGGGGTTGAGATCCGGTGAACGAGGTGGCCACGACATTGGACCTAGCCGCCCAATCCATCTTTCTGGGTATGTCGCATGCAAATGATCCCGTACAATAACAGCATAGTGAGCTGGACAGCCATCATTCTGCAGCCACATTGTTTCTCGCAGTTGTGGGTCAACGTCTCTCATTAATTCAGGGAGGTCATTTACTAAGAAATTCAAATACCTCTCACCATTAAGAGTTTCAGGTAACTCGAAAGGCCCAATTATTTGCCCACCAATGATCGCCGTCCACAAATTTATCTTAAATTGATATTGGGATCTGGCTGTCCGTATTAAATTAGGATTTTCTAGCTGCCAGCTATGAAAGTTATGCATGTTAAAATAACCATCTTTTTTACACGACGATTCGTCACTCCACAGTATTTTATCGTAAAATTGTGGGTCTTCCCTCATTCTACGAAGCATTTCTCGGCAAAATTGAACTCTTAATGGCCTATCTCGTGGCAACAAACTTTGTACCCTTTGAAAATGATAAGGGTAGAGTTCATGTCGTAGTAGAACTCGATGTACCGTCCTCGTTGATATACCTGTCCTCCGTGCTATGGTACGAACCGACGTTGTTGGGTCTTCCTCGACTAATTCCAATATTTCTTCATCATTGTACACCCTTGGTCGTCCCTCACTAGCGCCGCCTACGCCCGTGCCGGGTATCCTCCCCTCGGTATAGGCGTTATGCACTCTCGCAAACACACGATGATCCGGATGTCGACGATTAGGATATCTCTCCCGATACACTCGGGCTGCTTCTCTTCCGACGCATCCACATTCGCCGTAAATAAGATGCATGTCGGCATACTCTCGCGGTGTGTATTCAGACATTGCTAATTCTCCACTACACTGCATGTGTGTCCAAATCGTCAAGAATTTCAAAGTCCAAATAACGTAAGCAAAGTCGCAGGGATCACCAAAACAACGAGTCCATATCACAAGCAAAACAGAGTCCAGAAAGAAAAAACAAATCGACGGCAGAGATAACACAGATAAAAACGAGGAGCGCATGCGACGTACGGTATTACACTGGCTAGCTGGGCTATGTTTGTTTCCTGTTTGAGTTGCTATTTTGGTTGTCTCTTTCTCTCTTTAGGAAGACACCGGATTCCTTCCTTTTCACTCCCCATAACGTAATACGCCGATACATTCCAATGGGCTTTTGTTTTCTGTTCTGCTACCCATTTCCTAGAAAAAACTTGACCTTTTTTTACCTGCGGTACGTTTAAGGGTGAGCTAATGTTACACTCTGTTGATGTCAAATGTTTAAAATGTTACAATAAATGATTTCATACAAAATTGCAATACTTTTAAAGCTTAACTAAAAAAATGGTGTTAAACTAATTCAGCTCCTTTTTGTTTTAAATGCCAATAACTTGCTTGTTTTTACTTCCACCACTTAGTATTGTACTATTTTAGAATTTGCATTTACTGATCTATTTTTTTAAATAATGGGCACTGACGGTGTAGTACAATTTTTTTACACCACACGCACCTAAAGTCACATGATTTGCTAGAGTGAGTAATGAAAATTGGAAATAAACTCATTTTTTTTATTACTTGTGAACTTGATAATAAAAAAAACATTTGGATAAGTTGGTTTATGTAATTAGCAGTAATAATAAAAAAACAGAATGAAAAAATAATAATATTTGTCGAAAATACAGCCAAATTTGTAATGCAAGGTAACGATTTTCTAAAAAAATAAAAAAAATGTTTTTTTTTTGAGACCTTTTATTTAAAATGATTAATATCCCGGTATATGTTAGCTAGGAACACGGTGTATCGACTCCTTTACGTTGGACCACTATTTACGCCACACCCTGTATAACTTGTTTACTTTTATTTTAATTACTAATTTGACTAATGCTATAATTGACTGTCTACATTTGATTGACATTTAACATTTGTTACAAATTGAAATGGATTCTTATAATTTTTAAGATTTTTGAGATATTTAACTAATGAAACTATTATTTATAAAGATTTGCATGCCGGACAGGTAGAATAAAGAGAACTAATATTATTAAGCAACATTATGTAAAACACCTATGTACCTACACCTTTATTCAGCAAATAAAAATGATTGATTGATTGATTGATTGATTGATAATGTGTATTCAAAATTTAATGTCGATCGGGCGAGCAGTTAAGGCGTGTCAACGTTACAAATAAACAAACAAACTTTTAAAAGGCATTTATAATATTAGTTATGATTTTCTAATAGTGACACGTTTTCGGCTCCAAGAACCGAATCCACGAACACATGACTAAAGGATTTGGTTTTATGCTAAGAAAATAAACACTGTGTTATTTATAGTATTGGATTATTTATATTGTCCTTAGCAAAGGTCATAGGTCCTTACTAATATTATAAATGCTAATGTGAGTTTGTTTATTTCTTATGCTTCCTCGCCTTTTTTCTTTTGAGTAATAGATCCTCGCTGATTTCAGCATGAATGGGCCGGCTCGACCGGGGAAGGACTACCATCTCACAGAATATTGACTTAAAATAGCAGTGTTCCTTCTGTTGTGTTTCGTTCGGTGAGTGAGAGTGCCGGAGGCCCAATCACCTTATTTCCCCCTTCCCGCTCCTTCTCCTTCCCACTTCCTTTCCTAAAGGGTCGGCAACGCGCAAGTGATGCCTTTAGTGTTCCAGGCGTCCATAGGCTACGGTGACCACTTACCATCAGGTGGGCCGTAAGCTTGTTTGTGACCGTAGATGCATAAAAAAAACCTGCTCAACCGATCATCATGGAATTTAGCGTACACGTCGTCAGAGGTACAAAAAGGACATAGGATACCTTTTATCCAGGAAAAGTCCAGTTCCCAAGGGTAATAAATTTATTAAAAAACTATTTCAACGCAACCGAAGCCCCGGGCAAAAACTAGTTATATATAAATGAAAATAACATGAATTATCGAACGTATATAAAGTCAATTTGAAAAAGACAATTTGAACACCGGTTATTAAACTGTATAACTGCCTCCGTGGCGCAGCGGTAATGAATGCGACTGCTGTGCATGAGGTCTCGAGTTCGAATCCCGGGTCGGACCAACAAAAAGTTATTGAGATTTTCTGTTAAGAAACCTCAATAGCAGCCCTCAGTTAGGAAGGTATTAGTCACTTCCATGACTCGGAAAGCACGTAAAGCAGTTGATCCTGCGCCTGATCTCTCTCCGGTCGTGTTGGATTACCGTTCCATCAGATCTTGATATTTAGGGAACAGTGAGTGCACTTGTGTTTGCGCACACGCTTGTGCACTATAATATCTCCTGCGCAGATGGCCAGTCTCGGTTAAGGCCAGGTAGACCAAGCAAAGTAGGTATTTAACGCTACCATACTTTACGCGAAGCGAGCCGTGCGCACGAGTCGCCGGCGTGAACTTATATGAACCCAAAGCTGAGCGAAGTGTCACAGTACAGGTAAGTGTGTCGTGTACGCAGTAGGTCAACTTATTTTATTAAATTGTCTACTTGTTTTATTATAATACGTAGACAACCTAACATTTATATGTAATTAATTACTTTGAATAGATATTGTAAATGCAAAACGGTCATAATTTATTCAACTATTTGACATTTCAGTTTCTTACATTGTTTTTATCTTACGAAGCGACACGCGCTTTATTTGTTGTATCCAAGTATGAAAATACGCTGTGCCAATCACATCGTATTTTCACATGCGTGCGTGAAGATGACTAGTCAAGTAGCCTCAGTACATGACACACACACACACACATCCGACTTCTCTATTATCTACGAAGAGTACCGGTAGCTCCTGCACTTACACTTGATAACCACAAGTAAAGCGCGTGTCGCTTTGTAAGATAAGCTACTGATGTTTTTACGCGTAACCACATTAGAATCACAAATTTATTCCTACCACATACTAACAATTTGGCAAAAGCAAAGAAGATAAAATGTTATTTTTGTTCGACAACTATATAAATATAATGTTTTTGGTGGAGTGAGAAAAAAAACAACTTCGAATTATTTATAACAGATTTTTTAAATATAAAATACAAGGTAACAAAATCATAAAATTACTTTTTATTATAAATCAGTATGAAATTGTAGTATTAGTATAGTAGTATAGAAATAAGGATATCAATGAATTCAAAATTGATCAATGTTGACCACGCGTGAGCTTGGACCCGGTTGTGGTTCAAGCAGTGACGACGATGAATATCTATTGAGTTGCATGTTTTCTTTATCTTGCAATGCCAGATCTCTAATGGGCATACCACGTTCGTGTCTGCTATCCACTAGTTCTGGTAGCAGGCATTTCATGTAAAATTGTACAAGCTTTGGCTCCATATTTTTCTTCCAGAATTCGTCATCTTTTTCAATACGCTCTATGTGTATAGGCTCATTCTCTCCTGCCCAGATCCCTAGGAGACATACACGCCGTCCTGTGACATGAAGTTGTCCTTGAACTTGGTAGAACCAATTGCTGTTTTTATTTATAGTACTGGTCTTGGTATTTTTGTTATATTTTACAATTTGAATTTTGTTTTCTTCTATAGCTTTCGCCAACCCTTGTTTTGATGCTGTTATTGGACACTTAATTTCGATAATCGTATCATTTCCAATCAATCCGTCAGGCGTGGCCCCAATATAACAGTGGGAATCGTCAATAAATAATCCACAGGGCAAAATATTCACGTTTTCTTGACGCTGTAATTGCAGTAGCGCCTGATGTTCATTTTCTATTCCGTGGGCTATAGATGCCACATGAGCCAAATTCTTTTTAAATAATATATTTTTGACCAAAGGAGCTGTGCTTGATGACCACTTCCGCTTACATATGGAGCCAAAGTTAGAAGCTGTTATAAGTTTCTGCCTTATCTCTAGCCACTCGCTACTATCCCTTTGTAAAATTGTGGACCTTTCTATAGAAAGTCGATCAGACGTAAGCTTTTTTAAATTCTCCATATACTCATTTTTGGCTTGCTCCATTTGAGTTTCTGTCAGATCTGGAGCTGAACTAGCTGGCCCATAATCATTTTGTTTTTGTGACTCTCTTAATTTCCTTCTTTTTTTTGTGGGATGCTCTACGTTATATTTTCTTTTAAGAGCTCTTTTTATTTCTACTTCTTCGACTTTTCCACCAGGTTTCTTCTCGGTAAAAGCTTTTTGAATTGCCGAAAGAGCAGCTTTTGAGTTAAATGAGACTGCGGCAGCGTGACAACGACCCTGGTATCCTCCTTTCAAAGCAAAATTTGTTCTTTTCCCCCCGATAAATTTAGCTATAACGCTATTGAAACATTCGACTATATTAGTGTCCACGTCTTCTATTAGACTTCGTGATTTTGCGGCTACGTTAGAAATAATTGCATTTATTCTGAATGCAAACGTCGAATTTAGGATTTTCTTAAACTCCTCGTTTATATTTTCTTTTTTGTCACAGTAATAACTTTGGCACATTTTGTGATCGCCGTAAGCATGTGCCAAAGAGTTAACAATATCATTATGTAGTACTGATATAGCTACATGCCTAGGGCTCTCGGAAACTTTATGATATTTAATGGAATTTACTATTGCTTTTCGCATTAACATAATTTTCAAATTGGTTAGCGTTTTCCGATGTGCCAACATATATTTAGTTTCCGTGGTAAGCCCACGTAACTTTTTGCAAAAATTACGCAAGATATGATTTCGGCACTCGATTTTTTCGACCGTCTGATTCTGGCTTTCGTACGGTTTGGCGTTGAGAATTTTAGCGTAGGTTGAAGCATCACCATCTCCTATCATTCTGCCGTAAATAAGTCCATACATTGCAATCGAGGATTTAAACCCTTCGACTATAATCTCAGTTTCCATTGAGCTCGAAGAACCTTTAAAATTTTTAAAACAGGCGTGCTGTTTTGGATCGACCGATCTGTTTGCGGCTCTGGCACACACCAAGCAATATTTATTTTTTACTCCAAGGTAAAGAACTTGGCCAGTCTTTCTGCCAATTATTGCTGCAGTACCCGATGTAGATTTATAATTTGTTCCGTAAGACCTAGTACACCATGAACCGTCAACATAAACGTCAATGACGGGGTAACCGTTTTTTATTCTTCCTTCTGCAAGCGCTATTTCTTTTTCTTTTGCAGCAGCTGCCGCCAAAGACTCCCTTGCAGTTTTCTCCCATTTCAAATAAACATCCTTTTGCAAATTCAAATAATATTTTGAAGAAAATGAACGTATATTCATGGAAGAACATAATTCCTCAAATTGTGAATATCCAATCCCGGAAGCTATGATCCCTGTTGTTGCAGCTATGTTTAAATTGACTTGCTGCGGATTCTTGTAATCTTCAGATTGGACTAGACAAGTTTCTTGGCACATGTTGCATTGAAATTTAAAAACAGATATAAGCCCCAAACTTCTTTCGCTAATTAAACGAAAATTGCTCATCGTGCAATCAAATAAATTACTATGACGCCCTTTTTCTTGCAGTTCTCTCAGAAGAAAATTTATATCAACGATTCGTCGTCCTGTAACAGGATGAAAATCATCTTGATTTGAAGCCTCCTCTTCCACAATAAATGAATTTTGAATATCATCCATTCCACTGTAACAATGAATGAAAAACAATTAGGCTTTTATATGATACAACGCACAGGTTGACTTTAGACTAGCAACTCTACATGAATACAGGGATATCACTTGAAAGCTTGATTTATTTTTATTACACACACACATACATTTTCTTTTAGTTTCTTCACTGTTACTTTGTTACTGTTAATTCATTTATATATACTTGATGACTATTACATAAGGAAAATTATGGAAAAAGGAATTTTATTATTACTACTAAATACATAAATACTTACACAGCAGTCTCACTAGGTTGCGCATCAACAGAATCGAGAGTCACAAGAGAGTTGTCGGTGTTATCAAATCCACTTGCACTGGTGCTCGTCTTTGTTTCGTTGTTTCTGAAATAAAGACCATAATAATAAGATTTCCGAAACATAAAATAAAATCGATTCCTATTTGTCACTCAAACACTAAAGTAATGTAAGTAGTAGTAGTAGTAATGTAAGGCGGGCTTTAAACGCGCACACATAGACGCGAAATCTCCGTACGCTACGCACACGGCGGCCTCAAACTAAGAAACACGTGTCTATGTGTGTCTTTTCGCTCGTTGAATGGAGATTGGAGCCGGTAACATTTTATTTGTGGTACCTAATAATAATAATAATTTATTTATTGATTACAATGGTAAAACATGAATACAGTCCATAAAGTACTTAATATAGATAATATAATATGGGTGCCTGTACTAGGGTAAACCTGTGCCACAGGCGTTAAAGTACCTGAGTACCGCAATCGTCCGCAATATAAACACTATATACTTACTTTACATTTATGTTTTTTTTGGACGCATACATTCCTTTGAACCGTGGTTTTGATGCACTGCAACAATAAAAAATGTGCATGAAGAATATATTTTTATTATCAAGTTATCCCACTGTTATAACTTCATTGTGTAATATGTATAGGTAAAACAAAATGTGTAAAATAATGAACTTTATAACAATCGTCGGTAAAAACTGATTACATAAGTCGACTAAATAATACAATGTTTTTATGCTGTACTAGGAATCGGTAGGTATAGCCGTAGAACGATACAGACATAAATAAAACGAAGAAATAACAAAGCACACAGGTGCGGTAGCGCAGTGGCGGCGCGGATGGCGCGGCGCACTTCTATTGTTATAATAGTAGTAGGTACTTACAATGAGGTAAAAGGCGCTCTCATATTGCCATTTCTTATAGACATGATGGACAAGTTTCGAAGGTAAAGGTCGCCGTAGGGCAAATTGAAAAACCTCACAATCCATAAACTATAATAAGTACCTTTGTAAATAAATAAAATTGTAAACAAACTTACCTGGCTTCTTGTCTAACCTTCTGTACTTTATATTTGGCTACTTTCTTGTTTTTATTTTTATTCCCCATACTTCACAAACAAACAAACAGAAATAAAACTAACAACTAACTAACTTGTATTTTACACTACGTTCTATGAATGAATCGCTCGATAAATCAGTGGGACAGCCGTGCGCCAGCAAAAAGGACATAGGTCCTACCTCGTCAAGGCCTGGCGGGCGACTGAAATCACGTACGCAAGCCGCTGTATTATATAATATTTTATTATTAAAGGTATTAAACTATTTTGAAAAATGTAACCACAAATAATTGTTCTATATGTTATTAACTTTGAGTAGATATGGTTTTTGGAAGTAAAACTTTAATAAGCTTCAAGAACAATAAGAAAAACATAAAAAAATAATCGATTTAGCCTCCTCTTCGGATTTTTTTTTGATCGAGTTAAATTTTCGTTATCATGTTTTGAACCACAAATTATCAAAGTACATATAGTAAACTATAATATGTATTTTTTTTGGCTTTAAACAATCACTATTTATGTGTTTAATATTGAATCAAAGTTATGTAAAATTGGGAATACCTGGCCTTAAGATTGGCCGCCGCACCGTGACCGAAATTCGGTCTGGAGAACATTATTATTATTAAACTGTATAACAGAGACAAACATACAATTAACAGACACATAATATTCCCAGACTTGACACAATTATTTGTAGCTCACTAAAAGCATTGTTCTAAGGATTCAAACCCACATCATTAAGCGCAGCAAAAGCGGCGACCGCTTGCCTGACACACCGTCTATTTCTGTAACCCCTTTGACGTTCATCAGTGTTACTTTGTGACCTAAGTGAATAAATGATTTTTGACTTTGACTGTGGTTACGTACAACTAACCTACCTGCTTACTCCATTCATGCAATCAAAAATTTATCTTTCTAATACTCCTAACGCAATTCGCATTGTAACAAAATATACCAAAAACTGCACACTACCTCGTTTCGTATAAAAATACGGGCAACGCTGCCCAGTATTTATAAAAGCAGTCGTAATTTTCATTCTGCGTTTTTTTTTCACCATGATAAGCAGCCATATTTGGCTCGCCTTCGCTCCTGAGTCATTCTTTATCATCTGGAAGCGATCCAGATACTATTAAAAATAGTTTCGTGTGCCTCAAAAGTTAATAGGTGCACTGAACCTTAAAGCATCCTTGCTGTTTTATAATAAAAGACATAGGTTATGTTACATATGTATTTTAGAATAGAATAGAATAGAAATCCTAAATTATATAAGAATATGTTACAATTAAGTAGAAGTTACAATTGTATAGAATCCATGAACATTCTGCGTGTTAGGCATATAAATTTTTATGAATACTGCATTAACATAAACTGAAGTAAGTATATATGTATTATTGACAAACAGAGGCAGCAGTATAAAACAACAAGATATTAAATACCTTGTTTTTTATACTGTTTTATTATAATATAAGTTTATCAAAAAAAAAACTCTTAAAAAACTATCACCTGATTTTTTATGACCTTTACCTTATTATATAAAATAGGTAGTCAAAAGCAGGTTTCTTTTATCGTGCTTTTATTATAAATATGTATTTATGTAATAGAAAACGGGATTATATTAGGTATTATAGGACATACAGCTTGTGATCACAGCTAGTGCAGAATGGGCAAAACGTCAAGTTTTCAAATAAATATAGGTAGGTACATACCTAATTCACATGTTCGTTGATAAATGTATATCACGCAACGAGAAAGTATAGAAGCGATTGCGATTTTTTGGATTTTTAATTATCAATCAGTCGTAAAGTAGCAGTGGTAGCTCAGTGGGGAGACCAACAGACTGCAGCCTCTACACTGCTGTCTTGGGTTCGAACCCACGTCGCGCACCTCTGACTTTCGGAAGTTATATGACCTTTCGAAATTATGTGCGTATTGATTGACAATTATCGCCTCCTCCATGCCTCGGTGAGTACGTTAAGCCGTCGGTCCCGGCTGGCATGAACATCTATGGCAGTCGTTATTTGGAGGTCAGTGCCCTATAATATCCTGACACTAGTCTTAGGGTATCGTTAGCCTTCGGGATGCGGAGGTCAGGTGGCAGCCGCTTTGTGTAAAAACTGATATGCAGTCAAATCCGGTTAGACTAGAAAAGCCGACCCCAAGTGACTTGGGAATAATAAAGGCTAGGGAGAAGAAGAATCAGTCGTAGACTATCAATCGGATTTAGGACAAGCTTGGAACACATATATAACATATTCTAGCTTAATACATATTATGATACTATATTTCGGTATGCGTTCGTATCATGTTTGCAAGGACTTATAGAGAACGAAACCGTGGGCAGATATTACTGTTTAATGAAAATTCTTACTAAATTTAAATATAGTGCCAGTAGTAAGAATAGTTTCGAGTATTTCGCATAAATTATAATTTTAGTATAATTTGGTATTAAACAAGTTAGTGAATTGGTAAAGTACACGATACATAAACGTATATTTCCTCTTTGTTCAATTATTGGCCTGGCCTTTTAATCATTCAAAACTATTAAGTAAATATTGAAATTAAACTACTATATACGGCTTTTATCGCGTTGTTTATTTGACACTGTTTTACATAATTAAGAAACTGTTACACTACATACTACTACTATTAAACTAAACTAATGATGTTCGGGTACTTTGAAATAACTACACTGGAACATTGAGACAACTACCATCTTAGTCTCCCCGTGACCATGGCTGCTGAAAAGCAACCGAAACGTTGGGGAAAGTGTAAAATTAAATCAAAACAGATATAGTTTATATAATAAATAGTTTTAATAATTTAATTAGCTTCAAAATTAGTAAAGTTTAATAGTAGTAGTATGTAGTGTAACAGTTTCTTAATTATGTAAAACAGTGTCAAATAAACAACGCGATAAAATCCGTATATAGTTGTTTATTTTCAATGAATAACATTCGCGTAAACAGAAGACAATATTATATTAAGTAAATAATCAACACAAAGCAAACTTAAGTAATTACTTTGACAGTGACGTTTGAGAGTTCTAGATAATGGTTTCGAAGATGTGTGAAGTTTGCCAATCCGCATTGGGCCAGCATAATAAGCTGTGGCCTAACCATTTACGTACTAAGAAGAGTCCTGTGCCAAGCAGTGGTATTGTTTATAATACATAATGAAAAAGCAACTAGACGTTATCATAAAACTATAAGCAAATCAATCATAATAAAATCGACACACTGACAATAATATTGAACTTATATTTATTAATGAAACCAACGAGGTAGTCATCACGGCATTATAAAAAAATGCCACCAGTATAAACAGCAAATGTGCTTGTTACAATGTAATTACAAATTTGGATATACAATCTTCCATAATAAAACCTCTTAAAACTAATATGCCAGTCTAAATTGACCTTTCTTTTAAAATATTTACTATTACACTAGAGATCAAACAAAACTGGTAAATCGTGTCTAAGTGTATAACTACAGGTATCAGTTTCGAATACCCGCATTACGTCCATTACGTTACATTATCGATAACCGATATTCAATTTTTGGGTATTTACATAATACGGTACATTATTTGTGGCACTCAATTTTACTTCTACATTGACCACGCGTCAATGCAATAAATTTGTAATACGTAAAAATGGAGGTATTAATATTTTATCGCTATTGACACCTCCATAACTTTTCTTAAAAGGGTATACCTAGTGTTCCTCCGAATATTATTAGGTATTAGGATCAAATATGATACGTGAGCCTAAAAGGAAACAGCTGGTGAAATTTTGTTACTTGATAAAATAATTTTAATTAAATTATGACAGATGTATCGGTCTTGCTTTTTGTGTAATGTGCCTTGATCTGTAGAAATAGTTTCTTATTTAAATAATAAATAAATAAATATTCTACCACATACACACAACACCATCTAGCCCAAACTAAGCAGAGCTTGTACTATGGGTACTAGACAATGGATAAACATACATATATACTTTTTTTTTGTAAATACGTACATATTATACATGGAAACACCCAGACTAAGACAAATATCCATGTTCATGCACACAAATGTTTGACTTGTGCGGGAATCGAACCCGCGACCTCAGGCGTAGCAGTCGGTTACACTAACCACTACGCCATTGAAGCCGACTTTTTTGATCCCTTTTATACGATATTATAAAAATGGCTTTTCTTTTCTTCATCTCGGTGCATGTTTGGGCCTATGTTATGATGATCCAACTTTGATTACATACAATTGCGCTAAAATTGTTAAATTGATCAACTTTCCGCTATACCGCAGTGAGTCTTGTGGATTCAAATTTCACACGGTATAACTATACATATTATCATATAGAAAAACATAGCTGGTGCTGTATCTCTTCAGAAATATATAGGTTTGAATGAACGAATACCAGCAGCAATTGTGATGTATTTGGAGTATTCCCTACATAATTCGACTTTTCTGGCGGTTTTCTATTAGGTAGCGTGGACTCAATTTGACAGGCAAACATAAAAAATCTTAAAGCCAAAGTCCCTTAATGCGAAAACCTTGCTGTCACCCACAAACACCTGTCCAGACGATCCTCAAGTTGCTTCAGTAAAAAATAAAATAAGTCCAAAAGCATTTGATTGTAAGTGGGGACGTCAATACGAACTCACCAAGTTTTATCAGCACCAATCCAAACTTCTTAATTACCAGACCGAGAACAAACCTTATCGATTTAGATTTGACGTGAAATAATTGGAGTTTTTGTCTTAGGTGGCTTTCTTTCGAGATTGTTCTTGATGTCTTAGTTTAATTACTACTGTGTTTTCAGTTTGAATTTCTCGATTTTATTACCTTTAACAGGTACCTGCCAAACTAATAACCTACTAATAATGAAAATGTGTTTCGTCGCTATTCGTGGTAACAAATGAATACCTCTACATCAGCTTTATAGACCTTATCCCGATATTACGACAATTTTTTTGCAGCTATGGTCATGAGAAGAGTAATATGGTATCTCATTCTGCGTAAATAGAAACACTAATTAATTAAATGTTTAAATACTAATTAAGCAATTACTTCATACTTTAAGATTGAGGTAAACACTACGTCTTCTTATATATGCTAAGCATCAGTCAATCTTCTGGAAATGTTAATGAGACAGTTTTCTTAAATAGTTAAAAGTCTTTATTTAAACAACACTTTAAAGGCCAAAATGTACAGGCTATATTCGCAAGTCGCTAAAGATCTAATAGAACAGTACATGCAATTTTTAATAATAGATAGTCATTGTACTCTGAGAACATTCGATTGTGGATAATCACATTAAATCATAAATAATTTATTCATTCAATCCATTTTGGTTATTACATGATTACAAAAAGGTTAAATTTGTACCACCAAAATCAGCCTGAGGAGGCGTATGAGCTGTAATCGAATGATTATCGAATACAGATGTGCACACCACGATACCAACTTTACATAATCTCGGACATAGCGATTGCACTTGTGTATAAGGATTTCATTACACTCGATTATAATTTTAATGCACATCTCTCTCGGGTATATTTCCACTTGATTTTATTACCATTTGCCAGATAAAAAGAGATGTTAACACACACATTATACAGCACATTTTTCCATTTAATCTTTTAACATTTTGGTTTCTAATTAGTTTAATAAAAAGATAATCAAAAAAGTCTCTGTAATAAAAAGAACCTTAGAAAAATGAAAACTGAAACTTCAAAGCGTTGTAGAAGTACAAGCTGCCAACTGAAATTTGAACAAATATTATTCTAGTGAGTAGCTGAGTGTGTTTATGTTCTTTAAAAAATAGCTTTTTCCAGGTATATCGCGCGTGTTACACAAATACCGACGATAATTACCCTTATAATTTATACAAATTAGTTTCAAAATAACGAGTCAAAATAGCTATTAACTAAAATACCTGTACAGTTAACCTGATTAATTTACTTTACAAACCATTTTATTATAAACCGCGCTGGTTCTGGTATCAGATTACTAGGGAGGACTGTTGGAGGTCACGTTAAGCTGGTACAATGTATAAAATGAAGTTTGGTAACACGAACAAAAGGACTAGAGATGACATATAGCGATTTATGCGGGTCCGCTTTACCGGCTGCCTTTGTGATACTGTCATTGCGGAATTCAATGAAAAACTGCCGAGGATACTGTTAGAACTTAATTTTTTTACCAAACCAGATTAATGGTCCCACATACCTTAAAATTGATAAAGATCGGTAGAGATCTTTTTTAAAACCTTTCCCTAAATTTAGACCATTTTTAGGAGACTCAAAGGATTTGCCGAGAAAAATGTGTTAGAGAAATAAATTGCTCAACGGCGGCTAATGGTGCAGTAACTGATTTTTGGGATCTAATTTTAACAATGTCGGATGTTATGTGTCAGAAACGTTTCATCGTCAGAGGCTTATTCTAATTGTAGTCTCAGAGGCAGTTGACTCGAAAATGTAACCCCAGTTCCTCGAATCATCAATACCGTACGCAGTGGTTTTCGTGCACTGCTCCATTAATTTCAATTTCGAAGTTTACTTATCTCCGTTATCTCGTTTTAGCATGGTTCTCGATTACAATAGACAATCTTATTGGATTCCCCACGTTCTGCTGGCTCGGAGCAGCTAGTAAGTATCCACTAGCTTCATACATTTTGACTGCACGGACGGTATAGTGGTTTATGTCGTCGCCTCGCCACTGACGCCGCCTCGAGAGTGTGGGTTCGATCCTCACACGGGACAAAAAGTTGTGTGATCCACATATGGTTGTTCCGAGTCTGGATGTTATTTGTGTCCGTTGTTTTAATATTTATAAAGTCCCTCGCGACACAGGATTTTCTCTGTGTGGAAGTAGTCTTTAAAAACATGAAGTATGCCATAGCCAAAGACAAAATTAGCTGAAAGTTGAACGAATATGTTGTCAAGTAAACGGTTTTTGCATGAATAATAATATAGGTAATGAAAATTAATAAGCAAAAAAATTGGTGGTATCGTAGCTAGTGGCAATCCGCAGTCTCTGCCTACCCTTCATGACGTAGGCGTGAGTCGATGTATGTATAAACACTGCTTTTAAGTACTATTGCTCTAAGAAATCAAGAAAAATAAAAAGTATTTTATTTGATTAATTAATTGATTATCTAGCCAATGTTTATAAGTAATCATACGATATATATTTATTTATTGGACCATCTACAAAGATACACACAACTTAAAGCAAAATACAAAAGTGTTAAGTAAATATATTAAATGTGCACCCTCACTTACAGAAGGCCACAGCATGCAAAATAAAAACGTACATACAGTTGGCGAAATTGGACAAAGTTACAAATAGTAAATTACTAATAATTAATTAAAATAATGAATAACAAATAATGATATCGCTGGTTGCACGTCATAAACTTCAATCAAAATCCATCTTTTACAAAATAAAATCCCTTAACTTTCAGTAAGAGAAACAAATAAAAATACAGTGAGAAAAATTTATATCACGCTGACACTTAAAACGTTGGAGAATTTTATACTTTTCATATTGAGTCGAGACATGTCAATCACAAAGCACTTAAGACGATGACGCGATGTGAAAATATACATATGATTGTATGTGTGTAATAAAAAAAGCTTTTATGAAACTTCTAAAATAGTGAACGTACCTATATATTAAAAACGACAGTGCAATTGTATGAAGCAAACAGTTTGTGACAAACCGATTGTATTAAAACTGATAATATGGATCTTTGGGCAAAGTGGTACCATGTTTGGTAATTCTTAGTAGCAGCAAGAAGTCTGGCAATGTGTCCGGATGACAACTATAGGCATTTATCTTTATATTGATACGTGAAGCAAAAACTTTGTACCCCTTTTTACGAAAATTGCGCGGACGGAGGAGTATGAGATTTAGCACAGTTTAAGTTTTTATGGACAAGGAGGGAAGAATCCTAATATTTTTTTCGGCCTCGATGGTGTAGTGGTTAGTGTAACCGACTGCCACGCTTGAGGTCGCGGGTTCGATTCCCGCACAAGACAAATATTTGTGTGCATGAACATGGATATTTGTCTTGGTCTGGGTGTTTCTATGTATAATATGTATGTATTTACGAAAAAAAATATATATATGTATGTTTATCCATTGTCTAGTACCCATAGTACAAGCTCTGCTTAGTTTGGGCTAGATAGTGTTGTGTGTATGTGGTAGAATATTATTATTATTATTATTATTATTTATATAAAATATGCATTAGAAATACATTAAATTAATGAAAAAACACAACATACACACAACCATGCATTTGACACAAACAGTCGGATCGCGTTCGTAGTATTTCGGCATTGTTCGGCTGATGTAGTACTATTCTTTGTAACTATGGTTACATATACCTTAAAATTTTGACCACTAGGCGATCGCTAGTACTTAATATGATGCTGGGTAACGGGTCTTACTCGCGATAAAGTATTTGAAAGGTAATAAATACCTATTAATTGCCCGACGTTGCGACCGACTTGCATAGATCATGGTCACTGGTTGACTGGTGTGTGCTTAGCGGTACCTTCGTGAAGTGCGGGTTTCCGTAACTACCCTCACTTGTTCACTACTATTTATATTATTAGCACTGTCGGTATTTCGACGCACAACACTAACGACGTTTACACACTGACAACCTAAGTCACTGCGGCGAAGTTTACATTTGCTGATGACTGGAATCCAATCGTCAGCAAATGTAATCGTCAACCCGTGACCCCGATCGATGCAAGTCATTCGAATCGTCGGGCAATAAACAGATATTTATTGCCTTTCAAATACTTTATCGCGAGTAAGACCCGTTACCTAGCATCATATTAAGTACAAAATGTGGTTTTAATACAACCTCAAGTAATCTGTTCAGGAATACACAGGCGGTATTCCTCCCTTTTTTTCCTTTTCATATATATCCATTTTTTTGTAAGAAGATTCATAAACGATAGAACCATTATAAGTAGAGTTCAAGTTGAAGCCCAATATTGGATCAGGATGAAAACGTTTTAATCTTTGCTCATAAGCTTTCACGCGTTTCAGTATTCGGAGGAAGTACGCTTCAAGTTAGTCTAACATCCTCTATTTACGTTATGAGAATAATGGCTGACTGATATACATTGCCCGTTTAGTTGGATATATATGAGATAAGCTTTTGCCCGCGAGCGTGAAATTTGGGAGCACCTATCTATATTTTTCTTTTTTTGAATGCAAGATAAAGCTAATGTACACACATAATACCCGACTTCTAGGTGACAAATCAAGTTGAAAGATGCGCCAGATTTTAAGTTACGCGTCGAGCAATAGAACTATATTTTTTTTATGTAATGCGTTCATAAGTGCATCTCGTAAATTCTAATGCACGAAAACATTAGTATTTGCTTGATTATATAGCCAACCAGAATTCTAAAATAATCTATCTTCTGTGATATAGATATATCTTCTGTATGCAGGCATCGACTAGTTATAATTTATGATATGTAAGTATATACAGGATGACCGGTAATTAATGGATAACCTGGAAATGTCTTATAGTGGAACTGATGAATAAGATATACGTACGAATAGCTTGCAGACTTTATCCTTATATTCTGATGTGGTACATTAGACAGCAGCACGTAATAGCAGCCTGCGAACAATACGCTAGCTAACTGTTCGCTTAATGAAAATCTGGTTACCGCCAGTAATAATGCGAACTGTCTCGATAGGTGCCATTTAAAATGTATCGCTTTAAAGTAAGAGTTAATAATATTTTTCGATTAATCATACTCTGCTTTTCATAAGGCGTTATTTGAATTGAAATAGATATACCCTTGTACCAAAAACAGGTATCGGTTTATATTGTTTGTTGCTTATATTTAATGAAAACCAAACCATAGCTAAACAAAATAAAACAAAATTTTGTGTATGGGCGCCACCGGGTAGTTTGCACATTGATTTAGGAGTTAATTGCATGGATAGCTTAGAGTTTTACGTGGTCGCCTCGCCGAGGCCATCGTGCCGAATGTTGTAGGTTCGATCCCCACGCAAACATTTGTGTGATTCATAACCAGTTGTTCTGAGTCTGGGTGTTAGTTATGATCGTTGATTGAATATATGTACAGTACCCAACAATATAAATAAAAAACATGCGGGGCAGTCTTTGGGGACTGCCGATAGAAGTGAAAACTAAGTAACTAGCGTGCGGTAACGATGACGCGAGTTTCACGCTTTTTGTTCACCCAAAAAGTACTCAACGCGCCTAAAGAAGTTTTCACCTCAAAAACGTAGTATTTTAATACATTACGTTGTAATGAATTATGGTCTCGTTAAACACAATTGACCTGACATAGTACAAAATATATGGTTAGAAATAAGTAACTGACCAAATGAAGATTAAGTTATCTGAAGGCTTAGGTTAAGTAAGAAAGTTATCTCTTGCAAATTGCTCAACAAGAGTGGCTTCTAATATAATGCAGACATTTTGCTAAACGTAACGGTTTTTACTACCGAATCTTGTATAATAAAATAAGAAAGTCTTTATTGTGACCCAAAATCTAAAATTACAGCGATAGGTGTCAATAATATTGTAAATAACGGCAAACAGAATTATATTAATATTGTGAAAAATAAAAATGGTAACAATCGAGTCAATATAGGACCCAGTTAGACAAATGTATGACGCTTCATAAAACTACATATCTATGTATGTCATGGGATGAATTGCGCGGTAGTCCAACGATATCTCCAATAAGCTATTGCTGATTTAATTTTAAGTAATAAGTTTTCTACTTATTAACACCATTTCAGGATATATGTAAATTAAATCGTTGAAATAAATTATAGCCAGTGGGTACGGTTGCTTTCCCTCAGAATTAGCTTCAGATAAATTTCATCGTAAGTCGACTTATCAACTTTTCCAAAACCAATTTCTGTGTTTTTGTTCAAACTTCTAGCTGAAATCTTTTCTTAGTAAGAAACTTTAAAGTTAGAACATTTTCTTGATAATGAATTACACTCTACCATTATGGATGAGCTAAGATTTGATTACGTAATTGTAAGTTACGTCTGCCGTCATAATTATGCGGTTGATCGTGATCGGAGTGAGCAAAGTGTTATCAAAATATCTTTAGTAATTTATTTTAGATTATAAAAGAACACAGAAAGTAAAGAAAGTTTTTGGGAATAGTCCTTCCATAACAGTTATCTGTAACAGCATAAATTTTGGAATCCTAGTAGGTAGACTGCAAAAGGCTTGCCAATTATTATATTATTATATATATATATATATATATTCGTGATGTTTTAAGGATTTTGTGAAAATTCAAGAAATAAAAAAAAAAAATGAATACATATTTGTTTAAAGTAGTGTTCACCCATTGATCAAAATTGAAAATTTTGAATGCACGTTAAAAAACTATTTCAATCTTTTTTTATTCAAATCAAATCATTTATTCGTGTGATTTTTGGTGATACAATAAAGTGTTACAATTCATAAGTGAATTCAAAAATCTACTCGATAGGCTTACATATTTTTCCTCAATTTATAATCTTAACATTTTTACAAGTTAAAATAGGATGTCATTATAAAGCTTATTACTATTCATTCACAGTCAAGGATACAATTTAATAATAAAATATTTGAAAAATAAATAATTATTTAAAACGACGTATAAAAAACGCTTACAAAATTATTTGGTACAAAATGTCAAGAAAGTATTCGTCAATGGTATATGATAATGGTAAATGGTATAAATACACTTGTTCACTAAAAGATTATGTAGTTCTTTCTTAAATGTCACTAAGTCGGCACTTTTAATAATTATGGTTTGACAGCTTATTATATATTTTCGGTGCCATGTATAGTAGAATTTTATGCATAAGTGCAGTTTTTGAGGGTCTTAAACACAGCGCATATATATACATATATATTTCTGTCTTAAAATGTCTTAATTGCTCGGATTTTTTATCGAATAACTTTATATTCTTATTCACAAAAACCGCAGTTTCGTAAATTTAAAGACATGGAAGGGTTAGTATTTTAAGTTGCAGCTATCTGTTATTTGTATGTTGTTTATGAATCTGATGCATCTTTTCTGTGATTGATAACACTAGTTACTTAGTTTTTATAATACTATGAAAGATTACCTATACATTGAATTCTAGCAAACAAAATATTTCTAAAATCATATTTAAGTAATCATTTCGCTCCTTATATTTTTAACTACCTGTCGGCAATTTTCACGTCTATATTTTCATGTTCAGTATAATTTCTACTTCATTTTAATCGTTTTACGTTAGCCTAGTTCATTATACCACCTAACTATCAACATATCCCATTGTTACACGCCGTGTAAGTAAATCAAATTTCTGAACAATTCAATATACAAATATACAATTATATTAAACCAAATTTAATGTTAAATTTTCATGTAAAGCCAGTTAGAATAATAACAAAACCGACGATGTATTGTGAAGTTATGCTAAAATTTATATGCTGCTATAAATTTTGTATGCCTTTGAATAAAGCTTAATGGCAATGTGCAATACAAAGGTGAATACTGTTTACAACTATTTCTCTAATTATTGTGCTGATTCTGATGTATAAATCTTATTGCTATGAGCCTGTACGCCCCTTGAATTTCCCCCCTTTCATAGAAAGACGGAGCCCTGCTTCGAGGGGCTCCTATTTTTGGATGGATTTAAGAAGAAACCTAACAAATACCTACTAGGGGGCGAAACTTGAGGGGCGAACAGGCTCATAACTAATCTTATTTGCTTACTGCTTTATACCTGCAATTGCACCAAAAATTGAAAACGTACAATCTGACCGTAAATGGTGTGTCAAATGAGTATTAAGGTTGAATAAATAGAATAGTAATAAAATAAAGTATATATACGTATGTAGTTTGTACACTGCACAGATGAGGTAGTAATTTAAGTGGTCGCCTCGCTAAACGCGCCACGCAGGCAGTGCAGGCAGTGCAGGCAGTGCAGGCAGTGCAGGCAGTGGCCTGGTTACTGTGGGTGCCATCCCCAAATGGGATAAAAAATTGTGTACCGCAAGTAGTTGTTTCGTCTCTGGGTGTTCTTTGTGTCCGTTGTTTGCATGTTTATAAGTTGCACTATCCCCGAAAGATAAGTTATTGCGAAAGCAAAATAAATTATTAATTTATTCATTAAAATGCAATGTTTATTAAATCAGACTGTCATAAGACTAACTTAAATCTAACAGGAATTATTATTCGGGCGACATCAGACGTTTAAAATAAAAAATAAATAAAAGGAAAGCTGATAAAATAATATTACTTCTTTTAAATTGAATATTGTGGAGCTTATTTACGACGCAAGTTACTCGCTGCATGCGCAATCTATTCGCACAGGGCATGTATACAGATACGAGTGAGTTAATCATACAGGTTACTCGCGCGGGTAACTCGCGTTCATAGCTTTCGCAATGCAAACAACCCGTGTAAGTGCACTATGATTACTCAGAAATCACAAAAATGTATGTCATAGAAATCAAACTTTGCGATGAATTTACTTAAGGGCCACTGAGATGCAGCCAATATTGCAGAAAATTGTCCGGGGAAAACCAATATATGCATGGCAATAGAATTAATAAAAAGGGGCCATCGGATTATTTTAATGACCGTGCCTTTAACAGTCAGCCACATTATGGGACGCTAATGCACAATATAACCATCAGAAAAGTCGGGGCATATTTTAACAACATTCCACATCCGGCTTTGTGCGTATTACACAAAGAGATTTTAATCCATTACACGCTTTATGTTATCATCTGGACGGGTGCGCGTTTGTAAAGAGAAAAATTGCGCGGCCAGGAAACCGACGTGTGCTCGTGCTTTATAGGGTTAATACAGAATGAAGGCGATGCATAGGACTTATACCACTTTCTAGTCGTATTAAAAATAACATTATACCCTCAAAGTACATAGGATAAAGCAGCGATAGGTTAGTAAGAGACCGTTGGACTGCGACGCTTATATTTTGAGATTCATCCTAAGTAAACCACTTAACTTTTCGAAATTATGAGCGTAGGTAATAATTTATAATAATAATAATATTCTACTACATACACACAATACCATCTAGCCCAAACTAAGCAGAGCTTGTACTATGGGTACTAGACAATGGATAAACATACATATATACTTGTTTTTGTAAATACATACATATTATACATAGAAACACTCAGACCAAGGCAAACATCCATATTCATGCACACAAATGTTTGACTTGTGCGGGAATCGAACACGCGACCTCAGTGGCATGGCAATCGGTTACACTAACCACTACGCCATCGAGGCCGACTGATACATATCGATCACTTTGACGATAAAAGAAAAATTGTGAGAAAACCTGCATCTCTGAGAGCTTTCTATAACGTTTTCGAAGATACCTATATGAAATCTGCTTACCCACACTAGACCAGCGTGGTGGAGTATAGCCTACCCGTTCTTTGCATCTGTGGGATAGTTTATATACCTATATAAACTATCCCAAAGACGGGATAAAATATAGGATAAACATGTCCATGTTACTCGCAACATATTGCACCGAGCTGCACCAGTTTATTTAGACTGCACCGGTGGCGCAGCACTGTACGCGGTCTTGTGTTCAATTCTTGGATCGAGCATAGTTTTATTGGGATTTAGCTTCAATAAAAAGAAAACTTCACATTCATACTTACGTAATACATTATGTAATCAAATTAACAAGAACCACAACACTTGTTACAATGTCTAAAATATGTTGAACTGTCCTCAGAGGTTACTTTCAAAAGAGGTGGATAACTTCAGACACAATCGATATAATAAACCAAATCTTTTTCGGTTGTTAGGTTTAAAACTTTGTAGACAGAACATAAAAGCTGTCCGTGTTTTTAATCTTTCATGTGTACATCTTTACGAGCAACGTACCATAGGGAATAAAACTCAGGCAAGTGAGAAAACATTTTTAAAGTTATTTGAGAAGTCTTGGGCTACTAATAATACATATGAGAGTTTATAAAACTTAAACTAAAATTAATTGAACATTAACTCAATTTATCATTCAATTTATAATCCTGTAGATTCGGAATTCGAAATCAAATCTGCCATAAACATTAGAGATATCGAATTGGCTACTTATGCCACTGCGGTAGCAACATATTGAACATGAAACGTTCGTGCATAAAAAATACATTATAAAAATCCTTGAAAATGAATATTTTTAACGGAATGTAAAGGTTGATTTTACATTATTAGGTGACACGATAGCAAGCCGACGGTCAACAAAAGGATTTTTGCAATTTCATACCTTTGATAAACAACAAACTTGTACATTCAATCGAATGCGCTATTTCGATAAGAGCACATCTACTGTAGCTTTTATACAAAAGATATACTCTTTTCAAAATTGCACATTCAATCGGAATCTTACGTCCGCCGTCTGCATGGCCCAGCCGTTAGGGAGCGGTGCATTATTGAATTAATTTTATTTACTTTGAAGGACCAACCAAGTCTAAAACATCTAATTTTCTTTGTTTATCTCTACGACGATAGAATTGTTTATTTACGTGTCCTAAAGTAACGATTTTCTGGTTCGTATCTCAATGTATGAGGCCTTTGGGATAGAATTTTGATAGCTGTGCGTTATATTATGATAAGACAGTGATGAAGAAGCGAAGGGTTTCTGTTCAAGGTCGGTATCCCAAGTGATACAAATCTTTAGCGAAGCAACATAACTTTCTACGTTCGTCTATTTCTTTTTGCGTTTTTTATATGAATGAAGCGACAAAAAAGGATAGCGTTCTGTTATCATTCGGTTATTATGGGCTAAGGACGCTTACAACATATCGCTCATATTTGGCTAGATATGTCAAAAAGATAAATAAACTACTATATACGGATTTTATCGCGTTATTTATTTGACACTTTATTACATAATTTAGAAACTGTTACACTACATACACACTACTACTATTAAACTTTACTATTTTTAAGCTAATTAAATTATTAAAACTATTTATAGTTAAATTTACACTTTCCCCAACGTTTCGGTTGCTTTTCAGCAGCCATAGTCACTGGTCAATGGTCACTGGTCACCAGTACAGTAGTTTAATTTCAATTAATAATATTCGCATAAACAGAAGACAATATAAAGATAAATAAGTTTTCTACGCATTTTTAACCAATTTTCTTTCGTAACATGAAGTTACTTGACTGACTGTTAATATAATATTAGACAAGGCATCTTGCGACTCGGTTGGAACTTCAGGAAATAATTAGGTATTTATTATTATTAAATAGGTAATTACCAACGCGATAAACTACGCATCCTCTAATATAATATTAAGTATGTGTAAAAATTGCGAGTGTCTAAAAAATATCTATTGTGTAGGCGTTCCTAGTTGGTTGCTCAAGCCAAGATAAAATTCAATTATTTTAGTACACAGACATCCTGCCCATCGTGAATCTGCTTAGCAGTATACATGGAAGTTTAGTAATTTTTGGCCATTTAACTTCACCGTTTGAACGTTAGTCTCGTCGGCTCCCATATATGTATACACCAATTTTTTTTATGCTACGAATTTGGCAAGCAATCATGCGGCCCACCTGATGGTAAGTGGTCACCGTAGCCTATAGACACCTGCAACACCAGAGACATCACATGCGCGTTGCAAACCCTTTAGGAAAGGAAGTGGGAAGGAGAAGGAGTGGGAAGGGGGAAAGAGGGTGATTGGGCCTCCGTCACTCTCACTCACCGAACGAAACACAACAGTAGGAATACTGCTATTTCACGCCGATATTCTGTGAGAGGGTAGTCCTTCACCGGTCGAGCCGGCCCATTCATGCTAAAATCAACGAGGCTCTACTACTGCACTTATGGAGAGCAGGAGAAATTCAACATTTCTTAATTCAAAGAAAGCTAGCCTATTGCTGATACGTAACACATTTCTACTCCTGATACACTGCTGCAAAATTCCTAACAGAAAAACCTAACAACATTTTGTCTGACCTGGATATCGAATCTAGAATGAACGTACCGACCTTAACCTATACCGCAATACAGGCAAACACCAATCACCATTAAAGAAACCTTGTCGATCATATAAAACATTTCGATATCAGTATCGAGTGGCGCACGCATGTGATCGGTAGAATTGGGAAATGTTTCATTTTCACGCGCTCCAGTCTCGTGTTACGTCACAACTCCAATTTGTGCGGTTATTGGGTACCGTTGGATAGGTGGGAAAACGCCTGTAGGAGATTTGGGCAAGACAGGCTTACAATATTGAATTGACTGCTGGTAGTACAGCACCGAGTGTTGTTATTTCATCCCCCTCACGGGACATAAATTGGTGTGCGCTCGAAATATAATATAACGTCTTTACTATTATTTCTTTTATTATTTTTGTTTTTTATTATTTTCAATATAATTTTAATTCTATAAATATGTATAGTTATATATATATATATATGTTCTATAAGTATTATATAAATACCAATATTATTATTATTTAGTATAAAATTTTATTTGCCATCTATGACCATCTTCTGCCAAATTATTAAAATTGTTGTTTTGTTTGTTATTGTGTTGTATGTTACTGCCTACACACACCAAAATCATGCAGGCTCTGCGAGAATACCAGCGTTGTGGATATACTGCAACATTGCTGACGCAGGATCTTATTTGTTCTTAAACTTTTTGGTTGTGTTTCCTGTTATTTTATAAGCATGGAACAAATAAAATTATTGTTCTTTTCTTTCTTTCTTTCTTTCTTCGTGTTCGTCGTCTGAAAATATTTGTAAAGAAATATTCCCAATGCCAGATGAATATTATTTTTTAAAAGAAGTAAACATTAAACAATATTGGTTGGTCACAACAGTGATACATGTACTGTCCTTGGAAAATACAAAAATAAACTATTAAAACCTCAACAAATATTTAAGTCAAAGTCAAAATTAAAAATCATTTATTAATGTAGGTCATAAAGTAACACATATGAACGTTAAACTTTATGAATTAGTGAGTTTTGTGAAGAAACTGAATTTACATTTAGGTTCAGCCTATAAGAATATCTGCAAGAAACTCGCTGCCACTAGTTTAAATCGCCATTCAATTATATTTTAGTATTTTACTCATATGTACAAGTTATTGCAGCCGTTATAGCATTTATTACTGATAATTAAAATCTAAAACCAAAAATAATAGTAAATGCTTAATAATATTTATATCGTCCTTTAGTAGAATCAAATACGTAACTTAAGAATAATATTAGCGTACCTACAACTTTTGTGAAGCATTTTATTGTACATACGTCGGAATATACTGTGAATAAAATTGAAATTAAACTCATTTGTACGGATTTTATCCCATTGTTTATTTAACACTGTATTACATAATTTTGGAACTGTTACACTACTACTACTATTGAATTTTATAAATTTCACACACAGCAGACTTCAACGAGCGTTGGTGTTTTACATCAGCTATGTGTTCTTTTATGCGGGTGCCTATGCTTCTCTTGGTTTGACCAATGTATGAGAGTCCGCAGCCACAATATATTTTATAGACCCCTGCATCTTGTAAAGGTAGTTGGCACTTGACAGATGGTAAAAATTGACTTATCTTCGTTGGCGGCTTAATTTCAATGAATAACATTCTCGCAAACAGAAGACAATTTTGTGAATAAAAGTTATCGCCGACATTTTTCATTGTATTTTTTTACTACGGAACCATCCCACAACATACACGTACATACATTTTTCCAATTCACCATTTTATTTGTGTCGGCCTTATTTGTACAGCTGGTTTTATTCGTATAACGAGAGAGGGAAATTAAGTTTGCCAAAACAATATTTCGACAGATTCGTTTATTTTGAAGCGCGACTGTTCGATAGTGAAAGGGTTTTATAGCTGCAGGGAGAACCGCAAACATCAATTAGAGCTCATACAAACATTTTTATATATAGATGACAGTCATTACCAAGCACTGGTAGTAGTAGTCGAATTAATAACTTCAAATGAATGAAGTCATTTAACATCTTATTTGACTGCACGGATGCCGTAATGGTTTAAGTGGTCGCCTGGCTGAATTTTCCGAGTCTGAGTCTTCTGTTTGTCAGTTGCGTCTGTTGTTTGAATGTTAGTTAGATCTCCCACGACACAAGAATGATTAAGGAGTCTGCCCACTACCCCGTCTCATACCATGACCGAGCTAGATCAAATGCCAACAAGAAATACAAGAAAGGAAATTACATATTCATACATAGATAATTTCTCATTTACCATGTAAGAAAGCGGCATAAAATATTTCCCGAAAATATTTCGTGAAATATTTCATGCCGCTTTCTTACATATTATTGTCATAGCTATATGACCGTCTATTACCGATGGTGCAATGGTAGTATGCAAACGTTGATTGGGTCGAGAGGCTTGGGTAAATTATCATTGGATTTTTCAGACAATTAATTCTCAGTAGTAGGGCACGGAGAATGAAACTGCTTTTTTTAAAAGATGGTAAACTGCTAGCTTACCGCAGTTAGCAGGAGTAATCTTTGCTCCTCAGGGTATACGAGGTTGATACGAGGGCGCTAGTCGTCACGTAAACAATCGACTCCGTGTATTAAAATTTCTTAAAAATACTAAATACTCAAAGTGGACGTTAATTTCGAACTTAAATTGAACATAAGTATACCAGTGACTAGTGATAATGTTATCTTAAGAAAGTACTCAATATAAATGTAACAAATTGTGATCTAAACTCTTGGTGTGAATTAGTGTTAATTTCGTGTTAAACTCGTACACAAATACAAATTGAGGAACTTTCTATAACCTACGCATCTACTTAATGACTATTCAGAATAATATCAAGTATAATAGTGCAAACAATAAGTGAACTGTGAGAAATCCCGAAAGTGATAAACACTATGTCCGTTTTTTATTCAAATAGTACTATCAAATCACTTAATCCATAGAAACACAGCGCCATCTATTTAAATATTGAAGAACTCGCTAGACTACTATAAGACGACGTTACTAGCATGCAGACAGATAATATTGTGTTAATAACACATAGTGACATCTATAATCGAGTTAAAAACCGAATAAACATTACTCAATGAGCATTAACAAGAAGAGCTGGTCCCGTCGGTAGTGTTACCGATTGCCCACTGCGATTGCATCGAGTTCGAGCCACAGTTGCCGCGAAGAGTTTTTGTGAATTACATTGTTGATTTATTCGCTAAGTAAAGTGAATAATATCATAGATTACTGTAGAAATTACCATATGTTATTTATATAAATACCAAAAAATAACTATGAATAGTTTTCTAGACAATATTACATTTCGTCGGCGACGAACGGCATCTGACCCGCCGATAGAAGACAATAATATAAGTACGGAGACAGACGAATGCACTAAATATAACAATACAAGCCTGCCGGACATATCTGATGACGAAGACGAAAGGGTCATCAAACTACAGGAACAAGTAAAAAAACTGACAATAGAGCTAAATAGTGCACATGCTGAGATAGAAACACTTTCCTTAGAAGTTTGCAATCTTAGAAAAACAAACAATGAATTGTATAAAAAAAATGAGTTTTATAAAAACGTTACGGATAGCCCAGTGAAATCCAAGAATTGCACACCAAAAAAAAGAAATAAATGTTTGAATGCAAATAAACAAACTCAAACAGTACAGAGTGTAACACATGATAACCAAAATCAAGATCGAGCAGAGCCAGTTGATAAATATAAGAACAAAAAAAGCTTTATTAGATCAAAGGAGAAAGATAACACCATAAAACATAAATTAACAATACTAAGCACTAATAAGAAAAATGACTTGCTCTCTATAGCCGAAGATACATTCCACCACAAATATGATATATGCCACTATCTAAAAACAAACGGCAACACAAAAGAACTGTTATGCGGAATAGTAACGAAAGTAAACAATTTTACTATCAATGACTTCTGCATCATATTTCTCGGAGAAGAGGATTTTAAGTTTACAAATAATTACTATGACATTATTTCTCACTTAAAAGAAATATTACAGGACATGAAACACACTAATGTCATAATTTGTCTGCCGACTTACAAGTATGCAAACTATACAAGCCTATACAATACTAGAGTGGAAACATTTAATAATTTATTATATCTGGATATCTTAACCCATGGACATGCATACTTATTAGACAGCAACTTAAACCTTAAATGCGACTACAGTATGTTTAGCAGATACTCTGGAATTATTAACAATACTGGACTACGGACTATATTTAAAGATTTACGAGAATTAATTATTAACATCACACAAAACATTGACTTTGAACACGGCGAAATAGATAATGATACAAACAACAAATCCAATAATTATACTTTTTTTCGTAACTAGACAACTATGTATTATGCACCAAAACATTGCAGGCTTATTGTCGAAATGTGACTGTCTTACAGTTAACCTACAAGAGCTCTCAGAAAAAAATATCCACGTAGATGTATTATGTGTCACGGAACACTTCATGGCAGAAGGCTATGAAAAATATCTCAATCTACCCAACTACTGCTTAGCCGCATGTTTCAGCCGGAAAGAAAGTAAGCGAGGTGGAGCATGTATACTCCTTAAGAACGGACAACAATGGAGAGAACTCCCTAAAATTGCTAAAATGTCAAAAGCCGGTGTTTTTGAGTGCTGTGCAATTGAGCTGACTAAGTATAGAACTGCTTTGGTATGTATTTACAGAGTGCCAAATGTTAGTAACTTTGCAGAATGTATTGAAATATTAGAAATAATGATGCGTGAATTAATTAAAAAATGTTATAAAAACATAGTTTTAACGGGTGACTTTAATATAGATATTATGAAAAAAACTAAGCAATCAGTGGAATTTGAATGTCTATTATTAAGCTTTAACTTGAAACTAGCAGTACACCAACCTACCCGACTTAAGAGTGGGACGTGCATCGACAATTTTGCGCATAATTTCAGTAAATCTTGTAAGGTTACCGTATTGGAACTCGCCTTGTCTGACCATACAGCTCAGATAATCAAATGTCCAATAAACACAGTAAGTAGTATCAGTCGATGGAGAAAGATAGAACGAGAGTATACAACCGAAAATATTAATAAATTCAAAAATTATATTGGTAGCTTATCGTTTTCAGAAATATATGAAACAACAGACCCCACATTAGCTTATAATAATTTCATAGATTTGTTCTCACTATTATATCAACAGTGCTTTCCTGAGCTACATATTACGGTCAATCTTAAAAAAACAACAAAATGGGTATCGCGTGGTATAAAAACTTGCAGCAAAATGAAACGTAGTTTATTATGGCAGTATAGACGGCAACCTACTATACACAACAAAAATCTGTTTACAAATTATTCTAAGCTTTATCGAAAAATTATTAAGTTAACACAAAAGGCTCAGAATAATCATAAAATAAAAACAGCAAATAATAAATCAAAAACTACCTGGCAAATAATAAACCGTAACCAATTAAATATACCAGTGAATCATATAAATAAACTTAAAATAAACGATGAAATTATAACTGACCCTAAAAGAATTGCAAATGCATTCAATAACTACTTTGTTGATAAGATTAATCCTATATTATGTTCCGGCGATAAAGTTACAAAACACATATCTAGCAGAAAGGAATCTATGTTTATGCCGCCAAGTTTGCCACAGGATATACTGAGAATTATTTTATCACTAAAAAATACACATAGCGTAGGGTATGATGGCACGGGCACGCCACGATCGTGGCGGTAAGTCCCGTGTTTGAGGAGTGGCTGGAGAGGTGGCATGGCGCCCTCACCTTCCGGCTGACACAGGTTCTGACTGGCCATGGATGTTTTGGCCGGTTCCTGTGTCGTATACGCCGGCAAGAGACGCCCGGTTGTCACCACTGCGGCGACTGCCGCGACGTTATTGAGGACACGGCGCTGCACACTTTGGCGGTTTGCCCCGCCTGGGCATCGCAGCGTCGTGATTTGATCGCGGCAGTCGGATCGGTTGCCCTCTCGCTCCCGGCCGTAGTTCAGTCTATGGTCCGGAGTGAGAGGTCGTGGAACGCCGTCGCCTCCTTTTGCGAGGAAGTGATTTCCATCAAGGAGGCGGCGGAGCGGGAGAGGGAGCGTTTAAACCCTCTCCCCAACCGCAGAACCGGGCGCCGGAGGGCGCGAGATGACCTCCAGCCACCCTGAGGTTTGACCTGGGGGTGGCGGGCTTTGTGGGCCTGCCCGCCATCCGTTCAGCACCAGGTCCGAGAGGCGGCGTGCGTGTTCCCACGCGCGCCTCTGTGTCGAGTCCGTCTTCCCTCTAGGGGGGAGACAGTAGGGTTTTATTTGAAGTAGTGCCTATTTTGGGTAGGTCTTTCGTGTAGTGGCCTGCCGTTTCATACGGCGGGCCGTAACCTCGGCGGGGTCGCGACCGCATGCGAAAGCGATTCGCGCGGCCCCGTCGGTAGTGGTTGTGTCGAGGAACACCGTGGTAGGTTTAGTCGGTATTCCGGGAGGTACATTATCTTTTTTTTAACATCTTTATTTTACCCCGGCGAGTCCGACATAATCCCTCCGCCCGCCCCCGCGGAGGGATATGCGCCATTGCATTCCCCCACGTAAAAAAAAAAAAAAAAAAAAAAGGGTATGATGGCATCTCCACGAGGGTAGTCAAAGCAGTAGCTTCTGAAATTGGCGAGCCATTAAGTCACATAATTAATATTGTCTTCTGTTTACGCGAATGTTATTCATTGAAATTAAACTACTATATACGGATTTTATCGCGTTGTTTATTTATCACTGTATTACAAAATTTTGAAAATATTACTCTACTACTACTATTGATTTTATTTGACTAATTTATAAGCTAATAAAATTATTTAAACTATTAAATCTATTTATTTTTGGTTTACACTTTCCCCGACGTTTCGGGTGCTTTTCAGCAGCCATGGTCACGGGGAGACTAAGATGGTAGTTGTCTCAATGTTCCAGTGTAGTTATTTCAAAGTACCTGAACATAATTTAATTATTGGTGTTTCTATTTACGCAGAATGAGCTCAAAGTATCATGAAGTCTAGCTGTGGTTTGTTTCTTCTTGGGTTTGACTATTTGAAGTACTGGATCCCAAGCTGGTGGTACATTCCAACCATCTTCTCTATTGAAATTGGGATGTTTTTTAATTTCAATAGCCTCGCGAAGCATCCTTGGCAGGAATCGGTGTTCTTTAGCGAGAATCTGTGGTTTGTCAAATCTCAGGTAGTGGTTGGTCCCCTGTTGTACGTGTTCACACACAGCAGACTTCAACGAGCGTTTGTGTTTTACGTCAGCTATGTGTTCTTTTATGCGGGTGCCTATGCTTCTCTTGGTTTGACCAATGTATGAGAGTCCGCAGTCACAATCTATTTTATAGACCCCTGCATCTTGTAAAGGTAATTGGCACTTGACGGATGGTAAAAATTGACTTATCTTCGTTGGCGGCTTGAAGTATGTGTTGATTGAAGCTCGCTTCAAGATGTAGCCAATCTTGTCAGTGACACCCCTTACATAAGGCAGTATAGCAGGCTGGCGCTCGACTGTGGCTGGCTTTTCTCGGGATCTGTGACAGCGGCGCGGCTGTTGGAGCTTGTTGTCTTGCAGTACTTGCTTGACATGTTGAAGCTCGGCGTCCAGGTGTTTCTTGTCACAGATCCCGTGGGCTCTCTGAAACAAAGACATTCCCACGGTAGCTAACTGTTTAGGATGGTGGTGAGATTCACCGTTCAAGTACCTATTTGTATGGGTCTTTTTCCTATACACGGTGTGGCTCAAAGTATGATCAGGATTCCTGATGACAAGTACGTCTAAGAATGCTAATGAATTATTTGCCTCTAATTCCATAGTAAATTGGATGTTGTTATTAATGGAATTAAGATGTTCTAGGAATACACTAACACTATCTGTTGGTAATATTGTAAAAGTATCATCTACAAACCTCTTATAAATCCTGGGTGTGATGGGGGCAGTCTGTAAAGCTCGAGCCTCGAAGTCCTCCATATATATATCGGCAACAACAGGCGATACTGGGGGCTCCCCTACAATATTACCAACAGATAGTGTTAGTGTATTCCTAGAACATCTTAATTCCATTAATAACAACATCCAATTTACTATGGAATTAGAGGCAAATAATTCATTAGCATGCTTAGACGTACTTGTCATCAGGAATCCTGATCATACTTTGAGCCACACCGTGTATAGGAAAAAGACCCATACAAATAGGTACTTGAACGGTGAATCTCACCACCATCCTAAACAGTTAGCTACCGTGGGAATGTCTTTGTTTCAGAGAGCCCACGGGATCTGTGACAAGAAACACCTGGACGCCGAGCTTCAACATGTCAAGCAAGTACTGCAAGACAACAAGCTCCAACAGCCGCGCCGCTGTCACAGATCCCGAGAAAAGCCAGCCACAGTCGAGCGCCAGCCTGCTATACTGCCTTATGTAAGGGGTGTCACTGACAAGATTGGCTACATCTTGAAGCGAGCTTCAATCAACACATACTTCAAGCCGCCAACGAAGATAAGTCAATTTTTACCATCCGTCAAGTGCCAATTACCTTTACAAGATGCAGGGGTCTATAAAATAGATTGTGACTGCGGACTCTCATACATTGGTCAAACCAAGAGAAGCATAGGCACCCGCATAAAAGAACACATAGCTGACGTAAAACACAAACGCTCGTTGAAGTCTGCTGTGTGTGAACACGTACAACAGGGGACCAACCACTACCTGAGATTTGACAAACCACAGATTCTCGCTAAAGAACACCGATTCCTGCCAAGGATGCTTCGCGAGGCTATTGAAATTAAAAAACATCCCAATTTCAATAGAGAAGATGGTTGGAATGTACCACCAGCTTGGGATCCAGTACTTCAAATAGTCAAACCCAAGAAGAAACAAACCACAGCTAGACTTCATGATACTTTGAGCTCATTCTGCGTAAATAGAAACACCAATAATTAAATTATGTTCAGGTACTTTGAAATAACTACACTGGAACATTGAGACAACTACCATCTTAGTCTCCCCGTGACCATGGCTGCTGAAAAGCACCCGAAACGTCGGGGAAAGTGTAAACCAAAAATAAATAGATTTAATAGTTTAAATAATTTTATTAGCTTATAAATTAGTCAAATAAAATCAATAGTAGTAGTAGAGTAATATTTTCAAAATTTTGTAATACAGTGATAAATAAACAACGCGATAAAATCCGTATATAGTAGTTTAATTTCACATAATTAACTTAAATATTAATGAAGGTGTATTTCCAGATGCTCTTAAAGTCTCAATAGTGAAGCCTCTTTTTAAAAAGCTAGATCGGAACTTAATGGAATTCTATAGGCCAATTTCCTTAATACCAGTATTTTCAAAAATTTTTGAAAAATTTATATATAAAGAGCTCAATACGTATTTAGAAAAGAAAAATATTTTATGCAATGAACAGAAAGGCTTTAGACAAAATAAGACCATTAACATGGCCATATATGAATTTTTACACAGCGTCATAACAAATATGGATAAAAATACGCCAGTCTGCGCTATTTTTTGCGACATGACACAGGCTTTTGATTATGTCCAACATGACATAATACTGCAAAAGCTGGAAAAATATGGTGTTAGAGGGAATGTCTTAAACATTTTTCGTTCATATCTCGTAAATAGGAAACAAATAACGCAAATAAATTGAATAAACCCTAAATCAAAATTAGAAGAAATATTTACATCTACTGAACGGGTAGTGAAGTTCGGTGTCCCACAAGGGAGTGTACTAGGACCTCTTCTCTTTACGATATATATAAACGACTTGCCTAGATCCAATGAACACCCTATGACACTGTTTGCAGACGACAGCACAGTTGTCATTCCTTGCAAAAGTAAGGAGATATATAAAAATGATGTCACTGAGACACTTATGAAAATTATAGAATGGTTAGACAATAATAATTTAAAAATAAACTTATCTTAAACAAATATTATGCATTTTAGCCAACGGCCATTGACATTTGATATTGACATTAATTATAATAGTAATCATATTGACGCAGTTAACTCAACAAAATTTCTAGGGCTAATTATTGATAGAAATCTCAATTGGAAAACACATATACAAGCTCTAAATCAAAAAATTTGTAGTAGTGCATACGCTTTGTACTCCCTGTCGCGAATACTTAGTTTAGATGCACTTCTTACAGCATATTATGGACTAGTTGAGTCCAACCTCCGATACGGAATAATCTTTTGGGGAAACTCAACTAATAAAGACATCGTATTTAAAGCTCAAAAAAGATGCTTAAGAAGTATGTTAAACTTACAAATTACCGACAGTTGCGTGCCCCATTTTAAAAAATATGGTATATTAACTTTACCTTCTCTCTACATTCTAGAAACCTTAATATTCGTCAAGACTAATACTAATCTGTTTCCTCGCATGGCAGACGTAGTACCAAGAAACAGAAGTAATAAATGTAAGCTATGCTTACACACTGTAAGAACTGCACTTATGCGCAAAAGCGTTTTTTGTATGGCCCCGGTAATTTATAATAAAATACCTGAAAGCTGGCATGAGTTACCTGTCGATACATTTAAGAAAAAAATAAAATTATTCTTGGCTGAGAAAGCGTATTATAATGTCACCGATTTTCTACAGGATTCTTTATAACTAGTCTACTTTATAAAATATGACAAGATATTTCCATTATGTATAATAATTATATATATTTTAATTCAAATAATAAAAAAGAATAGCATTTGAGTAGTTAGTTAACATTTTTAATACTACTTAATTTAAACAACACATTTCATTTTTCTTTTTTTTTTTCTTTTTTAAACTTTATATTATTTTGACATTGTAATGATTATTTTTTGACATATTTGTAATTCGATTAATGTCCTTATTAAGATTTTAAGACATGTTTAACTATATTTACTTTATTATTATATTAATTCTGTCAATGATTAATTACTATAAAATTAAACAACATTTGTACGCCACGGTGTGGCATACATGTAAGAACAATAAGTACCTATCTTGTAACATCCTACATGCCTGAAATTGTATGTATACACATGTTTATGCAAATAAATATTATCTTATCTTATCTTATCTTATCTTATAGTGGTGGCTGTCAGTGGCTTCATTTTTAAAGGGTTGGGTTGGTTGGAGTATTATCCTTTATAATGCATGCTATGGTAACCGTTTACCTTCAAGCAAACATACTTATTCACCACCTAGGTCTAAATCTTTAAGTAATTGCATTGATCAAACAAATTTTGTAGTTTGTTTGATCAAGTCGATCAAAGTTTGTACTAGTCTATGTTTCTAACTTATATTAGTCAAGTATTATATTTGAGCAAATATGTGCGCATAAATGTCCAAGTAGGACAAATTAATGATGTAAGCGTATTACGTGATTTCATATTCATCACAAGTAATAATGATTTATGCAGAATTCATTTACACACATCACAGCACATATAACAGTTCAGACCTAGTTACCTAATTAGGTATAGGTATATATAATTTTATTTGCAGGTTTATATACGTATATTAATCAACAAATTAAATTATTGATTGAATTATTGTAACTATTCATACCTGTTACTACCCCAAGTCATTTTGTGTGGCTTCTTTGTCTATACTTTTCCTGATGTTTCGTGTAGTTTTTAACCTTTAAGCAGGCGCGCGGCGTCGCATTGACTACACTCAATACATTTGCGTTCTTAATATCGTTTTTTTTGGTCGCTTATATTTCTCATCCCTAGTAGCCTGTCATTGTTTCACTATGCACGAAATGCTGTTTAGCAGCGCTCCCTGCACTTTCTGGAGTGCATAAATTGCATTTGTTTTAGGCGCGGCGTAGGCGTCAAAAGGACGACAAGCGCCTGTCTGTCCTGTCTGTGGTTACAAGCGACGCTCATTGCGAGATATTACTTTTTTACAATATCAAAATTAAAGTGTTTTTTTTTATAAATATGGCTTGTCGGCCGCTAACTAATGGTGCAATACTTGCACAAATATACCACAAAGATGAAGAGAGTGAATCAGAGCTCAGTGAATAAGGTTCAGGGGTATCGGACCACCGTATAGTTCCAGAGGAAACTCAATCTGCTGAAGAATCAACCAGGTCGGATTCAAATGAGAACGATATGCTCCTTTCAGTTATAAGCACATATTTAACCGGGACAAAAGAATGTGTTCAAAGAAGAACTACGATGGTGAACCTTTCATGAAATCTCAAGAGGAACATAAGAGAGCATTTGAATATATGTGTCATAACATAATGAAAACCTTGTAGACAATGATAATCTAGGGCTCCCAATTCTTCGAGGGGAGTTTGATAAAGCTTAGTAAAACATAAAAAATAAAAAAGCAGTAAGAGTAGATCAATTTTATTAAACATCGAATTAATAAAATACGCAGCCTGTGACCCAGTTATTGATGAAATATTTAAATTAATCCAACAGGCAGTGTCCCTAATGATTTCCAAACCACAAAAGCACTGATACTGCCTAAAAAACTAAAGAGCTACAAATGTGAAAAACATAGAACTCTTAGTCTCATTTCACATTCTTCAAAAATATTAATTAACATTATAAATTATAGAATAAGACCTATAGCCAAGTGCAACATTAGTAAAAACCAATATGGATTCAACATAGAAAAGGGCACTCGTTAGGCCATCTTGGCACTCAAATTAATTAGTAACAGAAGAATATATTTAGGCAAGGATACACACATAGCATTTATAGATCTAGAAAAAGCGTTTGATAAAGTAAGCTAAAAAAGATGATGGACAAACTAAAAATCCTAGGAGTAAATTACAGGGATAGACGAATCATTTGCATAGAAATGGAAAAATAATTGACAACAGCAAAAATTAAACAAGGAGTAAGACAAGGATGTCTGCTATCACCAACAATTTTCAATATTTTTATAGAAAACACAATAGGTAAAATAGTAGAATCAGAACATGGAGGAATTAAAGTGAATGGAGAACGTAAATTTTTTGTACGATATGCAGATAACATCGCGGCATTAGCTGAAAATAAGAACCAATTAGGAAAACTCCTAAGTATAATGGACAACATGTTTAAAGAAATTGGGCTGAAAATAAATACTATGAAAACAAAGACTTTGACAATCTCCAGAAATTTACCAACCGTCAATAATCAAATCACTTTAAATAATAACACAATAAAATAAGTCAAATCCTTCAAATATTTAGGAAGCCTCATTAATAATGATTCAAAGTGCACTTAAGATATTAAAACCCGAATATCAATAGCCAAAAGAACATTTAATAATAAAAAAGCTTCTGCTTAAATCCAAAATATAAAAACACATAAGAAAACAGCTTGTAGAATCATATATCTGGAGCATTGCTTTATACGGAAGTGAAACATAGACCCAACCATAAATCCGACAAGACCGGGAAAGACTGGAAGCTTTCGAAATGTGGTGCTGGATGCGTATGGAAAGAATCAACAGGACAGAAAAGAAGAGCAAAGTATAAGTACTGAGTCTTGTCTAAGAAGAACGCAACATTTTGATGACAATTGAGAACAGAAGAGGAAATATGTTTGACCACCTTATAAGACATGATGACTTTATAAAAAACATCATAGAAGGAAAAGTGAAAGGAAGGGGCAGTCCCAGAAGGGCATTCACAGATCAATTAAAAGAAAAGGTAAAGGTCATGTCTTATAAGAAGGTCAAGGTATTGGCCGAAAATCGAGAAAATATCGCGTATACTCCACCGGCAAGACAAGCTCTTAAGTATAAAGAAGAAAGAAGAACATAAGTAATGATAATGTGATAAATACAGAAAAACAAATTATTATTAAATAATTAGTGTTTTAAATTCCTGAAATATCCCATAGGACTTTTACGTTACGCGCGACCACTGCTGTTACAAATGACTGCGCGCCCACTTGAAGGTTAACTGATATGATCTTGAAAAGAACTGTCATTTGATTGTGATGTAAATAAACCAACATTACTTTCACTTTATCAGAATTTCACTATGGAAACAAAGCAACGATCTACATAAGCTTTTTGATAACGTTTTATTCATATAAAACCGAATAAACAGTGACCTAACAACAAACTATCTCTATTTAACACCTTTGGGACTTGATGAATCAAAAATAACCCAAGAACTAGACGAGTGGATTCCTGAATCTGGGAATAAAATACTTGTATAGGGATAGTCGGTAATATCCCAAGCCATTTATAATGCAAGCGGTGAGCTCCTAGCCTCGGTTTTATGTATTATTGATGCTGTAATGTCGATTTGTGCGGAATTAGGATATAAATGTTAGAACGGCTGTAAAATAAAGGTTTTGGACAATGATTTTTATAGGTGGGTAGGTGAAATTAAAATTTTAATGACCGAAATGTGGAATGCTATTGAATTTTAAGTTGCAAAATTGGAAGTTAAATCGTGGTGACAGATTGTTATTACGAGATTGAAAAGGGTGAAACTTATTTACAGAAACGATTTTCCACTGGTAACAAAGATATTTATCTGTATCTGAAATATGTTTATCGGCAGACCGAAAAATCGTTGTCACAATGAGTAAGACGCATTTATAAAAGAGTGATAGATCGAAGACGGAGATCAGTGGTAGACTTTTGAAAAACAACTGGATAGTTAAGCTAAAAAAACAATTCAACGGTTTAATGTATAGTATCACACAATAAAAGCCACTTTACTTCTGATTTTTGATCTAATACTGAATAAATTAGGTTATTAACTAACCGAATATTATACTAGGAAAAGAAAAGCATTTTTCTTTATCTCAATATTCTACTCATAATTAATATTTCTGAACAAATAGTTGTAAACTATGTAAGTTTAGAACTATTTGTTAAAACGGATGTTACGATGCTTTATTTTGTTTATAACTTTTTAATTAATCTTTCCATAATCATGGCTGCTAAAAAGCAACCGTAACGAAAAGAAAAGTCGATAATTTTTTATTGACAGAAGTTTTCATATTGGCTTTTATTTTCCTTGTAAAGGCTACTTGCACTCTGCAGCTTCTGGAGTTGTTCAATTTTAGATTCCATACTACTGTTCCTAAGCTTGAAGACCGTTAGCGGATGCTCATCGTGTGCTCTTATAGGTCTATTGTACTGCTTTACAGTTACTATTGTGGGGTAAACTTATGAGTGTTCTCCTTGATAAACAAAGCTTTATTATCACTGTGTAACATAGCTCATATTTTGTTTAAAAAAGGTACTGTTACATAACATAACATACTTCTATGCGAGCGAAGCCGCGGGCAAAAGCTAGTTAATTTATATTCTTGACCTTCGTCTCGCCCGTGAGCAGACAGTGACTATTGCAAACATAAGTTGTAACTTAAAAATTTCAGTTTAAACCCAAGTTTTTATTTCGTTCGTCCAGACTTGTATTTCTTTTATCTGTAGCTCTTATTTCGTTTGCTGTACGGTTTATTATCGTGTGTTCGCCAGTTATTAATGCTACATTTGCACAGTGTATTGTTACTGTGGCTATTTACACTGTGCTCGAGATTGCTGTTCTTTTTTGAGATTGGGTTACATGAAACCAAGTTGAATCGATAGAAAGACGATATGAAAACGATATAGTTTATTTATATAAGAAAGGATATAAGCCCCGTTATCTGATATATTGAAAATGTCATAGGGACTACTTTCTATAAAAATAACTTTTATGTTGTACTAAGACAAAGTAAAAGTAAAGACATTGAAAAGCTCTCAAAAATGTTAAAGTATCTACTTTTGCTACTAAAACTGGTTTATCTTTTTTGGAATTAATCTTTCTCAGTTCTTAAAATTAAATAACCTAAAGGGAGGAGTACATTCACATAATGGTGCTTTATATGAAATATCAATCGGAAAGACCATTGCATTTGTTACACATACTGATAACTAATAATGTTGTATTTTTTACATAATACGTAACTTGAACGTTTTAATATCGAACCTTAAAATAAACCCCACTTTGTTTGGGGACAAAATTTATTTTTGTGTTTGCGCCGTTCAGCAAACAATGTGCTTGGTCTCTAAGTAATGTGAGAGAGCAAAAAAGCCAACAGACTACCCCCACCCTAGTGGCTTCTCGTGACGTCACTACAAGAAATACGGCTTCGTTTTATTTTCAGAGTAGAAATCTGTGATTATTACTGTAAATAATAGCAGCGTCAAGGACCGAAAGATGAAGGCTTGCCGATTTATTTACGTTCTACTTTTGCATACGCCGAAATCAATTTCTATGCATAAAACATCTTCAGAGAGGATCGGGCAGAGTTAGTCTATAATACGCAAGCTATGTTTGTCTCGCTTTGACTTTTTGGTAAGATGACGTGCTAGTGCAGTTTTCTATTAAAAAACTGCATTAAGGAGTTTGGAGCTAAGATCGGTAGGCAGTTAGATTAAACTACGGACTACAATCAAGCCTTGTTTTGATTATTTAAGTACATGTAAGTGGAAGCTCCTTTTTCCATACTGCTGCATTAGAGGCTACCATAAATTTTTATTAAATGCTTGAGTATGTTCAGTATTAGTTCATGGAGAAATGGTTGTAGCACCTTACAGTTATAATTTGTAAATGAAATATTATTGTTAACTTGGCGATTAAAAAGAGTGGCCATAAGTTTCTTGCCCGTTCTTCTCATTAGTCCTACACCCTTGCTTTGCTGAACGTGGCAGTAAATGAAAATTCACAGACAAAAAATCTGTAACTTTGACATTCATAAGTGTTAACTTGTAACCTAACTTTATTTTTGATTTTGATTTGGATTTGTAGTGAAATACCCCCATTATTAGGTAGAATCTTAGTATTACTGGTGATATGTGGACCTAATACAACAGTTAGGGTAATGCAAGTGTAACTTGATGCATAATTCAAGAGTATAGACTGCTTCTGTCTGTTTCTTACTGATTTACATATACCTTAATATAAGAAGTCGTCAGCACTGTTATTGTTTATGAAGTGGCATGGATTGTGTAGTTTAAGTGTGAAGCAGGATGGCTAAGAGATTACCACCAACTCTACAGAGTATCGCAAGTAAGTAAAATGTCTAAATTCATTTAAATGTTATGCTGTCAGCAGGGAACCGGTAATCCTCTCCTTTTTTATAGGATCGCTATCGGGCGAGGTATTGGAAGGCTTAGAAAACGTAAGCTAGTTTGTCTTATCAGTTATTAAAACTAACCATATTGCAAATTATGTATAGAACTGTCTCGGTGTCATAACGGTTATGCCGACAGCATATGATGCTTTTGAGTCGGACAAAGATTTATTTGATTTTCTGACAAGGTTTTATTTAATTTTCTGACAAAGATTTATTTAATTTTCTGACAAGGATTTATTTAATTTTCTGACAAGAAATTCTCAGTAACAGCATGAAGTACTGCGTAGAATAGGGACGCCTTTTATTGCGTGAGACCTAAAAGCATATCTGCCGAAATTTGGGTGTAAGAGGTTCATTTCTGCCTACCCCATTAGAAATGCATTTAAATATCTAACCCTTTGAAAACATAAAATATGGTTTTTCGATATGATAGCGACCATGTTTCTTAAGGCCTAAACAAACGTAAACATCACTGCTTCCATTTTGATCGTATTAGCGCTATCAATCAAACAAAAACGTGTTCACGACGAAAACATAAAGATCCCTCATCGCGAGCAAAACAGAAAAACAATAAAATTCATCTCACGTGAACGGAACAAACAACAATTTAACATAACTAAAACAATTGCACGAGATATATTGCAACATAATTATAAGGAGACATCCACACTATAGTTAGCTTATAAAACGATACCCTGATTTCGTTTCGGTAACCTTTATTTTTTAATTATTGTCATTTTTTTGTGCCCCAAGGCGTTGCGTAATTTTGCATTATTGGCAGACCCAGACGAGCGTGCGTGGCGAATATGATGGAAGAATAAAGAGCAAGTAAGCGGGATAAGCTAGGACCATAGAAAGTAGAAAGCCGCTAAACACTTCAGTATCAGGCTCATTCATTAATTTTTACAAATCATTATATGTATGTATATAATAATTGTAAAACGGCTGAAAAATTATCGAAATGTATGGAAAAGCATGTACTTTAATTAATTGAGAGCTTTGAAATGCCTCAGCTAAGTGTACTAAAGGCACTAAATTTGTGTATCATTAACCCTTCCTCTTCCTAGCCTTTATTATTCCCAAGTCACTTGGGGGTCGGCTTTTCTAGTCTAACCGGATTTGACTAGATATCAGTTTTTACACGGAGCGGCTGCCACCTGACCTCCGCAACCCGAAGGCTAACGATACCCTAAGGCTAGACCAGTGTCAGGATATTATAGGGCACTGACTTCCCAATAACGACTGCCATAGATGTTCATGGCAGCCGGGACCGACGACTTAACGTGCTCTCCGAGGCACAGAGCAGGCGATAATTATTATCAATGAATACGCACATAATTTCGAAAATTCATATAACTTCCGAAATCAAAGGTGCGCGACGTGGGTTTGAATCCGAGACCCTCTGCATTGCAGTCTGTTGGACTCCCCACTGAGCTATGGCTGCTTATCTTATAAAATTTGTGTATCATTAATATTATATGTTTTATACATATACAATCAAAAAGAAGACGAAACAATTTAATCTTTTGCGTGTCGTGTGAACACCGGGTGTTCATAACCGCCAAGGCCTTCCTTTCACTTTTTTAATCAGACGCTCAACGGGTTTATTTTCTGGGTTTAGGCCATATCACCATGATCGTATGTTTTGTATACATATATTTTTTTTATAACCCTATCACTTCAATACATCTTTGAAGTGATAGGGTTATAACCCAATAGACACATTTTCAAAAAGATCACTCGTCCATATAGTTTACAGTATACTAATAAATTGCAACTTAAGTCGATATTTAACCTTAAATATCGATCGAAATGTACAAATACTGATATCATCAATAGACTAATTTATTAATGCATACCCAGACCGAATTGAAACCGCAACGCAACCGGAACAAGAGTGTGCATCGGACCTAATGCTACCACAATAGATTTGCGGCTGCTGAACTATAGCCGTTAATTAAACAACACCCTTTGTGGCTCGCTTGAAAGAATATTCGCTGGATAGTAACTAAGTGGAACTAATCTTAGCACTTTAAAAAAAAGTAAGTCCCGCTTTGTACTTTTGTGTTGATAATTAGTGCTCTGTTGGGTCTTTTCCCGGCGTCTTGTAACACTTTGAAGAGTTTGTAACAATGTTTCATATTTTATGTACACTTAGGAATATTGCGAAGTGGTTGAGTTCGAATCACTTAAGGGAGAAACATTAAAATCCATAAATAGTTGTTCCTAATTTGGTTGCTTTTGTGTTTGTTGTTTGAATGTTTGTAATTTTTTTGTCAAGTCATTCTGTACAGGACTTATTTCTAGCTAGAATATTTAAAAATATACTTAAACGAGCCCTTCATTTTTTTAGTTAAGGCCACAGTCTAGTTATTTATGTATATGTGTGACCACTACAAATATATCATTTTTCTTGTTGGTTGATTTGTATGCCTTGGCGTTTTTTTAGTAAATCTACAATTTGCACAAGAATTTTTCACGTTCTCTTGATTCACCGGCTCCCGAGACAGAGGTATAATATGACACCCATGTTTCGTCAGCTATTTTCTTAAGTTATATTTAATAGGGGTTGAGCCTATTAACGTCTAACATGCATATTTTCAGATTCAAAGCTGGTACAACATTTTTGTTATTGAAAATCCCATAATATTCCTAACTAGTAAAATTATAAATGTTAATGTGGTGTGTTTCTTTGTTACGCCTTCTCGCTTTAACACTAGAAAGACCGACATTCACATCTTACCTTACAAAGACCAAAGTCGTCATTTTGACGTTAAGATGTCTGTAAAATTTGAAATGAAATTATTGTATGACTAATACAGAAAAACATGACTATTCTTTACTATTTTTATTTATTTGAATTAGAGATACATTTAGTGCAAATTATTGTTTTATTTTTTGCATATTTTGTATATTTCCTACAAACTGCTTTCTTACAACTATCACAAAAGTAAGACGTTTTATTTATTTCACATTATTTATTTATTTGACAATTTCGTCTTTTGTTTGACCTCGTCTCCTCTCTCCTCGTACTCTCAAGTACAATAATTGAGTTCTTTGCTTTGTGTCTTTTTGGCGACTGTGGTCTTTGAAGATAGGACTCATTGTATTGTGAGAACTAATTAAACGAGAAATATTTAAACGAGGACTATAAAACTACAAAATATTAAAAGTCAAAGAGTATTATATTTAAACAAGGCATAACTTTAAAATATGATCATTTAACTTGGCGGAATCGTCAACTTGATGACTCCGGTCTTTCTAGTGTTAACTACTCGACCGATCATCATTAAATTTTGCATACACATTATCAGGGGAACAGAAAAGGATATAATGTACCTTTTATCCAGAAAAAGACAACCCCTGACAACGTGTATACGATAATTTCATGATGATCTGTTGTGGAGTTAAGGCGTGAAAGCGTAAGAAAGAAACACATTCACTTTCGCATTGAGTTTTTCACACGTGTTTATTATTTATCTTTTGCTTGCTAATTTTAGCCAAATAGTCGAAGTGTGACTTATCTTAGCAATTTTAAAGTGAAAATGTTCGTTAAAATGTAAAGCTATGTAATGAGGCGGGTCCGTAATCAAGTGACAGCTAAGCGATCCCTATTAGATGCCGCTGTGACGATAATCCCAGATTATCTTGTTAACTTGTTTTACAGGGCCATTGGACAAAGGGTCCACCCTTGAGCACGGATTATGTAGTGTGTTGGAAGAAATAATTATGAGTTTGTGTAGTTTAGGCACTCTGGATATTGAAGGAATGGCGTTGATTGTGGAGTTTGGATGAGTTTTGAATAGTCTGTGTTATGGATAAATTAATTGTTTATTTTGATGAAATAACTCTCACATCGCTGATATAAAATTACTTACATACATAGAATCTTATCGCTTTATAACCAACTTTTGCCAGCGGTTTCACTCGCGTAAAAGTTATGTTGGTAAGAACACTTTAAAAATTAAAATATTGCCTTTGTTCCTTGGTGATAATATAGAAAGAATTTTTTAAATCAGTTGATTAGTTTTTGAATTAAATCATTACAAACGAACAAACATACCAAAAAATCACATCTTTCCTCTTTTAATATAAGTATAGATATAAATTGGGTAGGTAGTTGTTTATTAAACCCATATTTCTCCAACTATAGTTTTAAGGAGCAATCCTACTGCAATCTACAAGGTACCTACAGATCTGGAACTAAGCACGAAATCTGAACTACGTGCTGCAAACTTATTAATCCAGTAACTTAGATTTAATCATTAGCCACTACTGGTCGTGGTCTTGAAGTTGATCCTAGGTCTGGTGCTAAATGCGATTTTGAATATATTGATTCCAGCTTGTTTTAACACTCATAAGATTGACGTAACATAAAATTATAAAGGAGAATGGGCAATCGTAATATCACCCTTGAAAGTTAACTAGGCATAGTGTATCTATGCTCCAAAAACCCACGTTCATTTTTGAATAATTCATGATATGTCCTGTAGTATTAAGTTTTAAAAACTATAGGAAGTTTTTCAATAAATTAAGATTTGAAACGATTCACAACATTTTATTTTGACTTCGCAACTGTTTTTAAAACAGTTCTGAGGGGCTATCAGGGTTACCAGCAATAAAGACATCATTATTTAACTCATAAATATTAAAAACGTATTATAATTGCAAAAAATATACTTCAATATACCTTTTAATATCAAATCAAATCAAATCAAATCAAAATAAATTTATTCAAATTAGGTTACAAGGTAACACTTATGAATGTCAAAGTTACACGTAAATTTTTTCCTGTGAATTTACATTTACTGCCACGTTCAGCAAAGCTAGGGTGTGTAGGGCTCATGAGAAGAACGGGCAAGAATCAACTATCGTCTAGGTCATTATTTGCAAAACAATAATAATAATAATATTCTATCACATATACACATCACCATCTAGCTCAAACTAAGCAGAGCTTGTACTATGGGTACGAGACAATGGATAAACATACATATATACTTTTTTTTTTAATACATACATATTAATTAATAATTATTAAAATTAATTAAGAATTAGTTTATTTCCACCAAACATAATAATTTTACAATTTTGCACAATGTGATATTTCAACTATACTCCATTTAGCGAGGCACCCAACCAAAGGTAAGCAATCGCGAAGCGTCTTCCTACCCAAAAACCTAGTTTAAAAATAAATTGCTGCTGGAGATGAATGTAAATATAACAATAACGATAAATAATATTATACATGGAAATACCCAGACCAAGACAAACATACATGTTCTTGCACACAAATGTTTGACTTGTGCGGGAATCGAACCCGCGACCTCAGGCGTGGCAGTCGGTTACACTGACCACTACGCCATCGAGGTTAATAATTTTATTTTCTAAAATCAATATATTAATGTTCTTAATATGGCAACAAGTGCAACAACATATTTTCGCGTTTAAGATATTAAAATGGTAAAACAAGATGGAGGCCATATCAATCCCTATAATATGCCTTTCCACATGAAACTTGATTTGGTAGTTTCATAATGTTGTGCAATATAACTCAAATTCGCAATTCCTCGTCTTTAAATGTGTTTTTAAAAATATAACTTTTGCTACACATAACTGATGATTTTTTAACATCTAAGATAAAGTTAAAAGTATAGGTAAGTAACTGTTTTTAAAAAAGAATTTTCTAGGAGGCTCGGCGCTTTTCGTAAATCATATTTATTTTCTTTAAAGTAATTATAAAGATAATAATAATAATTACTTTAAAGACTTTCACCTCGACTCAAAAAATATTTATACCAATATAAACCGATACTGGAATTCATTCAAGCCAGAGCATTCTCCTTTACCTTACATTATTTTATTTTTTTATTAGTCTGCGTTATTTTAATGTGTTATCTGAAGTCATCGGACTAAATAATTAGTAAGTAAGTAAGTAAGTAAGTAAGTATTTTATTTTTCAAAACATAGGTACATACACGTTACTATAACAAACATTGTAACATAAAAAAAAAAAACAAAAAGTACATACATAATGAAAAACGAGGTTACCACTCAGGTTTGTTGTTGGTTTGCGGTTTATACCTCAAACCAACCCTGATATTATTTGGTAACCCCAAGTGACGCCCGGACGCACATCAGTTACACCCGTAATATTATACTAACACAAGAATATACGTAATATATATATATAAACCACAATTGATATGTAAATTAAATAACATGTATAATAAATAAATAAATTGGCGCAATAGCTTATGTATACAAATAAAACCTATTAAACGGTTGCCATTCACAAGGTTTGCAATCCGGTCTTATCCCGCCCATCTTGTTTCTCGTCCGCACATAATGGTCTCTATTATAGTAATGCTAGTTTATTTTCCTTTACTTATAAGAAAGGATACAGCGATAACGTAATTGGAAACCGTTGGCCTACCACACAGAGGTCTCGAGTTTAATTCCAAGGCATGCACATCCATCTTTTTAAAGTTATGCACGTACTTAAGTAATTAAATTAATTATTTAAGGGGAAAACCTAGGCGAACGTTTCTTGATCAGATCGGAGACGTTCTGGATAAAGGCCAGGTTAAGAGCACCTTAAACCGGCGAGCGTGTATGAGGAATGTTATGAAAGCGAATGAAGCCAGAGAAGTGTGTCTGTATCGTAGCAAATGGAAATCTGTAGTTTCTGCCTACCCCTCTGGGAAACAAGCGTAAAATGTATTATCGCTCGCTTTAACGGTGAAGGCAAATATTCTTGAAGATGTGTGAAGTCTGTTAACCCAGAATGGGCCAGCGTGGTGCCGATAGCTTAACCCTTTTCTCACTTGACTGTTCGGTTGGCGTATTAGTTTAAGTGGTCGCATCGTCACTGCCCCTGCGCCGAGTGTTGTGGGTTCGAATCCCACACGGGACAAAAATTTGTGTGATCCACAAATGTTTGTTCCGAGTCTGGATGTCCGTTGTTTGAATATTTTTAAAGACCCCCGCGAAACAGGTATTACGAATAGTGCGGGAGTTTTGTTTTTTCAAAAAGCGAAATACAATGTGCAGAGGCCAGTGCCCAGCAATGGGACAGTTGTAGTATAAACAGTATAAGAAAGGTGACATGCAAGCATGTCGCCCAATCGGTAAGCGGCTGTTACAAGCTCTGATGGTTTACAATACCTTCTCCACCAATATCTTTCATAACATGTTTAATTCTGTTTCTAGGACCAGTTACACATGATTGATGGCCATCAATCATGTGTAACCGACCCTAGAAATAAAAAAAAATCTAGAATAATGAGGCCTCATTATTCTAGAATTAGTAACAGACGCTTAGTATAATTACCTCTGATATTGCGATCACTCACAGGGCTCAGTAACTACGCATCAGATCTCACGCCTATTTTTCACTGTGCCAGTACATAAAACACTCCAAATCACCAGTCCCCGAAACTGATCCAAAATTACCCACTCACCGCTCAATAACGCACGTAGTTTGTGCAAACATTGTCCAAAACGTCCCTATTGTACACCTTCAAGTGACAGCAATTACATTATCACTCCTATTTGCACCCGACCTGGCACGCTGGGCACTAAACACGGTAAATACGGTATTAACGTGACGTGGATGTATTATGCACGCCAGACGTTTGTTGCACGCCAACCATCAACACTATGGATTAAACAGTTTTGTTCATTAACTAGTACGCTCGCTATTGTACGTCATAGTGGTTTGGTGGATCTAGTGTGTTAGGATTGTAATGGTTTGAATTGTATTGAGCCTGCCTCGGTGGCGCAACGGTAGTTAATATGTCTACTGCGCATGAGAGTAATAATTTAGGTCGGGTAATGTATTATTGGGTTGCTCTAGCAAGAAATTCTCAGTAATAGCACGGATCTTAAAACTGTCTGATAGTCGACAATAGACTCGTCCCTTATTAGATGGGACCTGAAATATAGTACGCAAAATATGAGAGTGCACCTTTGATTTCCTCATTAAGGATAAAGGCGTATAACTGTGGATAAATAGGCCTTATTTTTCCCGTGGAACAGGAGTACGTTTTATTGCAAGGATCTATAAAATTTTCTAGTTGAGTAATGATTTTGGTTTTATAGCAGCGTGGAGTCTAGAAATGTGTCCGGTAGGCAGTGATAGGTTTACCTTCTATTTCCTGATGTGTGAACCTCCAGATCTACTACTGATCAGACGTAGTGTCAGTTCACACACATAGCTGCTTGCAAACGGATAGTACTTTCATGGTCAAGCTGGCTCATACGTACTACGATATGAACGATGCGAATTAAAAACTTATATCTCGTTATAATTCTGGCATAATGTTTGACTTTCACAAGTGTTACTTATAATCTGAATTGATAGATGGTTCGATTTTGGCTTAGTTGGGACAAGCCGATTGAATGATGAGTTCCTTCATACTAAACTAACACAAACAGTTTACAAGTACGCAGCAAGAATTGTTTCCAAACTAAACATTCCTTTGTTACAATCCTAAAGAAGACAAAGTATCAAACTTGAAGGCAAAAACGTTCAACATTTTAGTATTTACTTACCCTTCATTTATTTAACTTCACACACAGCTAACCCAGATTTTTTGGAACAAGTTCTTGCAAAAAAGTGAGAACTCCATAATGGTTTCTGGAGGCTAGCCAGCTGATAAAAATGCTAGTCAGATAATTCTGTCGGCTGAGCAGTGATACTGTGATTTATTAATGCTATTGCAAATGAAAAAATATTAGGTGCTGCCGTAGCAAGTGGGAAACTCGTAGTAAAAAATTTAGTACCTATTTTATTCAGATTTAAGCTCTTATGTGCCTTTGGGTGACTGTAGTGGTACCAACTTTGGCTTACTCTATTTAGTATTTTTAGCCGAAACTGTAACGAATTTTGAAAAGTACTGAATGGTATCGGATGTTTTGATCAAATATTTCTTGGAGCTTTGTAAAAACAATTCGAGACAAGAATTGAAATTATTGATAATATCCATAGTTTTAGAAAAAGAAAGACTTTCGTAATTGTATACAATGACTAAATAAAAGTGACGATTTTTAATAAATTTATTCTTATTTTCATGTATACGTTTATTATTCATAACTAATCTTAAGCTAATTGTATTATATTGGTTGGAGTATATTAACTACCTCTTGTGACAACGAGTAACATATAGGTCACGTTTCTCTTTATATATGAATAAAAAAGTTGCCAAAATATAGCTAGACGGGACTAAAAATGATCTACAGTTACTATGTGTCAACATTTGTGGAATTTAGACACATGTTTTAATTGATTGATAGGCTAACAAAAATAAAGCCGGTATATAGTATTAATATATAGGTACCGGCTTCTTTTGGTTTGTTACAGCATATCGATCATTAATATTATGTATGTAAAAGCAACTCTTTAGAAATAAAGTAGTAATACTTTTTTAACGTCGTACTTTACGTCAACCCTCGTTCACGTAATGTTATTCACAAAAGAGTTTTGTTATATAATAATAAAAAAACAATGTTAAAACAAACTCTCGCTTTCTTTTGTCATTCTTCTTATTATTGATCGATTGACCGTAGTTCCGAGTGTATTGATGATGATATAATAAGCACAGCGAACTGCTATATATTTATGCCATCATATTCTTCACCACTACATAGAATAAGTTCTAAACTATCTATACCAAAGCGATATACCAGTGCAAATTTCATGGAAAACGGTAAAATGTCATTTGATCCAAAAATAACACTGCTGCTCCATCCAACCTACATACATAAATTCTCCAATTTTCTCATACAACTCGTTACACCCCAAAACATGTTAAGGACCATCCGAAACCACTTTCTACTTATATTTGTTGCCCTTAAACTAGTTTCGGGTCAACCGCACGCTAACCTTACTCAGATAAAAGTCAGTAGAAATTTTACTAATGTGTTGACAATAGGGAAAATGTACTGGATTAAAATTATTAGGGTCCTCCAAAGTGCGGAGTAATAGTAACAGTTTGTTTTCGATGTTTTGTGTACCGGACTTTATATCTATACTGTTGAGTATGAGTGTTTTGTTAAGGATACTTATAGTTGCTTTTGTGTCCCACCCAGCCAGTTTTATCCTCTTTTTAGTATGGGTACTACAGCAAGTAATTTTCCGTAAACTTGGAGTTCTCGGTTCTCCCAGCTGGCTTTTAAATTGACAAAACGTCTTGATGCTTACATCTCAGTATATTTAAGTGTATTTTGTTTGTGTGTATATTACCTTATTAAATTGTCATTGATGTTATCACAGTACGTAAAGCTAAAACTATGCCATGTTTCCACATATAGGGAAGTGACGGGTATTGTCATTCTATTATTAGGATTAGCCAATTATTTCGGATCAAACGTAGGATGTATATGTAACGTTCAATCTCAATCTGTCAGAATATGCATATGCATATTCTTACATAGCACATCTACCGAAACAGGTAGATTTTGGTACGTAATATCAGTATTTCTTTCCGGAATTTAAGTATCTTTAAAAGGGTAATTCGAAAAGTAAATAATCGCCTAATGATAGTATAACTTAAGTGGTAGTAATTTTGGTTTCAGATACTTAACGTTGACCTTTAGATGGGTCGAATGCCGTCATTGAAGCCATGGAAAGGTCAGTCTCATAAAATATAAAATATCGAACAGCTAGCGTTAATTATAAACTAGACACTGTCAATATAAAAATAATGAGTGCAATTAGGTGTATTAAATGCTTCTCATCTTACATAGTTAACACTAGACAGTATAAACACTAGCTTTTGTCCACGACTTTGCTGGGAAACGGTACTTATTTCTGGATGAAAAGGTACCATATGTCCATTTCTGTACCTCTGATAACGTGAATGCGAAATTTCATAATGATCGGTCAAATAGTTAAGGCGTGAAAGTTTAACATATAAACAAACTCACATGCGTATTTATAATATTACTTAAGATTTTTACAAGTCTACATTACTTGCGAAGTGATTTCATTTTTCAGGCAATGACCAAAAAGAAATGTTGATTCTTTTCCGAAAATTTAATATTGCTGTTGGTTGTTTTTTTATATGCTGTTAGCTTCTGCTTATGATCTCAAGTACGTGGTTTGCATAAATCTATAATTGTAATCATATATTTAAGTAACGGGGTTTGCAAGACACTAAGGTGTAACGTAGATATATTATTAAGGTTTACGTTTTGCAGTAGTCAGTAGTATAAATAGGCATGATTGTTGAACTAGGGGTATAAATTGAGTTATATTTTCACAACCAGTCAAGTTGATAAGGGACCGGCGGGTCACCAACTCACCATTATAAATTACACAAGACAAGATTATTTGGCTGTCGTAGTCTAATCGATACTCACCCCTGACAAGTTATGCTACTCTAAGATTAGGAGATTTTACCTTAAATAATAATTATATGTAATAAAATGTCTCACTAATGGGCATGAACCTCTTTTCAGTGTTACATGGGCTATGCCATAGTACACTACGCTGGCGAGTTAGCAGAGTTCACATATCTTCGAGAACTTAATGGAGAACTCTCAAACGTGCAGGTTTCCCACGGATATTTTCATTCATCGTTAATTATAATATTGGTCATGTTTTAAGCTGTACCGCCTCTGAGCACGGACCTCTTCTCAATGTAAGGCTATAGTCTACCTCGGCAGCCCAGTGCGGGTTGTCAGATTTAACATACCTTCAAGAACATTATGGAGAACTATCAGATATGCAGATTTCCTCACATGTCTGCTTTTACCGGCAAAGTGAGCAATAATTAACTATTTAATGCGCATATAACTAAAAAAAATTCAGAGATACGCGACTTTGGATGGAACTCGAGACCTGCATGGCAGACTAAAGGCTTACATATTTTAAATTTATTTTAATAGGATATTCTCCTTTAAATAAACTCAATATTAGCTTAAATATAATGTATACTAAAAGTTTTATTTAAAAGGGTACTAGGTAAATTGAACATAATATTAGCACTAGAAGATAACTGAAATTTTACTAGTGTGTTGAAAAACGAGGGTCGAGGTGTATTCGGGTAAAATTATTGGGGTAAAGTCAAAGCTGCCTCAGCGTGCGTGCCCCTTAATAACTGTCTTTATGTAGAACTTAGCATGTCTCATGTTTTTATTCGTAAATTAATTTTCGATTGGGCATATTCCTATTATATAAGTTTCTTTAATTAGCACCATTATTCTATAAGAAATATTGAGAAAATTGAGAAAGTTTTGTTTGGCTGATTTGTGTGATTATATTATTGAAAGAATATACGACATAAGATTTACCAAGAAAGTTGGTAAGGTCAAACTCAAAGGAAAGGACATCATTTGAAGACATAGGCAAATGTATATCGATGAGCGTGCGTGTAGAATTTCATGGGAGTGAATGAACCATTCGTAGGCTCTTTTTTGGTTTAAACGCTTTCGTAATGGAAACTTTGACTTGAAGAACGAACCACGTGGAAGACCGCCCACACAGGTGAATAACGCCGAAATGAAAGAGATGGCGGAAGCCGATCCGAGTCAAACTACCCAGGAATTAGCGGCATGGTTTAACGTTACCCTACCGACAATATTGACTCATTGCATCAAATCAATAACATAAAAAAATATGAAAAATGGGTACGCCATGATATGTCTGATCTTCAGAGAGAAATGCGCGTTGAAATTTGTGTTGCCTTGTTGAATCGATACAGAAATGAAGGAGTATTGGATCGAATTATGACATGTGACGAAAAGTGGATTCTTTATGATAACCGTAAGCGAAAAATACAATAGCTGACCCCAGATCAAACGCCGCAACAGTGCCCTAAAGCAAAGCTTACCAATATAAAGGTAATGGTAATTGTATGGTTGTCTCTTCATGGTGTTATTCACTATAGCTTTCTCAGATTTGATCAAGCAATAACAGCAGATGTTTACTGTGCCGAATTTCGAACAATGATGGCGAAACTGGCAGTGAAACAGCTCCGACTCGTGAATCGATCTTCACCATTATTGCTCCATGATATCGCAAGTACCGTTGTAACTCTACAGGCGCAGTTGTTTGCAGTTAGAAACTATACATCATCCTCCGTACTCACCAGATCTTGATCCAACAGACTACCATTTTTTTCGTGATTTGGATAATTTACTACGTGATAAAAAAAAATCTTCCCAGGAGGCAGTACAAAATGCTTTAACACAGCTTGTCAAATCTAGATCCCCGGAGTTCTATCGTAAAGGCATAAATGAACTTCCATTTAGATGGCAGCAATGTATAAATAATGAGGGTAAATATTTCGATTAAATATATATGGTATATCTTAGAAAAAAACTAGTTTAAATTTTCCAGTGCAAATCGGCAATTTCATACTTAAACTACTAATATTTAAAAGGTTAGTCAGCGGTTACTTTATACCTTTTTGCTGGTATTCTAACAGAATCATCCTGGAGATGGCTAAATGAAGAACCCAAAGAATGACGATTGCACATACACAAGTGCGCACGAGCACTCACATGCAAACGTAAACGCTCGCACTTAGGCACGCACGAAAGCACGCACACACATATACATTATACAATATTACACAGACTAGATAGTCACGTCATATTAATATTGTATTATTAACAAAAAATTATTTGAACTGCAGTGCTCTTGTCTGTAAAATACTCAATACATTCGATATTTTAATAATAGTTTCATATTTCTAATATGAAATATGCTTCTTCAATCTGGAGTTTATATATTGAAATTGTTATTTGTTTTGAGTCCTAATGCATATCATAAATATGATTGATATTGCTGTAAATTGAATTTTATTTACAAAACGATTGAGTTGAAAGTATCAATAAGAATAATGTGCTTTTCTATGAGGTCGATGGGGTTAAGAGTTCCCTAAACTGATGAGCAGAAAGTAATGTACATGAATAAAGCAATAGATATATTGGAAATGGAAGCAAGTGATAATTCATAGTCTGAAAATGAGATTTATGTCCAAATGTACAAACTAGATTTTGCTTGCGGTTTCGCTTGCAGTAATCCATAGTTTTCAATACATTGCTATTCCTCGGAAATAGTACTTTTTTCTGACTAGACAATCCGACATAGGCTAACTTTTTAGCCTATGTCGTGATGTGTATTAAACGTGTATGTGTAATATCATAATGATCGGTCGAGTAGTTAACGCGTGAATAATCTAATGAGCTAAAAGAAACCTTACAGTTACCAAGTTAAAGTTAAATTGTGTATGCTATATAGATAAACCGATAAACTGAAAATCGTTTGCAAAAATGGTTTTCAAGTAGCGTCTGGGAAATGCAACATAAATTCCCTTCGCCATGGTATAGCAGGCGATCTAATATATGGGCCGTTCAATATATACAATAACACTGCATGGATCGCCGTGGAAAAGTCTGGAGATGTTGATCACATAATATTTGCTCTAATGTTTGCCATCATAATTATATGTTTCTACTTCGCACAAAATATATAGTCGTCCACTTACAGCTGGAATCATTTTACAGTTATTGTTTCGGTTTGATATGATTTAAATCTATGATATAACTACTGGAAAATATAAATATATAACAATTACAAACTAATATTATATTGAATTAAATATATAATTGGTCTGGTGAACGTTATTAAGCGAATTCTTAGAATATTTTGAAAATACGCTCGACCTCCTTTCCTACAGATACACAGATACTACCATTGATTTACAAGATAGCCGGGTTTAAAGGCTTAACATTTTACCGATGAATAGTGAAGCATGTCCGGGATAGGATTTGCCCGAATCGTGACTATTGAAAGATATAAACAAAATAAAACAATACACCGTTTGGAAATGGAATGCTGGAAAACAGTACTGTTCTGGTAATACAAATAAATTAACACAATAAACCAGTATTAGAGTTTTGAATTACAGGCTTGGGTTTATTAACAACCTAACAAAGACTCATTACCATCGTTAGGTTTGGCCTTTTCCGTTCAATAGTATGGGGAACAAAACAGCTCAATTAATCGCGTCCGGTGCCGGACGCAGGCCGGACTAGGACAAACGAGCTGCGGCCGTTTCACACGTCTCTCTTTGCTTCATTTTGTTTCGATATTTTTTCTTTTGAAGCAAAATAATCCTTTATTGAATCAGAATCAGAATCAGAATCAGAATTATTTATTTGTAAAACATAGGTGAAGAACATATATACATTAATCATACATGTCAAGGTCTTAAATAGATAAGTGTTGCACTATGCTTTGTCATTGTTGACATACAAATATTAAAGTCAGGTTCATCAAAGTTAACAAAATTTTCTATCAATTTTATACAAATACATTAAAATAATCAATTTAATAATGTCCACTACAAGAAAGAAAAACAAAAAACACACACAAGAAGATCATAACAAAAGAACATGCGAGAAATTATTCGTCCGTTACATTAATAATATGAATTAATAAAATTACAGAATTTAATCAAATAGTCATCCAAAATTAAAATAGTTATCCAAGTCAACATTAATAATATAGATTTATAAAATTACATAATCTCATAATTCATCATATCATAATTTAATCAAATAGTATTATCATTAAAATAGTCATCCAAGGTATAATAACATTTCTCAACTAATAACTTGTGAAGACACTTTTTGAATTTCTTTAATGGCATACATTTTATAGCATCAGGTATTTTATTAAAAATCTTTGGTGCAACACCAAAGAAGCTCTTTTTCATTAACGCAGTATTACATTTCAACGTACATAGTTGATTTTTATATTGACTCCGAATGGGGGTCTTCTTAACTGTTGAAAATTTTGTAAATAGATGTGGATTTGATTTTACAAATAATGCAGTTTCTAATATATATATAGCTGGTAACGTTAATATTTTTAATTTCTTGAAGTAGGGAACGCAACTATCTATTGACTTTAAATTACACATGGATCTTACACACCTTCTTTGCATCCTAAATACCAGTTCCCTATTTGTTGATTGCCCCCAGAAAACAACACCGTAACGGAGAATAGAGACTACAAGTCCATGATAGGCTGTTAACAGTGTCTCAGAATTAACTCTCTTAGATAATTGAAACAATAGATACGCAGATTTACTCAGTCGTTTACAAACCACTTCTAGGTGAGGTTTCCAAGTCAACTTATGGTCTACAGTTATGCCCAAGAATTTTGCACTCGTAACTTCTTCTATTTTACATTCATCGTAGGTAATGTTAAGGGGTGGATACTCACGTCGTTGATGAAACTGTATAATTTTAGTTTTATTCAAATTGATCACAAGATTATTATTATTTAGCCAATTAATAATGTTATTTAGCGAGTTATTGATCTCATTTCGATATTCGTTTGGATCAGTGCATTCTATGATAGCCGTACTGTCATCTGCAAAAAGTACCATTTTGTTTCTCAAATTTCTTGGGAGATCATTGATATATATTAAGAAAAGTGGGGGCCCGAGTACAGTGCCTTGAGGCACACCATACTTCACGGATCTCGCTTCAGAGACATATGTAGTTTCTAATTTGGTTATAGGACAAATTCTAGAAATCTCAGTACACTGTGTCCTATCACTTAGGTATGATTCTAGGAGTTTATGAATGTTTCCTCGAATGCCGTACCCGTGTAACTTTTGCAGCAAGATCTGATGATCTACGAAGTCAAAGGCTTTTGACATATCCGTGAAGATGGAGCACACAGGATTTTTTTTATCCACAGAAGTCATTATACTTGATAGCAGGTCAAATAGTGCCATATTAATATTAGTATTTTTCCTAAATCCTTTTTGTTCATTGCAAAATAACTGAAACTTCTCGAAATACGTGTAAATGGAATTATATATTATTTTTTCAATAACTTTTGCAAAAATTGGTATTTTTGCAATAGGCCTGTAATTTTCAATATCAGTCTTGTCATTATTTTTGTAGATGGGTTTAATAACTACCTTCTTGAGACTAGTAGGGAATATACCATCGGAAATGCAAAGATTAATTATGTGCGATAACGGTGTCGCTATGACCTCCTTAACATCTTTTATTACTCTAGTTGAAATACCGTCATATCCTACTGTACTAGTATTTTTTAAGCTACTTATCACTTTTATAATGTCAGTATCTGAAACTGGTAGCATAAATAGAGACTGCGAAGTTGAGTTTTCAGTAACATTTCTACACGAATTTGTTAATGGGGTATTATTAAGGTTTGTTTTTGAATTATTTTCTATAATTTCTATAAAATATTTATTGAATTCATTCGCAATGTCAAGGGGATGTGTAAGAGTTGATTTATCATTTTGTATGGTCAATATTGGTTCTTGCGGCAGACATACTTTGGATTTATTAATAACTTGCCAAGCAGCTTTTGATTTATTTTGAGACGTCTTTATGAAGTGGTTATTTTGTGCCTTCTGGGTTAGATTTACTATTCTTCTATAAAGCTTGGAATATTTTTTAAAAGCAAGTCTATTTTTTGTGTTCGGATTATGCCTATATGTCCAAAGTAGTTGCCTCTGTTTTCTGCTACATATTTTTATCCCATTCGAAATCCATTTGGTTTTTTTACAAGTATAAATGGTTACTATTTTTTCTGGGAAACACAATTTGTATAGCAATATAAAGTCATCTATAAGATTTTCGTAGGATTCATTTGCGTCTTTAGCTTCGTATACTCGTCGAAAAGTTAGGTTTTTTTAGATGATTTTTAAATTTCATTAAGTTATCTACTGATATTTCCTGTTTAGTTGTTTTCCAATATTTAATCATACAGGTTTTTTTAATAGGAACTTGCAGTAGTTGTGATGTGTGGTCAGATAGAAGTAAATCTATTATTTCAGCTTTACAACCTTTACGGTAAGAATGTGCAAAATTATCTAAGCAAGAGTTACTAGCCAATCTGGTTGGTTTATCAAGTTCTAATTTGAGATTATATTGCAAGAGAAAGTTTTCAAATTCTATTGTGATTTTATTTCTCTTTAACACGTCAATATTAAAGTCTCCGGTTAATATAATTTTTTTATTTGTAGATACGCAAAGTCTTCTCAATATATTGTCCAGTTTATCATAAAATACATTATAATTATATTTTGGAATCCTGTAAATGCATATTACAACAATATTATAAGATGTCAGTTCAATACCGCAACATTCGAAAACACCTGAGATCGACTGTTTTGCAATATCAGTCAATTCTCTGAATTGCAGCCCTGCTCTTACAAAAATGCAAGTTCCTCCACGTTTGACACTTCTGGTAAAAAAGGCAGCCGGGCAGAAATTAGGTATATGCAATATACATTCATAGCCCGCCTCTATAAAATGCTCTGTTATACAGATAATATCTACCTTTGTTCCCTTACTAGAAAGCTCGTCTAATTTAACTACTAACAGATCTGATTTATTCATAAGCCCTGCTATGTTCTGATGGATAATGGTAAGGTGATAGTTATAGAAAAACTGATTCTCTATTGTTTTTGTTAATATTAGCGGTTCAGTTTTATCTTCTTGAGAGCAACCAACTTGTGAGTGTATATGGTCTTTGGTATTTACAAAATCTAGGTCTAAGATTAAATTATGCAAGTCTGACAAAACTTTCATAAAGCCTTTGTTATTCAGGTGTGCATGCCGTTGGTTATACGTATCCCACGTGTATGGAAGATTAAGATTTGAATCTAGTATAAATGCATAATTGTAAGTCTCAACATCCATGTAAATTAGATTGTTGAAAGTATCAACTCTGCTGTTAAACATTATATTTGTATTGTCCATAAATTTAAAAGTTGGCAGACATATTATGAAGTTAGTATGATTAAGTGGTAATAATTTATTTCTAATATAAGTAACAAACTCAATATAATTATGCGTTTTTGTAAAGTCGTCTTCACCAATAAATATAATACAATAATCTAATCGAGAGAAGTTACGTACTTTTAGATCAATGTCCTTTAACAAATATTTCATTCCGCATCTAGGAGTACGGTAGTGACACATATTAAAGTTCCCTAAATGAGTTCTTTCACTCAATGTTTGTATTCTGTTGGATGTTTCACTACTCAAAATACAAATGTTATTCTTCACAGGTGAAGGTGATGGAACATGAGATTTTGCGCTAATAATATTATGCAATGAGGCGACACCTTGAGTACATCCAGCGTCAATGTTAGCTTCGTGTCTGCTTGGCGCTCTTGTCAAACTTTCCAATGTCTGCGTCTGTTTCGTTTTTGTATAAGGAGTATGAATGTTCTTCTTTGGTGTTTGAACTCTGGGCTTAAGTGGACTACTGACAATTACTTTGTATGTTTTATTTTTTTCCAATAGGTCGTCATTACTTTGCTTCAATTTACTATTTTCTAGCGATAATATTTCAATTTCCATATGCGCACTTAGCAGTTGATTTTTTAGTTCTTCTATCTCTTTCTTATAAATAGTAATTTGGTTATCATCCTCGTCCTCAGATATATCTGGCATAGAATTTGAGGTACAATCCATTGTTTGCGAAATTATGTCGCTGTCATCCTTATCCGGTTCCGATTGGGTGCGTTTTCTTCGATGAGTTATATTTTCAAAGAAATTCATTCTTTTAAGTCAATTTATTTTGCTTAAATTGTACCTAATTTAAATTTTAAGTAATTCCAAAAATACACATAAGTGAATATTTTTATTTTCTACCAAAAGACTTAATTTTCTAATTCTGGTATCACTAGTTTTTTTTTTGTAGCAACACTTTCCTATTTTTTTTATAATAGCAACACTGGTCAGTGTGTCAATTTCATTTTCGCTCCTTGACACTAGATGGCGCTGTTTGCCATGAAGTATTTATTATTAGTAGTAGCAACCCTAATGTTAATGTAAATTTTTAAAACGTCAATGTCAATATTTGTTTCGCTACTCACTACTAGGGGCGCCACTTATGGTACAAAGTTCACTTTTTAAAACAAAACATTGTACTTATCCGTTTTTTTTTTATTTTATATACATTTGCTAGTAATTAACTCGCCACTTATTATGTTTTTAAATGTTCTAATGATGAGAGTACCTTTGTATAGGTCCAGTATACTTGTTTTTGTCCGTGATTAGTACTTTTGAAGCACAACAACGTTCAAAAGTCCAAATATTAAACACAATGTTTTTATTGCATGTCTTGGTTTATAGAAGTCACCAACAATTTCACTTATGTAGTTCGATATGTCTATTAAGATTCACTACAATACACATCACTTATATTATGGTTTACTATTTATTTTGAGTTTTAAAATACTCGGCGATGTTTACTTAATGCTGTGTTGTGTTGTACTGTGCTGGAAGTAAATTTATTTTGTCGTCATCAATGTTAGTGCTGATGCTTTAGCTATTATAAATAGCTAGCTGTTAAGAATTTGTTTTAATCTCGAAAAAAGCCGTTATGTATTTTTTGGTGTTCATGAAAAGTTATAAATTTATTTTAAGGTATTACAAAATAATTAAATGTATATACAAACAGAGATTCTTTCACATCGAATGTTCTACAAACTTAGTAATGTTCATTTAATAAAAACGAAAGCGAAATTATCACACGAGTCTAGTAAGTAATTTTAAATTACGTAAAAGTACTTAAAAGTAAAATATTGAAAAGGTGTTTCATATCATTTAAGTTGGACATGTTTGAATTGCACCTCGTATTAGAATACCAAACATAATTAGAAACCTATTGTATCTGACCATCGGTGTGCCGTTGCGACTCAATAGGTTAATCTCTCCAGCTCAACTAAATGGTTTTTACGTGTATGCGTGTGTGCGATGGTTGAGAAACAATTGCTTGAATTCCAGTACCTTAGACTGGTATCTAACATTGTTATGTAATATAATAAAATTCAAACGCGGTAGCAAGTTCAAAACAAAAAGAAAAATCCACCAAACGGAAACCTTTTTTACCGAATTTCCTATGCTGCAACAGCTACAATGTGTTAAGCTTTTTCCAAGCTCTGGTTGAACGATGCAGCTCAATTAATCGGTCGTCCAGCACCAGTCACCATCAGACTTTTACAAAGCGAGCTTTGGGTGGTAAACATTCAAACTGTGCTTGACGTTTTATTTACTTTGGACTGGAATTTTCTGTTCCACTTTAAACTGATATCATAAATTTAAGTTTGTGGATTTCATGCGTAAATTGTTAAACAGATTTGCATGAAGCTTGGCATTTGAGTACGTCATGTCCTGGATTAGCAAATAGATTACTTTTTCCGAGAATTCTCGGAAATGCTATTGCGTTACCGTGAAATATTCCTTAAACTTTAATATTATATAAATTATTGTACTCTACTACCAATTTACAAAAACGAATACTGTTCTATGAATTTATTATCACAGCCGTCAGGATTCTGTCAATCAGTATTGTAAATTCTTCCTCTATCCAAATCAATTAAATTGACGACTGCGGCTTGTTGTTTTTAAACACCAAGACAACGCAGTCGTAATTAAATGCAAAAAGATGCACATCTACTGTTTGTAATTCAGTAAGCTACTGGCTATATGAACGTCAGATGCAGTAAAAAAGATAATCTCTAAATTAACTGAATTAATGTTTACACATAATATTATGATTATTATAAATCGCTTATGTATGCAAAGTCAGCAAAATAAGTAACTAAAGTTTAACAATTTCTAAAAGTGTTTCATGATTCCTAATTATTATTCTGTATTAACGAACTGTAATATTTACTATATTTTGAGTATTAATTATATAAAAACTAAATTTTGTTTAATGAAATTACGGTTTTACGGATTAAAAAATCTTTATTTCTCTAAGATTCAATTAGGCGTATTAAGTAATTTAAATTTTATTGTTGTCTTTAAAGGTAGAGGACATCAATATCTTACCCATGCGTATCAACTGGCTCACTGTACAATCGGCGTCTGTGATTAGTTCGTTTATTATTACCACTTTCGTCTTAAGAGCAAGTACGGTCCGCGGTATTATGTGCTCTAAGGTCAATGTCACAAATATGTTCAGGATTACTTAAGCTGAAGTTAATTACAACACCTAAACCTAATACACTTCGAAACAAGATGAATGAGATGATAGCTCCTCTCATTTTCCTGGAACTTTCTTACAGTATGAGCAGCTAATGGACGAAATGCCCATTAGCCGAAACCACACGGCAAATCTGTTAATGGTAATGTTTTACATCACGTCTCTCGTATGTGGTTCTGAGTGATGTTACGAATGTACTATAACTGTGTTTTTGAATTACGTTCGCTCTGTGAGAGTGATGGATTGTTATTACTGTGTCAAACTCAATATTTGTCTGAAATAATTCGTGCATTTATAATGCTGATATTTATAAAATGTGTTTCTTAAAATATTTTATGCTTTGTACACATGTTAAAACGTATATATGAGTAATTACGAATTGATGGAATGGTTCTGCGTAATACTCGCGTAGATATTGTATCAATGTATATTTTTACTGCACCACAATATTGGTAAATGCGGCTGCTACACATGAGAGGTCAGGTTCGGTACAGTTAAGAAGTTTTATGTAACATCACAGATATTGACACTGTTCCCCTGACCGTTCTTTTACCCCGGTGAGTCTGACATAACCCCTCCGCCTGTGCCCGCGAAGGGGTATGCGTCAATTCATTTCACCACGTAAAAAAAAAGAAAATGTACTTGGTCTATCTGTGTGCCAAGATTCATCCAAATCCATTAAACAGTTTGCGTGTGAGTGCGTAACATGAATTCAAAGCCAACTGTTTTTGTTAAGTTTGTTTCTCGGGCAATGTCGTGAGCCTCTTATATAGCGTAAGAGATTTTCTCTAGCACCAGCAGAATACTGAGGAGTAGACAGGCATACGTATCTTTATAATATACAGGGTGTCCGGTAATTAATGGATAACCTTGAAATGTCTTATAGTAGAACTGAAGGCCGTTCAGAAAAAGGAAAAATAATTTAAAAAATTTATTAAAAAGTGCAAGCTTTATTAGCATAGCATACTTTTGATATATTCTATCTATTAGCATAATTAGTGTTTAATAATAAAACAACAAAAAACCGATGAATTTCATTCATTTATGGTCGTAGTATACAAGAAAGTTATACATGGTAATTAAAAAAAAAATCACTTATCTCAGGTAGTAGTTAGGATAGATTTTTTTCATATTTTTTTCTGAATGGCCATCAGTTCCACTATAAGACATTTCCAGGTTATCCATTAATTACCGGACACCCTGTATACTTTATGCACGTTTGTAGGCTTAAGGTAACCTTAACCTGGCATTTTGATAAATGGCAATTAATAAAACAGTAATATAGTATCAGCCGTGTTAGTATTCATAACAGCTATGTGACTGCTTGACACGGGCCTCTTCTCAGTAAGAGAAAGATTACCCCATAGTCCACCACTTTGCTTCAATGCAGGTAGACTTCACACGTCTTCAAGATCTCTATTAAGAACTTTTGGATGTGTAGGTCGCTCGTAATGATTGCCTTCGCCTTATTTTTCTAGTCTTTTTGACTACACGGATGACGTAGTGATTTCAGTGATCGCCTCGGCACTACCAGTGTACCGAGTATTGTGGGTTCGAATCCCACACGGTGTGATCAAATTGTGTAATCGACAAATGGTTGGCCCGAGTCTGGATGATCCCCCATTGATGAGACAACTCAATGGGGATTTGATAACTTTATTTTGGTTTTGTCCATAAATCCCCATTGCTAAGTTGATGATTGGTCAATAGGGATTTGTGGACAAAAAGTTCACAGATCCCCATTGATGAGGATACTCAATGGGGAATAACCCGTTCTTTGTGTCCGTTGTTTTTAAAGTCCCCCGCGATACAGGTATTATACCTAGTGCGGGCGTTGTTTTTATAAGATAAATGAGAGATTTTTTCTAGTCCCAATGCGACTAAAGAGATTTTTAATAAGCCTTAGTGACATTAGGTATGTTGGTTCAAGACAGTTTTAAGTAGATGACCGTCACTGTCATCTTACTCAGACTCTGTCCACTCATTAATTAGTCGTCTAAACTCCAGACATCTAGACTCGTACAAATGAGCCTTAAATGCCTCCAGTTTTTGCTGAGGCCGTCATTTTTTTGTGCTTTTTAACTGACTAGCTCAATTTAGATAAAGGATTTTATATTCATAATGATGAGCGCTGTAAATGGAAGCGGCGTTTTCAGTTTTAAATTAAATTTGTTTTAAATTGAAATTAATTACATTTTCTAATTTAATTACATTTACTATAAGGTATGTAAATAGATAAACATAACTGGACAGATTAAAAGAAAATATAAAAAATATTGTTTTGTATTCTATGGTGATATATTAAAGCCTTTGCGATAAGGCGCTTTGCTGTGAGTGGGAACCGGGAGAAAGATCTTAGTCCCTTTATTCATTGGCTGTGCATTGACTGTATTTAGGGATTGGTATGGGGTGACCTACCGTCATAGTGTTAAAAGCATTCATAGGTTACTATAACCGCGTTCAATTTAGTTCCACAACTAAATTCTATTTATTTTATTACCAAATTAGTTTATTTGTACACCAATATAATTCAGCTTACATCAAAATTACATAACATTAGAATGTACAAAGGGCGGTCTTATCTCTAACAGCAATCTCTTACAAGCACCCTTTGGATGGACGAACCAAAACGAAATAGTACTAAATAATGGGCAGTATTTTGTAGATGTTCATTTGTTTTGCAGACACTTTTATTTGTTATACATAATTTTTTCTAACTTATTTTAGGTACCTATCCCCGTGGTACACCTGGTTAGACATAATTCCACTGTTGTACTACGGGTCATAATAATAAATAGCAAAAAAAATATGTTACAATTGTTGAACCATGGGTAACTTTACTTCCCCGTGGTACAACCAGTTAAACATCGCAGTTGTACCACGGGTCGGTAGCCGTTCTAACGTATTTATATGTAACATAAAATATATATTATGATATACATAATTTTACATAAACTACGCATGCGTACATAATGTATCTTAATTACACATACATATAACACACGTATACCGTGCTGAAATAAAACGCACAAAACAAAGTGCCGAGACTCCGCGCTTAAATAATATTATAACCATTTATACAAAATATTAAACGCAAAATATATGTTACACCGAAACAAACATAAAAGATTCTAAATTGAATAATTTCATAAACAACATTGTCAGCTTGGAATTCCTCGCGCATAACAGACGATGAATATCCAACGAATTCATAAAAACGACACGGTTTTAAACAATTAGGTATGGCGTGAAATGGCAGATATGAAAAATGAATAGCGTAATGGAAAACTCAAAGGAACACATAACAATATGAATAAATAAATGCCAACGAAAAGTGAAAATGTTTCATTATTCAAACCACCGGGACTGACACCAGACGGATTGCGTTCTAGTTAAAAATATAAGCGAGTACTTATCTTCGCGTGAAGAGGGCTTCTGTCTTCGTATATTTGACCATCTAACGCTACTGCAGAATTCTCTGTCAAGAAAATAAAAATCATAAATCGATGGCTAAATTATCAAACTCCGAAACTCCATTTTACAAAATCATGTTTCGGATCAGTTTTGTGTATAATAACAAGGCAAATCGATTGGAAATCCTCTCAAATCCATAATAAAATTTAAAAAAATGTTATTTGCATAACGCGTAATTCCATGAAAGCTTTGAATATTTAACTGGGTAAATCCATTTTTATATTAACCCCATGGTTTTAATTGCATTATTTTAACGAAAGTTAATTTTTTAATCAGTAATTTTATATTATTAAATAAAATAAAAATAAGCGATTCCTCAAAAAATATTCAGCAAACAGTCATTTTCCCTTCTGTGAAATATGCCAAAATCAATTTATAAAGTTTGAAAAGCAGGGTTAACGTGACATTAACATATTTCTTAGGACTATCACTCTATTCCATGTCAAAGTCCGAAATACTATCCAACATGCAATACATATGAGCCAGTTTCTTTGCAATGTGACTTCTGAGTGAAGATTAAAATTTAATCACGCGAGCTCAAATCTTTCTCATTGTTTTCAATGCACAATATATCTTTGATTCAGTTATAATATGCTTATTAGCAACAGAAAGATTTCGAGTGTTACATAATGTTGTTTTATATTTTCGCGAATGTGATATACCTATTTAATTTAAACTTTTTACCTGGATTTTAATTCATAATGCCCTAGTATAAAAATGTCCTAGATACAGGCTCGGTCTAGTTTAATTCTATGTATATACTTAAGTATTAGTGAATGTTAAAATGCGTTTAATTGCTTAATGTAACCGCATATTAATTTACTAGCGGTATGCGATTCGACTGCGTGTGTCAAATGCATGGTTGTGTGCGTGTAGTATTTTTTCGATAATTTAGTGTATGTATAATGCATATTTTATAAAAATATTAGGATTTGCCACTCCTTCTCCATATAAACTTTAACTGTGCCAAATTTCATACTCCTTCATCCGCGCAATTGTCTTAAAAAGGGGTACAAAGTTTTTGCTTCACGTATAAAGACGTAAGTGTTTTTTAATCATGAAATCATAATTATTATGAGTATCTTCTTTTAAGAGAAAAACAGTAATGAGTGGCATTCCGTTACTATGTTTTACCCTGTATTACTTAAAGGGGGAAACCCAGTAATTCTACAAGCTAACTTACCTACCTCTTTCACATAATGTTCCTTTTATCTAATATTTAAATACAGGTGTCAGCAACGCGCGATTGATGTCTCTGGTATTATAAGCGATCATAGAATAATTAACCGCTTACAGAAGAAATTATCGTTTAGAAACTTATGACATTCGAGTTGACAAAGTTTTTTTTGGTAACCTATTATAATCAGTTAAAAGGTTTGCTTTGTGCAATATAAAATACATAGTAAAATCATAACCAAAACACGACAAAATACACGTCAACACAGAATTTATTCATAAGGATTTTATTGCCCACAAAATGAGTTACGAATAAATTTCTAATAAAAATATATCCGCCGAACAAGTTGATCGCGTAGCTCTAAGCTAGACAAATCCGTGTCATAGTGTTGTTTGATTTTTGAAGGTTTTATGGTTACGACTTTCTATTCAGGTCTGACGGAATGTTTTCTGTTGTAAATATTTTGTGATGTAACCATCTCTTTGTCTGAGAAAAATATAGGTGTAGATGCTGTAAGTTACTTTGTAAAAACTTCTGCTCTAAATCACATTGATGATGCCACTGCGACAAGAATATTTTAATTTTAGTTTATAATTATCACAGCATATATTTAATTTTTAAATTTTACGCTTACCTAAACGTCGCAATAACTGCCAATTGGGAGACATGAGTTAAAATCAAAGCATTTAATGCAATTCGTGAAGGAAAACACCTTTTCCTCTTCACTCCGTGAAGCCTCCTTGAGAAGATAATATTTATTAAATTTTCAAGTGATTCGAATATTCTATAATATTGGTAATTATTCGAATACATCATGTGTTATTATTTATTTACTAGCAGACCCGACAATCGTTGTTCTGCCATATACATTATTTCTTAGCGGTATAAAATATACTTTACGACTTTCCTAAATCTTTTTTTTATGGTGTAGATGGCAAACGAGCAGACGGATCGCCTGATGGTAAGCGATTACCGCCGCCCATGGACACCCGCAACACCAGAGAAGTAACAAATGCGTCGCCCGCCTTTTAAAAAGGAGTACGCTCTTCATTGAAATTAAACTACTATATACGGATTTTATCGCGTTCTTTATTTATCACTGTATTACAAAATTTTGAAAATATTACTCTACTACTACTATTGATTTTATTTGACTAATTTATAAGCTAATAAAATTATTTAAACTATTAAATCTATTTATTTTTGGTTTACACTTTCCCCGACGTTTCGGGTGCTTTTCAGCAGCCATGGTCACGGGGAGACTAAGATGGTAGTTGTCTCAATGTTCCAGTGTAGTTATTTCAAAGTACCTGAACATAATTTAATTATTGGTGTTTCTATTTACGCAGAATGAGCTCAAAGTATCATGAAGTCTAGCTGTGGTTTGTTTCTTCTTGGGTTTGACTATTTGAAGTACTGGATCCCAAGCTGGTGGTACATTCCAACCATCTTCTCTATTGAAATTGGGATGTTTTTTAATTTCAATAGCCTCGCGAAGCATCCTTGGCAGGAATCGGTGTTCTTTAGCGAGAATCTGTGGTTTGTCAAATCTCAGGTAGTGGTTGGTCCCCTGTTGTACGTGTTCACACACAGCAGACTTCAACGAGCGTTTGTGTTTTACGTCAGCTATGTGTTCTTTTATGCGGGTGCCTATGCTTCTCTTGGTTTGACCAATGTATGAGAGTCCGCAGTCACAATCTATTTTATAGACCCCTGCATCTTGTAAAGGTAATTGGCACTTGACGGATGGTAAAAATTGACTTATCTTCGTTGGCGGCTTGAAGTATGTGTTGATTGAAGCTCGCTTCAAGATGTAGCCAATCTTGTCAGTGACACCCCTTACATAAGGCAGTATAGCAGGCTGGCGCTCGACTGTGGCTGGCTAGAAGATCTACAAACTAAGCGCGCAAGATATGTAACATCTTTAAATTTCTTGAAGAGATGTCGTGATCACAGTCTCATTCCTACGTGTGTCAAGATATCAGCCAAGAAAGACATACGAGGAAGCGCTAAGATCTTAAAACAGGCAAGTCAAAAGTTATTAATACAAGTTATCAGAGAACATCGCGCTGACTTACGCAGCACAAATAGGAACGTTGAGATTTTGTCTAATGAAATACAGAGATTAATAACTCCATTTGATTTTAAACAATGCATCAATGCTATAAATCACAGAGAAAGATCAAAATATAATGCGTGTAAAACGAACAAAATTCAAAAATATGAAAAATTATTATCAAAATCAAATGCCAACAGCAAGAAACGAAACGTCAATGCACGGACCAATGACACGCCGCCGTCATCTCAAAGACAAGCAGTTATTAATCTGTCAAAACAAACTTTAGACAAAGCAACCGAAAAAGTATTAAGTAGAGGTTTAAATTATGCAATAACACCGGCTAGGATACCGTATGAGGCCATTATTTGCAACGTCGAGGACTGCCTAGTCAAGAATAACATAAGAAAGGAAGATTTGGAGGCTATACGTCAGGATATTTCATCGGTCTTGCGTCGAAGTGAAGTGCCCAGACCGAATCTTCCCAAAGATGAATTCGTCGCATTGAAGAACTTGCGGGCTAGGCCAGATATTACAGTACTCCGTGCAGATAAAGGAAACGCTACGGTAATAATGGATACGTCAGATTATAAACATAAAATTGAAAATTTACTTTCGGATGAAACAACATATAAACAGGTTAAAACAGACCCTACAAACAAAATATTGAACAAAACCAAAGACATCATATATAAATACTCCGAAAGACTAGATCTAGACGTTAAACAATTAATACCAGCTTGCGTAAAACCTCCAAAGCTGTATGGGTTACCAAAAATACACAAGGAAAACGCTCCTCTACGTCCTATTGTGAGTCAGATCGACACACCAACTTACAGATTGGCTCAGCACGTAGCGAATATACTCTCACCACTCAGAGGCAACTCGAGAGCACATGTAAAGGATTCATACCATTTTGTGAGTGAGATTAAACACCTATGTCTCACTAACAATGAAACAATGGTTAGTTTTGATGTACAGTCATTATTTACATGCATACCTGTACATGACTGTATTGAAATAACTAAAAGGAAGCTAATAGAGTACAATATGCCTGAGGAATATGCAGAACTACTTAAACATTGCTTAACAACTGGCTATCTGTTGTGGGACAATAAATTCTACATACAAGTCGATGGTGTGGCAATGGGCTCCCCAGTATCGCCTGTTGTTGCCGATATATATATGGAGGACTTCGAGGCTCGAGCTTTACAGACTGCCCCCATCACACCCAGGATTTATAAGAGGTTTGTAGATGATACTTTTACAATATTACCAACAGATAGTGTTAGTGTATTCCTAGAACATCTTAATTCCATTAATAATAACATCCAATTTACTATGGAATTAGAGGCAAATAATTCATTAGCATTCTTAGACGTACTTGTCATCAGGAATCCTGATCATACTTTGAGCCACACCGTGTATAGGAAAAAGACCCATACAAATAGGTACTTGAACGGTGAATCTCACCACCATCCTAAACAGTTAGCTACCGTGGGAATGTCTTTGTTTCAGAGAGCCCACGGGATCTGTGACAAGAAACACCTGGACGCCGAGCTTCAACATGTCAAGCAAGTACTGCAAGACAACAAGCTCCAACAGCCGCGCCGCTGTCACAGATCCCGAGAAAAGCCAGCCACAGTCGAGCGCCAGCCTGCTATACTGCCTTATGTAAGGGGTGTCACTGACAAGATTGGCTACATCTTGAAGCGAGCTTCAATCAACACATACTTCAAGCCGCCAACGAAGATAAGTCAATTTTTACCATCCGTCAAGTGCCAATTACCTTTACAAGATGCAGGGGTCTATAAAATAGATTGTGACTGCGGACTCTCATACATTGGTCAAACCAAGAGAAGCATAGGCACCCGCATAAAAGAACACATAGCTGACGTAAAACACAAACGCTCGTTGAAGTCTGCTGTGTGTGAACACGTACAACAGGGGACCAACCACTACCTGAGATTTGACAAACCACAGATTCTCGCTAAAGAACACCGATTCCTGCCAAGGATGCTTCGCGAGGCTATTGAAATTAAAAAACATCCCAATTTCAATAGAGAAGATGGTTGGAATGTACCACCAGCTTGGGATCCAGTACTTCAAATAGTCAAACCCAAGAAGAAACAAACCACAGCTAGACTTCATGATACTTTGAGCTCATTCTGCGTAAATAGAAACACCAATAATTAAATTATGTTCAGGTACTTTGAAATAACTACACTGGAACATTGAGACAACTACCATCTTAGTCTCCCCGTGACCATGGCTGCTGAAAAGCACCCGAAACGTCGGGGAAAGTGTAAACCAAAAATAAATAGATTTAATAGTTTAAATAATTTTATTAGCTTATAAATTAGTCAAATAAAATCAATAGTAGTAGTAGAGTAATATTTTCAAAATTTTGTAATACAGTGATAAATAAACAACGCGATAAAATCCGTATATAGTAGTTTAATTTCAATGAATAACATTCGCGTAAACAGAAGACAATATTATGGAGTACGCTCTTTTTTTGAAGGTTTGTAGGTCGTATTGTTCTGGAAATACCGCAGGCGACAGTTCATTCCACAGTTTAGTAGTGCGAGGCAGAAAATTTCTGGAAAAGCGCACTGTTGTGGACTGCCAACCATCTATATATATGATGGGAATGGAAATTAGGTCGCGTAGGATGATGGCGAAAAGAGGCGGCAGGGATCAATCCGAACAATTCCTCGGAGCACTCCCCATAGTAAAAGCGATAGAAGATGCATAGCGAGGCCACATCTCTACGTAGCGCCAAGGGGTCTAGCCGATTTGAAACAACCCGGCAGTCGACGATGCGAGTCGCTCTCCGTTGAATGCGGTCTAGAGGGAGAAGCTGGTACTGGGGTGCCCCTTCCCAAAGATGAGAACAGTATTCCATGTGAAGCCAAACCTGCGTCTTGTACAGTAGTAGGCGGTGGCTCGGCGTGAAATACTGTCTCGATCTGTTGAGCACGCCAAGCTTTTTCGAAGCTAATTTAGCCTTACCCTCTAAATAGCCGCGGAACTGGACTTCACTCGATATGTCTACACCAAGTATTCCAATATTGGCTGAAGCAGTTATGGGGATGTGCTCAAAACGAGAAGATACGACCAATGGTATATTTCTACCAAATATAAATAAAAATCATGAAAATTGTAGTCCTGTCATAGGAGTGCGACCACAAACACTGTGACACGAAATTTTTATATAACTATATAGATTAAGTTTTTCGGAGAAATGGAAACATATTAGAGTAAAAGGTACAAAAGGCACATTCGTACAATAGGCACATTCGTACAAAAGGCATGCGATGATGAAAGAAAATAAAAAAAAATATTTATGGCGTTATTAACAATGTTCCATCAAATTTTATTTCAATTAATCGAATCATATTCGAATAATTATTAGCCACAATGAATTGTTCAACTACCGTATTCAAGCAAAAGTAGTGACGATCAGGTATCATGAAAACGATCTTTTCGTAACCGTCTCCAACGAGTGAAAGTGGGAGATTGGGTCAGTCACGATCTTCCAATTGCACATGGAGTTCCGCAGGGCAGTATCCTAGGTCCCACATTATTTTTGAGCTACATAAATGATCTCTGCAATATTAATATGACTAGTGGAAGAATAATAAGTTTCACGACTGATACAGTGCTTATGTTCGAGGGAGACTTATGGTCACAAGTCTACACTTACACGCAAATGGGTTTTATAGAGTAATGTCCTGGCTAGCGTGTAACAAGCTCTCACTAAATGTAGACAAAACAAAATATATGAGATTCTCACTTAAAAACGCCCCAATGACGTTCGCCGATTTAATCATAATTGCCCATTGCAGCTCGTATCCCATTTCTCTTAATACTACTTGTTCTTGCCACATCCTACAACATATCTAAAATATCAAATATCTTGAAATCACCGTCGACGATAAGCTCAGCTTCCACCCTCACATTGACCAGTTAGCAGGTAGAGCTTGAAAGATAGTACATATTTTTTTAAATTTGCTCCATGTGGCAGAGTCTAATATCGTAAAAACGATCTATCTTGCATTTGCTCAGTCTATCCTATCATACGGTATTACTGTATGGGGAAGAGCAACCAAAACATCTATGTTAAAAGTTGAAAGAGCACAGAGAGCAATCCTAAAAGTTAGCAATTTCCTAACGTTCATGTATCCAACTAGGGACCTGTACGAGCTCACGGGTGTACTGACTGTTCGGCAACTTTTTATTCAAAATACGATTCTGCGCCAGTATTCGCAAATTAAATTTAGCCCCACCACGCTACAAAATAAACGTCGCAGGAACGCAGTATGTACAAAACACCGTTTCTGTACAGCCTTGGCTCAAAGTCACTTTCGGTTCCTTAGGAGCTACCTATATAATAAAGTAAACACGAAATTATCCGTATATCCCTTAACCAGACAAGGGTGTAAACACATATTGCTTAACTGGCTACAAAGGCTAGATTACGAATGTACCGATAAATTACTTCTCGTACCTTCCTAATGAAATCCTACTCATCTGAAATATACAGAACACAACACAAACATACACTCACACACACATACATACAGTCACACACACATATTTACACTCACACACGCACACAAATAGTCATACACACACAGCCCGTACGTTTAAGTCTTGTTTTTTTTTAAGTCATTTATACTTGATATTAACCATAATTTTTAATCAAAACTCTAATCATTACTCACAAAGGCGTACTTTAGTTTAACGACGCTATTAATACTTAACCGATTGAAACTTGAAAGTCGCAGTATACCCTTTGACTGCTACCTCTTTGGAACTGAAACTTTGTAACCACAACACTGCGTGTAACTGGTGATTAATCTTACATCTTGTTATAAAGTGTTATTGTTCTTTGATTTAACGCGCAATTAATTATAACTTGTTATTTTTAGACGGTTTACTCACGCGAGACATTCGTTCTCTGATGTATTAAATTATTTGTTTCTTAATGTCAAACATTATTCCATTGTGCGAAGAATAGGTCTCTTTACCATATAAGAACTACACTGTCTAAATATGGTTTGGCAGATTTTACATATCCTCCAAAATCAGGATACACTCGAAGATGCAAATGTTTTCTTCAACGTTAAAGTCATAATTAACTATTGAATATATATGACGAAGCGCGATGGGTTGAATATCTCGATATACAGATAATAACTATAGTGTTTTGCCATTTTGTGTATTGCACATAAATAATATTTATATGTTTTTATTAAAACGAAGGTCAATCAACCTTGATAGGTGATATATAACTTATTTAGAACATGCTATAGAACTGTATATACTAACCAAAGTAACCTTTTCTCCTCTCGGTCTTGCTGTAGCAAGACCAGAAGTTATGTCAAAACGATACGTTTTTTATAATTTTGACTTGTACTGTCTGATACCAGAACCTAATGTAAGCAAAACAGATTTAGATAAAATTAATACATGCATATATAGATTCACGCCTGTTTCTCAGAGGGGTAGGCAGAGACTTCGGATTTCCATTTCCTACGGTCCTGACACATTTATATGGCTCTATTCACTAAAATCATAATATATCATATTGATATTAATTTTATCTGAATCTGCTTTAAGAAAAGATCGTAGAATGAGCAGCGACTATTTCAAGGTGATAGCCACATTTTGAGGGCACCAGGTCTTGGCTTAAATAAAATTAAATTGTTAGCTTCCTAGTTAGTTAAGTGCATGTATTTGGAAATCATTTTTTAACAACCTCGCCGGCTAATCCAAGGCTGTCAAAAAGCAACCAAGATTTCAAAACAATTCAATAATCTCCAATGAATACTAAACAAAACATTTTAAGTAACGTCGGTTTATTTCAATCTACAAAGGCAACTCTTCAACCTAAATCCGCCACGAAAACTTACTAAAATCCTAGCCCTCTAATTAACCAAACGATTAAACCATCCAAACAGATAACAGAACTCTGTAATTCTGAAGACAATCGCCTGTCGGGTCCCAACTTTGGGAGTGACGGCAGAACAATCAATCTTTTTCAATGCCCGATCCCTTAGCATACAATGAATAGCTGCAAGGTTTCAAGAGGACATTAGAACTATTCAGTAATTCCACATCGAATTTGTTAACATCTATCTGTCTTGTAAAGGATGGATTTATAGATCCGAAGACAATGAAATATTTTAGCGTGTTTTTGGAATGGGTTACTGGAAGTAAAATGGAGATTTTGTTTTTCTGAGATTGTTTGTTTTTATTAAATGTCAGTTCCGATTTATTGAGCTATGCTAAAATGTAATAGTAGATAATAAAATATCACAGTCAATTTACAATTAAATTAAATGTAAACAATTAAATTAAATTAATATTTAAAATAAAAAAAATAATTGACTGCACGGATGTAGTGATTTAAGTGGTCACCTCACTGCTGCCACTGAGCCGAGTGTTGTGGGTTTGTACCCCACACGGGACAAGAAATCTGTGATCCACAAATGGTTGTTCCGAGTCTGGATGTTCTTTGTATCCGTCATTTGAATGTTTGTAAAGAACCACGAGACACAGGTATAACTCCTGTGCGCAAGTTTTTCTAACTTAAACAAGTGAGAAATGGCAATGAATTGCCGTAAATCTTAGAGTTCGAAAAAATGGATCACGTGACCTTGAGGTCAGAGGTCATTTCGGGGTATATCCATTATGCTGAGTCGAATGGCGTTGACCGCGAGTCCCACACACTTACGGTTCTTGAGTTAAAAGTTGTATACCAGACAGACGGACAAAGCTGTCGTATAAGAGTATTTTCGAACTCTGAAAAATATAAAGTATCCTCTTAGAGTAACTATAATAATCATCGTTATACCAATATAACTACCCAGCTTATTCTGTTTAAAACCGTCTAGAACTGTCATGCACTCCTTTTATTAATGTTAATTATAAAGTAATGACTAATATCTTAATTAGGGAAATTTGCCTTTATTTCTTTGGTGACTAGTGTGATTGTAACACACGCAAAGGTCACACGAATTAAAGATATCATAATTTACTATTACTAATAATAATAATAATATTCTATCACATGTACACACAGCGCCATCTAGCCCAAACTAAGCAGAGCTTGTATTATGGTTACTAGACAATGGATAAACATACATATATACTTTTTTGTAAATACATACATATTATAAATAGAAACACCCAGACCAAGACAAACATCCATGTTCATGCACACAAATGTTTGATTTGTGCGGGAATCGAACCCGCGACCTCAGGCGTGGCAGTCGGTTACACTAACCACTACGCCATTGAGGCCTACAATTATTATTAGCCTGAACATCGACTTTTATTAGTTACTATGTCTTTAATATTATACGCGCGTTCGTTATCATGCATAAATATATATCACCTACGTAATAGAAGCGTACTACTACTTTTAAACTGTTATATATTTTTTTATTTTATAGTGACAATTCTCGAGACACAAGAATTATTCCCAAAGAATAATTCATGTAACTCGTGGAACTTTACAAATATTCAAACATACCATATATTGGTATGTTTGAATATTTGTGGGTATTCGTGGATCACACAAGTTTTTGTCCCGTGTGGGGAACGATCCCTCGCCACTGGCGAAGCGACCATTTAAACTATGACGCCGGGTCGGGCATACAAAAAGATATTGGGTTTTCCTGATTAAAAATCTCAATACGAGCCCGGAGATAGGATGTTGGCGGTATTAAACCTTTTGCCTCGGAAAGCACGTAAAGCCGTTGGTCCTACGCTTGATCTCTCTCCAGTCGTGTCGGGTCACCGTCTCATCGGATCATGAGCGTTAGGGAACAGTGAGTGCACTTGCGTTTGCGCACATACTTGTGCACTATTATATCTCTTGCGCAGATGGCCAGTCCCGCCGTGGCCGAAATTCGGTCTGGAGGACATAATCATTATTGTTTATTTATCAAAAGATTTAAATTAACAACTGTAAATGTAAGTTTACGTCAGTAGATAGAGAGATACGTAAAACCACACCCAAATAAGTTAAGTAAGCTGTTAGATATTAGCGTGCAACATACACTCAAAGTATGTTCATAGTATTACTATAAGTGTAAATAAAATACATAACTAAAGCGCAGTTACGTGCCTTATAAATAATAAATTCAGTCACAAACCTCGTTACAAACTCCATACAATTGTCAACTTGAATCATGTACATCAAATTAGCCGCCATGATTCTCGTAAAAGTTGTACAATTAAAATGTTCTAGCAAATTTTTAAAATAAATTTCCTTAAAGGCTTAATTTAACTTTTCGCATGTGGCTATTAAAACTCGTGGCAACTTTCACGAGGGGCGGTAATTACAAAAACTGTGCATCGCATTGGTCCATTCTGGACGCTAGTCTGTGCAATACTGTGCTACTTCGCACAAATGTCCGGTGAGTTGGAATGTTCTAGAAATGACCTTTGTTCACAGAACTGGTATGTGCTTGTTATGATGCGGGCGTGTGACTTTTTGAAAGGCTAAGAAATATATGGCGTACATTGAGCTTGACGTGAATATGGAAAAGTAATAAGCCGTGACATTTTTTTAAAAGGTTGTAGCGAAGGTTAACTTTCAACACGTCGTAGGGTTATTATACAGATTGCATGTCAGTACAAATTGGGTATTTGAAGAAGTGTAGAATTTGCTCATAATAATTTGTTTACGTAATTTCTATAGTCATGTACCATAATTTGAAAATTAGATATAAGAGTTGCCAGGTTATTTAAATGTTGCGCAGAATTTTGTATAATTCTAGTAATATTTTTTACATAAGTAATACAAAAAGTGAATATTAGTAAAAATGCAAGTAATTTTAATTAAAATATCCATTGATTTTCTAATACACATTCGTTTCTGATAATGCGCAAGCAACTACCTTTGCCGATCATAAGATACTTTCGTGCGGTCAAAGAGCACAGGTACAATACATCGGATCACAAAGGGTATGCATCTTACCTGCATCCGTTTTGAGTGAATACTAGTTTTAAAGCATCAATTCCTTTTTTATTCTAAAAGCCAAGAAAAGAAACTTGCGCTTACCAAGATCTTACTACCTCATCTACTATGGAAGCAGTTTCCACAAATTAACTTCCACCGTACACGAGATGAACAGCTGATGCATATACTATGTTTTATATTCTATTTCATACTTTACGATGTACTACACTTAGTGTTGTCTGAGAAACACAAGAGAATGCTCTTCTGTGTGTATTACGAGTTTATATTTTATGTCAATGTAGCAGCAGTGCATTGCACTTGACACACGAAAATTAAAATCAGTAAAATTGCAAATAAAATATTTCTTTTTAATATTATAGGTGTGTTTTTAAAATTTTCAAATTTAATTGCATATTTTTTTTACTATTACTCTACTACGGCTGTTAGTATATTGATATGTAATAAAAGTGTTTAAAACGCGGTAAAATCCGTATAAAGTACATAGTTAAATTCTAATGAATAATATTCGCGTAAACGTAAGACAGTATTATTATATCGAAATTAGGTATTTATAATTACACTTGCATCGTTGTTTCGATTACTTTTCAGCAAATATGGTCACGGGGAATTTAACCTATTGAGTCACAACGGTTCACCAGCGGTCAGGAACAATAGGAATTCAATTGTTTTAGGCATTCCACAATTGATAGGTGTTTGCCTCAATCTTGAAGTGTGGAGTTATTTCACAGTACCCAAAATTTTTTTGATTATTGATGATTATATTTACGCAAATAAGCTTAAAGTATCTTGAATTATTGCTTTTACTTCTTCTTGGCTGTTGAAAACGGATTACTGGATCTCAAGCTGGTGCTACATTTTAATCATCTTTTATATTAATTCGGATATTTATTCATTTCAGTAGCCTCATAGTGCAGTGCAATAAGTGACAATCTGAAATAGTAAATCTTGATTTTAAGACAATATATAGGTATATATGTACGTAGTCTTATCATTGAATTCTCGGGGATAATACCTATATCTTCGGAGATATAGGTATTGTCACGCGGACCGCACGTGTCATGGAGACTCGCGAGTCAGAGTGGAGGTGGCGCCCCTCATCCCCTCCTGCCGGCGGTAGCCGATATATAAGCCGAGGTTGCTATGGTGTCAGACAGACTCCAACCCGCTAGTGGTTGCGGCGATAAACTACACTCCATCTAGGATATCGAAAGTAGGCACATATTAGATGAACCAGATGATAAGATTACACTCGCTCAAGATAAAGCATACACGGCGCGCGAAGCCATACAAAGTCGTCCGCGGTTCCACCCTCACCGCAGAGGTCGGAATACGAATCGCGTTAACGTTAACCCCGTGGATCACCTTAGATCCACGTTGTCAACAACGCCCTAACCTGAGGTCCGTGGTAGTCCGCCCTTGGGGGTGAACGTTGTCTAGCTTACTTTATAATGGATTGGGAGCCTTCTACGCTCACCCACAATCCGCATAAAGTTGTCATGGCCATCTGAGGCCAACAACAAAAACACAAACAAAAACAAAGTTGCAATCCCCTTCCGCTGTGCTGCCGTGACGAAGTATCTTCTATTGAGACCACGTAGCGAGCCTTTTAAGAACCACGTCCTGATCTTCTGCTTAACGTCTAGCCTAATATTATTTTATATAATTCTGTTTCATCTGTACAAGTTGTTATCTAATACAACCTTTATATTGTGTAGTATAATTCTTAATTATCTCCACTTAATTAATTCCCACATCAACCACGCCTCTAAAGCAGGTTAGACTAACTAAAATGTTACAATATTATATATAGATATTTCTTAATTTCAATGGCCTTATAATGCGAATGAGTGAGAATCGCAAACAGTAAATCTCGATTTTAAGGCAATGCATACATAGTTTGGCCATTCGTATCCCTGAAGGGCTAGCCAGAGATGTATTTACGCATACATAACCAGCTATACTTTTAAGGTTCATCGAAACAGAGATCGAACCTATTGCCTAATAGGCACAGTTTTATCATACCCAGGAATAAAAGCCAAGCCATCATGCACAACGGTAGAATTAATTGCGCCACCGAATCATTTTATGATAAATTCAATTTATATATATTAAAACGAGTAAGTCTACACATATGTACATAGTAGGGTATTATAGCTGGTTTACATCAATAGTAACATAAGCTCTGCAATGTAACCAGTAGAAGATAGAATTTGAACGTAAAAAGCTTACAGCACACATCAAGATAAATCGAAGCGATTTAACTGCGCCAACAGATCTCGTACAGTTCCATTCAATCGGGTTCCATTATTGGTGCACTGTTCGCAGTAACGTTAGATCACTGCTTGCAAACCATTTCGGTATTTGATGTTCATAATATTGCCTTGTAAGTACATTTAAAATCGGTAATCTGCTATTCGGAATTCGGCAATTGCTGCAAGAAATATATTTCAGATATGTGTGATTATGCATCATGGTTGTATTTAATTTGCTCGTTGTATTGAATGGTTGTTTAAACGACAAACAAATCATACATTCACTAACGTAAAAATAGTGCGTGAAAATTTCAAAGTTTATAAGTATTTAAATAATATATCGTTTCGTTAAAAAAGTTATAATGTATTGAGATCTCTATTGAAGTATAATTATGTGCTTCGTCGTTTAAGTCAACTCTCACATACAGTTCGTTTCAATGTAATATTTTCAAGGATGGCTTAGCGATTTAAGTAATTTTTATTCACAACTGCATTGAATAATGGGTTCAATCTCCACTCGGGATAAAATTGTTATGGTTCACAAATAGTTGTTCTGAATCTGGACATTTTTTGTGATCATTGTTGTAAAGTTCCCCTTATTACTGAAGTTATTTGTATTACAATATCAGTTAGACATCATACTTGCACTCAGTAAATAAACAAGAACACTCAACACTCGATACAATCCAAACACAATACAACATAATATTGTCTTATGTTTACGCGAATGTTATACATTGAAATTAAACACTTTATACGGATTTTATCGCGTTGTTTATTTTACTTTAAACACTGTTATTACATAATGGGATCCAGTCATTCAAATAGTCAAACCCAAGAAGAAGCAAAACACAGCTAGACTTCATGATCCTTTGAGCTCATTCTGCGTAAATAGGAACACCAAAGATTAAATTATGTTCGGGTACTTTGAAATAACAAGCTACACTTCAGAACGTTGGGACAACTACCATCTTAGTCTTCCCGTGAACATGGCTGCTGTAAAGCAACCGAAACGTCGGGGCAAAGTGTAAACTTAAATTTAAATATAAATAGTTTTAATTAGAAAATATATAGCTTAAATTTAATAGTAGTAAAGTTCAATAATAGTAGTGTTAGAGTTATCAAAATTATGTAATAACAGTGTTTAAAGTAAAATAAACAACGCGATAAAATCCGTATAAAGTGTTTAATTACAACACAACATAATAATATAGAGCAATGTCTTGTAGATCATAACCGCCTTGCTGCAAATTTACACACAAACTTTAGACAGTTGGTAGGTCACGTATCACACGTAGAATGTCAGCTTATCTCCCCTCACAAGTCACGAAGAAGCTGAAACAGGTGGCCGTGAGCGACGGCAATCAAACGAACTTTACCGTGAAACACAATCTGGCAAAGTACAAACTATTATACTCATGGTGTTAGATGTCAGTAATGAGGTAAGGCTTCTTAAACACTTGACGGATTTGGCAGCTTTGATTTTACTAGCGTACACTTGGTTACCATATGGCGTATCAACACAAAAATTTGTTGGTAAATAGTCAAACACATGTCAAGTTTTTGGGATTGCCTGACAACAAAAATTTGTTAGTGGACGATCACAATAAACAAATATCAACTACTGGGGTTATTTGACTTAATGAGCAATAGGCAATCAAATCACCTGTCATGGGTATAATTTTGACACGTCCTTGATTGCGTCTTTCAGATACAGGATGTTAAACAAACAAAAAAGAAACAACAAAAAGTGACTAGCTTTGCATAATATTCATATTATTATGTTTTCTACTTTTATACTGAATATTACAAGTATTCAATGTACATATGTTTTCAGTCCTTGTAATATCAAGGGCACAGCAAAAACTTATCAGCACTCTCCATCTTGATCGATTTATCTAAATGTGTTTATACGATGGTCCAATTTAATAGTTTTGTAGTTAGAGTAGATTTCGATTTGTCTAACGGATAACCTTCAAATTAAATAGTAATATCCAATATAAAACACACGACATTGGAAAAGTTAGATTAAATCTCCTATTGAATAGAAGAAATGTCTAGAATTTCTATAAAACTACGAGAGCAAATAAATTTCGTAGCTGTTATTTTACTATTAAATACAATTATGTATGTAGTTAAAAAAATAACAATTCACCGTTTCTTTAATAAAAAACGAGCAAGTACTTGACTGGCATTGTTTCTAGGCCAATTGTCCTAAATTGATCTAAAATACCGAGACTGCAACAAACAATAATGTTTGCCACAGTACAAAGGTAGCGAACTTTTTTGTAATTTTGCTGTTTGCACGCTACAACGCGAGTCGTTCCCGTATCGTGTGTACGTTGTAGCCCAGCCTATTGGGCGCCATAGAATATAACATAAAGATGAAACAATAGAAACATTCAATAGTGAACCTTATATAAACGGAGATAAGGATCATGTAACTGCTGTACAAAATTTGCATCGTTCATTGACTCAATTTCTTGAACAAACGAATCGCCGAGATATCTTCGACCTACAGCGAGGGTGTGTGATTTCTGTATTACTTTTATCAGGCATTGATTTTGTCTAGTTGATTAGTTTATTTGGTAGAATAGTTTTAGTATCTGTTCATTGATCTCTAAGTAGAAATTCTATTCCACTCCTACTTTGTATATTACTCCGTACAAGATATCTAGATATTAAAGAAATACTTAAGTTCATACATTTTTTTGCACAAACAAGTAAAAGTTCGTAATGATTTTAATTCATCACATTTTTTAAATAAAATCCTTTGACGTTTCCGTATTACGTATTTTTAGCAGGCCATATCATGTATCTCTCATATACTTGCTTTAATCTATTTATGAAAATTGATAATCTTAATATTTTGATTTTCTAGATTGACATCATCAAATTTTGTTGAAATTCGTTATTAAATTGCTTGTTATCTTTACTTAATTGCTAAAACTTCTGAAACATCGTATCACGCGTGTTAAATCCGGTCTTAACTAAAACATTCATTTGTAACGGATCAACAAAAGATTAACACTAGCAAACTTGAGACACTCCAATACTAATCCAAGTTTCCTCTTGTTGTCCAACTAACCTAACGGAATAGTATTGACAATTATTCGGCAACGCTGTATGCAAGCATTCAAAGCTCATATTAAATACCAAGAACCAATAATACTAAGTAAATTCTGGTGACCTCACAATCCAACTACGGATAGTTCGCAAGGTTCTAATTGATTTTCAATGTTTACTGGATAGGGACTTCCAACAATAGTTGGGTAAATAGGATGGTATCGAAGATTTGTGAGTTTATGTCTGATTAGTTCGGTGTGTTTAGATTTGTTCTGGGTTTAGTTATAAGGAAAACAAAAGGCTCGTATAGTGCGAAAACGAATAATTATTTTCTGTAGATAAAGATATGGATTTATATGCAAACCTTTAAACAAATCATATATGAGTATTGAGTATTATATTTTCATTGTATTAACTTACTGCCTTAGCATAAACTACTACCATCTATACACACCAGATGCATATATCTAGGTAGCTCCCTTATATAATAGCATCCAATTATTTGCATAATTATAGTATATTATCGCATAAACATCCAAAACTCAACAATTCCTCCTACAATCGTGACCCAAAAAACAGTTAAACGAAATAAAACAAAACCCTTTCTGTTGCAATTCCTACAGTAACATAAAAGTAAAACAAAAAACCAAATCCAATCAATCAAAAGTCCCTTCACCAGTACAATTTCAACCCAGTTTAATATTTTATTAGTGTACTACTTAGCTGCGCAGAAAGTTTTATAATGGTTCTGGAAGCGAGCCAGATATGGAGCGAGTTCACTATTATATTGTATAACGTTCTCGTTTTAACCCGGTCGCGTATTGTGCGCAAGCTTGTTGTGATCGTCGTGAGATAGTTGACTGACTGCGTTCTGGATTACTTTAGGTTTTCAATCAGATATTGTTTAACTAAACTCATTAAACAAATATCAGAATAGTTATATGTAAGTCTAGATGCTACATATTTATGAAGATTGTATTATGCAAATACAGGCATAAGAAATGAATTCGACTCCTCGTCAGTATGTTTATGTATTTATTTTTTGTAAAAGTGTCAAGCGTTGACTACTCGACCGATTGTCATGAAATTGCGCATACATGTTGTTAGGGGTACAGAAAAATATATAAGGTAACTTTCATCTATAAAAAGTACTGCTCCAGAATGAGCGAAGCCGTGGGCAAAAGCTAAGCATTTTTAGTATAATTTCTACAAAGGATGTTAACAACATTTGAAGTCATTACGTGAGCACTATTGAGATTTGTCACGACAGTTAGTGGATTATAGAAGATCCGTCGTTTGCTTACTAACCTCGGACGCTATTAAATTCAATCCTACCTAGCATTGCAGGTTGTTTGATAAGTACTACAAGCCTATACATTAAGATGTGACTAACAAACATAGGTCAGTAACAACCAGTTGCTGTTACATAATCGAACAATGTTATGTGCAGGGTAATAATAGCTGAGAACTCGAAGTGATTCAAAAGCAATGCACGTTTAAATGGTGATATACAAAAACCACAAGTTGCGCTGATACTAGAAAATATTACATAAAAATTGTCATTTCAAGATCTAGACAAAACTTCGAAAGATTGAACACGACTGTAGCACAGTATATTAAAAAGGCCGAATTCGATAGTTTGATATACCACTTGCTTTGATACTTAAATGCTATGCGTAAAGTTATTTTTAAAATAAAAGTTATTTGAATTATACGCCAAAATTAAAAAGTGCACATATTTTCAGTGGATGTTTTAAGAAGTTGACTATATATTTTGGATGTATAAAATACTGATAAATTTCGGGAAACATTATCAATAATTTCTAATTTTGTTAATCCTTCTACTGATCAATTATTGTGCTTATATAAATTGTAAGATTTCTGCAATATTGTGTTATTACAAAATCGCTGTGCTTGGTCAAACTTGTTGTGTTTTTGATAATTTGTCAAATATCACCCGTAGTGGATCCTAATAAACAAGACACTAAGAAAATGTTCATTTTAAAAAAAAAATCGTTTCTAATGTTTAATATTAACTTTCGGTAGTGAGTTATGGTTGTGGTTTCCATTTCAATACTCAATATCTTTATTGCACTCCATATGTTAGAATAGAAGAATAGTTTTATTTGTATAAAATGTAGGTACATAAGTTGGAATATTATATAATTGGAGCCATATACATTTTGTCAAACTGTGACATGCAAATCTTAATTAAAATCAAAAACACATTAACATTATAAATATTTCTCAAATTGTAAATTATTGCTTAGACTAATAATTGTTACATACACATGCACATATATTATAAGCTTTTACTACAATTCACATTCATTTTTGATAAACTTGAAAGTAATCTCCTAATGAGTACAGGGATTTATCACTTAGCCAGTCTTTGAATTTCTTGCAAAATCTGTGAGTAGGCATTTGTTTGAAATTACTTGGTAACTTGAAAATGCGGCCACACATTTACTAAGTAGTTATTAAGTACATAGCCGTTCTAGGTACTTTTTGCAATACAATTTTGTCAAGATGACTGGTGTTACGAGGGTATAAGTCTCTTGCTTTTTAGGGTTCCGTAGCCAAATGGCAAAAAACGGAACCCTTATGGATTCATCATGTCTGTCTGTCTGTCTGTCCTTCCGTATGTCGTTTTATATTATGTTACATGCTGCTACGGAACCCTTCATGGGCGAGTCCGACTTGCACTTGGCCGCTTTTTTTAAACAAGTTAGGGTGTTGCATAAAAAATTTAGCTGACTCTAGTATATACATACAGGGTAGAGTGAGTATACGAGACCGTTTGAAAAGCGGTTTGCAGGACTATCGTGGTGATATGGCATGAATGGCGCGAAAACATTTATTTTTGCCAAAAAAGCACGTTGTACCTCAATGGAGTTGCCCCACAATATGAGACCGTAGTACAGAGGATACATAGCAGTGATATGCCGCTAGCACAATATGTTCAGTGAAAGTTTATGTAATTTGTAAAGGACATAGACAAATCTGTTTATTTTACTACATACGTTTTCCAGCTTCCAGTTTAGATTTTTATCCAAATGAAATCCTAAAAAAGTTGTGATTTTGACCTCATTAACTTCGTGATACCTATGGTTTTTTTTATGTTTATCTATGGTTTACCGTACGTGCTAAATTTAATAAATTTTGTCTTATTTAAATTAACTTGCAAATTATTATCTTCGAGCAATATTATTATATTATTAATTGTATTACTAATGTCAGATGAAAATTGATTAATGTCAGCATTTTCATGACAAGTCATAATCAGAGAAAGATCGTCTGCGAATAATATACATACAAGAGTTGGAAGTAATGTCAGGTAAGTCATTTATATAAAGTAAGAATGACAAAGGGCCGAGAACACTGCCCTGGAGTAAAGCAAATTTATTAGTGAGAAAGCGAGATTTTTATATTTGTAGTTATTTCTTATCATTTATGTGTGGTATTATTACTAATTACTTTCTGCCTATTAAATATGTTTTAAGCCAACTGCAGGCTGCCTGTCCATTGAAGCGGAGCGAGGCTGTGGAGCGAAGAAACGGAGAAATATTAACCAATGGGATTGCAGACTGGAGCGGAGTGGAGATGTTATGCGATCCTATTGGTTAATATTTCTCCGTTTCTTCGCTCCGCTGCCTCACTCCGCTTCAATGGACAGGCAGCCTAAAGCTGGGCCTCTAATACCATATCGTTCGAGTTTTTGCAATAGTAGGTGATGTGACATCAGGTCGAATGCCCTTGACATGTCAAAAAAGACAACTTTCACCGTCTTATTGCTGTTTATATCCTCAACTAATTGTTTTACAGAGTATTTAATACTTACATTTCACAAACTAGGCACGTAATGTAGTTCCTTTTGCCAACTAATAGGCGTCTGCTTAATATCGGCGTAGATTCAGACTTAGCGCTGCTATTGAGAATTATCAGATACTAAATGCCTATTTCAAGAACTTTGTCTTACATATAAGCAGATTGTACTTATAAACGCAATCTGACGTAGTCGTTAACTTACACATAGGAAGAGGCTTACGTACAAAATAAAGACGAATAAAAAACTACAATTCAGTAAAGCCATATTAAAATGAAGTATAACTAACAAAGCTTTTATCCAGGATCCAAAAGTGAACAATACTGCACATTTGTACTTTCTACATTCATTTTTGTAACGATAGATGTTTGCTGTACCGGGCCTGTGCAAATACGGATTAGGCTCTATTTTCATAAATAAATACGAAGGCTGAGCCGTTCACAAACAAACGTTCACGGATTATTAAACGTACTCTAGTGACAGGAATAATGGTGTTTTAGAAACAGAATCTGTTAGTTTAAAAGAACAATTTCCTTTGAAACGTCCAATTGTAATAAAGGCCAAGTTAATAAATCTGTCACTAAAAATAACTAGTAGCTGAACAATGCAAAAAAAATTAACATTATGTTAATAAAAAAGAAAGAAAATTTAATTAGTTTGGTCAAAACCAACTTTAACAGGGCAAATCCTAATTGTTTTTTATAATAATACCGTCCAGACCGTATTCAGCCACGGTGACTTGGAACTGATTATTGAGAACTTCGTTGGTGTGTACTCAGGTGACTGACATATCCGATTTTTGCAGTGAACATGCGTCCATAATCACTGCAAGTCAGCACCCCTCCGACATAATTGTAATGTATGGACGCAGGTGGTTGGGCCTTGAGCTCATCCCGTTTGGCATCGAACCCTTCTTTCCGTCGTCATTCGAAATTGAACATGTTAGTGCGCACAGTGCTCCTCCACAGTGGCCTGTCCGCTGCAACAGCCACTTTTTATATTATAAATGCGAATGTGAGTTTGTTTGTTCATTTGTTACGCTATCGCACCTTAACTACACGCCCGATCATCATGAAATTTCGTATACACTTTGTCAAGGATACAGAAAACGACATAGGGTACTTTTAATCCAGAAAAAGGGTCTGTTACTAACCTAACCTACATTTACGCGAAATTTTGCCAAATAGGACTTAGTTCAGCATATGCCAGGTTAAGAAAGCCCAGCGCTGGTTTGCAACTATCTAGTTGCAAACCAGAGCCGGTAAGTTACCAAAGGTGTCTTATTTATTTTATTTATTTAAAAGCATCCTTAATCAGAACGGCTACAAGCCAATTACACTAATTAAGGTATATTTATTTTAAAAACAATCAACTAGCGTACAGATCTCTCACAAAATTCCAAGCATACTGACATAATCGCCTTCCATCCATCCGCAAACAAATCACAATTCGGATTTGCGTCCAAGATAGCGTTGAGTGCGGTAAGTACCCGATGAACGGGTGAGTTTCTGTGTGCCACGGTGCGGTAAGAAGGTGGTGCAAATAACTTGTGCCTCCTGCTACGTCGATAATTATCGGGCACGTAAAACCGACATAGCTTGTCATGGAGCTGAGGGGCCTCAATGACACCAAGTAATATTTTGCACATTGTTCTGATTTGATCAAGTCTTCGTCTAACTTCAAGTGAATTGTACTCCAGGCTACCTAGGAGATACTGTGTGGGATACATGAATGGATAGTACCCGTTAGTGCGTTTGTATAAAAATCTCAGGTAAGCCTTTTGGACCTTCTCTAGTAAGAGGACGTAGGTACTTTCGTGTGGATTCCAGACGCAGGCACTAAATTCTAATTTACTTAGTACTAGCGACTGGTAGAGTGTTCTGACTACATCATTACCGTGAAAGTCCCTGGCATTCCTGAGGATAAACCCAAGTCGTCTAAAGGATTCCTTAGCGGTTAAGATGATATGCTCGTGAAAGGTCAATTTAGGGTCAAATATCACGCCTAAGTCTTAATCTTAATAAATTAGTCAAATAAAATCAATAGTAGTAGTAGAGTAATATTTTCAAAATTTTGTAATACAGTGATAAATAAACAACGCGATAAAATCCGTATATAGTAGTTTAATTTCAATGAATAACATTCGCGTAAACAGAAGACAATACTTTTCGTAACAATTAATTGGCACGCCGATCTTAAACGAATTTTAATTACCCTTTGTGGTTAATTCGTCGACAGTACAATCCTTACCATCGCATAAATGTAGCAAGTACTTACGGACTTCCTCAGCGCTAGACTGCATGTTCCACAAGTGAAGATATTTACGTGGTTCGACGGCCTTGAGAGATGTTACGTCAGGGCCGGCTGCACCGCATAAGAAAGCTGTGTGACGTGCGCGCTTTTTGACAGCTTCAGCCCAAGTTTGCGTAATCGGTTCGCTCGGTCTGCTCAAATGACATTGTTTTTCCTGGTTAGATACTGTATTCTCAGGTATATTTAGTTCGCAAGGCTTCTCGCGACGGGAAGTGCATTCTAGAAGTAACTCAGGCTGTGTGTCTTTGCCATTATGTTGAGCAACGTCGCTGGATTGCCTTGTAGTATGTTCTTGTTCGAGATGGTGCACTCTCGAGTTCAAATCACTGATTGTCGCCTGCATAGATATATTTTGTGACCTGAGCGTAGATATAGTATCCTTGAACTCCTCATGCTCCCTTATAAGGTTTTGGTATTGACTCCTATCAATATCTATTGATTCTTTAACTAGTCTCAGCTCCTCCTTAACCGATCGTAGTTCCTCAACAATTAACGTGCTAATAGTGTCGTTCAGTTGTGCCGTTAATTTGCTAACTTCGTTCTGTCTTTGGTGACTTAAGACGGTAACTGCCAGAGTTCAGACTGTTACTAATAATATTTATTGTCAGGTACTCACAAAATACATCAACATTGATAAAATCATAATTAGTTGGTAAATTTTTCATCACGCACTAAACATGTTCAAATGGAGTTTCAAAATGTCTGTTCAAAGGAATTTAAAGGCTTGAGAACTCTATTACAATCCGATTTTTACCTAAAAACACCAGTAAATATAATTTATTTTCCTTCACGCAGCTAACCAAAGCCTCTTTAAAAACATTTTTGAAGATCTATCGTCCAAAATGCTTTGAGAGAGACTTAAGTTCTTTATTTAATACATATACGTCTGTAATTACGAAGTAAAAGAGACTCTGAAGCACCATCGTATTTTATGATCAACTTTATGCGAGATTAAAGTCGAAAGAATACGTAACTGAATTTGAGTCCACTTCAATAGTTGTAATAAGATTATTCCCATCCATAATCCATTATCGCTTCATATAAATTAAGCATTCAAACATTTGTTCGCATGGAAAATGCTCCGTCAATGAGCACTCTAGACTGTTTAGCATTCAGCAGAATAAAATTAAAATAAACTCGTGCGAATAAAAAATTATGTTGAATACGCTAAACTACGGATGAAAAAAATCAAAAAGTCGATTTGAAAACTATCGCTCGGCTGCACAAACAAGAGTCTTTTTTTAAATTGTGCTCAATTATATTCAGTTCCAGTTTGAATAGTGAAAAATGTGTTTTCACTCGTCAAACTGCAGCCTTTATGAATAACGATGTAAGTGGATTTTGTGATTTGACAACTGAGCGTACTACTTCAATTGAGTTGTCATATCACAAATCCAACTTATGAATTTGATTTCTGGCTTGCAAAATAGAGGTACTAGCTCTTAGGCGAGTGTTGAGAGTTTGGTTAGCCTATGCGCGCCTGATACCGCCATAGTAAAGGCCGCGGGCGGGAGAACGAGGATCTCCCATCCGTCAGCCATTAGATCGAAGTGACCTAATGAGTCCTCTGTCGTGCCGGGGCATCACCCAGAAGTCGACGCCCACAGGCATTTCTTGCCTGCGTTGGGCACTGCTGGGTGGGGCACTAATGTAGTTTCAGTTCCCGCGGCCCAACCACCACTCAAGGCAGCGAGCTGGCACACCGTCCGTCGTGGGTTTAGTCGGTAGTACCCAGGATATTCCATCTTCTCCTGGGTGAGCCCGATATAACCTCTCCACTCCCCTTTTCCGCGGAGAAGTATGCGTCAAAGCATTACCCACGTAAAAAAAAAAAAAGAAGGAAACCTTCATATATTTTATTAAAAGACTTATTCAATGAAAAACACTTACAAAGAGGTTATAACTAGACATTTGTAGGATTTATATTAACATTAGCATTTTTTTGAATTTAGTGATTTCTTTTCTGTAACTAAAACTAGCACAACTAGATGAATTCATTTTTAATATAAATGAATTTGTACAATTAATATCAGCTCTATATACAAACTGTGTCACTGCTGGGTACAAGCGTCTTCTTAGTTTGAGAAGGGGTGGGCCACCACGCCGGACCAGTGCGGGTTGGTAGATTTAAAATATCTTTGAAAACGTTATGGAAAACTCTGAGATGCAGATTTCATCACGATATTCTTTACCTTTAAAGCCAGTGGTAATTAACTATTTAATTTTAATACGCATATAACTTTGAAAAGCCAGAAGCTATCGCATGACCCAATTATATGAAATGAAATAATTTACGAGTACTTGAACCATATATAACTGCAGATGTATGCAAAGCTTACTTACACTTCTTCCAGTATCGTATACAGAGTAAACAGTAAAACTACAATTTCACACTCAACAACTGACTAACATTTCAAAAGAACCTCCAAACATAACCACTAATTAACTGCAGCTAGCACCCGAAATAAATCACGTGACACTTGTCACAGACGTCTCATAACTTGTAAGTTATGCGGCTATCGCGTGCGTCTGAAGTAGATTCATGTGTCGAGACTTGGGTAGTTTGTACCGATGGACTGATTACGGAATTAGTTGGAGGTATTGTGAAATTAGGTAATGAAATTTTAAAATGTGTTTAGACACTTCAACATGGCACCGTTGAATAAAGAACAACTAACAGTCACGTGACGCCATGATGGCGTCGAACTTGATCACGTGACTCAATTTTGATTGCGGTCATAGACTTGTAGGAGGTAATCAGATGTGTTGTTGTGGATAGTGAAATGAAATATTTTGGTAATATAACTGTATGGATGTATATTTACTGGTACACACGGTTACATATCAAGTTAGACACCCTATATACGCATGAATACGCTACATACAAAATTCAGAATTCAGTGCATAGTGGTGTCGATGTAACTATCAGGATAGAGCGTAACAAAAATATAACGCACTCTCTCGCACGATTCGCAGCGTTCAACTTCTAATAGTTCAAAGTCCAAACAGTCTAGGTTGATGTGTCGCTGTGTGTACCAGTTATAATATAAATACATAATTGCTAGCTGCGATCTAGCTCAGTGGTTGCGGGAAACAAGTGCCGTGTGGCGTTACTTCATAATACTTGCGCCTGACTATATATTATATAAAACTAGTGTGTCGCTTCAGAATTGAAATTAAAATTTTCTCTATTGTTTCCATCGATAGGCTAAGAATGTATAATACGAACAAAATGACATAAGTTACAAATAAATAAACAGAGCCGATTCAATAACATGGTCCAGTGTAGTATGGGTTTAAATAATATATATTATATATAAAATTATTTTCATAATTGTATCGCTAAAATCACAAGAATTCACTTACTATTCATCCCAACAAACACGAATAAGATGCGCACCTAATTTGATATAGACCCGATGCGTCGTATCTGTCACTGTTCACTGCACGCGATTTACCATAAGACTGGTGCAGGTCGTCGCCTGCGCATTATCGAGATGGACTGCGTGTTAAAAAAAAATTATTTATTTTTATTAAAAACATCCACGCACACGAATTCACGGGTTGTTACCCGATTTGAACATAAAAGTATATTGTTTTCGTGGATCCTAAATTTTTCTAATATAAAAGTTGCCTAAATTACTCCTTATAACATTAGCTATCTGTCACTCGTGCGTCAAAATCGGTCCAGCCGTTTCAGAGATAAGCCGGAACAAACAGACAGTCATATAGACAAAAATATTGATTTTTCATATAAATATTTACTTTCATATCAGATTTTACCAAATTGTAAAAAGTTGTTACTTTGACATTACAAACAGACACTTCAATTTTATTTATTTTTAAAGCCATCTTTTAGTCTGTTTCATGTCTTTCAATTTTGCAAGTGGCTATCAGCACCCAGCAATCAAATATTTGGGAACAATTGTGATAATATTATCACTCAATGTAATTATAACATCGATCAATAACAATTATTATTTATAGTTTTATGTCAGTCATGATATAATCTACTTTAAATATACAAGATGGACGTCAATATTGTCTTATGTTTATGCAAATGTATTTTATGAAAACTAACAAATATAATATTTTTATTCTATTACAATTTCTTTTTTTAAAGACACTATCCGCACTGGCAATCAATGCTATGTCGCGGAGGATTTTACAAACATTCAAACAACGGACACAAAGAATGCCCATAACACTAAACAAGATTTAAACGTTACACGAATTTAGGCCGCTTTGCTTATATTGCATAGATATCCAGTCGAAACCCATGCAGAAATTTAAACATAACGGTCTTTAAAGCATTGCAGAGTAAAAAAAGAAGCACTACATCCCAGTACACTGTAATTCATACGTCGTCGTTGCCAAATGGTACGGTTTAGTTAAAAGCGGACTCCGCAGTTTTACATTCTGTCTTTCGTCAGTTACACGTGGCAAATTCGTATGTTTTTACTGAGTATATTTTAAGTGTCATTCTGCATAATGTTTTGAGGGATGATTTGGCTTCATTTTGGTTTGAGTTATATTTTGGTAAGAATAATATCCGTGACGCTCGAAAGAGATCCTTTGGAGAAGAACCACGTTAAAATTATAATATACTACATTTTGTCACCGGCTTTGGTTAGAATTAGAACATAGATTTCGTGAATGTTTTTTTATCGCTTGGTAAGAGTACTTTCTTCCTGGATGAAAGATAACCTAAGTATTATAATGAATTTTAATTTTATGATGATTGGTCGAGTAGCGAAGGCATGAAAGCTTAATAATATAATAAACTTTTTGATATATGTAATAATTAAATTCTAGTAATTGTAAATAAATACGAATGTAATGTAAATAATCATACTAATTATTATAAACATGAAAGTTTGTGAAGATGTTTGTTAGTCAAACACGCGTAAACCGATGAATAGATGTGAATACAGATAGACTATGCACTTTGAAAATAGATAGACTATAGCAATATATGGCTTTCGGGAATAAAGCACTCTACCTCAATACCGACCGACGACATAATATAGAAATTCAAATGCAGAGATATTGTGTCATTATTCAGCTAGCTTTATACATAATGTATTCCCTAGGCAGCGACAACTAACATATAGGTACTACAATCACAAATACAAAACTTGATAAAATTATGTGCGAAGAGGTCAAATACTGCCCTATTACATAAAAGTATATTTGTAAAGCTCCAAAAATATATAGGTAATAAAATACCGAAAGCTATCCGATAGTTAAATGTCACTCTTTTCAAAAAGCGGTTTGAATGTTATTTAGTTGAGAAATATTTTTATAGTATCTCGGATTTTCTCATTAATGACTTCAAAATGTAATATTTTATTTTTTGTTTCATGTAATTGTAATTGATTTTGTTTATTTCTAAATGATTATATGTGTAATGACATTTATTGCTTTTGTTTATTAATAATATATTCAATTTAATTTTCTATGTTATCTGACATGTTGTAAAGAATATTGATAGACTAGTAAGGCGTAATGGTTAGTGTAACTAACTGCCACGCCTGAGGTCGCGGGTTCGATTCCCGCACAAGTCAAACATTTGTGTGCATGAACATGGATGTTTGTCTTGGGCTGGGTGTTTCTATGTATATTATGTATGTATTTACAAAAAAAAAGTATCTATGTATGTTTATCCATTGTCTAGTACCCATAGTACAAGCTCTGCTTAGTTTGGGCTAGATGGTGTTGTGTGTATGTGGTAGAATATTATTGTTGAATGTGCATTTAACTAAATTATTATGTATTTAACGTTTTTATTATTGAACACTCTATGGGTATGTTGCAGTGAAACATGCTAAATCTTACAACCTGTATCTAGACTGTACCTGTGACAAACAATAAATTTTAATTTCATTTCATTATTATTCATTTCATTTCATCAAACACTAATACAATCAACTGATGACAGCACCAATAAGAAAACATCAAATAAATTATTGCGGAATGGGCTCCGCAAAAAATAACTATTAAGGGAAAGGTACAAACAAAAAGTGGTGTTATTATTGTTTTGCGTGACGCACGCCGATCAAACTGTTCGTTTTATTTTCTAGGAATAAGGCGGAATATGAAGCAATTGTACGATCAGCGGTCGTAAGGTTGATTCGTGCCGTACGTGCTTAAAGCCTGTGTTTTTAATTAAAGGGTGAACTCTGTATGTTCGAGATCCAAGATAAATGAATGACTCTCACTTTTGTTTATTTAAATACGCTAAATGTGAAAAGATTTGTTTACTTTTTTACCCGACTGCGTCACAATATCTTAAAAAATTCGACGACTAATGCAATGTTTTGAAAGCTTACTTTAACAAATAATGAAATAACTACATAAGTATTCAAATTAGTTATACTAAATACTTTATGGTGCTGCAGGTGGGGACAAACAATACTTTGTTACCTACGGGCAAAGAAAGATCTACCAAAACTACGTTTGTCACCGCATGCGCATGTAGTAGGGATTAAAGTAGCGTTGACCAAGGTAGATCTTTTCAAGTACTACATGTGAAAATGACTCGCGCGGCCCCGCTGATTACGGTTTTGTCTATGATCACCGTGGGAGGTAATGTTAGTAACAGTTATTTTATTTATTGGATATATTACTTGGAGCAAGTGTAAACAATTTAAATAGCTAAAAGTAAATTTTAATAGTATTAGCGTAACAGTTTCAAAATTATTTAATAAACAACGCGATAGAATCCGTATAAAATAGTTTAATTTCAATGAGTACTTTTATTTTAATTAAGATATAACCTATGTTACTCGGTGATAATATAGCTTTTATAATGATGAAATAATATTAAAATCGGTTAATTAGTTTTGAGTAAATCCTTACAAACAAACAAAAATTCAAAACTTTGCTCTTTATAATATTAGTGTAGACAAGTATAGAGGAATTTAGAAAAATAAGACATTACACAGAGATGGAGTTCTCTATGTAGAGTCAAACAATCCTGTGAATACTTGAATTAGAATAAATATGAATGAACTAGATGGCGTTGTTTTATAAATATTGCAACGCGTACAAATAGGTGAAATTTATAACAAATTATGATCTCAGCCGAAAAGACACTCGAACACAGGGACAGAATAATGCTTGCGTACGAACAGAATAGCGTGTCATCGAAAATATCTATAAAATAAAATACCCACTATAAATTTATAAATTCATTTGTAATTTTTTACTTCTTGTTTTACCCTTAACTGTGTCTTTTTTAAATAAACTATTGTAAATAGAGATTTAAAATTGTTGAAAGTAAATTCATTGAAATTGAGTCATTAAGAAATCGACTTATTTTTATTTTACAGTAGTGCACTGCTATATATTACGATATACATACATAAATAAACTATTTAACAGTTCTTGTATCATTTGTCGCTAGATGGCGTCAATTACCGGCTTATACCATTTTAGTTTTGACATGGGTATGCATTTTTGCAGCTTGTATTGTCCAGCTAACAATACGTAACTACGTACGTACTATATTTGTTTACTAAATAAAACTGACTATGAAAAGTTCAAATTATGGAATTATAAAAATTAAAATGTACAGGAAAACTTTTCTTTTCTTTTCTTCTGTGCATCTCTGAGATCAAGTTAAACAATCTACCTTAGCTGTAACAAATATCTACTTATGATACTCCATATGAAGAGGCTTAGTCGTCAGTCCGACTTCACCGCTTTAATATGGTGCCAGAGCATTATTAACTAATTTGTATCGCCTTTCTTGCTTTATCACAAACTAGGTTTTGCTCACGGCATCGCCTAAAAGTAGGTAAGGTTATGTTAGTAACAGAACTTTTTTAAATTTAGTATAGACTATGTTACTCGCTCATAATATACCTTTCTAATGGTGAAAGAATTTTAAAATCGGTTAAGTAGTTTTTGAGTAAAACAAAACAAACAAACAAAAAATTTAATCTTGCCGCTTTATAATATTAGTATAAATACAAAACATATTTAATTCGAAGATTATATAAAATATCAAATAAATCATGCTCGTTAGCAATCGTATATCTAAAATTGCATTAAATTTCAATACCGCTATAAAATTACTTTAAATGTATCAAAGATATTTCAACAAGACAATGTAAAATTTTGTGTTGCAATATTTTCACCTATCGTCAATGTTCAGAATATTTTAATTTCCGGCCGGACGGTCGTGACATATTGGCATTTGCAGTAACCGTTCAGAAATACTTAAAGATAGTGAAAATTTAATGTAGCTACCATCAATGATACTTTTTGTTTCAAAATAAAAGGAAAATGAAAAGAATAAATGCTTTTTGCCACGATTGAGATGCAAGTTGGAATATTTCCAATCAAAAGTAGCATTAGGTAGAAAAATACATTAAAAACAGATTTTAGATTATACAAAATAAGTAGGTCATTAATGCAGCCAAATTTGCAGTATAGCATATAGGAATATATATAAAAAGACATCAGAGATCCTACTGCCTACTAACCAGTGCAGCAGAAAACAAAACTCGAGAGCACTGACAGAAATACAGAAAATATACTAGTGATTTTATTATATTGATAAAACATGTGTTACATATAAAATTTATCTTACATTATATTACCTTATTTCCTATAGTAATAATGTACTTCGAATTTAAATTCTGTTATGTGAAAGGGGACTAGCCATTTGGACAGTAGATATTTTAGTGCACAAATGTGTGTGCAAACACAAGTGCGTTTTGCTAATCACTCACTTCCATAGTCCGGTAAGGAGGTAATCCAACAAGATTGGAGACCAGCTGCAGAACCAACAGCTTTATGGGCTTGACGAGCCATAGGCAAAAAATCTACTTTAATATTCATTTTTGCTGCATATACTTATTTAGAAACATCTTCAAAAAATTATGTCGGTCGGTTCTCTTATTAATAGATATGTAAATATAAAACCCAAAACACCGAATTGACTTATTGGTTACTCAATAATCAGACGTACCAATCCAGATTATGTCGCTTAAATCAAAATCAACCCTTTTAGTTTGCCCGTACCAAAGATAAACATGGTCCCTGCATACTAAAACGTACCTCCTTCCGTTACATATCATGTATGCCCGATCTGAACGCACGTTTGCCTTCCTTTACGCTAAATTAGAACCAATTTCGTCTGTTTGGACTTAGTTTCCATTGTATGTTTTATTTGCGTCACTTTTAGATACAACGTAATTGGAAAGTTGAATAAGTTTACTAAACAATATTAGACATGCTAATTTTTAATAAGTTTAATTTGTTATTATCTGGCATTTAGTATCTTATGAAACTACGATACGAAATAATTTTATATTATGTCTAATTTTATATAGGTATATCACATACCTATCTATTTTTATATTAGACTAGCTGTTCCGACAGACGTTGTCCTATACAGGCGAAAAAAATAAAAAGTCTAAACCAACCTCGAATCCACTTGAACACACACAAAAAAATTCATTCAAATCGGTCCAGCCGTTTAGGAGAAGTTCACTCTCAACACACGTACAGAAGAATTATATATATAAAGATATATATATATATATATAAATAATTGCTTAGAAAGAATGATATTGCTTTTTCCCAAAACAAATCAGATCTGGAAAACCATATGCTAGATAGACAATACCGACGGATGACCATGGATCCGAGCAATATAAAACTTGTCTGCCATGACCAAACTAAATTTTTTGTTAGGATTAGTAAATAATAAAGATCGCCCAGGGACTTATAAGTTGAACAATAACTGCATTAGTATATACAAAGTTGTTACTGTTATAACAATTTTATTTTATTAAATTCTGTGAATAACAACCATTCATATCGTGTGTATACATAATGAATGTGTGTGAATGAATACATACTAAATACATGTTTTTTTAAGGATATGTTTATTTGAATAATAACAGTATTCAGTCAATATCAAACGTATAAACAATTTTCTCCTATAAAATTATTTGTGATACTTACTTTTGTCGTAGGCGATTACCCTTCAACTCTTTATATGGATTACAATGACGTCCTCTACTTTCTAGGTACGTACTCTATTCAAACAACCCATATAAAGGCCCTTTACATGTCAAATAGAACTTCCATTATACATTTATTCTAGGTAAAGTCTGTAAATTTTCTTTACTCACGTCTGAGAACATTCTAGGAAATAGTTCGTCAATCTATCCTTCACATTCTCATAAAAATATATAGCTTCTACACAATTTAGGTGGTAGCAATAAAATTAAGTTCCTATTGTGCATGGCTTTGGGTCTAATATCAATATTTTGTTATTTTCCTATCATCTGTTTGGAACAGTCGTGTCTATTAAGAGGCGCGATATTTAATGCGATTATTTTGACTCATCTGACTAATACGATTTCATTAATCGAATAATTAATATGATCAAAGTTTAAATTATTTATCGTTGGTTATAGTTGTGATTTGGTACAGTTGATACGTTTATAATAATCAGATTTGTTGTTGACCAGGCGACCTGCCAGTAAATTCACTTGTCATGAGCGCTTCGAAACAAAAACGTAGGCAATATTATTTAAAATAACTACATTTCATTTACATGCATATTTTATTTCATCGGAAATGTCTTGATTTTCGAATTTTAAGTAAATATTTCGCTTAAAATAATAATACTTTTAAACGTGTTATAAATATTTTCTTTTCGTGTGTTTCCTTTTAGTTGGCACATCATACATTATTAATGTATTTTGATTAAACTCAATACAATACTCAAATGAATAAATATTTTGGAAGCTGTGCATTGGACACAAGGGATGCCGAGAAATTGACCTTAATCAAAATTTTGTTATTTTTTCTGGACAAAATATTGTACAATATAATTAAAATAACAAAAAGAATATGATATGAATAATTTATAATATCAATACATACATATCACGTTGGTTTGCCATTTTTAGAAGTATTAGAAATGCCTAGTTATAAATCCTTGTATATCATTACGAAGTAAATGAAAGTTTAGATATATGTATTGCCAGGTTAGATGATTTTTTTAAATTTTGTCTCTGGTTATTAAACTAAACTTCAAGTTATTTCATGTAATAAAAGTGTGTCATGTAGTATGTTTAGCAAACCGAAGCGTAAACATTAAAATGAAATGCACCAATTGTTCCAAAAAATTAATTCGGAGAAGCACCTTAAGTAATTTAATATAAATATATTTTATCTTATGTACTGCGTCTCTTAATGAGAACTTTTACTCTATCTATCTAACGCCTTCGTTTTGTTTTCACTTGAGAATTCAGACTAGGGTTTTCTAGATAAATTTGCTGTATCTCGACTTATTACGTATTCCTTGTACATTAGATAGTACGTTTCACGGCTCATCTGCGCAAACAATACCGTAGCTCTCTATATATCGTCATAATATCGTTCGACAAAATTGGCCCCCGTTTCGAGCTCTATTTGCAAGGCTCGATGGCTGAGAACGCAGCGTGATTGGCTCCACTATACCGTTACGGCAGAGAAACGGCAATTCTCCCGTAATCAGTGTTCTGTATTGTTTACCACTTTTTCTCTCTCTTTTCTGCAAACCAACGCAGATTTTCATTTTGTCTTGTATTTGAAAATTGAAATATAGAAGGTTTTGTATAGATCTGAGATTGAAAATATGAAATAGGTCGACTGATTTATATCGGTAATGTAGCCGATACTTTCGTACCTCTGTATTATGAAACTATAAAGTGTATTCATATTTTAAATTTATTATTTGTATTGGACGATCACTACGATAATAATATGATGTGGTGATGTAAGGTAGCCGTAATCACGTTCCAAAAGATTCTTTCTTAAATTGTTGCTTCAGACTCCTACATATTTTTAACTAAGTATATTTTAAAACTCATTTCTATATAAACAGGAAAAGTTAACTACACCTTTTAAGGCCTACGCACAAGAATTAATGTATTCTCTATTTATTTTGGTAATCCCACCATGCCTGCGAACAGTGGTAAATGAAAACAAAATATTGTTTCAGGCTCGGATCCTTGCTTGGATTTTGTGAAAACAAGTTTCACTGATTTTGTTGAATTTAGTACAATATGAAATGTGTGTTTTATGAGCGCTTCTGCATATATGCCGAATATTTTTACTGGATATAAAGTCAAGTCGTATAAATAAATGATTGCTATTATATATTTTTTTTTCTATATTTCAATAGCAGCAATTAAAACAATTCGAACATACAGTTAGAGAGTCATCCTGGTTAAAACCTAACCAGTTTCAATATTGGTTAGGGTATGCAACACGACCATCTCGATGCTGCACTTCCACAGTATTATAGTAATTTTTTTAGAATAGAATAGAATAGAATAGCATTTTCTAAGTATATGGTACAATAGGGTCATATATATTTAATATTGATTCACACATACTACCATTGCTAGTATAGAAAAATTAAAATTATGATTTCATTCCTTGATTAAACAATTAATTTTATATTATAATGAATTAAATTAAATTAATATTTCAGTTAACAATAAAAATGTCAAGGAATGGTATAGCAATGTCAAAATATTAGTTACAACGTGAGTAAATATTTATAAATTAAAATTGCAGTCAATAAAAATTTGTTAATACAATTGAAAATTTGTGATTAATAAATTAATTTACAGAGTAGAAGCACCTGTCTAAAAGAAACGAAAACATTTTACTTTTGAACTTGCTCGTAGGTAATATTTTAAATTCTGTTGGTAATTTATTATAAATTTTAATTGCCATACAATATACATATATTTCTACTAAATAAGTTCAATCTTTGGCTAGGTACACGCAATTTACCAAAATTCTTTTTAATTAGTCTGTTGGAGACCTGTTGATTTAATTCGAAAAAATAATTTTATCTTTTGTCAAACAAGCATATTTCTAATAGATAGAGGCAAGGGAGTGGAAGAATGTTTAATGCTTTAAATAATGGTCTGCAATGATCTAAGTAATCTGCTCCGCACATAGCTCTAATACATTTTTTTGTACCAGAAAAGCTTTTTGCATGTCCACTGAATTATCCCATATAACTAGATAACTAACACATTTTTTTTTTTTACTTGGGGAATGCAATGACGCATATCCCTCCGCGGGGGCGGGCGGAGGGATTATGTCGGACTCGCCGGGGTAAAAGAAAGATGGAAAAGAGATAATGTACCTCCCGGAATACCGACTAAACCTACCACGGTATTCCTCGACAAAACCACTATCGACGGCGCCGCGCGAATCGCTTTCGCATGCGGTCGCGACCCCGCCGAGGTTACGGCCCGCCGTATGAAACGGCAGGCCACTACGCGAAGAGACCTACTCAAAGGACTCAGTTCTTAGACCCTACTGTCTTCCCCCTAGAGGGGAGAGGGACTTGACACAGAGGCGCGCGTGGAAACACGCACGCCGCCTCTCGGACCTGGTGCTGAACGGGTGGCGGGCAGGCCCACAAAGCCCGCCACCCCCAGGTCCAACCTCAGGGTGGCTGGAGGTCATCTCGTGCCCTCCGGCGCCCGGCTCTGCGGTTAGGGAGAGGGTTTAAACGCTCCTTCTCCCGCTCCGCCGCCTCCTTGATGGAAATCACTTCCTCGCAAAAGGAGGCGACGGCGCTCCACGATATAACTAGCCCATAGCGTAACACTGTTGAGACATATCCATGATAGGCAGTAAGGACTGTGTCACTACTAGATACTAGTCTAAGCCTTCGAAGAGCATAGATATTTTTTCATTCCTACCTCTTCAATCAATGGTATCAGGATTCTCTAAAAAGTGAGGTTTTATCCTAATGCTAGCTCTGAACGATTCGGTACCACCATTCTGTCTATTGCAGTCGCTAAACAGAATCAACGACAAAACAGCCAGTTACCGCTTTTGCGTAGGCAGTGTTACATATAAATTAATAAGCAATATAGCTATATTATTGTATAAAGCAAATTTACATATCTCATAACTAATATGTTTAATCCTTACATATTACATATTTTTATAACATTTAGCATTCTCATTTATATAGAAAATTGCAATTTATTTTGTTTACTGTTGAGAAATATAAATAATATATTCAGCTTTTTACTCGATAAAAATATTCCAGAAAATATTTGTTCCAAGTAAAACTAATTTTTCTATTATCCATCAATGCGTCTCCACATTAACAAATCAACAGATTTTCTTCTTACTTAAATAAAAAAGAACCGAATCCATTTGACCAACACCAACATTCTCAAATCCAGCCAACACACCAATACCGAGCGCAAATGCCGTGAAATTCAAATAACTTGTGTTTATCTTGTTCAAAGGTTTGCTTGAAGACGGAACCTCCCGCGGGAGTAATTGAATTGGTCGCTAATAGGCTAGCAATTTGCCTGAGTGCATCGGCTGCCGATATGACCGAATCTGTTCAGTTGGTACGTATTTTGGGTAATGTAATTTGTTAGCTTTATCGTTGGTTTAAAAGAATTATTTGACAGAAGAAAATTTGTATCAGTTAAATACCTACAAATTCATTTAAAATAATATTTAACCTGACAACTGGTACTGGGATGGATGCGCACGAAAGTGTAGTTACCGTTAATTTTAGTGATGAATTCGGGAACTCATCGACATCTTGTACTTGGTATGAGGAGGCGTCGGGTATTCTCCATCCATTTTTCAGGAAGATCGTGTTTCTGGTTGTGGTTGGCTACTGCGCTGACGGTGAGTTAAGTGCCCTGCTTGCGTTAACGTACACACCACACACACTTTGAAGCAATAGGGTGTTACTCCACTCACCATCATTCGACCGCTGCCTACACAATACACAATCTTGTCGGGCTTTGAAGTTAAATCTTAAAAACTAATTGCACAGATTTTGAGATTTGAGATGTCAGATTGATATGGTGTTTATAAATCTCTGTTTACTTGTCGCCGATTGACCAGAAATCTTCTTGCAGTAAATATTAGAACCACATAAGTTAGTTTAGAACTCTAGTTAGAATCATGGAGTAAGGTGACGTTTGTGTGTGTGTGTTGTATGTCAGAACATCACACAGCAATTATTGTGTTCTGACTCATGTTTCTGTGAGTGGAGCGTTTTTAAAACTAGGTGTATGATTTATTAGAATGGCGTTTGATACTGTAATGATAAATATATGTCGAAGCCCGAAGAAAATAATAAAGCGATTGATTGGAATTAAATAAAGTGCTATCTGTTGGTTTGTTTGGGAACGTCAACGAGATGGCATCTAACCCTATGTTAAATATATGGATATAATGAGTGTATTAAGCCTAATTATTTGGAAAAAAAAAACATGCGTGATATATTCTATTTTATTATAACATGTCATTGTAACATTAGTAATTTTAAGGAAAAAGAAAATTTTATAGGTAATAATGACGAAAATTTGCTTGATAAACATAGCGACAGACATAAACTCTAGGGCTGGAATGTGTACACTGTATATTGTGGTAGAGTACATCGGAATAAGCAATTACGTTTAGGGTATTGTTCATACTGGGGTAGCCTGTCTCATCGCAGCTAAATAAACTTGTATAGAGTTCCTGCGGTAGTATGGTTTCCAGGATCCTTAATCTCCTCAAGGATCGTGGTCACGGGTGACCACGATAGGTGCAAGTCGGTTGATTGATAGGTATTTATTGCCTTTTAAATACTTTATCGAGAGAAAGACTCGTTACCTAGCATACAAACTACTATGTTTATTAATCGCGAAAGTCTACAAAAGCATTGTAATCTTTATCTTTATATATTTTGGCAAGGTCCGAATGATAACCTTGCTGTTGAAAGTGCTATGTAAGTTCTCCGGTAGCTACTTATAGGCAAGATGTATGCTTGTAAAAATACTATTTTTCTTGAACTATGTATAACTAAATTTATTTTTAATTCAATAAAGGCAACTCCCGCATTAGGAATAATTCCTGTATTGCGAGGGACACTACAAACAATCAAACAACGGACACAATAAACATCTAGACTCGGAAGAACCATTTGTGGATCACACAATTTTTGTCCCGTGTAGGATTCGAACCCACAACTCTAGGCGCACTGGCAGCAGACCGCTTATGCCACTACGACATCCGAGCAGTCGAAATTTTTAAAGCGTATAAAATAAATGCACTGATGTTTTACAACCACCTGATATAATATTATGTTTTCTTCCGTTACCAGGTCAGAAAGGAAAACAATACCGGGCTATAGAAATAACAATAAATTTTGAAATGTTGGCACGAATCGTGTTGTATATGGATTTCTTGAGCTTCAAAATATGGGTAGTGTAGTTTTAGTTTTAGTGCAGATACTTTTTCAATAAAATATTTTTGTAATGCTTGTGTTCTTATTGGAAACGTGCAATGTCTTTGGAAGTTGATCAATATGAAGTTGTTACTGAAACCACAATCTGCTATGGCAAACAAGAAGTATAAATAAGTCGGTTTTTAGTAATTTTATCACACATGCTTTTATCCAATGCTTCGCCTGCGTGAATTCCATGGGAACACATACCTAGATTATAAACAACTTATATTAAACGGATTTTTTCGCGTTGTTTATTTTAAAACACTTTTACACGAACAACGCGACAAATACCTAAAGTAGTTTAATTCCAATGTATAACATTCGCGTTAACATAAGACAATATTATGTAACACATACCTAAATAAAATTCTATGTTTTAATCTGGAATATAATTTATCTACATGCTAATTTTTATTCAAAACCTTTCAAAAGTTTATTGAGTAATTAAAGTTCAAATTAAGTATTCTGTAAATAACGTAGTCAATTACGCAGTTGTTTGTTTCAGATTACTTGTATAAATTACATTTCATATTACAAATATGAAATCCAATAATTAGCTGTAACATGAATCATAACTAAATTGACTTGATTTATATAATTTTATCTAAATTGACTTGTATAATTAAAACAATGACATTATCTTAAATTAAATTAATTAATATCTATATTATTTTTGGTTATGTATTATGTGAACTTCAATTATAATTATAGCATGTTTAAATGATTAGTGTAACCGACTGCCACGCCTGAGGTCGCAGGTTCGATTCCCGCACAAGTCAAACATTTGTGTGCATGGACATGGATGTTTGTCTTGGTCTGCGTGTTGTTAAAATAAAGTATATATGTATGTTTATTCATTGTCTAGTACCCATAGTACAAGCTCTGCTTAGTTTGGGCTAGATGGTGTTGTGTGTATGTGGTAGAATATTATTATTACTATTAAATTATATAACATAAAAGTATTACCATAAATATAAAATATCAATATTACATGCTAAATGGCGGCATATAGCTGCACTAAATGTTTTTCTAAGTGATAAATCTATGTAAACACCAACTGCATCACACTATATATATTATTCGCAATAAACAATTTGAATTTGAATCTTTTGTTGTTGTGTTTGTAATTTTTTGTTGTTCCAAATTATCATTAAAATTTAAAAAACCCCGACTCAAAATTCATTTGATACTTACCCATATTGCAGGAGTTGTAAAAAACAAACGTGATTCGCCATTTTGTGGTGGCGGCCATGTTGGATTTGAAATTTATCATAGTGTATAGTATTCTACTAGTCAAGTCCTTTCATTTAATACCCATATTGAGGGTGTTGTAAAAAAAGGCGGCGGCCATCTTGGACCGATAAAAAAAAAACCGCGATAGCCTAGTGGGAAACCGTTGGACTGCCACGCAGAGGTCTCGAGTTCGAACCTAAGGCGCGCATCTCTGACTTTTCGAAGTTATTTGCGTATTAAATAGTTAATTCTCGCTTGCTTTAACGGTGAAGGAAAACATCGTGAGGAAACCTGCATATCTGAGAGTTCTCCATAATGTTCTCGAAGACATGTGAAGTCTGCCAACCCGCACTAGGCCAGCGTGGTGTACTATGGCCTAACCCTACTCACAGTGAGAAGAGGCCCGTGCCCAGCAGTGAGACAGTTTAATACAGGGCTGATATTATTATTATTTTATAACAAAGAATACTCCCGACTAATTAACCTTTCAAACAAAAGAAAAAAAAATTAAAATCGGTTCATCCGTTCGGGAGCTGCGATGCCACAGACAGACACACACACACACACGCACGCACGCACGCACGCATGCACGCACGCACGCACGCACGCACGCACGCACACACACACACACACGTCAAACTTATAACACCGCGTCGTTTTTGCGTCGGGGGTTAAAAGCAATAAAATTGGAAACATCTTCACAGAATTTTGCCTAGGTAATACCTAGTAATTAATAGGATTATAGCAAAATGTGAGTATAAAGGCTACAGCTAATTGCTGAGATAAGAGTAACACTTGGCCCCACATACATGATAATTTGTTTGATATATTATTCCTTTGTCTTGTTTCGCTTTAAGTAGGTACATTAACTTATTTAATGTACTTCCATGTTGTGCCAGAGAATAGGCAAAAAGAATTACCCTTCTGTAGATCAGGGGTCACCAATTAGATTCGCTCGGAGTCCGTTTTAATGAAATGAAATGACCACCGCGGTCCGCCCAATATTTTATAGAAAAATATTTACTAAACAAATATATTAGCTCGATACCTCACCCGGCCGTTCTCGAATTGAAGTCAACAAAGATAATGCGGGGAATACATTTTTATTAAATTGCGTACTCTGTAGTGCAAGTTGCTGTGTCAAAGTCAAAGTCAAAGTCAAAAATAATTTATTTACTTAGGTCACAAAGTAACACTTATAAACGTCAAAGAGGTTAGTGAGTTTATTATATTTACTGAATTTACATTAATGTTAGTTGCAAGGTTCAGGCAAAAGGTTGAGCCTATGAGAAGATACCTGCAAGAAACTCAAGGCCACACTTTTAAATCGCCATCAACTTATAATTTCAGTATTTTTCAACTCATTTATGTACCAGGTGTTGCAGTCATTATGCCATATGTTACTGTCCATATAAAACTAAATTCTAAAATAAAGAAAAGTTGATAATATTATGTAAGAAGCATTTGAGATTTGAAATAATATTTATCAGTAGGTAGCCATTTGTAATAGACAGTAGTATGGCATGAGGACGCATACACTTACACTTTGTGACATGAAAAGGTAGTTCGTGACTAAATGTAGTTAAAACAAAATTTGCGTTAATACTTATAAAGTTTGTTTAAAAGAAAAGAAAGATACTTTAACACCACAAAATAAACACGAAGTACCTTCACATAACTAAATTGACTTATATAATACATACATTCTTTGAATCCAGTATGAAACAAGCAACTAGTTCTATGAGTTTTTATCATTTAAGTAATCATTGATTGAATAATAGTTCTTCCGGATAAGCTGACTTTTAACAGCACTTTTAAATTTTAGTAAAGGTAAATTTATAATATCAATCTGTAGTTTATTAAAAAAGCGTATGCTGAGTCCCGCAAATGAATTGTGAACTTTATGTAAACGATAATACGGACCTACCAACTTATGCTTACTTCTAGTGTTTAAGTTGTGAATATCAGTATTCTTATTATATAAGTGAATATTATGTTTTATAAACATAATATTTGTAAATATATATTGCGACGCAACAGTAAGTATACCAATTTCTTTAAATGTGGTTAAATAATGTGTTCTCGCGGTCCGCACAAAATGGGTCGGCAGTCCGGATGCGGACCGCGGTCCGCCATTTGGCAACCCCTGCTGTAGATTGTAGGTAAGTTCAGTATGGTAAACGTGAACTTGACTTGCAGTTATTCTGAGATTCGAAATGCCCTGTTAAAAATATGTCTTGTACTTAATGACTAGTAGTCTACTAGATGGAGTCTAAAAACGGCTGGTTAAACATAATTATATAAATCGTATAATAGTCTTAATCTTTTTGTTGATAACACTAGCCTCTAACCTTACCTACTTTTACGCGGTTTCACCCGCGTAAAAGTAGGTAAGGTGAGGTTAGTTTACGTTAGTAACAATACGTTTTTTATAATATTGTCTTCTGTTTGCGCGAATGTTATCTAAATCAAATCTCAGGTAAGACGACAGGGACCAGCCACTATCTGAGATTTGACAAATCACTGATTTGAGCTAAAGAACACCGATTCCTACCATGGATGCTTCGCGAGGCTATTGAAATCAAAAAACATCCTAATTTTAAAAGAGAAGATAGTTGGAATGTACCACCACCTTGGGATCCAGTAAATATTCTATTCTATCACATACACATAACACCATCTAGCCCAAACTAAGCAGAGCTTGTACTATGGGTACTAGACAATGGATAAACATACATATATATACTTTTTTTTGTAAATACATACATATTATACATAGAAACACCCAGACCAAGACAAACATCCATGTTCATGCACACAAATGTTTGACTTGTGCGGGAATCGAACAATCGGGAAGTAAATCAAACAGTCATACGCAAGAAGAAGCAAACCACAGCTAGACTGCATGATACTTTGAGCTCATTCTGCGTAAATAGAAACACCAATGATTAAATTATGTTCGGGCACTTTGAAATAACTACACTAGAACATTGAGACAACTACCATCTTAGTCTGCCCGTGACCATGGCTGCTGAAAAGCAACTGAAAAGTCAGGAAAAGTGTAAACTTAAATAAAAATAGATTTAATAATTTAATTAGCTTAAAAATTTGTAAAGTATAATAGTAGTAGGTTTCTAAATTATGTAATAAAATGAGAAATAAACAACGCGATTAAATCTGTATAATATAGTAGTTTAATTTCAATGAATACGTTTTTGTAAAATAAAATGTTTTCTATGTCACTCGGTGTTAATACAGCTTATCAATGACAGAATAATTTTTAAAATTGGTTAATTAGTTTTTGAGTTAAATCATTACAAACAAACAAACAACCAAATCTTCCCTTGATATACTAGTAGTATAGATATAGACAAGTACCGTTGAAAATTGCATCCACAGGCTTAAAGTTTTAAGAATACTGAAACAAGAATTTCCGCTGTGTTCTATTAAGACATCAAATGAGATTGTTTTGTCGATCTATACTGTTATAAAATTGCAATAAGGTTGTGCCTGTACATATATTTTTAAACAAGAGGGTCTCGGATTCGAGCCCACGTCGCGCACCTCTGACTTTTGAAAGTTATATGACTTTTCGAAATTATATGCGTATTAATTGACAATTATCGCCTACTCCGTGCCTCGGAGAGCACGTTAAGCCGTCGGTCCCGGCTGCCATGAACATCTATGGCAATCGTTATTGGGACAATCAGTGCCCTATAATATCCTTACACTGCTCTAGCCTTAGGGTATCGTTAGCCTTCGGGTTGCGGAGGTCATGTGGGCGCCGCTCCGTGTAAAAACTGATATCCAGTCAAATCCGGTTAGACCAGAAAAGCCGACCCAAGTGACTTAAAATAATAATAAAGGCTAGGAAGAAGGATTTTTGTATTCTTGTCCCTTTATCTGTCCGTCAGTATACTTTTGTCGGCATCAAACACGGAACGGATAATAACATAATTTACGTGATGCATTATCTATGCCTTATGACATAAACGTCTTCATTATGTATCACTATAAAGTAACTTATAACAAAGGAAAACTATCTAAACATAAAGCAAAACCTTAACCTGGCCTCGGTGAACTGAGACGCTGCAATTTAAGCTTCTATATTTAAATACCTCGCTAATCGCATAGTTCCATTAAATAGGTGACAGATTGTAAGGCAAAGGAGACCGTTCATATTCGGCTTGAACATAGACAATCGTTTTATAAACAAAGTAAAATATTAAAAGTTTGGTTTTAAAATATAATAAATATTGGTTACTATCCAGTCGTATGAAATTAACGTATAATAAAAATGATTTTAAAATTATTTTCATTTGGTTTAAAATGTATAACTGAAATGGACAATCCAAATGGCTTGTTTGTGTTGCCTAGTAAAAAACAGTGGAACAAATCGGAACAAAGTGTTTTAAAAAATCACATTTAGAAATTTTAACAAAATCTCAAAATACGTTGATATTTTTTTTCATTATTTACTATATTCGTATTTTGAATTCGACATTAATAATTAATGTAAAAATGATATGATATTTGATAAAATATAACAAAATTGTAAAGTGTGTTGGGTAATTTATTTTCATATTCTAGCAATACTTGACTTACTCGTATCTGTCAATAAAATTCTGTTTCCTTCATTTGCTTTGCGTTTGTTCGCTCGTATAGTGGACGTATTTTGTGTTTCCTATTTTGTCTCTTATTTTATTATTTAACGAACTTGATACTAAACTTCATAGAATAATATTTTCTGCTTAGTTTAGACTACTGAAAATTAATATTGTTATTACAATATAAAATTGTTCACGTCCAGGCCAGGATCAAAAGGATACAAGTTGGTCGGTCTCCTTTCAATTTATGAAGCAGAGTAAGGATTTCGATTTTATAAATATCATTTTAGATTGGATTCAGATTAGCTAATTTAGTGTGATTGGATTCAGATTAGCTAATTTACTGTGATTGGATTCAGATTAGCTAATTTACTGTGATTGGATTCAGATTAGCTAATTTACTGTGATTGGATTCAGATTAGCTAATTTACTGTGCTAAGTATAGGTTAAGTCTGTTCAATAAATGAGTTTCAAACCCGACATCTCAATCTCAAGTCCAATGCCATATATTTTGAGTAGTAGAACCTCGCTGATTTCAGCATGAATGGGCCCGCTCGACTGGGAAAGGACTACCCTCTCACAGAATATCGACGTGAAGAGAGTGAGTGAGAGTGCCGGAGGCCCAATCACCCTATTTCCCCCTTCCCGCTCCTTCTCCTTCCCGATTCCTTTCCTAAAGGGTCGGCAACGCGCAAGTGATGCCTTTGGTGTTGCAGGTGTCCATGCTAGGGTGACCACTTACCATCAGGTGGGACGTAAGTTTGTTTGCAACATTGGAGAAAAAAAAAGTGCTATTATTGTGCGCTTCAGCTGTCAAAGCAGTGACACTTGTTGTCACGTTCAAACTTTTTATCTCTAAATAGCATCTTTTTAGCAAAAATATTCTAATACTTAACATTATAAATGTGAAAGTTTGTGAGAATGGGTGGATGGATGGATGTTTGTTACTCTTTCAAGCAATAACTACTGAACAGGTTTTAATGTAAATTTTTATTTTTTTTATTTTTTTTATTTTGCTCGTCAAAATGACCACACTCCGCCTGATGGTAAGCAGTCGTGTGGTCTAAGAGCAGTGGCCTCCATATCGTCCTCATAGCAGCCGAGGCGATGTTGGCTACTAAAAAACTATCTTAACATAAATCTTCATTAACACGAGCGAAGCCGCGAGCAAAATCTAGTATTCTAATATATTAGTCATCTTTATTATCCATCCACAGTCTTTGAGTTCCACTAAAACAAAATTGCGCAAAAGGCAAAGTCACTTATGAGAGTACATTACGATAAAAGTCTTAAACTGCATTATTCATTGCTCCGCATCAGTATTTCACGGATACCGATCGGAACACAGTCATCGATGTACACACACCACTGCTGCAGGAAGTGGGAAACGATAAATTAGCTGCGAAGTAAAATAAAACCTTTGGCTTCGCTCGTTTCGCTGTCTGCTTTTATGATAATATATCGTCTGTAGAAATTTCAGATGGTGTTTTTGTATACTTTAGATGGTATAAGGGCATAATGTACGATATATGATATACCATATAAACATAGTGTCACGTCTGTATCCCCGAAGGAGTAAGTAGGGGTAGTAGTAATAGTTTCAAAATTATGTAATACAGTGTTAAATAAACAACGCGATAAAATCCGTATATAGTAGTTTAATTTGAACATTATTTCATAATTTGAAAGTTTTAGCCCAGAAAGTACATAGGCTACATATCACGCTACGACCCACGAAGGCGGAGTAGTAATCATAAGCGTAGCTGAAACCGTAAGAGACAGCTAGTATACAAATAAAATTAAAATAGCTCTTGATTACTTTTAAAGTACTACAACTTAAAATTTTGGCAGACAAAATGCATGACGTGAAGTACAGGAAAATGTTCAAAATATGTACGTTACTATGTCATGAGTATGTGGAAATCTCTAGTTGGTATCTTAATAGTATGCTAACTGAGATTTTTTACAAAGTGGTCGCTATTCTACGAACATAAAATTCTAGTTTGTCCTCGCGGTTTCACCCGCGTAAGTCTCGTTCCCGTGGGAATATCGGGATAAAAAGTAGCCTATGCCAAGTGTGAATCCAGGTCTCCAGCTATCTACATACCAAGTTTCATCCCAATTGGTCCAGTAGTTCTTGCGTGAAAGAGTAACAAACATCTATACATCCATACATCCATACATCCAAACATCCTCATAAACTTTCACATTTATAATATTAGTAAGGATTTATAATTGTTATGTCAAAGTGTAGTAGACATTATAACAGAACGAATATTTAATTTTAACTAGATTTGGCTCGTGACCTCGCTTTTTTTTTTTTTTTTTTACGTGGGGGAATGCTTTCACGCATATCCCTCCGCGGGGGCGGGCGGAGGGATTATGTCGGACTCGCCGGGGTAAAAGAAAGATAGAAAGATGGAAATACTAGTAAAGTACCTCCCGGAATACCGACTAAACCTACCACGGTGTTCCTCGACAAAACCACTATCGACGGGGCCGCGCGAATCGCTTTCGCATGCGGTCGCGACCCCGCCGCAGTTACGGCCCGCCGTATGAAACGGCGGGCCACTACACGAAAGACCTACCCAAAATAGGCACTACGTCGCATAAAACCCTACTGTCTCCCCTAGAGGGGAGACGGACTCGACACAGAGGCGCGCGTGGGAACACGCACGCTGCCTCTCGGACCTGGTGCTGAACGAATGGCGGGCAGGCCCACAAAGCCCGCCACCCCCAGGTCAAACCTCAGGGTGGCTGGAGGTCGTCTCGCGCCCTCCGGCGCCCGGCTCTGCGGTTGCAGAGAGGGTTTAAACGCTCCCTCTCCCGCTCCGCCGCCTCCTTGATGGAAATTACTTCCTCACAGAAGGAGGCGACGGCGTTCCACGACCTCTCACTCCGGACCATAGACTGAACTACGGCCGGGAGCGAGAGGGCAACCGATCCGACTGCCGCGATCAAATCACGGCGCTGCGATGCCCAGGCGGGGCAAACCGCCAAAGTGTGCAGCGCCGTGTCCTCAACAACGTCGCGGCAGTCGCCGCAGTGGTGACAACCGGGCGTCTCTTGCCGGCGTATACGACACAGGAACTGGCCAAAACAACCGTGGCCAGTTAGAACCTGTGTCAGCCGGAAGGTGAGGGCGCCATGCCGCCTCTCCAGCCACTCCTCAAAAACAGGACTTACCGCCACGATCGTGGCGTGCCCGTCGTGACCTCGCTTGCGAAAATGTAGGTTATGTTAGATTAGTAACAGTTTTTTTCCGGATGTATGATACCCTATGTCCTTTTCTATACCTTTTTTTTTTTTTTTACGTGGGGGAATGCAATGACTCATATCCCTCCGCGGGGGCGGGCGGAGGGATTATGTCGGACTCGCCGGGGTAAAAGAAGATGGAAAAGAAATAATGTACCTCCCGGAATACCGACTAAACCTACCACGGTGTTCCTCAACAAAACCACTATCGGCGGGGCCGCGCGAATCGCTTTCGCATGCGGTCGCGACCCCGCCGAGGTTTCGGCCCGCCGTATGAAACGGCAGGCCACTACACAAAATACCTACCCAAACTAGGCACTTCCGACTTCTTTCGGGCTTTCTTCCGGGCAAACCGCCAAAGTGTGCAGCGCCGTGTCCTCAACAACGTCGCGGCAGTCGCCGCAGTGGTGACAACCGGGCGTCTCTTGCCGGCGTATACGACACAGGAACTGGCCAAAACAACCGTGGCCAGTCAGTACCTGTGTCAGCCGGAAGGTGAGGGCGCCATGCCGCCTCTCCAGCCACTCCTCAAAAACGGGACTTACCGCCACGATCGTGACGTGCCCGGCACTGGGGTGCACAAGTCGCTCCTTCCAATTCGCCACTAGGACCTGGCGGAGCTCGGACCTTGCCGCCTCGACAGCGGGAAAAACAGGTCCTTCGCCCCGAGCTAGCGCCTCCTGGCGCCAACGATAGAGCGACGCCAGGAGCGCCGCTTCCAGGTCCCATGGCATCGATCCGGCGAGGAGGCTCGCAGCCTCGAACGAGATCGTGCGGTATCCTCTAATGAACCTGACGGCCATGGCGCGCTGTGGTGCACGAAGCGCCGAGATGTTGCGGGCCGTCAGGTTGTCCGCCCAAACTGGGGCCCCGTATAGGGCCATGGACCGCACGACCCCCTCGTAGAGCCTCCGGCAGGAGGTGTTTGGCCCCCCAAGGTTGGGCAGCAGGCGTGCGAGCGCACCTGAAGAATGGGGGCCAAACGACGAAAATGTGCTGTAAAGTCCCATCGGCTGTCGAGCAAGAGACCCAAATACTTTAGGGTTGGCTCGACGCCGATGCGGACCCCTCCTACCATAATATGGGCCCCTGGAGGTGGCCGGTTCCGAGGGCCGTGAAAACAAACGGCCTCGGACTTGGACAGGGCCACCTCGAGGCCCAACCGCCGGATACGACCAACGACTTGTGCGACCCCAGCGGTCGCCAGTATGGCCGCCGCCCGGTGCGACTTACCCCTCGCCGTGACAAGCGTGTCGTCGGCGTAACAAATGACGCCGACGCCACGGAGGAGCGCAGTCCTTTTCTATACCTCTGACAACGTGTATGTGAAATTTCATGATTATCGGTCGAGTAGTTAAGGCGTAAAAGCGTAACAAACAAACTCACATTCGTATTTATAATATTAAAGTTAGGTTATAAATTAAAATAAAACTGATCTTTATAATACCTTCTTGTATATTATACATTATTCTCTACAAGCAGCAGATACCCAACAAACAATTTTAATGGTAATCCTCGTTCAAACTAGGCTTAAAGCCAACGTCGGGTTTCAAGCTGATCACATTGAAATGTCAATGCCAAGAATATTTTAAACTAAAGATACGTTACGTCTCGGTATATAAAATAGAGCATTTATTTAGTTCGTTTTACTGATGAGTTCTTTTGTTGTAAAAAAGAGAGAAGAAAACCACCAGAGTAAAAGTAATTGCTATCTACCACTCGGTATCCTTTTCACATCCGTGTTAAAATATATTTGTTGTCCTGTTTCCAATTCTGGTTAAAACTTTACTTTACAATTAGCTTCAATTGCGTATACATCGGGACATATCTTTGGCGTGCGTATAACTTTTCTACTGCCCTATTATAAATAATATCATTAAATTGTCTAATTCATAATTTTGGTTCATATAACATAAATTGGTTTATTAGATAATTTAGACATAATAAAATGTCTTCGTACATGATGCGGGTAACACGCGCAAATGGAGGCACTTGTACGAGTTATTTGTATCATGCAATCAACTGCACTATGAGTGAGCCACCAGCAGATGTAACCCAGGCGACGACCACTAATAGATATAATTATTTGATTTTGATTGTGTAAACTCACTGCTAATCGCAATCGAAATAAAATTAATATCCGACACTTGACCAATGATTGTGAAGAAAAAAGAAAACATCAAAAATAATTAGATACCTTAGCAAAACGAACTTGAGAATCGAAATACTTAACCTAAAAATTATTGACTAATGAAATAACTACAAAAAAGTTAATTAAACCAAATCTCTGATTATCCCATTACAATTTGAAGGATACGGATGGCTCATCGCCAGTCAAATTAGCTGTTCCACGAAAAAGTTTCCCAGTTTTATAATTTAGGAGGCTTGGGGAAGCGGAAAGATAAATACAAACTTCTTAACACACATAAACAACCTCAAAATTACACAAAAGTAATCCTTATTGCTATTACAATAAGAATTACTAATTTTATGGTAGGTAAAGTAAAGTTGGGCGATGTATCCTAAACTATAAAATTAAAAAGGTGTACGTCAGGTAGCAAAGGCGTTTTAAAGTAAATTTTGAAACTAAACGCGGCTTAAACTGTGGTATTATGAATTTAAATGTTGATACATCGTTATTGATATACAATTTAAAATCGATCATATTGTAGTTACTCTGCTAACTTACAAAAAGAACAGGACTACCCTTTGGGCACCACTAATTTTAAGCTCTACTGTCCCCCTTGAGAAAGGGACTGACACATGACACAGCCGCGCGGGAACACGCACACCGCCTCTCGGACCTGGTGCTGATCAGGTGGCGGACAGGCCCATGAAGTCCATCATACCTAGGTCAAACTTCAGAGTGGCTGCAGGTCATCTCGCGCCCTCCGGCATCCGGTTCTGCGGTTGAGGAGAGGGTTTCAGCGCTCTCTCTCCCGCTCCGTCACCGCCTTGGTGGACATGACTTACTCACAGAACGGCGTTCCACGACATCTCGCTCCGAATCATAGATTGAACCACAGCCGGGAGCGAGAGGGCAGCCATACCGACTGCCGCGATCAACTCATGGCACTGCGATGCCCATGCGGGGTAATTTGCCAAAGTATGCAGCGCCGTGTTCTCAACAACGTCGTGGCAGTCGCCGCAGTGGTGACAACCGGGCGTCTCTTGCCGGCCTATGCGGCACAGCAACTGGCCAAAGCAACCGTGGCCAGTCATTACCTGTGTCAGCCGGTAGCTGAGGGTGCCATGCCGCCTCTCAAGCCACTCCTCAAAGACCTTACCTTTACCTTACCACCACGATCGTGGCGTGCCCAACGTAAAATTAATACTAATATTACAAAGTGGAAAGATTAGATTTTTTGTTTGTAAGGACTCAACTCAAAAACTAATCAACCGATTTAAAAAATTCTTTCACCATTAGTAAGCTATATTATCACCGAGTAACATAAGCACTTTATTTAAAAAAAGAAGCTGTTGGATACTAACGTAACCTGACCTACTTGAACGCGAGCGGACCTGCGGGCAAAAATACCTAATATACCTAATAATGAAAACAGATATTTATTAGATACTTGAATATACAACTAACCTCGCCCGTGTAAATCCTACGATAACACAAACATGGAAATACAGTTTACTATGTATTGATCCTGTATATGGTATATAATACCTTTGTACTAAGTTTTAATACACAGACACTGCACAACAAAATTGCAACTTTTGTCTTTTGAATGACTTTTATCACAATATGATGTTTATTAATTCGACGTCGCTGATTCTACTTATACCCTAATTTTTTTCATAACAGCTTTTGTTTACGAGTTGTAGCTTCCACTAAATTTGCTGATAACAAGAACAATATTAAGTTTTCTTAATATAATTTGATATGGCATCGTCAAGACGTGTTTGTGTGAATAATCCGAATCATTTTTGTTTTATTTGCGGAGAATATTTTAATAATAATAATAAGCTCAGCTCTCTACCTTCAGCTTCAACAAGAAAGTCAAATAAAAGAAAGATTTTTCAACTTAAGAACTAAATAAAATAAGGTAATATTTAAATATACTGTGTTTTATTATAAAACGACCCATGTGTCATATTTTGTTAACTAGACCTGACAGATTTGAAATTGTCGTTAATAGTTGGACTAATATCATGTAACTGTCAACCCAATCATCAGGCGTGCTATTGTGCAGTGAATTATTCGAGATTGAGTAAGAAACATCTTTGCATTTTAATATTAGTAGAATTTTCAAGTGTTGCCCATGGGTTCACTCATGTAAATAGCACTGGAACGCAGAGCATGGCAAAAACTATTTCATATATTGATCCTCGGTCCTCAATTTATGTGTAACGTTTTAACATAATCTGACTGCATTGAGTAAAACAGAGAAGTTTGGAAAAACAACTTTAAATACATCTTGACTTTGACATTTATAATATTGGTAGGATTAAATATTACACATTCATTTACCATGATATTATAATTTAAATTGTAACTTGTAACAACAAAAAACACTGATTAGTATCCGAAACCTTGTTGAAAATGTATACAACCTTGTTAAACAAATTCAATCTTGATAAAATCTTAAGTTCGTAAAACTTAACTAATTTAAATTATTTTCGGTCAAGAATAGGAGCAATTTAGCTAATGAACTAATAAAATATTTAAAATGGATTTCATATTGGTTCTCTACCTGAATGATCAAGAATATATACCTAGTAACCTTATTCAATTGAATCAGCAAATATATGACATATTTTAAGTAAGCATCATAAGAATCATCGAATTATACTTATTCAACATATTTTCTTCCCCTACGAATAAAAATAGCTATCAAAATCGTTTAGCCGTCAAACTATAGTCATTGAGAACCTAATCAACGATCCCTAACCGTGGATTAAACACTTCAGGGGCATTAAAGTTTTAACTCGTCTATAGGAGGCCACTCGATGTTCGTCGTTTATTTTGACGATAATTCGAAACTACCTCGAACATTCTGCAGCAGGAAACCACTTTATACCACAAGGCATAAAGTTCAATTTCGATTGACAGTTTGTGAAATTTTGCTGGTGCGGAGTCAGTACGGCCCGATGGGATACAACAGGCTTGCGGCGGATCTGTGGGGGATTACCGTAGGCACCGTTATCCATTTCCTTAGGAAGGCTCAATCAATGTGACCTCTAGACTGCTGTGATGCATGGATGAGTTGGTTTTGGATTTGTGCCGTTATGGATACGTGTTCCAGCAATTCAATGAAGCTTAGACAAATGGTGAAGTAATTTGTAGGCTGCGTTGCTCATAGAACAAAAATGTTTTGTCCAATACAGGTTCGATTGCACAGATGGTATGGGTTCAAGTAATTGCCTCACCGCTTATAGTGCTCCAAAACAATGTAGATTTGATTACCACACTGGTCAAGAATCTGAGAGGCTTCTACATAGTTGACCCTAGTCTGTGTCCTTTATGCATTATTATTGCAATTATTTTAAGATTGCCTGCAACATAGAAATTATCCCTAAAACAAGATACCGTTCAGTTCCACACCGGAAAATGACCAGTGAACAGAGTAAAGGATATTTATAGATCGCACAAATAATTGACTCATCCGAGTCTGGATGTAGTTTTCACCCTTGTTGATAAAATACTAATACATTCATAAACATTTTTGTTCAAGTTTCCTATTTTTCTATAATAATAGATGCCAAACTAGTCATTAAGTTACACGATTGCTGTTTAATATCAACTACCGCGGCCATTGCACCTTTGAACTCAAATACGAAGACTGTCTGTGCCAAAGTTACGTGACCTCCTTGGAGCCTGAGGTTGTTAACGGAATCTAGTTTTGGCTTACTCTGGACATTTGGACACCTTCATCGAAGAACTGGACAGGTGCCACGTATGTTCGACAATATAATGTTGTTTCGGTAACTTTATTGGTATTTACGAGCCAAATAGAACGTAGTTATGACTTATCCTTTCCTTTTATATATGTACTAGATTTTACCAATTCGCTATTATTATTACTATTTTCCGGATGAAAAATGTCTTTATTATACCGCTGGCAACGTAGTAAAGAACCAGTTAAAATATAAAAATTACGAAAAGACTGAATATTAAGACGATCACATGAACGTATATGTATATATATATAAACATAGAAGTCCATTTTCATTACACCACACTATAAATAAAACCTAGCGCCAACAAAACGTTAATCGACAAAGGCAGCGTAAACGTTTAGTAGAACGTCATGTGAAATTTTAAGGCTAAGAGTAAAACGTCACAGGCAGCGTTTGTACCGGTATAATTAACAATTAGGTAATTTTGAGCTCAAAGTGGCCTGAGCTGTTGTCACGAACATGCTTTTGCATCTCAACTGTTAGGGGCAGGACACACTGAGCAGTGATTTCCCGCGGGAGCCTGCGTACCGTGATTTAATTTCGAAGTTTTGTTGAGAAAATTAATTGTGTCTTCTGTGTTGTTGTGACTGATTTTTCTTACTTTGAAATGTTCAGTGGTTTAACTTGTGTTTTATTGTATATGTTCAACTTGTTCAGGATTACCGCTTGAGATTAATGCTATTTTTTATTACCAAGATGCTAAAAAAACATGTAGTTCATTTGATGTTAAGCATTTCTAAACCAGAGGTGTGACAAGAAAAATCAAACCGTAGACCTCATGCTGTGTATGAGGTCTCAGTTTCACCTCGCATTCATTTTCTTCTTATCAGCAATCGCCTTACTGATTGTATACCGTGTCTTTAGAGGGTCTGGGAATCTTATTCATTGTACAAACACAAGGTTGTTTGACGGCTAGCTTTTAAAAGGCGGTGGTAGGTAGAAGTACCTACCACCGCCTTTTAAAAGCTGGCAAGCCCAATTTTGATCCTAAAGCTTAAAAGAAATCCTTTAATATACACTGTCAAAGTCAAACCACCAAAAGTGTTTATATGTATATTTAAGACACAAAATATCACTTATAAACGTCAAAGTTTATTAGTTAGGGAGTTTACTGAAGAAGTAACATTTTGTTTCATTGCTAGTTTCAGGCAAGGCAGCCCTTTAGCCTATCAAATGACTAGAACCTGCAAAAATAGTACAGCCACTTTTCAAATCGCCATTTAAATGATTTCAGTATTTTACTACTCATTTCATTTCTATATATACTTTATATTACTGACTACAAATCTACATAAAATAACAATATTAAGTAGATGGAACAATTTTTATTCAGTTGTAATATTAAATAGTAGTAATTTACAATACAGTCCTATTATGAGGCAAATAAAATCTATGGCATTTTATTACAAAAATAATTTAATTAAGTTCATTGAAATTAAACACTTTATACGGATTTTATCGCGTTATTTATTTTACTTTAAACACTGTTATTACATAATTTTGAAAACTCTAACACTACTATTATTGAATTTTACTACTATTTAAGCTATATGTTATTTCTAATTAAAACTATTTGTATTTAAGTTTACACTTTGCCCCGACGTTTCGGTTGCTTTACAGCAGCCATGTTCACGGGGAGTCTCCCAGTAAAATTCAATAATAGTAGTGTTAGAGTTTTCAAAATTATGTAATAACAGTGTTTAAAGTAAAATAAATAACGCGATAAAATCCGTATAAAGTGTTTAATTTCAATGTATAACATTCGCGTAAACATAAGACAATATTATGTTAATTAAGTTCAGTTCATATTACTAACAATATAAGTTGGTTTAATATTTTCAGAATGTGTCTTAGCCTTAGAAATCTTGTAGCTCCTTTCAATATTATGTGGTTTGCGGTATGAAACTCACAAAGATTTACTTACACCACTCTATTACAATGATACGAGGGTCGATAAACTGTTTGGCGATATCCTTGTCAAACCATGCACGGTTTTTTTATCAGGTAGAAAAAAATAGGTTCTATACTCCGCGTATTATTCTTTTAGTTCTCTTCATTTTTAATGAATTCTCAGAAACTGATATTTTTTCATCAATACGATTTTATATAGCGGCGGCAACGGAATTTTATTAAGTACCTAGTTTGACTCGTTATCTACAAACAAAATATAGTACCTATAAGTGAATAAAATGTTATTTGGATTCGACGACGGTGTATTAAATATTTTACCTAGGTACTAAATAAAATTAATGTAATTTACTGCAATTTTTCATAATTTTGTACGCCGCTAGACTCCATTTCTTTTATATCATTGCGCGTCGTATAATAAAACAATTTATTATGATCACTCGATGCCAAGGTTTTTGTCAGCAGCATGTCAAACAATGAGTTGTTTTTCTATTTAAGAAACATGTAAAATAGGCTGCCCTGGACGTCTCGTGACATAAGTTAATGTACAAATCTGAGGATGATGCGCGGTCGGTCAAAGAATTAAATTGTTTTTCCATTACCAAATTTTCAGTAGCAGCATTGAGTCTATGTAATATGCTCCGATAGAATTGACGATGATCATAATAGGCTTGCCCTTATGTGGTACTTAATACCGCGGCAAGTGAATATAAGCGGTGTTATACAGGTGTACTACCCACACAGGCCTGTGTATCATCAGTTAGGTAGAAGGCTGCCAATATCAAATAGCATGAAGTTGTAATAAGGTATGTGTATCGATAACATATCATTCCCAGATATTGTCTGAATGTACTTCGTAGCTACGTAGCACAAGAAAGATAAAGCGAACAGCTACTGCATCGTCATTACCATAAAAATAATAATTCTTAATAATAACTTGGGAAACCCGCAGGCAAAATACATTGCTGAGAAACCCACACGTTCGCAATAAATTCAAAACTATAAAATATTATTTATTATATATGTATAAGTATGCATTTAGCATTCATGACTTCGTGAACTTGGGATATATAGCCTCTAATTTTCCTTGGAAGATATCCAACTTCTGAGTTACGACTACTTAATGTATGTTTAAGCTACGTTCAACTAAAAATTCTAGTTATTTGGAAGTTTAGGCTGGTATTCAGACATTTGCGTTTATATGTGAGTTCTATATTTTTCAATTTATATAAGCAAAAACTTGGGTAGAAACTTTAATGTTAATTTGTTGTCAGACTTATAAATTAAGTCAATTTTCGCCTTTGAACTACTAACTTTCGGAGGTCGGTGTATTGTAGTGTTGAGTTTTTGGGCGATAAATTTGTATTTTACTGTGTCGAAAGTAAACTAATATTTCCTTTTCCACACAAACAAATAACTAGTGTAGATGGGTAGAAAGTATTTCATTTCTTTCTAAAAGCAAACTGAATTAATTAATTTCCTTTGTTATATCTTTTTAGCTGTGTCAATGACTGGATTAATTTGTTTAAATATACATTTCATTATTTATAGTATTGTATTGCAATTAAGGCAACAGTTGATATTTCGCGTCACCTGCTATCGAGAAAATACAGCGATATCGCCATACGAGATAATATGAGATAATTATTTGAAGTTACTGACTACTTACGTAGGTGATTTGCTTTGAACATTTACATGATGCGTGCAAACTGCGCAAATGTACAAGTCATTAAAGATTTTATTTCGAACTGTTCTTTTATCAAGTTATTACCAGCAATATTCCTGATGGCAAGTGTTGTCCACTTATGAACCCTGGCAATGTCAATTCAAAAAGGAATTACGGTAAGCGTTAATGGCTACATATGGACTTAAGGTGTCTACGCACCTAAACCACTACCTTATGTAATAGTAGTACTTTCAGTCATTAAAGAGCTGATATATATTAAATTCTCACGCCTATAGTATACCTACTACTTCTACCTTCCCCTTCGCGGCTATCCCAGTTACACCCAAATTTCACCAATCATGCTTTTAGGTTCCAGGTAAAAAATGAGCAAGCCTTTTACTGTCAACCAAACAGTTCTAGACTCTGTGTTACTACTGAGAATTTCTCGCCACCCAATCACACTTTGTCCGATAGATTCAAGCCTTTTTTTTCTACGTTTGTATATGCTCATTGTGCATACCCACTCGTCACAAGGAGAGGCGAGAGGGTTATGACGGGCTTTCCCGAGACTGTGAGCCTACCGACTAAAACCACCACGGTGTGTCAACTCGCTGCTTTGTATGGTGGGTGGGTCGCTGGAACTGAAACTACATCAGCGACTCACCCAGCAGTGGCCAATACAGAGACGTTGTGTCTGCGGGTGACGACTCCTGGACGACGCCCTGGCACAACAGAGAGCGTCGTTCCGACTCAACGGCTGGCGGGTGGGAGATCCCCGTTCTCCCGACCGAGACCTTCACTACGGCGGCATAAGGCCAATAGATTCAAGCCTGAGACCACGCAGCAGTCGCATCGACTACCGCTGCGCTGCTGCTGATACAGAATACCAAAAAATCAAAAACATATTTGAATAAATCCCATAAATGGTCGCTTCCTTTAGATAGTAATAGAGCTATCACTAAGTTCAATTTGCATACGTATGTATCCGTTTGTATGTGTTTGCTCAAACTTAACACAAGCGTGTTTGCGTCGAGGCAGGCTATCTCTTCGACAAACAAACTGATCTACTCGACTTGCTGTACGTTGTAAGATATAGGACGTTAGACTATTAAAGTTTCAAACGTATAATCCTACTAATATTATAAAATGTTTAAGTTTGTGAGAATGGATGTATGTTACTCTTTCACGCAAAAAATACTGAACAAATTTTGATGAAACCTTGCAGTATTATTGTTTATACATCAGAATAACATATAAGCTACTAAAAACTCTACCTTAACATGGTGAAGAGTGAAGCTGCGAGCATAATCTAGTTTTATATACCAGCCACTCTTATGTATAACGATAGGCTAGTGGCAAACCACTGAACTATCACGTAGACGTATCGAGTTAAATACCTTGGCATATACATCTGACTTTTCAAATATACTGTCGTATTACGAATCGGACTAAACCCAGATCTATCCTTAGACGTATATGTAGTTAATAATCGCTTGATTTAACAGTAAAGAATAAAAATGCGAGTTAAACTGTTTATCTGAGAGTTCTCCATAATGTTTTATAATATATGTGAAGTCAACCAGCTCGCATTGAAGCTGCCTGGTTGACTATGACCTTAAAGGGGACCGTGCTCTGTTTTAGTACAGCTAATAAACAGGCCTTATATTAATATTATTTGAATATGATAATCTACATTTACTTTTACAACTTCTTAAGGCTGAAACAGTAGAGCTACACTATGCAGAATCGTTGGTATGAAAGAAACATCGTTAAGGAATCTGCCCACTACCGTCTCATACCATGACCGTGCTAGGAACGTATCACACACGAAAAGCAACACGATACGCCCTGCTATAGGAAATGCTGGTCGGTGACGGAACGGTCTAGTGGGCATAGTCTTATACATTTCTTTACAAAGAATATTTTTTTGCCTGACGTTCCTAGCACGGTCATGGTATGAGACAGGGTAGTAGGCAGACTCTTTAATACTGCCTAACAGTTTATAAATTGTCTTCGGAAAATTGGTAATAATAATATGTAACTAGATTTTGCTAGTGGTTTTGCTCGGTTTAATTTAGATTTTATCTATAAACTAGATGTAGCCGCAGTTTCACCCGCATTTATGATTACTGTGCCGCCCCGTGGGTCGTAGCGTGATGTTATATAGCCTATAGACTTCCTTGATAAATGAGCTATCCAACACCTAAAAGAATTTTTCCGTTCGGATCAGTAGTTCCTGAGATTAGCGCGTTCAAGCAAACAAACAAACAAACTCTTTAGCTTTATTATATTAGTATAGATTTATATTCCTCGGTAACAGTATTTTTTTTGGGTGAAAGATCGGCTATGTCCTTTTCTCTACCCCTGATAGACCCCTTGCCTTTGCAAAATTTTATGATAATTGGTCGATTAGTTAAGACGTGAAAGCGAAATGTAGAAACAAACACATATTCGCATTTAAAATATTAGTTAGGATTATATTCGCTTCTACAAATAGCATTCAAAAGAAACCTTTTTATAAACTCAAAAGTATCAAAGTGAGATAGAAACCTATATTTTAAATCACGGTAGGAGAAAAAGGTGGGGATGTAAGGAACATATATTGTCATCTTTTTCCACGCAGACCTGCACTGAAGTAGTGGTTACGTCACAAAGTGTATCGTGACAGTTAACTCTACTACTAAATAAACTAATACTAAATTAAAAAGCTTATTTATCAATAAGTTTATTTATTTAATAATTATTTATTAGACTTAAATTATAAAAAAAAAATATATATTTCTGGTAATTTAACTATTTGAGTATATTTGTTACTATAAAAGGCCGAACTACAGTAAATCCTAAGATTTTCCAACTCTTAATTGTAAAGTGTGTTCTATGATCATCGTTTATTTCGAATTTTTGCCACCATTCACTTGGTAAATCTTAGGATTTGATTCAAAGTCACGGTAAAAGTTGAAATAAACATAAATCGAACATTTAATATATCGTATACTCAATATCGAGCCGAGTCGAGTGTTCAAAATATCGGGTGTACTATGGTACTAAAAAGAAATAACCACGAAATGTAAGGAGATCCTTAGTCTTCTCACCTAAGCTATCTGAGTCAGATTGCTCACTATTTTGAACTGATTTATTGAGTGTATGATATATTAAATGTTCGATTTATTATACATTCGATATTCTGCAGCTCCCCGTTATCCATTCTACCTCCCTATACTGTCTCCGCTTAGATTACGTTAGGTTCGGACACGCCTGTGCCCGGCGTGGGCCGCGGAGCGCTGTGCCCTGGTCACCGTGACTGGCCCCGACATCTCGTTGCCGACCGTCTTATCCATGATGGTCGGCGGCGATAGGTGCTGGGGCGCAATGAGGTCCTTCTGCGAGACTGTTATCTCGCACAAGGAGGCGGCGGAACGAGGGCGTGAGGAAGATCCTTACGCCCCGGATGTCCGCCACCGGAGGACGGGGTGCAGGAGACGCGCTTATGTCTCTCTGGCTCTCCTGCCCCTCACCTAGGGGCTCCGGATGGCAGGGCCACAGGAGACCCTGCCACCCGTAAATTAAGAGCCCATCGAGGGCACGCGCAGTGTTCCTGCGCGCATTCTAACGTCGAAAGGGGAGAGCGATGAGGCTCTCTCCTGGGGACGAGAGGTGGTCGGGTCCGTTTGACCCGGCCCGCACCTACACGGGGGGCCTGCTATGATGCTGAATCTTTTAAGAGCTCCAATCGGGTCCTCCCCATTGGGTGAGAGAGGGAACACCTCAGGTTTTATTAGTGGGTATACCAGCACTTCATGCTGGGAGTCCCACACACCCCGCCATTGCCGTCCCCTAGCCGGCGGACAATGCATAAAGCATTTTTCCTGGGAATAAAAAAAAAGGGTTCGGACACGCCACGATAGTGGTGGTAAGTCCCGTGTTTGGGCTGAAGAGATTGCATGGCACTCTCACCTTCCGGCTGACACAGGTAATGACTGGCCACGGTTGTTTTGGCCAGTTCCTGTGTCGTATACACCGGCAAGAGACGCCCGGTTGTCACCACTTCGGCGACTGCCGCGATGTTGTTGAGGACACGGCGCTGCAAAGTTTAGTGGATTGCCCCGCCTGGGCATCGCGGCGCCGTGAGTTGATCGCGGCAGTCGGATTGGTCGCCCTCTCGCTCCTGGACGTAGTTCAGTCTATGGTCCGGAGTGAGAGGTCGTGGAACGCCGTCGCCTCCTTTTGTGAGGAAGTGATTTCCATCAAGGAGGCGGCGGCGCGGGAGAGGGAGCGCTTGCATGTTCCCACGCGCGCCTCTGTATCGTCCTCGTGTTGGTAAATCCTAAGATTCACAGGTAAAACCTAAGATTACCCAATATTTAGGCTTTTACAGTTACATAATAATAAAAAGATTTGAGCCAGCTTACCTATTATTATGTTAAGAGCATTATGAAGACACATGTCTTATTTTAGACTCTATGCCGCATATTCCCAAACTATTTCAAGAGTCAAAGATATTATACGGTTATTTGTTTTCAAAATGGTCAGAACTAAAATACTTATTTTTGTTACCAGAATGTTCTCTAATAATAATGTATTCTTTGCGTCAGTTTTAAGCTCTGAAGCAAGAAATTAGTTTTAATGAAACTACTAAAGATCCCAGGTTTTAATTAGCTCGTGTCATACTGGACCGTGTTAAGCTTAAAGGTAGACTATGAATTGAATTAATGGACTAAGACTTAAAATAAGGTGTTTAGTTTATGTTAGAAGATAATTTGTTAGAAAAATATTATAAGCTCGATGGAAAAAAGAAATACAAGTTTTGTCATATTTATCTCGTCGGTAATATAGAAATATTGTTAGTATATTTTAGTTAAGTTGTGTTATATATTTCAATGGTTTTGTTTTTAATTCAATTGCAATAGTTGCTTTAAATTATTGATGAATTTTGTAAACCTGTTTCGAGAAATTTACAGCTTTGATATAAATTTTGGTCATCAATTGTAAATATGCGATGTGAAAATTAATTATAATAATAATAATAATAATAATTTATTTGTACACAAACCGGGCTTACAAAAATTATCACATTATTATAAAGATCATAGAAAATATATAAAAACAATAAAATGTGAAACATTAGCACCTGAACTAATGTATGTATACATTGTATCACAGGTGCCAGCGCCTTCCACTATGCATAGACAAATTATGTGTGAGTGTGATAGTAGTAATAGTTAATAGGTAATATTGGATACGATTACATTACAATGTTTATTAAATTTATTTAGTATATTAATTTAATTATATATTGCTTGAATAAATCATACAATAGAGAATACACTAGTTAAATTAACGTTAAAATTAATTATAAATTTGTTTACTAAATTAGTAAATTTTGATTAGTGAGATGTTATGTGTATGTAGAATGTGTCAGGATAAGGAGTAATGAATGTTGATAGAAAAATTTATTTGTATATAGAAATGAAATGACTCAATGTAATGTCCTTAATAGATTTTCAGTTGCATGATAGTCTAGAGTCTGCAGCCAGTGCCAGCGGCAACTGATTACAAAGAAACTTCGGCTAGCAATGGTTGTTCTATGCGGTTCAATTATGCAGAAACGGACCTTTCGACGTCTTTCATTATTTTTATAAGGAAGCTGAGCGTGCTTACGTAATATGGTTTGGAGCACAAAAAGCTGTCTCACAGACAGCACAGAACATTCTTCATATAATTGTCTGGTCGGATAGCTACGAGGTTTGCCCGTGAGTACCTTTAACAAGGCTCTTTGCGCTCTCTCAGCCCTCAGCATATTGGTGGAGCATGCTTTGTCCCAGACTGTAACGCAGTACGACAATATGGATTGGGCTAGAGTACAAAAAAACAATTTCAGCGCATCTCTATCAGCCGAAGGTCACAGCTTTTTTAGCCACAAATATAAGCTTTCTCGTGCTTGATGAAACGGTCTTTATTTGTCCCAGCGTAAGTAAGCGTCAATATGGATACCTAGATATTTGATAGAAGTGGTGTGCGTAAGGCTAAGGCAGCTACAGTCTTCGTCAATTTGATCAAATGTGTGAGCTTTAATTATGAGACCATTTGACGGCTGAGAAATAGGAGATGAAGATAAAGTCATGTATCCAGATTTATCAATATTCAGTGTGAGAAGATTGGCTGTTAACCAAGGCATAACCGTAGAGATGCTTCCTCAGCGTGTTCACAGGCAAAACTCCAGCTCTCTCCCTGCACAATCAACACTGTGTCATCTACGTATGTAATTATTTTGCAGTAAGGTATTGTTAGTTGACACAGATCATTGATATATATACTAATAAAAGAGTAGGACCCAATACACTACCCTGTGGCACACCATATGTGATAGTTTCCTCATCGCTAACATGGTTGCCAATCTTCACACACCGAGATTTTCCACTTAGATAGCTTTTAAAAACGTCAAGAACGGTCCCTCGTATGCCTATAGCTTCCATTTTATCCAGGAGAATGGGAACAGAGACCGTGTCAAACACCTTAGATAAATCCAAAAATATAGCCATGGCCTTAAGTTTTTTTTCAATACTCTTTACTGTTGTCTCTCTTAAGTCAACTACGGCATCCTCTGTCGACTTACCTTTAACAAAACCATATTGGTTTTTTGCAATTAAATTGAATTGTTGGAGATAGTTAACAAGTCTCACGTTAATGTACTTCTCGAACATTTTTGATATAGTTGTTATATCTGAGATGGGGCGATAATTGACAACTTGGTGTCTCTCCCCACACTTATAAACGGGTTGTACAAGGGCCTTTTTATAAATGTTAGGGAAAGTACCAGAGGCGAGTGAGAGATCAAAAATATGCTTTAATGGTGGAATCAAAAAATATGATGACGTGTAGATTTTAATATGGAAGAAGAAATGCCGTCCCATCCCACTGCACAGTTATCTTTGAGGGTTTGAATTATTGTGTCCAATTCAGCGGCAGTAATATCCGGAAGAGCAATTGAATTACCTCGGTTATTTTTATCTGGTACATTAAACGATTTATGAGTGACGTTATTGTGTGTATTTGTTTGAATTTTCGCTGCAAGAGAGTTGCCAATATTTACAAAATATTTATTAACAACATTCTTCTCTTGGATCATTGTGTAAATTTAGGAGTTCATTTGGAGGCGTCTTACTATGACAGGTGTCAGTAATGGTCTTAATGACCTCCCAAGTAGCCTTTGTATTGTCTTTAGCAGTTTGGAAATGGTTGCGATCGTAAGAAGATTTTAACTTGTGCAACAAGTTATTACAGTAATTATGATAGCGTTTATAAATTGTTTTTTGTATGATATTATCAGGGTTTGCTTCAGGGTATCAGGGTATGTAGAGAGTCTCGATGTTTCTATACATTTCAGAAAGCCAGGTGTGATCCAAGACGTATAAATAAAGTATAAGTAAAAATTAATCTGTTAATTATTTACAAATACTTCAAAATATATAATGCGTTATTCGAAATAAGTTTAATATATAAACAAAAACCACAAAAAGTTTTATCTTTTGGGAAACTGCAAAATGTATAAATATGATAAATAAATGACGAAATATATTTCGATATGAGTTGTGAAAAAGTTTATAATAATAAGACTTTGCAGATGTAGAAAAATATGAGAGACAACTCCGCAATAGAGATCATTTCATCGCGGTGACTTAACAAATATTATAACAACGAATTTGGTACTATTAAAGTACTAAATAACAATAACTTAAAGGGTTATTTAAAATATTCAAATCGTAGTCGTAAGCCTTCTCTTCTTGTCCGCAGGTGACGCTTGGACACAATATGCAATTAAAACTACGGCGGACGGAATGGTAAGTAAAGCCTGCTAAGTAAATTTAGTCCTTTAGATATCCTGCTGTTTCCAATTTTGTGTGTACAATCTCATTTTTGAGAGTACAATCGCTTTGACGGTGAATGTAAACATCGTAAGTAAAACCAGCATGTCTGAGAGATCTCCATAGTCTTCTCGAGGATATGAGTAGTCTGTCAATTTGCAATAGGCCAGCGTGATGAACTATGGTCTAACCCTCTCTCAGACTAAGAAGAGGCCCTTGCACAGAAGTGTGACAGTTTAATACAGTCACATTTAGAATACATAATTGAGATATGGGGTTCAGCAGCGGTAACTAATTTAAATTCACTACAAAGAGTCCAAAATAAAATAAATAAATTAATATTTCATTCTATTATCGTCACCTCACTCCAACAAAAACCCTATACGAAAAACCAAACTATTGAATATAAGATAGCAATATATTTACTATACTTGCATTCTCGTCAAAAACATTACTACTCACTCAATACAAACTAACTTACAACTAAAGAAAAAATCAATTTCACATAATTAGAGAGATAAAAATAAACTCGAACTTATCAGCGCACACACTAATTACGGTAAAAAACCATATTGTTTGAAGGAGCACAGCTGTTTAATAGATTACCAGCCGATATAAAAGCATGCGATAACGTAAACACGTTTAAAAATAGACTTAAGAAATATGTATTTATATTGTAGCTTCTAAATCTCTAGAGGTAATTTAAATTTTATTGTATTATTGTTTTTAACTCTGTGTATATTTTATTATAAGTGGTCTATTATGTTCTTATGAGAAATAAATTTCTTTGAACCAAATACAGGGCTAATATGATGATATTATATTTTATAAAGTTATAAGTTATAAAGTTTCATCTAGATACCCAAATGGAGTATCGGGTAGAGAGTTCTCTTCTTTAAGACACCATAAAATAACCTGTAAAAGATGTACCTGTAGTATATTATGTTTGATGTATTAATTTGTAGTCATCTATGTTTATTTTTGTCTAAAAATGAATCACAACTGGTTTTAAACGTGAATGAAAATTTTGAGGAAATTTGGTCAACAAAAAGTTCTCGGAAGTATGTCATGTTCATCAACCCGTACTTGTTTTGATAAAATGTAGCAACAATTTATTTTATTTTGGCTTTAAAGCGTTCATTAGTAAACAGGAGATTTATAATTTTCATATTTTATCCGTAATTAATATAATGTAGAGTAAGCATTAATTAAAACCATTTCATTTATCTTTTGAACCCTACCTCTTTACAATTTAAAAGTTAATCTACTACGCTTAAATATATATTTATGTATAAAACATATTATTTCATTTAGCACGTACAATTTATCCTGCTAAATGTAAAACAAGCTAAAATTTTCAACTCCTCCGTGAAAGTTGTGCAGAATTCAAACATATGAGTATGATATCAGAACTGGGATAATCAAACGGTAATTTAAGAGCCAATCTACTGATCTGAGATAATATGAAGAGCGTGAGGTTATTAAAGACCTAAATGGTGTAATTAAGTGCCTTCTTCTTGTGTTATAAATGTGCCGCGATTGCCGCGGTTTATTTACTTATTGCCTGGGCGTAATTTGGTAGTGGAGCGACATCACGGAATACACTAACACTATCTTATGCAAACAAACTTTTTGGCCATCTAGTCTATGAAATGGGGATAATTATTGTAATAATTTAATAATTATCTGCTATATATAAAGATGATTTACTTTTTCAATAGTATACAATTTTAATTAAGATACACATACATACTCACATGATAGTTATTAATAATCGATATAATAGTTTTCGTAGAGCTGTCTAGTTATTTGACATCACCACATAACACCTTATTAACAGTAATATGTTGCATACAGACACACACCAAAAAAGTCCGCGTTCACTTGGAAAAGTTAAGATATTTTCCTCGTGTCAAAATATAATTAATGAATGCATTACATATTTATTGCTTTACCATTTAAAAACACATCATTTAAATGTGGAAGACATAAAATCTTCTTTTGTTTTCTTATATAAAAACGTGGTGAATGATAAATTACCCTCATCCTTGTTTTTGCCTGAACGCTATTTAAATCAATTTCTCTGAAATTGTTCTTTTGAAAAATGCCAGGTGAACTGTCTGAAGTCTTGCGAGCAAGAACAGTGTTATTGCGTGAAAAAGGATATTCTATAAGGCAAATCGCAGTGCCTCCGTTTCTTAAACCTGCGTCCTTACTACTACAACCTGGCTGATCGACCTTGTAGTGGCCGCCCAGCTGTCCTTAGTAATGTTCAGAAGCGCGACATCAGACTTCTTGCCGCCCGTGATCCAATAATTAACGGTACGGAACTGAGATTAGAGCTGCGAGCTGCTGGACTAGATATTAGCACTCAGACCATTCGTAATTGTTTAAACCACTTTAGATTACGATCAAAGAGATCCTGGCAAGCACTTTGAATACACGGGCACGAGAGCGACGCAGATTGCAGAGGGCCAGGCAGCGTCAAAGCGATGAAGACGAAGAAGAAGATGTCTGGTGTAATTGTCTTTTTGTTGACGAAACATGGATTAGTGCGCACCCTGATAACCGACGTGTCCGAGTTTGAAGACGGCCTGGAAATTCCGAAAGGCAAAAAACTGCCACTGGAACCGTTCAGCAAGGTGGCAAATCGGTATCTTTTTAGGGTGAAATAATGATAGGAGCTCGAACGCCTTTGATTCCGTACCAAGGCTCTATGACAGCTATTTGTACAAGACAGCTCTTATTGGTGCCAACCATTTCATATTGGTCGATTATAATGCGTCGGCACATGGAGCTCAATAAGTGAGCGTTGCTCTCCGGAAGTACAAAATCACGCGGTAAGACTGGCCTGCCGGCTCTCGGGACTTAAACCCAATCGAACACGCATGGGATGCTCTCAAGGTAGCTGTTTGGAGTCGTCGGCCACCTCCGAGAACTCTGTCAGACATCAAGGAAGCCGCCATTCAAGAATGGGACAGGTTACCACAAGAACCATTGGTCAACTTGATCTACAGCATGTCCAGGAGGATTACCGCATGCGTTCACGCCATGGTCATTTTGTATAAAATTCGTAAATAAAAGCATATTAAAATGAATAAAATTATTATCTTTAATCAAATCTTCGCATTTCTTTAAATTACAAATTTTACAAAGATTAAAAAATCTATTTTTTCTAAGTAAAACAATAATAATATAGATATTTTTATATTAAAATTGTGTTCTTTTAAATGTTAAAGCAATAAATAATGCAATCATTAATTATATTTTGAAACGAAAATAAATATTTCAACTCTTCCAAGTTAACGCAGACTTATTTTGATGTGTGTAATAACGTTTGGATAACTACTTGTTGACACATTAGATAACTAAATAATATTTCCATAAAAAGCACTGATAACTTTACAATACTTATTTCTGTTTAATCGGTTACATTCACAATTATGCCAAATGTATACAATTATAAACAAAAAACGATAAGTGAATAGGGATTCTTAATCAATATACAGAAAACGCTATAAGTAGCTATAAATATCTCCACTTTGCCTCGGTTGAAAATTTAGGTCGGATTACCATTTTAGCGTTTAATGGAAAGCTAAAATTTCTAAGATCTTAAAGCGTCAAGGCTTTTACTATTAATGTGTTATCACTTGCTTTTTATGTAGTATAGATGAAATCATCAGCTTCAATTCAACTTCGACTCGAATTCCGTGATCCAGTTGCTTTCAAATCAGATGCTGAAGCATCGAAATCATTAGCTTCAGTTTGCTCGGAGCCTCACTTGAAATTATTCAAAGTCAATTTTCCCAAAGCGATGACTAACAGGCTGAAGCAATCAGCCTCAATGTGCACAGACATCCACATACAATTTTTTAAGCAAAGCTTGGCTTGGCACATCAGCTTCGAATATCCCATACTCCTTTAAAGTATCAGGTTATTTAGTACTCTTTTATGGTTTAGTCAATAACAAACCACCTTTTTGAGTAATCAAACTATTTCAAGTTACTTATAAGGTACTCATTCTTGTTTTTAAAAGACTACGTCTGCACTAGTTATTATTCCTGTGTTGGGAGGACTTTATAAACATTTGAACAATAGACAAAAAGAATACTCAGACTTGGAGCAACTCTTTGTGGATCAAACAATTTCTGGAAAAACAAGTTAGAAAAGCAGTAGCAGTGGCAAGACGACCACTTAAACCACTTGGCCTTCCATGCAATCAATTGATTGTTATCTATACGTGCACATGACAGACAGATGCAAATGTCTTACGAATAGGTCGCCGAGGTGGTTGTTCTTCTTGCTGTCAAGCGATTATTTACTTTTAATATGAATCAGATCGTCAAACTCAAGGAAGTCATTAGACTTTTCTTCTTCTATTCTTATTCGAAAACGGGCGAGTCGTATTTTGACACGACTACAAGACCAACCAGCCAGTAATATTTTGCTAATCTCAGACTTATTCAAACAATACATGAAAGCAGTATACAGTATCAGTAAATTTATAAAAATACACTGGCACGAGTTCTTACAAAGATTATTTTATACAGTGCTCTTGTACAAATGTGTGGTTGCTCTAACTAATTTCACGTTTCAAAGCAAATTCTGTGTTAGCCATGATACATTTTGGTGTTCAACCTAGCGTTTAGGGTTCCACTAACCGCGATTTAAACAAATTATGTAATAGAAATATCGAGAAAAGGACGCTTTACGTTTTCCGTTGCTAATGAGTACAGTTTGAAAATATTACCATTCCTTTATTATTGGTCGGGCGAGTCAACAGTCGTTAAGTGGACTCTGAACATCTTTGAAAATACTTCAATAATTGTTTAGTATCGGCATCCATATTTCATCAGCTTCAATAGGTGGCCAGATTATAAGTGGAACAGTTCCTCTGTTCCCAATAGCTCAATAATAATTGGATTGAGCTGATAATTTGATTCAACACGCTATAAAGCCGATTTAATAGCAATCGAGCTCATTAGTAATTGATAAGATCAATAATATAATTATTATTATTATTATTGTCTTTCCTTTACGCAAATTTTAAACATTGAAATTAAACAAATTTATACGGATTTTATCTTGTTTTTTTTTTTTTATAAAGCAGTATTAATACAATTTTGAAACTTTATACTACTATTGTTAAACACTTTTACTAATTATTGTTTACTTATATTTAAGCTATTTAAATTATAAAACTATTTAGACTTAATTTTACACATTCCCCGAAGTTTCAGTTGCTTTCAGCAGCCATGTTCATGGAGAGACTAAGATGGTGATTGTCTCAATGTTCTAAGTATAGTAATTTTCAAAGTACCTGAACATAATTTAATAATTGGTGTTTCTATTTACGTAGAATGAGCTCAAAGTATCATGAAGTCTGGCTGCGTTTTGCTTCTTCTTGGGTTTGACTATTTGAATTACTGGATGCCAAGCTACATTGCAACCATCTTCCCATTGAAATTAGGATGTCTTTTTAATTTTAATAGCCTCGCGAAGCATCCTTTGTAGGAATCGGTGTACTATTTTGAGTACCTGTGGTTTGTCAAATCGCAGTTAATGGTTGGTCCCTTGTTGCACATGTTCACAAACAGCAGACTTCAACGAGCGTTAGTGTTTTAAATCAGCTATATGTTCTTTTATGCGGGTGCCTATGCTTCTCTTGGTTTGACCTATGTATGAGAGTTCACAGTCACAATCTATTTTATAGACCCCTGCATCTTGTAGTTTGCACTTGACGGATGGTATGATGTGTTGATTGAAGCTCACTTCAAGATGTATCCAATCTTGTCAGTGGCACCACTTACACATGGCAGTATGGCAGGCTGGCGCTCGATTATGACTGGCTTTTCTCGGGATCTGTGACAGTGTTTAGCAATAGTAGTTGAAAGTTCCAAAATTATGTAATAATAGTGCTTTATAAATATATAAATAACGCGATAAAATCCGTATAAATTTGTTTAATTTCAAGATCAATAATAATTAATAACAACTTTTGGAAGGATTCCCTAATTCTTCGAATTTTAATTGAGTTAATTACGTATTTTTTTTATTTCCTCTCTTCAACGCTTTGAGTTTACATTGAACCCCTGCTGAGGTTTTCAATGGTTTTTTAAGGATTGGCAACCTACATATAAAACTGTATATAAAAAAAAGGATTAATACGGCCTTCCATTACTAAAACCACGCCTTAGTGATATGAAAATGAAATGCAGCAATTACTAATGTTGATGTGCGGTACATAAATAGTGTCCCAAATATTACATCGTTTGTGACGCGGCTTTCATACAAACTGCGTGTATAATCCTTTTATATTCCGATGTTATTTTGACGCCGACGTTTTATTTGATGTTGATGCTAGAAGGAAATGTTAGTATTACTATTCTGTTTTATTTTATATGCTTACTTAAATTTTGATCCTTGATAAATCGAGTAATGTCTTATTGGAACAGACAAATTTGCTCCTTGACTTATTTAGTTTTAGAAATAGCAGGCAGTGAATATATCGCTAGATTTGCCAATTATTTTGCTTTTTTAAAGATTACTAGCAATTTAGTTTGCAAATAACTGATATTCTCATTAAACTCTCCAGCGAAGCGAAAATACTTGTATTACGATTGGGTTTACGTGGTAGTAGAGTAGTATGAGTAGGTACGAACCGAACCAACGACTTTCGATTACAAGTCCAACGCCTTTTCTGTTGGACTACTGTTGCATAATTATGTAATTGGATTTATGTCCTCGTGTAAGTCTCCCAAAGGGCCGAGTGTTTTCTTAGCTTGTATCACTATATTAAAAAAAAGTTCTATTAGAAATATATTTATTATATACCTTGCTCTGCCATAGGGCATATCGCAGAGCAAGGTATATATTAGACTCAAAACCTGGAGGGTGAGTGGTGATGGGAGAGTAAAAGAAACTAAATCGTAAAGAAGGTGATGGTTAAATAAACTTGTATTTTATTTGTGAGGTAATTAGGATTAACAGAGCTTCCTGAAAAAGGTCCGTTGTGTTAATAAAACTGATTTGCCTTTATTTGCAGTAATTCGTTTTCTGCAGGGCAGTAAGGCATGTATATGCATTTTACCGACATGGAAACAGTATATCAGTTTATAATATTATCTTACATTTACGCAGAGGCATTATTGTATTATTATTTTATAACTATTTATAATTACACCTGCATTAAAAACTTCATCTTCTTCTGCTTCAAGTGCTTTTGAACAGATGGCTGGTCATGGAAAACTCCTCTTATATCGGTCTCCCCGTTTAAATAAAAATAGTTTTCAACAATTATAATAACCGCGATAAAACCAACCTATTTCAATAAAATTATATTCTTTAAATCATAAATAAAATTATCTCATTTTTCAACTCCTTCAGCTTACTTCTTAGTGCTTAAAATAAATGTGTAAAAGGAGTAATACCAATCATTTTGGCAAAAAAACGTAGACATCCTATATGCTTCCAAAAACGTGATGAATTACGAAAAATATGGCTGGTTACACATGAAACGAGGCGAAGGCTTCCACAGACAAATAGAAACGTACCGACCATGTACGAAATTTGCCTAACAATAGCACAATATTATAGAAGGCAAAACTTCGAAATTCAACAGGTAAAAATTCATAGCACTAGAAAAAAAACATGCCACAGGTATAACGGAAAAATTACGAAAACTCTATTTGCATCCGGCGAGTGATTCAGGCCGGAAGTGAGTGCTCTGCCGTCTCGCTCGCTCATTTCCGGTTTTGTTGCCCTCAGCTAGCGGGTAGATGGTGGTGTACTTAAAATTTTCAGTCGTTATGAACTCACAACCGTGTTTGAAAGCAAAAACTCTGAAGTCGTAAGTTTGGGCTTTTAATTTTAATAGAAAGTTCGTATGGAACATTAGCGTGAGTATTTGAGTTGTAGTTTCGTAACTTTACAGGTATATAAATTTTCTTTCTTCGTGTTCGTTCTTTGTCCCAGATATTAATGATATTCAGATTGAAGTAAGTTACGGTATTGTCACCGCTTGCAACTGAAAGTGAGGCAGATGAATTGCAAAAAGTAATCAACTTGATGACTCAATGGTGATACTATAATTATTTACCACTAGATTTTGCCCACGGCTTCACTCGCGTAAATTTTGGTTAGGTTAGGTAAGAAACAAGACTGTTTTGGATGAAAATTACCCTATGTCCTTTTTCGTTTCTCTCGCAACTACACTCTCTTACATATGTGCGAAATTTCATGATGATTGTTCGAGTAGTTAAGGCGTGAAAGCGTAACAAACAAACAAACTCACATTTGCATTTATAATATTAGTTAGGAAATTTGGATTTGTTGGCTAGCGTCTGGACTTACCTCCAGATGTTAGTTAATAAATCTTAACTTCGGTTACCATGGCTTATATATGACCTAGCACCAAAACACGTGCATTGCCTATTCTAAGACAAATCATTACTAATATTATAAACGCGAAAGTTTGTATAGATGTATGGATGTTTGTTACTCTTTCACGCAAAAACTACGGGACCGATTGCGATGAAACTTAATATGGAGATAGCTGGTGACCTGCATTCACACATAGGCTACTTTTCATCTCGATATTCCCACAGGAACGGGACTTACGCGAGTAAAACCGCGGATAAAAACTAGTGAATACATATAAGAAAAATAATGTGATAAAACAACATCAATTTGATTAATTAAAATAATATCCGTAGCTCCATATAAAAGGAAAAATATTCTATTACAAGTATATTTTTTTAGGCTGACATGCATATTTATGAAATTTACGTTTCAACCTTTGAAGATGACTGCATTTTTCTTTACGGCATATTATAAATGCCAGTAAATATTCTATGTTTTTATTACGACCTCTTTGGTTTCACATTGACGATGTATGTTTTAGATGATATTAATAGCAATTTATAATTATGAGCAATACTTTCTAGTGCCTCAGAATAATTTAAGCGACTTGAGACTCTCAGTTCTGTTTTTATTTTATATCAAGAACAACAAAGCACAAAGAAAATACTCAATTGATATTACTGCAGCGAATATTCGAGAAAATATCTGAAACTATATTAAAATAATGCCCAACTTTAAATTCAAATAACAAGGCGTAAAACAACTCACTTAAAACCTAGTTTTAAACTCAGTTTCACTTTTAAACTTCTACTAACAGTAGCTACAGTAAAACCTCGTCTAGTTTCGGCAGAAAATAGAAAAACGCGTCCCGAAAAAGGGGCAACCGAGGGTATCCACTTACAATGAAGACGTGGACAAATTATAGGTTAATTTTCTTTGTAACTCAACACACAAAATGGCGAATTCTTTAGCGCGTATTATTACATTATGTTTTGGTTCATATTTCTGTGTTAATATCATTTGCTTTTCCTTTAGATTTGAGAGTAATACTTGTATTAGCAATTCGACTATCATTGGTTTTAGTACAGATTGAGATTGAGACATTCGTTATATGAGACAAGGTCAATGTTGTATGCTTTAGTATTTAGTAAGTAAAATTAAAAAATAAGCGTAGAATAATAAAAGTGGATAAGTTTAATTAAAATGTTCCTTTTGTTCTTTCTTAATTAATATATCTTGTGATCATAATATAGTTTTCATTCATCTTTACTACTAGAATTTCTTTCAAAAATAAAGGCTTTTATATTATTTTTTTTGGAAAATATTGTTATGTAACAATATAAAATAATTGGTAAAATAGTCTTTTTTGATGAGCTCCTTCAATAACTGATGTACAATACAACAAGATATCTATCTACTTTGTAAAAAAGTACTTAAGCATTAGATCTTTTCGATGTCTTCTGAAGGCAGACATTTTCAATAAACAAAGAAGTTTAATGTCAACTTTTTCTTGCTTAAGAAGAATGGAGTAGTAGTTCCCAATGCGTTTCATGCTAAAATAAAATAAATTGCAACTCAAACCCCTGTACCATGATTTATGTTTGCGTCGCAGACTTTGGCGCGTTGATTCATCATTTTCATACGATAAAAATTGTGTTATTTCTCGTGTTGTAATTCAAACGCGAATGAATAATGGTCTTGTGCGAATAACAAAAGTTTTCCGAGTGTTGGTAAGGCCAGTTGGTTTTTAGGACCCTCTTTTAGTGCTTGGAACGTACAAATTTTATTTGAGATCATAATTGTTCTGAAGAAGAGTTTCTTTAAGTTGAATGGGTAAAATGACTAGCTTAGTCAAGGATAGCACAAAAATTGAATAATTATATTAGATCCACAAAGAGTTGAAACTCCGGAGAACTTGAAGTAATCTAATAATGAAGTCTTTAGGAATACATATTAATGCGATATACCTATGTATGTATGTCCCGAAACCTGTAAAATGTCGTTTTCAAATAAATATATTCTCTATTATGTGAATATATTATTAAAGAATTGCTTCCACTTCTATTGGTTAAGCTTCGCAAACAATTAAGTCCACATCCAGTTATGTTTTTGAGAACAAATTCTTCTTCTCTTTCTTTTCGTGTGATTAGTGGCCAATCTGTTGTCAAGAGTTGTTCAAGCCGCCTGTAGGCCTCTGACATGGCTTAACGACTGCTGTCAATTTGCCAACAACCGAGACCGACTTTTTACTTGCCCTCTGAAGCACGGAGACACTCAGATGACATACCACTAAGCGGTCACCCATCTATAGACTGACCGCACCCAACCTTGCTTAACCTCGCTAATCGATTACTGATCAGTGAGTGCAACTGGCTATGAGCGCCTCAAATATTAATTCAAATTGATACACAAGGATATTATGTGTCACCTGATAGTAATCAGTAGTAAACGAGTAAAAGAGACCGGCGACGCGCTTTGCCGATATTTGAACGGCTTTACGTGCTTTCGGTGGCATAGGATCATAAATGGTCACCCATGTGTGAGCATGACTGTTGTAATAACTACGCATATCAATTGATTACCAGTTTCTATATGTCATAGTTTGCATCTGTTAGAAATTGTATCGATAGATCGTATTCAATATTATAACTATTACAAAAAACGCAACTTCTTTTAAATTTAAGGTAAACCTCTGAATATTATTCCGTAACAATAGTATCATCCGAACATATTCATTCAACACAATCTTCGACACAATACACTCAATGATGAAACACCTTACAAATATCGTTTCTGCTAACACAACATGCTATGTCAAGCGATTCTTTGTGTCGTCAGCACACATGATGCATGTTATATGAGTACGGGGTTTCTGAATGAGACGCCTCGGGCTACTGTCCTGGCGAAAGGATACAATTGTTGGCACGTTGACTCGTGAAAAGAAATATTATTTTTGGGTAGGATTTTTGGGTAAATTTTAAAGAAAGAACGTTATTAATGTAATGTGATTGTTGTTTTTAAGAATAAATATCTTTGATCCTAAACCTTAAACTATCTGTCTACAAATATATTATGACAATATAGTGTTCGCGGAATTGAAATACATACAAAAACTATTCAAATACATATAATCCATCAACTGCATTTTAATCATTTAAATAATTTGAAACCTAAGTCGTTGCTGCTTTAGATCTTAACACAGCTGTTGGTTCTTTTTGCACATGTTTGACATAATGCTATATTGTGTAGTAGTAAGAAGAGATCTTATACACTTCTTCAGTAATTTAATTACGATTTTATTACTGAATATTAGTACTAGTATATTGCAGGAACATACACCTGCAGTAATGCATTGAATAATAATAATAATAATAAATAATAATATTTATTTACCACAAAAATTACAGTTAAGTACACTTACAAATAATATTGGTGAAACAGTAATATTTTATAAAATGGTAGATTACAGCTAACAAGGAACATCGGCATTTTAATTGAGCTGTGTGTAAATAACACATGGTCTCATTATTCAATTAACCGCGTCTACATATGTGGCGAAATCTCGCGAGCCAAACACTCGGTATCTGTGGACGTGCCCAGGGGCTGTTCGTGCGCAAATTGCCTTAGGCATAATACGTATTCACTCAAAATGTCGCATGAGCGCCGCGTTTGCTATAAATGCAGTTTTAACCTATAATGATAGTTCTGATAGTTATATCGCAATTGTTACAAAACTCGTCCAACGTTCGTTGTTGTTATTCCTACGTAATTTACAAAGACATATACTTGTGAAAATACTGGCACATTAATGTCTATCAAGTGCTCGTTTCTTGGCCACTTGTATGTTTATTTTATCTTGAATTGTAATGAAACCTTGCTTGTGTATCTAAATGCTAGTTTATTTAGTTTAAGGATTACTAATATCTTGTAATAATTTCGGCTAGTTGGTAACGTTTTGGCAATTTACCAGAGATCCTTATTTTATTTACTCTGTATCTAAATAAACTGTTTGTTAGTATTTTATTTGGCAAATATTTCGATGTCTTGTCCTAGAAAATATATTTCGAGAAAAATAAAACTCATTTCTTTTGTAGGCACTGGAAGGAGTAAAACATTGTGTATTTACCGATACTCGTGACAACTCTTCAGAAACAGCAATCAAAAGAAATATATGTTAAAAGTTGTTATACCTATCGCAATATTGCAATTGGCTGTACTGATGACACTTATTTTATATTTTAAATTCCAATACTTCGTAGGTTTTACGTACCGGGTCTTATTATGATCTACAGATTTCTTAGCTTCTCTAAGTTTGGAAGGTTTTTGCATTTGTTGCGAGCAACCTAGAACTGATTATAAGTTATCAAAAGCAGTATTCAACCTATGTTATCCATGCTATCTGCTCAGCAACTACCTCTTGTTCGACCTTTTAATAAAAAAATTTTAGGTTACGTATAAAGTTTTGCAGTCCTAGGAGTATTATGCGCGCGGTACTGAATTGAGCTGTAGGCGCTGGGAATGATAAGGGTATCGTCAATCAAGCAGTGGTCTGCTAAAATTTATGCTGTCTTTTATTAGAAGCCTGGTGTGATTTGTTAGTCTTTTGTTATAGCATACAGGACAACGCTAGCTGCTAGCACTTCCTAGTTATCCCTTATCTAAACAAAAACGGATCAAATAAAGAAAATCTGAATATATATTTAAATGTAATCCAAAAAAAGAAAGTAAATAATTCAACAGGATCTAAAGTAATACGTGACCTCCAACATTTGTGGAATGTAGGTTGTATCAAAAGGTCAAAGTAAAGGTGATCGATAGAAATTGTCCGAAATCTCGGCATTACTGTATTATAAGGGATTGATTGATAACCTTTAGTCGAAATTCGTTTATGAATTCATCGATTCTTCGAGACAGTATTGTTAATATCTCAATTCAATTCACGTTCAATTTGGACCATTGTTATGTGGTTCTTTTATAAATATAGTACGTCAAAGGAACTCACGCCTTATTTTCTGAAGGGGTTGGCAGAGGTGAAATACACCCTCTTTTTGCTTATCTAGAGTCTACTGCCATCTATTAGGCACAGACTTAACTATCACAGGGATTTTTTACAGTAAATACTATATATAGTTTTATACATAAGGAGAATGCCCATTGAAGTATGGTATATTTCACATTTTCTATTCATAAAACGTAACCTTGATTTGTTGGGTTTTAAATGTATATTCTATTACAAAAAGAAATATATCCCTAGTTCGACGGGTTATTGCTCAAAAAGCTTATGAAGCTCGTTAAATTAGGTTATTTTTTCATATGCAAACAGAACATGTTTTTCGTTTTAACGTATGTTTTCACTTATAGCTGGCCAAACCTTTGTAGTGTATCTAAGATAAATTAAGATTCACGCGTGTGTATTACGTTTGATTGTTGGGAAAACGAAACAATGAATGGGTCACTCCTTTACAGAAATTATAACAACACTTTGTCCGACCCGGGAATAGAATCCGATACCTCATGCACTACAGTCGCTTTCACTACCGCTAAGGTTAAGGGGATAGTCTGTCGCGGTCACGTAGGCACCCGGTCGTATGTTTTGTACGTGTCACAGGTACTGCCACTAAACGACTGGAATCACAGCACGAAATTAACACAAACCGAAGGATGGGATGGGAAATTTCATAGGAACTTCAGACCTGCCACTCCTGCTGATGAGGCGTCGACCATTTAGCCAATATTTTCCAATGAGGTTCCCCGCCGGAGCTGTATCTGGGCATCCTGCTGGAAGAACCACTTTTATGTACAGTAACGTAGACTTACACAGGATTCAAATGATTACTTCTTGCTCATCTACTTCTTCATAACGTTTATTTTATCAATTATTACAACGAATACAACGGCCAAAGTTTTGTGATTTTTGACCAATGTGAAACGTGATGGTAACTATGAAGTGAAGTTCATTACAAAGTGAAACTAGTTACAAGAAGAAACAAAAAAAAATGGCCGTCTTCACACACGTCGATTCCTTCCTCCATTCGCTCATAGATGGCGCTAGCAGACGCGCCAACAGAAGGTAAGCGAGTACATGGATTGTGCAATGATGTGGATATATTAACACTATCACGTTGAGTGTTATGGATTCAATATCCACACGGGACAAAAAATGATGTGAACCACACATGGTTGTCCCGGTGGATTAAAAAGTTATGCGATACAGCAATTATTTCCTGTACAAGGGTTGTCTTTTCAAACAGAAAAATAATAACGAGAAACAGGGTTTGCCGTAATGTTTATTTTACTATATTTTACACATGTTTTATTTCTTTTAACAAATACGTGTATTCTTTTCGCTGTCCTATAGTATACATAATAGAAAATTTATTGGTAGGTATCATATGAGATACATTGGATAAATCACGTAATTTTTTACATACCGCATCAAAGAGCTTTCGCTCTACGAAGCTTTGTAAAATTATTACATAATTTAATTGGCAAGGGTGAAATAAGATTTAAAGGGTTCAGTAGTTTTTTAATTTATTAATTACAAACAAGAATACAAATCCTTCTTCTTTATAATATTAGTATAGCTATAGGTATCAAGAGGCTGTAGTAATCGAAAGTACATTAGCATTTATTTTATAGCTCACATTTCTGTTAAAAAACGATTACAATTATTTAGACTACGTCGTTATGGCTTTGCTGTTTCAGTTGCATAAATTTGCTGTTTTCTTTGTGTGAGATTGTAAAGTGTCGTGTTTAATGTCTAGGAAGTGTAATGCATAGAATTTTCTTGTATGAAATTTTAAATGATATTGAGAAAAGTATGTGGGCTGTAAAAACATTGCTAGTGAAATGTGCGTCTACTAAACCTCCGCTTAATAATATCCAAACTGAGGATAAGATCCAATCTAATATTATAAATGCGAATGTGAATTGGTTTGTTTCTTACGCTTTCACGATTTAACTACTCGACCGATCATTATGAAAATTTGCATAAACGTTTTTAGTGGTCCAGAATAGGCCATTCGATACATTTAATCCAAAAAATAAGTAGATATGGAAATGTATTAACAAAATTTAGATTATCGCGAGTGAAGTCGCAGGCAAAGCCTAGTATTATACTCGAGTCAATGTAGGTAAACTTAATAGAAACAGGTCTCTACAGCTTTAGCAAAACTGACAATAAAGTTTAAGTCGCATAATAATCCTATTATACGCAAAGGTCATTGCTCTACTCATTGTTAATCCTCGATAAAAAGGAAAACTAAGATAAAATTACAACATCATTGCTACCCCAAAAACCTCTGTCTGCACTGACTTGAAACCAGGAATAGGGTCAGTTCAAACCTTATAAGGCTACACTCGATGATCAGCAGTGGTCGGCCGATTTATCTTGCCACAAATAACGTAAAGAAGAAAGAAGAGATTTATCGATCATCAGGTCGTGAAGTAGAATATGGGGTACCGCAGGGAAGCGTTTTAAGACCATTTCTCTTTATATTATACATTAATGACTTGCCTAAATACATTGAAGAACCAGTGACACTATTTGCGGACGTCAGTACTTTGTCAATACCTTGTAAAAGTGTAGAGACGTATGAGACTGATATTAATAATGCTTTAAAATCAGCTATCCAATGGATGCAGGAAAATAATTTAAAAATAAACCTACATAAAACGAAGGCTATACATTTTACGCAAAGGTTACCTATAATGAACCTCAACATACATTACCGCAATAAAAACATAGAAGAAGTTAACTCAACAAAATTTCTTGGTCTCCAGATTGATAAAAACCTTAACTGGAAAACACATATTGAAATGTTATGTAAAAAACTTAGTATATCTGCATACGCTTTACACACACTTTCATTCACAATATATATGGATGCTCTACTTACAGCATACTACGGTTTGGTAGAAACTCATCTACGCTATAATGGGATAATATTTTGGGGTAACTCGACGGAAAAAGAATCAGCATTCAAATCTCAAAAAAGATGTTTACGGGCGATGTTTAGACTTGAGAAGACCGATAGCTGCGTGCCCTATTTCAAAAATTACAAAATGTTTACTTTACCATGCTTGTACATATTAGAAGTAGCTGTGTTTGTTAAGTCGAACCCGCATTACTATAAGCGTCGAGCCAACGAATTTCCACGCAATAGATGCGACAATAGTCAACTTTGTCTCCAATCCGCTAAGACTACCCTGATGCGCAAAAGTGTGTACTGCATGGCACCAATTATCTATAACAAAGTACCAAAAAGTTGGAAGAAATAGGCTTCGTACTTTTTTGACCGCCAGAGCATAATTTAATTTATTTAGACCTGTATAATAATGCTGATTAATCTTATAATTTAAATATAAATTAATTAAATTTAAATAATTTAGACAAGAAAATAATATAATTGTTACATGTATCTTTTTTTTATTTTTTATTTTATTATCTAATTATTTTGCACGTCATACTGTGACAAACATGTCTGCACTTAATTTATTTTGTCATCTTGTATGTACGCATTTTCTTTGTAAGTACACACACATGTTTATGCAAATAAAGCTTATCTTATCTTATCTTATCCCGCACTAAGTATAATTCGTATGTCGCGAGGGACTTAACAACCATTCAGACAAAGGACACAAAGAACATTCAGACTCGGAATATTCATTTGCGTTTCACACAATGATTTGCCTACTAAAACATGCGTGTAGACAACTACAGGACTTGACCACATGACTGGTGTATGGTATAGTCTAGGTGGTTACCTCCCACTTCTCAGTGCGCTGAGTGTTATGTTCGGTCTCCATAAGAGGTAATAACATGTGCTATCCACAAATATTTTATTATTGTTCCGAGTTTATGTTCTTTGTGACCGTTGCGCGTTGTTTTAAATTTTATTAAGTCGCTCGCAACAGACATTTTCTTCGTGCAGTAGGTGTATGTTTAAAATATAACACGCACACACACAAACTTATACTACATACTGTTAATCTTTACTACAGGTAAATAATTAATCTATCAAGGGTAACAGAACTTCACCCACAGGATACGGTACGGTACGTAAAATAGTTGTAAGACCTATATATGTATAATTTTCATGTTGTCAATCACTATTTCGTAAATTAAAACATAATTATTATTATTATATTATTATAACAAAGCAAATAAACGTCATAATGGTAGAATAATGAATTTTATGTTTTTCAGATTTTTCGTAGATAATTCTCAAGCATCCTTAGTCGTCTCAAAAATATATGACTCAGCTGTCAGTTTTTATAGCCAACCATCACATTGACTACCGAATATCCAAATATAACTGACAATGATATTTATCACAATTATTGAGGACTCTAACCGCTCGTTAAAACGTCAAGTTACCTTCCTCCAGATTTCATAATACTAGCGGTCGTCTAGTCGTCGTCGGTAGTGGTCGAAATTCGACTATAATTAATTTAAAAGTAAGATATTGCTGATATATTATGTAATATATTATGATATAGTATATATTGATATAGGTAACCATAGTTACGAAGAATAGTACTACATCAGCTGAACAATGCCGAAATACTACGAACGCGATTCGACTGCGTGTGTCGAATGCATAGTTGTATGCGTGTAGTGTTTTTCCATTAATTTAATGTTTTTCTAATGCATATTTAAACAAAAAATTAGGATTAGTCCCTCCTTCTTCATATAAACTTTAACTGTGGCGAATTTCATACTGCTCCGTCCGCGCAATTTTCGTAAAAAGGGATACAAAGTTTTTGCTTAACGTATTAATATATAAATTACTAATAGGGACTTTCTGTTGCAAATTTGTTAGAAGTTTGCTAAAACGAAGTTCCTATATCCCGTACTGTAACAGAACTTCACAGTAAATAAGAATAGATAAATTATATTTTGGGCCAGTACGTATATTTCGGATTTCCTATAAAATACATCTTAGAGGAAACCACCGTAAGAGTAGTAACATTATTAGTGCGTCTCGCTCAGTGAGTAAAAACACCGGAGGGTCACATACCGAATCCTCCCATAGATTTCTTATCATCCCATATTTAACTCCTCTTCTCTAACTTACGCATCACTTGTGTAAGTGATACTCGTACATATAGCACGCTGACTGCTTGCAATACCAGTCGTATCACTGGCGCGGTTGGGGTTGCTCCTAACTGTAACGGAACGGCAGTAACCACGTATAACTGGGCCGTATACTTGTTTGCCATCTTGGTATTATATAAACAGCTTCGGTAGCTCGTTTTTGTTCTCGTTGGTGGTGTTACATACGTGCCTCGGCAAGCACATAAAGATTCTGAACCTGCTCCGGGTGTATCCGATTGCCGTTCTATCGGATTATGAGAGGTAGGTGAGAATAGAGAGTGCATTTGTGATAAAAACTTTTAAAATTTCGCGTTGCATGATATATATAATACGTAACGGGTATTAACGCGATCATGCATAATGTTTGCCTTTTTTATGTTTGACGTTTCGACCAGGTCACACCGGCCGTGGTCACAAGCGAGAAGAGTGCAGGCCGTGGCAGAAGAATCTTGATTCACCCTCACTTTTGGCATATTTTTGTTTGTCTATGTACCGTCACACACTACACTCACGGTATCCCTATTACGTATGCTAGCCGTCGTGTTCGTATTCTGTGAATTACCTGACTGCGCAAAACAGTGAAGTTGCGTATTATTTATCACGGGATTTCACGTAGCGGATAATTGGAAACCATCTTCCCTATTGAAATTTCTATGGTTTTTTATTTCAATAGCTTATCGCACTACTCTTGGGTAAAATGGCGATCGGTGAAGAGCATCGCATCCAGTCCACCACCAGTCAGCTTGTGACCACGGCCAATGTAACTTGGTCGAAACGTCAAGCATAAAAAAGGTAAACATAAAGGAGTCTACCCACTACTCCGTCTCATACCATGACCGTGCTAGGAACGTGTCAGGCAAAAAAAAATTCTTTGTAAGGAAATGTATAAGACTATGCCCACTAGACCGTTCCGTCACCGACCAGTAGTTCCTATAGCAGGGCGTATCGTGTTGCTTTTCGTGTCTGATACGTTCCTAGCACGGTCGTGGTATGAGACGGTGTAGTGGGCAGACTCATTTATGCATTTGTGTTTGCACACTTATTCACTATAATAGCTCCTGCGCAAATGGCCAGTCTCTCTGATGATTGGCGGTTATGATCAACATTTGAGAGAACGAAAAAATACATCCATCCCATTTTTCAACTTATAAAACATAGGCGTAAGCAAACCTAAATGATTTACACAAGCAACAAGCTATTGATCGTTTGTTTCTAACAACTATGCGGTTTTTTCCATGCCTCGTTTACGGAAATGACGTTAACTGGCGCACAATATTTTTACACTAGTTTAAATCAAAGCGAATTGTAGGTGGATTGAAATAGTCAATATATAACGGTAGTTGCAGCGTTTGAAAATCGAATTATTTGAACGTAGGTTAGAGTCGCACGTTGTGTTCTCAATTAAAATATCGCATCGATAGAATTGAAACCGTGAAACGTCATGTGAACTGTATTCACGGTTGAAATTAATAATCAATCCAATCCATAAATTTTACTCATATGTATGACGGCGCGAGGATTAATTTTAGGACAATATTGTTATTTGATTGAAGTAATTAGTTGTAAGAATAATCTAATTTAATTTAACTGCTTTGTTGTAAATTGTTACGAGTATCGTTGATGTTAAATTTCATTATTTAAAAATAATTTGTCTAAAATTAAATCAAGAGCGGGTAACCCCGAATAGAGTAGTTCGACGACGTCATCGAGATGGCGGTTCGCTGACACTTGTTTGACAGCGGTCGCCCGAGACGCACGTGTTCTAACCTATTGGCTCTTAATCCGTTTTAATCTTAAATTCAGTATTGTATTTTGATTTATATGGTGGTTAAATCGATTAAGTAAACCTTGAACATTACAAACGTGATTTGATTTCTGAGTTTCCGCCTTGTTCACACCCACAATGGACGACGATAGCCTTAACCGCTCTAAAAGGATTTCTGATGATTCAATATGTATATCTTAAATCTAAACATTTTGAATTAGGAGTTTAGTAATTCGACTGCACGAATAGCGTAATGGTTTAAGTGTTCGTCTCACCACTGTGGGTTGTTCGTTGTTACCACGTTGTGGGTTTGAATCCTACACGGGACAAAAACTTGTGTAAACCACAAATAGTTGTTCCGAGCCTGGGCGTTATTTGTGTCCGTTGTTTGAATGTTTATAAAGTCCTCCACACAGGAATTATTACTGCGGCTGTTGTTCATGAGGTCTCGGTTTAAAGAGTTTATTTCTCAAAAGAACATTACATAGTTCAATCAAAATATGAAAAAATTTAAACAGTTATAACATTACAAGTACATATTAACATTTTATATTCGATTAGCCGAGTTTTTGTTCGAGTTAAGTTAGTTTAATAAGTACATCTTTAATCTACTTTTAAAACTATTAATATTTAAATAACTTTTTACGTCTTTAAGTAACTTATTATATATAATATTGTCTTCTGTTTACGCGAATGTTATTCATTGAAATTAAACTACTATATGTAACACTGTATCTATTACATAATTTTGAAAACTGTTACACTACTACTACCTACTACTATTGAATTTTACTAATTTATAAGCTAATGAAATTATTAAAACTATTAAAACTATTTGTATTTAGGTTTACACTTTCCCCGACGTTTCGGTTGCTTTTCAGCAGCTCCCTGTGACCATGGCTAAATTGCATAAGAACATTGTATGGCCTACCATACAATGTTCTTATGCGATTTATTTCTTTATTGGTCTGGGGTTCAATACCTGGATCAAACCAATTGCTATTGGTATTTTTGACAGTAAATTCTTCATAGTGAAATCTTGTGCTGTGTAAGACAATAAGTGCCCGCCTATATCGTAGAACCTTAACCATATTTGTTAAAATATGGGTGTCGTATACCTCAGCTTACGTGTAGATATAGGCTTCAGACTATGTACCTATGAATGTAGAATTAAGATGGCAGTGTTTGATGTTTAATAATTGCCTTATAAGTCCATCTCACAATCGGCTGCTGCAAATTTAAACTTATTTCGGGGTTATGTTAGAGGCCAGGGATGGATACAGTAACATTTTTAGAGCAGGCGAAATTTTATTAGGTTTCATCTAAGAAAATGTTTAGCAGCAGCACGAAGTCTGAAAATTTGCTCAGTTGAGACGAATAGCCTTATCTTATAGGTCAAACTTATAAAGTCTTTTAAACTTATAAAGTTCTTACTTGTTTTATTTGGTAAATTCCCATTCATTACTACTACTACATCGGCCTCGATGGCGTAGTGGTTAGTGTAACCGACTGCCACGCCTTAGGTCGCGGGTTCGATTCCCGCACAAGACAAATATTTGTGTGCATGAACATGGATGTTTGTCTTGGTCTGGGTGTTTCTATGTATAATATGTATGTATTTACAAAAAATAAGTATATATTTATGTTTATCCATTGTCTAGTACCCATAGTACAAGCTCTGCTTAGTTTGGGGCTAGATGGTGTTGTGTGTATGTGGTAGAATATTACTACCCTTTCGAGACTCGTAGCATGATGTTGTATAGGCTATATTGCTTTTGGATAAAATAGCTGCCAAATAGTTTTTTTTTAAACGGTCCCGGTTTTTTTGTTCATTCTGTATAAACAATAATGTATAAATGTTTTCCCATAATAATATTCTTTAGATGTAGATACGATATTTATTCATGTAACTATTTTCATACTTTAAGATAGTTGATGCGAATACAAAAATTAAATGCTATTACATACGCAGACGTTTTAGTATATGCGGTCGAGCCGATTTCTTTAAAGCCGCTTGTGTTATATGAATCATGTTATCATAAGATGAGATCTTTCACGTATAGCCTGATGAAATATTTCTTAAATTCTTTCGTATTAATGATATCAAATCTCATTATAAAACCATTATTTAGTTGTAGCCTTAAGACTACAATATTCGTCTTTAATAAAAATAGCTTCTGTTTATTTATTTTTTGTTTAATAAAGATGTTTCTCGCTTTGATTATCGCCTGTGTCGCAGGAGACTACAAACAAACTTTCAAACAACAGACGCAACGTACACCCAGACCTAAAACAAATATTTGTGGTTCACCCAATTTTTTAGTGGATCTCAAATGAAACTTATTCCAAATAGTCTTGAATATAATTAAAATACCGGTGTCTTTGTGGAGAAGCCGTTGACAGTCTTGGTCACCATGGCCTATCATGCAGCAGGAGTGCTGGTCGTATATCACGACACACCAACCTGAATAACATACTCCGTCGAGCTCTTGTCACCGCTGGCGTCCCGGCTCAGCTTGAAACTCACGGCTTGGTACGCGATGATGGCAAGAGACCAGATGGTATGTCATTACTGCCATGGAAAATGGGTAGGTCTTTGGTGTGGGACGCAACTTGTGTCGACACCCTTGCGCCATCACATCTTTCTAGCACAGCGGGTTGTGCTGGTGCTGCTGCTGCATCAGCGGAGACGCTCAAACGGCGTAAATATCAAAACCTTATTGGTGAGTACATATTTGAGCCGTTTGGTGTCAAAACGCTGGGGCCATGGGTTCCAAGTGCTAGGTCTGTTTATAGAGATCTAGCTAAGCGGCTTATCGACGCTTCGCATGACCAGAGGGCTGGTATTTTCTTATTTTCTTTGCACAAAGAATAAGCATTGCCATTCAACGTGGCAATGCTGCCAATCTTCTGGGCACGTTGCCAATTGACTACGATGCGGAGGAATATTATGACGCTTTTTGATTTTGCAGTTTTTTTCTCTTCCGTTTATATTTTTCATTAAAATATATTCTAAAATATATATTACAATGTAATTTCCTATCCTGATAATGACTCGTATTGATTAAAGGTTAAATTGATTTTACAATTGAGCCGCCCCGTCATCTCACCAATTAGTTCCGTAATTATAATATCGAAATTACGTTGATTACTTTATTTGTTTGCAGAGAATTAAATTTGCAAGTTTAATTATTTGCAGAGGAAATTACTTGTAAGTTACGCGAACAGTGGCACTTTCGTGTGATAAATAAATATTTGTCTCGTTACGGCGTGATCTGTAGCATACAGATTAAATAAGTTTGCTGTAGGCTTTCTGCTTGAGAGGTTGCACGAAACAAAAGAGTTTATAATAGGTATCTGATGATATTTTATTTTGTTTTATGTGTGTCTTGTTGGTCACAATGCATGTTTGTATATATGTTTGTGACCGTGAAGTATCGTGTTCCATAAACGGGTCCTTGTAGTCCGATTTTCAACAAACTGTTTTTGCAAAGTGTTTAGTAGACAGATTTGCTCCCTATTAGGGTGACCAACGCACGGGGCTCAATGTGAGTATAACCTCTGCCTTATACGCCCAAAAGTGTATACCTAGCAGTTGCATTCACTACCATTGCACCAACAAAGCAATCATAATCCATGTATTTATAAAATTATACACAACTATCACAAAAAACATAATTATATTATAATATAATATTCTATCACATACACACAACTAGCCCAAACTAGGCAGAGCTTGTACTATGGGTACTAGACAATGGTTAAACATACATATATACTTTTCTTTTTTGTAAATACATACATATTATACATAGAAACACCCAAACCAAGACAAACATCCATGTTCATGCACACAAATGTTTAACTTGTGCGGGAATCGAACCCGCGACCTCAAGCGTGGCAGTTGGTTACACTAACCACTACGCCATTGTTTTTCATTCGCTGTTACAACGTTTGTTCTGAGCCGACTCTATTTTTACTCAGTGGATATTTACATTTACAAAAAGACAACTCCCTCACTAGCACTTCTGTGTCACGGGGGTCTTTACAAATATGCAGATAACATCATACACATGTATATACATAATCTCACGCTTATATCCTATAAGGATACCTTGCCGTAACACAGTCATTTGACTAGCACGGAAGGTAAAGAATTTTTATCGGTTTACCGCCAATTTTATATGTTGAAGTGTAACAGAATATTTATACATTAATTTGCTAATACTCTAAGTTAATAGTGTAAATATGTTTAAATATACTACATATATTATTAAAACAGAACTACATTACACCACACCTAAATACAAATAGTTTTAATAGTTTTAACAATTTCATTAGCTTATAAATTAGTAAAATTCAATTGTAGTAGTAGTACTGTAACAGTTTTCAGAATTATGTAAAAAAAAAAGGTAGTATTATAATTACACAGACATTTTACATGCAATTGTTTTAATTACCACGAACTTCACCAAGCACAGTGGCAGATTACACGCTGTTACAAAGAATTTCGTAACAGCAAAATTCAATAACACTGTACGACTGGGTAATCAAACTCGAGGCCTTATACACAGTTGCATTCATTAGCGCTGCGCCACAACCAATATTTTTTTGAGAAATATCATATTATGTGCTAATATGGTTGTACAGTCTGCGAAGAAAGTGGTCTACCAGTTTTGATAAAAGTTTCTGTGAGTTCTAATTACCGCCAAGGTTGACTTTTCTAAAGGAAGTGAGTAAAGGAGGTGAGTTGTTGTTAGCTGTGATAGTTCAAAATGATGAATGATAAAGAGTGCGATGGACACTGTCATAACATTATTACAAGGAGAAATCGACCTTGTTGTTTCATGACGTTCAAAACCTCAAACGTAGATTGGTAGACCACATTTTTGCCGACTGTACCATATATTTTTTTTGTTAAACAATATTATCGGCAATAGAGGTTTAGAATTGTAACTCAGGAATTATGATTACCAGACTATGTGCTACGTGAGTTCTCACAACTCTTTACAGCTATACTTACCAGACGATGTATATTGTTTTACACTGAAAATGTTTCTGAAATAATTTAGTTTTCGTATTTTATTACAATAACGTATCCCAGCACGATTTTATCCCAGCTAATTTTGTTTTACAACTCAATTTGCATTCATACTTCTTGTAGTGAAACTAGTGAATATAAAATGATGTATACTTTTTAGCTTTTAATCTAAAATTCGTGCACATATCATTTTAAAACGTGATAGGGCGCTAGATTAATGATGGATAATTCTATAGCTTCACACATAGACGTTTTGAACAAAGTTTAATGACGATTGGTTTAGTAATTCCGAAGATTTGCTTTAACAGATAGACCGATAAGCAAAAATAAAACATAACCATGTTTTAAACCATGTTCTAGCTTTTATTTTTCTTTGTTGTTTATTTTATTTTGGTTGGTTTTATTTTTCTTTGTTGTAAGAAAAATACTGCTATGCTCTGACGGAATGCAAGAAATACATCCATAAATAATTAAAGTCTCATAACTATACTTGCGGTATTGAAAGTGGAGGTATATACACCACGTGAGTTGATCGCGGCAGTCGGATTGGTTACCCTCTCACTCCCGGCCGTAGTTCAGTCTATGGTCCGGTGAGAGGTCTTGGAACGCCGTCGCCTCCTTCTGTGAGGAAGTGATTTCCATCAAGGAGGCGGCGAAGCGGGAGTGGGAGCGCTTAAACCCTCTCCCCAACCGCAAAACTGGGTGCCGAAAGGCGCGAGATGACCGCCATCCACCCTGAGGTTTAACGTGGGAGTGGTGGGCTTCGTGGCCCGCCATTGGATCAGCACCAGGTGCGAGAGGCGGCGTGCATGTTCCCACGCGCTGTGTCAAGTCCGTTTCCCCTCTCGTGGGAAGCCGTCGATAGCGGTTCCGGGAGGTCCATTATCATCATTTCAACAATTTTATTTTACCCCAGTGAGTCCGACATAACCCCTCCATAAAAAAGGCATATACACCAACATTTTACTATATTGGCTTAGACTCCACGTTAGTGACGAGCCTATTGCCTTCAAGCATACACAGCTCTAGCTCATAAGAACTTCTTGACAGAAAATTCAATAATACTATGTTCGACCCGATAATCGGACCTTAGATGTCACACACAGCTTCCGCATTCTAGTGAATGTCGGTAGTCCGCTGCGCCACTAAAAATCAAGAAATATTATGCTAGCTAAGTTATTATTACTTAGTAGCAATCTTTAGAGCACAGTATCAACTAAAGCTAGGTGGATAATATCACGTAGCTATCAAATACAACAGTAGGGGCACAGTCAGTACGATGGCAACCGCGACGTTGACCACGATAGCAATCCAGTTAGTTTCATCGTTTCTTTTATTGAAACGATCAATCGCTAATGGGATGCCTAATGACCGCCATCGCTGCACGCGTAAAACCCGATTTCATTTTCTTTCCTTTAGTAAAAAGGCATTACGAGCATTTTCTAAATCCCCTATTAAGCTGTCATTATAGGATCAATTGCAAGCTGAATTTACAATTGCAATTCTCTTACAATTTTTGCGGTGATCAGGTATTTTTACTATTACTGCACATTATGCAGATGGCTTAGTAGTTAAAGTCGATCGCCTTACCATTGTCCGAATATTGAGCGCTCGATCCCTACATGAGATGTTGTGTTACTAAGTGTACTTCATTTTCATTAATTGCTTCTAAAGTCCCTTATGACACAAAACTTCATCGTGGATGATAATCTTAATAAAATATGTATGTCAATATTTTTTATGTCAATCGCGTGAGTGATAAAAGTTTGATCCCCATATGAGACAAACATTTTTGTGGTCCACAAATAGTTGTTTGTGTCCGTTACTCCAACGTTTGCAAAATCCTACACAACACAGGAATTGAATTAAGCCCGATGCTAGTGCACACTATTAATAAAAATATAATGCGTATTCAAATTAAATTACCCGTAATAAAATCCGTTAAAAGTAGTTTAATTTCAATGTGTAACATTCGTGTTGACGTTAGACATAATTAAGTAGGTACCACGTAGCATCAATACGTTACCGAAACTTCCCTTCACATACAGCTCATCCAATAGCATTTAAACAAGATTTCCTCAGAGTCTGGCCATAAAACTTCTGGTGAGGACACCAGTACCGCCCATCTCTCATTTTATCCTAGAGACCATTTAAATGGGCGGTGCCGAGAAGCCTTAATTTTTGGCGCACAGTTAATTTGGTCAGCTGAAATATTGCCTTGTTGAAGCTGTTAGCTTTAGTGAGAAAGATTCTGTTAATTAAACCGCTATAACAAAAATATTCTTTTATTAAAACTTACGTTTTTTGGTACGTGGATGAAGTGACATTTAAAATTGTTGGCTTTTTGTAATTTATATAACAGAAAACTCGTATAAACGCGATCATGCTACGTATTCACATACATTTTTGTTTTACTTTTTTTGTCGGCCTCAATGGTGTAGTTGTTAGTGTAACGGACTGCTACACCTGAGGTCACGGGTTCGATTCCCGCACAAGTGAAACATTTGTGTGCATAAACATGGATGTTTGTCTTGATCTGGGTGTTTCTATGCATAATATGTATGTATTTACAAAAAAAAATGTATATATGTATGTCTATCCATTGTCTAGTACCCATAATACAAGCTCTGCTTAGTTTGGGCTAAATGGTGTTGTGTGTTTGTGGTAGAATATTTATTTATTTATTTTTTGTAATGCTGGAGATTTCGCCTCGGTTATACTTGCCGTGGTCACAAGTCGACTAGGGCGCCGATGTCAGACTTTCGTTTGTGAGGTAGATATTTCTAAATCCATCTGCAAATTTTGGTTTTTCATTGGCTCCCACGTACACTACCCATGCAGTACATTAACTAGTTAAGTTTTACATTAATGTGCAAAGTAAACTTATTCTAAAATACATTCGGTGTAACTAATTACACAAATGAAACTTGACAGAAACAAAGAGAAAAAGAGGTTTTATTGATAAAATATTTATATAGACTGATTTAAAGCTGACTGCCGCAGCGATGGTGAAAACGACTGCTGCGCCGAGGCCTCAAGTTCGATTCCCAGCAGAGATGGGAAATGTTTCATTGGGTTTTTCTGTCACGAAATTCTTAGTACGAATAAGAATCCGTACTAAATCAGTAAGTTCTCAGTACAGCGCCAGACTGAGAAGTCTGGCGCTGTACTGAGAACTTACTGATTTTATTTCATACTAGATTTGTCCGCGGCTTCACTCGCATAAATGTAGGTTAAGTGAGGGTAGGTTTATAATAGTACTTTTTTCTGTTCTCTTGACAACGTGTAGGTATACAAAATTTTATGATGATCGGTCGAGTAGTTAGGTCGCGAAACAAACAAACAAACTCATATTTTTATTATTAGTTAGGGTAGGATATATATAATATCCGGGCACGCCACGATCGTGGCGGTAAGTCCCGTGTTTGAGGAGTGGCTGGAGAGGCGGCATGGCGCCCTCACCTTCCGGCTGACACAGGTTCTGACTGGCCATGGATGTTTTGGCCGGTTCCTGTGTCGTATACGCCGGCAAGAGACGCCCGGTTGTCACCACTGCGGCGACTGCCGCGACGTTATTGAGGACACGGCGCTGCACACTTTGGCGGTTTGCCCCGCCTGGGCATCGCAGCGTCGTGATTTGATCGCGGCAGTCGGATCGGTTGCCCTCTCGCTCCCGGCCGTAGTTCAGTCTATGGTCCGGAGTGAGAGGTCGTGGAACGCCGTCGCCTCCTTTTGCGAGGAAGTGATTTCCATCAAGGAGGCGGCGGAGCGGGAGAGGGAGCGTTTAAACCCTCTCCCCAACCGCAGAGCCGGGCGCCGGAGGGCGCGAGATGACCTCCAGCCACCCTGAGGTTTGACCTGGGGGTGGCGGGCTTTGTGGGCCTGCCCGCCATCCGTTCAGCACCAGGTCCGAGAGGCGGCGTGCGTGTTCCCACGCGCGCCTCTGTGTCGAGTCCGTCTTCCCTCTAGGGGGGAGACAGTAGGGTTTTATTTGAAGTAGTGCCTATTTTGGGTAGGTCTTTCGTGTAGTGGCCTGCCGTTTCATACGGCGGGCCGTAACCTCGGCGGGGTCGCGACCGCATGCGAAAGCGATTCGCGCGGCCCCGTCGGTAGTGGTTGTGTCGAGGAACACCGTGGTAGGTTTAGTCGGTATTCCGGGAGGTACATTATCTTTTTTTTTTTTTTTTTTTTTTAACATCTTTATTTTACCCCGGCGAGTCCGACATAATCCCTCCGCCCGCCCCCGCGGAGGGATATGCGCCATTGCATTCCCCCACGTAAAAAAAAAAAAAAAAAAAAAAAAGGATATATATAATATATGTATGCAATTTATTCAATTCATCAATCAATTTATTCAGTTACTTCAAAATATTTCTAAAATGTATTCTAACCTTATCTAATTTCAATCTTCATTTATTCCACTGACAAAACAACAAAACCCGTCATATAAATTATTGCTGATTCTGAAAACCACAGTGTTTCCTTAAAGCAGTGAAATTCAAAAGCCTACCTGTAATCATTTAAATCACATCATCAATTTGTTGAATATTTCCGATGTAAAATCATTTCCTTTATTAAAGCCTCACGGTCTTTAAGGAACCAATTAATTAAGGAATTGAGGGTATCGCATTCGTATTATTATCAATCAGCTATTAATGAAGTACTCTTAAACTGGGCTGAGATCAGAATAATCTGGATCAAGCCAAAATCCAGCCCACTAAAGAATATTTTAAAAAGGTATTGTAATTGTTTTCTGTTTTTTTTTCTCTTAATAATGACAACTACCGCCCTAGGAAAAATTCCTGTGTCTCGGGGAATTTTACAAACATTCAAAAAACGGACACAAAGAACACCCAGGCTCGGAACAACCATTTGTGAATCACACAAAGTTTTGTCCCGTGTGGAGATTGAACCCACAACACTCAGCGCGGCAGTGGCGAGGCGAGCATTTAAACCATCGTGCAGTCAAATTATTATTATTATTAAAATGCTTACGAGGTGCGGCTGATTAAAAAAAATATACTACTTTAACTATTTAAGTACTTTATTTCAAATAAATGGCGATAAAATCGGTATAAAGTAGTTTAATTTCGATAACATTCACTTAAGACTGCGCCGAGCGTAAGACGCGGTTGGACTGAATGACAGAGCTCGCTATTCAAATTGACGCGCGGCTGCCATAGTAAAATTGTATGGAGGATGTGAAGTGCTTTTTTGATAAATATGTATCTTTACCGTCAACCAATAACTTAAATATTTGGGACAGATAAATTGTAATATAACTATTTATGTTTCGTTTAAGCTGTAAAATAGGATAGATTTCTACTGTTATAATCTAAAAATCACGTAACACGTGCTTACGTTTTTGCATTTTTGTTGCAAATTTGTAGGTAAATATTAATTATTTTAAGTTTTTTACACGGAGTAATTGTAAACACATTCATTGTTATGGTAAATATATATTTTATATTTGTATTAAACAAAAAGTGTTGATTTTATCAACTTAACTGTGACCGCCTGTTTTGACACATTTTGCTCGGCACAGTCTTAATAAATATGTATATGGCAATATTACATATATTATAAAATTTTGTCGTAATTCTCAAAAACATCACATTACTTTTCTTCAATGCAATCTGAAATCTTAAAAAGTTAGGTTTTATACTTGTAATTTAATTTATTACAATTACACTGTACTCATTATGACTCGAGAACTCAAGTGTAACATAACTTTCGCCACGTATAGGATTTAGTTGACACGCGTCACGTTAGTCACTTATGCAAGGTCTCGCGTAACTATAGTGTACAATGAAAGGTAACACTAAAATCAGTGAATAAACGTATGTATTAGCATAAACACATATGCTTTTAGACCACATGACTGCTTACCATCAGGTGGAGTGTAATCATTTTGACGAGCACCATAAAAAGAAAAGAAAATTACGAAATATGCGTCGGTGGCGTAGCGGTAGTAAATGCCACTGATACATAATATGGCCTCAGGGTAGATGACCTGGTCGGACAATATGGTACTCAGGCTTTCTTTCTAGAAATTCTCAATATCAGCGTGGAGTATGAAACTGCTTATTTATATACGAGGTGTATTACACCCACATTTCACAAACTATCTTTTATCGTTTTTCAAAGACAACTCGCGTACTAGAAATAATTCCAGTGTCGCGGAGGCCTTAACAAACATTCTAACAACGGACAGAAAGAACATCCAGACTCGGCACAACCATTTGTGGATCACACAAAGTTTTTGTCCCGTGTGGGATTCGAACCCACAACACTCGTCGCAAGTGCAGTTTTGAGGCGACCAGTTAAACCACTACGTTATCCATGCAGTCATGGTTATATGCCAACCCCTTTGGTAATACAGACGTTTGTACAATGTATGTATGTATGCGTTACCAAATATGTTGCCTTATAATACTACTTACAAGTTAATGCGATACACTATAGAACACCGTTGTAGTCAACATATCTTATTTATATTAACTTCCTAAGACCTATAATCCTTTAAAAAAAAACAATTTACTCGACGCCATTAAGGCCTGACTGTTATCGGATTACTGCATTGTAATGACCGAATGTCTTTTTTAATACACATATTAACGTACGTTTGTAAAGAACAAATTTTGTTACGAAGATCCGATATCCTACAAAAATAACAAAATATTATAATGCATCAAAGTTCATGCTGAAATAATCTTTGCATCCCTACAAATAACGTTTGTTTTAGCAAAAAAGATATATCAACTTTGAACCTTACTTCAAAGCTTGTAAAGTATCAGGACTTAAGCCCTTCTTCAAAATTGTTCTTGAAAAAGGACATTCGGATAAATTTACAAGATTTAAAATAAAAATGGTGGACTTAGAAGGTTAAATCTCCGAAAGAGTAGGCAGTGGTTTATATTAGACAACTATGTTAGAGCTAGATATTTATCAACACAAAATGAGTTTTAAAGCTTTGGATACAACCAAAATACCAATTATCTAGTTGTTTAGTCTTCTAATAAGTCTGAAAGAAGTGATTAAGTAATTACAATGATTTAGTCTTCAAATAAGTCTGAATAGGTGATTAAATGATCATAAATATCGCGCAACAATACCAACTATAGACAACATTCACTTTTTCTGATAAGTAAGCAAATTTGTTGATTAGTTGAGCTATGAGTTCTAAGAAATGTTTTTGACAATTATACATTTTCATGGCCACATCCTTTAAAACTCAAAGAGCACCTTCAGTGCTCCTAAAAGTATTGTCGTATTTCTTTTGGTGAGAAATATAACAGGACGGTAGCACTTTTTATCTATACTAGATCTTACCCGCAGTAAATGTATTTTATTTAATTTTCTATCCCACGGGAACAGTAAGTACCTACTCTTTCCTGCATATTCTACCACATACACACAACACCATCTAGCCCAAACTAAGCAGAGCTTGTACTATGGGTACTAAACAATGGATAAACATACATATATACTTTTTTTTTATAAATTCATACATATTATACATAGAAACACCCAGACCAAGACAAACATCCATGTTCATGCACACAAATGTTTGACTTGTGCGGGAATCGAACCCGCGACCTCAGGTGTATCAGTCAGTTACACTAACCACTACGCCATCGAGGCCGACTAATGCCGACGAATGTACCCTATGTCCCATTTTTTTTCCACTGAAAAAGTGTATGCGAAATTGCATGATGATCAGTCGAGTAGTTAAGGCGTGAAAGCGTAACAAACAAACAAACTCACATTTGTATTTATAATATTAGTTAGGATTCTATGAAAACGTAATTCTACTATCGACCTGTCTATTCATACCGAAACCAGCAAAATTCTATTACTTAGAAGATACTAATAAAGTATGTTGAATTCGAATCGAATTGCTGGGTAATAAGTTGGCAATTTAAAATATTCCTCGAATCAATTAATTCAAATTACCGTGAAAATTATATTGAGTTGCAAAAATATAAATATCTAATATTTACGAATCTTTGAAGTATGAACCTGTTTATTAGCTCTGCCAAAATAAACGACTGATTATTATAAAATATATGCATCAGAGAAACTTAAGTAAAATGTTTATAGCGGGGATAAAAATGGTACTTCTAGAAATGCAAGCATCCATTAAATATGGTAATTGTTTATAATACATATTTGGCATCACCTCGTTGTTGTTGCAGGTGGGCTGCTAGCTTGGCTCGTGGCAGACAAGCTGCCGGCAGCTCACCTCACGGCTTATTTTAGTAACTGCTTTTGGCCCAGCCCAGCCTCTGCCTCGTCAGACAGCAATACTGTCATTAAACCTCATTTAAGTAAGACAACGCATAGCACTCACGGAACATGGCATAGTTCACTGATGCACCTCACGTATGTGCAAACTAAATAGAAACTAAACTACTATATACGGATTTTATCGCGTTGTTTATTAATCACTGTATTACAAAATTTTGAAACTATTACACTACTACTACTATTGAATTTTATTAATTTATTAGCTAATAAAATTATTTAAACTATTAAATCTATTTATATTTAGGTTTACACTTTCTCCGACGTTTCGGTTGCTTTTCAGCAGCCATGGTCACAGGGATACCCGGGTCTCCCCTAGTAGTTTAATTTCAATGAATAACATTCGCGTAAACAGAAGACAATATTATGTAAATAGAAACTATTGCTATAAACGTACTATATTAGACAAGAACGATTCTAGATTTAAAGTATGAACCCTGTGTAAAGCGAGCCTTATTATTCTTTTACACTTATAACAATAGTAGCTACTTACATAGTCTCACGTTTATCTCCGAAGCGGTAAGCAGAGGTGTATTACACCCACATTCCGCCACCTATAGTTTTAGGTCCCCAAATAGAAGGCGAGAATATTGCCGTTTATCTCGCAAAGTCCTAAACAAGGAATCTGGGACTATGATAGGTAGGCTACTAATGAGAATTTCATGACAAAAAGACCAATAAAATTTTGCCAGACCCAACGAGTCAGTCAGTCATCATGAAAATAGAACATTAAATTTTATGATTAAAAGCTATGAAATTAAAAAAAAACATTAAAGAAACGAACGTGAATTTACATTTTTCCACTTTTTTACTATACTGGAGGTTCGTCTATTGCTAACGAACAAACAAAATTCAGAAAATCGCTTACAAAGACAGGAGATAAAGATACTGAAATGGTTTGTCTTTACCTATCTGTATAAAAACCTGACAGTTTCCAAACATATTTTGTGAGCTCGTCAATAGGTACTTACAAAAATAATAAATATAATGGGTTAACAAACAAAGGAGAATAAGGTAACGAACTGTTTTATCTATGCCTATTTATATATAGATTCTAGAGTTACAAAACAATATTTTGTAGTCAACATAAACTTAACACAAGTTGCGTAGAATCCCTCTAACCTTTCCCCGAATACCACGTATTGCGTATATTTTATATAGATATACAATAAAGATCAACAAATATAAACTTTGGTAAATTCCCCAAACTAACAACGATTGCTCAACTACATCTAACTACCCACTCGCGGCTATTTTCAAGATTAAACTCTTTATTGACTTTTCTACTTCATAGAACTTCAAAATTTGATTCATAGTAAATCGGTAAACAGTAAAGGTCAATTTTCGGTTTAGTTGTGCGGAAGGGACAACTTTAAGGTAGATTAGAAGATAATAGATCTCTTCGTAACAATATGAAGCTTGAGAAAATTCGGTAGAGTTAAATAATCGATGTGAACTTTGTAAGCGAATAGTGTTAATATTGTGCATACTAGATATTATAATGAAACAAGGCCTAACTTTTATTTTTTACTTGGGTAAATGCGCCTGATGCATACCCTCTCGCCACAAGGAAACAAGTCCTACCTAATTTAAGGTCATTTTCTGTGCTAGGCATACTAGGCAAACTCTGTGTTGCTTTGCAAACATACAAGTCAGTGTTAGTTTATTATTCCTTTTACTATTGTGGCATACAGGGTGTCCGGTAATTAATGGATAACCTGGAAATGTCTTATAGTGGAAATGATGGCCGTTCAGAAAAAAATATGAAAAAATCTATTCCAACTACTACCTGAGATATGTGTTTTTGTTTTAATTACCATGTATAACTTTCTTGTATACTACGACCATAAATGAATGAAATTCATCGGTTTTTTGTTGTTTTATTATTAAACACTAATCATGCTAATAGATAGACAGTCAAAAGTATGCTATGTTAATATAGCTTGCACTTTTTAATATATATATATATATTTCTTTTTCTGTACGGCCTTCACTTCTACTATAAGACATTTCAAGTTTATCCATTAATTACCGGACACCCTGTATAACCATGTTTACCGTAATACATGTTGGCAAATATTTCTGAAAAATCTTTATGTGTTACACTTGTGAAGCAGTCATTGTTCTTATAGCGATAGTACTGGCACAACCAAGGTATAACTCTAAGATGGTATAACTTCAAGTCAAGGCAAATTTCAATCCCTGACGTAAAACTAAAGCTAGTTGGCAAAGCGGAGACACTGTTATTAAGTTCGTAGGTCCAAGTTCTGCTTCATGGATCGTATTTTTCTTCTGTAATAATTTACTTTCTATCATAGCAAGTTAAATCCTTATTAAATAAAATAATCTTAATTTACTACTAGTACATATGTAGTCTTTTTTAATGTTGGTTGTTGCAAATGACTAATATCTGTATATTAATACGTGAAGCAAAAACTTTGTACCCTTTTTTACGAAAATTGCGCGGACAGAGGAGTATGAAATTTGGCACAGTTAAAGTTTATATGGAGAAGGAGGGGCGAATCCTAATATTTATATAAAATATGCATTAGAAATACATTAAATTAAAGAAAAACACTACATGCACACAGCCATGCTTTTGACAAATGCAGTCGAAGTGCGTAACTATGGTTACATAATTATATCAATATATATTGACATATATCAGCAATATCTTACAGGCAAACTTTGGTCGAATTTCGAGCACTAGGCGATCGCTAGTTCTTATTAAACCTACATCTATATGCCGGTAGTGCAATGAGTGGGATTCGAATCCACTTCCTCTTGATCCTAAATTAGATGCTTTTCTATTGGGCTAAAGTTTACAAAGATATATTTAGATATGTCCCACTCGTTCACTGAGAAACATAATATCTGGAGTGACTCTGAAAGGTAGAATAAGGAATAATGTGATTAGAGAGACATGTGGCATGATATAGTGACAAGAATGTGGATATAGTGACAAGAATAGAAAAGGGTGTGTTAAGCTGGTTTGGGCATGTAGCAATTATAGACGAGAAAAGACTGACTAAGAAAGTTTATAAGGCTAGTATGGACGGAACAGTCGCTAGGGGAATACCTAGGCGAATGTTTCTCGATCAGATTGGAAATGTCGTGGACAAAGGCAAGGTTAAGAACACCTTAAACCAGCGAGCGTGTATGAGGAATGTGATAAAAGTGATTAAAGCCAGAGAAGTGTGTCAGGATCGTAGCAAATGGAAATCCATAGTCTCTGCGTACCCCTCTGGGAAACAGGCATGAATCTATGTATGTATGTACCACTCGCTCGCTTAACAATTTTGATGAAACTTGGCATACAGAGAGATCATGTCTGGATTACCTAATAGAATACTATTTTTACCCCCATGTGTTCCCATGGGATTCACGCGGGTGAACTCCAGACATCTAGTATTATAATAACATCATAAAGCTTAGCCTTTAACAAGCAAATAAATCTGGCCCAAATAATATACCCTAATTTACCATGAACCATATAAAATGATTACATTACCTTACGTGGAAAAACTAAGACTAGTATGAAAATCTACCTATGGCAAACTAGTAATGCTTCTTCGACACGCACTTGGCCAATTTTTGGCTATTCTATACATAAATTAATGCCATTAAGGACTTTATTTACTTAGAAAACAAAGGTTAAATTGCCGGTATAAAACTTTATGTAGGCCTGAATTCTATTTTGTTTTCTCTGATACTTAACCTATAATAAGTTACACGATATAGTGCCCTTTTGGTATTAAAGTTGTGTTATTCACGCCCACACTAAGCAAAATATATGAAGATACTGCGTGGCAAAGTTCAGACACTGTTGGAATAACACATAAAGCTTATCAACTTGTTCGGAAAGATAAACAGATTATTAAACATAGATTGAATTACTGCCCTTTCTGCCCACGTCTTTATAAATATCAGGTTTTGAGCAAGACCTCAATTGCGTGGTTTGTTGAAAACAAAGCTTATATAATAGGTGCCTTCGCGGCGCAGCAGTAGTGTATGCGACCTCATGCTGAGCACGAGGCTTTGGGTTCGATACCTGGGTCGGGAAGAATTTTATTAGGTTTTTCTGTCAAGAAATTTCAGCAGGTTCAGAGTCTTGAACTGTGCCCGATAAGGAGCAATAAGCTCATCTGGTATTGCGTGGAACTGGCAAATGTAGTTCGCGAAATATGGGTGTTATATACTTATCTCCACCCCTTCAGGGTTATAGGCTTGAGACTGTATGACTTCAGAAATCTTAACAACAAATCCACTAACCTATCCATTGAGTCGCAACGGCACACCGGCGGCCAGATACAATATATTCTATTTAAATTATGCCTGACATTCTACGAGTCAACACATTAATTTTGTCTCGTGTAAGGATTAACCCTGCAAGAACCAGTGCCTTTTCGGTGGCGTGACTTGACCATTGAAATCATAATTATAAACTGCCAAGGTCAAGATTTCTGCACGACTTATTATTTTGTCTTAATATTGGTTTGTTTTGTAGTTAAGTAGACTAATTAGGAACGAAATCCCATCCATTTATTAGTCATGTGATAAACTATCCCTTTATCGGTATCATTGACGCGAGCGAGCATTGAGTTATAACCCGAAATGCTCATCCAACTATTCACAAACAAACAAAGACAAACTTTCCTTTGAATTATTCACCTCAAGACGAATCAATCACTTCATTCCTAATTCCGAAACTTACTCCAAACTTCATACAAGTCCCATATTAGACCACATTATGGAGGTTTCCAACAAACATGGAAGTCCAATAAAAAGAATCTAAGTTCAGCTTAGTGGAAACTAGCTAATTCATCATTGTCGTCGCAAACGGTGCTTGGAAAAACTCACTAATGACCTGCCAGGGTTTTTGTTCCTCATGAAGTACTAGACGGATGAAACGACTGACTTTCATGTTTCAGTTTTGGTAATCTTACTTTAATTTGTGCTGACGTTAGTGTGGTGAACATTAGACAGCTGTATGTTGCTAAATGAGAAGTGGAATTTTTTGGCAGCTTACTTATTTATGCCTTTAGATATCAGCACACCTGTATGAGAACTAAAAGGTCAATAGCAATTTTAGGGTCATAGCGAGTTTGTAAATAAAAGTCGGAATATCACTGAATTGTTATATTCTCTACAACAATTTGAGGTCACATAAATACATAAAATTAGGACCGCACATTCCTAATACTATAATGTATATACAGTCTGAACACGTATTACATCTTCCGTAGTTTCAAGCAGACTAATGTACTAAATTGAATCGTGGATAAACGATGTTAATGATGAGTTACATATATATTGCCAAAGACATTTAACGCAGCTAAAGTCTATGTATGTGTGTGTGGACACATCAACAAATCCAAAGAATTCTTGGAAAATTTCTAGGAAAATGTACAGCAATGATAATATTTGGGCAATTATTGGTTTGACGTCGGTTGTACAGTCGATTTGATTTGAAAGCTATTTCGACCAAAAGTTCGACGCTATTGTTGCTTATAAGATAAAACGTTCGAATTTCAAGATAATGAAGCTTTTACAAATGTCAGTGACTGCTGTTTATTTCGCTTAAAGCCTTTAAAGCTGAAAGCGAGCTTTTAATTACTAAACTCAGAAACACTTAAAGCCCAGTTGTAGTCACTGATAAACGACACGCAAGACGAAGTATTCTTTGACAAGTGCAGTTTAAACATTGTGGTTTACTTGGTGGTTTTTGCAATGTTAATCTTCTTGCTAGCGTTAAGATGTATCGGTTTCTGTTATTATCTCCAAGCAGTATAGGATCCTATGTATGTAGCTCAATGGATATAAATACAAATTTGGACTAGAAATCTATGCTGTAATATTAGTGTCGGAAAACCCTGTTAGTACCAGAACCTATACGTGATTTGCTTTGCCTCTGTGTCCAGTAGCCCGAGATATTAAACTAGCTTATTTGATTTAACAAGTCAACATTTATTTTGGTCTCCAACAAAAAGGAGGCCTCGCAAATTTTACAAATCTATAATTTACTACTCATTGGCCTCATAGCATAAATTTGTTATACTTATATTCTAAGGTTTCGAATTCGATATAATATACGTGGTGGGACGTAATTTTTATCAGCAATACAGAGTTGATGTCCGATAAACGGTAAAATACACAAAAATATACCTGAAAATATGTATACACTTCTGCCTACCCTTTCAGGGTGATATAAGCGAGTGCCTTTATATGTCTATCAATATAAAAACGCCTAATATATTGTACTTACCCAAGCCACGGCTATGCACCTTGTTAATATGTTTCATATAGAAGCTCATAAAACTCCATTCCGCGTAACCTAGTTCATCATTCTTGGTAAATTCATAACAGCTGCTTTCAACCGTATATGTGTATTACCTGTTTCATTACTACGCTTACTGGATGTGTTTTGATGAATGAGGCGCACGCAATTTGTACCTAATGGTGCCACTTATTGCTGCGGAAATTCTAGGATATGTTTCACTTAAGATTTAATGAACGGTGAAGTTAGTTTCTTTTAAGTTACGTCATACTTTACGTGTTTATATTAATATTGATTAAAGTTATGCAATTCCTAAAATTATAGTAAGTTTTTAATTAAAATAAAAAAATAAAGTTTTAATCATGTAGAACACAAAGAATTTGGAATCTACACATGTAATAAAATTATAACTGGTCGATGATTTTACGTTTGAGATACTTCATGTAAGAAATCTTTAGAGGAGCTATATAATAGAAGCCACTACTTATTTCTTTATTGTTTGTCTATCTGTATATTTGTACTTGTATCACGCAAGAACTATCGCACAAAATTCAATGTGGTTTTTACAATCGTATTGCTGGAGGTCTAACTTAAACGGGGGTTTATGTTTTACCTTAATACGCCATCTAGAAGTCGACAAATATAGATAGATTGAAAGAGTTCAAAGTCGCGGCTAAAAGCTATTATACAATTAAATATTAATTTAAATAATCCCATTAAAATAAAATAAGTTTGTGAAGATGTCTGGATGTTTGTTACTCAATCACGCGTAAACCATTTTATTATACATTTTACTTTTATTAAAATGGTTTTTGGAAATAAATTACATTAATAAATAAAAGTTTAAACGGTACACTGATAGACCGTGTTTTTTTCTGTATTCCCGTGAGAGTATCGTGGGTGATGCCTCGGGCAGTGACTAATATTTCCAAATATTTACCGTTTGAAGTATACTTACCAATATTTTTGTTTGTAAAATCAATCTAAAATACCTAATTACTCATCAATACTTAGTTTAGAACTTGAAGTAGGTAAATAGTACTTAATTAGTATAACATTTACATTAAGTATACCTTAACTTATGAAAACGACTTTGATAATATTCTTTGAGTAAAAGTTATTAAAAATAACTTCGTCCAAATACTTCTATCAAACTAAATAAAATCAGTATAATAATTAATTTTCTTTGACTTCTTTATTATTAAACTGAATTAAAAATAAGTCTGAATCCAATAGCATTTTATTTGATTGAAGAATTCAAACGTCTATGTCGTTTCGCTTTGATTTTTGTTGCTAAACGTTTATTAAATCACTATGTTTAGCTCGAAACTTTGCTTGTGTAAATCTAAGTTATGACAATTTTATATCTAAAAAAACAAAAAAAAAACTTTAAATACGGAAGCGCCATAAAGGTTAATTTTGTATATTATTATATTTCTGTGTTTTTTATTAGTATTTTTATTAGTTTTATAGCAGTTTATTATTATTAGTTTTTATTACCACCTATTGTATGTAATTCTCGCATAACAGTATGCTCACATAAAGTATAAAATGATGTGCTAACCTTTAATTTAAAAGCATACATAAATATTATATAATAAGTGTTATTTAGTTAAATGTCTGGTATGTATTTTAGTTGGTAAGCCTTATTATTAAAAAATAAATAAATAAATATCCCTCGAAAAATGTTCTATTTTTCTGGTTGAAATAATATTCTACCACATACACACGTATTAACACTATCTAGCCCAAACTAAGCAGAGCTTGTACTATGGATACTAGACAATGGATAAACATAGGTACATATACATTTTTTTTGTAAATACATACATATTATACATAGAAACACCCAGACCAAGACAAACATCCATGTTCATGCACACATGAAAGGTACCTTGTCCTTTTCTGTACCTCTAAAAACGTGTATACGAAATTGCATGATGATTCGTCGAGTAGGTATGGCGTGAATGTGTAACAGACAAACTTACATTCGCACATTAGTTAAGATTAAGATTTCCATATTACGACTTTTATAGACCTCGCGCAGTAATTTCATAACACTCAGGGCGTTGTCATCGGCATTGACGTGACTATGTACTCCATACAAATCACAGTTCAGTCTCAAACAAACCTAGATTTATTTGATCATTATTATACGCATAACAATAAAGTAACAAACAATATTACGTTCCAAATAATTTAATAGCAGCACTAAAAACATTTAAAGAGCTCGTTACGTATATTTTTATATGAAAACTGAAATAAATTTTGTTGCAATCAGCAAATGTGAATGGTTCTCCAATATAACGGTACGAGTGAAACGTGATGTTTCAAACACTTCACATTTTATTGATATGTGTACATGCATGTGTATGTGGCTCTAGTGGATCATGCGTGCCTGGTACTGTTTGTGGATATTGATTATTAGTTTATCCTGTTTTCGTCTTTTTAAGAAAATAAAAAATACCTCACTACCTACTCTCTTAAAACTGTGACGGGCTATCTGTAGACATTATTCTAGATTTGATTTAGATTCAGATCCCTCAAAATTATTATTTCGATGCGATTCTTTTGTCTGACTCAATCCGAGACAATGAGATTTGCGTTTCACAGTAAATTTTTTGGTAATTTCGGATCCATCGTTAAGTCGTCTAATCTCAGAACATCCAATTCCATTTAGCAAAAACAAATATATAGCACATAGGATCCACGTTATCATTTATATATGCGAGTGAAAAGTAGTCCAATCGAAGTCGTGATAAGAAGCTAGTTATGGAAATGTTTATAATTACTTTTCTTCGTCTCTCATATAATTACGTGTAAAGATTCGTTAGTTATAATTTATTTATTGTAAACTTAAAGTCAAGTTTAAATACAACATGAATTCTAATTTCTTCTCGCTAAGATCCTATATTACGTAACTAGTTTTTCCCCGCGGTTTCACACGCGTAAGTCCCGTTCCCGTAGGAATATTGAGATAAAAAGTTTTATCTTATGTGTGAATCCAGGTCTTCAACTATCTACATACCAAGTTTTATCGCAATCGGTTCAGTAGTTTTTGCGTGGAAGAGTAACAAACATCCATACATCCATACAAACTTTTACATTTATAATATTAGTAAGGATTAATTTTCACGTCATAATATGTAACTATAACCGTGAGCTATCGCGACTCTTGTTTTATAGTATAACTTCTCCAACGTGATATGTGAACAAGAGCAGCCCTAAAATACTTATAACTACTTTGCGCTTCCTCTATATACACGTACATCAAAGCTTCCCCTGCGGCTTCGATCGATTAATTTGTCATTAAAACAGCTTTTATTACTAAAGTATAATTTAGTCTGCGACATTTAAAGAACTTGTTGGAATCCAATTTTAGAACATAATGGTGAAAGAATGTTATAAATCTATTGAGTAGTTTTTGAGTCAAATGCTTACATATAAACAAACTAACAAACAAACAATCAAAACTTTCCTCTTTATAATATTAGTAAAGATCTGTTTTATTAAATTTCTCTACAGAGTTTTTCAGTGTAAACTTAGCAAATAGACGTCAACTTATGTATCTATAGTATTGGAATTGATTGCGTCATCAAATATATCGTAACCAAATTACATCACTGAAATCAAATCTTAAAATACATATACGCCAATATCAGCAAAGAATTTAATTCAAAATATTGTTTTATTCAAAGTCCATGTCGGCTAACAACGTAGGAAAGCTTATAATGGACCTGTCAACTTCAATTCCTTAACAATTGCCTTAGAACGCCGTCGGGAAACGTTTTATCGTCGAGCGGACCCGACAGGATTGGTAATAGTGGTCGTTACAGGAAAGTATTTTTCCCTTTTAGCTAATGATGCAATTTTTATGACAGAATCCTGTTTGGAGGTCAAGGTTATGGGAAGGGCGTTGTGTAATATTGTGATAGTATTCTGACTATACTTATGGTGGGAAATGTAACTAAACTAGATTTGACGTAGTTATAATAAGTTATTAAAGCCATAACATTCACTCAAGCGTTTTTTTTTCTGGCGGTATCATAGAGAGATCTGATCTGATCTGATCTGATCTCTCTCCAGTCGTGTTGGATTATCCGTCCCATTGGATCATGAGAGTTAGGGAACAGAGAGTGCACTTGTGTTTGCGCACATACTTGTGCACTATAATATCTTCTACGCAGATGTTCAGTATCCGTTAAGGCTGACCACCGTGATCGAAATTCGATCCGGAGGACATTACATAGGATTTCATCTACATAATATGCTTCTTTTTATACTGCTTATATGACAAAAAAGCGTATGGCCAATCCGGTGGTAAGCATTGGCTTTGCGTAATTCACATGAGATACCTGTCAATGTAAACCCCTGTTTTGCAATCTCTTAATAGCATTTAACTCTTATATTACGTAACAAGAGAAAGGCAGCATGAGATTTATATTTCGGATATATTTTACATATAAATATTGAAACTGACAAAAAATTTAGCTAATTTTAGTATTAAATAAAGTTCATGTTAGCTTGTTCTCCCTAGCCTTTATTATTCCCAAGTCACTTGGGGTCGGCTTTTCTAGTCTAACCGGATTTGACTGGATATCAGTTTTTACACGGAGCGGCTGCCACCTGACTTCCGCAACCCGAAGGCTAACGATACCCTAAGGCTAGAATAGTGTCAGGATAGTATAGGGCACTGACTTCCCAATAATGACTGCCATAGATGTTCATGGCAGCCGGGACCAATTGCTTAACGTGCTCTCCAAGGCACGGAGCAGGCGATAATTGTCAATCAATACGCACATCATTTCGAAAAGTCATATAACTTCCGAAAGTCAGAGGTGCGCGACGTAGGTTCGAACCCAAGACCCTCTGCATTGCAGTCTGTTGGTCTCCCCACTGAACTATCATATATGCAATTTTTTCTTTACCTTAACTATCACCGTAAAATATAATAATTTTTCATCGCTTCCAAGAACAAGAATAGCTTTATTATATGCTTAAATTATAAACAATATATTTTTCTTTCAAATTTATATTATTAGAGCCAATTATTTTTGTTTTTTTACGTAACCGGCGATCTCTATAAAAGCGGTCGAACGAAGGCGTAGCGCCCATTTGCCAGTTGACGTTCGAGCAGTGAGGTCGTTGGTGCGCACGTGAGCTAATTTAATTTAAATTGTTTAACGGTTTTTCTGTCTAGCTGATGGTTGATTGTTTCTTTGTTTTTAATGTTATTCTATTTTGATATTAAAATTATGAGTTGTGTTTAAGCTATTTAAAAGTGATATTTCTGAATAAATTGTGTTAGAGGTTATTACATTTGTTTATTTTTTTAATATACTTCTTTCTTAGTTCCTAAAATCAGAAGTGGGATATACCTGTGTCCACATATCACTTAGCTTTTGAGGAAACAATCAGCCGTCAGTAACGATGCCCCGTTCCTCGAGGTCTCGGAGTTGATTATCTAATAAAGGCCGCCGACGTAAAGATAAGCATTCGTCGGAGCGTTCGCATGGGTGACGAGGTTCGTTAGAGCGGACTCATACTCGATCTCGACATACCACTCCCGGGCGTTCTCATTCCCGTTCTCGTTCTCGTATTCGCTCTCGTCGTAATGATCGGGACAGTACTCGTACCCGTTACCACAATCGCAGACGATCCCGTTCCAATTCATGTGACTCAAATTCCCGTTGTGACGGCTCAGTAAAACAAACCTTGTACACGATAATCGCACGTCTTAACACTATAGAGGAAAGCTCAGTAGATGCTTCGCGAACTCCACCGCGTCCAGTTTCTCACAAAATACCTCAAGAAAATAACGACATACCCTCGGTTGGAAAAACATTAGTTGAATTGTTAGGTACCGTAATATCAAATAAATCTCGTAATTATTTTGTGTCAAACTTTGATCCGGCAACGTCTTAGTCTACGTCGATGATGTCCTTCTAATAAGTGAGACTATTAATGAAGGAATAAGTCTCCTTCGCGAAGTTCTGAAAACTCTTACAGACGCTGGTTTTTCGATTAACCTTCGAAAGTGCTCATTTCTTACTAATCAGGTAGAGTATCTTGGCCGTGTTATATCTCATGGTCAGGTTAGGCCGAGTCCGTGTAAGGTGGCAGCTTTAGTAGATACTCCGGTTCCAAATACGGTAGAACAGGTCCGCCAATTTTTGGGACTAGCGGGTTACTTTCGCTTGTATATCGAGGGTTATGCGTCAAAGACTGCAAGTATATCACGTTTAATGGAAAAAGACGTGCCATTTGAATGGGAGCCTGAACAGGAATCCGCACGCCAGTATTTGTTAGAAAAGCTGACTAATGAGCCTATACTCGCAATCTTTGACCCAACATTGCCCACTAAGCTCCACACGGATGCGAGTGGCATGGGGTATGGGGCTGTTTTATTACAGACTCATAATGACAGTAAGAAGCGAGTGGTTGCCTGCTTCAGCAAAACGATTCAGGGGGCTCTGTGTTGGTACCACTCATACGAACTGGAGACGTTGGCGTCGCCAGGGCGTTATAGCATTTTAGATACTATCTCATTGGGGTTGAATTCAAAATTATCACCGACTGTGACGCTCTGAAAGCCACTGAACGTAAAAAGGACTTACTTCCCAGAGTGGCGCGCTGGTGGATTTACCTGCAGAATTATAACTTCACCATTGAATATAGAAAGGGGATATTAATGCCCCATGCCAACTATCTTAGCAGGAATCCACCAGCGACGCGAGTGAATCATATTGACCGACCTCGAAATTGGGCACAAATCGCACAAAGTGCAGATAGTGAAACCCAAGATTTGATTCAGAAACTTGGAGAAGGTAATTTAGATTCGCGGAGATATATCTGTCAAAATGATTTGCTTTACTATCGCTATACTCCTATAGGCGAGGAGCCTCGTCTTCTTTGCTTTATCCCAAAGAGACACAGACTCAGCTTGTTAAGAATATTCCATGACGAACACGAACATATCGGGGCCGACAAGACGTTAGACTTGGTTCTTAAACATTTTTGGTTCCCTGGGCTTAGATCATTTGTAAATAAATATGTGTCCCATTGTCTCGCTTACATGTCAAAGAAACGAGTCCCTAGAGCCCCACAGCAACCAATAACATCTTGGCAAAAACCATCAGTACCTTTCAATACTGTACACATTGACTCCCTGGGTCCCCTGCCGGAATCCAATGGACACAAGTTTGTGCTCATCATTGTCGACTCTTTCACGAAATATTGTCTCCTATACCCTATGTATAGACAAGACGCAGACGATTTAAAACTAGTGTTTACCGGTGCTGTCTCTTTATTCGGAGTACCTAAACTAACTATTAGTTTGATCGCGGAAGTATGTTCGAAGCTTCCAGTTTTGTAAAACAGGTTGCGTTGAAGTTAGTAATAAGAATGCTTGTTGGTCTAATTACTTGTGGAAACTTCAATTAGTATTAAATATCACGAAATAGAAAACCACTAAACACTCGGCTCTAAACTTGTTAATCGGTTCTGATACGACCACTCCAGTCATTCGTGGTCTAGATGTAGCCGTAGAAAACTCCCACCCTAATCATCAAGCTTGGCGAGAATTATGTAGAAGCCGGGCAAGTGAGATGCTCAGTAAGAATCAAACTGAACAGGATTCTTATGTCAACCGGCACCGACGACCTCCAAGGACATTTAAACTAAACGACTTGGTGTTTGTTATCAAATATTCGCAAAGCACTGGAAAGCTGGACTCCGGTATGAGGGGTCCCTATCAGGTCAAGAAGATCCTACCAAGTGACCGATATGAGCTTAAGTTGCTCGCTGGTGCTCGCGGGAAAACGACCCAAGCGGCGGCACAGTATATGGTGCTGTGGAAAGGAGAATGGTGCCCAGATACATGTGCATCTTTCTTTGAGTGTGAGTAATGTGTGTTCTATGTTACAGAGGTTGTGTGATATAGGAGCATACAGAGCGCGTTATGCGAGCGCTCAGTTATGCGGACGACTCTGAGCTGATTCACGTGTTGTGGATGGTCCAGAGAAGTCTTGACTTGTGCTGCGGTACTTGTCAGGAGGGGTGTTCGCTGCGTTGACACCCCTGGAGGTCGGTTCGGTGCTGCGGTATCCGGACCGATGATTTGGACAAAGCGCTGCGGTGCTGTCCTGTAGATGATTTGGACAAAACGCTGCGGTGCTGTCCTGTAGATGAGTTGGACACGTGCTGCGGTATCGCTGTCCACACATATAAAAATGCGCTGCGGTGCATTTCTTCTCAGACACATTGCTTTATGTGTAGAAGTTTTGTAAGCCATGGCAGTAAATGCAGAACGAACGTGTGATGTTTGTAAAGTGATGAATGTTATTGTGATTTTGAACGAGATTTCGCTTTACCTTTTTCTTTGAGAGGTGTCTATGAAAGAGGGCCTTGGATGCGAGACGAATGAGAGAATAGGCATTACTTAGACTCATAGCATTAGATTAATACTAATAATGGTGATTATAGATGAGGACAATGACGATGATCTGGCAGAGGCGGGACCCTCAACCCAGTCTTCAGTGAATCCAGCAGCAAGTATGGCCGAAGGAGTTGCCACTGAAGAGGTATCCGAGGACGACCACAGTCAGGAGAGGCCATATTATAGCCAATTTTTTTCTTACGTCACCGGCGATCTCTATAAAAGCGGTCGAACGAAGGCGTGGTGCCCATTTGCCAGTTGACGTTCGAGCAGTGAGGTTGTTGGTGCGCACGTGAGCTAATTTAATTTAAATTGTTTAACGGTTTTTCTGTCTAGCTGATGGTTGATTGTTTCTTTGTTTTTAATATTATTCTATTTTGGTATTAAAATTATGAGTTGTGTTTAAGCTATTTAAAAGTGATATTTCTGAATAAATTGTGTTAGAGGTTATTTCATTTGTTTATTTTATTAATATACTTCTTTCTTGGTTCCTAAAAATATAAATTATGTTTATAAGTATATGTTATATATATTGCTAATATTATAAAGCTAAAGATATTGCTTTTTCTTTGAACGAGCTAATCTCTAGAATCAAAGTCCGATTTGAAAAAGTCTTTTGCGTTAAGTAATCCACTTATGGGGAAATAATATAGGATATAAAACATGACGCTACAAGCCACCGCTACGTAGCAATAATCATTAACGCCATCGACGCCACTCGCATGGAATACAGCTAGTCTTGTTTAAATCTACGAGTACATATATCCATATATAAAATTGAATAAAATTGTAACGAGGCTGTTTGTGTATGTTTAAAATATTCCTGAAAAATAATTGGGATCAACTTAATAGAGTGATATTAATCAAAACCATTGGTTATTATTAATTTTATTTGTTTCTTTGTATCGGTGTAATGAAAACTACAAAACGGATTTTTATGCGATTTTAGAGCTCAGTAAAAAACTAAACCCTATTTCAGCTAATTCTAGTCAGTAAATCAGACGTATTATGGTATATAATAAACTTGTGAAGTAAGTACTCTCATGGACAAATTCAGGCGTTTCAAAGCATTGCTTTTGTGATTCTAATAATAATTGAACTATGTGAAGTTAAAGTGCCAATCCACATTCGACTAGCGAAATGAAACTACTCACGAACCAAAGTTCATTTACAGTTAACCTTCACTATCAAAATTAACGTTTTTATTAGAAGCAAAATTAATATGAACCGTGCCTCAGGTGCAATTACTCTTTTTCGTGACATGAGATCTCTGTCCTTGACCTTTGAAGTCCTTGAACTTGAGCACAACGTTAGCTAAAACATTACAAGGCTAACTAAAACTCTTACTGAAAGAAAGCCAACATAAATCTTAGAAGAATTTAGTGATACAAATTTAACATTGTAAATTTGTGTAAGGATTAATATGTAGCAGTGTGGGCTTCAACATTTTTACTATTTTAACTCGCCTAAATAATTTAATTCAAAATATTTGTATTAAAAAGTTGTGTTTACTGGCTTGATTTAATATTACTATTAATTAAAAAAGACAACTCTCGTATCTAGCCCTGTGTCGTGGGTATGACAACACATGCAGCCACAAAACAATAATTTGTGGACCTACTTGCGCTTTGTGAGATTTGAACCAACAGCTTGTTCGTAACGCCATCTGGGCAGTCCAATACTTTCAAAAATATGTACCATGGTACGGATCACTTCGTGTACGAGTCCAACTCGCCCTTGATCGGTTTTTATATGTTACTAGCGACCCGCCTCGGCTTCACAAGGTGTTAACGCACACGTTAACACCGAAACAACACACATGCGCCATCAAGAGAGGGGAGCGGGCGGCGTGGTAGCGCAGCGGCTCGACGACGGCTCGCGCGCCCTCCACACTCCTTTGAACACCGCGACCGCAATCGCATCGATTTGTAAATAATTATAATTGACCATTGTAAATACCTAAATTATAACCTAGTAATACAGTCCGCTACTCTTTTATTCCAACTGGGCCTGTACATGGTCCTTCGAGGTTTAGGTCAATTTAAATTAAAAAATCTCGTCGCGATCGCAAGCCACGCCACCACAAAGCGCGTCCGGAAATCAGCTGGAGGTCAAACAGAGGACAACGCATCAGTGAACTCAGCCTATGCCTACCAGCATCTGGAAGCAGCCACTCAAGCAGCGTCGGCCACATCAGTCGCAAAGGACGAACAAAGGGTTTGGTAGCAGCGGTTTCGTGAGTTCGACCAATTCATTCTTTTAAAATCATTAAAAGTCATCACATACTCAGTCAACTTGCTTAATTGCCATCCATTCCCATTTTCAAGCATAAATTCATCAATCAATTATTCACATTCAGCAATTATTGCATCAGATTTTTTTTCCGATCGTCACCTACCTACATATTTCTTGTCTCAATTTTCTTGTAACTTTTTTTTATCATTTCGATTCTTTCCATCACCAACCATTTCTTTTTCATTATTATATCACTTTCTCATATCCTTTTTTTTCTCTTAAACAGATTACATCGCCTTGTTCTCAGCGTACCGAATTATCATCACACCGAGGGTAATTTGGTAAAGTTACGTGATCGTCGCGCAGTGCTTGCCACATTCCCAATCCAGTTTAAGTATCGTTTTAAGTAAATTACTTTAATTTCATTTCAATTATGACTGATCCTAAATCAGCTCAAACCTCAAATAAGCCCGATGATTATGACATTCCTCAACTCAACACATATAAAAAGAGGAGGTCTAGTCATAAAGGAAAGGTCACGGTATTTAAAAATTATCTTGAGTCATTATTAAAATCTAAAAAGCCATTGTCTGATTTAGATATTATACAACTTAGCAATCGATTAGAGTCCTACAAGTCCCTTGCAAACGAGTTCGATAAAAATCAAACCCTCATCGACGACATTGTTGGGGTTTCAGATGAACAGCTGAGGGAGCGGGAGCAATTTGAAATGGAATACCAATATCAACTTGCCCTCGGCATCCATCTCCTGCGTGAAAATGAAACTGCCTGCGTCGACGGGTCTGTACCAACTACAAATGCAGGTGACACAGCAACAAAAGCATTCATTAAACTACCCACCATTGACCTTCCACACTTCTCAGGGGACTATCAAAATTGGCTCGAATACAGAGACACTTTTGAATCACTCATACACAATAATAAATCAATAGACAACATTCAAAAGTTTCACTATTTGCGTGCATCTCTGCAAGGTGAAGCTTCCGATATTATTAAATCGTTAGAAATGTCATCAAACAATTACCGGGTAGCTTGGGAACTTATAACGGAAAGATATAATAACACACAACAGTTGATTCACAATCATCTTCACGCATTATTCAGCATACAAAACATAGAAAAAGAATCAGCAACATCACTCAGACAATTACTAGACACACTAAATAAAAATCTCAGAGCTCTTAATAATTTAGGCGAACCCACAGTAGACACAATTTTAATTTATCTGATTACCTCCAAACTAGATTTCACAACACTCAGATATTGGAAAGAATCAAGCAAAAACAACACAGTAGAAAAACCCACACTTCAAGATTTAAAATCATATATCAGCGATCGTTTCATGCTTTTGCAAAATCTTGAAGACACTAAACACATACATAAAAACATACAACAAACAGATTCAAAATCGCATTCATCAAAATCAGACAATAAAGATAAACAATTTCGCATTCTTTGTCCCTTATGTAAAGGTCAACATTTTCTATTTGCTTGTCAACAATTCAAACAAATGACGGTGGAGAAGAGGATAGAAAAGGTTTCCAAGTTTTCCAACTTCTGTGCTAACTGCTTGCATAACGGTCACGAAACAAAGACTTGCCGTGGCGGAGCATGTAAATATTGTCAACAGAAACATAACACAATGCTGCACTTACATAAGGAACCGACCAAGGACACTGCGCACACCACACTCGCTAGTAACAGTAGCTCACAACACACATCAGTTCTACTTTCCACTGCCTTAGTACATGTCATCGCCAGTGATGGAACACCACACTTGGCGAGGGTTTTGCTGGACAGTGGAAGTACCTCCTGTTACATTACAAACAGTCTGAGTACAAAGCTCAATCTCACATTGGAACCCATTCACGGCACAGTTTCAGGCATAAATCAGCAACATACAAAAATTTTTCATCGCACAAATGTTTTGATAAAATCACTACATGGTTCATTCACAGCCAATTTGCCATGTTTGGTACTTGATACAATAGCACACTCATTACCTCACATGCGCATCAATACACAAGGTTTAAATATACCCAAACATTTAAAACTAGCCGACCCTCAGTTCTATGAACCCGCACCGATTGACATATTGCTAGGCGCGGACATATTCTGGCAAATAATTAGCAGCGGTCTCATTCGGTTAGGTAAACAGCAGCCTACACTACAAGAAACTGAAATAGGCTGGCTCGTTTCCGGGTGTACAACAGACACCAACAAACACACAAACAGTTGTTTTTTCAATAACAACAACTCAGATCAGTTATCACGCTTTTGGGAGCTGGATAGTTTATCTAATTCACAAATAAACGATCCCTCCGAATCAGATGCATGCGAGATAATTTTTACACAAACAACAACGAGACAAAGTGATGGCAGATTCGTTGTCAACATTCCATTTAAAAAATCACCCGATTGCTTGGGTGACTCATACTATCAAGCGAAAAAACGTTTTTATTCAATAGAAAACCGCATGAATTCAAATCACACATACAAACAACAGTACTCAAATTTCATAACAGAGTACATATAACTAGGTCACATGACTTTAAACAAACATTCACCTAAAAATACATACATTCATTCAGAAAATAATACAACAATCATACAATCAAGTGCAAACAGCACTAACACAAACACACAGCTCTCACCAGTATACTATCTTCCTCATCACGGTATTATACGCGAGTCAAGCACAACCACAAAGTTCAGAGCAGTATTCGATGGTTCCGCAAAGACATCCTCAAAACTGGCACTCAACGACATTCAGTTAGTAGGACCTGTCGTCCAAGACGATCTTATTTCTATACTGATACGATTCCGTCAACATAAGTATATAATATCAGCAGATATTGAAAAAATGTTTCGCCAAATAACAGTGGTGGAACATCAGCGCCCACTGCAACAAATCATATGGCGATACAATCCTACGGAACCTCTGCAAACATACACGCTCAACACTGTCACATACGGCACGGCATCGGCGCCGTTTTTAGCAACACGCTGCATAAAACAAATAGGCCTAGATTGTCAAAACACACAAAATCATTCGGACAGCTATGATCACAAACTGGTCTCCGAGATCATCTTGCATGATTTTTATTGTGATGACCTTCTGACCGGGACAGATGATGAGTCCGCACTATTGGAAAATGCCAAAGGAGTTTTTTCCGAATTACGAAAATATCAATTTCCACTTAGAAAATGGCAGTCTAACTGTCCCGCTGTTCTTAATAAACTAGGGTTCAATGATTCAGACAATACAACATTTAATCTTAGTTCAAACGATCCATCAAAAACACTAGGCATTTATTGGAACATCAACAAAGACACAATTTCATACACAGTACATTCAGAATTTGTATCACAAAAACAAATCACAAAACGCACAATTTTGTCCACTATCGGTCATATTTTCGACCCACTGGGACTCATTAGTCCATGTGTACTCGAAGCTAAACTAATTATGCAACAGATGTGGATAAATAATATCAGCTGGGACGGTGAAATACCGGTTTCAATACAACAGCAATGGGCAAAGTTCTTGGAATCGTTACTTTTTATAAATCATTTATCTATTCCTAGGCGAGCATTCCATGACTCATTGCGCGATAACACTGAACTTCATATTTTTTGCGACGCCTCACAACAGGCGTATGGTGCTTGCGTATACATACGTACATATACACCAGATGGCAATATCAGTGTTCAACTGTTAGTTGCCAAGGGACGGGTGGCTCCTTTAAAAACACTTACCATACCGCGACTTGAATTATGTGCCGCGTTTACCGGTGTTAATTTAAGTATTAAAGTTTTAAATTCACTTCGCAATAAAAACAAATGTAAGTGTTATTATTGGAGTGACTCGGTAATTGTTTTATCCTGGATAAATTCACCAACACGCAAATTACAAACATTCGTCAAACACAAAGTTACGGACATTCTCAAACATACTGAACCACAGTCATGGTACTATGTACCAACCAAACAAAATCCAGCTGACATAATCACGAAGTGTACCAATGCACAACAGTTACTTCATACACCTTTATGGTTCTCAGGACCTGACTTCTTAAGGAATGATGATAATCACAGCTGGCCTGAACAACCAGGGCATCTCAGCGTATCTGACCTTCCAGAAGTCCGCTCCCAAACACATCTCACGCACAAACATACTATTGATAATAATTCATTTATTTACAAATATTCTAATTTTAACAAACTTACACGCATAGTAGCTTACATACTTCGGTTCATTCGTCACTGCAAACATAAACAATCAAACGACATCAATACAAAAAAAAAATGCCAACAGGTGCGCGTAGGTGACGTCATGCCTTTATCTACTAGCGAACTTAATTCAGCTAGATACCAATTAGCGAAGGTAGTACAATTAGATTTCTTTTTTGAGGAATATCAACTATTATTACATAACAAACAATTACCTACTTCACATAAATTAAATTCACTTAATCCTTTTATAGGAGATAATCACCTCATTCGTGTGGGCGGAAGGTTAGCACAATCGCTATACAATTACGATAGAAAATTTCCTATCCTACCGCATCCAGCTCATCACATTACTCAAATCATATTCTCAACATATCACATCACAGTTCTACACGCTGGCCCACAACTGTTGTTGTCTCACATACGTCAAGCTTTCTGGCCAATTTCTGGTCGAAACCTGGCTAGAAAAACTACACAATCATGTGTTACATGCAAACGATTCAAAGGTAAAACTGTAACACCTATCATGGGACAGTTACCTGAACAGAGATTGCACGCAAACTTTGTATTCAGTGACGTAGGTGTTGACTACGCAGGGCCAATTATGATCAACAACCGTAAGGGGCGTGGAAGTGTACTTATTAAATCTTACATTTGTATTTTCATCTGTTTTGTAGTTAGAGTCTTACATAGCAGCAATTAACAGGTTTATTTCTCGCAGAGGTAAACCAAATAATATTTATTCAGACAATGGGAAGAATCTGGTAAGTGCTGCGCGTGTGGTCACCAACTTTCTCAAAAATCACAGTGAGTCAATTTACAGTTGCGCTGCAGAACAAGGTGTAACCTTCCACTTCATTCCACCGTATTCACCCCACTTCGGGGGCCTATGGGAAAGCACTGTTAAATCAGTGAAACATCATCTCAAAAGAGTACTTGGGATGGCAAACCTCACATATGAGGAAATGTACACATTGCTAGTCCACATAGAAGGCATTCTCAATTCAAGGCCTCTCACACCTCTTTCATCCGATCCATCTGATCTCTCAGCTCTCACTCCCTTTCATTTTCTAATTGGTCGTACTCTAACTGTTCTACCTCATCCACAGATGTCCGACTGCGACTCGGCACGGCTGCCGCGTCATCAACGAGTCGAACTTCTACGTCAACATTTTTGGAGACGCTTTAATAAGGAATATATTTCCCAGTTGCACCAAAGGACGCGCTGGCAGCGCTCACGTGGCGCGCTCACAGAGGGCTCATTGGTCATCGTGAAGGACGAGGCGCTACCGGTGGCTCAGTGGCCGTTGGGACGTATCGTGAAGCTGTATCCGGGACATGACGGAGAAGCTCGAGTGGCGGACATCAAAATAAAGACCGGAACAATCAGACGGGCTTTTCATAAAATATGCCCATTGTTGGATGGACCAACGGACTGATCACGAAGCATACTTCATACATCATCATCGTCATCAGCTGGGCTGGCCTTTCCATGGTGGCCCGGGAATATGTTAACGCACACGTTAACACCGAAACAACACACATGCGCCATCAAGAGAGGGGAGCGGGCGGCGTGGTAGCGCAGCGGCTCGACGACGGCTCGCGCGCCCTCCACACTCCTTTGAACACCGCGACCGCAATCGCATCGATTTGTAAATAATTATAATTGACCATTGTAAATACCTAAATTATAACCTAGTAATACAGTCCGCTACTCTTTTATTCCAACTGGGCCTGTACACAAGGGTAATTTATAACAAATTATAGACATAAACCTTCCTCATTAATCACTCTGTCTATTGGTGAATTCTGCATGAAAATCCGTTAAGTAGTTTTTAAGTTTATCGCGAACAGACAGACGCAACAGGAGACTCTATCTTATAATAATTTTGTACTACTTGACTAACACTATAAATGTAAAAGTTTATAAAGATTATTTGGTTGTTTGTAAACGAATCACTCTTAAACCGTTTATTAATCGATTTGATTGAAACTCGGTACACATACCGAGTCCTGGATGACAGCACGTAGGATACTTTTACTTTTATGGAATATTTATACAGATGAAAAACTAAACATTCATTAATAATAATATGTAGCTCCTAGTAAGATGGTTTTGTGTTCATCATACGTAAACACACTGGTTTGCAGCCGCACTATGCGATCTTGAGGGTTTTTGACTTACAGGAATTCTTAAAGCTACGACATTGGATAAAGCGTCATACAGTCTTATAGAGACAATTTAGGTTTACTCTAGTTTTCATTAATATTAGTATTAATTGAGATCTTGGCCTAAAATAAATGTTCAATAATATGTTTCTCTTTTTCTTTGTTATTGTCTTTATATGCAAAAATATGGCAAGCAAGTAGATGGCCAGCTTACTGGCTAATAAAGGTTAAAAAATATACTACGTTTATTTTTAGATTTTTCTTTGTCAAAGCAGCTTCATGTTTGAACAAGCGGTAATAAGGTAGCTTAATCTCAACATGTCCTAGCCGGAGCTTTAAATATTATATTAGGCTAATAATTCTGATGCATGCGAGAGGGCCGCGGCGCGTGACTGCGCAACTTTTCACCCGACATTAGCTCGTCATGAGCCGCTCGAAGATTTTTTTATTATTTTTTGAGAGGCCTTGTTGACAATCGCTGGGTAATTAGATTTTTGAAGTTGGAATTTGGAAGGGACTATAAAGGCATGTTATTTCAAAGCAGCTGAAGTGGATGTAGAATGTGTAAGATTTTGATGAAGTTTATAAAAATAACTTTATATTATGAGCCCTGTATATAAATAGTCGTCCTGTTGAGGACAGGTCTATTCTCACTGTGTGGTAAGCGTAAGGCAAAGTCCATCACGCCGGCCGAGTTTTGCTTGGCAGATTTTGTAATCCTTTGAGAACATTCGAACTTAAGATCTCTGAGTTGCAGTCCAACATCCCCTAAGTCCCAATCCCAGTCGGCCTCAAGGGCGTAGTTGGTAGTGTAACCGACTGCCACGCTTGAGGTCGCGAGTTCGATTCCCACACAAGTCAAACATTTGTGTGCATGAACATGAATGTTTGTCTTGGTCTGGGTGTTTCTATGCATAATATGTATGTATTTAAAAAAAGGTATATAATATGTATATTTATCCATTGTCTAGTATCCATAGTACAAGCTCTGCTTAGTTTGGGCTAGATGATGTTGTGTGTATGTGATAGAATATTATTATATTATTATTATTGCTGCTTGTGCTATAAAAAATATCAAAAATATAATGAAGGCAAAACTTACTCGTGCGTTTATAACACTTATTAGTATGGATATCTAAATACTTACACCTCATACCAAACTAGAGGAACTAGTATTAAAATGTAGATATTTATCGAGGCGTAGGCGTGGCAATCCATGTAGAAAATTGCTAGTCTCAACGTTTACGTAAAGGTTTAAGTTACAACACGCAACGAACGGTGACTGGGGGAAGCAAAAATCGTTTATTTATACAGGGTGAATGTAGTCAACGAGAATCATAGTTAATAATAATATTATGATAGCATAAAAACATTGTCAATACTGCCAATATACTTACTTATAAAAATATGTTTGATCGTGTGTAACAGAAACATAATCGGAGACAGGGTGAGTTTGTGGCTCTTGTATACGACGCGGGAAATGCAAGTTGAGATACTAGCGTGGGTTATGCATCCTGGAAACTGCCCACTTATGCAAGTAGGCCGCATGTTTAAATTGCACATGTAACCCATGCGAGTTGCTTGCGTGCGCAGCCCGCTCCGTCTTCTTGTATTATGTACAATCACCATCACAGTTTTATACTCTACAACAAAATATACTATTAAAAGCATCGTAAGGTTACATTCATGTCACACAGTCTCCCTGTAATCATAGCTGTTACAAATTGTGAATTAATTGCTTAACTTCAATGCGTCATATACACGTAAATAAGACATCAAGGTGACAAGATAACTAACTACTTACACAGTTATACCCTTCGTCACTCGTGCAAACAGTATCTATATATAGCTACTAAGAGTACCTATCTCGCGAACGTGTATTCTATTTTACAGTGTCAATGACCTCGAGTACCTCGATCAACAGTCACCCTGTATATTCCGTGTTATGTCGACACCTTTGTATGTAGATCGGATTACGCAGGTATTTTATTAGAAAATCATACCATTTGAGGTGCTTTTTCGGGCTTTTGTTGGGTCTAGATTTAGGAAGGTCAGGCGTTTATTGTCTGTTTTTCTAGTTTTGTCCTTCTGCTATTCCGGATAAAGCACTCATTCGTATCTTTTGAAGAGCTGAAACTTCTTATTGGCCTTACGATTTACTTAGAAAATAGCTACCATGCAATAGAGCATCAATTTCTTGTGATAGTAAGAACAATGTATTATTGCTGTAAGCTTGCCAAACGAATGAATTCTGCCAATATACTTTGTGTAAGGATTCGATTAGCCACAATTTTGGAAGGAGTAGAATGGCAAAATGAAACTGGTAATTTACTAACGTAGTATGTAACTTGTGACATACATATGTATCAGCTCTATTATTTTTTTAGGATTAAACATTGAAACGAATTGATAATATGAAGGATCATAGGTATACAAACCAGAACCAACAACCCGACTAACGAACTCATATATATTATACCTATATACATAAGGAAGTATTTCTTTCAGACGGAAGTTTGCAGTTAAGTTGGTTTGTGCTGTGATCCTGCGTCTGACGATTTGAGTAAGGGTGCCGAAACCTCTTGCGAGTTCATTGACCTCTCTCATCCGCACTTTCATTATTTATATTTATTATCCATTAAATATAAATAATATTCGTTTTGGTATTCATAATATCTCATTACAAAAACAATCTAACTATGAATCCTAAGAAATTGGCAGCGCCTTGTCAACTCTCTACTTAATCTCATCGTAACGGCAACACTGACAGTCGCCCATCATTCTTTATAATGCCCCCACTTACTGACAAAACCTCTAAAATGTCTCAGTATTACGATTCGCTTGGCCTCGCCGCAAAAAGAAGTTACTTTAAAGTACATTTAAATTACGACTTGGTCCTATTGTTGAAAAGAAATGAAGATTTTATCCGAAAAAATCAACGGTAAGTTGAACAGGGTTGTTGAGTTTCTTTATTATTAAAAAAAAATTAAATCTAATTTCTTGTATTTATTCACAAACAATTTATAAGAAACTACTGTGGCAATGATTCACGACATTTTTGTGTGAGGTTACATTTATGACCGCAAGATCTTAAATAACCAGCCACTTTTGTTACAAACCAATCACCTATATTACGCGTGATTGCCTAAATTTAAACAAAAGCTATTATTACATTATTGACTATTTAGGGAAATAATTTATTTAATTTGTATGCTTTTATTTGGAAAAAATACCTTGTAAAATATAATATTATGAAACTCCTTAGTTTCATAATATTATATATTACAAGGTATTTTTACTGTACTGCCTTCAGTACAGTAAAATTTGTGAAGATGACTTAAACCGCTAAATACAATCTATCTGTTGTATTAATAAATAATAATAAATAAATAATAATCTTTATTTAACCATTTTGTCTTACTAACTAATACATATCTATCCCCCAGACTAGGCATGGCCTGACCTGTGGGGAAAGTAAACGATTTACATTGGAAAACACGGAAAAACAGAATACAAAACAACAATATTCAAACTAAGATGAAATAAACTTCTAAACATTATTTTTTCTTATAGAAAATAACAAAAGTACTGTCGATATGAAGTATGAATGTGAGTGTGTGTGTGTGTCTGTGTGTATGTGGGTGCGTATGTGTGTGAGTGAGCGTGTGTGTAAGTTTGTGTGTGAGCATGTGTGTTAGTGGATGCGATTATCCGTGTAAGGTTGCCGCAACCTCATTTAATGACCTTCAGCATAGCTTCAGTCTTATAGTAACTCCACTTCAATAGGGTAATCTTTTTCTTTCTTCTATCTTTTCTTTTTTAATTAATCTAATATATATTTACAAACGCATTAAATAAACAAAGTAACCGTTTAATACATTTGGTTGAAACTTGGCACACACGAAGCCAAAGCTTGGATTAACACATAGGATACTTTGACGAATACAGACACAAAAACTAGTAATTCATAAATTTGTTACGTTATGATCTGACTAAAAAATTCAACGACAGACATCGGTAAGAAAATAAAGAAAACCGCAAGCTGATTACACGTGTACACAAACCTTCGTTTCTGTAACTGAACACACAAAATTCCGCGCAAACACTGCTTAGTTAGTGGTAATAACCTATTAGTATTCTAGGGCCCGTCCCCCCTAACTTAGAGAGCGATGAGAAGTATTTAGACGGCGAATATTAACTCCAGTGTGCCGTTGTGTTTGCTGCAAATAGCAGACTAAGAAATTCTATGATATAAATAAAGATATGACGGTTTCGAAATCGGGCCATTCCGAAGTAAAATTAATATGCAGAGACTTGCTTGGTTTGCAATTGAATTTGGGTTACTCTATTAAAATGCTCGGATGAATAACAACAGATAAAAATACAATTAAGCCTGTATATTGCTGAAAAGTGCATTACACTCATATTCAGTGAGTTATGGTTTTGTCTTATGAAATAGGAGTCGAGCTTATTTTCTTATTTTTCTACCAGGCAAGGAGCCAAACTATGTCCTTCTGGTTTGATTCTGCTGGCGATTTGCAGATCGTTTTCTTACTGGGAATCAACAGCGAGTTATTATAGACTATTCACTGCTACGCAATCTCACGCCACTGTTCAACAAGCTATTTTACTTATGTGAATAATTTGCATTAAATTATTATAATTAGTCAGTGTCTGGGTGTCCTGTATCTCCAAAGCCTGAAATTGATGTTACCAAAAAATCTGGAATTGCGCCAAAACCACACGACGTTGTATTCTGAGCTGGATAATAAAAAGTAATTAGTAAAAATGTTGCCTCGGCTCCATATAAATCACTTTCACACATCCCTTGAGCGTCATAAGACAAATGACAGTAAACTGTATCTACATATATTAAATGTTTGTGTATTTGAGTGTTCGGGTGAGTTTATATTTATTTGTGGCAAAAGTGTTTTAATTGTTGCTGTTGGTTGGATTCGGCACGTGACATTGTAAAATATATGTTTTAAAAGATTCATGAGGCTATTTAAGATGCGCAGTTTCGTTAATATTTATCTCAAGGTAGTCTAGTATTTACTATATTTTCATATCATCATTTTTATTTATCTTTTTTTTTTGTCGGCCTCGATGGCGTAGTGGTCAGTGTAACCGACTGACACGCCTGAGGTCGCGGGTACGATTCCCGCACAAGTCAAACATTTGTGTGCATGAACATGGATGTTTGTCTTGGTCTGGGTGTTTCTATATATAATATGTATGTATTTACAAAAAAAAAGTATATATGTATATCTATTGTCTAGTACCCATAGTACAAGCTCTGCATAGTTTGGGCTAGATGGGGTTGTTTGTATGTGATAGAATATTATTATTATGTTTCTATTATCACAGGTACTTTCTAACATATTATATTAGAAAATACCTGGCCCTTTGGGAGGCTTACACGGAGACATGGGTCCAACGTGAAGAGGGCCTTCGAGAGTTTTAATCAAAGGTGGGATGAAACAACTACAGCGGCACTTGCCGCAGCAGGCATAGGACTATTGCTACGTATGGATTCTAATATATGGGCTATAGGCATGGGTGTTTGGTGGACCGGTATATTGCTAACTATGGATGAACAACGGCGTCTGCCGTGAATACTTTAATAGCATCAATGCAATGGGCAGACGGTGAGTCGCCAACTCACTAGATGGGCCCCCTGATAAGCCACTATAGGCATACAAGCCAGCAGCAGAGGGCAACACCGGTGCGAGTGGCTAGGGGTGTCGAGCGGTGCGGCGCCGGTTTCACCATCACGGGTCTCGTAACGACGGAGACCCGGAGCGGGTTTCCCCGTAGTTATGCCCTTGAATTATTATTATTATTATTATATAATTTCATCAGTTGCTTGATTTTAAGCTGTTTTTCAGAAAAGGATATCGGATCGTTTTGTTACTCTATTTCGTTACCCAAAAAATAAAATCAATTTTCCATATGTGGTAATGGTTTTATTGTAATTTTTTTTTTTTTATTTTGCTCGTCAAAATGACCACACTCCGCCTGATGGTAAGCAGTCGTGTGGTCTAAGAGCAGTGGCCTCCACATCGTCCTCATAGCAGCCGAGGCGATGTTGAGGTCTCTACTTTGACGGCCTGAGAAGGTGCTTTTTCACGCCCCGCTTAAAGGACCCAGGATTGAAGGAAGAAGGAAACACGTGCCTTGGCAGAGAATTCCATGCCTTGATCGTTCGGCAGAGGTATGAGGACCCAAACTTGTTGGTACGCACTCTAGTCGACTCCACCGTGTAAGGATGGCATCTGAGCCCAGCACGCGTTGTTCTGGATAGGAAAGGGGAGGGCGGGATAAGGAGGAATAACTCTTCAGAGCACTCCCCGTGGTATATTCTGTAGAAACATGCCAAAGAGGCAATATCCCTACGGAGTTGCAGAGGTTCCAGTGAACTCGTGACCTCTGGATCTCCGATGATACGGACAGCCCGCCGCTGTAACCTGTCAAGAGCGTCTAGCAAGTACTGCGCGGAGCCATCCCAAAGATGAGAACAGTACTCCACGCAAGGGTGCACTTGTGCCTTATACAATAGGCACAGCTGCCCAGGCGCGAAGAACCGCCTCACCCTGTTCAGAACTCCGAGTTTTCGCGAAGCTTGCCTAATGACGCTCTCGATGTAGGTTTTGGGATTAAGGGAGCGGCAAAGATCCATACCTAAGATGGAGAGGCTGCCACGTATCACCAGTGGAGTGTTCTTCAGAGAAGGGAGGGAAAGGAACGGAGACTTTTTTGTTGAGAACGCGCATGCCTGGGTCTTCTTGGCGTTGAACTGGACCAAGTTCTTGGCACCCCATTCAGAGATGCGGTTCAAGGTCTGGTCAAGTTCAACGACAAGATCCTGCCTTTTCCCCACAACCTCAGCCTGTTTGGCTCCAGGACGTCCGAGATATCGCCCATGCACGGTACTGTCGTCTGCATAACAATGTATGTTGACGAGATTCAACATAATAATGTAAATAAAATAAATGTAATGTAATCATGGTCACAGGCTAATTCGAATTATACGGCGCCCAGTCGAAATAGGGCACCCGTATATTATCGATATTATATACTTCTCCAAGACAAAGCCAAGTCATGAGTACCCTAAATCGATGAGCGAGAATGAAAAACGACAAAGAAGGCATCCTCATCCACGTTTTTCAAGAGACGTATATTAGGTTGGAGGCAAGTGGAAAAAGGTTTAAATAATATAAAATCTCTTCTTGGTATTTCTTGGCAAGGTATACGTAATGTGAGTTTAACATATTACTTTTAAAATATTACTAGGACGCTCATTAGCCTTCGTTGGATACCGGACTGTCCAGGGAATTGTACTGTAGTAAGTGTGTGTGTAATTGTAGACACATTTAGAAAATTAAGGGTATCGATCCTACACTTCACTAGGTACGTTGTCTTTAACGATTTCACCAATTACAGTATTTCCTATATCACTGTGTCGTAACTGTATACGTAAACGATTTCTAGAGACTTCATAATATTACAATGTTTTTCCAAAACTCAATCTTAATTTTATCTTAGTCATCAAGATCATTCTAAAAATTACCAAACAAACCGAGCAACTTCTATATCGTGTCGTCATGTTGTTTTTATTTCTAACGCCCTCTGGGGTGAGCACAATGCGTCCTTACAATCCGCCCGCCCTTCAGGTCGCGCTCAGCGGACACCGGAAATCTGAAATTTCTTCAAGATACTTGGAACAGCCATCGAGGCGGCGTTTTCCTTAAAATTGCATTTTCAAGACACTTTTGCTTGTGTATTTTTCCTTGCCATTGTGATGATACTTTGTTAATTCTTGCTGTTTAGATTTATTTTTCTTGACGTAGAATTTAATCATAATGAAAATTATTTACGTAATAATTAAACAAAATTTGAAAAACAACGTATTCCAAGAATCAGACATTATTCAGAATTAATTCATTATATGAATGACAAAATATGTAACTGACAGTGTTTAAATAATAATAATAATAATAATAATAAACTTTATTTCAAATTTGCATAGCTTACAAATTCATATACCTACATACTAATTCATCATAACAAATAATCAAAATATAAATAAAACTAATAAAGCAATAAACATTACAAAATATTGAATTATAATATGTTGAATTTAATTACAAAATAAGAGGAAAACATACTAAAATAAATTAAATAACGATTCAAATCATAATTACTGATAGCTATTTTATTATAATTACTCAACTACGGCGAGTACACACATGCATATGTCCCAATGTGCCAGAAAGGGACTATCATACTTTGCAGATGATAACACTTTTAGAATACTGTTAGGACTCATCCGTACCCTACTCATCAGAGACGCAGCTCTTTTGCGCATAACAGCATAAAAGTCGTCAGTATTTGCTATCATGAACATACCTGACGCACTGCAGTAACGGGGTAAACCCAACAGTACCCTAAAAGCGTTATTATATTAAATACGTAGGGCGTCGTAGGTCCGACGCGTATATTTCACCCATAGGTAAAACGATGCGTAAAACGATGTGCAGAACGCTTTGAACAATGTGATTTTCATATGATCACTACAACGTAAAAACCTACGAGCTAGCATATTGCATCGGACCGACAGCGTCTTACGTTCCCTTTCCATGTCAGCTTCGTTTAAGCAAATGGTATCTCAAGTATATTTTTATAAATTGTATTTTACAAAACCGACGTACAATCTCACATGCAGTAATTTATAGTAATAATTTACAAGATCTGATTGACATCTACTAGATGTGTGTGAAGTAAGACGACTTACAAATTAAATTAAATTTTGACAATAATAGTATATAAATAATAATAACTAATGATAAACAATATTTCTTCATAAAAACAAATCTTTAAGTTTAGACCTTATTGAGGCTACAGAACCAGCAAAAACATCAATATCACCCCGAACGGACTTGGCCAAAAAAATCATACCAGAAAGATGCGGAATATAACCTAAATTAGTTCGGTTATGTGGTGTAAAAAAAAATTACGGTTTACTAAGTGGCTGTTATTACACGGAATACATATGTACACTTTCTGTAATAGTTCGGGCGAATCAATAAAACTGTTAATTAATTTATACAGAAAAAAATCATCTAAGGATTTTCTACGAGAGCTTTTAACGACTTCATTTTGTAGTGAGACAGTCTAGAGTCATAGGAAATCAAACTACGGCATTTGTTTATATATTGAAGAAGGTTTTAAAAAGCGAATACAGAAAAACATAACAACATGACAAACTTGCGAAAATGTGGTCGTAGATGCAAGCTGGCACGTAATTATCCAAACTAAAAGCTAACTCATTAGCCTTTGCTTTACCATATACTTAGACTAATCAACATGAATGCAGTTCATTATCAGTTGATGAATGAGCGGTCTAGCCTTCTGACTTCCGAATATGCACTGACTTTGACACCAACGCTTGCGGTCCTATCAGGCAGAGATGGGACAGGATGGGAAGAGAAAATATTATTGCTGTTATAACTGCAATGTTGTTGCAGTCGTAGATGCAATTATATCTTCTGTTAGTCATGTCATATGCCAATACCATAATTTTATTGAAAATTGGTAAGATTATGTGCGTTTGAAAACATGAAAACTAAAATATCAACAGGACATTATTACATTCTTATTAAAATTAGTTAGATTAATATTTTTAAACAGTTCCGAAAAAGTTGTTCTTTCAAGTATCTTCTCATAGGCTACGTAGCGACAGACCTAAATGTAGCTTCAGCTAGTTAGTTAACTGACTAACCAATAGGTTTTGTCGTTAATAAACCTCAGCTATGTGACCTGAATAAATCAATACCTCCTGACTTTGATTTCTTGGTATGATTTTGTGTAGTCAATAGAAATAAGCCATTGTTGGATAATATACTTTTACGTCTCTCTATTAACTAAATGTAAAATTATTCGGACTCTAATACATAATCCTAACTAATAATATTATAAATGCGAATGTGAGTTTTTTTTTATTTGTTTGTTTCTCTTGTACGCCTTAACTATTTAACCGATCGTCGTGCAATTTCGTATACTCGTTTTCAAGGTCGTTTTCTGTAAAACAACATAAGGAACCTTTTATTCAGAAACAAGTGAGAAACGGCAATGAATTGCCGTAAATCTTAAAGTTCTATAAAATGGTTCAAGTAATATGCAAAGGTCATCGTCATTTCGGAGTATATCAACTATGCTAAGTCGAATGGCGTTGACCGCGAGTCTCTAGCTCTTACGGTTCTTGAGTTGAAGTTGTATAACAGTCAGACGGACGGACAAAGCTGTTGTATAAGAGCTTTGTTGAACTCTAAATAGTACTCTTACTAACCTCACCTACATTTACGCGAGCGAAGCCGTAGGCAAAATCTAGTGTACAGTGAAACAAAAAACGGATACAATGCAACCCAACTTTCTCAGAAAACAATATTCTAGGACTCCATGCTGTGAACACACCAAAAAAAAAAATCTCTAGGTCATTACAGTCAGGCGAAAATTCCTAAAGAACATTCGCATATTAAGTTGTTATAAATAAAACATGGCCATTATAATGTTTAGTCGTCTCGTTAGCATGGACTTGGTACGGTACTTAGTCTACAGAAACTTATTTAATTACAGTTTTACCTCAAGCTCGTACTTAGCTTGCGCTTAATATTCATATTACTTTGAGAAATTATTGGATACTTACAGCCTCTTGAAGATTCTGGAATATTAAAGAAATTGAGATTCGGAATCTAATATTGTTTGCGCAAAATTATAGCATATCCTTAAGCAGCAATTCTAATTCATTTGGAGCTATTATAAACTTTGCTCATTGTTACATATACAGGGTGTCCGGTAATTAATGGATAACCTTGAAATGTCTTACAGTAGAAATGAAGGGCGTTCAGAAAAAAGATTTTTTTTATTTTTTTTTATTATAAAGTGCAAACTATATTAGCATAGCATACTTTTGACTGTCTATTTATTAGCATCATAAGTGTTTAATAATAAAACAACAAAAAACCGATAGATTTCATTCATTTATGGTCGTAGTATACAATAAAGTTATACATGGTAATTTAAAAAAACACATATCTCAGGTAGTAGTTAGGATAGATTTTACATACACATTTCACATATTTTTTTCTGAACGGCCGTTAGTTTCACTATAAGACATTCCCAGGTTATCCATTAATTACCGGACACCCTGTATATATAAAAGAAAGATAGACGCTGCCCTCTTGCGCTACTTGCTGAGATAAATTACACCAGGTCGCTAAAGAGTTCACACCACATAACATTTACTACAGTGTACTATAACATTTCTGTAGCTGATGTACCATTAACATAATAAATCGGCCCATCAAGCTTATATGTGTTATATACACATATTTCGAATTTCTCATACTATATTTACTCACATTTTATGAATTCAGACATTTTTAGTCCCAAATACCACATTTAAAAAAATAGTTTCTGGATCTCTACCTGATCAATAATGATACATTTTGTTATAATATAAATTTAATTTTTTTTTTGCGTAATACTCGTCCGTTATCTTTCCTACGCACTTGTAATTTCGTGGACAATAGTGTGGGTTATACGTTTTTGATATTTAAATGCTAAATTATTTGTAAAGACTGCAATGTATGTATAACTGTTTTTTGTCCCAAATGAATGAAATAAAAATAAAATATAAAAATATTGCCTTTCTATGTCGATGCATGTAGGGAAACACAAATAATTTATTTACCCTTGTAATCACAGTTTAGTTTAGTGGTGATCTTAATTATTTCTTATCAATAATAATAAGGTCTCGAGTTATATCCGTATTAAATAGTTAATTATCACTCGCTTTAACGGTGAAGGAAAGCTTCGTGAAGAAATCTGCATATCTTTAAGTTCTCCATGAAAGTTCTCGAAGGTATGTGAAGTCAGTGAACCCACATTGGGGTAGCATGGTGAACTACGGCCTTCAAGCACTGAGAAGAAGTCAGTGCCCAGTAGTGGGACAGTTTAATACAGGGCTGATATTAAAACATTCGATCGTAACTCTGATAATAAGCTAACAGAATATCAAACTTTATTCTTTAACTTTAGACTGAACGAACTGCAGACTGAACGTGCATTGTAGAATAACCTTTCACAAGGTAGACAGGTGTCCAATAATTTTAAGGACATCAATGTCTAAGCAGGATAATTCGGTCTCTGAGAAAATTGATGGGGTACTTGATGATCAGCATATCACTGAGAGAAGGAAAATAATATGGCATGGCTACATATTCTAAAAAAATGCGTCTGTTTTTTGCAAGCCAATCGTCTGTGAAATAAACTTCAAAAACGAATTTTCGAGATGGGTAAATTACATGTCAATCCAATAGTTTAGTTAACAACACAATAATTTGTTTGGCATGGGTGTATACCCATGTCCAATTTCAAATTACATTGCAAAACAATTTGTTTACAATTCTTGTTTTGTGATTAGGGAAGTATTGTTTATAGCCTGGAAGACCTTTTAAACTTGGATTTTCTGTGCTTTATCAATTTTGTGATACTAATTTTTAGAATGGCATGATTTGAAGTTGTTGCAATAGATTAATAACCAATATTCTCTATTTACCTATACACCTCTTATATCATACTAATTTTAAGAAGTATATAATAGGTAGGTGTCACAAATTGTATGCAATCTAAACCATGTGGATGAAAGAATACCCAAGTCTAAAGACTAGTAAAGTAATTGTTAATCCGTAGGAAATTTAAACATTTGTGGTAGTAACGATTAACATTTACATTACAATAGCTTTTATTTAATCTCATTCATGTCAAACAACTATAGCCTAAATAAAGAATCATATTTCTAGGATTATGTTCAATGGAAATAGTATTTGACTCGCGAGAGAGAAACCGTGAGTAAGATGCCTAATTCCTAAGCTAAACGGTAGAGCTGGGGTCACGTCAGTAGTGAAGTGATCCCAACTTCACCGTTAAGCTTAATAATAGTAATAATAATAATTATTATTATTGTTAAGCTTAGCTTGAGATCAAAGCTAGTAATTTACAAATCAAGATTAAAATAATATCAGCCTTTGGTCTCATCTCAGAGTGAGAAGGGTTAGGTTACAGTCCACCACGCTAACCCAGTGCGGGTTGGCAGACTTCACATATCTTCGAGAACATTATGGGGAACTCTCAGACATTTTCTTTTTCACGGTTTCCTCACGATGTTTTCCGTCACCATTAAAGCAAGCGATAATTAACTATTTATTACGCACATAACTTCGAAAAGTCACGTAAGTGCGCCTTGAGATCGAACTCGAGACCTTCGCATAGCACACCAACGGCCTCCTATCTATATCTATCACTAGTTATCGCTAAACTGTGACCTCATTTTACCAACTAAACTTTTGGTATCACGTCAAGGCTTCTAATTTCTGTCTTTATAAGCATTTATCTCTTAGTTAATGAACTATGGAATATTCCATATGCTAATAATTATTTTAAACATACGTAATGATTAAATAATACACTGAATATATGCGTCTTATTGACCTTGAAATATAGTATGACATTTATCCCGGCTATAAAGAAAACGGACGAATTCATAATGAAACTTATCACTCCCACAATAGCCTCGTCTAAATATAAACGCAATAATATTATCTCCATTCTGAAGGAAGAATGTGTCCCTAAAACGAATTAAACAATTAATCGGCCCTTTGTGAGGCTCAAAAGAACGGGAGGAGTACTTGAGAAGTGCTTCTACTGATTTGTGTGTGAAAAGCTTTAATTTCAGTGTACTTGTGCTTGAATTTTGAGAGGCTTTTGCCGGAGTCAGGTGTGGATCTTTATTGGATTTGGCAATTTATTGTATTGCTATTTGGTCAAGTATACCTTCTAATTGAATGGTATTTGCAAAAAGAATATGTAACGCAAGAAAAAAATATAAATTAATGCCTTACTAAAGGTAAAAGTAATCAAGATCATGCATGGTTCTTTATATTATGAGTGCTAAGTTTCACTATGATCAGTTTACCTAATATAAAGACACCCTTTAATGTTTAATACACAAGGCGCACCATCTTTAATTATGCATGACACTAATATCTAAGTTTTGGCGTTAATAGCTAATGTACGAGCTATGCGCAAGCGAGTGAGCTACAAGCGGAGCAGATATGGCTCGCCTTGGTAGCATAGCATGCAGATTCTTCTCGTGACTAATAATTTGAATAATTTGAATAGCTTAAAACAGTAATACTATATTCAAGTGTATTTTTAAAATAAAAGTTGCCATAAGATCCATATAAAGTAATTTACTTTCAATGTATAACATTCGCGTAAACGTAAGATAATATTAAGCAGAGAAGACAGAAAAGCCGACTCCAAGTGACTTGGGAATAATAAAGGCTAGGGAGAAAAAAGAGAAGAAAGAAAGAAATCATGTTTAATTCGTACAGAGCACACACGATTAGTTAAAACAAAATAAAAACAAAATATATTTATACATATTAAAACAAAATGTGTATGCCCTCGCCGAAAAGGGTCACCACCTCAGCATTAGTTGGGCACCCAAATTAAGTGCACCAGCGCTGGTTTTCAGTTGTTCAGAGCATAAGTTTGCGTCTATGGTTACTGCCAGTCCAGTGCTTTCGGATTTTATTCTGTGTTTAATGCAAAATAAAGTTGAATTCTTTTCGGATTACCACACCATGGGTAAGGCAGAATGAAATTGAGTACTTCTGTTAAAACATTACAAGAGTAGCGGAGAATCTGGTAATGTATGCTAAACGCCAATATAGCAGATGCAGTTTGAGAATAGTAAATCTTGAGACGTAAGCGTAAGTCTATATACATAAAATGTATCCTAACTATTTTTTATAATATAAATGCGAATATGCGTTTGTTTTCGTGTACTCGTTATGAAGGGTACAGAACAGGATACCTTTTATCCCGAGGGATGAAAAATTTACATAACCTATATTTACGAGCAAAACGGCGGGCAAAATCTAGTTAATAATAAAATGCATTTATAATTAACCTATATGGTAAATGTTATTATTAAAATTCATTACCACAGCTATTAACATTTCGGTTTAACGCTAACCTCCAAAAGCATTCGTGGTTAGAATATTATATGATTATCCACAACTAATGAAAATATCAAACTATATTGAACTGCACGGCTGTGACATCGATATAACGATTTTATCGAGTACTATCGTAAGTAATACGCAGTAGAATTTTTATGTCGATATATTTACAAACATAGTCTCACAACATCCCTAAAGTGGTAAACAGAGGTGCAATGTGACTGCACGGATAACGTAGTTATACAAGCGGACGTCTTGCCATTGCTAATATGCCAAGTTTTGTGGTTTCATTTCCCACAGTAGTCTTGTTCTATATGTCTATTGTTTCAATGTTCATAAAGTCCACAGTGACATACGATTTATACCTAGTGCAAATGTTGTATTTTTCAAGTAAATAAAATACAGTGAATTTGCACCAGCTATGGATTTATGCCCTACGTTACAGTGGTCATTAACCGAGCACAGTCCTATTATCTATTATTATGTTTTGTTTTTGACAGAAACTTCTCTTAACGCTTGTCCGACCCGGAAATAGAACTTGAGACCTTACGCACAGGAGTCGCTTCCATTAACGCTACGCCACCAAGGTAGTTTAATATACAGTCAACGGATATCGATATATCATTTACTAGATATCGATAAACAATCGATATCGATATAAATTGCTTGTGAGATATCGGCAGGTAAACGTATCGATATATAACTTACATGATAGCGTCACACTACAGTACTGATATCGATAGATTATTCTATCGGTGGTATTAATTAATATGTCACATCATTTAGCAATTACTAATATCTATTAAAGGTACAAAAGGATGTTCGTGACGTTGACTGGCTTTTAATTAGATAAACTGCTTCCTTATGTTATACTGTATACATTTTGGTGTCTTTTTAGACGTGTATATTCAGTAATATAAACTATGATTGTTGCAGATATATACAGGTTAATTTTGAAATCGTGTAATTCCTTTTAACCATGCATTCTACTGGTGGTAAAAAAATATGGTCAGGGTTATTCTATATTACCAGGAGAATGCGTGGTTAAAAGGTATTACACGATTTCAAAATCACCCTGTATAGTTGTAAAATAATAAAAAGACATTGAAATTAAACTACTTCATACAGATTTTATAGCGGTATTTATCTTTTTATAAAACACTATTATTTCACAATTTTAAAACTTTAAACTGCTTTTATTAAACACTTTTACTAGTTACTGATTATTTTTATTTAAGCCTTTTAAATTGTAAAAGCCATGGATTTAAAAATTTTTCACTTTCCCCGACGTTTTGGTTGCTTTTCAGCAGCCATGTTAACGGGGAGTGAAACTTAAGTGAAAGTAAGTGAAGTCACATAAGTGAAGTCTTTTATGTTGTAAATCAAGCATGTGAGCCAACTTCTGGAGTCATGCCTGACAAGAAAAAAGGTATATACGAATGCATTGATACACATTGTTCTGGTTAAATAGTTCAGGGTGTCCTTTAGGAGTTCTGATAATTCTATTTGATGTAGGAAGACAACTTACAATTATTTGCCTTCGTTAAGACACTTCTAGATAGAATTGCTGATCTATTGTTTGTGAAGGCATTGAATTTACAGTTCGAGAAATATTTCTGTGTAGATGTTTTTAGGAGCAAGGAGTTTTACGTTTCTTGCAGTCTGCAATACCTTTACCTTTTTACGTGAGACATAAATACAGTAAGAAAACGTGTGTTACACATCTCTGAGTTTTCCTTTGGGAAAAACAGACGATTCTTCGTGTATATAAAGTTACGTAAGTTAAGCTAATTGTCACTTAATTGGCACACACGGCCAGACATCTCTTGTAAGTTGGAGTCTCGGGTGGACATCGAGCCAGCTTGGCTCAGTTGCAATGTGCCAAATAGCTTCATTACTAGTTATTACTTACTTCTAATAGCCTATACTAAAAAGAATAGATAAGTTTACCTCTTCAAATTTCACGATTATTATCCTATACTTAAATAATAATAATATCAGCCCTGTATTAAACTGTCCCACTGCTGGTTACGGGCCTCTTCTCAGTGTGAGAAGGGTTAAGCTTTAGTCCACCAAGCAGGCCTAGTGCGGATTGTCAGACTTCACATATCGTCCAGAATATTATGAAGAACCGACAAACATGCCGGTTTCCTCACGATGTTTTGCTTCACCATTAAAGCGAGCGATAATTAACTATTTAGTATAAGGTATAATAACGTAGCGACTTCCCTCAAAGATTTAGTTTGTCACCTATGTATAAAGCTGGCTATTGCTGGCTATTACTGGCTATTAGGCATAGTTTCAATATACACATAAGTAGCACACGCTACTGAAAAAACTTACGGGAAAACTTAAGAATAACCATAAAATACTCGACTTAAATCTCTAACCTACGCTTTATAAATGAATTTCAAAAGTAACTTTAGCCTAAAAAGATCTTTGCTCAGCTATGAATCTGAATCCTGGATTCAGAATTAGAATTAAGAATGATTTTGCAAAAACGTAAACTTACCACAATGAGGAATTCTGCGAGAAGAAAATAGGTAACCTGATGTTCAACCAATTTCTTCTACAATTGCAGAATACTACAATAAACAAGGAATCAAAGTACATTAAAAGTTTCGTTGAAACAGAACATTGTAAAGTTCACATTTTAGTTGAGTTTCAATGAGAATTTCATCCGAAAGGATTTGCAGTTTTAGCTGTGGTTAAAACTTTATTACCTGCGATCGAGATTGGCTCTCAGATGTCCAAGGAGTAATGGAGGGGCGAATATACATAGTTTCGAATTACAGTATTTGTATAATAGTCCAAGTTGTTTTTCACCATTTTGTAAGTGTATTTCTTTCTTCTCTTTGTAGGCAGGCGCCTTGAATATAGTTATATAATATAATATATATGTATAGATATATTCATATCGATATCACTGAAGGGATATGCAGAGGAGTATCACAACCATATTTTACTAGCTATGATACATATCCGTGAGTTTCTTGCAGGTTTCTTCTCATAGGCTCAACCCTTTGCCTGAACCTAGCAACTAACCTAAATGTTGCTTCAGTAACTTAGTAAACTCACTAACCTATATATTTTGACGTTCATAAGTGTTACTTTGTGACCTAAATGAATAAATGATTTTTGACTTTGACTTTGACTATGTTTTCAGGTCTCACGTAACTTTGGACAAGCCTATGTCCGTTTACCACACATATTTCAAAACTCTGTTCTGCTACTGGGCACTTCTTAACCTTTTATAGGCATAGTGCCTAGCTAAGAATCCCATGCACAGCACTCGCATTCACTGTCGCTGGCTTATATGTATGTATTCTGTTTCTGATTCCTCCTCTATCTTGTATCAAAAACAATCGCATCAATCAATCGTAACTAAATAACCTTGTTTGATATAGATGATAGATATTGTGTGTTCCAAAAAGTATATATAAATATTGCTTTATGTTTTCCTTCAGGCCTAATAAATCAGGCATTACAAGAATTTATTGGAAGCCAAATTGTTAACGAAATTGCAGCTGTAAAATATATCAACTTTAGGTAAAAACCACTTCCATCTCCTTCCACTTATGTTTGGCGATGACATTGGCCGTTATTTAAAAATAGCTTAGCCCCCGCACTTAGAATAAATTGTCGCAGGGACTTTCCATACCTTAAAACATATTGACAAAGATATGTGTATGTGAAACCCCTACACCATCCGTGCCATCATATTTTTAGTAATTGCTACTAGAAATATCACTGCAATGGAGTGGTGCAGAATTGCATTTGAAATATATACTAATACATTTACAATACTATATATATGTAAGTGCGTGGGCTGTGTTCTTGTCTATACGAAGTTGATTTCACGTTGTTCATAACTAACTATATCGCACTCTCAATAAAACAGAGACTTATCTCAGTATTTTGAATTAAACAAATTTAAACTCTGTTGCAATGATTTAACACAAATATAATATTAGAATTCAACGTACACTATTAGAGTTCAATTTGCCTTACTTCCAAATTTAGAGATAAGTCGCTGTTTTATTAAGAGTGCGATATTTGAATATTCTTTGTATGCTGAACTTGAAAATAATTATGTATTACTCATTCGTAGGTTGACGCTTACCATCATTTATCGGATCTTCAGACTTATCACTTTTTGCTATTCGGGATTTCGCACGTAATTGCCGATAGCTCTTCAGGCATACAACTGACATGGACTGCCTAGTATAATTTCAAGGCAGCCACTGAATGGCCTATGTCAGCGATTTTTGTTTTGAGACGCTGTATAATTTAGTTTGTAAACAGTTTTTAAGATTGACGCCCAAAATTCTACTTCTCATTGACCACTGCCTGATCCTGTCAGTTTGGTTTAATTCTAAAAACAAATTATGACGTCTAGTTCAGCGATCAGTTTTCCTCAACGACGAACTATTCGACGAACACACTAATTATTATTATTACATAATAATATAATATTTTTTATTCCTATTATACTACGCTCTGTTATATTTATTTATATAAGTTTTCTCTGTGTACACACGGAGTCTGATTACGAAGCTAGCTTAGCTCAGCCATTTGACGGAAGAGCATATTCTAAAGATTAAATAAGCAACTGAAATGTTATCTCTTTATTTTTTGTAGGTCAGGTAGTGAAAACTTTTTATACATAATAATATACCTATTTTCCTTCTCAACATTGTTCGAATATTGTTTGAAAATCCATTTTGCAACAATAATATTTTATTTTCCTCATCATGAATTTATTGATAAACTGAATGAATAATTTTGAGGTTTTGTGGGCAGTACTTAATTAATGTTTTAATAGATTTTAATATTGTACCATTTTGTAAAAGAAAAAATTGGTAATAAATTAAATTGTACGGCAAAACCACATGGAAGGTCGAAGTTTAGACTATTTGAACAATGAGTCAGGGAGCAATTACTATAAATACTATTCAAGGAGGTTATGAAGACCTAAAATCTCTTGGATACTAATAATAATAACTAAACTAAGTATAATTTCAAGGAAAGGAGAGTTTTGGCGTCAATTGAGCGTCGAGAGCTCAGAAAATCCCGATCCGAAAACTACATTCGAAATGTAGCAGTTGTACATACGATCAGCAGTTTTACTAGTTCAAACACTTATACAGGACGCTTAAACTATAAATGAAGCCTGTTGGTTGGTGACAGTACCAGAAAGGAATAAGAGATGGAGCTCCAAAACTTTTACCGAGCGAAATGCAGTAACAGTATTCCTAATCTTACACCAGTTTAATGAAGCTACCTCTACGTGCAAGTTGTCTTATCCAGTAGCCTCTTCTTATCAGGTACTTTTAGCAAGTAAGGCGAGCTTATCCGTTCTTAAAAATGACGTGTTTATTAGATTTATTGTTTAGTGATGCTTTACAAATATAAAATTATCCATTCACCTCTGTATCATCAAATTCTATAATCTACATTATATATATTATACACGCTCTATTCAAGGCAGCATTAAACTCCGTATCAAAGCTCACACCTTAAGCCAACGTCTAAGGCGGCTCAAGACAGGATATGCCGGTCGCGGTACAGCCTGTAACGTCTATTCAAATGATTGCGGCTATATCGTAATGTTAGCCAGAGCTTAGGGAATCTAGTTCAATCCAAGGTATCTTACTATTATTGATACTTGTTCATTGTGTGTTAAGTGGGTTGGGCTGTAGGGAAATTGATTTCAAGATTGGGTACGCTTACTCGTTCAAATATATGGATATGTGTAGAAAGTTGATGCCCTCGGAATTGCTTTGTTGTTATTAAGAGTTCTTATTTTCCTTACTATGACTAACTTATTTTCTTTCGTTATGAGTATAGAGTTTTACGTTTTAGTTTAAGTGTATGATTTTACGTAGGGTACGTAAACTATAAGCTATATCTTAGAATTGAACATATTTTTAAATAAATGCTTCCTTTTTTATACACTAAACAAATTAAAATATTAATTGCTCCTTCATCTTGCAAGCAATTTAGAATGATATCAAAAAAAAAATGTTTCTTTTGAATGCTATTTGTATTTTTTTGGGAAATATTACAAATTCAGATTTATTTCGCATTCGCCCCTCATGTTTCGTCCCGAATGTATAAATACGTATTCGCCCCAAAGATTGTTCCTCTTATGCCCCGAAATTTAGATAAATATAAATTTCTTAACGTAATTCCTATTTCACCCCGAATTATGTTCCTGTTTTGACCCGTTCTTTTTTGTATAGTAGATCTTGACCCTCATCCGAAAAATATTTTAAAATACCTCCTCGACCTCTCGGCAAAACTTTGGGCTTATGATTGCATCACATCACGAGCCCAACATTGAAAAGACTTAAAATAATTTTTAAACATGTTTTCTTTTGCTAACCATATGCGCAGAATGTACGATGAAAGAGGAATAATTAAAAAAGAGAAAGGTTTGACGAACATTTTGGAATGTGGAACGCATTCGCCCCTACATTATGTAGGGGCGAATGCGGAACAAACTCAAATTCAACATAGTCTACTACTACCAAATTCAGGTGACATGATTTAAATATACTACTCATGTATGTAAGTAACAGAAAAAGTTCAACGTTGTAACAAAAAGGCCTACTAAATTCGCAGTACGTACATTTTATTGGGCTTACGACAGACGGCTTGCACCTTTTCTTTGCATTTGAACAACAAAGACAGATCGACTGCCAAACAGTGAAACTCTAATCACCTCCCGGAGGAAAACATTAAGATAAGATTCCACAGCATGACCTACAAAAGAATTCAAGGAGAAAATCTAGAGGAAAGTATTTTTTCGTTCGTGTTACCCCACTTTCCTTACTGAGTCAGCTTGATTACTGAACGATTGGTCAATAGTCCGGCGTTATGTGGACGAGGAAGATTCACATGTGTGAGTGTATAAAAGAATTGCTTCAATGTAAAATGTGTTTACATATTCTATTAGGATATTAACAAGTACATATTATAATAATGGATTTATGGTGTCAGTATATTATTGAAATTGTATAAGTTGAGGTGTACCTCACGGTTACTATCTTATCTTATCTTGTGTGGAGGCCAGTCAGTACAGACTGGTGACACTTCGACCCAGTGGGATCTTTTTGTGTCGACTTCCCCAATAACGACTGCCATAGATGTTCATAGCAGCCGGGACCGACGGCTTAACGTGCTCTCCGAGGCACGGAGCAGGCGATAATTGTCAACCAATACGCACATAATTTCGAAAAGTCATATAACTTCTGAAAGTTGGAGGTGCGCGACGTGGGTTCGAACCCGAGACCCTCTACATTGCAGTCTGGTGGTCTCCTTACTGAGCTATCGCTGCTCTTAAGAAGATGACTATAATACGGTACTATAATATAATATTGTCTTATGTTTACGCGAATGTTATAAATTGCAATTAAACACTTTATACTATAATATGTTCACTTCGTAGAAATAAATAAATAATTAAATTCATTAAGTATACACAGATAATATAGGTTTGGGATGGATAGCAATTTAATTCTTCTCTTTTAAATTAAACTACATGTCACTATTGAAATAATTTCAAGTAAATTAACGTAATTTTTTCACCTTATTATGTGTGCAAAAAAGAAAAATATAGATAACTATGTGCCTACTTCTTTATTCCACGCGTACAAAGTCGCAGGCAAAAGGAAGTGTATAATATAATTTATGCGTTGATATAAATTGAAACTGGTGCTGTTTATTGTAAATTTTTGTTAGCCTTAAGCTGCGTAAAGAAACACTACATCAATTGTAATGCAGCAATTTCTTTGTTATAACTGATTTATCCATGATTTTCTGGCGTCAGCAACGAAACATTGAAATAATATTTAATAATTTATTTAAAATTAATTAGCTTTACTGCTCAAAAGCATTCAACGTCTAGTTGTAAGATAACACAAATCCATAATCATCCTAAATATATCTAAGGATTGTTTTCAGTTACGTCAACCAAATAAAAAAGTAAAATAATGGCCTGCACTATATCACAAATACATTACAAAAACAAAAATACCGATACGAGGCATGACACACGAAATTAGAAATAGCCCCAAATATTCGGTACTGCAGTGCACACCATAAAGGAATAACAATAAATAACTTGGCAATATAAATAGGGACAAAACAACTTAGCAGTACAATAGTAACGTATTTGCAAAGTAAATCATAAGTCAAGCAGTGCATGAAAGCTGTGCTTGAGAGCAAAGAGTAAGTTAAACTCAGATGAGTCAATGCTCTATTTGATGTACAGGGTTTTCCATTAAAAGCGCTTGAAATTAAATGAAACAAACAGTTTAAGTGATATCGCCACAGTTGTTTTTTATTTTCTGTTAAATTAAACGACGTAACTCAGGTTTTAATAACTATTTATTATGAAACTAGCACGTAATAAGTACAGTAATACGTGGTCGCTTGATGTCACGGAATAGAGAGAGACAGCTATTTGTTAGAGCGCGCAAGCAACATAAAAAAGCGCGTGATTCAAAATTAGAATATTACATTCAACAGCCTTTAATATTCATTCGATGACATTACTTGTGAAATATAATTTCAGCTAAATGGCCGCTGGGGCTCCACTACAGGTGGCGCATCGTAGTGGGTCTATTTTGGATAACATTTTCGAATGAATTTAATTTTAATTAAATAACGCGAGTTATGTTGGCTTTACGGGCGGTAACCGTTTGTGGTTTGTTTGCATAGACCAGAGATTGCACATAGCTACACAGAAAATAATCGAGCGGCATTTAGTCACACGATCTCAATGGCTAGTGAATGTCACCGTCTCGCGAGATAACGAAGTTCTCGAACTTCTCATCTAATAAATTCAATGTCTTCCGTGCAGTTTTGCAAGTGGCGCCGTCCTGTTGGCACCACATGTTTATGAGACCTTTACCATCCATCTTAGGCCACAAAAAGTATCATATCATCATGCGATATCGGTCGCCATTGACAGTAAGCGCAGCTCCTTTTGCATCTTCCTTTTCCATAAATAAGACGTAGCGCACGGAACGTTACGCGAACTGAGCACTGATTTTGATAATACATTTTAACAATTTCAACGCGATTTTTAATCGTGTCAAGTTTCATGGCTAAATGTCAAAACTAAATAAGTATGCTCGCCAAATTTTACATATGTAGCTTAAGCAGGATGGCTGCTATACATGTTCAAAGATCAAGCATACTTATTGGAATCCAAATTCCAATTAATCCATTTGATACATTGCTAAATCCTTCAATATTAACTAATATTATGAATGTGAACGTGAGCTTGTTTATTTATTACGCTTTCACGTAAATATGTTATAATCTTTTATTCTCCTCTTACATCTCGCGAAATGTTTGCTGTTTAAAAAGTTAACCGTGAGTTAAGTTCGCCTTTGTATGCTTATTTTTGTATTTTATTTACTCAGCACGCTTATCTTCTTATACAAATAAAATATGTTAGCTACACGAACATAAAAAAAAATATTAGGTATTAATAAAGTATGTGCCGTAAAACTAAAAATTGGTAAAGTTAGGCATTAAACTATGAACATCAGTTCTGTAACCCTTTGACAAGGCGACGGCAAGACGAGAATTGGGTCAAGCGTTCCAGAAATTAACAATTTACTTACATCCCTTACTGCGTAACTAACGTATGTTTAACAAGAGCTTTAGTTTCGTTTTTGTACTAAGATACACTCAGAAAGGAGTTGTCTTGTATATTGTTACTTATTTAGTGACATAAGAAAAGTTGAAGATATTTCACGGAACAGTTTTTAAAGAAACTTTTGACTGATTTCTTGACTGCTTTCATGCTGCTTTTGTCCGTAATAATTATGTTTGTGGCTAATTGTACGATTGTCACAAGGCAAGTCCTGTAATAGAAATATACCGTGTTTCTGGAGACTCCAGAAACACACACACGGAACATCCTAACTTATATTATAAATTTGAATGTGAGTTTATTTGTTAAGCTTTTACGGTTTAACTACTTGACCGATCATCATGAAATTTCATATACAAATTGTCAGGGGTATAAAAAAGGACATAGGCTACCTTTTATACAGAAAAAAGTTTCTAACCTAACCTATGTAAACTTACGCGAGTGAAGTATCTAGTTACTATATATTTAATTAAATAAGCTATAGATCACACACTTTGTTGAGCTTTATAGTATCGATAACGATATTATATCGACAGCAATAAGATATTAAATCGATAACGATAACGGTATCATGTCGACTCGATTGAGATCTGCTAGGTACTCTTAGCGCTGTAATAACCAGCAAAATTACAAATTTTTCACTCTGTTATCAGTCTAGTATAGAGTCAGTCTAGTAGTATTTATAATCGTAAACTTAAAACTATATATAATAATATCAGCCCTACAGCATATCGCTACTATACACTGTCCCATTGCTGGGCATGCGTGAGTAGTGTGAGAAGGGTTAGGTCATCGTGAACCATGCTGGCCCAGTGCGGGTTGACAGACATGCAGATTTCCTTACAATTCCTTGCAAGTAACCAATAATAAACTATTTAATACGTACATTACTTCGAAAACTCTGAAAGTACGTGCCTTGAGATAGAACGCGTAATCTCGGCGTGGTGGTACAGATTCCCACTAGGCTATAGTTGCTTTTCAAAGTTTATGATTACTAGTATTATTTTAAGTGAAATGTAATTATTAATTATATACGGGGTTCTGTAACATAATAAGTACAGTCAAGCACATTAGTTTAACGCGTTAAGTACCTCGAATACTTTTACTTAATTGTTAGAGGGTACAGTCGTTAACATAATTGTTAACATTTTGTTTAATGTTTTTAATTACGCACTTGGGTCGGTCATCCTTAAAAGTCGAAACAAAATTAAATAGTTTTAAATTACTGTTTACTTAAATGAATGGTTTTTGAGATAGAGAGAAACAGTCGACGCAGTGTCTCGTTTTTTAAATTTACATTCACGTTTATGAACCATTATGGGGACTTAGGTTTGACTGCGGGATTAGGCAGTGTTAATGGGTGTTTCTGTAAGAAAACTCTTAAGATTATGTCTAGGAAATGTGTGTCTCTAGGAAAATCAGTAGTAACATTTTATCCTCAATCGCAGACCTCTGAGTACCCCATTGGGTACATTAACAGGCTTGCAATTTATTCATATTTGATAGGCAATGACAACGAATTTTTACCAGTTGACTCAGCTGATCTATTTCTGGTAAAAGCGGGTGAAGCAAACAGCTGCCATGACTGTCAAAGGAACAAGGCTATCGCATGTTAGATAACTCCCAAAAGTCATGCATAGCTAAATATTTTAGCCTGCTAAAAGTGACAAGCCTAAGGCGGTCTTGATACTTCATGCGTCACAAGCATACTCACAACGGTTTGATAACTGAATTTGGTAGTGTTGTTGGATTTTTTATAAAGAAATTCTCTATTTCAGACGACAAAAGGACTTGCCTTCTATTCCGTGGGACCCTAAGATATAACTAGAAATATGTTTTTTAGTCGTTGGAAAAAGAAACTTCCGCACTAGGAATGATTCATGAGTCGCAGGGGCATTTACAAACATTCAAACAATAGACACAAAGAACACCCAGGATTGGAACAAATATTTGAGGATCACACAATTTTTTGTCGCGTGTGGGGATCGAATGTGTATGCTCTTTCTTTCTTTCTTTTCGTGTGGTTAGTGGCCAACCTGTTGTCAAGAGTTGTTCAAGCCCGTAGGCCTTTGACGTGACTGCTGTCAATTTGGCAACAACCGGGACCGACATTTTAGATGCCCTCCAAAGCACGGAGACGCTCAGATGAAATACCACTAAGCGGTCACCCATCTATAGACTGACCGCACCCAACGTTGCTTAACCTCGCTAATCGTTTACCGATTAGTGAGAGCAACTGGCTATATAGACGTGAGTGAAGTAGATACTTAAAATCGACGTTCGATGCTTAATAATACATAGTTATGTATTATCAAACATCGAACGTCGATTTCAATTAATCGGTTTATTTAAGTACACAGGTATTCTTATCGTAATGAAACAGCTGGAATGACATCAAAGGCATTCGAAATCCATCAGATGTCTGTGGCAGATATGTAGAGTTTATAGTTAGACTTTAATAGATAAAGTACAAAGCCTAACTATCTCCTGTCAGTAATGTGCCTTTGTATAGTAATGTGTGGTAATTTCAAAGTTGGTATTTAAGGTCTAGCTGATCGGGACAGTGACTTTTGCTTCAATTACATCTATTGATATGATTTACGTTGTTTGTTTTTTTAATGGAAGAATTATATTGGTAGAATATTTTCAAAGCTTATATTATTATTAAAATAACAAAATTAATCTTTACTATCCTATGTATGCGTATGTGAGTTTCTTTGTTACGCTTTCACGCCTTAACCACTCGACCGAAAGTTCGCATACCATTATCGAGCGAACAGAAAAGGACATAGGGTACCTTTCATTCAGAAAAAAAGTATTGTTACTAACCTAACCTACATTTACGCGAGCGAAGTTGCGGGAAAATCTAGTAAAGAATAAACTCGAAAATCATTATATTTGAATATCTTACTTTTGTGAGTATACCTGCTAATGTTATTGACCTCACCTCTGAGTCTATTTCGAAGAGGTTAATGAAAACACTATGTGGGTCTGTGTGTCTGTCTGTTAGTGACAGTTTGTTAGTGACAGATATAGCTCCGGAACCACTGGACCGGCTGACTTGTAACTTGGTATGCAGATACCTTGGGGTAATACCTCGGTCGAGTTTGAATATGATACCCGAGATATAGGAGTCATAAGGTCAGGGGATATCCACTAACAGAGTGATTTGGAAGTCCAAAGGAGAGGCTTTTGCCCAGCCAGTGGAAAATTACAAAAAGCTGATGGAAAAAAAGGTCACATGAAGACGAAGAGGTTGAATCCTGAGTTTTTACAACCATCTCGGTATATTACATTTTATAAGGTATTAACAATTTTCAACCTGTATTAAAAACAAACTATAATATTTATAATAATTCAATTAGAAAAGAAAACAAGTTAAATACGATTAAACAAAAAAATTCATAGTGTAAAAGCACTTTTAAGTAACCAACATTTTAATTTTGGTTTGTATTGCTGCATCGGTAGTTCTCTTATTACTTGAGGGATATGATTATAAAGTTTTATTGACATTATGTAGCTATTTCTATAGCGAAAAGTACTTTTACGCAATTCATGTCTTAGTTTAGTTAAGTCTCTTTTTAAGAATTCACTATCTTCACTAACCTTTGTAAATAATCTTTTATTATTTTTAAAAATAATTAATAATATAAAGTGATATTGGCAAGAACCTAGGTATGTATGTATGTAGGTGAATATACCGCCTGTATCTATATTGGCTAAGAAAATAAAGGTTAAGTCAGAATATGGACATAATATTGTCTTCTGTTTACGCGAATGTTATTCATTGAAATTAAACTACTATATACGGATTTTATCGCGTTGTTTATTTATCACTGTATTACAAAATTTTGAAAATATTACTCTACTACTACTATTGATTTTATTTGACTAATTTATAAGCTAATAAAATTATTTAAACTATTAAATCTATTTATTTTTGGTTTACACTTTCCCCGACGTTTCGGGTGCTTTTCAGCAGCCATGGTCACGGGGAGACTAAGATGGTAGTTGTCTCAATGTTCCAGTGTAGTTATTTCAAAGTACCTGAACATAATTTAATTATTGGTGTTTCTATTTACGCAGAATGAGCTCAAAGTATCATGAAGTCTAGCTGTGGTTTGTTTCTTCTTGGGTTTGACTATTTGAAGTACTGGATCCCAAGCTGGTGGTACATTCCAACCATCTTCTCTATTGAAATTGGGATGTTTTTTAATTTCAATAGCCTCGCGAAGCATCCTTGGCAGGAATCGGTGTTCTTTAGCGAGAATCTGTGGTTTGTCAAATCTCAGGTAGTGGTTGGTCCCCTGTTGTACGTGTTCACACACAGCAGACTTCAACGAGCGTTTGTGTTTTACGTCAGCTATGTGTTCTTTTATGCGGGTGCCTATGCTTCTCTTGGTTTGACCAATGTATGAGAGTCCGCAGTCACAATCTATTTTATAGACCCCTGCATCTTGTAAAGGTAATTGGCACTTGACGGATGGTAAAAATTGACTTATCTTCGTTGGCGGCTTGAAGTATGTGTTGATTGAAGCTCGCTTCAAGATGTAGCCAATCTTGTCAGTGACACCCCTTACATAAGGCAGTATAGCAGGCTGGCGCTCGACTGTGGCTGGCTTTTCTCGGGATCTGTGACAGCGGCGCGGCTGTTGGAGCTTGTTGTCTTGCAGTACTTGCTTGACATGTTGAAGCTCGGCGTCCAGGTGTTTCTTGTCACAGATCCCGTGGGCTCTCTGAAACAAAGACATTCCCACGGTAGCTAACTGTTTAGGATGGTGGTGAGATTCACCGTTCAAGTACCTATTTGTATGGGTCTTTTTCCTATACACGGTGTGGCTCAAAGTATGATCAGGATTCCTGATGACAAGTACGTCTAAGAATGCTAATGAATTATTTGCCTCTAATTCCATAGTAAATTGGATGTTGTTATTAATGGAATTAAGATGTTCTAGGAATACACTAACACTATCTGTTGGTAATATTGTAAAAGTATCATCTACAAACCTCTTATAAATCCTGGGTGTGATGGGGGCAGTCTGTAAAGCTCGAGCCTCGAAGTCCTCCATATATATATCGGCAACAACAGGCGATACTGGGGAGCCCATTGCCACACCATCGACTTGTATGTAGAATTTATTGTCCCACAACAGATAGCCAGTTGTTAAGCAATGCTTAAGTAGTTCTGCATATTCCTCAGGCATATTGTACTCTATTAGCTTCCTTTTAGTTATTTCAATACAGTCATGTACAGGTAGATAGGTATTTATATAATATGTTACAACGCAGAGATAATTTATTTAGAATGTGGAAACAGTCACCTAAAGATATGAATAAACGACTGGAATATACTAGATTTAGAAATAAGGTTAACAAATTAGTGAATGAGGCTAAGCGTAAATACAGGCAATCAGAAATACAAAAGTGTAATGGCGATTATAGAAAAATATGGGCAAGTATAAATTCGTGGTTGGGGCGGGGTAAAACAAATTTAGATAGTGTAATATTAAGGTATTTGGGCAAGCACGAAAGTTTAAATACTATTTGCACTAAATTTTCTAAGACATTTACAAGTGAGATAAAAAACCTTAAACATAATTGTAATAAAAGATTTTTAGATAGAAAAGAATATATTAATCCAAGTTTAGTCAGTTTTAGGTATAAAAAGGCGAGCGCATTAGATATAGAAAAAATAATAAATACATTATCATTTGAGAAAGCGCCTGGAATAGACAAGATAAGAGTGCGAGATATAAAATATTTATGTAAAACCCTAAGCCCAATATTAGCCAATTTTGTCAATATGTGTATATGTCAGTCTGTATACCCGGATAAGTTGAAATACGCAATTATAAGACCTATTTATAAGTCAGGGAATCACCTGGATTATACCAATTATCGACCCATTGCAATACTCCCAGTGATAGATAAAATAGTCGAAAAAGTAATTGTCGGTCAGATAAATAATTTCTTAGAGTCGCATAACATCTTGTCGGACGCACAGCACGGCTTCAGGAAGGGTCGCAGCACAGCCACAGCACTGACCCGGTTTGCGGACCATGTCAACGAGAGCCTCAATTTAGGTAAGCAGATCATAGCGCTCTTTATAGATTATAAAAAAGCATTCGACACGCTAGACCACAATGTGCTACTACAGGCCATGGATGAGTGTGGTATCCGCGGCCCCACGAACGCTTGGTTTAAGAACTATCTTGCCAATAGAAAGATACGTACGGTGGTAAATGGCGTCGCGGGGGAAGAGGCTCTTGTCGACCTGGGTGTGCCGACCGGATCAGTGTTTGGGCCCGTGGGCTATATAATGCATGTGAACAGTGTTATAAATGTTATACGAAGGTGCCGGGTGTATATGTATGCTGATGACATGTGCTTGATATCCGCATCTAAAGAACCGTCTGAGGCTCAAGAGAATATACAAACTGATTTCGAATATATAACACAGTGGGCACATGACAACGGCATTATTTTAAATTTAGATAAAACCAAATACATGCATATACACTCGCCTTACAATCAACGTGCTAAGTACATTGACAAAAATAATTTAACAATAATAGGCCACACATATGAATGTTTATATAAGAATAAAATAAACTGTAACTGTGTTAACATAAAGTCAGTTGAGACATACACATATTTAGGATTAACCGTAGATAGTAATTTCAATTGGAAAACGCATGTAAATAACGTCAGCGACAGGCTTAGGTCAGTCCTGGGTAAATTCTATCAACTTAAACAAGTTATCAACAAGCGTACAATGTCAATGGTTTATTATTCTCTTGCAGACTCAGTACTTAGCTACGGTCTTAGCGTCTATGGACGTACATTTGTTACATACATAAAAGAAATAAAATGTATACAGACGAGGCTCATTAAATATTTAGTTAGTAGAAAATTAAAAAAACTATGCAATAGCGACTATGAAAAACTATACTCTGTAAGTAAAATATTGCCTGTAGATCTAAAAGTTAACTTTCTAATAGCCATTGAACAATATTATACAGATCAGTACAAAATTAATGTAGATAACAAATACAATACAAGACAGGTAACACAAAGAAAGCTACTCATACCAAAAGTTACTAATTACTACGGAGAAAGAATGACTGAATATCTAGTCCCTAAAATATTTAATAATATAGATATGTTAAGAACAGAACCTAAAATAAGTAAAAATATGTTAAAATCGAAACTCAAGTGTCTACTGCTCGGCGACGGTGATATTAGGATGAGTGAGGTTCATTCTCGCGGTGCAGATGACACTTGAATTTCGCTTTCGCTTTATCTAATAATAATTATTAATACTTAATATTGTTAACGAGCGTATCTCGCCAACAAGCTGTATAGCTTGGCGAGGAAATTTGAGTGTGTACTTTTGTATTACAAGTGAATAAAAATCTAAAAAAAAAAAAAAAAAAAAAAGGTATGCATGTAAATAATGACTGTACATCAAAACTAACCATTGTTTCATTGTTAGTGAGACATAGGTGTTTAATCTCACTCACAAAATGGTATGAATCCTTTACATGTGCTCTCGAGTTGCCTCTGAGTGGTGAGAGTATCTTCGCTACGTGCTGAGCCAATCTGTAAGTTGGTGTGTCGATCTGACTCACAATAGGACGTAGAGGAGCGTTTTCCTTGTGTATTTTTGGTAACCCATACAGCTTTGGAGGTTTTACGTTTTACTCTCGCGCCTGCTGCCCAGCCTTGGGGGGCCAAACACCTCCTGCCGGAGGCTCTACGAGGGGGTCGTGCAGTCCATGGCCCTATATGGGGCCCCAGTTTGGGCAGACAACCTGACGGCCCGCAATATCCCGGCGCTTCGTGCACCACAGCGCGCCATGGCCGTCAGGTTGATTAGGGGATACCGCACGATCTCGTTCGAGGCTGCGAGCCTCCTCGCCGGATCGATGCCGCGAGCGGCGCTCTTGGCGTCGCTCTATCGTTGGCGCCAGGAGGCGCTAGTTCGGGGCGAAGGACCGGATCCTCCCGCTATCATGGTGGCGAGGTCCGAGCTCCGCCAGGTCCTAATGGCGAATTGGAAGGAGCGACTTGTGCACCCCAGTGCCGGGCACGCCACGATCGTGGCGATAAGTCCCGTGTTTCAGGAGTGGCTGGAGAGGCGGCATGGCGCCCTCACCTTCCGGCTGACACAGGTTCTGACTGGCCACGGTTGTTTTGGCCGGTTCCTGTGTCGTATACGCCGGCAAGAGACGCCCGGTTGTCACCACTGCGGCGACTGCCGCGACGTTGTAGAGGACACGGCGCTGCACACTTTGGCGGTTTGCCCCGCCTGGGCATCGCAGCGCCGTGAGTTGACCGCGGCAGTCGGATCGGTTGCCCTCTCGCTCCCGGCCGTAGTTCAGTCTGTGGTCCGGAGTGAGAGGTCGTGGAACGCCGTCGCCTCCTTTTGCGAGGAAGTGATTTCCATCAAGGAGGCGGCGGAGCGGGAGAGGGAGCGTTTAAACCCTCTCCCCAACCGCAGAGCCGGGCGCCGGAGGGCGCGAAATGACCTCCAGCCACCCTGAGGTTTGACCTGGGGGTGGCGGGCTTTGTGGGCCTGCCCGCTATCTGTTCAGCACCAGGTCCGAGAGGCGGCGTGCGTGTTCCCACGCGCGCCTCTGTGACGAGTCCGTCTCCCCCCTAGGGGGGAGACAGTAGGGAATTTTGAGGGAGTCCTTTGGGTAGGTCTCTTTGGGTAGTGGCCTGCCGTCGCGACCGCATGCGAAAGCGATTCGCGCGGCCCCGCCGATAGTGGTTTTGTCGAGGAACACCGTGGTAGGTTTAGTCGGTATTCCGGGAGGTACATTATTTCTTTTCCATCTTTTTTTACCTCGGCGAGTCCGATATAATCCCTCCGCCCGCCCCCGCGGAGGGATATGCGTCATTGCATTTCCCCACGTAATAAAAAAAAAAAAAAAAACGAATATGGAATATACGAAAGAACTGAGTGACCGTTATACAGATTATCAGGCAATGGTGACCATTATAGGGAGCATAACAGCTGGCTGCCATAATAATCTATACTAATATTATAGAGAAGAAAGATTTGATTTATTGTTGGTTTATTTGTTTACTTGTAAGGGTTTGCATCAAAAACTACAAAACCGATTTTAAAAATTCTTCCCCATTGGAAAGCTATTTAATCATCGAGTAACATACGCTATATATTATTAAAATTAAGTACTTTTACTAACATAACCTAACCCACTTTTACGAAAGCGAAGCCGCGAATAAAAGCTAGCATTAAATCTGATCATGACAACCGGAACCGATGACGTCACGATTCACTAAGAGCTGATGACTTCCTAAAATGTTTACACTTGTATGAAGTTAATTCTCATTGGCTCTAACCGTAACCTGGGGAATGGATATACTTGCATAAATATATAGCTGTATATAATAAAGAGCCTTATATTTATACTAATATTATAAAGAGGATTTTTTTTTTGTTTGTTTGTAATGATTTAACGCAAAAACTATTCAAACGATTTAAAAAAAAAATCCTCATTAGGAAGCTATATTATCACCGAGTAATAGAAGTATAGGCTATGATTATTTCAAAAATACTGTCACACCTAACCTAACCTTCTTTTACGCAAGTAAAGCCGCGAGCAAAAGGTATGTACCTATATAATGACTGAACAAATTTCTTCATATTCGATGTAAAAAGAGGAAAACAAACACATTTTAGAATTCATAATATTTGCCAGGCTTACATTGACAAACTAAAACTTTTGCATCTGATAGTACAATAGAAATGGATATCGACGATTAAAAAGCTTTTCAATCACTTCGCTTCAGTAAAATTTTATTTGAACAATAAATTCAGCTAAAATATCACAACGTAAATAACTTTAAAGATTGGAAAGTTTTGATGTAGGTTCTATACTTCTAAATAAGTTTTTAACGTAAAGCGATAATAAATAAAGTCTTCTTTCAAAGGACTGTCTAAAAATTACTATTATAAAAAGTAATTTGCTTTCAGATAATGCAATCATACAAGTTAGCCCATAGTTAGATTTTAACCTCCGCAACCCAAAGAGATTCTAATGACATGGTCAGATGTCAGATCATGTGTCATCATTAACATCATACTTGAGGACCTTGGCATTTTCATGAATGACTGAACTGATGACTGTAGGCACTCTTCAAGTTATGAAATGGTGCGACTTATATAAACATGGTCAAGCATTCTGTGAGCATGACGGGGCAGTGTATGTTAATTTCGCTGATTTACAGTTCTGTGACGCCGCCATAGGGTCATGGGTTCCCGTTGAGATCGATAGTGCTGCTTAATATTTGAAAAGTGATTTATATTACAATACGCATAAATCCCTTACGTGATAATCTCATGAGAATATCGATAATAATAATATCGAGATAATTAAGAGCAGCCTATTTTCTTTTCCATGATAAAACTTAACTCTTTTCCAAATTCATTAAAATCAGTTCAGGGCTTTAGTCATGAAAGTAGATAGGAGTAGATATGTAGAAAGTATAAGACAAACAGAGTTACTTTAAAGATAAAGATACATTTACTTGACTCAACATGTGTACAATCAGGTGTTACAGAATTTTTTTTGTCTCAACATGCTCTGTCTGGTCCGACGTGCAAATGTATGTGCTTAATAAGAATTTTAAAATTATGCTGGATCTAATATAATAATTAACACATCAATTAAACGTCTCTTAACAATGAAGTGAGATATATTATAAATAGGTCAGTTTAAATCCGTACAATAAACATAAAAAATATTTAATTAATAAGTCATTTCCAATAAAAGAATAGTAATAGATAAGAAGTCAATAATTAAGAACATGTCAAATTAAATTAGATCCTGATAAACGATTATTAAAACAAAGAAAACAAATTATATAAGATTATCATATCGTATCATTAATTTAAGATTAGAAATCATTAATATTATAGTAGCATTTATGCAATAAAAGATTTCGTAAATTACGTTTAAATACGTTAACATTAAGGTCCTTAAATTTATTTGGTACTTTATTGTATATTTTGGGTGCCATGCAGAAAATGCTCTTGCCCAAAAGCGCTGTTTTTGCAGTTTGCATGCACAGTTTATGATTATCACTCCGGTTGCGAATAGATACATCTGATAGTTTATTAAATCGTTCTGGATTGGTTTTCACAAATACAGCTGTTTCGTAGATAGGTATATAATGATGTAAGTGTTAAAATTTGATATTGACAGAAGTTCGGCCTACAACTGTCTGTGACTTGTAGACCAAAAATTGCTCTAATGCAGCGCTTTTGGACTTTGAAAATTACATTCTTATCAAATGAGTTTCCCCAGAATATAAGCCCATATCTAAGTATGGATTCAACAAGGCCATGATATGCTGTAAGTAATGCAACTGTATTAACTACTGGAGCAAGTCAAGTCAAATCAAGTCAAAAATCATTTATTCATTTAGGTCACAAAGTAACACTTATGAACGTCAAAATATATGGGTTAGTGAGTTTACTAAGTTACTGAAGCTACATTTAGGTTAGTTGCTAGGTTCAGGCAAAGGGTTGAGCCTATGAGAAGAAACCTGCAAGAAACTCACGGCCACTCTTTTAAATCGCCAATTAAATATAATTTCAGTATTTTACAACTCAGATTAACAAGGTGTTGCAGCCATTATGCCATATACTACAGACTATAAAAAAACTAAAGATAAAAACAGTAATAACTTAATAATATTATAGAGATTAAATAATTTGGGCTAAGGTACATGTTTTAATATAAATCTAAAATAGGCAGTAAGATGGCATGATGGCGCATACACTTACACTTTGTGACAATGCAAAGGCAGTCCGTGACTAAATGCGGTTGTGCATTTATATTCTTCAATAATAATCAAATCAAGAAACAAGTTACTTGTTAACATCACAGATAATCACGAGGTACCTCTACATTACTAAATTAACTTAAAAGTAATACAGATCTTTAAATCCTGTATGCAACAAGCAACTAGTTCCATGAGTTTTTGTCATTTAAGTTTGACTGAATAATAAGCTTATATAGAACATAGATTCGGCTACTTATTTTTGTTGATAAGTGTGCGATATGCGGTTTCTAATTTAATTTGTTGTCTATAATTAGACCAAGAAACTTAGCATTATCAACATCATATATATTTACATTATTGTACTTTATGCAAGGTTTGTTGTCTTGTAATGTTGTAGCCCTTTGGCCAAAATGCATAATTTGCGTCTTGCTAATATTAATTTTCAAATTATTATTATTCATCCAATAAATAATGTCAGATAGTGATTTATTAATGTCATTTTCATACAAGTCCAATGTTTTACATGCTACTGTGAGTGTGTTGTCATCTGCGAAGAGAGTCAAAGGTTGGTCAGTTATTTTGGGCAAGTCATTGATGTATAAATTAAAGAGTAAAGGGCCCAAGACACTTCTTTGTGGGACACCATACATAGCTACATGCTCACTTGAGTAAGACGTCGTTTCTTTTTAGTTTCCAAATCTATCTTTGTTATGGCCATGCACTGTATTCTATTCGATATGTAAGACACAAGCAGATCTAGCACATTTCCTCGTAGCTGTATACCGTATACCGTAGCACTCGAGTTTATTTTTTAAGATAGTGTGATCTACGTGATCAAAAGCCTGCCTCATATCGCAGTACACAGCGCAAATTAGATTTCTCTTATCTATGTTTAATATGTTTCTGTGTAAAAATTCATAAATAGCCATATTACATGTTTTTTTTTCTGAACCCTTTCTGTTCAGCACAAATAATTTTATTAAGCTCTAAGTATCTATAAAGTTCTTTAAAGATGTATCTTTCAAAAATTTTCGTAATTATCGGTGTAAGTGCTATAGGTCTATAGTTTGGCATTATATCTTTATTTCCTTTCTTATGTACTGTCTTTATTATATACTTTGTAGACCATCCGGGAATACACCCTGATATATACACATATTAAGTATGAGACTAAGATGACCACAAATAAGTTCTTTTTCTACTTTCACCTACCCGTACCCTATTCGAGTAGTTATAATATTAGTTAGGATTATTATTATGGGTAACCTGTATTTACGAATCTGGAATATCTCCCCTCTCCAGAATATATAATACTATAATACTCGATCTAGTCAGAGAAAGTATATTCTTCCCCTTCAAACTGATTCCCATTCGTCTCATATACTTTCTTGGTCAATCTTTGTAGTCAATTCTTTACACAAACCATAAAAATATAAGCACATCTCTCTTACAATTGAAATCAACGTACATAATGTACTAGTTTGAATTAACGAGCTCAAACCATAGCAGATCTTTTCTTGACATAATTAACCACGAAAAGCCTTACAAAAAAAAGAACTAGGTAAGCACATTTTATTTATATCTTTCCACAAAAACCTTTTATATACGAAGATATGAGAAAGTAATTATCTTTCTTTACTTAGGGGCCGAGTGGAATTAATTTTCTATTGTTACCGTACCTTTTAAAGACTGATCCGGTATTGAAGGAAACTCAAGAGAAATTTATGATAATCGCATTATTATCTTAAAGTTAAATGTGAATTGGAAATCGAGCGATTAAATATTATTCGTATTGGTCGCTTTTTGTATTTGACGTTATTGAATATTGGTGTGAGTAATAGGATTTTTGAGATATTTGGTTTTATGGCCTTGTATTGTCTGCATTCAAAACATTTGGAATGCAAAAACGCGTTATAATTGATTGCGACAGATCTATGAGGACTAATAACCAATGCGTATATAAATTTATTTGTCTATATTGTGAAGTATTGTTGAAAGAAGATGAATGAAGATTTGTATTGTTGTATATTTGTTTGTAGTGAACAATCCTAAAAACTACTGGACCGATTTTAATAATTATTTTACCGTTCGAAAGATTTTTTTGCTTGGGGCAATGCATTGACGCGTACCTCTCCGCGGGGTAGCGAAGAGGTAATGTCTGTCTCACCAGGGGAACTTTATCTAGAATTACTTCTAGATAAAGTAGCTTCATGCGTTGGTTGCATCTTAATGTCAATTTTAACCTATGTTACCATAGGTTAACATTGACATTAAGATCACGTTAGGAGTCATAGAACAGGAGCAGTAACTCTTCGAAGAAGACTCAGAGGTTAATAAAATATGTATACTAGTCTTAAACAAATATTCGCATGCCTGTTATAGGCGAATATGTCGGGCTGTTACTTAAGTCACTATCTAATGTACCATATTCTTGGCGAATGAATATCTTTCTTTCTTTTCCTGAAGAGAAAGGCCGAGTTGAATTACACCCAAACTTAGCTATGGTGTAAAGCCTCACGGTATAAGTGGCCTTATTTAGTTTGCCAGGCACAGTTCCAGAATCCGAATGCTGCTGTTGAGAAATTTCCTATAGAAAAATTTTATGTAAGGTATTCCACCAGGAAAACGAACTCGAGACTTCATACACAGCAGTCGCATACCCTTCTGCTGCGCTACCGAGGCAGCTGCATCATAATTATAAGCCCATAAACTAGAATTGTCAAAAAAATATTTATCGATATTACATTTAATCTAGTACGTCTTTTGAAAATACCGTTCGACGGTGTGGGTTCTGAATGTCTCTTTATTGCTGCACATCTCATCACGTATGCAGCTACGAGCAGTAGCTAGTGATTACATACATCTCGCATAGAATATGATACATTAGTGTTATTAAAAATTATATATTTTATTAACGCGCGTTAGTGATTCTGTCAGTTAGGACTATGAATAAAACATGTTATTGTAATCCATTCTGAGAAATTACAATTACTATTAGTACTGCTTTTTCGAAGATATTAATATACTGTAGGTTATAGGCCCTATCGAAAATAAATGATATTTTTTCCAACATTTAAATAATTTATAAAAAAGTTCAAATAGAAATTCTGCCAAAATTTACCATTTCATTCTATGTAAACGTGTATTGTCTGGGAATTGAGCCCACGATCTTACAATTAATTTCCATCACAAGAATATACTTCCACGCGACTCGTACTCGTATGAATAAAAATATATTTATTATTCTACAGTATTATGTTTGTATCAATGCTCTGTTAAATATAAGCTTTTTCGGAATATAAAAGCTCTTGCAAACTGACTATCTTTACAACCATTATTTGGGAAGTCTTCCGTTATCACCAGAATCTACTAGATTTACACTATAGCTTTATCACATATATAGCTTTTGCTCGCGGCTTTGCTCGCGTAAAAGTAGGGTAGGTTATGTTATTAACAGTACTTTTCATAATAAAATATAGCCTATGTTACTTGCTGATAATAAAGCTTTCTAAGGGTGAAATAATTTTTAAATTGGTTAAGTAATTTGTTCTTGAGTGGAGGCCGCGACTCGGCAAACGTAGTGTAGGACATCCTCTGACCAGGTGGTATGACGATCTGCGAAAGACTGCAGGCAGATGCTGGATGCGGAAAGCTGAAGGCAGGGCACTGTGGCGCTCTTTGGAGGAGGGCTTCGTCCAGCAGTGGACTATTATAGCCTGATGATGATGATGGAAGTAATTTTTTAGATAAATCGTTACAAACAAAAACCAAGTCTTTTCTGTTTATAATATTAGTGTAGACTAGCTATCCGTTTCCATTTCCATAGCTCATGGCGTGATATTGGCCTACATTACTACTGGATAAAGTAACTTTCTAATGGTGAACTAATAATAAGATTTCAGTAGTTTTTGAGTTTATTTATTACAAACAAATATACAAGTACTTTCTCTTTATAATATTAGTATAGAAACATTCCCCTTATTATGTTAAGGTTTTAGTAGGTAGATTGTAAAATCCTGAAAAGAGTGCCAATGAAAAAGTAAAAAAAAATGTGGGTCATAGAAGGAAGGTTAGACTGGCAATATCAAGAATTGGACGGAAATTACAAATTTTGGCTGTATTCAGGCCGTATTGCTTATCAATCTTATAGTGTCAAGTCTCTTGAACTATATGATTAGAATGTGTCAATACTGAGAATTTCTCCAACAAAAAAATTGCAAACTATTCTCAATTAGATTTATGGCTATGCCTTGAGCCAATGATATACTACATTAATAATTCAGCAATTCAAAAATTATTGTTTTAATAATCTAAATTAAACAAATAATCTAAGTGTTTCAATACTAACTTTCGAAAATGGACACTTAAATACATTTTTTTACAGCACACATGTTTATCCTTTTGCTCAAAGAAAGATAGCCGGAAAAAATTCAGAAAGGGCTATCACGGTCCGATTCTTCACTCACTCACAATTTATTAAGATCAAGTACAAACGATAATCAACCTTAAGACTAAAATCTTAGAGTTTAACGTAAGCGTAAAGTTATTTTGGTATATCCATGTAACTGTGTTCTCATAAAAATAGCGTCCCGTTTACGAGCGGCCGATGATAACCGAAGATGCCCGAACGTATCCGAACGACTATAGAGTCAACAGCCTCCGTTTTTCGCTGACTTTGGGTACGAGCGAAAACTTTTTCAGTAAGGCAATTTGGAGTGGAACCAAATTTACATATGTGATTAGATAGTAAAAGGAAATTTGTCTTTGGTTCTCGGGCTTGGAACTAGGGATTTGTATAAAATGTATGGAATCTTTGATCATCAGTAGTAGTTTGTATGTTTTTCAACTGAACTATTAATAAGGCAATTAATTTACAAGAGTTTCGTTCTTCAATACCGAAGTTATATAATTATATGATCCATGCAGTCATATCTAGAAACTACTAAATAAAACTTGATCAAATCTTTAAATTACGTTTTAGGTTAAGGTTAACTATTCGATCATTCCTTAAAAGAATTTTAGATAATCTGTCCATAAGTACTGTAACGTTAAAGTGACTTTCTATGTAAAGGAAGCTTGAAATGAGATAGGGGTTCGAGATGATGCCGCAGTTTTGGACAAAAAGTCATTGTAGGAAACCGCATTTTAATTTAATATATTACGTGCCTTCGCATAAAATTACACAGTACCATTATAAAGCAATACGTATTCACAATAAGCCAAGATACCCATAAATCCGTAACACAATAACAGAATTAACTGCGATTTATCGCCGTACGACGTTACGGAGCTACCGTTAACGAGGGCCGCGTCACGGCAGCTGAGAAATATTCGTCACAATTCGGCGTCCGTCGTGCTAACAATCGGCACGCGCCATTTTCATCCCTTTTCAGACGAGGCTGCGCGGGCAGGCATGCGCAGAACCGCCGCCCCGTCAAACGCCGTCAGAGAAGCGGCGCGCCTTGCCGCACCGCGTTATAACCGCGCCCACGAAAGTGCCGATACAAAAATTAACAATAATATTTTAAATTGTCCAACGTCCATCGTGCCGCGAGCGTCCGTAAATCGATTTTAAAAAATCACGATTTTATCGAAACACTTTTGCGCGATCGACTCTCCGCGTTGTGTATACGATTATTCGAATTTGTAGTATAAGTGAGTTACTGTGTATGTAAAAGTGCAATGGAGTATGCCGGTTTTGTGTGTGTGTTAAGACTTTTGACGATTCTGTCGTTGATTGTAATAGGATTATCTCAATGGTAAGTACTCGAATAACCATCAACATAAACGTTAAATAATTAACGTGATTGTTCGTTAAATTAAGTTTGTGGTTTAACTTACAAATGATTTAGTGAATCATGTTTTATATCGCGGATTTATGGAGGTATGACACATATAAACTCGCGTTTCGGTGATAAAGATTCGGCGAAAGAATTTTTACGATCTATAAATTTAATCATACCTCATACTGTGAGCCGCTTTTCGGCAATTTTGCCGAAGAAATTGGTTATTTATGGTTCATCTATGAACATTTACCGATATAGTTTGTTGTAAGTTTGTTTCGCAGGACAACTTTTGGATTACTGACTAATTGTTCTCAAAGATAAACTTAATTTGTGCATTATAATATTGTTTACATTCACCGCGTGTCGATATTTTATCTACAGTATAACATTATTACAGCTTATAATGATTACCTTCTTGGAAATTTAACGCTTTATAAATCCCGCGAATATTTTCTAATCATACATTTATAACGCGAGGTTATTTTTCAGGTTACTTCACACGTAAACATTAATCATACTTGGAATATTAATCAAGTGAAATGAACTAAAAGTAATTAAACATCGACGTTTAAAATTAAGTGTTGAATAGTCAAAGGCTTATGGAAGTAGGTCGAGCTAACTCTAGCTAGACTTCTATGTGACACAAAATTGCGTGTCGACACAGTATAATAGATTGCTATTGATGTGTAAAAACTTATTGCTGTGTTGGATTTTAGTTGGAAAACGGTATTCGGAAGTCGTTTCGGAATTGGAGATATTCCAATGTTATATACTTTACTTAGCTCTGGTCTAGATGTATTATTTTGACGTTCCTTTTTATTTTAATGATACCATTATAGTATCTACTACAAATATTGTGGCACATTTATTTATTTTTATATTATGGTTTTAATATATAAATAAGTTTACTCGTCATTACGTAGTGATCATCACTACATTTTTAGTCGTAAGCCAATTAGTATTAATTTTATCCTTATTGTGGTTGAAAAATATATTATGTTGATCATTTTGAGTTACTTCAACGAGAGCTCATGATTTTATGTTTTAAACCGACTGCGGTTCTTTTGAAGATATCATGCAAAAGTAATAACAGGCTAAAATTCTAATAGATTTACGTTATTATATACCATTGTTAAACTAACCATATGGGCTCATATACGTATGGACCATTTACGATATAACGGCCCACGATATAAAGTGAGTATGTAAAACCACGAGTATATCGACGACAATATCTTGCTCATGAACGAAATGAGACGTAGGAGGCCATTGTAAAAGATAACTAAAGGATTATACCTAAAGCACGTGCACATGATTACGTACTAGAAGTGCCTATCTCACGGTGATTACTGCCATGCAAACGTGATGAGAATGGCTATATAGCCGCGTCATTCAAATGTTGAGTATTCACCGTTTAAGCATAGGAGATTGGGTTTTTAACGAGGCCTTTGTTTACACAAGAGAGTCAGGCTATGCTATGAGTATCTCTCATTTTAAGAATTATCTTGCAGCAATTTTATAAACGATTGGGTTTTATTTCAAATCGCGCTTTACTTTTTTGCTTGGTCCTTTAAAGGTCCACAGGATCCACTTGTAATTAGGGAAGTTTTTATTGACATTACAATAGGTGGAGTTCTTATCTGTAGCTATTAGAGAACGGGTTTTTGGCATGCCAATCTGCGATAGTATATTGAAATTAAACACTTTATACGGATTTTATCGCGTTATTTATTTTACTTTAAACACTGGTATAACATAATTTTGAAAAAGTCTCCCCGTGAACATGGCTGCTGTAAAGCAACCGAAACGTCGGGGCAAAGTGTAAACTCAAATATAAATAGTTTTCATTAGAAAATATATAGCTTATATAAATAAATAGTAGTAAAAGTTTAATAATAGTAGTGTTAGAGTTTTCAAAATTATGTTATACCAGTGTTTAAAGTAAAATAAACAACGCGATAAAATCCGTATAAAGTGTTTAATTTCAATGTATAACATTCGCGTAAACATAAGACAATATTCTGCGATAGTATAGTAAGAACACCGTTGAACGGTTACATATAGTCTCAAGTTCGATTTCTTAGGTTTCGAAAGGATGTACGTAATACATAGTTTATGATGACGGTGATGATGTTGAAGAGAAACATTATAAAGAAGTCTGAATGTATAAGAGTTATTTAAATAATGTTTTGCAGCCCAACAGCACTAGAACAGATGATAGACTATAGCATCATATTTTCGATACCGAGAAAAGGTCTCTATACAGAAGTGTGTTTTTACTGGGACTGATAATATCGCTATTTCGAAACCCACGATTGGGCTGCCATTACTATAAGCAAAGTATTATAAATTAAAAATCCTGCGTGACATCAGCGGCAATTTCATTAATTTTTTTTACGATCTGACTCATATTTGCAATCTTTCGTATATTATGGTAAGTCAAAGTCAAAAATATATTTTATTTTATTTTGGACGTTGACTTACCACTCACTTAGGTCACAATTTAACACTTATGTATATTATAGCTTATCGATTAATGAGATTGCTGAAGTTCCTAAATTTACATTTATGTTAATTGCTAGGTTCAGGCAAACTGTTAGAATTATGAGAAGACACTAGCACAAGCTCACAATCACTCGATGCCCCAATGGTAAATGCTTACCATCGGTACTGTACGTTCCGTTCTTGATGATGAAAACAATATTTAAATAACGTTAAATGTTAACGTAGCTACAAAGTCCGCAACCGACTAAGCTATTGTTCTTTAAGCTGGAGGTTCAGCTTATCCAATATTGGGTCGATCACGTTGATCTCGTCATCACTGAAGATTTTAAAAGTAATTCGTCTATCCTACTAATATTATAAATGTAAAAATATCTGAAGATGTCTAGATGTTTGTTGTTCAATGAGGCGTTTTTCTTTGAACATATTTGGATGGAATTGATGGCATATATATCAAATATATACTGGATTAATACATAGGATACTTTTAAATTTAACAACTTTATACGGATTTGGTCGCGAATCGTCATACTTTTACTACATAATCTTGAACTATGAGACTAATATTATTCTTTACTACAACTTAAGCTATTTTTATTAATTAAAGCTATTTATATTTAAGTTAACACTTTCCCCGACGTTTCAGTTGTTTTTCAGCAGTCATGTTCACGGAGAGACTCGCACGAGAATAAAGCGACAAAAAGCGCATTAAGTAGATTAATTTTAATGTATAACATTCGTGTAAACATAAAACACTATTACAAAGGATGCTTTTTATACCAGTGTTGACTATTCTGGAATTAACATAGGCTAAGTATTTAAACTAATATTGATAGAGGTTTGCAAATGCCTATCATCTGTATGCTTGTATACCTAAAGTAAGCTTCTAAGGGAGAAATCGCTGATATTTTCTTATAATATATTCTCCGTATATTAAATATTTATATTTAATTAACATGACATTAAATAATCGTAATATTATAGTACAATTAGAATCTTTTTTGCTATGAAGAACATGTTTTCTGCATTTATTGTAAGTGTACGGTAACTTCAAAATACTTTTGTATTACCGCTGGAAAACATCAAGACAATACTGTTTGCACGGATGGTGCTCCACAAACAGAATGCTTTGTAAACTATAACAACTTTATACGAATTTTATCGCGTCTTATTTTATTTACAACTCCTTAACTATTTATATTTATACGATTCTCGACGTTTTAGTTGCTTTAGAGCTTTGTTGCCATGGTCACATAAAATGATTTAATTTCAATGCGTAACATTTGCGTAAACGCAAGACAATATTAATAATATATACCTACCCCTTATGCAATCGATTCCAGAAAGGCAAAAATCAACTTTAAAAATATTACAGACGTCTAAACATTGTATATCACCTGCTATGATTGGCTGATTAGAAATAACCAATCAAATCACTTGACATCAGTTTGATTTTGGAACATCGTTGATATTCGTTTTGAAACTGAGTATTAATCTATAGATAAGTAAACGGTATTATGGCATATTTGTAATTGACGTAAGCACATGACCTAGCCTTAGATAAAAATTATGTAAACGTATGTGTTTATACTGTTATTATGCCTGCTAACATTTCTTTCATTTTTTAAAATACAACAGCCGCATTAGGAGTTATTCCTGTTTCGCGAGGACTTTCGACAAACATTTAATCAGTCCGTTACAAAGGACAATAATAAATAAATTATGAATGCTCGTTTGTTTTAGTCTACTTTTGCAGTAGTAGTGATTAATCCTAAACTAAACTGTGGAATGAACTGTCGTCTGCGGTATTTCCGGACCAATACGACCTACAAACCTTCAAGAATAGAGCGTACTCCTTTTTAAAAGGCTGGTAACGCATTTGTAACTCCTCTGGTGTTGCGATTGTCCATGAGCGGCGGTAATCGCTTACCATCAAGCGACGCGTATGCTCGTCGGCCCCCTAACTCATAAAAAAAATCCTTTATCGCGAGGACCTCCCAGACACAACACATATTTGTGAGCCAAAATTTTGTCCCGTGTGGGGCTCTAACCCACAACACATCACAGTGGTAATAGCCAGGCAATCACTCAAACCTCTATGCCATCCAAGCAGTCTCTTTTTATCTGGTTTCCAATATTTGAAAGCTTCCTTCGACAAGGGTCATTCTTAGACACTCGCGACTAGTCTTTTCAATATATATTTATTTAGGATTCCGCCATAACGCTCTATTAAAATATAACAAAGGGAAATTACTGTCTTATGTATTGTACGACCTGCAGGCTAGTAAATACTATCCGCAATAGAATATTGTCATTGCTAGATGATCTATTACATGAGTGCTTATCAAGCATGTAACCTGATAGTTAGATAATAAACATAAATTATTCAAATGACGTAATCTAATATACACTCGAATTATACGTCAGATAAATACGTGACACGTCCCCGTGAATCAATACTTGAGTTTAATGGAGTTATGTAAACTTTGTTACAAATATGATAAATGGTCCATACACCAAGGATGATGAAATTATAGAGATAAGTTAACTTGATATAACTTTTATCATCTCTACCAAAGTAATGTCAAAATCTAATATTATCTACTAATATATGTATTATTGCTATATGATATGTGTTACGGTCAATGACACACTTGTTAGGTCAACCGATTGATTACTATGCTTGTTGGGTACTAATTAATTATACATAATTATGAATAAAGAAAACAAATGGCAGGTGTCGGAGTAATACTGACACCGCGATGTACGGGTAATTTGCCCGTACATGCCCAGGAGAGAAATATGCTAATAGAATAAATAAATGAATAGCGATTGAAGTGCGACAGGGACGATCGTTACATTTGCTACTTAAAATTAATGCATGAAAACAGAAATTAGATTAATGAAGAGAACTTAGTCTCAAGAATTTCACTAACTGTAAACACAGTACACAAGACTTTCACTAACTGTAAACACGGTCTTATGCATTATTGGAGACGCATGATTGTCTCTTTGATACGCACGTTTTAATTTTTCACTTACGCTAATTGATCGTAACTCTACACTCTCATCTTTACACTTACCACTACGGGTGCGGGGACGGCCCGATATGCAATCTCGGGGGATGCCACCTCCGGCGCAGGTGACGGGTAACGCTTTGGCGTCACCAGGGCTCCTGCCCCAGGACGGCCCGCGCGCTGCTTGATGCACCGATACACCCAGATTGCTGTTACAAGTATGGCTATGCTTACCAAGACGTAAATAGCAGAATAGTGATGAATGCTATGATACGTCATGTTCCTGTCAATGAAGTCCTGGTTTTCTTTGATGTTCAGTATCTTCCAGTAATTGCTCATAAACATAGTTTGCAGTTTGAATGCTCATGTTGGTGTACTTGTAGATACAACTAGAAGTTATTATGCAGGTTTGCAGTTCCGGACCGACCACGTTTACATGTATACAACCTTACTAATATTATAAATGCGAAGGTATGACTGCACGAATGGTGTAATGGTTTAAGTGGGCATCTCGCTACTACCATTGCGCCAAGTATTGTGGGTTTGAATCCCACACGGGATAAAACTTTGTGTGATCTACAAATGGTTGTTCCGAGCCTGGATGTTCTTTTTGTCCGTTGATTAAATGTTTGTAAAGTCTCCTGCGACACAGGAATTATAACTAGTAAGACAGTTGTCTTTATAAAAAAAAAGACGTGAGTTTGTTTGTTTGACACATACTCGTATGCTTTCATGCCTTAACTACTTAACTGATCATCATGAAATTTCGCATATACGTTTCCAGGGATTTAGAATGGGGCAAAAGGTACCTTTCATTCAGAAAAAGTAATGTTTCCGAGGGCTAGAAACTTATTGAAAAATCTAAAAATCAAGTCTATTAATATATAATAGCTCTGTTTATAAGCTGTTCCATTGCTAGCCACAGGCTTCTTCTCAGTATGAAAAGAGTAGGCTACAGTCTACCACACAGGTTAAGCACACTTCAAACTTCGTTGAAAATATTTAAACGTTTAAATGTGAAATTATTTATTTAAACAGTACAGCTCAGTGGCGAGACCAACAGACTGCAATGCAGAGGGTCTCGGGATCGAACCCACGTCGCGCACCTCTGACTTTCAGAAGTTATATGACTTTTCGAAATTATGTGCGTATTGATTGACAATTATCGCCTGCTCCGTGCCTCGGAGAGCACGCTAAGCCGTCGGTCCCGGCTGCCATGAACATCTATGGCAGTCATTATTAAGAAGTCAGTGCCCTATAATAACCTGACACTGGTCTAGCCTTAAGGTATGGAGTTGTTTGAGATGATGCCCTCAGCTACTTTTTATCATCGCACCGCTCGCCATCGGCAGGAATGTCATTCTCACACCTTACAACCTAATTGGTGCCGCACTAAACGGTTCCAAAGGAATTTTCTCCCGCGGACGCTCAGGTTGTGGAATGAACTCCCTGCCCAGGTTTTCCACAAGACTACAGTATGAGGTTCTTCAAAAAGGGCGTTAAAAGGTTTTTACAAAGTCGGCAACGCGCAAGTGATGCCTCTGGTATTGCAGGCGTCGATAGGCTACGGTAACCATTTACCATCAGGTAGCTTACGGCCCGTAAGCTCGATTGCCACTTAAGTATATAAAAAAAAAAAAATCGTTGGCCTTGGTTGCGGAGGTCAGGTGGCAGTCGCTCCGTGTTCAAACTGATATTCCGTCAAATCCAGTTAGACCAGAAAAGCCGACCCCAAGGACTTGGGAATAATAAAGGCTAGAGAGAAGAACAAGGTATATTTCGACGAGTGTATATCATATTATTATTTATTTATCAATGTTTATAATTATATTATATAGTCTCACACCTTTATCCCCAAAGGACAAGACAGAGACATATTTCACACACACTTAACCAGTTATTTAATGTCCTACACAGTTGTCGTTTACCGAGCACAGATCCTGAATCCGTGCTACTACTCAGAATTTGGCTTGGCTTGGCTTGACTCGACATAAATCGAACGCGATATTTCATACACAGTAGATGTAGTGGTTAGTGTAACTGACTGCCACGCCTGAGGTCGCGGGTTCGATTTCCGCACAAGTCAAACATTCGTGTACATGAACATGGATGTTTGTCTTGGTCTGGGTGGTTCTATGTATAATATGTACGTATTTACAAAAATAAAGTATATATGTATGTTTATCTATTGTCTAGTACCAATAGTTCAAGCTCTGTTTAGTTTGGGCTAGATGGTATTGTGTGTATGTGATAGAATATTATTATTATTATTCACTCTCGCTGCGCCATCGAAGCAGTTATTATATGTACTTTAGGCAAAAAACAAGTGTAAACACAAGTACTAGTATGACCTCCGTGTGTCCACTTCAAAACTAGCAGCGCTTTCTGACCTCGAGACAAACAATTATATATTTCTTCTTTTAGCTTAAGACTTTGATAAATCACTTAATATTTATTGGTGTGTTTATTTTATTGTGTTTAACTCACAATAAATGTTTATTTTACCCTCCGTTTCAATATCGATCAGGTTATACGCTTAGCGGTCGTCTTTGAAATTGGTCTCAGATCTGATTTTGATTAAGCAAATATGGATTTTACAGTAATTATCAACTTATGATAATTCGTTTCTTAGACGTGAAAGTCTCCAAATAGGAAGAAGTCCGTCCGCGGTAGCGTAGATGCTTCACATAGCTTTCTTAAACGTCAGTGACGGTTTTGATATGGTTTTCACAGTATACGTACATCAACAGAATCTAGGGATACCTTAATCCTAAATTATTTACGACTTTATTATTGCCATAAAAAGTTTATATACACATTGATACCTCTTCTATAATATTCTATATTCAAAATTTAAAATGTAAATAAAGAAAAGCAAAATGCGACGGCAAAATTGTTAGCAATTCGTTTCGACAAGGAAAATTGAAATTGTTTTATTGATATTAATTAATGAAAAGTGATCAGATTGTTTTTCTTTTGCATACGCATCGTGAAACGCTTTGACGACCGTCACTGATGACGGTCGTCATAGCGTTTCACGATGCGATAGATAAACATACATATATACTTTATTTTTGTAAATACGTACATATTATACATAGAACCACCCAGACCAAGACAAACATCCATGAAAATCAAAATCAAAATCAAAATAAATTTATTCAAATTAGGTTACAAGGTAACACTTATGAATGTCAAAGTTACACGTAAATTTTTTCCTGTGAATTTACATTTACTGCCACGTTCAGCAAAGCTAGGGTGTGTAGGGCTCATGAGAAGAACGGGCAAGAAACTCATAGCCACTCTTTTTAATCGCTAAGTGTACAATAATATTTCATTTACAAATCATAACTGTAAGGTGCTGCAACCATTTCTCCATGAACTACTACTCAACATACTCAAGCATTTGATAAAAATTGATGGTAGCCTCTAAAGCAGCAGTATGGTAAATAGGAGCATCCACTTACATGTACATAAATAATCAAGACAAGACGTGATTATAGTCCGTAGTTTAATCTAATTGTTTAAATAAAATGTAGAAGTAAATTATCGAATTCCACTAAACCAGAATACAGGATAAGACTCAAAAGAAAGCTTAACGGAACTGTCCATAATCACGAGTTGTCTTCATTGCACATTCTTCTTGATTAAAATACGACCGAATGTAACAGTAATGCAAACTCCAGCTTAAGCAAGGTGTAATATTACAAAAAAAAAAAAAATATATATACATATATTAAAAAAAAAACATAAGTGTTAGTATTGGTCATTTAATATCCTGTGATCTAATGCAAATATTAGTGCCATGGATGTTTGTCATTTAAATAATCATCTATATTATAATATGCTTTAGAAATTAAGCAAGTTTTAATTTTAACTTTAAATTTATTCTCTGGTAATTCTAGAATATTACTCGGGATTTTATTATAAAAACGTATACCAAGACCCATGAAGGAACCATGAACTTTATGTAGACGGTAGAATGGAACACATAATTTATATTTATTTCTAGTATTGATGTTATGTATGTCACTATTTTTTATGTATAAATATATATTTTGACGGACATGCATGATATTAAAATAAATATATTGTGATGCTACAGTTAAAATACCTATATTCTTAAATTTTTCTCGGAGCGAGATTCTAGTTCCTAATTGATAAATTGCACGCACAGCTCTTTTTTGCAATATAAAAATACTTTGTATATCAGCTGCTTTTCCCCATAATAATATTCCATATGACATAACGCTGTGAAAGTAACTAAAGTAAACTAATCTAGCTGTATCAACGTCAGTTAATCCACGGACTTTTCTAATGGCGTAAGCGGCCGAACTAAGTTTCGCTGAGAGACAAGATATTTGCGCACCCCACTGTAACTTTGAATCAAGTGTAATGCCCAGGAATACTGTGGATTCTATTGCTTCCAATACCTCACCGTTCAATGTTATGCTAGGACCAAGATGTTTTACATTAGGCAGTATGAATTTAACACATTTTGTTTTTTTGGGGTTCAGTACTAAATTATTTAAAGTAAACCATTTTGTTACTTGAATCAATGCACTGTTTACTTCGTCAAAATGGTCCCTATTCCTATTTACTTTAAATATTAAGGAAGTATCGTCAGCAAACAGTACAACGTCACAAATATTTTTCAAATAAAAAGGTAAATCGTTTATATAAATTAAAAATAAAAATGGGCCTAAAATCGAACCTTGCGGCACCCCTAGCTTTACAGGTAAGCTATTTGATTTTGTACCATTGACATCTACACACTGAATCCTGTTATTCAAATACGACGTAATTACATCCAGTGCATTACTCTGAACACCGTAATGCCTTAGTTTCCGTATGAGCGTATCATGACAGACGCAGTCAAATGCTTTTGAGAGGTCGCAAAAAACACCAATAGCATTTTGTGAGTTTTCCCACGCTCTGTATATATGTTTCAGTAAAGCTACTCCTGCATCCGTTGTTGAACGACCCTTAGTAAAGCCATATTGGTTGTCATGAAAGAGGCTATTTAAATTAAAATGTCTAAGTAATTGCTTGAGTATTAATTTTTCAAATATTTTGCTAAAAGCTGGTAGAATTGATATTGGCCTAAAATTACTAGGATCAGTTTTACTACCGGGTTTAAATAAAGGTATGATTTTACTATTTTTCATCAAATTTGGAAAAGTTCCCGAATCTACACACCTATTAAATAACCCACTTAAATAAGGAGCAACTATATCTATTATACTTTTTACGACCTTAACGGAGATACCCCAGAGATCCCCCGTATTTTTAGATTCCAGAGATTGAAAAGCGTTGATAATATCAGTTGCGTTAACATAATCAAATCTAAATAATACTCTACACTTTGTTACGCTGGAATGTAATAACCTCTCTGCGTCTATAGATGAAGAATTTAATGCGCTCGTGGTGGTAATCGGTTCACTAGCAAAGAAATTATTGAACACGTATGCTACATCGGCATTATTTTTGATCATTTTATTATTATCCATCAGACTAATACTATTGTCTATTTGAGTTATCTTGCCACTAGCTTCGTTAATAGCTCGCCAGGTAGCCTTAACTTTATTAGATTATTTAGAGGACTGTTTGATTTTGTTACTGACGAACTTGGACTTAGCTAATTTGCATACCTTTTTAAAAATTTTGGAGTAATTCTTAACATATTCTGTAAAAGTAGGATCAAAATTATATTTCTTCATACTATATAACTCATACATTTTCACTCTGCTCTTATAAATACCTACGGTTGCCCATTCGTTAAATGTCCTAGTTCCTTTAATAACTTTTACTTTAAACCTAAACGTATTATCAAATTCTTTCTTAACAATACCAAAAAAGCTGTCATACTCCTTATTAGGAGATTTATCTTCCCTTATATTAGAGTACATATTACATGAAATTTTATTTCTAAAATGTTTGAAGCGATTCTTTGTTAAAGGCCTAACAAGTATCTTTTGTTTAATATTATTATTATTAATGTTTGGAAACATTGCTAATTGTTCACAGTGATCTGAGGTTAAGTCAGTGGTAACTAATTTGTATGAAGCGTTACAATCACTGAAAATGTTATCTAAACAAGTGGAAGACGTGGCAGTTATTCTTGTTGGTTCCAAAAACAAATTCGTTAAATTAAATGATTTAAATAAGTTTATAAGTCTATTAGCCAAGGAAGAGCCATCTAGTATATTAATATTAAAATCACCGCATACTAATATGTATTTCCTACTAGTTCTGATTTTAGTAATTACATCTTCCATCACTGATTCAAACAGATTAAAGTTACTCAATGGGGGGCGATATACACAAATAATTATATACCATTCAAGCTCAACACAGGACAGTTCTATGCTACGCTCTATAGACAGACAAGTTATGTCTTTACGTTCCCTGCAAGTTATTGTGTTTGCAACAAGTATTAAAGAACCACCGTGAATGGCTTGTGTTCTTGAAAAGGCGCTATGTACCATATAATTCATACTATTTAAAAAACTTACTTCATAGCTTTTGAGCCAATGTTCTGTTATACACATAACTTGAACATTGTGGGTCTCTAGAAATAAACTTAACTCTAAATCTTTGCCGGATAGTCCTTGTATGTTTTGGTGAGCAACACTCAATTGATAACCTCTATCCTTTGTCCCAACCTTAAGTTTAAATCAACTTTGTCATTATTTATAATAGAAGAATTTATTGAAATAGGGTTATTTACAGAAATTAAATTCATGGATACCCTACAGGTACCTGTGTCATTTTGTATATTATATGCTAATAATTTAGCAAGTTGTCGTTTGTAATATAATGAAAGATACATATTATCTTTTGTCAAAATAAAATTACTAATAAATATATTAGTAGGTATCAAAAAATAAAATGTCCTTATATTGACATGTCAGATTATACATACATAAATTCATGTCATGGATATATTTATTTTCATGATAATTAAATCTATTTGAGTAAGGTAATGCACATGTTATAAATTTACATCCTAATTTATTTTGTATTGACAGCATTACCTCTGTCAGATTGATAATATCCTTTTTTGTGACTAATAAGCTATCCCCATATAGAAATATAATTGTGGAGTTAATATCTAAACTAGCTGTATTTAGTTTATGAATAAGTTTGGAGAAAGTCATATTAGGGAAACAGAAGTTAATAATCTGCTGTTTTATGTGACTTTTAATTAAGCTACCAAAACCTATACCTAAATGATCAGAGAAAATATATACCTTTTCAATATTACTATTTACCACTGACAAAGCACTACCTATCTGATCAGAGACGGGACTGCATATTCTAGATTCATGTTTGATTGCTTGAGACTGACAAATATTTGAGTTTGATGTTAAACAATTTGGACAGATACTACCGTTACTTAAAGCTAAGACTTGTTCCAAGTTATCTTTGCCTACTCGAGCAATCTCATCATACTTCCTTATATAATCACAGACTTCTTTGTCATATTTAATGTTGAGACTACCTAATTGTGATTGTAATTCATCTATTTCTTTTTCGAGATCTTGTGTGTGCTGGTCATACTGTAATTTACCTATAGCTAATTGTTCACTGTAATTATCTAGATCTGACAATAACTCCCTACGCTCTATGATCATTTCCTGGTTTGTTTGGGTCAATACTTGAATTTTGTTGTGTTTTTTAAGCTTAGAATCTAGGTTTCTTATTAGTTTATGTAGTTTTAAGTATTTCCTAATTTTTTTATGGCTATTAATATTAATTTTACATTGCTTATAATAGTTCTTATTTTGTAAGTTGTGCCTGTTACCTAAAACATCTGAGTAAAGGGTCTGGGTCGCACTACTATTCAATGTCTGTATGTAATTTTGTAATGAAATAATTTTTATTTGAGCCTCACTTAAGCTAAGTTCTAATTCTGTTATGCGACTTTAAGAACATGAATAGGTCTGATTGCAAGTGTTTAAGGAATTAACTTCTTCCTGGAGTCTATCCCGCTGATCCAGAATGTCCATGTGCTCAATGTGGAGTTCAGCGAGTTGATTTTTCAAATAAAAGACCTTGTCATTAACAACCTTAATGTCTTCCTCACAATCAGTACGTTCCCTCAATAGTTGACTGTTTTCCTCTTGGCATTTCTTCAGTTCAGTTAGTGTGTATTTTAGTTTGTTCTCCAAGTCCTTGGTTGTTGCCTTACGGGTCATCATATTGTAAGTACTCATTGTAACTACGTGAAGAAGAGTGTATAAATCACCAAGCACCTGAAAATTATAGAGAAAGAAACAACTGAGTGATAGAAAAAGGAAAGTGGGATGGGACAGTTAGTTATATATAATCTAATTATTGAAAATTTACTATAAACATACAGTAATGTAAAAAGAAAGAAAAGTTTTAACTAGTATTAGTTGAGAAATTGATAAGAGATGTTAAGTTATTAAGTTGTAAAAGATAATTATTGATAGTTTTTTTTTTTTTTTTTTTTTCAATGTGGAGGGTCAAACTAAAAAAATTAATTTAATGGAAAAGGTGAAATTTCAATGAAAAATTTACATAAGAATGCACGCTAAAGCACTAAAGAAGTATTAGTAGCTGGATGTGAAGTAGAAATATGAGTGAATGCATGCGTGAGGCGAGTGTTTAGTCGTCAATTTTGCTTCCACCTATTGTCAAGCAAAAGGAGACAAAACTGTGCCGGTGTATGGTGGACGAAGCTCACAGTATAATGAGCAGAGTAAACAAATGTTGTGGAGTGTATGTTAGGGCTTTAAAAAGTAGAATACTCCCCAGGTTTACACGATGAATGTTCAAATTTCGTCCGTTGTCACAGTGATGAACTCCTACGACCAGTAGTTTATGTAGATTCGTGGATCCGACTTAAGACACAGCATGAAACACTTCTTTGGTCACAAATATACTATTTTATTGTACTAAATATATTTATTATTGAATAAAACTAATTTAAAATTAAAATAAGTTCTTAAGGCACAATTTCGACGTCTGACGTTTACAGTTGCCAGCTTAAAAAAAATGTTGTACATGTTCATGTACACGAATGTTTGACTTGTGCGGAAATCGAACCCGCGACCTCAGGCGTGGCAGTCAATTACACAAACCACTACATCACTGTGTATGAAATATCACGTTCGATTCAAGTCGAGTCAAGCCAAGCCTGCCAAATCTGTGCTCGGTAAACGACAACTGTGTAGGACATTAAATAACTGGTTAAGTGTGTGTGAAATATGTCTCTGTCTAGGTATTTGGGGATAAAGGTGTGAGACTATATAATATAATAATTATAAACATTGATAAATAAATAATAATATGATATACACTCGTCGAAATATACCTTCTTCTTCTCTCTAGCCTTTATTATTCCCAAGTCACTTGGGGTAGGCTTTTCTGGTCTAACCGGATTTGACGGAATATCAGTTTGAACACGGAACGACTGCCACCTGACCTCCGCAACCCGAAGGCTAACGATACCCTAAGGCTAGACCAGTGTCAGGATATTATAGGTCACTGACTTCTTAATAACGATTGCCATAGATGTTCATGGCAGCCGGGACCGACGGCTTAGCGTGCTCTCCGAGGCACGTAGCAGGCGATAATTGTCAATCAATACGCACATAATTTCGAAAAGTCATATAACTTCTGAAAGTCAGAGGTGCGCGACGTGGGTTCGAACCCGAGACCCTCTGCATTGCAGTCTCTTGGTCTCGCCACTGAGCTATCGCTGTACTACTTAAATAAATAATTTAAAATGTAAATAAAGAAAAGCAAAATGCGACGGCAAAATTGTTAGCAATTCGTTTCGACAAGGAAAATTGAAATTGTTTTATTGATATTAATTAATGAAAAGTGATCAGATTGTTTTTCTTTTGCATACGCATCGTGAAACGCTATGACGACCGTCATCAGTGACGGTCGTCATAGCGTTTCACGATGCGTATTTTTAGGAATACGCACGTTCACTAGCTAACGACTTCGCACATCAGACGTAGTAGAAATGTATACTATACATCCGTATTACGCACGCAGTGTATATGTATATCACGTATGTACATATGTGCGTACATACGTGATATACATATACACTGCGTGCGTTACACACACATATGTATGTATATATACCTGTACATGTCAGCACACGACGCGGCATCTAAGATGATTCGCAAGTGTGCGAACATGTTCAGATTTGTATGTGCTTGTTTCGGTCTTGTACCACGTACGGAATACGGTACATTTCTACGATGTAAGTGTCATGTGTGTGCGTGGTAATCCGTAGAATAGGGTAGTTGACACACATTTGCTTTTTATTTATATCATATAGTTACATTCATCAAGCTCTAAAATACATAAAAATTTAAATCTTATAAAAAATAAGTTAAGTTTCAAGCGTTTTCGAAAAAGGATGTACGATTCAAACTGTGACATAGCCGCCATGCAAATGCGGCTGTCCAAGGGAGATACGAAAACCCCACTTTTCTTATATCCAAATTTTAATTACTTCCTTATTCTGCAACCATTATTGATATTCTTTGCACAAAAAGATTTCTTTTAATTAGTAATTGTTCTTGAGTGTAAAATAATTTACAAATTCAAACAAGCAACTACTCTTTAATCTTTTAGTATAATATCATCGCACTCGAATATCCCCGAAAACTAAATATTACACTCATGCAGTATTTAAATAATGATATCGTCACTACAATGTGCAATGTTGCAGATGTCTTTTAAATTCATACACTGATAGCGCAGCATTAAAACAGTCAACTCGCCAAAGTTAGTGTTGCGAATTTGATTCCCAAATGGGACAAAAATATATACCACGATGTTTTGTTTGTGTGTTGTGTTTAAATCGTTGTAAAGGCTTTCGTGAAAGCTTGGATTATCCTAATGTTGTATTTTGCAAATACGAATACAAACGTATGTAAATCGTGTAGCTCTACCACATAAGCCAAGTAAACCACAGAAACAACTTAGTACCGTTGACATATGTCGCACGAATTTGTATAGTCAGATTCAAATCAAATCATTTATTCAACCATTTTAGGCATTACACAATCAATGTCTATAAAATTAGTGTTACCAAAATCTACCTTAAAAACGTTTGACAATTATGATATTTTTGGCTTAAAACTATAAAATCTAAAGCTGGACTTGATAAACCGCAATAGGCTCCTCCGTCATAGATACGTAAAAACTGTCTAAAGAGAATATATATAACTCGTTCTGCTGATTCCGAATATGTACTTAAGTCGGCTCAAAACTCGAGTTATTGCACTTTTCGTAAGGACGGCAGAATATTGTTTCTTGAATTTCAGTTTGTCTGTCCGAAATAGACAAACGTTTATTTGTCCCAGAATCACGTAAAAATCACTGCATGGATTTTGATATGGTTTTCACAGTATACATACATCAGCAGAATCTAGGGATACCTTAATCCTAAATTATTTACAACTTTATTATTGCCATAAAAAGTTTATATACAGATTGAATTGATTGATTTAAAATGTAATAAAGAAAAAACAAATTATGACGGCAAAATTGTTAGAAATTCGTTACGACAAGGAAAATTAAAATTGTTTTATTGATATTAATTAATGAAAAGGGATTAGAGAGTTTTTCTTTTTTAATTTGACGTGCCATTTGAGCTTTAAGAGTCTTGTCATGTCGTTATTTGAGTCGAGATGATATGTAACGAGCCGTGGGCATCTTAGAAAATGGTGCTATTCAACGCATCGTTGCTGAGGCCATACACACCAGCCAAAACTGTGATATGTTGTGGCCACGTTATTGCAGTACTGGGATTGTATGGCTGAACGGCACGCGGTAGATATCGTGTTTCTACTCAGGGGCAGGATCGACTTCTGAATTTTAAATAAAATTGGTAGTTTTATAAGAAGAAATGAAGTTTTTATACCATACTAATTTTCTACAGCGATTAACAAAAAATACAGTTTTATTTAAAACAAATTACGAAATGTTTTTAATTTTTTATTAAAGACCTTTACAATAAACTGCTATTCTTCCATTTACTATATCCAAAAATTCTTCATAGATTTTAGACATTTGATGAAATATAAAATATCCCTAGATTCTGTTGATGTGTGTAGTTGTTTGAAGTTAAACTTAAAATCGGATCCATAAATAGAATAGGAGATTATATAATTATCTAAGTCAATAAAATCCTAGGAAAATCGCAGTTCAACCAAACGTATTTCTGGATAAGTATTACTGCCAGTATTAATATACATACATGCAAAAATTCACACCAATTGAAACCGTTTCATTTCATTCAGAAGAAAACAACTTTATGGCAAACTGCAGACCTGCAAAGCTTACCTGTGTAGGGTAAATCTATCTGTTAGACAAATCGGCGTCCGAATTTTGTGCCAACAAAATTCGTGTTCGTAATCGATTCGTGGGCGTCGGTTATTTGCGTTAAAAGCGATACATCCGCTCCCGACAGTCCATTAGCAGTGCGACGATGCGATAAGTGTTCCCATTCTCAGCAAATACAGAGTGCTTTGTGAGGGGACTCAAATTTTCCAAATTATATTTTTCATCGAATATTTACGTTGTGTGAGGTGACACAAATTCCCCCGTGTTAAGTGGGTATGGTTTATTTGGACAAATGGACAGCGGTTTCAGATTCTTCTATTGTATTTGTTCTTTTGTTTTATTTTGTGACACAATACCTTGTGTCTGTCATAAACAATCATTCACAATAGTGATAGCCTGATGGGATACCGTTGGACTGCCACTCTGCGATCTAGAATTCGATCCCACGGTATCTTTGACTTTTCGAAGCTATGTGCGTAATAAATACTTAATTATCGTTTGTATTAATATTAAAGCAATTTGTCACGGAGCGTTGGTGCGACACGAAAAAAATTTTGATGTTTAAGACTTTAAACCAAGTATTACTTAGTCTAAAGTCTTACTTGCAACTGAATCTTCGGTATCATAAATAAATAAAAAATATTATTACTAATTATCGGTAAAGGAAAATTTTGAAGAAACGTCGATGACTGAGAGATCTTCATAATTGGTCTTGTAGGTAATAAGTATACCAGCCCTGTATTAAACTGTCCCACTGTCGGGCACGGGCATGGGCCTCTACTCTGCCTGAAAAGTCTTAGGCCTTAATCCACAACGCTGATTCCGTGCGGATTGGCAGACTTCACATATCACCTAGAACAGAGGTTCCTAAACTTTTAAGATAACGGAAACATCACCATATAACTTTTATTTTATGGAACCACATATCAAATGATTACAAATCAAAGACACTATGATTTAAATAAGAATAAAACTTAACGTCGCCTCACATATATTGCGCTATTTCAAAATAGTACTTGTAATTATTTAACTGCCAAAAATAAATGACGTATAAATGAATTAGCACGTAAAGTAGATATTACCAGAATTATCTTGTACAAAGCTAAATGTAAATAATATTCACAGTATTTCATGCCAGATAACCCCTAAAAATTTATCAGTGTGCAACGTTTGTACAAATGGTTTAAATTTTTAAATATCCAGTAAATTACTATTGTGTGTAAAATGTATCATTAAAATAAAAATAATTTATAGCTTAAATGCTAGTTAAAAGAGAATTAATTAGTGGATTCTTCAAATTATAAAAATGAAAATTTCAACAAAATAGAAAACTGACTTGGGCTTGACAACAACTATAATATAATAATAATATTATATCACAAACACAAAACACCATCTAGCCTAAACTAAGCAGAGCTTGTACTATGGGTACTAGGCAATGGATAAATATACATATATACTTTTTTTTTGTAAATACTTACATATTATACATAGAACCACCCAGACCAAGACAAACATCCAAGTTGACTAGTGCGGGAATCGAACCCGTGACCTCAGGCGTGGCAGTCGGTTACATTGACCACTACGCCATCGAGGCCGACAAGTAATACAATAAGAAAATCATCATTGTAGTCGAACTCAACCAAATAAGCATTATCAAAGATAACTCAAAAACGACTGGTCAGATCTTGATCAAATTTAAATGGGACCACAGGGGAAGCACCAGCTTTCAAATAAAAAAAATATCATCAAAATCTGTTCACCTAGAAAAAAGTTCAGAGATAAAACGCATTAAAAGAAAATGCCGTCGAATTTTATTGAGATCGTCCTCTTTTTTTTTAATCTGTTAGAAAGTTTTCATCAAATGATTTTTGATTTTAACTATGCTTATCATATTAATCGTTATTAGTGCTAAACAGTACATTTAATTATAAAAAAAGAATCGGACGAATTGAGAACCGCATCCTTTTTTGAAGTCAGTTATGAATATATTGTACGTTTTGTTTTTAAGTCGCATAGGGCCAACAAAAGTAAACTAAAGGATCAAAAGCTCCTCATAAAAAAAATTACGTAATCAATTCAGTGGTTTACCTAAGAAAACACAACGCAGAAATAAAGATATTGTATTTAAAAATTTGTATATGTGCATAAAAAAATAAAACACAGCCAGACTTTTGTAAATAATATCCCTATATTCACAAATAGTTATTTTTATTAATAACAATTAGTTGTGCGCGGTTATTAATTTAAACACCAGCTGTATGTAATTTCAATATTGTATTTCAATAAAACATAAAATGGTAACATGTAAATTTATTTGTAAAATAGCGCTTGTAACAATGTGCATATTCATTCGATCACTACAGCTTTAAAGTTTTAATATAGCTAGAATATAATTTAAGAATACATTCATTTTCAAAATATTTATTTTAAATGAAAGTATTAGTATACCGGCCAAGTGCGGGTTGGCAGACTTCACATATCTTTGAGAACAGTATGTAGAACTTCAGAAGAAACATCAGAGCCTTACGATCGAAAACAAGACATCTGCGTGGCAGTGCCACAGTCTCCAGCTAGACTTTTATAGCTGGGAGATACCAAATCTTTATATACATATATAAATCTTCTGTGCGTGTTTGTAATTAAACTCCTCCTAAACGGCTGGACCGATTTTGATGAATTTTTGTGTGTGTGTTCAAGTGGATTTGAGAATGGTTTAGAAGTGGGTTTTTTAATTTTTTTTTGTGTGTACAGGACGACGTCTCTCGGGACAGCTAGTAATATATATAGCACATAAGCTTCAATAAAAAAATTGGTCGTAACTACATATATCAGCACTCTTATAGTATAATTTCCAAGTCGCACTAGTTTACGTATATATTTGCATATACCGAAGTAAAAATTCAAATCATTCTTGTCACGCTTTTAGGTGTTCGTTGAATTTAAAACGTTTCAGGCATTTCTTTTGATTCAACACAAAATTCTGTACAAAAAGCTAACGAAACTGAAATATTTCTTTGTAATATTTTATTTCGTCTTATAGTTTTAGATATTCTTTTACAACTGTGGGTTTGAAGATAATCCCACGTTTCTTTATATAAAATAAAGAAGAATGAAGTCGTAATTATTATAATGAGGTAGGATAGGCTTTATTGCGTGGGACTTCAAATACGACCTAGATAATTTTCTTTATGTACTATATATAACTTTGACATTCATAAGTGTGACTTCGTGACATATTATACTATATAAATGTATTTTATTTATTTTTCTGTTTTGGTTTCGTTTCGCTAAGTTTATTTTTGTATCTATTACTTCTTATTTTATACTTGTTTGTGTTATGTGTCAAATAATTTTTTTTTTCTTTCTTTCTATATATACAGAATATCCCAAAAAATGTGTTAAACGTAAATCAGAGGTAGACCACTCTGGACCAAAAAGATATGTCATAGATCGGCCACAGGTGTTCTTTACTTCAATAAAATTAAGGACAGATAAATCGCCATTTAAAAAATATACATAATTATGTTTTAAATGTTAGATAGTTACTTGAAATATATAAAATTTTGCTTCAAATATCTACAACTTGTTAACGACAATGACTATCAGGAGTATATGTTAATTATTAATATTAGAAAATAACATAAACACACAGTCTCACGACTATATTCTAAAAATCATGTAATGCGATCTTTGTTTGTTACAATTTTCCGCCTTAATTGCCCGACCAAGCATCATGAAATTTCGTATACACGTGGTCAGGAAAAACCTACTAACCTAACCAACATTTACGCAAACGCAGCCACGGACAAAATCTAGTACAAATATATAATTAAATTAATCCCGGACTATATACAGAAGTACTGCGGTGATTAAATGTTCCTCTGGATAGTTGTGTTTTTTAAGACGCAACTTAACGCATTCTGTTCCATGCCAACTATCGAGACTGACCTATTTATGTAACTTGCGTAAAAATACTTAACAAGAAAAACAGCTTAGTAATCACTGTATCAGTTTTGGCATCCAAGACATGGCAAAGTAAGTGAAATTGCTGGGCTTGCGTGACAATTTTCAAGTGAGTATTTCTGTGCCAAATAATATTAGTATTGGAGAGTGAGCGCTTCCAATCTTTGGTGACTGCCCTTAACATAATAAAATCAAAATCAAATCAAAATAAATTTATTTAAGTTAGGTTACAAGGTAACACTTATGAATGACAAAGTTACACGTAATTTTTTTTCTGTGAATTTATATTTACTGCCATGTTCAGCAAAGCAAGGGTGTAGGGCTCATGAGAAGAACGGGCAAGAAACTCATTGCCACTCTTTTAAATCGCCATGTGTACAATAATATTTCGTTTACAAATCATAACTGTAAGGTGCTGCAACCATTTCTCCATGAACTACTCAACATACTTAAGCATTTGATAAAATTTTATGGTAGCCTCTAAAGCAGCAGTATGGTAAATAGGAGCATCCACTTACATGTACATAAATAATCAAGACAAGACATGATTGTAGTCCGTAGTTTAATCTAACTGTTTGAATAAAATGTAGTAAGTAATTTATCGAATTCCACGAAACCAAGGACGACCAGTCACCACAAGTAGCACCCGTTCACGAGTACGAGGCACTACGCAATACATAGTGTGTGTTATCCAGTAGGTCTTTTACGTGAGATCTAAGTTCTGTACTTAGGTCTCACGTGTCCGTGGCTTACGAAAATGTGGGTATTATACACCGTGGCTATTGCTAACATAATATACAAGCGTGATCATATCTTTGACGAGGTAGTAGAAGAGTTACTGTTATACTATGTATTATTTCATTTATCTATCTGTAAAGTCTCATTAGCTTTACTATCGTGTAGGTAATCAAAAAGAACATAATTTGGCGTGACTATGCTATGCTACTTTATGTCATTTTTAACTTTTTAATTTACGGCTACGAGTCCAATATATGCATACATTTACAATATCATATATTCAACTTTGCAGGTTCATACCTAAGTTACGAACTTATTTAAAAGCCACAAAGCAAAGTCATGAATTACACGTATTCTTTAATCTCCTAAAAGGGTAGATGCCGATTTTACCCACATGATTCTACATACTCGTACACATAAAATAAAAAAACACACAAAGCATTTCCACGTTTTAACTTCGGGCGGTATTCGTACCTCTAAACGCACTTTAATTGTTTTGAACGAGAAACATGTGTCCCTGGTGAGTTTCCAACGCAAATAAAATTGTGTAAAAGCCTACAAAAAAATATCACTAGGGACTTTTTTAAAGACATCGTGCTCACGTCAATAGTCTGCTACGCGTGGCTGGTTCTCGTGTCAAGCGTTATGTTATTGTTATCGAGCATTGAGTGGAGCTAAATTGTTGCATTTTATGAAAATCTGCGTTGTCGGTGTAGGGAAAGTGAATGCGACTGCGTTTGTATCAGTAGCAGCAGGGTTCTGGAACTGCACCCGACAATAGATTGCTGTAAAGTGGGTTCTGAAACCATAGCTGGTGAATAATGGGTGTAATAGACCTCTGCCACCTTAGGAATATAATGGTTAAATTATGTATATAATAATATTTTAGAGAGGAAGGATTAGATTTTTGTTCGTTCGTAAGGATTTAACTCAAAAAATACACAACGGATTTTAAAATTCATTCGTTTTTTAGAAAGGTATTTTATTACCGAGTAACATACGCTACATTTTATTTTAAAAAGTACTTTTACTAACATAACCTACTTTTACACGATCGAAACCGCATACAAAAGTTAGTATGTGATACGTTCATGATAAGGCTGTTCACTCTTTTATTTTTTGTCACCGAAAGGAATAAGTTATGAGGAATTAGTCACTTACTTACTTAGGTCAACAGACCGTCTAAGTGGCTCTTTAATGTATAGACAGATATTCAGGCACCAAAATCACAACTTTTAACGCCTTAGAGGTCATGAAAAAGTACCGATCTCGCGTGTCATGCGAAATATTCAGGTTCATATTTGTAGTAGTATTGTGTCTATAGAGAATAGTTTTATTACGCTTTTGGTCGTACTTATTCACAATATTGATTTGTCTGTATAACTGTCTGCCTACAAAAAGCAGAAATCTTGTGTGAATGCTGAACAAACAAAATAAAACGAAGACGGTTTTTGAGGTAGTATAACGAATAACGTAATTCTTGGAATATGGTTATTACTTTTATAAGGTTTGAAAAGTAAAATGGTATAAAAATCGTAAAATACTCATATCGCGCCGTAATAAGTGCAAAAGCCGATTGATATTTAACTGCGGTAAATGGTAAATACTGTTTTCTGGGAATGTAAGAATCACTTATACAGGCTAAAAATGGTCCAAGTTTGGATGGAAAGGATTTGACTGACCAAAATTGTTCAGACAGTAGTACAAAATTTTCACTAATTAAATACGTACTTATATTTCGACGATAGTGTTGATCTATATAATGTGTAAATACCCTTAGAGTTAGACAGGTCACGAATTATATTTCACAAATGATTTGAAAAGAAAACAATTGGCATTTAGCTTGTATTTACGTTTTCTGACATTTTGACACATAAAAACAGCCGATCCAATGTATTATAGTTTAAATGGTGTCATATTGTAGCACGATGAACGAACATATTGCATTAAGATAAAACTTTAATAGTATTGAGACGCAGCAGAATCATTTCCTGAAATAAATAACCGATTAGTAACCTAACTAAGGACATACTTTATCACACTGAAGATAGCAGCCTAATAACCTTATATTCTATACCTAAAATAAACAGATCTCCATAATTCTCCTTTGATTTTAGAAACCTATTCATATCAGGGATACAATATAATTTTATTTGGTTGCCGTGTTATTGCGCGAGACAAAAATCATCTTTATGATGTTAGAATTCTTTCATTGAAACATCGGTAACGCTCGATGTAATCCCTTGATATTGTGAATGTCATGTTGATGTAAATAGAATACAGTAACTGAGCCGTATTACTGTTTGTCATTTAAAGAATATTTCATGTGTAAGCTAAGGTAAAATTAACTTTAAGACCAGCCGAAAATAGAACCCGCATGCTTAAAAAAACCTTTAACATTTTTCATTGTCAAATCACTGCATGTATCGCCAATCTGGACAAATCAAATTTTGAAAAATATTTTTATATAATCAAAGTAGTAGTAGTGGTGGATGGTATTTAACCATTGTATACGACAAAATGGTGTACAAAATAATTTTGTTAATTACTTTTCAATATCGATGCACTGCATAAATAATCACAGTGTAGTATTATTTTTACTAGCTATATTATGAATTCTGAACACGACTCATAAATTTAATTTTAGATATTACTTTCACTCACGTTCAATTGACGCACGTTGATTGAACGTATATAAAATTCAAAGTAATATCAGAGAAACTTATGTAAGTGTACTCTTAAATTGACCTTTCATATTGACATTGAATTCGTGTTCAGAAATATAAAAATCCCATTCATTACTTACTGTGAAGTTATCATAAATGTAATAATTGGGAATCAGTTTTGTATTTTCAAACTAAGTGTATTGTGATGATAATGTCACCAGAATTCCCAATTTCTGTATATTCTTTAACGTTGACCTGCAATGCTTTCTATGACTCACTTTTTCTCAGCGGTTCTTCCCGTCTTCGTAATTTGTGTCATTATGTATGTAATATCGTGCCTTATGATATGCCCCAAATACTGCTTAATGTTTTTATTCCAGTTAATCGTGGAAATATTATTGTACCCACAGCAAACACGTTAAAAATGATTATATCTTTAAGCGGCTTTCGTATTAGTTCATTGTAATTTTTGCTTCATGTATATCGGATGGATGGAGAGTAAGTGGTTAGAAAGTTATAAAGTGATTATTAATTTTAACTGTTCTGATCAAGCGATGATAATAAAACTGAAGCACAAAACGTCCACAAACTTTTAGTGGTGTCGTCAAAATTCGTTACATTGCTTGTAATTAATTCATCAGTATCTCAGCTTGGAGTGCCCGAATGCCTGAGGCCTTTCCGAGAGGGCCGTGACAATGACGTAGAATTAATGGTCCCTCACCCCTTGGATGTAATCTCTTTCTTGCGAATAAAAGTCGACAAGTTGAGGTTCTGATGTCTGTTATTGAGCATTTTTGATCATCTTTATCTGAAAGGCTGTGTCATCTCAATCGAACGTACTTAAATAATCTTATGGTTGATTATTTTGCTAAAATACAGATATAGGTACATTTCAATGACAATTTAACACCTTAACCTTAAATACCTTTTTTCTATATCTATACTACTAAGTATTATAAAGAGGAAAGATTTCATTGTTTGTTTCTTTTGTTTGTTTGTAAGGATTTAACTCAAAAACTACTCAACCGATGTTAAAAATTCTTTTAGCTATATTATCACCGAGTAACATAGGCTATATTTTATTTTTTTAATATTGCTATTGCTTACATAATCTAACCTACGTATATGCGAGTGAAGCCATAGGCAAAAGCAAGAAAATTATAAAGAGATATTAAGAACCCTGATTGAGAATGCCCTGAATAAATCGCGGACTCTATAAAAGTGTTATTGGATTGTCTGTAGTAAATTTCAGAGTAACCCAGTAAGTATTGAAACTGAGTCCAGAAAATAGCAATAGATTTGCCTCAAATTACGGATCTAAACAGATTTAGCGTAATGTGGGTGAAATCACTGCTTATATTTTCATTAATATAACGGTGTAATGCTGTAACTCCATCATCAAAAAGTGACTATTACATTTTATCCAGCATTACTAAACATAATAATATCACTCATTATTTCGACATATGCAAAGATAAATAAAACAATCCCAATATTTTAAATAACATCATCAAAATAAGCAAAATGCAAAATACGCATTCAATAATTTAAAAATTCCCTAATGTAACGTATTTATTTCAGAATCAGCAATATATTATTACCAAAACATGTGCCCATTATAACAAAAACATTTATGCACGGTTAAAATACCATTTAAAATATACAACTCCATTTGACAATAGCTGGCGACCAGATCCAAGTGATATATCGCTGTACAATGTGGAACATGCTATGCGGGATTAATCTGTTATCAGTACGGCACATAACGCTCCATATTATTAATATAATGCTGATTGAATAGGATTGTGACCGTACAGGTAAATATATCTACGTCATTAATATGCATGGTGGCGGATTAACACTGACCTGTTTTTCGTCTAAACAAACGTGTTTGACAATATTATATATGTACGTCTGTCTAGTCTTTGCTCTTAACGTAAAATATACGTGTTAATGTATTTTCTACAATATTATCACCGGTTTATAAACCGTTGCTGTTTTTTTATTTTATTTTCATATTTTAGATAATGGTTTATTGATGTGTTTTGTGTAAATAAATTGTTGATGGCGGTTAAAAAGAGTAATAGAGACATAGAAATATTCCCTTGAGTTCCTGGAAAAAATATTTCCCAGTATTGCTTTACCTATTACCTTGAACTTGGCAATTACTATTAAACGTTATACGCAAAGACTTTATCGTTACTTTCAGTGTTACTAACTGAATAAATAATTATGAGTTTATTCAAAAACTTAATTGTAGCAGTACCCTAGTTTTCGCCGTTTGTAGTGACAGAAAAAGATGTCAGAGGAAAAAGATGCGTCTTTTTCCTCTGACGTCTTTTTCACTTGCGTAAATATAGGTTAGTTTGACACCTTATCACCCAGCGGTATGAAGTATATCTTACGACCTATTATATATAGGTATTAGCCTACCAAATATCCAAAAAAAATATCGGTTGAGCCGTTTTGGAGGAGTGCGACCACAAACATCGTGACACGATAATTTTATATATGTATATAGATTAGACCGTTTTACAGAAAGAGATAAGAACGATTTCAAAATAAAATAATAAGTATTATTTACTTTTAGTTTTACGTTACTTGCTACTAATGTTTAAGTTTAAAATCTGCACATAATCGAAAAGTCAGTATAAAATCGATTGCAAAATTTGCACCGAGCAGACAAACATGAAAGAGATAATAAAAACGAGTAATAATTTGTAAGCTTACAAATAGCAAATTCATTACAGACTAATGAATCTTACGTAGATCAAAAGCTCGTAATATTTTGTCAGTCGCTAATAATCCAACTACATATAATATAATCCAATATGTAACACCCTAAAATAATTACCAAAATAATCCCTGATTTCGCCATACAGGGAAGCGTGAAGGATTATAACCATTAATTTTATTATCTAACATCTAAGCAGCTTATTCCACCCTGCGTAGTACTTACTACTAAAATATTTATCACCCATAAAATATTTGATTATATCTTAAAATTCAAGGAGCGGATTATTAGAGTGCTTGAATACGATGTATCATAAACAAACTTCCCTTTTGCATTGGTTTTCTTAATAGCTTGACTTTAAGCAATAATTTATTAGATTTAATATTTATGTTTAACATCCTTTTAAATTTAACACATATAATATAGTCTCACACCAGGGATCCGCTATGTTTTTAGTTATGAGCGTATAGACATCTATCTGGCACACTTCTAGACTCGATGTTTTAACTAAAAAGATCTTGAAAAAAAACCCTATAACATTTGACCTGACTCAGAAAAAGAAACCGCAACCAGTCACAATCGCTGCTGCTGCGCACCAACGCATTTTGAAATGTACCTGATTAACGTTCTGCATAGTCTGGTCAATTTAATATTGACCAGACTACGCAGAAAGTTAATAAGGTGTGAGGGACGAGAGGTGAGGACAATCTGTTGATGACTGTCAATCATCGTAACCAAGTGACGTAGGTTAATCAGTTGGTTAACTGGTTCTATCTTTCGGTCTTGTGGCTTTATTGCAAACACTAGCAATATACATATATGAATTTAGTTTCATTAATATATTATTTGTTAAGTGACGCTAGATTACGTTTACACCATAGTCAAATGTTAAATAAAATCTCAAGTCGGATGAATATGTATCTATCCTGTACTACTTTTCTGTTGGTAAACTTTCTCCTTTACAGGCATTGTCGCGCTGTTACGTTTGTATATAATCGGTTGCTAATCTTGTACCAAATAGGAAATCAAACTGTGTTAGTGAATATAATTGCTGTGTATAAGGTTCTAAATTTCATTTCAAGGTATGACAAATTTTAGTTAGGTTTTTCCATCAAGAAATTTTAAGTAGTAGTACGGAGTCTGAAACTGTTTCCGGTAGACTGAATTAAACTTGCGCATTATAACGTCGAAATAGTGTGCACAGTAGATGACATACGCGTATATTAAATCTAAAAGCGTAGATGACGGAATATGGGTTTAATATGTACCTTCATAGGTATGCAAGTACAATATAATATCACACATACCCATAGTATCACATACCTACGTAGTGTCACGTCTTTAATCTTAAAGAGGTCTTTAAGGTTATAGACGTGATTTTATGTATGTAGAAAATCAAATAAAAGTCATGAAAGCTGATGAGTTAGCATTACAACTTCAGAATGATTATGACTCTCAGTACTGATACCTATTTCAAAATGATTCTCTTACCCGCTGCGGTTTGATACTCACATAGATTTATAGCAACGTGACTATAATACTCGTCTTAAGTCTTTTTCATTGTGTAAATTATCGTAGATAAGTATAGCTGAAGAATTATTGTTGTCTTAATTAAACTCCTAGTAAGATGAAGATTATCTCTAATAGAGCCTACGACTAAAGCTGTTATTAAATAATTTCATATGTAGTAGTAGCTTTATAGTACTTAGTATTTACGTATGTACGTAGCTACGTGGGCACCACGTTGATAGAAATTTTGGCAGAAATCCTTGATATTCACGTTCGCACTTCCAATTACTGGACCGACCAAATCTGCTTCAGTTGTTAATATTAAGACACACGTAATCTGGTTATTGTGTGAGCTATTATCGATAAATGTATATACCGTTTCAACTATTACATGTGTAATAGGATTACTCGTTCGTAATTGAAATGTGGGCAGCCATAATAAACAATGGAGTAAGGTAGCAAATTTCGAGAAGACGAAAAGCGGGTGAACTTTGCTGGCGATTTGTTTAAAGACAAAGTAATAATCTTGGGAACCATTTATATTGAAACAAAACTCTTAAGCCAAAATAACGATTTCCTATTCTTTGAAATCATGCACGTATCCTAACTAATATTGTAAATGCGAATGTGAGTTTGTTTGTGACGGTTTCACGTCTTAGCTACCACTTTTGAGGAAAAGGAAATATTGTACCTTTCTACCAGAAAAAAAACTATTCTCAAGCGAGCGAAGATGCAGGCAAAAGCTAAAATAAAACACAGCTCAATATTTTTGCTTAAGAAAACATCCAATTCATTTTAAATTCTATCATATAAGACAATTATTATTCTTTTCAAAATACTTGGTCTGGGTGGCTGGTGTCCCTAATAAACATACATTCTACTATAAGAATAATTAATGTATGATTACTGATGAAAGATATAAATCATTTGAATAATCCAATAAGTCCAACGAATTCAAAATATTGATTATCAATTGAAAGCTTTAATCGTTGATTCATTACGTTGTTGAAAAAGCCATTAAGACAATCGGCCATGATAACTTTTGTGATGTGTATAATAATTAATTAATGACAATAAATTGCGCGATCGTTTTTTGATTTAATTTCCGTTATAATTTTATTATAAAACACTGTCGAAATAAAACCAGGAAAATATTGCCAACAAAATAAATAATGACAGATCGTCAAAATTTTGACGTTCATAAATGTTACTTTGTGACCTGAATGAATAAATGTTTTTTTACTTTAACTCTGACAAAGTTGTTTATTTGAAAGTACTTAAGTTCATTTAAATTCAGTACTAAAGAGTCTACCGCATACACTTTACAAATCGCTTCGCTAAACGCTCTGCGATTTTATGTTTGCAACCTTAGTAACATACGAATTTAATTGTGTTATTTGATATTTTGAACGCGTATTCTGTGACACAGATTTACCATTCCCATAGTTCTATTAGCAAGCCCGTTCAAAGCTCTAGCCAGACTAATAGAATGAAAAACAATGTTTACATTTCTGTGTAAGAAGTGTAAGAACACACAGAAGGACAAAGAAATATTTATTTAACTCTAGTCATATTTTGTAATGATAAAACGTATGTTTCATTTGTTATAAAGAAAGACAACATCCTTTGTAACGCGAGGTACTATACAAACATTGAAACAAATGACAAAAATAAATTGTGGATAGTTAAGCGATAACAAGAATCCGTATCAACCATTCTATATGAATGCCTAAATACCAAAAGGGCACTTGTCACTCATAAAATGATAAAATAAAATTTTACAGGAGATAAAAAAAAGAACAAATATTTCTAAAACTTTAACTATCTATAGTTTGATTTTATTATATGATACAAAGTATATAGGAAGCTATAAATTGCTTTATGAAAATAAACATATATCTCTATATATTTTTAGAAATAGCTTAAAGAAAAACATTACATAAATTCACGCCTGTTTCCCAGAGGGGTAGGCAGAGACTACGGATTTCCATTTGCTACGATCCTGACACACTTCTCTGGCTTCATTCACTTTCATAACATTCCTCATACATGCTCGCCGGTTTAAGGTGCTCATAACCTGGCCTTTATCCAGAACGTCTCCAATCTGATCAAGAAACGTTCGCCTAGGTAAGAAAAACATGGACTAAGTAACCTTTTATTAATTAATTATGTAGTCAAAGTCAAAGTTAAAAATCATTTATTCATTTAAGTCACAAAGTAACACTAATGAACGTCAAAATATATGGGTTAGTGAGTTTACTAAGTTACTGAAGCTACATTTAGGTTAGTTGCTAGGTTCAGGCAAAGGGTTAAGCCTATGAGAAGAAACCTGCAAGAAACTCACGGCCACTCTTTTAAATCGCCAATTAAATATAATTTCAGTATTTTACAACTCAGATTAACAAGGTGTTGCAGCCATTATGCCATATACTACAGACTATAAAAAAACTAAAGATAAAAACAGTAATAACTTAATAATATTATAGAGATTAAATAATTTGGGCTAAGGTATATGTTTTAATATAAATCTAAAATAGGCAGTAAGATGGCATGATGGCGCATACACTTACACTTTGTGACAATGCAAAGGCAGTCCGTGACTAAATGCGGTTGTGCATTTATATTCTTCAATAATAATCAAATTAAGAAACAAGTTACTTGTTAACATCACAAATAATCATGAGGTACCTCTACATTACTAAATTGACTTAAAAGTAATACAGATCTTTAAATCCTGTATGCAACAAGCAACTAGTTCCATGAGTTTTTGTCATTTAAGTAGTCGTTGACTGAATAATAACCCTTCCGAATAAATTGTATTTTAACGGCGCTTTTAAATTTAAGTAATGGTAAATTTATTATATTAATAGGTAGTTTATTAAAAAAACGTATACCGAGTCCCGCAAATGTATTGTGAACTTTATGTAAACGATGATATGGGCCTACTAACTTATGTTTATTTCTAGTATTTACGTTATGGATATCACTATTCTTATTATATAAGTGAATATTATGTTTAATTAACATAATGTTAGCAAATATATATTGCGACGCAACAGTAAGTATGCCTATTTCTTTAAATCGATCTTTCAGTATTATATGGACATGTGCCTCTTTAACACCTAATAAAATGTATTATGTCTCAAAGATATTATCTAATATTATAAATATTATGTGTATGTAAAGGAAATATAGTAAACAAAGACACTAAAACAGAATTAAAACATATTTATTATTATTTTTATAATTTTTATTTATCTTCTGATACTGGCCAATTGTATATAATGTTCCAGAATGAGATATATTCTTCAGGAATGTATTCTTCTAACTTTCGCAAATCATTCATTTTCATTTGTGCTATAGGTATTGGAGAATCTTACATAATCTGGGAAGGTATATGAAGGTACAACTGGTTTGTTTTTCTGAGATTAAAACTATGAGATGCAAGGCCATCAATCAATTATTTTACAACCAAACATTGAGGTTGTGCTGCATTGAATTGGAACTCATGATATTTAGAAATCATAAATTTATCTCTCAATTCTCTGTGCTGCATACCATTAGATATCTTAGTTTTATAATAAAACTTTGGAAACCATTCTTGGAAATTGAAAATATCCTCCTTATGTATTTTTCCACAATTTGCTATAATTTGTAATTTAAAAGAAAATCCACAATAACCGTCACAAAACAATAAAAAACTATGACAACAATGACATTGCTGTTAATTGACGTTTGAACGTAGCGTTCAGAAATAATTGTTAAAAGGGCACATGTTCACGGACAAGTGCCGTTTTAGTATTTATTCATTTATTGGCAGTCCTGTCACGGCGTATTGAAAGCTTATACAAGTGCCCTTTTGATACAAATCGGTGTAAATAGATGTTGCCAAGACATTAAAACAAAAAAAATATCTTGGGTAAAAATGTGACAAGTGACCTTTTAGTATTTAGACATTCATATATAAAAGGCTTTTCTTTTTTTTTTTGTTCGTCGAATTGACCACTATCCATCTGATGGTAAGCAGTTGTGCGATCTAAGAGCAGTGGCCTCCACACCATCCTCATAGCAGCCCAGGCGATATTGAGGTCTCTACTTTGACGGCCTGAGAAGGTGCTTTTTCACGCCCCGCTTAAAGGACCCAGGATTGAAGGAAGAAGGAAACACGTGCCTTGGCAGATAATTCCATGCCTTGATCGTTCGACAGAGGCATGAGGACCTCAACTTGTTGGTACGGTTTTACTTTAAAATAATAATATATCGTGCTATCTGTCACCTGCGGTTTCATCCACGTTTTTCATTACTGCTTTAATCTCGTTGCCCTTGTTTCTATGTAGACACAGTTGCTTTCCATTGGTTACGTTCGGTAATTTCAGAGTTTATCAATTACATATAAACATTATTATAAAGTGCAGTGCAGTGATAGCTAAGTAGAAGACCGTTGGACTGTACGACTTCTGGTCTTGAGTTTGATCCTAAGGCGCGCATTTCTGACTTTAGTAAATTATGTGCGTATTTAATAGTAAATTGTTGCTTGATTTAACGGTAAAGAAAAACATTGCGAGGTAGCCTGCTTGTCCGAGATTTCACCGTAATGTTCTCGAAGATATGTGAAGTCTGCCAACCAGCACTGGGCCAGCGTTGTCGACTATGGCCTAACCATTCTCACACAGAGAATAGGCCTACCCAGTGGGACAGTTTATTACAAAGCTAATATTATTGCTTTATGTAAAGTTTAACCTCATAACATGATAACACGGTTTTTAATATAACATTATACCTAACGCTTCGTACGCCATGATAAATTATTCCCTATAATTTGCCGATTCACGTTGTACCATACAAGTTTTACGCTTTTATGAGCATCGCCCGTCATCCCTATATTCGTGTGACTCCGTATATCTTCGGTAACCATATTATCTGTCTCAAGGGCCACTTATACATTACTGTAATTAATTAGCCCACTGTATAATGGAGGGCTTAATACATTCAGAGTTAATTATATATTGCTTTTGTATCTATGTTTAGGTGTGTATTACATAATTAGTTTGGCATGTTTGAGGTCATCGTGGGGCTTCAGTCAAGCAAAAAACCTAGTACTTATCTTGGCAAAATTGACATTGAGGTTTTCAACCCTTCTACTCTCTTGTAATACACACAATAGAAAATCTATTTTTATGTTTATATGTGGTATGTCGAACAGGGAACTTGTTAATACTGCTCACATAATGTCAAAGAAATAATAATAATAATAATATTCTACCACATACACACAACACTATCTAGCCCAAACTAAGCAGAGCTTGTACTATGGGTACTAGACAATGGATAAACATACATATTATATACAGAAACACCCAGACCAAGACAAACATCCATGTTCATGCACTCAAATATTTGTCTTGTGCGGGAATCGAACCCGCGACCTCAGGCGTGGCAGTCGGTTACACTAACCACTACGCCATCGAGGCCGACAAATACCACGTTACTGACACTCAAATAAAATCTATACAATGTTATCGCACAATATAAAAACTATCGAGGCAGATACTGCAGCACTTCCTAATAAACTGTACTAATGCTTGGATAGCAAATAATGGCCCGGTAGCCATAGCGGAATTACCCCAGTACTGTGAATTCGATCCCTACAAGGGACAACGGGATAAGAATCTCTGCGATATTTAGTCAATCCTTCACGATATACAAATAATTTATAATTCTTTAGAAAAACAGAATAATACAATCTTTGAAAGCTTAACCTACTGCCAGTACAAGATTAGTTTGCTGTGGTCATTTGTAGCGTAATTGATCTGTAGCCCTGCTCCAGGGTTAATGACTTAAAAGTGTCCTACAAAGTGTCGACAAATTGGAACTAACTTTTAAAATTAAACTATCCCTCGGGTACAGTACTATTTTCTAGATGAAAGGTACACCATGTATATAACTTTTCTCTACGTCTGACAAAGTTTATGCATAATTTCATAAAGATCGGTCGAGTAGATAAGGCGTAAAAGCATAATAAACAGACTAACAAACACACATTCGCAGTTATAATTTTAGTTACGACGGCGCAGCGATAGAGAATGCGATAACTGTGCAAAATTTTTCGGTTTTTGAATTTACAATAACAGCACGATATCTAGAACTGTGCTCGCTATCTTGCATAACAGACATGCCTATTCCACCTGGGATCTCAAACCATGGTAGGTCAGAACTGGATTTAATACACTAGACCATATCCCTTCCGTGATACAAGCGCGAGACTCTGTATACAATTATACTGTGTGTTTCTTAGTATAGTTAAAACCTTTTAGGGGGTGATTAAACTTATTATTATGAACATCTTTTGTTCTGGGACATTGCCGAAATTGCGGGAAAAAGCTGTTCCATACAAAATTGGACTTTAACCTCGACAAAATGTATGGGACAGCTGATTTTTCTTCGCGATTTCTGCAATATGCCAGAACAAAAGTTGTTCGTAATAACAAGTATAATCACCTCCTCAGAGGTTTTCACTATATTAAGAAACACCTTGTATATAACAACTTGAACTTGAAGTCCATTAAAAACGAAATTGACCTTTTAGCCATTATTTATTACAATGTCACCAAGAACACAACTGACCTACGTCAAGCGATACCCTAGATCTGTGTAACACAGCTATTTCACGCATCGTTGCAGAAAATAACCCAATAAGAAAAAAAGCAATCATGAGAGGCGACGACCTAACAATAATAAGGTCAGACCCTCTAAATCCAGTTAAGAATACAAATCTTCCTATACTTGAACGCTTTATTAGGCAGCGTTATAAAGTACGTCAATGGTTTTAAGGCTATAGATTCAGAACAAACAGGGCGTATAACATTTCTAAAGTTTGTATCATGTATAGATTGCTGTATATATCGAAATAAGTGTTATTGATACTCGAGTGAGGCACAGTACCGCAGCGATAGCTCAGTGGGGAGACCACGTCGCGCACCTCTGACTTTCGGAAGTTATATGACTTTTCGAAATTATGTGCGTATTGATTTACAATTATCGCCTGCTCCGTGCCTAGGAGAGCACGTTAAGCCGTCGGTCCCGGCTAACATGAACATCTATGGCAGTCGTTATTGGGAAGTCAGTGGCCTCTAATATCCTGGACACTGGTCTAGCCTTAGGGTATCGTTAGCCTTCGGTTTGCGGAGGTCAGATGGCAGTCGCTCCGTGTAAAAACTGATACCCAGTCAAATCCGGTTAGACTAGAAAGTCGACCACAAGTGACATGGGAATAATAAAGGCTAGGGAGAAGATACTCGAGTGAAGCATATTACTATTGATTTATTCTGACAGGAAATTCTCAGTAGTAACAGAGACTATTACGATCGACTTAAAAACATACTAATACTTTAGTATCCGCCGATCGTAAAAGTCTCTTCTTTCTTTTCTTTTTCATATTTTAATATGAAATTACGGCAAGCACAAAATCTTTTTCGTCTGGTTCGTCTGGTTTAAAGTGGTGTGTCATGTCTTATAGTAGATTTATATTCGAATGTTATTATTTAAGTCTGGTCTAATAAAGTACTATAAGGGGCAGGTCACACAGGAAAATGTAAACTATTTTGGGCCCAGGATGCGTCGCGGATAGGTCGTGCATGAAAAAAGGTAAAACATCATGAAAAGCCTGGTCCCATTTCGTGCTGCTTTGCATTTTGTATCTCTAGTTTATTGGATGCAAGACCTTATTCGCTCCACTTCACACAACGCTTGGTCCAAACTTGCAGCCGAAATCGATTTTTAATTGACATCTTCTAAGCTTTCGACGTACGATGAAATAGTTCGCAAGGGTTCTATAGTAACACGATTAAGCTTTGTATATGGGATTTGTTGGATTTCTAGAAACTATTTGTGTGCGTTCTACGTGTTAATGAAGAAATAAGAACAGTGTTTTATTGGATGCAGCCTTAACTAGAATTTATTGTTTTAATCTTTGTTGATAGGTACTGGATTAGTTTACCTAGCCATTTTATTGAGAGAGAAGCAGTAACGTCTTATAGTAAATAACGAGTACATGTCTGAACTTTGTAAGAATATTAACAATGTGAAGAAAATAATTTGGTTTAGTTCAGTACAGCGCTAAACTAAAATAACTTAATACGAGTGAGTGTATAAGAAGAAAAACAAAGCGGAGAAACATGAATAGCTCGCTACTTAAGCCGTTTTCCATAATGGTTTATGGAGCGTAAGCGGGTAGATGCACATGAAATATAGCGAGCAAGAAATAAGAAATGTTTAAGTTGGTTCAGAACATTAACGCTTTTAACATTAGTTAAGCCTTGAAATGGAAAATACTGAATGCTTTGTGGCACGAAATTACATATTACATTCATCTCGTCTATATTTCCGAAAGCGTAGGTAGAGACTTGTTACATCTACATTTGGCTAACTATGTTTTAGGTCCACGTATTATAGCTATGTCCTATTGCCGCCTACAAGTTTAGACTTTTCATTGCTACTAAGATTATTTCCACGGTAAATCTTATCTACCGAATATCCAGGTATCGAATTCCAGACCTCATTCCCTACCCCAGTGTCACCGAGGCATAAACTTTATGTTATTGTATGTATACTCGACAGTACGGATGACGCAATGGGCAAGCGATTGCCTCGTGTTGTGGTTTTGAATCCTATACGAGACAATTATTATTTGTGGGATCTAGAGTAAGACTAAAAAATAGACAATAATTTAGACCCCAAACTGTACACAAAAAGATATGATGTGCACCAAAAAAACGATATCAGATTACGTTCAAACAAACTTAGAAAAAGAAAACATTTAGTGATATAGATACCATTTTTGCCATCAAAGCTCACACTTAACCACGTACCGCGAGTTATAACCACAATGAGTCTAATTTCATTCGAGCGCAATTTTACGATCAAATAAATGATTCATGTGGGCATATGGTTAGTACATTTAGAGCCGGAGAGGAATTACCCTATCTATTGATGAATACCCAAGGGTATCGAGCAAGTAGCAGAAATATTTCGAATATTCGACCTTACCTATTTCAAAGCACATTTATTTGTTCCGAGATCTGCCTTATAGAGAGCTCTAAAGTGGATCAATCTATTAATGTCTGAAGGGTTAAAGACTTTAAGGATAGTCCTTAATGGTCTTTACACAAGACGTTAATTGCGTAGCAGTAATTAAAGTTTAGTCTAGTCTTCAAGATCACCGCACCCAAGCAAAGGCAACAATTAGAAAAGAAAATAAGAAAGACAATGAAAACTAATATAGGCCACGGCCAAATTCCAGTAGCTACACAGTTTTTAGTTAATTGCCAGCTAGAATTAAAAAAGGCTATCCAAGTAAATTACTAATTAGAATAAAAATAACAGTTTTGCTGTTAGTGTTTCACATAAAAATGCTTATTACTTCAACAGTAAGTTTTACTTTAGTAATATAAATTATTATTTTGTTTAAGTGTTGTTGGGTAGATAACAAATTCTTTAACTAGAGTAATATCAGAACTTAAAGTGGTCGACTAGAAGACATTTTGTACCTTTGTGACACAACTTTCAATATAAAGGTGTTGTTATGTTTTTAGAGATGTAAAGCAATGGTGATAAATAAAATCAGGAGCACCAAAAATATTAATAATATGTATAATATATAGTTATGTATTTACAAAAAAAATGTTTATATATGTATAAACATACATACATAAACTAAGCAGAGCTTGTACTATGGGTAAACACCCATAGTACAAGCTCTGCTTAGTTTGGGCTAGATGATGTGTATGTGGTAGAATATTTATTTATTTATAATATTTTTTGATTAGACAAGATTATTTTATGAAGATGGGTAATAAATAATGTTTATAAAAATATTTTACTTCTTAAGTTTTTACTCGAATATTGCCGAACTAATTTGGTTATGATTTCAGCTCCCTCAAGAGTCAATACAAAATGAACTCCAAATCAGCCTTATTATCTGATAAGAAATTCATAATGTTCACAGCTACTTTTCTATATGGTTGATATTTAAGAGTATTATATTATTCACAGGCTCTACGACTTTAAAATATAAGCACATCTCTTTGTTACACTTCGTATAATATAAGTGCTATAATAGACTGATTCATATACACATGGGTCTTCCCTCGCTCTCGGTCATATAATCGCAGGCTATCAAATGCGGGTTCACAATCTTTACATTCTTCAAAGAACATTACTCTTCCCAGAGAACTGATACAGATATATAACTTCAAAAAGCCAAATCGGCATGCTGTACATTCAAAACCAAGAATACAATACTGTTGTCACCTATTCTGAAAGTCGATACGCAGAATTTTAACAATTGTAATAGAGCTTAAGAGTATGAATGTCCTGGTTGCCAAATATGTAGTGACGATACCATAAATTAGCATATCCGAAGAAATATTACCGTTTTACATAAAAGTCGAATTTCTTACGGAGTCAGAGTAGTAGCACTGTTATTGCTTTTTGTTCGTTGAGTAAGAATTCCAGCGGCTCATATACAAGTATATCAACCACACAATTATTTTCATGCCATCATTAATTTCTTATGCATGGTATCACTCCCCTGTTTTGCAGTTGATTGTAAGCAATACTCTTGATCTTAGAAAACACTTACCATAAAGTGGGCCGTATACTTGTTTATCAGCTTGGTGGTATAAGACTGCTTCCGTAGCGCACCGGTATTGAATGTGACTGCTGTGTCTTGCCTTGAGTCCGAACTCAAAAAATCTTGGAATTTTCTGCCAAAAAAGCTTAAAAGCAGCTGGAGTTAGGAAGTTGGCGGTGTCACACACCCTCGTGCCTCGGAATGCTCGTAAAGCCGTTCATCCTGCGCCAGTTCTCTATATCGGTTATTGAGAGTTAGGGACCCAATAGTGCACTTGCTTCTGTGCACACACTTGTGCACTAGAATATCTCCTGCACAGATGGTCTGTCACCGTTACGATTGGTCGCCGTGACCAAGATTCTGTCTGTTCTATTTTTTTCTCAGATAATAATTATTAGAGTAGAAAATATTTTCTCAGTACATATATTAAGTACTAAAATTAATCTCTATTACATCCATGACGTCATAATATCCGAAGTGTGTTTAGTATTTAAGTCCAATATTTTACACTGGATTGTTTAATGGTCACCAATCCTTTTGTATCTTAGTTGACATACTTAAACTGAATTGCTTCACATTGGTGGCTGCCAAATCGGACCACTTTAAATCTTCTACGTGAGCTAGACCATTTTAATTCCACCAACTCATTACAAATTAAATGCCCCGTGTAAACCTAAGTGAATAAAGTTCATTTCATAATCTAAGGATCTTGCTGTGTCAGAAACAGCACGTAAATTACATTAATCCATCTTAAATGCTACAGTTGAGAAAGAGCTTTATTACTATTGCCATATAGTTCACATTCGTCCGTACATTGTGTTCAATTTTATTACTACTCTTTTGTATAACAATGTGTAGTACATACACAAAAGCACATAGCTGTTTCGAGTAATTCCCGTAGTCTATGTACGCTAGTAACATCAGAGGTATTACACGTTACCGATTGCTTTATAGTAATAAACTGCTAAAAAGAAGTAATTGTACAGTTAGTGTCAGGAACAAATAACGTTATCTTTTTGTTAAGTCCTCCATTATGGATACGTCCTACGTCGCCAAGACTGGTCCTAGGTGCAGTCCTGCTGCCGTGGTGATTAAATGTATATTGAATCAACGAACACAAAGAATACGCAGACTCAAAGGAAATATTCTTGGATAATGCAGATTTTAGTTGCGTTTGAGGATTGGAATCCACACGAGGTAGTAGCAATCAAGGCGAGGCGACCATTTAAACTATTGGTACGAATAGGTACGCTGGGCCTATATTTCGGTAATTATGATTTTAGGTCCCACGTCATAGGAGGTGAGACGTCTACTGGATAAAGATCCAGACTAAGTGCTGTTGCATAGAATTTCTTGACAGAAAAACCTAATAACACTTTGCCAGACACAGCGATCGAGCCTCATGCATAGCAGTCGCATATTCAACCGTCTCTATACTACAACTATACATTATTATTACTACTTGTTGATAATTAAATAAACTCTAATTCTAAAAACTATGAATAGTATAGCATGTAATGACAAAATCAATTATGAATCTGATATTAATAATACTTTGACATCAATAATCACATGGCTTGATAATAATAATTTAAAAATTAATTTACCTAAAACAATGATAATGCATTTTAATCAAAGGACTAACATACCATCTGACATACATTTATACCATAAAGAATCATATATTGCTGAAACTAGCACCAGCCGCTTTCTTGGTCTTGAAATAGATCAAAAACTTAATTGGAAAAGTCATATTGAGCAACTATCTAAAAAAATTAGCTCATCAGCGTATGGACTTTATAAATTATCATATACTGCTGATACTAATGTGATCCTAACGGCGTACTATGGTTTAGTAGAATCTAAGCTCAGATTTGGTATTATTTTCTGGGGAAATTCCACAAATAAAACCTTAATATTTAAAATGCAGAAACGCTGTATACGCGCAATGTTTGGACTCCAGACTTTAGACAGCTGCAGGCCAATGTTCATAAAACATAGAATTCTAACACTTCCATCATTGTATATATTTGAGATAGCTTTGTTTGTCAAAAATAATCCACATTTGTTTCCACGCCTCTCAGACAGGGTAATTCGCAACAGACGTCATGGAGATAGACTCTGCTTACACCTAGCTAAAACGGCTCTTTTGCGAAATAGTGTATTATGCATGGCTCCTATTATATACAATAGGATTCCAAGAGAGTACAAATTACTTAACACTAGCTTATTTAAGATCAGATTAAAGGAGTTACTAACTAAAAAATGTTATTACACTGTAAGCGATTTTTTAAATGACAAATTTTAATTTTATGTTTTTTGTACTGAAATTTTGAAATCTTATCTGTCAATTTTTTTATCATCATCATTATTATTATTAATTGTTGTTATTTTTTGGCAATATTATTGTTTTATTAATTTTTACATTTAATTTTTGACATTTTAATTATTGAGACTATTTTAGTTTTTGACATTTTATTTACATACTTTTTATTTTATTATTGACATTTAATCTTTTATTTTTACAAATTCCCTTGTTTATTGCATGACATATTGAAATAATTATTTGTCAATTTTATTAATTACTATTATTTGCTTCTTTTATTGTATAACATTTAATAATTTAATCAATTTTATGTTGTTTGTAATTTTAAATAGAGGCTAGCCATAAATCGAAAATGTTTGTACGCCGAACACGGTAAAATATGTTGACACTTATGTATACTAATACCCATGTAACACCACTACACACATGTTTTTACAAATAAATTATCTTATCTAAATAGAAACCGAGGTCTGCTGAGGAATACAACACAAACAAATTCAACTGCTACCAAAATAATTCATTAGAATTTAGTGTTAACATTTCGTGCCGTTGTGAAATGATACTCATACCTGCGGTGGCACAATTTGGTAAACTATCACTTTACAAAGGGAAATACTCGTAAACTGTTTCACAAAGGCGGGAAATGATAGCAATCTAATCCTAATTAATAATCGCGGTGACGCCGTTGTTTATGCACTAAATGTGATACTTGAATGCCATTATTTGACAGCATATCGGGATGTAGTAGACTTGAGATTAAATGCTTGTGTAATATTATGCTAAACGAGACGTATCAAATGCATTTAGATTGCATTAAGTTTTTATAGTAAACGTAACTGTTGAGTATGAGGTCTTTAGTTCCATTTTCAAGCAAAATTTTATAGCGGTGTTCTATCAAAAAATTCTTAGTAGCATCACGGAGTTTGGAACTATGCTTAATAACAAATTGTAAAATAAAATACTGTAACTGGCTAATTGTGACTCACCTTTGCCTATTCCATTAAGTGTATAGGTGAGAAACCGTGTATGTCACCCAGACTGCAGTTCCAAAGGGCTTTTTATCAAGAAATTTTGAGTAGTAACACGGAGTCTGACTGTTTACCCGGTAGACGACAATGTTCTCACAACTATTTTTGTGTGACCTAGAAACATAGATGGCAGAAAATGGTATACACCTTTGACGACACCTTCGTTATACCTAGACGATACTACTCATAGTCAAGACCATATTATAGTAATTGAAGGGTTAGACAGACGTGTATTGCGCCTACATCTATATTAACATAATATAACACAAATATACGTATAAAATGTGAAACAAAAATGTCTCTGCCAGATTAATGGCCATACATATGCCATTAATTCGAAATAGAAATAAAATACAATAATAACGAAGCTATAGAAACATAACGTATTATTATGAAGGAAGGGAATGGGTACTTTTGAGGATTTATTGTACGTAATATATATTAAGTTTCGCGAACCAACGGGCAACCGTTATGGGAGCAGTTTCGATAAAGCTGAAAATTATTTTTTGGGAGGAAAATAAGCTAAAATGTTCGAATATATTGTAATGACGTCAGGATTTCTGTACGATCAGCACAGAAGCTTTTAGCGATACAAATTTTATTACTAGCGTTGTTTAATATTTTCTTACGCTTACGCGAATGTTACACGTTGATATTATACTAGTTTATTTAAATATGAATCTCGATACAGTATTTTCATTTAAACTTACTTTTTTTTACATTATATTAATTATTTAATTATAAAACGTCTGGATGAACAGAGACAGACTGCCTCGAAGCGGCAGTGAACGATGTTATTTCATAATTACGTAAATTCTCAGTAGCGACACGGAGTTTAGAGCTGTGCTCTGTAGATGGCAGTAGGTTCGTCAGCTATGGTGACGGACCTAAAAGCATAGATGATGTAATGTGGCTGTTATACGCTGCTAGCTATCTTCAGGCATATAAACGTGACTATGATATGAATATGTAATCTAGATGAAAGATGTAATCTAGAACAATGAATAAAATTAAACTGATGAAAGTGGCTCTTCCGCAATTAACACGTAGTAAGTGGGCCTAACGCCATCTGCCGGAAAAAGTTCTAGACATTACTACTAAAAAATGCGATGCTAAATCAACTGAAACTAATGTTATAAATGCGAATGTGAGTTTGTCTGTTTCGCTTACACGTCAGAGTACAAAAAAGGACCTGTCATCCAGAAAATGCGAATGGCGCCGCGGCCAAAAACTAGTAGAATAATTTATTAAGATGTTGGAAATATTTTGTATAATACTAGATTCAATCTCACAGGAGCACATATCGGAATAAAAATCACGTCGCACCTTATGGGTTAATTTAGGACATGGTATATTAATTGTGAGCGAAGTTTAATCCAAATCAATTCAACAGCTTACGCCTGATTACATAATAAACATCCAAACATCCTCACAAACTTTCACATTTACAATAATAGTAGGATATCTAACAAAGTATATCTCAGAACCTCTACACCCAAACTATACTGTGCAAGAAACCAAGTACAATCAATTAAATGAAGTTGTCACAAATTCAAATTACGCAGATATCTATAGTCCTTGAGGCCCAGCAATAAGGCTTTCATTTCCTCAATATATATATCAACTAACGAGATAGTTTCTGTTGATGGGGGAACGCACAGCCATGAAATTACTTCTACTAGATTTATGGCCTTAAAATAGTTTGCTGCTACCAAGTTTTTGTTTATTGTTTTGAACCTGCCTGCCTGTATTGTGCATGGAAATTGTTTTCAATTGAAAATGGAATCGGAATTAAAACTGTTTATATAGAACTGCTGTTGTGTGTGTTGTTTCAGTACTATTGGTAAAATATCTGCATTCATTTGTTTGCCTGGTGTTATTGTTTTGGGAGGTTTTAATTATATGGTTTTATGAATAACACAGTATACGAGCCACATATTAATAACTGCAGCCTATAATTGTTTGTAATATTATCGCCATACCCTGGGTATTCGCACATTACTGATTCTAAGTAGGAATTAAATCGTCACGCGATTGCCTTAAAAAAATTAAAATCAAGTCAAGTGTCGTCATTTGACCGGCTCGTCGTTGGCCGACATTTGACGCCAAAATTTTCTGCGCCCAGCGTCTGAGCACAGGACGCGTGACAACAGAATTGAGAAATAAAGTTTCTTTATTTTGTGGAAGGGTAGGTTCACAGCACAGATGGCTTAGTTGTTGTTGTAGGATCGATCGCCACACGGGACAAATGTTTGTATGATTGATTCGTTCGCAAATAGTTGTTCTGGGTTAGGATCTTCTTTATGTCTGTTGTGTCAATGTTTATAACGTATCCTGTGACACAGGCATTATTTCTAGTGCGGGTTTTGTCCTTTTATATAAGACAATAAGAGAGACGAGTATGTGAGGCACTAGAATATTTTTGTTTCTGGGCAAAACGCAGTTACGGACTACTATAGACTGATTTTATCGCGTTGTTTATTTGACACTTTAGAATTTGACAATTTAAAAACTATTACACTACATACTACTAGAGGGAGACCATCTCCCAGTGATCATGGCTGCTGAAAAGCAACCGAAACGTCAGGGACAGTGTAAACTTAAATATAAATAGTTTTAATAATTTAATTAGCTTTACAATTAGTAAAGATTAATAGTAGTAGTATGTAGTGTAATAGTTTCTAAATTGTCAAATTCTAAAGTGTCAAATAAACAACGCGATAAAATTCGTATATAGTAGTTTAATTTCAATGAATAACATTCGCGTAAACAGAAGACAATATTATGTAAACAAGTACCCTCATATTGCTATTTTACTTAAATTGTGTTTATGTTAATATGCGTGTTATAATAGATTATGTAAGATATCTTCATAAAAACATAACATGCCTTAAAAATTCTCTATGTGTACAAAATAAAAACAAATCTTATGTATTATTCGTATAATTCATGCGTACAGGCATTTCTTCATTATAACAAATGTAACATAGAAAAGTAATGAGAAGCGTACGTTAACAAATACTGACGTAAGTTTAAAAATAAATAATAAATGCTTAATCCGGAACTGTATCGTGTGTGTGAGGACCTAAAACCGTAGTTAGAAAAATGTGGGTGTAATATACCTCTGCCTATTTGGTCAGGAATATATGATAATATCGGCCCTGTATTAAACTCTCCCGCTACTGGGCACGGGCCTCTACTCAGTGTGAGTAGGATTAGGCCATAGTTCTCCACGCTGGCCTAGTGCGAGTTGGCAGACTTCACATATCTTCGAGAACATTATGGAGAACTCTCGGACATGCAGATTTCCTCATGATATTTTGCCTTCACCGTTAAAGCGAGCGATAATTAACTAATTAATACGCACATAACTTCGAAAAGTCAGAAATGCGCGTCTTGGGATTGAACTCGAGACCTCTGCGTGATACTCCAACGGTTTCCCACTAGGCTATCGTTGCTTGGTCAGGGGTATAAGCGTAAAAATATGTAAGTATTTTATACATACATTTTTTGTTGAATTCCCGAAACAAGCAAAGTGTAATTAGGTTTTCCTGTTAGCAAATTCTTAGTAACAACACGGAGTAAATAATATTGTCTTCTGTTTACGCGAATGTTATTCATTAAATTAAAGTACAATATATGAATTTTATCGCGTTGTTTATTTATCACTGTATTACATAATTTTGAAACTGTTACACTACTACTACTATTGAATTTTACTAACTTATAAGCTAATAAAATTATTTAAACTATTTATATTTAGGTTTACACTTTCCCCGACGTTTCGGTTGCTTTTCAGCAGCCATGGTCACGGACACGGAGTAGATATAAATATGTGCCAATATGTGAACCAAAAAATAACTTACAAAATGTAGACGTATTATGATATACTAGTATCTACCTACGGCTTCGCTTTCTCAGAAACAGTACTTTATTTCTGGATAAACGGTCCTTTTCTGTGCCACTGATAACGTGTCTGCGAAATTGTGTGATATTCGGTCGAGTAGTTAAGACGTCAAACCGTAACAAACAAACACACTCACATTTGCATTTTTAATATAAGTTGGGTTCCTGCCTACCTCTCCCGAAATTTATAGACGTAAATCCCATGTACGTAACATTAAAATAATAAAAAGGGAAACCTTAATGTACTTAGTAAAAAACAAGATTATCACATACTTATCACAAAAAATATTTATATGGACGATGAAACAAGAGATTATTATAACATTTTCTTCCAAACAATATATTTTTTTATGTGAGTATGCTTTGAAGGGAAGGGCCCTGGATGAATCCGTGGGGTTTAAACGCACTTAACTTCATTTCACCATGGTCCCCATAAGTTTTAACGATTCAAACAATTTGTTTAATGGGCTGATGGCTATCATACACTTTTTTAACGACTCCAGAATATAATTTCGTTTATTTCAGAGCAACTTTGTGCGTTTTATGAATAAAATTTTCTTTGTTGTCTTATTTACAAGTTATTATTAAATGTGTAGGAGTATTGTGAATAGTCAAATGAAATAACTTAATGATATACTTTATGGATATAATATTCAATGGTACCAGTTATAAAAACTGATTGAGCTACGACTTAACATAGTGGTTGCGGGAAGACGGCTGCCGCACGGCGCTACTGAATACTTGCGCCGACTATATAACACTAAAGCATCAGCAGTATCGCTAAATTGTAGTATTTACGAATTGATGCTTGTTGATGATATCAATTATCCAGAGCTAGCTCATATTATAGTTTTTTGTTGTAATGAATGGGAGTCATAAGGTCTCGACTTACTATTATGATAAACCCAAAAGCAAAGCTAGCCAATTTTTATTATATTGCACCTCTGCATTCTCCTTCAAAACTTTAGGCTATGATGACCTTGAATTGTTGAACAAAAAATACATGCATATTACATAATACAATGACCTGAGGTTCGCTTTACAAAACTCGATAGGTTATAATCTTTCTTTCTTCTTCTTCTTCTTTCTTTTCGTGTGGTTAGTGGCCAACCTGTTGTCAAGAGTTGTTCAAGCCGCCCGTAGACCTCTGACATGGTTTAACGACTGCTGTCAATTCGGCAACAACTGGGACCGACGTTTAACGTGCCCGCCGAAGCAGGGAGACGCTCAGATGAAATACCACTAAGCGGTCACCCATCTATAGACTGACCGCACCCAACGTTGCTTAACCTCGCTAATCGTTTACCGATCAGTGAGTTTAACTGGCTATGAGCGCCCGATAGATTATGATGACTAGAATAAACACTTAAGCTCAAAACGTGTCTAGTTAAACAAACAATATTGCTCTCACATCAACTAAAAATATTTTATAAGAACCTAGGCTGTAAGCTTTGGTTTTCAGCTTTAAATCATCATATACGTTCTACTTAGCAAAATGAAAACATACAGCGAAACACGGCCTATTTTTGCCACAACCAGCTAATCTTGTAAGCCGAAACGAATTCCTGAAAATACCTTAGAGAACAAAGACATACTGTGAATAACTGGCCCCACGTAAATTCTAACACGCTGTAACTCTTCATATATTATAAGGTACGTTGAAAATGTTCAAATATATTACCTGGAAACGTGAATTGTGAAAGATCGTTACTGTTATAGCGACGGAATAGGGTTGCGGAATTTTGTTATGAGAGATTTTGTATTTTTTATTTTGTTTTTTCTTTTGTTCGTTTATTTTATTATTAATAACTCTTCAATCTTCGTCAAAACTCAACTCCGTAATACGATTAAGTTTATGCTTGAGTACTTATTTAGATTTTCATACTTTTGTAAAAGGTTGTATTGCATTATACGTTTATTTATAAGCATGATTAATCATGCGTGCAGATTGAAAATATGTTAGGGCTAGCTGGGCTTGCCTTTTCATATGTGTGAATACAATTATCTTAATGCGTCGATACAACAATAATTATTTAGACACATTTAAAAAACTTTGTTGACGGCCTCGATGGCGTAGTGGTCCGATGGTAGCGGGTTCGATTCCCGTACAAGCAAACATTTGTGTGCATGAACATGGATGTTTGTCTTGGTCTGGGTGTTTCTATGTATAAGATCTATGTATTTACAAAAAAAAGTATATATGTATGTTTATCCATTGTCTAGTACCCATAGTACAAGCTGTATGTGATAGAATATTATATTATTATATTATTTGTATCTAAAGGCTGCTCTTGTATGCCTACGTCGAGTTAAGAATCAAAGTAATCTGCGTTTTCTAGGCACTTTCAATTATTCACATATGTTTTGTTAACCAATTTTACAAAAACAAGTTTTCATGTTAATACATGTTTATATCAATACAATGATGAAAATGGCATTTGAATTGTTATGGCTATCGTGGAGTTGGACGTGCAAAAACGCACAGACATACATGTTAACGATTCTATTGTCTCTTTTCTCTAAAAAAAGAATGGTTAAAAATGTAAAGTAAATCTCTATATTGCGAGAAACTACAAACATTGAAACGTCGAACACAAAGCACGCCCAGATTCGGATTAATATACGTATTTTAGTACCACACAAATCTGAGTACCATGTATAAATCGAATTCATAACATATACCTATCATATATTATTACTATTTCATAAATAATCTCAAAATTTTAAGTAGGAATGCAATATTTTGCTATATTATACTACTATTTTTCAATAATACTTTACTTTTAAACTTTCGACGGTAGCTGTATACGGTGCAATATATGACGCGTCCTCTACAATTTAAGTAAGCGCTATTGTTTCATCAATGCCAAGTATTATTTAATCAAAGCCATCAACGAAGGCTCACCGTATATAATTTCTAAAGAGGCTTCATATTTTACAAAACTCTAAGTACTATCAGCGCATAATGACAAAAAATCTTAGCAAGTAACGTTTAACAAGTATCGTTATTCTAAAGAGGCCTTTCAGCGAGACATTAATAGGCGATCACTTTGCAAAGTTTGCAAGTTACCTAAAATAACAGCGGAAAATTTGAGCGATCTCAGATTAGCAAGTGAACCTTATCAAGTGTTCACGGCAGATTACACGAAATAATACGTTAAATGTACCAGAGTTTGTTTTGAGAGATATCGGTTAAAATATCTTTGGTGAGCTGTGTTTGTTATAGCCGCGATTGGAGTTCCTTTACTTTCTTTTATATAAGTCTAAAGATTAAACCAAAGTGATAAGCCTCAAGTTATACTCGTAGTTATCTTACAAAATCACTCTTGGCAGTTAAGACCGCTTGCCTTGAAACTGGAATGACAGAGATATTTGAAATAGAATGGTAGGAATCGGGCTATTACTTTATTTCTATTTCATCGAAGATCTTCCTGTTGGTTCCATTTTAATTGTCAGTCTGATATTATTTAAAATGTTTGTTGTATATAAAGATGTCAAGTAATTGATCTATTTCCTGCGCACTATGGACAACTTCATGGTTGTTGACGCCATGTACTTTCGTTGTTTAGACTGTTTGTATTATTACCAAATATACTTACAATGAATTTTCTTACCTGTTTCGTACTCCTGGAGGTGTATCAGAAAGCACGTAAAACCGTTGGATCTGCGCCTGATCTAACTCCGATAGTATTGGATTAATGTCTCATCAGAATATGGTCTCATAGTCCAAAGAGACCCTGATAGTCCCATCGGATGATGAGAACAAGAGGTATTTCGATAATAAGGGTATAGAGAGTCCGCTGGTGACGTTGAGATTTGATCTCACGTTAAGATTACCAACATTCGTTGAGATTAACCGCCATGACTAAAATTCGATCTCAGTGTCATGTGTATGTATCATGTCACTTGAATGTATTAGATACTAGGTTACTCAACCTACAAATAAATCCTTCACCTTTGAATGAAATTATATATCATGTACTCTACTACTCACTCTGAAAGACAAATAATGTAATCATAATGCACGTTACATTATAACATTGAATGATTTATTCAAGATACGTTGACATAAAGATGTATACAAATACCATTATTTTCAAACATAACTGAGCCGGTAATTTAATTAAACTAGCATGAAGGAACGAGCAGTAGAATTAACTCTCCACTTCATCACTGCCAACCTAGAAATAAAACTAAAACGTCACAATGACTAGCTATTCCGAAAACAGCGGAGCCAACCTAAAAATATATGAAAAAGGAAAAGGTTTCGGAGCTTAATAAAATTCTCTGTGGAACGTGCAGTGTTTGGGAGATATTGGTGTCGATTCTATTGTTACAATGGGGAAGACGTAATGAGATTAAACTTAAGCGTAATGGAAAGTCAATGTTTCGCAAAATTAAATTGAATGCATTACTACTTTTTTTACCTCTACCTTAATGATTTTGAAGCCCTGTAACTAATGGACACAAAGTACACTCAAAATCAGACTTTCGTGTGGGAACCGAGACCTCAACGGTCCGGCAACGGCAGCAGGAAGGCAACTATTTACTTTAGAAATATTACAAACATATTTTATGTACACATTTTACGTAACTGATTCTGATAATAATATTCTGTCAGTTTCATAGCCTGTAATGCAATTCCATAATTAATCTCCATCTGTACATATCAAATTACAATCGGGGTTCTTACCATCTTATATCCCTGGAATTAGAAATCTACAAACAATGTACTTCTAAGAAGAAATGCGTACACTGCGGCTCTGACGTACCAATATTGACCGGTCAATGTCCATTTGTTCATCCATTACCTACATCATGTAGTTCAGTCGTTTAAAGTGAAATAGTTTTACGTATTAATACCTGAATTTCAGATTTAAACAGTAAAATTGTTACTTTTATATTCCAGTAATATCCAGAAATATAAAAATTGAAATAGCAATATTATAAGTTTAAATCAAATAAATATTACAAAGCACCGATTTAAAAACACATACTGCTGTACGCTACGACGAGCGTTTGTTAAAATAAGCTGAAGTATCGTTCGTGATCACCATTCAAGACGGGGTTTTAGTATCTACTAAATATATCCAAAGCATATTGAAATGATGAAAATATCATAAATCATGACATGAAAACGATACTAGTAAAAGAAGTAAAACTCAGTAACGAAGCTGTATGAACTATTGTCCCAATTTATGCGCCAAATACTGTAGAAACGCCAGAATCAACAGTACAGCCAAGATAGAGTTCGCCAAGAGACAACTGTACCGAGTGAAACTTCACAAACTCGCCATCGCCGTAGCAGAAATTTATTTTATCCAACTGTTACATCGTTACCGTCCGGTTGTAAGTCTCGAAGACATTGTACTTACAACGAAGTTGTCTTTATTAAGTTCAGTTCAGATAGATTTGTTTTTTATATATGATTATTTTTCTGTTGAAAGTCGTTGACTGAAAAATAAGTATAACCGAAATAAATATAGAAGAGAACCAGCTGGATAAATAAAATCTCACCCGCGCATTTAGTTGGATACTATTCTAGAGTGGTGGTTGAAATCGTGTGTAGATCAATTAATTATAAGAGTGTAACAGAAATTTAAGTATAAATAGGCAAGACTCATCTTGTAACTTTATCCGGTATGCTTTAGCTGATTCTATTCGCTTGTTACAAAAAACCTCAAGTTAATTGAAACACTGGTGTTTGACAGTCAAAGTGTTGCGGTTAAAAATCCTATCAATTACATAACGAACTATTGATAGGCGCTTTCTCCTACTACAATAGTCAATATCGGTTTACTATCAATACTTAGCTCAAAACGTCATCATTTTAGAATTTAATGAAAGTTATACCTTTTATATTTTTCAAAGTAAACAATGCTTCGACGCGAGTTCAATAAAAGCAACTCCATTATATGGACAATGTCTCAGAAAGTTATTGTCGAAGGCGATGAAATTATTTTTCTCCCAAGATGGGTTTAAAGGAAACTCGTATTGCAATTTTCTTATTTTTAATAAATGCAGCGATTAAATAATATAATTTCTTTAGAAAGTTGTGTATAAGTATAATTATTATACCAACAATTAATACAAGTTATTCTATTACTTAGCAAGGCGCCAGTTACGACAAACATAAACATATTGGTCAACTAAATTGTATATTGTGTAAACAAGTGAATATGTATTTATGTTTATATAAGTGTTAATTGTGTTTATGCAAATAAATAAATTATTATTATAATAATAATAAATAATAACAAATTCTTTATTGTAACAAAAAGGTATATACAATTAAAGTGTAAGCCCTGATTCCCAAACTAGCGTGAGCTGTATAATGGCAATCAGTTCCTCCCCAAAACAAATGATACAAAATTGTTACAAAAAGCATTTGGAAGAAACATAGTTTAGAACATACTTAAACAATAGATTTTATTAATTTTGTGTACCTATGTGTATAAGTGTATGTGTGTGTGTAAAGTGTGTGCGCGTGTGTGTGTGTGTGTGCGTGCGTGTTTGTGTGTGTGTGTGTGTGTTTACGTGTGTGAAATATTACTTCTTCACAAGCAATAAATTTTCTACATCATCGTAGTTAAAACTCTTAAGCCATGTTTTAATAAAGTTTTTAATTTGATAGTTTGATAAGTGTTTTGTTTTGTACACTAAATTAAGTTAATTGTATAATCTAGGTGCAATATTACTATATTGTTGTTGTTGTTTGTATTTAATATAATTTTCCATTCATCATGTGTTTATATCGACTCGCATAATATACATAACTATATCAATCAAAATCCAAAATTAACTATATAACCTATAATAAGATTAAATTGTTAAACAAAGGGTACTTTAAATAAGAAGAAGGACACGAAATACTTCATCTCTAAATCCGCTTGTAGCGGCAACTTGGATAGAACAAATGTTTGAATAATCTGCAGTTCAAATTCAAATGTTTTCACAAGTAAATACAAGCTTGAATTGTTCACAGCTTCTCTATTTGGATATCGTATGCAAATGTAGCTATGAAAAGTTCTTGTTCAAATATGTTCACTCATTTTCTCCAATTTTAGTTCAATATCTGATCAGGTTGGTGCATTCGAATAGCAGCAGAATTAATTTATGACGCGTACCTACTAGCATTGGACTTACGTCATCTTTTTAAAAAAGAGAGCATGATTATGGATGTTGAGATGTTGATAGTATTCAATGCAGTTTTTCGACATCCTGTAATTTTTGAAATATAATAGTTGATTTCACAAAGTTTAAGTTGAATTGAAAACTTTTTGTGTTTGCGACCTCTTTCCAATTCAACTTTCTGGAGTATAAATATCAGAGATATTCTTTGTCTGCTGAATCTTATAATCTAAGAACATACTTATAAGATGGGTCCATCGACCAGTTAGCGGTTCTATCAAGTAAAATTAGTAAGTAGAGTACCGTGGAAGCAGCAATGATTGTTCTGGCATTTTTTGCAACCGATTAAACTACTACTATCCTGGTAATTAGTAATATTTTATTAGCTCATTTAACGCCGCGCTAATCGTTGAATCATAAACTGATGAGATGAAATGATAGATCTTTTTAGATTATAAGGAATATATCTTTGTAATCTTTACCAAAAAAGACTGTAAAGGGCCAGTGTTAAACATCATACTAAAATCTTTAGAAACCCAAAGATTTTGGCTAAAGCTGAAAATCGAAAGAGGTTTAATCCGTAATCTGTACTACTTTCTCATATCACGTGAGTTGGACAGCCATTGTTATTATTATTTAAAAGTAAATGTTAGCAACGACTAAAGTCAGCTCAGCTAAATCCCCACTGTAAACTGCTAGATGTGCACAAACAAATCAAACATAGAACACATTGACAAATATTGCACCGACTTTCAACAAATACTACAAGCTCTACGTCTTTCACGGAACATCCAGTCCCATTCCTATCAGTTTTATTGTTGTTGATCGAACGAGCGAAACGGTGCTTTTAATATTAAAGTTAATCTATAAAGTACTAGCTGGCACTCGAAGACAAAAATATAAACGAGTAACATTGTAGTTAGCTAAGTAAAAGGGTATGAAAGTTAGCAGTTATTGGTGTTTTGATGATGATGTTTGTTGTGTAGTGAAAACATAATTATTGGGTATTAACTGTTGTTTTTATCGATTTACAATCTTTTTGTCGTATATTTTTTCATGAAATTATTTTTTGTGCGACTACATTTTGTCCGCGACTTTACTCGCGTAAATGTCGGTTAGGTTAGTAACAGTACTTTTACCTGAGTGAAAGGTACCATATATCCTTTTCTGTTCCCTTGACAACATGTATGCGAAATTCCATGATGATTGGTCAAGTAACTAAGGCATGAAGGCGTAACAAACAAACAAACTTACATTGACATTTATAATATTAAAGTTAAGATGTATAAAATGACGTTTAAAATCACTTTAGATGCTTAACATAGAGACAAAATTTTTATCATTTTCGTAAAATTCTGTATAGTTCATCTTGTGAAGTGACGTCACCTATTTTACACTCACTTATTTTATCTTTTTTTTCATACCTTATTCTTGGTATCTAATATCAACTCAAAGTCAAAAACATGCATTATAAAATCACCCATATTTTCATTCTACTAATTTTTAAGTTATTAGTTGTTTTCGTACTTTCTGGTGTATGTAATTCTCCAGTAAAGCATGCGTTGAGCAGCAGATATCTTGTAACCTTCAAATAATTTAGACACACTTCTGAAATTCAGTACAAAAATATTCATATATAGTTACATACTTGCACTTTATGAAAGAGCCCAACGCCTCAAACCGTCCTTCATGTTTGACACAGGTAATGAGCTCGAATGCACGCCACCAGTTAGCTACCAGCTACGTACCCTACCACAATAAATCATGGTACGCCGCCGCGCCTCGTTACTCTCGCATTTCCTGCCAATCGATATTTACGAGCCCTCGGTTATCCTGGACTGGTATATTATGTAGCGGGTATTAATGTACCCGAGTTGAGTTTTACCGATGTTGTAGTACTGAGGAAATAGAGGAATTTTGGTGCTTGAGTTACTGAAGTGGTTTGAGGTAGGCATTCATAACGAAGTGCTTCTTCGCTGCCTTATAAATAATTTGGAACTTGAAGAAACAAATTCTTTTGAATGCTTTTTTGGTTTGCTACAATGCCAAAGCAATAATATTTGATTTCTCGAGGCATATTTTAATCAGATTTTATAGGCTTACCTGCTTAATCAAAAATTATTTACCTATTTTTTGGGATTAGGAGTATGACCAATCTGCCTTTAGTAATGATGATCCTGATGATGATAATCCTGATAAATGGAATACCTGGGAAAATTAAATGATACAGACACAGAAAAACTGCTGGAAGTCTTAAAATTATTTTGAAAGTAAATTTAAAATTGTATATTACTTTTTTAACACGTAGATGTACTTTAGACTGTAAATATTTGTAGTAATAATGCGCTAGTGTAAAACGAAATTGTCAAGTAATGTCCTTAAACACAGGTTTATCTTAGTTCAGGCAGGCTTAAACATAACCTTTTGAGTCAAAAAAAGTCAAAAATCATTTATTCATTTAGGTCACAAAGTAACAGTTATGAACGTCAAAATATATGGGTTAGTGAGTTTATTAAGTTACTGAAGCTACATTTAGGTTTCTCGTTCGAGGCTGCGAGCCTCCTCGCCGGATCGATGCCATGGGACCTGGAAGCGGCGCTCCTGGCGTCGCTCTACCGTTGGCGCCAGGAGGCGCTAGCTCGGGGCGAAGGACCGGGTCTTGCCGCAATCAAGGCGGCGAGGTCCGAGCTCCGCCAGGTCCTAGTGGCCAATTGGAAGGAACGACTTGTGCACCCCAGTGCCGGGCACGCCACGATCGTGGCGGTAAGTCCCGTTTTTGAGGAGTGGCTGGAGAGGCGGCATGGCGCCCTCACCTTCCGGCTGACACAGGTTCTAACTGGCCACGGTTGTTTTGGCCAGTTCCTGTGTCGTATACGCCGGCAAGAGACGCCCGGTTGTCACCACTGCGGCGACTGCCGCGACGTTGTTAAGGACACGGCGCTGCACACTTTGGCGGTTTGCCCCGCCTGGGCATCGCAGCGCCGTGATTTGATCGCGGCAGTCGGATCGGTTGCCCTCTCGCTCCCGGCCGTAGTTCAGTCTATGGTCCGGAGTGAGAGGTCGTGGAACGCCGTTGCCTCCTTCTGTGAGGAAGTAATTTTCATCAAGGAGGCGGCGGAGCGGGAGAGGGAGTGTTTAAACCCTCTCCCCAACCGCAGAGCCGGGCGCCGGAGGGCGCGAGACGACCTCCAGCCACCCTGAGGTTTGACCTGGGGGTGGCGGGCTTTGTGGGCCTGCCCGCCATCCATTCAGCACCAGGTCCGAGAGGCGGCGTGCGTGTTCCCACGCGCGCCTCTGTGTTGAGTCCGTCTCCCCTCTAGGGGAGACAGTAGGGTTTTATGCGACGTAGTGCCTATTTTGGGTAGGTCTTTCGTGTAGTGGCCTGCCGTTTCATACGGCGGGCCGTAACCGCGGCGGGGTCGCGACCGCATGCGAAAGCGATTCGCGCGGCCCCGTCGATAGTGGTTTTGTCGAGGAACACCGTGGTAGGTTTAGTCGGTATTCCGGGAGGTACTTTACTATTATTTCCATCTTTCTTTTACCCCGGCGAGTCCGACATAATCCCTCCGCCCGCCCCCGCGGAGGGATATGCGACAGAGCATTCCCCCACGTAAAAAAAAAAAAAAAAAGCTACATTTAGGTTAGTTGCTAAAATTTTATTTATTTATTTTGTATACACTATAAATTAACATAGTTTAAGAATTAATTTTAATTTAAGCTTAAATTAATTATTTAAGGCTTTGCTTTTACACTGTTGATGTAATATGTATGTAGTATAAGGATGTATCTTATTTTTTCTTTCAATAAATAAATATCATTATTATTATTATAATTCCCAGCTAGGCGCGGCAGAATGTACCAGCTAACTGCTTGACTAGCTGGTACTTACACCATATGTGACTGTTTGTATGCCTAGATCCAGTTGTGCGGCTGGTGTTCTTTGGCTGGGTTTATGTGCGTTTAAATTAAACTATATTGTTGCAATTGACTGTTATATTAAAATATAGAAATACAAAAATATATGCACGTTGCGCACGCGTGGCGCGTATAAGGATAGGCGAGCGAGAAGTGGCGAGTGGGCCGGGCGACCGAGGTTCGGTCGCTGTGACGTAGTGGCCCGCGGAACCGGTTCCCGGCCGCCGGCGCGCGCGCCCGATGAGACGTAGGAACAGTGACCGATTATTAGGTGACAAACTACATTAGGTAGATGGAAGATTATTTGGAAATCTAATTATTATATATCTAAAATAAATAATAAACAGTACGGTTTATTCTTGTAAGCGTTTAAAATATCAAGTGCTGACGGGGCATAAAAATTGGTTTTCATGGAAACTAAAAATGTGTGAACACAATTTTTTATAAACAAAGAAACTACTTCAACTTCATACTCTCAATATTTCGTTGCTACGGGCTCGTATTACTTTTACTAAAATAAATGTAGAATGTACAGTTACAAAAATTGAATCTATTAGATTTAAAACCTGCGAATTTAATTTTAGTTTGTACGGAAACTTGTTATAGAAATTGCGTCAACAATTATAAAGCTATTTGGATTTAAATTGTGTTTTAATTGTTGTTAAATTTCTATCGTCCTATTTATAATTGTTTGGGTGAAATTGATGGCTATTGAAAATGCCGAAGTTTTGGGAGTTGAAGAATTCGTGATCTGATTAATTGTTATTGCCTCTTAACACGTTCCGGTAGGTGAATTGCCGGCACGGGGTCACTGCTTACATAATACACACAATTTGGGTACGACTTTTCGGGCAGGGCAGGTAACCCCCACATTTTTAAATCCAGAATGGTAAGCTACCAAACTGTCTATGTTTTAGTCTTTCTCTTTTTCATCTTACAGATACTTAGGTTAAGCCAAAGCCTCTTCGCCATGGTTTTCTCATGAGATTCTTTAAGTAACCGTTGACGTACTGGTAGTTATTGCGACTGTCACATTTGAGCTCTTGGGTTTAAGCCGTGTCAGATAGAAGGCGATGGGCTCGCCTCCAACTGCACGGGCCCTATAACCACAGTTGGCAATATGTGAGTGTAATACACCTCTATGGTGTCACCCCTTTGATGATTTGGCGTTAGATTAAGTATGCACTATTGAGCTAGCAAATAAACATAAAACTCGCTTAATAAACGGTTACCGTTTGCAACGTCAACGTCAAAACGTCACGTGTTGCCGACGCCTTAAAATAAAAGCCGTTTTTCTTTGAAATACCTACACTGGAACATTGAGACAACTACCATCTTAGTCTTCCCGTGACCATGGCTGCTGAAAAGCAACCGAAACGTCGGGGAAAGTGTAAACCAAAAATAAATAGATTTAATAGTTTAAATAATTTTATTAGCTTATAAATTTGTAAAATAAAATCAATAGTAGTAGTAGTGTAATATTTTCAAAATTTTGTAATACAGTGATAAATAAACAACGCGATAAAATCCGTATATAGTAGTTTAATTTCAATGAATAACATTCGCGTAAACAGAAGACAATATTATATGAGCCGTTATTTTACTAGTGCAAAGAGCAAATATCAGACTAACACGTTACCAACCTCATCGTCAGTAGTGTCGTTAGTGTCTGTTTTAGAAGGCTGTTAGTCCTATACACCTCAGGAATGCAAAACAAATAACACACACACAGTTAACTGAAATTCTATGTATAAGCATATTCTGATGTGCTACGATTATGTCTCTCTAGGTTTCTTATTCTATTTTAACTTAGTCCAAACGTAGCTGATTCTTATCTCAAAAGACCGTGTAACATTTATTTACGAATAGTAGTCTACCAATTACTGATAGGTCATTGACCTCGTGACTGAAACTCAGCGCTCTAGTTACGAGCTATCTGGTGAATCTGTATTTCGAATTCAAAAGTATTATGAATTATGTATGACCGTAAAACCAACCTAGTATTTCCTAGCCTAAGGCTAGGAAATGCTAGCTTACACACAGGTGCGATATTATCCATGGTTACGATACTGCGTTGTCGGTTTGTAATAAATACAATATCGGTGTACCTTAGGATGTGTTTTCATTCACAAATGTATTGTAACTACGCTTTATGTTAATTTAATACACATGAACTATTCGCAAGTCATCATTATTAGGCTCTTGTTATCAACTTTGTAGTTTAAATGTATCTGTCTATGGATGGATTTAAAACTGCCACCATAAACACAAAAGGATAAACATACCTAATATATTTAGGCTAGATATTTCACATTTAGCCTAACTGCATAAGGTATGTTTTCGCCTTTTAAATTGAGACAGGGAGAAAGGAGATGTCATAAAAAATTATGACAGCTGGGCAACGAGTATAGACATGACTGACTCTATGGCATACTAATTGATATAATTTAGCTATTGAAATTAAACAGTTTATACGGATTTTGTCGTGTTGTTTATTTTACTTTAAAACACTGTTATTACATAATTTTGAAAACTCTAACAATACTATTATTGAACTTTACTACTATTTAAGCTATATATTTTTAATTAAAACTATTTATATTTAAGTTCACACTTTGCCCCGACGTTTCGGTTGCTTTACAGCAGCCATGTTTACAGGGAGACTGAGATGGTAGTTGTCCCAACGTTCTGAAGTGTACCTAGTTATTTCAAAGTACCCGAACATAATTTAATCTTTGGTGTTTCTATTTACGCAGATTAATTTAGCTAGCTTTAATTTAAAAGACTTAATAACACTTACACATTGCAGTATTACTAATATTTTAACTGGCTACTACAATGCATCTATATGTAAGTACCTTTATTCAGCGATTGTAGACTGTAGTTTCAGAAATTCACGCAGCATTTTGGTTGAACTAAATTTAGGACATGGCATACATTGTGGTTCGTAGCGTGTCCCATATCGGCTACGATGTAGAGCTGCACGTATCACATATAAGGCTCGAACGTAGCACGTTCTAACAAAATACTACGAATACGAGAGATTTGATTTGGACTTCAAATCGAAAAGCGAAATTTGCAAGGGCGCTTTATTTTTTCAAATTTTCTAGGTGACGGCATTCTCAAATGTTTATTTGTAATAAAATATATAAAACCTGAAACATATAGGTATATCTGAAAGGATAATCTGATCTGCTTAACGGAAGGTAAGTGTAGTACTGGCTTTAATTTAGCTAACTATATTATTCATGCCGCTACAGAAAATTCTTTTGTAGACAAGAAAATTCAGTTATTCTTATGACGGGAACCGAACCTCTAATTTTGAGTGATAGTTGCTCTTCTGATCTCATACACTCATAAACCATTTAATGTTAACATTAAAATGTATTACACGGTGTGTTTGCCGTTCCTAACTTAATTTTAATCTCCTTTTTCCCCAATTACCTATTCACAACACAATTTTATATTGGATAAATGCAAATTCAGCCTAATAAAATAATAGAGGTCCATCTTTAAATGGGCTCAAAGCAATACCCATAAAATACCCGAACTGAATTTACAATACATTATGTTCTTTTTCTATCTTAAAATGGTCATGCATTTTAAAGCCACATAAGCGGCACTTATCTTATCGGCAAAACATTTCTTCCCCTAACGGTATAACATTCTTGCCCCTAACAAGGTGTGAAATCCCAAAAATAGGGGCCATCTAATTCCACCTTAAGACGTTTTCTAATCAAGGAAGCCCATTCAGTTTCATAGAGGGAGGTCGTTTTACCAATTAATCTGTCCTGTTTGGGTCGGGGTATAAAATATTTGGTGGGTAGCGTCTATAGGATATTGGGTTCGATGAATCAGACTTTAAGCTTGGTTTAGACATCATGTACTTATGAAGGTTGGAAATTATTTTCTAGTGGTAAATTTTATAGGGAACTGTACAGTAGTATATTAACCGCATAGAATACAGTATTAAGAGAGAGAAGAGAAGGTTACGGGGCAGTTAGACATTTAGGGTAAAATTTTCATACATACAGTATAGTCCCTGACCTATATCTTGTATATATTGAAGGGATAACCAGAGGTGTATCACATCTGTATTTCGTCGTTTATGCTTTGCCGCGATCATGTAGCAGAAGACGAGCCCATTGTGATATTATAGCCATCGTTCAACTTATTTAAAAGGAAGCAGCTCTTAGTTTGCCCCAGAAATCGAATCAGAGACCTCTAAATCGCAATCAAATTTAATACATTTACGCCACCGATGCAATCTTTAGTATCTCCTGTGATTGTCAGTAGTAAGTAGAATAGTAAATCATTTATTTTTGTATTAGGGGCAACCTAGCCAAAATTTTAACTTTATATGTGCCAACTCACATAATTATAGTAAAATAACATCTACATTAGTAAATTATATGCCAAAATATACAGATTAGTGCCTGGTAGCATCCGTCACCTAACATCAAGGGGACTACAATAGGGTTTCCGAGGGCACAGCCCGACCCTCTATTAAAAAGGTTCAGTAATGAAGCATTAACTTAATAGCAGATTAAGCAACTAGAACAATTTATTTAGCCACTAAAATAGATTAAGTAGCCCAGGGCTCCGTTTATTTCATCGTTGAAAGTGGTTGACTGTATAATTAAGAGCACTTAGTTGTGTAGTAAGATGTTTTTCAAGATTAAGTGATTAAATCTAGTATGTATATTTATGTAGGCATATGAAATCTATGAGCAGCGATAGCCTTCCACCTCCACACGACTGACGTAGGCTGCGGTAACTGCTTACTCAGATCATGTGCTTATTTGCCATCTAAGGTGTGTGAAATGTACGATAGACAACGGCTTGGTTGCCAAAACGAGAGTGAACCATTTTTCTGCAATTTAGAATTTGGTTGAAAAGATATGATTATTCTTTTGCGTCTTTTTATTTGCAACGACTATTTGTTGCATTTTGATTTCGTTAGAGAATATAGAAGCAATTAATATTTCAAATATGACTAGGTGAAAAAGTAGAGCCATAGTAGACATCTTGATGTCTCCCTTGCGCGCCTGTACTTTTTTTTTAGTTATAATATAATAATATGTAATAATATAATATTCTACCACATACACACAGCACCGTCTAGCCCAAACTAAGCAAAGCTTGTACTATGGGTACTAGACAATGGATAAACATACATATATACATTTTTTTTTATAAATACACACTTATTATACATAGAAACACCCAGGCTAAGACAAACATCCATGTTCATGCACACAAATATTTGACTTGTGCGGGAATAAAACCCGCGACCTCAGGCGTGGCAGTCGGTTACACTAACCACTACGCCATCGCCAGTTGCCTCACAACTAACTACGTGCGTCCCTTTTCCGTTTTTAAATGAACTACCTCTTCTATGAATTTGAAAGGCTCATAACTGATTTCTTTATAAGAAATATCAGACATGATATATTTTTTTAATTTTAGATTTTCTTAACTTAACTTATTGCCTCAAATAAAATAATATATATAATAATATAAGAGGTGAGAGTAGTATGACATAATTTTTACGTACGCAGAACACAATTTAGCCATCTAAACACAATGAAATGACAATGCAACAGTTGTTAAACGCTCTGCAGAGTCGTAACGTTAAAGTGGCACTCATTAACAAACCAATATTCAGGAATAGTTGTATGCAGCGTTATATTAACTGTGATAACACGATATTATTTTGATTGTGTTTGTGAAGCTAATACACTCGCTCGTTGTATGCATTGATTTGTTTGTAAAACGATCAGCGGGCGTCATCAATGATAAGTATGCCTAAGGCTAGGGCAGCTATAGCTCAATGGGGAGACCAACAGACTACAATGCAGAGGGTCTCGGGTTCGAACCCACGTCGACCACCTCTGACTTTCGGATTTATATAACTTTTCGAAATTATGTGCGTATTGATTGACAATTTTCGCCTGCTCCGTGCCTCGGAAAGCACGTTAAGCCGTCCGTCCCGACTGCCATGAACATCTATGGCAGTCGTTATTGGGGAAGTCGACACAAAAGATCCCACTGGGTCGTAGTGTCGCCGGTCTGTACTGACTGGCCCCCACACAAAATAAGATAAGAAGATGCTTAATGTGGTTATTGTCATATTCTAGTCAATGACTTGTCTCTTTCAGTCTGTATTACATCTGCCTAATATGCGTTCTAGAAAGCATGAGTACCAGTACCATTAGTAAGTCTGACTATGCTGGATACTATATCAAACGGGCCATAGTCTACAAGATAGCGTAACACTTGCACTGCAAGTCGAAGTACCTATTTAATCCCTTGTAAACGGTTATGCTATAGATACGCTTGTAACGTACCAGTTTCAATTCTCAGAATGGGATCAGTGTAGCTAGATTTAACTTTAGAAAATTTGAATAAAAGTGCGTTACGATATATTAATGTTTTTGAAATGGATTGACCTGTTTTGTGTAACCTTACAAGTACTAATAAATATTGGCGGATATATATATGTATCTCCGTTTACCGTTTGTTTTATAAATGTATTTGCTGTCCTATATACGTCAATTTATGTGCTGTAAATATACATCCTGGTTGTTAAGAGAAAATACATACAATCTACCAAGTAAATAATATTCTTAGGAAAGATCAAGATAATTCAGAAGGTTGTAGTTTCTACGTTATTCTTAACTGATTTAACCACAGTTTTAAATAAATATAAATATTATACAAATTTCAGAAAGTAAACTATAGATTTTAGCTTAACTATTAACATATTGCGTCGCAGCGGCACACTGGCGACCAGATAAGATAAGTTTTCAATTATGTCTGGCTTTCTACCAATTGAATCATTAAGCTAAATCAGAACTCTTCTGTTTCCCTAGTTTATTCTGTTATGCTGGGTGTAAGGGATGGAGTACTGAAAAATGAAACAGTAGATTCAGACCATTATTCTGAGTTATTTTTAACTTGGAACGTTGGAATTTTCTTTAGGAAAATTCACAATTGTTAGTCTAACATTTTTAATTTTTCTTACTTTAGTTCATGACATAATGCATAAACCATCCATTTTATTAAATAAAAGTCAAAGAATACCACATTTTACTAAAATACAGCAATTTAATTAAATCGTCGTGATTTAAACAGATCAGCTGTTTTGATGCGTGCGGAACGCAGAGGTCATGTCCGCCGGTGCGAGCGGTGCGTTATATTGGTAGCAATCCATTGCGTACCGCGTAATAATGTTAATCAATATAAAATCTTAATTGTGCGTTTTTATGATTAATAGAAGTTTGCGTCGAGATAAGTTCTTATAGAAAGACGACTTGCTAAAGTTTTCGGTACTCTGTCCCTCACATCCAGTAGATACACCCAATACCGTATGATAGAATAAGATAAAATGCTTAGCAAAATATTTCTCCAAGAGAAAAATATAAATTTTGTGATTCATTTTTATGAGATAAGATTTTATTGCTTAGATTGAAGCTATGAACGTTCATGGCTCTATAAAGCAATAGCGAGTGACTCGTAAGACGTTGCTAAGCCAATACTATTAGGAGCTATTACTGCTACTTATATAATCAGCGAATGCACGGATTTAGTGATTTAAGTGATCGTCTCGCCACTGCCATTGCGTCGAGTGTTGTGGGTTCGAATCCCACACGGGACAAAACTTTGTGTGATCCACAAATGGTTGTTCCGTGTCTGGGTTTTCTTTGTGTCCGTTGATTAAGCGTTTGTAAAGAGCCTCGTGACTCAGGCATTATTCCAAGAGCGGGAGTTCTTTTTACAAAAATAGAATGGAATCTCAGTGATCACCTAATTCGAGAAGTTAAGCACTGTATTGAGAGAAAGCAGATAGGTGGCTGGCCGCCTACACTTAAAATGACAGCTCTTTCTATCATAGACAAAAGTCTTTGTTGTTAGTTGTCATAGCCAATTGCACTCACTGATCGGTAAACGATTAGCGAGGTTAAGCAACGTTGGATGCGGTCAGTCTATAGATGGGTGACCGCTTAGTAATATTTCATCTGAGCGTCTCCGTGCTTCCGAGGGCATGTAAAATGTCGGTCCCAGTTGTTGTCAAATTAACAGCAGTTGTTAAGCCGTGTCAGAGGCCTACTGGCGGTTTGAACAACTCTTGACTACAAGTTGGCCACTAATCACACTAAAAGAAGAATAAGAAGTTATTTGTGACTAAGATCTAAGAGTTGATGTTCTAACTACCTTTTTAATGCCTGCGCTGCTCCTATGGCTCTCTGCGTGATGCTATACAGGGTGATTTTGAAATCGTGTAATTCCTTTTAACCACGCATTCTACTGGTGATATAGAATAACCCTGACCATATTTTTATTTAATTAGAATTATTTTTTTGAAAAATTATTGTTCCGTTTTTTTCGTGAAATGGTGTCAGATAGTCAAATGTTAACCAACCGAGGCAATTTTAATTTTTTAATAATTAAAATAAAAAAACATATTAATAATTAATGTCGTAAATAATAACGGGCGGTCCTTTTTATTGCCCCTTATTATTTACGACATCAGTTATTGTTATGTTATTATTTTTAAATTAGTAAAATATTAAGATTGTGTCAGGTGGTTAAAATATCGCCATTGCATTCCCCCACGTAAAAAAAAAAAAAAAAAAAACAAAAAAGGTGGTTAAAATATGACTATTTGAAATCATTTCATGAAAAAAATCTGTACTCTAATTTTGCTGAAACCATTACCATAACATAACAATAACTGATGTCGTAAATAATAAGGGGCAATAAAAAGGACCGCCCGTTATTATTTACGACATTAATTATTAATATGTTTTTTTATTTTAATTATTAAAAAATTAAAATTGCCTCGGTTGGTTAACATTTGACTATCTGACACCATTTCACGAAAAAAAACGGAACAATAATTTTTCAAAAAAATAATTCTAATTAAGAAAAAATATGGCCAGGGTTATTCTATATCACCAGTAGAATGCGTGGTTAAAAGGAATTACACGATTTCAAAATCACCCTGTATATCCTATATCGTTCCAAAATAATCTAAATAAATAAAGAAACTAAACGATATCGGACTGGCAGTTCCAAAGTATAGATATCAAACAATCATTAAAAAAAAAATGCTTCGGCTTATTACTAAAAGAACTTAGCGATATTCCATAGCCGTTGTTTGCGCTGAAAAAGTTACGTCTATACAAACAAAAGATCGGCACAGGCGAATATTAAATATTGATTTGAATCTGAACTCTGAATTACATTGCGTATGAATACAAAATTTACTTTCGCTTTTTATACAAGTTTCTTTCAAGGTCTAAGAAGATTTTTAGACAATTTTTCACATTTATACAATATCATATTTAGGATAAATTTTTAGGTCTTAAGACTCCAGTCCAAAAAATGTAATAAAAGGATCTAGATTAATAAAATGTCTGATGAGAGTTTGGTTTCTTTTTGTAAGTCTAGCTGTCCACTTATTCGGTGTGCAATAGAAGTTATGGTCATATCCTTAATCCTTAATAATATCATAAATGCGAAAGTAACTTTGTTTGTTTATTTGTTTGTTACGCTTTCACGCCTTAACTGCTCGATCGATCATCATGAAATTTCTCATACACACTGTCAGAGATACAGAAAGAGACATAGGATACCTTTAAAAAAAGTACTGTTTCTGAATGAGTGAAACCGCGTGCAAAAGCTAGTTTAAAATAAGTACTTAGAATGTATCTCATGAAAAATGTGTATATTATATTGAAATTAAACACTTTATACGGCTTTTATCGCGTTGTTTATTTTACTTTAAACACTGTTATTACATAATTTTGAAAACTCTAACACTACTATTATTGAATTTTACTACTATTTAAGCTATATATTTTTTCTAATTAAAACTATTTGTATTTAAGTTTACACTTTGCCCCGACGTTTCGGTTGCTTTACAGCAGCCATGTTCACGGGGAGACTAAGATGGTGTTCATTTCAATGTATAACATTCGCGTAAACATAAGACAATATTATGTATATTATAGTTTAAATAGATAGATGTATCACAAAAAGTATTTATGCTGGTCTATCCGTAACTGGCAATTGTATGAGCCATTTACTCTGTAATTACTTGTCTTCAGGGGGTAATGTGTAATATAATTGCTGTATATATACCTAAATAAATAAATAGACATGAAACCAAAATTTCTAACCCTTAAAGTAAGAAAATTTTACCTATATTACATATTTGATTAACTTGCATAAATATGCTTCGAATACTATATCATAAATTAACGCATTTAACGATTATCCTTATGAAGAAATCCTCAATAAAATGTATGAACTACGCTGTCGGCAATGTGACAGAATGAAATTGAAAAGCGGTATAATTAATATTATACTCTAAATATACACAACATATTTCATACAAAAGCGAATAGATAAAGAATATTCATTACACTTCTGCATCTACAATGAAGACTTCAATAAGAAAATATTTGCTGTGTTATTTATAATGCGAACCACGGAACTAATAATGCATTAATAAGTCCAACCTTACCTAAGTTATAATATAATATTCCGCTTTTAGAAATAAATGTTAATGGTACATAGCATCATTGAAAGCGACCCTTCGAAAGCTACAGTGCTCGGCATGATAAGCCAAAGGAGTATTATATGCAGGTACGTATTCTGTAACCTTTAGATGAGGCACTTAGAGAGGTCTAGCTGCGTTTAGCCTAATAATTAATCATTGCATTCTTAGAATTTGTAGTTCATGGTTATTTTGCCCGCTAACAAAATAGTACAATATAGATATTTATTTCGATATTATTTTTATTTATAGTGTTACTAGATTTCGCGGCTTTGCTGGCGCAAATATTGGTTAGGCTAGTTACAGTACTTTCTCCAGGATGAAAGGTATCCCATGTCCTTTTCTGGTCCCCCGAGGAAGTGTATGCGAAATTCCATGATGATCGGTCGAGTAGTTTAGACGTGAAAGGACGATGATTAGGATATTCTAAATATTATCAGATATCCGAAAAGATTCAAAATTACTATGATTGTCTATAATATTTCTTAAGATTCTGTAAATACTGACCATATATTTCTATTTCTTGTTAGCCATCCAAAAAAATACATGCAAAATACTTGCATTCAACTGAATAAATAAATTGAAATAATACATTCTAACAAAATGGATTCAAGTGTCACTAGTAATTCATTAAATAGGTATCTTAAATAATAAATAAAATTTTCCTAGTTTTGGTACCGTTTAGTAACGTAAGTATATAAGTATTGTGATGTATCGCACGAAAACGGCCAATACTTATTCATAACACATTTATCAGATCCAACGATACAACAAGCGGCATTCACGATCAACAAAATTATTACAATGCTAAAGCATTTGCTTTACACGGAAACAATTCGTGAAATAACAAAACACAAATCCGTGTCCCTTGACACACCGTTCCATTTCTAATAAAACCGTCGACCGAATTATAAATGAAACGAAATGGGACAGAATCGATATAACGCTGTTATACGTGTTTAGGTAAAATTGTATCGATACTAATACTCGATTGGTACTGACATTTCGGGCTATAACAATCACTGACAACGATCTCCCTATACGCCTAACTTATGATAATGTTACTATTATAGTGATTTAAATAGCTTTTTGTTATTTTTATCCGTATGAGGAATATTTTGGTCTGTTTATCTTGATTATTCCTGTTACTGACTGATGACGATGGTTAAAGTACGTTCCGGTTATCGATCAATATTTGCAATACCTTTGAGCTCGATAAAATAAATCACTTGCATGTTGCAATCAATTTCTTGTTTGAATTTCGCCATGAAATATTGTTTCTGGATAGAGTTTTTGTCCAATAAATAGACGATCAAACCGCGAATGTTTTTACGAAATTGGTAAGTAATAGTAAAGTATTATTGAAGCTTTGTGTTGCCAATTTTTATATTGAACTAGGAAACTCTTTAGGGAAGTTTTTGTGGAGGTTAATAAAACGAAAAAAAAATACTTGAGAGATTGCAGATCATAACAATAAAAAAGTCTGCCCATTACCCCGTCTCATACCATGGCCGTGCTAAGAAAGTGTCAGGCAAAAAAATATTCTTTGTAAGGAAATGTATAAGACATGATATATGATAATAAGAATGTATAAAACTAGACCATTAGACCGTTCCGTCACCGACCAGCAGTTCCTATAGCAGGGCGTATCGTGTTGCTTTTCGTGTCTGAATTCCTAGCACGATCATGGTATGATACGGTGTAGTGGGCAGACTCCTTATAATATAAATTTTCAACGAGTCAGTCTCGGCCTTGTAGGCCACATTTATAAGTCGACCGGAGCGAAATGCCGCCCGTAGGACTATGTCATGCTTGATCAGCCAAATAAAGCTTTATAATCAGTGACAGAAGGGTTATTTTTAAGCGCATACCTCTTAGAAAGCCCGGTCGGGGTCATCGTTTATATAAGTCATGGAAGGCGAAACCTGCACCGTACACTTTGACACCAACCGCTTCCACTGATGCTGCTTTCTGCTGCCTTTTAGGCTTGTATGCCTATTGTAGCTATACAGAAGACCAATCTAGTGACTTGGCGAGTCACTGTCTGGCTCATCCAAATTGATGGCAGATTCTGTTTTACATCTAATGATAAAACTATACCCAAACAACAAACATCCATTCCCATGATACAGACTTATTTACCAATAGCACCTACCATGACTCGGTAGGTATCCCGTCTCACTTCAGATTTAAACTCTAATTTCGGTTATCTCGAAAGGCTTCTTAATGTTAAATAGATCATTATGCAAACCAGAAGGGCCGAGATTTTTTTTGAACCAAATTCTTAGAAAATTACTCATGGTACGAGAAATAATTATATAAATTAAAACATACGAGTATAATATGTATATCCCCAAAGATGGTGGAAGATATGCATGTTCAAAGCCGTCGATATAAGAAGTGAGCCTACCTCGGAGGGATTTAAGGAAGAAGCAGTTCTGGCGCTGTTAATCAATAAGTTACAGTCAATTAGTTAGTGAACCTCGTAACTGTCCGTGCCACCCATATTATCAGGTTCTTTTCTATCTTGGTTTGACTGTAAACGACAATTATAATTGTATGTTTAATAAAATATGTCGTTTGTATTGTAAACGAAGACTCAGATTATGTTGGTATATAGCTTAAATAGTAGTAAAATTCAATAATAGTAGTGTTAGAGTTTTCAAAATTATGTAATAACAGTGTTTAAACTAAAATAAACAACGCGATAAAATCCGTATAAAGTGTTTAATTTCAATGTATAACATTCGCGTAAACATAAGACAATATTGGTAGATAGTCTTAATATATAGATCTCGCCTTACTACATGAGCCAAAACAGCCTGAAAGATGGTATGGTACTTTTAAGAAACCCTCCTAAAAATTATAGATGTGAAATGTAGTAAAATAAAATCATAATTATGGAATTGAAATAAAATCAAATTTATTTTGCAAGAGTGGTTGTTCATTTTGCTGATACTTCGTAGTATGCTTTTTATTTAATGTTTTTTGGTTAATCAATGTCAAACTAAATATACATATATAGCATTATATTGCTTAAAACGTGTGCGTGACTATACCGTTTAGGACCATTCATTCTAATATAGCCGCAAATATAATTGCTACTCCAAATCTCAATGTGTAGTTAAAAGAACAATAAATCAATGGTTAATACGTTGTACTTCTAGTCAAAAGTTTGCGTGTTCAAACAGTATTTATTGGTTGATTGGGGGGTGTACAGTCAATCATAAAGCTTTGTTGTAAGGGGATACTAAGAATTTTAGCAATGCGCAGGCTACAATGTTAATCCACGTATTATAATAAACATTTAGACGAAAAACAACTTAGAGCTTATATTTTATTCAACGGATAAACTTTAAGAAAGACCTATATTGTAAGTACTTACAATAATTTGTATAGAAACCTGACAATTGAAAATCAATCGTCATAAGTATCATGATTTCAAATAATTTTTGTTGCTATTGTAGATATTCATTCATCTATACTTATATTATAAAGGAGAACCATTTGTTTGTTTATTTGTGGTCGATAAAATTTGAAACTGATAAAAGGATTTTTATAATTATTTTAATATCAGCCTTATTTATAATTTTTTTCCCACTGCTGGACCTATTTATAAATTTTCCCACTGATGGGCCTCTTCTTAGTATGATCAGGGTTAGGTTAGACGCAAGACTGTGGCTTACCACAGTCCACCACGCTGGCCGAGTGCGGGTTGGTACACTTCATACATCTTCGAGAACATTATATATAACTCTCATGCATGAACTTTCACTCAATATTTTCCTTCACCGTTAAAGCGAGCGATAATTAACTATTTAACACGCACATAACTTCGAAAAGACAGAGACGCGTGCCTTGAGATCGAACTCGAGACCTCTGCGTGGCAATCCAAAGGTTTCTCGTCAAGCTATCGGTGCTTCATTAATTTCATACATCCTTAACAATTAGTAAGCTATTTTATCCTAAAGTAACATAGGCTATATAATGGTCCCCCACTGGCTGTTACAAAATGTTTACAAACATATTTTAACACTAAACATTTATTAACAAATGTTAGGAATTGTTACATTCTGTTAAGAATTGTTAGATGTTTTGAGTGCTCCTACACAGATGGAAAATGTTTACAAACATTTTTTTAACATTTTATAACATGATATCGGTTTGCAGTGTGGATTTACATTCCAAAGCGTCTACACGAAAATGGACGAAGATTAGCTCATTGGATAAGCTTTTATTTTTTAAGAGCTAGAGAAAAGTATAGTACATCCTCATGACGTCTCAATAAATGTTTCCAATGAAATGATAACAGATGCTTTAATTTGTTACAATTTGTTAACAAACAATCTTGTTCAGAAATGTTTAGTAACCATTACCTAACATAAAAACATTTTAAATCATTTTTTAACATTGTGATCAAATGTTTGCTAAAAATGTTTACTAATGTTTGTAAATATTTTGTAACAGCAGCGTGGGAGCACCATAACATCATGCTACGAGTTACGGGAGCAGTTATTATAAACTTAAAGGGAATCACGGGGGACAGATAATATTGATATAGAAACGTAATCATCCGATGTAAAATCAGAAAAGAACAAGAAGAGACTGTACGGATAGTGGTTTAAATGAAAACTGTGTTTGATCCATAAATGGTTGTTCCGAGTCTGAATGATCTTTATCTCCGTTGTTTGAATGTTTTAAAGTTCCCCGCGAGACAGGCATTACAGATAGCTGCCTTTAAAAAAAAAAAGTTGTGTATCACACCCACACTTCACTCACTTTGTGTACATCCCTCGTATTAGAAAGCTTGTTAGTTTGTATACATCGATAAGTAACCAAAAGATTAAGCTTTTTAAAATAGTGACGTATTTGGTTGAAAACATTATTAACGCAATATTATCGTATATAGGTGCAGCAAAAGCTTGAATTGCCTTTAATCACTGGATGGTAAGTCGAAAATAATTGTACAGGTGACGCAGCCATCGGTCGCCCGGGTTAATTAAAACATAAAAACTATTAAGGCGAACACGGGCCGTATTGTTAGTACGGCACAGATCGAGGTCAACCATGTCATATCCATAGTCCAGTAAACGTGGAATAAGTACACCTCTACTCGTGCAAAGGAAAATAAGTCTTATCCTTTGAAACGTATGGCTGATTTTGCAATGAAGTGAAGAAGTAATAAGAATCAGGTTTTTACGATATATGTAACTACATATAAAAGAAATGTTGCGGTCGCATGTTTTATATCTTGACAAATACAGTGATGTTATCGGTTGATTTTGTGCGCAAATGTTAACAAGAGGTTTACGTTTGTGTTCAAGCCTGTTATCCCTTGCTGGGTAAGCGAAGTTAATATCCTATTTGCAAATTGGCTTTTCGGCAATCACGGTTAGTTTTTTATGTCAGTTGCAATTTTAAATAACGTAGTAGATAATATGATCATGATAGCGGAAAGGTTATAAGCATTTTAGCTACTTGGTAAATTTTCAAGTAAATCTTAACTAATATTAAAAATGCGAATGTGAGTTAGTTTGTTACGTTTTCACGCCTTAACTACTCGACCGATAACCATGAAATTTTGGATACATATTGTCAGTGGAACAGAAAAGAGCAGGGCACCTTTCATCCAGGAGTACACACAGTGACATATCAACCTAGACTGTTTGGACTTTGAACCATTAGAAGTTGAACGCTGCAAATCGTGCAAGAGAGGGCGTTATATTTTTGTTAAGTTCTATCCTTACTATTACATCGACACCACTATGCACTGTCTCTTTCCGACAATTCTCTATTTTGAATGTAGCGTAGTTATGCGTATATAGGGTGTCTAACTTGATGTGTAGCCGTGTGTACTGTTACTTTTTTATGTAGAATGCATTGTCGCATACCCCTCCGCGGGGGCAGGTAGAAAGGTTATGTCGGACTCACTGGGGTAAAGAAAGATAGTAATGATGATAATGGACCTCCCGGTAATACCGACTAAACCTACAACGGTCAACTCGACAAAACTGCAATCGGAAGGAGTACTATTACTAATCTTCCTCTTTTTCTTTTTTTTTGTCCAAGAAAAATCCTTTATGGATACTCCCTCCCCGGGGAGGGGAAGGGAAGTTATGTGAGACTCTCCACCCCTGAAAGGGGTCGGTATACTTACTAAAAACCTGGGGTGAGCAGTCCCTCCGCCGACTCCGCCGACGGGGTGGGGCGATATGGGGTCGGGTTAGCAATCACCATCCTGCCCCGGCGGTTGGCCTGGCTGATGGTAACCGGGGCTCAGCACTTATGGAGCGGTGGCCTTGCTCACCAAGGCCATCCTTCAGACGTGTGGGGCCGTGCAAGCCGGTAGAGAGTCTCCCGACTCTGTACCAGTGAACCCACTATACAGGAGCGAGAAGGCGAGCAAATCGCCTCCTCCTCGCTCCCGTCCGTCTGCGCCGGAGAGGGTCAAGCGAGGAGATTGTTCTCCCTGACCCTCTCCGCGGTCTCCTTCTGTGCCATGACAGCCTCGCAGAAGGAGACCACTGACTGTTACTAATCTAACCTAACCTATATCAACGCGGGCGAAGCCGTGGAAAAATTCAGTAGTAAAATATATTCGTGATATAAAAGGTTTAGAAAGAATTACTCCAACCTTATGATAGCATGCAATAACAGCGCTATCTAAGTGTTAAGTACCTTATTGCCTAGAACTGTCTCGTCCAATTTATCTGTCAAGGTAAAAGGCACTTAGTATACCATTTATTATATAAGAATAATTACACTTTGCTACAACAAACTCATGACTAACATTACAAAACAAAACAGCTTATAACCTTAAATATTGAAAATATAAATAACGCGACGTTTCCAAAAAAATTCGATTTCTCTTCAACGTAAAAACAAAAAAGATTTTAGCTTTATTAGTTAAGATTTTTAGCCAATCTTGTCCGGAATATTTCGTAACCTATCATTATTCATTAATAAATCCTGTCTTCGGAAGCTAAAAGCTACCTACAAATTTTATAATACCGGCCTACAGAATCTATTCCCGCGATATTTGGAGTTTCTGCAGCACATTTATAATGTAGGCGCGGACATTTCGGTAGCTTCCGTCCTGAAATTTTAATACCGACCAAGTTGTTTTTTTATTCACGAAGATCGGATTTATCGGAAACGCTTGTTATTTGTTTTAATAACTTTTTGCACATGTATTTATGCGTAAGCGGATTTAAATTTCGAACGTACCAAATTAAACATCAAGGAACCTCTTTGATGTTTAATTTGATAGGTGTGAAATTAAGTTATCCTTTTAGCTGGTAGATTGAATGTTTAATTTCGGAAAATATGTTTTAATTTTAATTATCAGGTAAACACCTTTAGGCTTAGTAGTTGGGAAAACCATTGCACTGTCAAGTACGTGGTATAATTACCCACAGGACGTTCTTTTAACGTGTCGGACTTAGGTATCATTCGTAAATCTTTCTAATAACTAGATAGTGACATTTTATTATTTTATGTTACTACATACGGAGTTTCACGCCTATATCGCTGGAAGGGTAGACAGGAGCGTACTTTACCGAAATCTAACCAACTCTGATTTTAAGTGCACAGGATTCGTGAAAGAGAGTCAGCGAGCCTTCTGCGTGAGTTAGAAAACTCAAATACACATTGGAACCGGAAATGGAATTTGATACCTCATGATGCTCATAAAGCACCGCATTCATTGCGCCACGGGCGCATTTTTTATATTTTAGTGTAACATATAAAATGTTAAACAATGTTACAAAAAATTTCATTATAAACATATCTTATTTCTTCAGGCGCCGAACATATCGTCCCGGCAGTCTGTTTTCTGCGGTCGAGTTCCTCTTTGATAATATACAGTTTCTCTATGACCGCTGCGGTCTGACTGATTTTATGTGTGTACGATTCAAAGACACCGCATACATCACAGTGAACGTGGAACGCAGAACTCGGTACTCTGACTGCTAACCGCCCGCAGTGTGGCCGGCGCCTTATAATTATAAGGCGAGCGAGCAAGATAATATGGATAGAATTTTGTCTGATCTGGACATAACTTCTTATTGGCAAAACACGTTATACAAGAAAGTATCTATTGGACAATAAGATATAAATAATAACAAACTGTCAATTTACAACAAAATCTCTATCACTTTTTTTTTTTTATTTTTTTCGTGGAGGAATGCAATGGACATAACGAATATTAACGCAATATAATATTACTAAGTACTAGTTCTATTGAATTTTCAACTTGAACTAAAACGTAATTAGTGATCTTTGTTTCTTAGTAATAAATATCTTATATGAACAAGATAAAATGTCCAGTTCATTTTCTATAGTACTCAAAGCTAAGTCGTTTGCCAATAATCTCATTTTTATATATTACAAGGGCCAAAGATTCATGAAAAATATATTACTAATATTATTTGAAATTTGTACATTTATGTCTTTCAACCGTAAACAATTTTGGACTTAAGGATCATATATGATATATTAATGATAATATCAACCCAATTTATAGGGTGTACTATATGTTAGGCCATAGTCCACCACGATGGTCTAGTGCGGGTTGCAAGACTTCACACAGACACTTCCTTCGAGAAAATTATGTAGAACTCTCAGACATATAGGTTTGCTAACGATGTTTTTCTTTGCCGATAAAGCGAGCGATAATTAACTATTCAATACGTATACAAGAATGAAAAGTCAGAGATGCCTTGGTATGAATCTCGAGATCTCTGTGTGGCAGGCCACCGGTTTTTCAATTGGCTATCGCTGCCTAAATCTATATAAATTTTATATTTCTCTCAGTAAACATCGTAAATTTTATGTTACTAGCAGTGCCAAATATGTTACTTAAGAAATAATTAATGTTCTCGTATCTCATATATCCTCATTACAAGTTAATCGATTATAATGTATACCCTAATTTCACGCAGGTATCGATAACGAAACTCATAAACATCTCGAAATCAACCCTGATACACTTAGAGAACTCGTATGATGACGATATATTAATAGAATTAGAATTCCCCGGGCTAATTTGATAATTTAATTTTGGAGGGGAAGTTAATATATTTTAATCATGAAATTCACTCAATTTCCACGAGGAAAGTACCATGAGACGATGTAAATTCCTGTGAAAAATTATGATTAAATTGAGTGTGTTATAAAATAAGTAATCCCTATGATATAAATATACTCTTTAATAAAGTAATGAAGAATTAACTTAATTATTCATAACTTTATTAGAGAGTATATGGCACTGAAATTTAAATAATTATGGCACCACAACCGACGCGCGAAGTTAATTGGGCTGCACCCATTTAAACCTTGACAAAAAGCGACAATGTTCACAGGAAAAATAATCATGATTTACAGTTGACCTGCATATATAATTTCTTTGTATTTGTTATACATATATGCATACATACATCACAAGCCATATTCTCTGTCGAATTTATTACCGCTGTGACATTAAGATACAGATAATTGACTCGGTTATCTAAAACTTATTATGTGCCTTAGTTGTGTTTGAAAAGTTATATTATATATTGGTGATAGTTGTAAACTTATTATTTTTATGTGCCTGATTAAAATGTATAGTGATATAACGTAATTATTATTTTCTTAGGACTACGGAACTACATAGTAACGTCTCTTTTGGCTAAAGTCAGCTGAGGCACTGTGAACGGAAAATGTCTGCAATCACCAGATTTGTCACACTGTTGACAGAATATTATAGTTCTACTAGTTCTGCACCTTCAACTACATAAAGCATACAAAAGTATTATGTAACACATACCATGGATAATTATGGTCTATCTGTATGCCAAGTTTCATCCGAATACGTTCGACGATTTATGCCTGATTTAGTTACAAACAACCAAACTTATAACCTTTCAAACATCTGTTCAAACTTTCACATTTATTGATATATATGTAATAATAAAATTGGCAACATAAATACATTTTGCTGTACCAAAAGCTGTTCTTTTGTGTCCACTTGTAATGGCAACCAATGCACCCACTTACACACAACCACCCCAACAAATATGCATTATTAATAACAAACAAAACGCTTCCCAAAAGCCATTGCAGCTATAGTCACTCGAATCAGAATACATTTGATTAACGATGCGAACGTTAATAGCGTTCGACTCGATTAATGATTCGATACTACTTGATACTGAGTAATGGACTTTCAGCCGACTGAGAGGCCGAACATCTATTATTGGTCATGTAACTGTAAGTTAGTAGAGGATAAATGTAAAAGTGTATATGCGTGCGTAAATACAATATACATCGAATATATCGTGTTTTTAAATTTGGATCTGTAGAATGGAACCGTCGCAAGAGGAAGACCTAGGCAAACGTTTCTCGATCTGATCGGCGGCATTCTGTATAAAGGCCAGGTTAAGAGCACCTTAAACCGACGAGCGTGTATGAGGAATGTGATGAAGAGAAGTGTGTCAGGATCATAGTAAATGGAAATCCGTAGTCTCTGCCTACCCCTCTGGGAAACAGGCGTGATTTTATATATGTATTTATGGAACTGTAGAATTACCAGGAAACGTAAATGCAGAATTGTTTGTTTATTTTAATAGTCATAAGCTCTACTAGTGGCCCAAACAAAGCAGAAATGTTACTTTGTAAACATGAATTTGATAAAACTTTACGCTTGGTATATTCATAATATTTCGTTCGTCCCGAAGTTTCGGGTAGATATTTTATCGATCAACTTTATACAGAGCTGTCTTTCGAATTTAAAGATCTTTTAGGATCATCAAAATACTGGTCAGAAATCCTGCATGATGCGTAGGTAAAAGAAGCTAAGGTATTTTGTAATCTATTTGATTAATAAATAATTAAGTATATCCGTTGCTGTGTGAATAATGAACAGAATGTCTGACCAACAAATACACTTTCGCATTTATCTATAATACTAAGCTTCATAAAAATAAATTTAATTTTGCATAATTCGTTGAGATTAACAATGGGTATATTGACTTTCGTTTACGCGAACATTACTCATTGGAATTAAACTACTTTATACGTATTTTATCGATGGCGTGACCACTGCTGCTTAAAAGTGACCGGAACCTTTGAATGTGTAAATTAGTTTTAAAATAGTATGCCAAAATAAGATCCGATGAAATCCCTGTAAAATAGTTTAATTTTAATTGTTTAATGACAATATAAGATGGATATTAAGCGTGCCGCAACTATGTTAATACAACTTTCTTAATACAAATTAATACTTGTTGACAGCCAAATTATTGACTGCATGGCCCAGTCTATGCAGACAATTAGATGTCAGTTACATTAGAGTGGTCATTTCGCCCTTGCTAATCCCGTTTGATATTGCTGGTTCATCCCCATTCGGGACAAAATAAGCTTGACCTATATACCGTTGTTCATAGTCTGACTGTTGTCCGAATTGCCAATGTATTGTGAGTTTTTTTTTTGGGAAAGGTTCAGTGTAAATAAGGCTCTATGACTCAGCGTTAATCCTTAGTGCGGTAGTTGTATTTTATTATTTATTCTATTGTAGATCTGTTATGACAAATAGATCTAATCTGACTGCACGAAAAGCGTAGTGGTGTATACGTAGTGTGTTCGATTCCCCACACGGGACAAAGAATTGGTAATACACAAATAGTTGATATGAGCCTCGTTGTTCTTTGTCTTCGTTTTTTGAATGTTTTAAAGTCTCTCGCCACAAAGGAATTAATCCCAGTGCGGTAGTTATTTTCCTTTAAATAAATAAAGAAAAAGCATTTAATAGCGGAATTTTACAATTTTCAAATTGTTTTAATTTCTTGTGCATTTATAATAAATAATATATATACAATAGTGGTAGAGCCTCGCTGATTTCAGCATGAATGGGCCGACTCGACCGGGGAAATACTACCCTCTCACAGAATATCGACGTATAAAAGCAGTGTTCCTACTGTTGAGTTTCGTTTGGTGAGTAAGATGCCGGAGGCCCAATCTCCCTCTTTCCCCTTTTCCGCTTCTCCTTCGCACTTCCTTTTTTCCCTAAGCGGTCGGTAACGCGCAAGTGATGCCTCTGGTATTGCAGGCCTATAGGCTACGGTGACCACTTACCATCAGGTAGGCCGTATTACTGTTTGCCATATTAATTATATAAAAAAAAAGTCATAGTCCTGCAAAAATACCAGCGTTGTAGTCTATATACTGCGACAATAGCTGACACAGTTGCCTAATTTGATCCCCATGTACCGCCTACTGTTTAATTGTATTTATTGTTATAAATTTTTAATTATGTATCCTCTTTCTTTCTTTACTCTAATCGCTCACCACCAATTCTGGTTACCTATTCGAAAACACAGGTATGATATTATTCTAAACGAGACACGACGGACCCAATCACTTACATATCATACTGCGTTGTTGAAACAGAATTTCAAATCTATGTCAACAATTCAACCCCTATACATTTCAAGGTGCTATCAGGCATGTCAGTACCTCTGTCTCTGCTGACCCCGTGTTACATTGCCGTATTAACGAGGGGTGAATTTATTAGTAGTGATCACACAACCCATAAATTCTGTAGTGATTTTCAGGTGGGTTTTTCGAGATTCTCTATTTATTTTACTCGTATAGAGATGCTTTGACTGCAAATCGAGGGGGTTTTACCAGCTCTGCAAAGAAACTGTTTTAATTGAAACTACGAATAATCTTCGAGCATTTCGTTTTTTGTTTTTTCATGGATAATTAGGTAATAGGTAATAAATGTAACACATATAATGCCCACACTGGTTGTAATCCATGTCTCACGGAGATTTTACAAACAAAAATATAAATTAAAATACGAATCAAAAGTCACCGATGCCTGTAAATATAGCCTATTTGAAAGCATCGTTGGCTTTTGACTTGCTTGCATAGTACATGCGTACGTACAATATGCGTAGTTTTTCACGTAGGCGCTTGGTCTTAACACAGCACACAATACAATTATTGAACTAATAAATACATCTCGAAAGTCTTCACAAGGCATGTATATATAAGATGCACAGTACACCCAAAACACACTTAATTGGCATTATATACACCTTTTTTCACAATTTAGAATTATATAGGTACATCTAACTATTTACGGATTTACAATGTTTATATAAATTAAGGCGCATCCGCCATATTGTTATATCGACGGCTTGGCGTCTCTTCGCTTGTCATCATAGACAAATGATGTGGAATGCTGGAGCGTTCGGAAACTGCCAATTATTATTAAAAACAAGACACATTTTTAATTGCACATATTTTTAATTTTTATCATTAAAATATATTTTAGTATTTTCACATTTATAGTATATATTCATATATTTACCTTATTTTATATTAAATTTATGTTTATTATGTTATTTGGCAAGCGTAGCTGTCTGTGGCCTCACTGGACTTATCTGAAAATCAGCGCTGCACTACCTACCACGGTGCTGCAGAATTATGCTGAGATAAGTGCCATTTTTGGTCCCACACTGGCGGTATGATGATACTTAAATTGCGTATTCTTATGTTTTCTTTGCTTTTAGTATTTCTAATTTACATAATATTGTCTTCTGTTTACGCGAATGTTATTCATTGAAATTAAACTACTATATACGGATTTTATCGCGTTGTTTATTTATCACTGTATTACAAAATTTTGAAAATATTACACTACTACTACTATTGATTTATATATAAATTAGTTAAATAAAATCAATAGTAGTAGTAGTGTAATATTTTCAAAATTTTGTAATACAGTGATAAATAAACAACGCGATAAAATCCGTATATAGTAGTTTAATTTCAATATTTCTAATTTGTTTTTTTTTTGTTTTATGCCAGTTTAGAGGCCAACATAAACTGTTTTCTTTCATTCTTTCTTTCTAGATCATTGGTTAGATTTCCAGCTGTTTCACTAACGACATTAATTTACTCTTTCCATAAACACTAGGTTAGCTGGAGAGAATATAAATAATACTAGTAATTTGCAACTTAAGCTGCTAAAAATCTTATCCCAATATAAAAAAATACACACTGACTCGAATGAAGTTCTCCGGATAACACATTTTTTATACCCTTTCGGAAAGGAGGATCCCATATCTTTAGGTATAAAAAATGAAACAATGGACAAAGTGACCACTTTAAGCACTGCGCTATTCGAGTACAGGTAATAATAACATTACAAAATACAATAATTTTGCATTTTTAAACTTGGAACTGTAATCCGTAACATAAAACGTAAAGAATATGACTTATTATATGAAGCGCCATAATTTTAAATGAAAAATGTAAAGCCTTATTATTTAAAACTTTTACCGGCTGAATGTAGGTTCGGCACGGTATAATATCGTAAGATTAAGCGCACATTGTACGACAGACTGTTGCAAACTTTTAATGCAAGGTTGGTTTGATGCGAGGTATTTTGCTCGAAGCTCAATTGTATAAGAAGTTCTTATATATAAAATTTAATAAAATGCTGTCTTCAATCTCTGAATTATTGTAAGAAGGAAGAATCCTTCTTACAAACAAGTCAAGAAGTTCTTAATAGGTAGAAACCTATTAAGAAATTCTTGACAGTAAATCTCAAAAACACTTTGCCTAACTCTGCAATCAAATCCCAGACCTACTGAACAAGTTGCATTCACTACCACTGCATTATTACTTTATATTTCATATACGAAATAAGAATATTCGTGCCAGGTTTAAAATCGAACTGTTGTCATTTAAAATATTACGAAAAATTAACCAATGATTACTTAAAATCAATATCAATATTATCAAAACGCACAATACAGTTAAAAAGTTATCACATTAATATTATGATTTCGGTTTCCTTACGATAACTGATTCTACGAATTATACGAGACGTAAATAAAACATCTCTTAAATAAAATTATTTAATAAAGAAATAAATCGCAAACTAACAAGCTTTTTCATTAATCATTTAAATTATTTAACTTGTGATTATATAGCCCTGGCTCGCGTATTTGGCACGTAAAAACGGTTTTTGTCATATTACAAAGAAATGCAATACCACATAATGCAGTCTGTAGTGTTGTTAATAATACGGGGAATGGGCCTCACCTCAGAATGAGAAAAGTTAGGATGTAGTGACGATGTTATCCTACGCCATAAAAACAATAATTAACATTCGAATACAATAATAAACAATTTTGAAATTGCTGCGTGCCGAGATCGAACTTAACATTTCTGTGGGATTTTAAAAATCTCCCGCTAAGCTATCGCAACGTCGTATAGATTTTTATGCATATACTAAAAGCAAGCGGTTTATATTACTTTATGGCCACTTATAACACTAAAATTAGAAATCGCGCGTTGCCGACTTTATTAAATATTTTTCACTGTGTTGCCAATAAAAAGGACAAAGCTTACCGGTCATCTTGTCTTAATCTTTTTGTAGTTTAAAACAACATCTGCGGTGAGCTTAGAGCCTGGAAATTCTGTGAACAACCGGAACATAATACAACCTTATGCGATCTCCAGTAGGGTTAGGGTAGTTTGTTCGAAGTCACATATATAGCAATGATCCTTCTGCATCTAAATAAGACATATTTTAATATTATAGATTTGTCTGTAAAGAAACAATCACAACATAACATTGTGTAGAATTTCCTTTTCTAAACAAGTTTACAGGCTGTTCTAGTGAGACATCCTTACTAATATTATGCCGCTTCCATGCCTTAACTACTCGACCGATCATCATAAAATATTGCATACTCGTTGTACAGAAAAGGTCATAGAGCCTATAAGTCTATACCTATCACAGAAAAAGACTGTTCCGAAGCCCGGCAAAGGGCAAAATCTGTTAAAATATAAAATGTTGAAGACAAGTCTATCCTCAGTCCATAAATTAAAAACCTTTTCATTTCGCAACGTGCGCCCACCCTAAGTTCGCGTGCCGATCATAAAGCCATGACGCTGTACCGTTTAATTATTCCATTCAAAATATAACTAAGGAATTAAGTTATCATTTAATGTTTAACACCATACACCCTCGGGTGTGATTACTTTTCGAGCGACAATAACTCGTAATACTCGTAAAACTCGTAACTACGAGTTCGTTAATTAATTTGTTTGAAGCGACTTTGTCGTGACAGTGGTAGTTCGATATTTTAAGTTTGTTTCAGATACAGTTTCATATTAAAACATTCTGGAGATATATTTTCACAATTAGCTTCATTAAAATGCTAACTAATATTAAAAATGCGAATGTAAATTTGTTTGTATGTAACGCTTTCAAGCCTTAACTGCTCCATCGATCATCATAAAATTTCAGATACACAATATTATCAGAGGTGAAAAGGATATAGATATAGACATTTTTCATCCACAAATTGTACGGCTTAAATTTTTTTAATAAAATCTCTACTAACGTGAGCAAAGCCAGGGGAAAATCTAGTTTCAAATAATTTTATTCGATAAATTGTAGAATCAACTTTTGAAAATGCATAATGAATAAAGTAACAGTAGTCGCGCGGCAGTTGTCGAATGTATAAGGCATCGGGTTTGCGATCAGAGGTCGTAGGTTGAATGCACTTATTGCACTACTCACGTGAAACTACTCCTCATAAAAGCGTTCACTTAACTGGATAGGTTAATATAATTGCATATTGTTTATAAACCTGTTACGGAACCCTAATGTATGGAATATACATTGATAGCAGTTTCGATGACCTTTATTACTATTATATATTATATATATTATTGCGCCAATAAGTGACGCGACAACGAAATGCAGCGTCAACAGAATATTGCTTCAAATGAATCAATCCCACAAGCAGGACATGGGCAATACTCCTTTCATTATTCATTATTATTTCACACTTCGAGTAATAATCATGTATATTAAGTTATAATTTTCTTTATATTAAATTAAATTAGTTAAAGCAATTGGTTTTTTTGTGACCTCCAGCTGAGGAGACCTTAATTATCCTAACTTATAAACATGAATGTGATTTTGTTTGTTTGTTACACTTCCAAGCCTTCATTGAACCACCGATCATCATGGAATTTCGCATACATATTGTCGGGGGTACAGAAAAGGTCGAAGGGTACGCTTCATCCAGAAAAATGTTTTGTTACTAACCTAACTTAACCTAAGTTTATGCGTATAAAGGTCTTTAATATCAATTTTTGGTCTGCTTATAGTGCCTAGGCGTAAGACACATGATAAAATAGGGATAAAGTTATTATGCCATTTTTTTTCTACACCCGGAGAAAAAAAAAAGATAGAAAGCCTTTTATGCCGAAACCAGACAATTACACTAACAATAATGGTTAAAACAAAAATCACAAGATGTCTCGAATTTCAGTGTGCATAGGCCTCCTCTAATATTTTCCATTGACGTCAGTCGTGAGGTACTCTCTTCAAGTCAAGATCAAGATCAAATCATAGCTGCACTATAAAAGTTCAACGCTGAATTGGATTTGATTGGCTTGTATATAGGTGATATACATGCTATGGGGCTAAAGAATCTGGGTTGTGAGGGTAGGTATATAAAGAATTGGTGTTTGTAAACCGACGTCTGTCCTCATTTCACTAATAGTTGATTAAATTAAATAGGACAGTTATTTGAATGTACCTTGTATGCTGGCAACAAACTGAAACGTACAAAATAATATACATAGCTTCAAGTTACCAAAATTCGAAAACTGTTATCGACCTAAGGGCACAGTTTGTTTTTATTATAGAAGCGAAAGTAATTTTTCCCGTCCATGACGTTTTCTCGGCGAAACCGTTTTACCGATTTTAATTAAATTCAGTATGAAGATATATTGAACCTGGGGAAGAACAGGCTGATAAAAAATGCAAACGAAGTCACGGGTATTGGGTAGTAAGTACATAAACTTTGGCTAGGAATTGTTCACAGAAAATATCGTGTTAACAACTTCTGAAATAGTAGACGGTTGCGTACAAGGATATTGTGAAACAATTCGCATATTCCATATTGTGTGAGTATTTACAGCTTTCGGGGATAACACTTATCAAAATATAGTAACATGAAACTACAAAGGGCGAGAATATAATATATATTATTTTTGTGTTGTACTTGTCTAGGATAAACGTAAATATGATTTAGTATTAGGCAACAGCTAAAGAACATTCTGTACATCATCATTTTATGAATGTTATATTAAATCAATTATTCAAATGATTGCCTTGTTAGTCTTGGAGCAAGTTTGCGCTTATGTTAGTGGCTAATCGTGAAATCCTAAGTTCAAATCGCGGATCAGATAATGTGGTATTAAGTTTTCTTCATAGCAGTACAAAGCTTGGAAATGACCTGGTGGACAGTAATAGCGTCCTTGGGACGTGGGACCCAATGTGTTTATAAAACTCCTTTGGACATATAAGGGAATCAATGTATGTATTCTGTAGAAAGAAAACATACAAACAAGTGCAATCCGTAAACTGTTTAAAGGGTTATCAAATTACTTGGCTACCAACTAATATTTTATAGTTATAAAATTAGATGCTTAGACCTAACATTTATTTTATAATTTACATTACTATTCAATATATTAAATAATAAATGCATTTTTCTATCCGTAAGGCCTTCTTCAAAAATAAATAAAAATTTTGGGATTTGGAATTCGAACCTTGGAAAACATTGGAAGAAATTCGGTATTGAGACAAGTTGAATCACGGGGTAAGGTATTTGGGCACGCCACGATCGTGGCGGTAAGTCCCGTTTTTGAGGAGTGGCTGGAGAGGCGGCATGGCGCCCTCACTTTCCGGCTGACACAGGTTCTAACTGGCCACGGTTGTTTTGGCCAGTTCCTGTGTCGTATACGCCGGCAAGAGACGCCCGGTTGTCACCACTGCGGCGACTGCCGCGACGTTGTTGAGGACACGGCGCTGCACACTTTGGCGGTTTGCCCTGCCTGGGCATCGCAGCGCCGTGATTTGATCGCGGCAGTCGGATCGGTTGCCCTCTCGCTCCCGGCCGTAGTTCAGTCTATGGTCCGGAGTGAGAGGTCGTGGAACGCCGTCGCCTCCTTCTGTGAGGAAGTAATTTCCATCAAGGAGGCGGCGGAGCGGGAGAGGGAGCGTTTAAACCCTCTCCCCAACCGCAGAGCCGGGCGCCGGAGGGCGCGAGACGACCTCCAGCCACCCTGAGGTTTGACCTGGGGATGGCGGGCTTTGTGGGCCTGCCCGCCATCCGTTCAGCACCAGGTCCGAGAGGCGGCGTGCGTGTTCCCACGCGCGCCTCTGTGTCGAGTCCGTCTCCCCTCTAGGGGAGACAGTAGGGTTTTATGCGACGTAGTGCCTATTTTGGGTAGGTCTTTCGTGTAGTGGCCTGCCGTTTCATACGGCGGGCCGTAACCGCGGCGGGGTCGCGACCGCATGCGAAAGCGATTCGCGCGGCCCCGTCGATAGTGGTTTTGTCGAGGAACACCGTGGTAGGTTTAGTCGGTATTCCGGGAGGTACTTTACTATTATTTCCATCTTTCTTTTACCCCGGCGAGTCCGACATAATCCCTCCGCCCGCCCCCGCGGAGGGATATGCGTCATAGCATTCCGCCACGTAAAAAAAAAAAAAAAAACGGGGTAAGGTATTTGCATTTCAGACAAATACGAGTTAACTGAGCTGTTACCCGCATAACTGCAAATATTTTATATGTCTGCGTCACATTCGATTTTAAAATAAACTTTTGCTAAGTTTATCTCGTAATAAATCCCTTGTACTCGAAACGACCGCTGAATAAACCGGTTAAAAATAATCTTGTTAAATGTTTACGAAGCTAGTTTCAAAGCTGTATTGGATAGGAATGCTTGCTGTTTTCTTATTTTTATTTTGAATGGATTCGTATAGTTAATAATATAGTAACAAAAATCAATAGCGTTCGGAAATAGTGGCTGGCGTGGTAGTGGCTTTTACCTGGACCTAGCAATTAACCTAAATGTAATTTTAGTAACTAGAAAACTCACTAAACTGTAAAATTGTCTTCTGTTTACGCGAATGTTATTCATTGAAATTAAACAACTATATACGGATTTTATCGCGTTGTTTATTTAACACTGTACCTATTACATAATTTTGAAAACTGTTACACTACTACTACTATTGAATTTTACTAATTTATAAGCTAATAAAGTAGTAGTGTAACAGTTTTCGAAATTATGTAATAGGTACAGTGTTAAATAAATAACGCGATAAAATCCGTATATAATAGTTTAATTTCAATAAATCACTAAACTGTGACGTGAATGTTACTTTCTCATCTAAATTAATAAATGATTTTTGACTTTGACTATGACACGTTGAGTTCTTATCATGTGTGATCGAAATTTAAAGAATCTGGGATACCGTCTTATACTTTTAAACACATCGACAAAATAAGTCTTGTGGAATGTCTAGAGTAGCTTGTTTCAAAGCTAACTGTACTGGTTCGCTAGACTTGCTATTTCTTACTCACCCCTTATCACGTGTTGACCTAAAACTGTCACTGAGAAACATAGAACGGCACATACAGAACATTCTGTTTCTTTGGATATCCGCTAAGGCGATTGGCAGACGGGCGTTGTTTTATTTATTTCTGTTAAACCTTTTGCTGAAATATGTATTAAATATTCGAAATGGTAGCAGTACAAACCTACTGTGCTGCGAGAAGAAAAATGGTAGGTTAATGTTAAATTCGAAGCTATCACAGGAAGAGATCATATATATAATAATAATAATAATGTCCTCCAGACCGAATTTCGGTCACGGCGGACAATCTTAACGAAGACTGGCCATCTGCGCAGGAGATATTATAGTGCACAAGCGTGTGCGCAAACACAAGTGCACTCTCTGTTCCCTAATTCTCATGATCCGATGGGACGGTAATCCGACACGACCGGAGAGAGATCAGGCGCAGGACCAACGGCTTTACGTGCTTTCCAAGGCACGGGGGTGTCTAACACCGCCAACTTCCTAACTCCGGGCTGCTATTGAGATTTCTTAACAGAAAAACCCAATAACTTTATGTAGGCCCGACCCGGGATTCAAACCCGAGACCTCATGCACAGCAGTCGCATTCACTACCACTGCGCAATGGAGGTAACATTAAAAAATATAAATGTTTTAAAGATTCGTTTCTCAATCACGCGTAAACGCTAGAACTGTTTTGCTTCAAACTCGGCACACTTGTAGATCACGTCCTGGATTGACTGTAAGAAAATTTATATTCTAGTATTCGTGCCCTTGGGGTCCAGGCGAATAAACCTTAGCTTAAGATAGTATCTTGGAGAAAATAATATTCTATCTACAGTGGTGTTGATAATTTTGGTAATTTCAGGCAATTGCCGTTCACTAGTCTTTGAGTCAGCTAACGGTGTTAGTAAAATAAGGTTTAACTAATTGAAAAGTTTGATTATGTTATAATATTATACATTCTAACACAAAGGTTCAATCGCTAATAGTAAATTCACTAACCTATATATTTTGACGTACATAAGTGTTACGTTGTGACCTAAATGACTAAATTATTTTTGACTTTGAATAGCAAATCAGATGATCAGTCATCCAGTTAATGATATGCTTTAGAATAATTTGTGTAAAATACCATACGGTTTGAAGAAGCACAGCTGTTAAATAGATTGCTGGCCGAAATAAAAATGAAACGTGAACACAAATTAAAAATAAACTTTAGAAATATGTATGTGTATTGTATCTTCTAATACTGAAGAGGTAATTTTATTTTATTGTATTATTGTTTTTAACTTTGTATCTATACTAATATTATAAAGCTAAAGAGTTTGTTTGTTTATTTGTTTGGTTGAAGGCGCTAAACTTAGAAACTACTAGTTCGAATTAAAAAATATTTTAGTGTTGCATAGCCTATTTATCGAGGAAGGCTGTAGGTTATATAATATCAAGCTATGAACAAAAGGAGCGAAGCATCAATGAAAAAGGTAGCAAAAATGAGGGAAATGTGAAGCAGACGAAGTTGCACGCTTCAGCTGATCTCATTATAAGTGGACTATATGTAATGTTCTTATGAGAAATAAATTTCTTAAAGCCGAATAATAACTTCCATAGTCTAATCCGGTTATGCAGAAACACGTGGCACGTCTTGTAAAGGGTAGCTGTATGCCTTAAAAGCTTGATATACCAGGGGCAACATTCTCATGTTGTCGATCCTGCATAAAATAAGTCCCTGTTGACCAAAATACCTTTTACTGAAATCTCCAATCACTATTGTTGTGCTAGCTTTATGACATGGATCAGATAATTTAAAAATAATATTATCTATCCTACTTATATCCTGTCCCACAGCTGGGCACGAACGTATTCCAATTTTTTTTTTTTTTTTATTGCCTGGTTTGGCAAACGAGCAGGCGGATCGCCTGATGAACGAGGAGGAGTTACAAGTGCGTTGCCAGCCCTTTAAAAAGGAATGAAGGAGGGAAATGACAAAGGAAAGGATAGGAAAAGGATCCGGGTAACTGGGCCCCCCGGCTCTCTCACTCACCGATACGAAACGCAACAGTACGGGTACCGTTACTTCACGCCGGTATTCTGTGCGGGGTAGTACTACCCCGGTCGATCCGGCCCATTCATGCTGAAACCAGCGAGGATCTAGATAGATCATAGCTCACTACGCTGGCCTATTTGCAGTTAGTTGACAGATCTGACATATCGTTGAGAATAATATCTCAGACACGCAGGTTGCCTGACAATGACTGCCTGCATCGCTAAAGCGACGGATAATTAACATTGAGCAAGGACGTAACTTCGAAATCGCCGAGGTGTCTAAGAAATATATGCTCACAAGGGTGAACCTTTTAACAACCATTGCATTGACCCACAAGTCTACTCATTGATCCACAAAAATGTTAACAATAGACTCACGTTATAACCAAATCATAACCATAATATTTTGTATAGTATACTTGTCTGCTTAGCCGTCAAAGTATCACAAGCGTGGCGAAACACTTTGCTAAAGCTTATATTATGTAAATATTTACTGTCACCCAAAACGAATACTTGAAGATGGCTCTAACGAATCCTTTAAGTATAATAAAATTAATTAATTTACACAGTTAAGAGGGCTGATAGTCTCAAACTGTGTACTGTTTATGAACGGGGAACCGTCGGGCTAAGGCTGGGGTGAGACCCGCATTAAATACGGCTCTCGTCCGAGCTTAGACAACGTTGGAAGTAGCTTCAGACGCCACAGTATATTTTGACATACGAGATGGATAATAACGTGTTACCGCACATTTAGGACATAATGGTAATAAATAATAAATGCGTCTTATAATATAATATCAGTCCTGTATTAAACTGTCCCACAACTGGGCATGGGCCTCTTCACACTGTGAGAAGGGTTAGGCCATAGTCCACCTCGCTGACTTAGTCATTAGGCCTAGTTTTGTATATATATATAGAAAAAAGAAAGAGAAAGAAAAGATAAATCTCAGACATGCAGATTTCCTCACGATGTTTTCCTTCACCGTTAAAGCGAGCGATAAATAACTATTTAATACGCATATAACTTCGAAAACTCAGAGATGCGTGCTTTGGGTTCGAACTCGAGACCTCTGCGTGGCAGTCCAACGGTTGCCCGCTAGACTGCTTTGTTAATAAAGTATACCAAGTAACGTAGAATTCAAAAGTATTGTCCATTATATAAAAAAAACAATAATCAAAATTGAACCTTTAATGTTATAGAGACTATCGTTATTCAAATTTTATTTAATTTTTTAGTATAAGAAAAATGCCCATGTAGATGTAAGAAAATATAAGTATGACAGGCGTTCGTTTCACACCAGTGTAAAGCTTATATGTATCACTCCCATCTAGATAGTTGGTGATATGTGAACTGTGGGTGTCTTAATATTTCAGCCACATCTAACCAGCAGTGTTTTTAATTTAACGTAATAAAGAACACTACTATTACTGTTTGTTGGTTTGCAATTCATGTTGCTTCCCTACAGAAAAAGACATTAACTCTTAACCTAACCAGGAAAAAAACGGCGTGTCAAAAAAAGGTTTAACTGAATTATATTGTAGCCATTTTGTATTATTTTACGTTCCTGACACGATGATACAATATTTACTTGACGTTTAAATATGTCACATATAATTTATTCTATATACATAACCCGTTTTATTCCCACTTCTTATGTTTTTGAAGCAAAACCTTTCTTATTTCACTGTCATTGGATGGATTTTAGTATACGAACCACTTATATGTAATCAATTCCACACTAATACATACATATATCTATTACTTTCTCAAAGAACTCGCTCAGTAACGTGTTCCTAAGTATGTTTGATACACCTAAACATATCATATCGTTGACATAAATCCGTAATATTTCGTCTGAAAGCAAGAAAAACTAGAAAAATATACTTAAACGTTCCATCGGAACAAATTGGATTTTCTTTATAGAAGAAATGTAGATATTTAAATCTCATATATGAATGTAAGATATGTACTACATCAAAATTATATAGAGCCTTTGAATGTATAATACGAAGGATAATTTTCAAAACATGACGAAGATTCTCAGAAGTACTAATTTGCTTAATATTTTATTTCAATTTACCGACTGTCATAAAAATGTTGAGGGGAATATATGTCTTCACGAATGTCTAATTCTGAGAATAATAAAGCATAGCAAAATTGCCTGTATAATTGGCGACTGAGATAAAACAACCATCCATGAGAAGACTGAGTAGAAAAGCTCGCCCGGAAAGTAAAAATTTATTTTATGATGGTACAGTTAAACCAGATTGATTGAGCAATACCATCCTTTTACAGCAAAATGGCATTAGAGTAGTTATACTGCAACTATGTTACGTCGATAAAGTAAGGAATCTGATATTCTATAAAGAAAGATACTTTTCCCTGTGTTCGACAGAGTGAAAATCCTGGTATGGTAAGCGAGCATAAGCTGCGATAACCGCTTATTATTATGCGTAAGCTCTTCTTCCACATTTATTCTATTAAAGAAATTCTCGTAAAATATCATAGTATAGCAAAGAAATTAGCTCAGTAAAAAAATAATACAGGTAGCTTAAAAAAATTATATCGTCATAAGCTAAAACAAATTTTGACCATCCCATCAATCTACTCGTGATTTATTACGTACAGAAAATTCAGTATTTTGTCTGAAAAGTTATTAACAGTATCAGTATTATCAACCAATAAATAGTTTTCTATATGAATTTATTTGTGTTCAAATCGGGATATTTTTTATATATTGGATATCCTATGCGAACATTGTACTATTGCTGTCTACGCATTTTCGTAGCAAAGGCTACGGCGTAGACCCATCTAAAGAATTAAGCGATGTTGAATGTCGTAGGCGTTGCTGACCCCTGTTTATATATTCGGTCCTTTCATGCCTCGGAAAGCACGTTAAACCAGCGAGTCCGGTCGACGTGCGGACATGATTGTCATTTAAGATGGTCCAGAGCTGGAACATAGGTACATTTGTAACGTATGTACGAACTCGATTTAAATCTATATCGAATACGTGCGACAAACAATTGTCGTTTTCTTTTAAACTAGAAAATAAGACAAGAAAAGAGGGTGCCTTGTCCCTTTTGGTAGAGTCAACTATGTGCGCGCCATACCATAGCGTTGCAAATATCTAAAAATATACATCTATACATTTATTGTCACGCCTACATCTCCGAAGGAATGGGCAAACGTATGTACATATTTTACACTCCAGAGATACACACATATTTTGCGTGTTAAGTCTCACGTAATAAAAGGCAAGCCATGTCGTTTAAAGGGGGCAATGTCAGACATCGCGCTCCTACTTAGAATTAATTGACAGAAGAACCGAATAACACTTAGCCCGACTCCAGAAACGAAACCAACAATTTATACCGAGTAGACGCATTTGCAAAAAACGCAGCGATAGCCTAGTGGAAAGCCGTTTTTTTACTGGTTAGGTTAAGAGTTAATGTCTTTTTCTGTAGGGAAGCAACATGAATTGCAAACCAACAAACAGTAATAGTAGTGTTCTTTATTACGTTAATTTAAAAACACTGCTGGTTAGATGTGGCTGAAATATTAAGACACTCACAGTTCACATATCACCAACTATCTAGATGGGAGTGATACATATAAGCTTTACACTGGTGTGAAACGAACGCCTATCATACTTATATTTTCTTACATCTACATGGCCATTTTTCTTATCTTAGCTATAAATTTAGGCAAGATGCCTAAATTAATAGCTTAAAAATTTAATAAAATTTGAGTAACGATAGTCTCTATAACAAGGTTCAATTTTGATTATTGTTTTTTTTTAAATTTATAATGGACATAAACAATACTTTTGAATTCTACGTTACTTGGTATACTTTATAATAGTTTTATAGTCAAATTATGTAAGTTCAATATATCGTTTATTAACAAAGCAGTCTAGCGGGAAACCATTGGACTGCCACGCAGAGGTCTCCAGTTCGAACCCAAAGCACGCATCTCTGAGTTTTCGAAGTTATATGCGTATTAAATAGTTAATTATCGCTCGCTTTAACGGTGAAGGAAAACATCGTGAGGAAATCTGCATGTCTGAGATTTCTCTTTTCTTTCTTCTATATATATTTACAAAACTAGGCCTAATGACTAGGCCAGCATGGTGGACTATGGCCTAACCCTTCTCACAGTGAGAATAGGCCCGTGCCTAGCAGTGGGAAAGTTTAATACAGGGTTGATATATATATATATATATATATATATATATAACAAAGTTAGTAATTTTACTTTGCAAACATTTTTAATTACATTTTTCCCCCGTGCTGGAATTGTACAAAGGTAGAGTGTACCTCCGTCACCATATTTGGGTCACACACACATACACATACGAAAGGTATGAGTGTGTGTTATGTTTCCTGTGTTTATAATTCATTAATTTTATTAATAACCTGTCACAGGTTGCTGCCAGAAGGCCCGGGGAGGCATAATTACCGTATTTGGCAGGTGGGTTAATAATATAAACAGTAAGTTAAAAAAGTACTGTAGGGCTAAATATTTTTAGCCTTACAGTAGGTACTTTTATTGTTATCAATTAGTGGGTTTTACCTCGGTCGCTGTGGCAACAAGGATCGAAAAGACCTTTTTGTTTTAAAAAGGTATCTTATATCTTCCTTATAAAAGCGTTAACTATCGACTATTTTATATACCAATACCAATAAGTTGGTAAAGTTTGTGGACAGATATAAAATGTTGTAATTTTTTATTGTTTTAATTTACAAAAAAGAAGACTAAAGTAAGCCTGGTTGTATGCATTAATCTTTGTTCGGACGCTTTCAACTAGGATATAGTTTGTATGCTACAAATCCTGAAAGAAAGATTTGAACAAATTTAGAATTTCAGTCATAAGCGAGAACTCTCTGTTTATTTTTATTATTGCCTGTCAAAATGATTTCAGTCCAGACGATGAAAAGCAGTTGATAAAACCGCATGAGGTCAGCATTCCATACCCCATGTATTTGTATGTTGTATTGTTTTTGGTAAAGCCTTACATTTTAAAGTTAATTTTAAGATATATATTATTCAAGGGGATGCCTTGTTAGCGCAGTGGATGCGACTGCTGTGCATGTAGTCTCGGGTTAAATTACCAGGTCGCGTAAACTGTTTTTGGATTCATTGAAAAAAATTAAAAATATAAATAAAAAATAATATAAATATTCATTCTTTACTAATTTTAAGCAAATTTTAATAGTTTTAATAATTTAACTAGCTTAAAATTAGTAAAGTTTAAGAGTAGTATATTAGTGTAACAGTTTTCAAAATTATGTAATAGAGTGTTAAATAAACAACGCAATAAAATCCGTATATAGTAGTTTAATTTCAATGAATAACATTCGCGTAAACAGAAGACAATGTTATGTTTTTGGATTTTTCTAACCAGACATTCTTAATAGCAACAAAGTGCTGGTAACAAATACTAGTGAAAGGTAATATGCTATTACGCGAGTTTTAGAAACATAGTTAGCTAAATGTGGATGTACACATATGCTCGCCTTTGGGGATCTATGTCTCACACTTATGCGTGGGACTATCTATGTATTAGAGGGTCAACTAACGAATACATTTACTTTTGTTCTTTGTACGTAAATTACTTCACCCATCTTTTACTGCCGATATATTTAGAGAGATCAATAAATGACCATGAAAAACCAAGAAAGTCCGAAACATTTTTCATCCATTTTACATTTAATCTTCCTTTTATGAAACAAAATGTCAGTTCATTTAACATAATAAGCATTCGGCACTCAAATTCGACATTATCAATTCAGGTCAGGTAAAGGTGTGTCAACTTCAAAATGTTCATAGCGATTACGCGATACCTCGAGCGTACGTACTAAGCTTTAGGGTGATTGCAGACAGTCTAGTATAAAGCGGGTTGGATCTGGTTAAAGCCTAATAGTGACGTAAATCCGTGTAACAGAAAGATGACGTCTTAATTGTCGTAAGTTAACTGTTCTGTCTCCTGACTTCTGAGCGATGTCTTTTATAAGTTGACTTAAGAAAATGTAGTCTGGATGACCGTTGATTTAATATTTATAATACACTGTCGCGTCTTTGTTACTAAGGTGCTGGTAAAATAACTAATTACTCGTTTTAAAAAGTGGGCAGCTAAAGTAAGATAACGCCATATTTCCTCTTTAATTAAAAAGTACCCTTATTTCTAGGATAATTTAGTTATTTGGTATAGTTTTTGTGTGGTTCCTAAGAATATTAATAGTATTTAGCACACAAAGGAATCATAAAGCATTACAGGCAAAAAAGCAATGTAAACGTCTTATACAAAATAAAATAAATCACCCAGTTAATCGTGTATATCCCCTAATTCAGTTATAGCGATATTGATCACCACATAAAATATTTATGCACACGTCGGACCGGATCTAAATTCGAATGTGTGCAATGTGCCTAAGTTTAACGGTTAAGTCAGGGGTCGCGAGCCCGCAATTTCCTGTAACAGAACCTCGTCGACGCGACCGCTTCCTGTTGGAATGGACAATACGTTGCGGTTTTAATTTAAAAGCAGTTTTTACTGACGTAACTCAGCCAGCATTGGAGAGCGCATATTGCGATGTTCCCGACTTCCATCCTGCAGCGGAGGGAGTATTATGGTAATGCTCTCTCGTTTTCAACGGTAATGAGAACTAGGATTTATTTGGTTGAATTTTCAGTAGCTGAAAAATGTTTCGTGTTTTGGAAGTTGTTTTTTGTGGAATCTGTTATGCAATGTTTTTGTTACATGACATCGTTCCTGTAAAGCTTAAAATGAAAAATGTAATAACGTTTTATGCAATAGCCTCGATAGTTCTAGTCTAGATTAAAAACTAGTGTTAGACTGGATGTATAGGGCACTCGTTTAAGATACGCAATTAGCACGGCACATGCTTTAATATATGTAGTTAAAATGTTATATTAATAAAAGATAAATAAAAAAGTATGTGTCGGAACGGCAATACTGTTAGTTGTGACACTAGCACCATTTAGTGACACAGAAAGGCATTAAGGCAGAACGTCAGCGACATCTAGCGGCGCTGGCCGGAGTCTACGAGGCGGCGCGAGGGGCGAACAGAGCTCAGTCTACGCGTTATCGTCGACCAGTGCATACCTCTTAGGAACTGTCTCGCGTTTCATAGAGATAAGTGCTCCTAGTGTGAAGTAGTTGTTAGTTGAATTCGAATACAAGTTATCTGACTACCTACGTGTTTTCTATTGATTGAAACCAACATTTCCCACTGCACGCCCACGTGCTTTGATTCTACAAAATGGCTGATAAGGATGGGATAAAACGCTGCCAATCCCACATATGTGCTTTCAAGACATTCTCTTATGGTTTATATTCCACAATGACATAATAACTTATTGCAATCATATGTAGGGCCACACATGTCGTATGTATCGAAACGCTTAAGCATAGCTTTTTGTTAACAAACTGTGCTTAGGGCCCAGATGACATTCTACTCGACCAGTTATCCGATTCACTATCTAAATTAAATTAAAATAATGTTTGAATGTAGTTCTTAAGTTAATAATTTAAAATATTTACATGAATGTAACATCAGTATTTTATGAAGTAAAGATACATTTATGTAAATTGTTAGATTCAGGAAAAGGCTTTTGCCTATGTGAAAGATACCTGCAAGAAAATTACCGTCTGGTCCACGATTACGCTTACGCATTTTCTTTATGTGTATATATATATATATATATATATCAAATTAATATTATAGTAGAAAATCCAATAACTTTTTGCTGGATTGAACCGGGATTCGAACCCGAGATCGACACCATGCACAACAGTCGCATTCCCTACAGGTGGTGGACTTCAGTAGAGAGTTACTGAAGTCCACCACCTCGATTGCTGATATTGCAAAAGTGGTATACTACTACTTCCACATTGTACCAATATTATTTTGAAACATGAAATAAAACTAAATTTGCTTACAGTATGGCACATTACAGTAGGTTGGTATACTTAATAAGTTTAAAGAGAGACTAAATTTATTGGAATATGTTTGACATGTGAAGTTTTATTAATTATTAAAATTAAACTAATTATATATTTTATAGCAGCAACAGTTTTTGCTCGCGGTTTTACCCGAATAAATCCAACGGAAACGCATAACAGAATATAAATTATTAGTTCTGTTCAAATTCATGTCAGATGTATTAAAATAGTTTGATATGTGGTTAGTATTATGCTTAGGTTATGATGGAACATACACTCTGCGTAAATGTACCAAAAACAAAACAAGAATAAAAAAATAATATATATACAGGTTGTTCGGTAATTAATGGATAACCTTGAAATGTCTTATAGTACAACTGAAGTCAGTTCAGAAAAAAAAAAAAAAATGACAAAGAAATATATTTTAAAAAGTGCAAGCTATATTAGCATGGTATACTTTTGACTGTTTATCTCTTAGCATAATTAGTGTTTAATAATAAAACAACAAAAAACCGATGGATTTCATTCATTTATGGTCGTAGTATACAAGAAAGTTATACATGGTAATTAAAAAAAAAACACATATCTCAGGTAGTAGTTAGGATAGACTTTTTTATATTTTCTTCTGAATGGCCATCAGTTCCACTATAAGACATTTCCAGGCTATCCATTAATTACCGGACACCCTGTATATAGATTATCCTATGTTTTAATCTAGAACATAGTCTATCTGTACGCCTCGTTTAATCCAAATGCGTGAAATATCATCCAAATATCTCCAAAAACTTGACATTAATAATATTAGTAGGAAGATATCTTTAAAATTATAATGACTATGAGCTAATTCTAGCGAATCCATTGGCATATATGTATTATTAAAATTGTAGTCTTAACCCTTTCCCTGTCCCGTGATAGACACAATAGAAAATCTATCGTTATGTATCATATGTGATTCTTCCGACAGAAAACCTGTTAATATGACATATTTTATGACAGAGGAAAATATTTCGACTAGGAGTGATTATATAACATAGTTGATAAATTCTCTTTTATAATCTAATCAAGCATTAATTTGTCAGCGAGCATGAGTGCCTAGTCTGTTGCAATGAATAGGTACGTCAGGGAAATTGTCGTGTCATGGTTCGTGTTCGCATTCAATGGTCTGTGGAGTGACGTCATAGCTGTAGTGATGTCGAGAATATGGAGGGGAATGCATAGGCTTTTAAATAGAGCAAATGTCTTACATTTATGGATGATATGGAAGTTTTAATTTTGCTGGCATATGAGATATTGGCTGTTAGTGGTTTGATGCTGAAGTTTACCACGGTAGTAATATCATTTTAGGATAGAATATAATATAGTACTACAATAACAAAGGTGTAATCGCATACATTGTCTAGATTTCATTTATAATAAACTTTGGTACCGCAGCGATAGTAAATGTGATTGTTGTGTGTTCTTTGGACCTATATGGTTTGAGTACTAGAGCCTCGCTGATTTCAGCATGAAAGGGCTGGCTCGACCGGGAAAAGACTACCCTCTCACAGAATATCGACGTAAAATAGCAGTATTTCTATTGTTGTGTTTCGTTCGGTGAGTGAGAGTGCCGGAGGCCCAATCAACTTTTTTTCCTTCCCAATTTTTTGGCAAAGGAAGCGTCCTTTCCTAAAGCATCGGCAACGCGCAAGTGATGCCTCTGGTGTTGCAGGCGTCCATAGGCTACGGTGACCACTTACCTTACTTAGCTTACTTGGGCCGTAAGCTTGTTTGCCATCTTAGTTGTATGAAAAAATCTGTTCTTTGTAATCTATTTTTTGTTCATAAAGTGAGATAAAGTATTTATCTTTTCGAAATTGTCAATATTGCGGGGTTTTTGCCATACACGGTAGACGGTACTAGGCTCGTCAATTATTATGTAGGATCTAAAAGAAAGATGGCTCGAAATATGTGTAATACACCAGTACTGATCCCCAGGAATATAGACATGACAATATATTATATATAAGTACTTTATGATTAAAAGTTCAATTTCTATTATTGTGACAATGGCATTCCGCACAATAATAACCTAACCTACTTCTTGCCCCTCTTACTAGATAATCTGCTCACATCTTTGTTACTTACATTTGGCGGTGTTAGACACCCCTATGCCTCGGAAAGCACGTAAAGCCGTTGGTCCTGCGCCTGATCTCTGTCGTGTCGGATCATCGTCCCATCGGATCATGAGGGTTAGGGAACAAAGAGTGCACTTGTGTTTGCGCACATACTTGTGCACTATAATATCTCCTGCGCAGATGGCCAGTCTCCGTTAAGACTGGCCGCCGTGGCCGAAATTCGGTCTGGAAGACATTATTATTATTACATACATACATACGCCTATTTCTCAAAAAGGTAGATTACAGATTTCTATTGCTATGAACCTGGCATACCATCATCCTTTTTCTTTCATTATGTTCTTTAATCTCCTCGATGGTTAAGGATACTCTTAAACTGGTTTTCCTCCAGAATATCTCCGATGTGGTCCGATCACTTTTGCTGAGGTCTTTGCTATCCAGCTGTTTTATTTTCTGTCTCATCATTTTGTTATCTATTCTTTCCTCATTTCGAACTACTGTCTCATGCATGTCTCCTTCAATGTTCCTTAATTCATTTCTCCTTTCACAGCACAACGCTGTCTTAACGTGTACAATTTCTCATTATATCATTTTATATCATATACATATTTGTAAGACGTTGTATACAAGGTACCCAACATAAGGCAACACCACAAACATTTTGGCTAACCTTAACATAAGATGTCCGGTCTTTAGTGGGAGTTGGTCTGAGAGGTACTCAGTATTTACGTACCGAATCTAAGTAGTCATTAAGTATGACAATGATCTTCGTAAAACGGGATGGCTTCCTGTTTTGCAAACCATCTTAATTATCTTTAGAGGTAGTACTTAAGCAGCTAAGTGCAATACTTTGTCTTCCTGCTTAGTTTCTGTTTTGTTCGCTTTAGTTTGCCATCCAACTATTAAAGGTAAATGTGAAAGGATGTTTAGATGTTTTGTTTCATACTGTGTTTTTGACTGCACGGATTGCTTATTGTTTTATATAGTGGTAGTGTTGTGGGTTCGATCCTTACATGGGACAAAAATGTATGTGCCACATAAATAGTTTGCCAGAATCCAGGTGATTTTTGTATGTACTTATACAGGGTGTCCGGTAAGTAATGGATAACCTTGAAATGTCTTATAGTAGAAATGATGGCTGTTCAGAAAAAAATAATGAAAAAAGAAAATATCAAAAAAGTGCAATAGCTAGTCATACTTTGGACGGTCTATATATTAGCATAATTAGTGTTTAATAATAAAACAACAAACAACCGATGGAAATCATTAATTTATGGTCGTAGTTTACAAGAAAGCTAAATAAATTTAAAAAAACCTAATATCTCAGGTAGCAGTTAGGATAGATTTTTCATATTTTTTTCTGAACGGCTATCAGTTCTACTATAAAACATTTCAAGGTTATCCATTAATTACCGGACACCCTGTATATTTATAAACTTTCTTGTGAGAGTGAATAGTATTATCTCTTATACCAAATAACGAGAGCCCCAAAAATTTACATTACATTACATTTAAATTTACATAGGTTAGTACTAACCTAGACGAAGTGACCATTGAAACTACTTCGCCATCTAGTACAATCCCTGTAAACTGTTTCAATAAATATATCTTGCTATTCTAACACAAAAAGGTACTTAAATTACAAAGATTTCAGTCACAGCAACAATTTAAGACAAACATTGAAGTCCGTTTTAACTTAACCTTCTGTTTACAACACCGACCATTGTTCAGCGTCCTCACTCCACCAAGGTTTTATAGCAAGTTGAATGTCTTATTTGACCTCGAGATTGTCCCAAGCAATTTTGTATTGTTTTTTATTGCGATACAAGGACAAACGAAAAACGATCCTAAAATAAAAGTTATGTGAAATAAGTCTATTGTTCTGAATCCGTTTCAAATTAATGTTTGTAACTGGAGTGATATATAAATTTTAAAAAATACGAACACGTGAACTCAAGCTAGTACTTCGAATTGCGAAGTCTTTTGCGAATTTGATACTACTTATAAAGTAAGGTATCGTTCTTGCAACCGCGTGGTCGTTTTGTAGGTTTCATACCACCTATGGACTAAAGTATCGTTCTTGCAATCGTGAGATAGTTTAGTGGGTTTGATACCACCTACGGAATAAACATACTTGAAATAATTGCGAGGTATAAATTAAAGTATCGTACTTGCAATAATTGCGAGGCCGTTTTGCAGGTTTGATACCACCTATGGACTAAAGTATTATACTTTCAATCGCGAGGTCGCTTTCCGGTTTTAATATCACCTATTGTATTCTACTGTCACTGAATATCGACGTAAGGCAGCAGTGTTTGTACTGTTGGATTTCGTTTAGTGACTAAGACCGTAATTTTTCCCTGCATTTTCCTTTCCCATTTCCTCTGTCCCCTTCTCATAGGCTACAGTAACTTCTTACTTCATGCAGCAGACCATCTGATTCATTATTACCCGTCTTATTAATGATAGGCTACTAGGAAAGTAATACTACTTGCCCACCAAGGTCACCACAGAAGAAATTATTTGAATAACCTTAAGCTGTTGTGTTTATGTAGTATAGAACAAAAGAAAAACAAATGCCTGACATCTTTTCCTTCTTTACTCCGACTTACTTATAATAATAATAATAACAGCCCTGTATTAAACTGTCCCACTACTGGGCACGGGCCCCATCTCAGTGTGAGAAGGATTAGGCCGTAGTCCACTACGCTGGCCTAGTGCGGATTGGCAGACTTCACATACGAGAACATTATGGAGAACTCTCAGACATGCAGGTTTCCTCACGATGTTTTCCTTCACCGTTTAAGCAAGCGATAATTAACTATTTAATACGCATATAACTTCGAAAAGTAAGAGATGCGCGCCTTGGGTACAGACCTCGAGACAGTCCAACGGTTTTCAAATAGGCTACTTGCATAAAAAAAAATTAACTTGAATCCAGGCACGGGTAATAGCAATCAAAGAACAAAAAGTTGATGAAAATGACTATTCCACTCTCAAAAGAAATTTGTAGTATAACAAATTTCTTTTGCGAAATTGTGTTACAAATTAATTTGATTTTTGTGCGCGTAAACCTAAGACTACTATGTCACCAATACCTCTAGCACATACTGATACCTACTGTTACACCCGTTAACAGTCCGCTAGCATTCAATAAAACGATCGTATGTATCACTGAGAGCTAAATGTTAACTTGACTGAGTTACGAAATAGCGCCGCTGCGCGTTGTTTGAGCGTAAGCTCATCTATGCAAGGCTTACATGGCAGCAAAATAGTGTGGGTAGTATAGGTTAGCATTTAGGTAACAAAGTATCTAACACTTAAATACACACACACAAGTTAATACGTTAATTCAGACAGTCAAGCTGCTCTCAAGGCTCTGGACTCGTGTAGGGTGGACGCCAGACTGGTCCTTAACTGTGTTAAGGCCTTAAACAAACTTGGCAGGAAGAACACAGTCAGACTAGTGTGATGAATTAGCCAGAAAGGGCTCGGAGCAACTGTTTGTGGGCCCCGAGCCATTCGCGGGACTCTCTAAGAGCACCGTCAAGGCAGCTTTGAATGCATATGGCAATGATAAACACAGGCCACAGTGGATGACTCTTAGGGGTCTGGAACACTCCAAGAAATGCATTGCAAACAGAGCCACAGGCTTCACCCAGAAGTTCTGCGGGTATAACAAGAGCCAAATACGCCTGCTCACAGGAGCGTTCACTGGCCATTTTGGCACCAACGAGTTACTGTGCAGCTTGAGATTGGCACACAATTCGATCTGCAGAGCCTGTGGTGAACAGGACGAGTCCATATCACACCTACTATGTGAATGTGACGCGTTGGCCGGATTGAGGATGGGTCTGATGGGATAGGTATATCCAAACCCTGAAGACTTGAGGCTTCTCCCTCTAAAGTGTACGCTACGACTGATGCAGTACATTCATAGGGAGATAGCAAAGGGATAAATCTTGGCCGACACAAAAGATCCCAATGGGTCGAAGTGTCGCCGGTCTGTACTGACTGACACATAAGATAAGATAATACGTTAATTGACGTATTTTAAATACTTATGTTGAATTGAATCTGAAGTAAATAGCTTTTAGAAAATAAAATAAGCCACTATAAAATTAGATCTAACTTATTACTAGACGCACATAGGGATTATAATTTTAATATTATGATCTGATCAATAAATAAAATTAATTAATTTTAAAAATATTATTTTAATTTGCTATCGAAAAAGTGGCTCTGAATTTTTACGAGTGCTTAATTTATTTCTATGTGTACTTAAAATAAATTACACAAAACACACAGGGAGTCGGTTCACACAATATTAAATATATAAAATACTCTTCATTATTGAAGAGTATTTTATATACTTAATATAAATATGTTATATGTTTGAAAATTGCATTTATTTTTAGTAGCGGTGCATTATAATTGATCTACTTTACACTATGCACAACAATTCCAAGCTATTGTTGTATATACAAGGTTAAATAATATTAAACATACTTACAATAATATATAGCCTCCATCAGACATAAAAATTGGTTCACAAATAAAATAACAGCATTCTTAAAAACCTCATCTGTATCGCGTGTGTCGTATATGCGACTTATCTCACCATGAACCGGGAACATTGTCCGAATGTAACAATACGGGCACAATAGCCTGATATGTTTGAAAACTGAAAAGGTTGTATTTACAATACATTGTGGATACCCGTGAATGAATCTGAATGTCCCCTAATCACGCCTCGATACAAAAGACTTGGAAGAATGCGTTACTTTATATAACCGAGAGCATCTTTTGTAAAAGCATTAGGGAATACGAGACGTTTGTTTCTTTTGAAATAGGAATTGATTTTGTTGGCTTTATTTAAAGGTCTCTTGATTTGACCTTTATGTTCTGAATACAATGTAGAAGTGATACAGATACGGTGTTGCTTTCATTTGCAATTAGAGATATTGCTTCTTTCAAAATGATTATCAGTTAATTTGATTGCAACAGCTGCGGAAAAGATAATCTCTCAATCGTTCTCTTTACTCTATGGCTTAGTGTTGATACATTATTTTAATCAAGACTTTTTATTTTCATAAAGTTTGATTTCAGACAAATCACATTGCTAGAAATCTAGTTAAGAATTAATATTTCAGTTCACCTGTGTCATATTAGAGTTGTCATCAGATTGGGTTCCAAATTAATACTGCCAGTCTTCTGGGCACTTATCTTATACTTATTTACTTATTTGAGTGATGCTGAGAAATTTTACGACGCTGTCTAAACCAGCCATGCATTATAAAATTGTTGGTACCTTTTTGTTTTTCATGTATATATACTATAACAACATACATGTACAATAACGTATGTCTGTATATGATTATAATAAGTTACATATCAACGTAGGAAAACGTATTTGTTGTAAGCCTCAAAAAATCGAAAATACGTTTTTACATCATTTTATCGGAAAAAAATACTGCGTTGAATGGTCTGGGTCTCATATTTTTACAACGAAACATTAATCAATTACGCCGTAAGATTTTTGAACAATATAAGTGTCTTCTTTGCTGTAAGTCTTCCAAAAACGAGTATTTTTATGTATTAGTTGCTTACGGCTTTATAGCAGCAGTAGCTCAGTGAGGAGACCAACAAACTGCAATACAGAGGGTCTCGGGTCCGAACCCACGTCGCGCACCTCTGACTTTCGGAAGTTATATGACCTGCTCCGTGCCTCAGAGAGCCCGTTAAGCCGTCGGTCCCGGCTCCCATGAACATCTATGGCAGTCGTTATTGGGAAAGTCAGTACCCTCTAATATCCTGACACTGGTCTAGCCTTAGGGTATCGTTAACCTTCGGGTTGTGGAGGTCAGGTGGCAGCCGCTCCGTATAAAAAGTGATATCCAGTCAAATCCGGTTAGACTAGAAAAAGCCGACCCCAACTGACTTGGGAATAATAAAAAGCTAAGGAGAAAAAGTTGTTTACGGCATTCTTGCGGTCAGCAAATCTTTCAAACAAAAGCTTAGGCCATTTTCATGGGATGAGTTATTTTTTTTAATACCAACACTTACATCATTGTAGTGGTTCTTAATAAATGGCAAAGATATTAACTACTTTTATCAATACGTATTGTAATAACTAAAAGTCAGTTAATACAAATAAATAGCATTTATTTTAAACATAATTCAAGATAACACATTTTTGGCAGAAATTATGTAGCAACTGCGTGATACAATGTTGCAAAAGAATTTCTTGACCTAGACCATAATAATAAAGCAGTAGACCGCCTACCAGATAGATACTGATGAAGAGGATTGAATATTTTAGATCTTTAATAATTTAAATGTTTCTATTTAATACATATGTAGAAGATGAAAATTTTTGCTAGGTTAATCTCAAGTTCAAGATATTGTTTTTTTATAAATAATGCATTTCTTCTTATAATTTAATTTTGTTGAGTTATTGTACCAATTAGGTTTCTTACACGAAGCAGTGTATAATATAATTACGTTTTGAAAGTTTACATTAAATAAATAAACATAATTTTTTTTTACGAATAGGAGGCAGTAAGCCTCCTATTCGTAAAAAAAAATTCATTTCACACATTTAAAACATTTATATCAATGCAAGATAATTCTTCACTATGGCTTACATCTAAACAGGTTTACTTAAAAAAATAAGTATGTCATTTACAACATTTTAAAGTTCTAAGCATAATAAAAATATTTTGGTGCCGTAGAAAATTCCTTATAACCTTATAAGGAATTTACATTTTATAGAACTGTAAAAAAAATTCGTTTGCTGTAAGCCACAAAACCACTGGTAATAATTGACTTAGAAGGATATCTTTATAGCTACATCATGTTCCTACGATTTCCCCGCCTGGGCATCGCAGCGCCGTGATTTGATCGCGGCAGTCGGATCGGTTGCCCTCTCGCTCCCGGCCGTAGTTCAGTCTATGGTCCGGAGTGAGAGGTCGTGGAACGCCGTCGCCTCCTTTTGCGAGGAAGTGATTTCCATCAAGGAGGCGGCGGAGCGGGAGAGAGAGCATTTAAACCCTCTCCCCAACCGCAGAGCCGGGCGCCGGAGGGCGCGCGATGACCTCCAGCCACCCTGAGGTTTGACCTGGGGGTGGCGGGCTTTGTGGGCCTGCCCGCCATCCGTTCAGCACCAGGTCCGAGAGGCGGCGTGCGTGTTCCCACGCGCGCCTCTGTGTCGAGTCCGTCTCGTCCCTCTAGGGGGGAGACAGTAGGGAATTTTTGAGAGAGCCTGCCGTTTCATACGGCGGACAGAAACCTCGGCGGGGTCGCGACCGCATGCGAAAGCGATTCGCGCGGCCCCGCCGATAGTGGTTTTGTCGAGGAACACCGTGGTAGGTTTAGTCGGTATTCCGGGAGGTACATTATTTCTTTTCCATCTTTCTTCTTCTACCCCGGCGAGTCCGACATAATCCCTCCGCCCGCCCCCGCGGAGGGATATGCGTCATTGCATTCCCCCAAGTCAAAAAAAAAAAAAAGAAAAAAAAAAAATTCCTACGATTTATAGTTTTTGAAAATGTTTTTTTCTAACTTCAGATAAGTTTTTTGGCTCTCTGGTGAACATTTTATGTTTTGAAGCTTACAGCGAATACGTTCTCCTATGTTGATATAAGCGTTGTATATATTTGTAAATGGATTGGCTTCTAATTATAAAAGAAGAAAGATGTTTATTTATATTAATTCAGCAGTATTGACCCGTGACCAGTTTACAGATGTGATGACGATCTGAAACCTTTATCCATATATTATCCCTTTAATAAATCATTCACGTAGCAACCGAACTTTATTACGCAACCCGTCGTTGTTTGTCCACTACGAATAAATATTCAAAGAATACATATCACACGTTTTATGTACGTAACGATAGGGCTACCAATGTTTATTGTGCTAACATTTCTTTAGAAGTGCACGGAAACTTTTTGGTACTGTTTGGTTTATACCACTTCCAGTTGATACTCCATACTCCAGGTAGGCTGTAATTAAAATGTTTATATCGTTTATCCATTACTAGGCTGTGTATTCTAATACGAACGTTCATGATTTTTAACTTTCTAAAGTATATCGGCGATTTTCATTCTTCACGTATTTAAAAAAAGAACAATTTCATTACATTTATTTGCATAAGACATATTTTCTTTTCTACAATAATAACGTCGTTAACTGCTTAATACAAATAAAAAATACATGATAATTTAAATAACCCATAATCTGATTATTTTTTTTTGTTTCTGGTGTGGCCGGTTTTCTAATATCACCAAAATAATTAAAACAAAATGTTAAATAATTATCCTAAGATTGAAGACGAATTTTACTTGAATTGATTTGAAATTAAAAGTGGGTATTCATAAAATTCTCAGACTTTAATTATCAATTAACACAGTACGCACACCAAAAGCGCTCCTATTACTTACACACTCTTTGAGCTCAGAGACCCAAAGTGCATATTGGTCTCATATACGAGAGAGCGTCATTTCGATCTTTAATCGTTTCTCACCAGTCGTTGACTGACAGCTTAACCTATTGAACGTTTAAGTATTGTATACAGAGGTTAATGAAAATTACTAATAACTGTTCACCCGTGTCTTTACGTCATACTTAACAATTATTGTGCTACCACATTGTACAAAACCTTATTCCTTTTTGCGGTGAGAGGCGTTTTGCATTCACTTTGCCGCCCGTAAAACGCCTCTTACCACACCGTATGTTGTTGGGTTACGCTGCTATGGCTTGCGATTAGAGCAACCAATTTTAATATTTGTATATTTTTAAGGAAAAATAATGAATAATGAAAAGTTTTTAAGATATAAAAAATAACTCACTGTAAAAGGTTATAGTATTTTCCATTTAATCCTGTCTAAGTTGCCAACACTTAAAAATAACCTTTTACGTGCAAATTCTAAGATGTAGCAGCCCTAGCCAGGAAGCTATTTCTTAGAGAGAGGACATTTTACGAGCAACGTTTGCATGTTTAGCCATACATCTGTTTATCTGTTACGTATTTATTGCACCAATAACTCAGGGTACGGCTATCAGAAGGGGTAAACACATAAGTTTGGTTAGATATGTGGGTAAAAGAAAAATGGGTATAGAATTGTGGGTTTCGAACGTGAGGCTTTTGGAAAACAAAGGTGCATGGCAGACCCATGGGTGTTATATAAAAGCCTAAAACATTGCTGTAGGAAATGTATAGCGCCATGTCGAAGCTTTGTGGAACTGATTTGTTTATTTTGGTCAGTGGATAGCAGAAGCTATTAAATATGCAATAGTTCTTTTTTAGTCTCGGTTCGCTATTTTTCCTAGCATTATAATATTAGGCGTTCCCTGATTGGAATACAGAATTAATCTTTCCATTTTATGTACATACACATTTTGTAGCCTATATTCTCGAAGGAGTAAGCAAAGTTGTTTTACGTTCACATTTCGCAGGCTATGTCTTTAAAAGCTACGTAATAGTGGCGAGGCTTCTTACCGTATATAGGGCTCGAATTATAGCAGTTTTCTTGAATTTTTCTATTAGTGACTGTTCAACAGCACTGAGCCTAGATTATGTAGACTTAGACAGTAATAGAGTTCTCTGTCCTCTATAACGTGACTATTTATTGAAAAATGTGAGCGTAATACAGCTCTCTTTATCCTTCTGGGAATTAATAGTCATGAGTCTTCGTATGTAAATATAACCACACATTAATTAATATTAATATTCTACCACATACACACAACACAATTTAAACAAACTAAGCAGAGCTTGTACTATGGGTACTAGACAATGGATAAACATACTTATATTACTTTTTTTTGTAAATACATACATATTATACAAAGAAACACCCAGACCAAGACAAACATCCATGTTCATGCACACAAATGTTTGACTTGTGCGGGAATCGAACCCGCGACCTCAGACGTGGCAGTCGGTTACACTAACCACTACGCCATCAACATCGCCATATTATATCATTAATTAGGTAACAGCTGTTATTTAATTTTGTTCATTTCACGTTTAATTATATAAATACGCTCTTGTACAATCGATGAACAGGTGAGTCGTTAATAATTCGATTATTCCAATCGCTGCTACAGAAGCGTATTGTATTAATCACTTACATATTGACAATAACTAATTAATTAATTAGTATAATACCTAACTATATTGAACATAATAAAAGCTGCACTGATCGTACGATTTAACTGTGGTTTCTACTATATATTTCGGTTAATTAGGTGACGTTATGTTTCTAAAGCTAATGTGAAAGCCACAGAGATAACTCATTGAAGAAACGAGAATATTACAAAACAGGTTAAATTACTGTATATTTTTGTAGGTAATTCTTACCAAAGATTAAAATCAATTTTTAATATAATATGAGCATCATGATACTGTGTTGATCTATGATTTAAATATTTGCTTATTACAAAAATAATTATACAGGGTATCCGGTAATTAATGGATAACCTGGAAATGTCTTATAGTGGAACTGATGGCCGTTCAGAAAAATATGAAAAAATCTATCCTAACTACTACTTGAGATGTGTTTTTTTTTTAATTACCATGTATAACTTTCTTGTATACTACGACCATAAATTAATGAAATCCATCGGTTTTTGTTGTTTTATTATTAAACACTAATTATGCTAATAGATAGATAGTCAAAAGTATGCTATGCTATAATAGATTGCACTTTTCAATATATATATTTTTTCATTTTTGCTGAACGGCCTTCAGTTCTACTATAAGACATTTCAAGGTTATCCATTAATTACCGGACACCCTGTATAGTCTTGACTATTACCATCCATTTAATACACAATTTATTACAGAAAACACTGCACGTCCGGAAAATCTAATCCGACACATGCATGTTGCATTAAGTATTTGCCTTAGTTTATTAAAATGGCTCTCTCTTTTGAATTTCCAAATATTGAAAGGATCTAAGCCTCATCGTGTCATCATCATTTCGATCTCCCCATCGAATCGAACGTCGAACGTCTTACGACACCCAATTGGTATCTACGTAACCCAATTACTGAGGTTATAACCAACAAAGCTTACAATCAAAGTCTTGTTTTAAGACAAATATGATTAAATGTGTGTTCTTAGTTTTGATTGAACATGTTGTTGTAATGAGTACTCGCGGTGTTCAAAACGTGACGTAGATAGATAACACCCGCTTATAAAGCGGGTGTTAAAGGTTACCACACAAATCAGTTTTGCTCAGATTTTCTTCGAAATCTTTGTAATAAGAAAATGGGACGCAGAAGACGAAGTGTGCGGCTTTTCATCATTTTTATTTATATCAAAATTATTTACTTATTACGAATTCCAGTTGCTTTTATGGATAAATTCAAGTGGAAAATATTCTTTTCGATTACTTTTCAATATGCAAAGCAAAGCTGTTATGGATCACAACCTTGTTTTAGATTTTATTAATGACAGCCCTATATCCGAATAAGCCTTATTATCATTAAATATAAGGCGATGTCATAGCTGCTTTTTCGGTTTATGAAATTTCTTATACTGAATATAAATATTTTTTTAAAAGAAAAATATATTTCATTTACCTAAATTATTTCATTTATGTCAATTAAATATATTTTTATTTTAAACAGAATTATTACCTTTTTTAAGAGCAATATGCCATGTAGATTTTTTTTTATGACCTGAACAAATTCTAATCAAACAGACACTAGATTTAACAACGAAACATAAGGTTTAAAACTCATACCAGTAGATATTTAAATTTTCAATGCACTTTTAGAATGCCGATATTGTACGATCCTATATTACTATATAAGATTAAATTAAAAACAATGAATTTAATGATTGAGAATGCTTCACCTTGGCCTGATAATTGTTTTGTTTGCATTTTTGGTATATATTTACGGGTACAGTCTGTTGAACTGATCAAACTATAGACCTGAAGATAACGCTAGCGTTGGAATAAAATTACTAACTCCTGCGATTTTACAGCTTAGTATGACGATGTATTAGTATTTCAACTTTTGCATGGCAACACCAGTTAACTCTAAATTTTATTCGGTTTAATGTTTATATCAAAAGCAATCAGAGAGCTGTGCTGTTACTGAATCTAGCAAGTATATAAACACATTGACACCTGCAGTGATTGATGAAGGTGTGCGTAACGGATCCAATGTGCAAATAGGATTTGTCTGTTTGTCATTTACTCACCTGAAGTGTACTCAGACCAGAAACTCAAATAATTGTCTGGTAGAGATTTGTAATCTAATATTCCTCCAGATTTACAAAGTGAAACCGGAACTGAGATTAAATCGTTAATCAGCTTTGTAGGATTATAATATTATTTAGTATAAACGGAATTCAATGAAATATGTTATCCTACTAGTATTACAAATGAAAATTGATATTTTTGTTTTAATCTACTCGTACGAGTAAACCATAAAACGAATTTGGGTAGAATTTGATATACACAATGACTAAAGACTAGATAAACACCAAGGATCTGTATAGTACCAGTGCACTAGCACTAGTGCAAGGCAGTGTTTCTTTTCTTTTTGCGGTGATTGTCATATTGGTATTTCTATAATATTTACCACGCATTTTCTTTGTTACAGAAAACCCAGTAAATGCTGTACAGGATTCCAACAAAAAAACAAAATGGTCGACTTATAGCAGTCAGCGACCGCGGACAGTTGCTAGGACGGTGGCGGTGGAAGCGGAAAGATGATAATACTGATGATCATTCACTTCATCACGCTCCCAGTACTAACGTCCAGGCTCGTCAGAGGCGAGACAACAATGGACGAGAAACAACCGCAACCGCTCATCAGCTCCAGAGTAGTCAGAACGAAGTATGGAGATCTCAGAGGGTTCATCGTTACACCAGAGTCAAGATTCCTGGAACCTGTTGAAGTCTTCAGAGGAGTCCCATATGCCTCTCCTCCAGTTGGATCTCTGAGGTTCATGCCTCCAGTCTCTGGAGCTCAATGGTCAGGAGTGAAAATTGCAGAGGAATTCAGTCCTGTTTGCCCCCAAGTACTACCAGACATTAGGAATGAAACTGCTGTATTAAAAAGGATATCAAAAGGACGATTGGAGTACTTGAAAAGAATACTGCCGTTCCTAACCAACCAGTCCGAAGATTGTCTCTATTTAAACATCTACGCACCAGCTCAAGGTAAGTGTAGCGGTGTAATACTTTTTATTTTTCCCGTCAAATCACGCAATTTATTCAAATACGGACAAAATCTTGCCTGAAAATGCAAAATGGAATGAAAATAATCCTCTTAAAGCCGATTTTTCCTGGGATTACTAACATCTGTATTGCTAAGAAGACTGACAAATACACTGTACGAGAATTTAAGAAATAAAAATGTTTATTTATTTTTGTTTATCGAGGGATATCAAACGGCTACAGCATTCGCGAATCAACGAGTTGATACATTCTTTGAAATCGTGTATTTCAACATTAAAACAGTTTTTTATTTTTCCATCTTTGTTGTGGTAGTTACCACAACAAAGATGGAAAAATGTGACATATTATAATCAAAACTAAATAATATTACGAGTAGTGTTGGTTGCCTCAATGGCGCAGCGGTATTTTATGTGACAGCTGTAAAATATATTGAGTTTCTGTGAAGAATTTCTTTTGAGTAATTCTTAGTAGCTGCACCGTATCTGGAACTATACCAGGTATACCGCAATAGACTCGCACCGAATTACGTGGGACTGTGTATGTATATAATAATGTCAATATAAGTTAACACTAGCCTATACTTATATTTCAAAACATTGATATTTGTTGTGTGTAAATATAAGTAAAATATATCTTGTTAAAATAAAGATAACGATTATTATACAAAAGAACTTAAACAAAAAAATGCACCATCTAAACGTCGCGTCGTTTGCAACATAATCACCGTGCTCTCAGCGTTGACAAATTTATTCTCTTACTTTGTTACAGCAAAGTGGCAACAGGGAAATATAAACAGGCCATTTTAATCCAAATTTCGTCAGGCAAGCATTACAGTCGTAAATTGAGGGTGGAAACAAAAACTTGATTTATAATTTCAGTTAAAACCTCCCTGCGCTCCAGTGAGCTAATTTTCAAAAAAACTTTTGTCCTTGCAAAGGGAGGAGATCACATTCATTTTACCAGTTAGTCGGACACGAAAAAAATTTAAATGCCCACAGACGGTATTAAAAATTAATGAAATGTCTTTTATGACGAAATCCTCGGATGTGACTAATTGGGACGTGAATGGTGGTAACGATGTTATGTTTTACATGGATTTTTGCTTGAATATGAGACACTGAGTAACTATAAAAGATACTAATATTATAAATAAAAAAGACAGCTTAGACGGAGTAGTGTTCGACAACCTACCACTGAATCGAGTGTTGTGGGTTCGATTCCTACATGGGATGAAAAATTGTGTTGATTATGTTTGATACATAAGTAGTTGTTCCGAGCTTGGGTGTTCTTGTGTTCTTTGTTTGAATATTTGTAAAGCTTCCCGCGACACAGGCATTATTTCTAGTGCACTTAAAATTAAAATAAAAGTGAATGTCTGGGCAGATTTTTGGACTTTTGGATTAGAATTTAGATAAAACTTGGCACACGGATATAACACACTTTTGATCCCTTCTGTGGGATCCATACGGGCTAGTTTGTTAGCAGACCCTAGTCTTAAATATAAATCAATTTAATGTATCGTTGCCTCTGTATATGCAATAGATTTTTATATACTACGGTAGCAGATATAAATATAAATCCTTGAATCAATTTTATACCTTACATTAAAGACAAAATATGGCAATTAAAAACACTTCTGCGAAAAGCAGCGGAGACTAGGGAATGAAAAAAGATAATTGATTAAGTCAGTCGTTGCTTTACAAATCCATTGTTAAAATCGTTATTGAGAAAAATCTGGGGCATAAAGAGGATTCATTTTTCTCGGATATATTTATCTACATAATCCAAATCACACAACAAATATCTGTGTTTTTCATTGGGTTTATTGTCTATTTATCTTAAAAGGAAAACATAAATTGCTTAGATTTTATAATACTCTTTTGCTGTTACAATAGGTTTTTTTTTTCCAAACAGGGCAAGCTGAATACGAAATTGATTCTTAGATTTTCTTTTTTTTAAGTACTTGATTCATCTATAGGCTACCTTTTGTCAGCTCATTGTTGTGCATTGCATGACTGTTTAATCTTTCGGAACTTAAACTAAATTTATTGAAATACAGTATTCTGGTTAATTATTTCAGTTTTACTTAAATATATCGGTAATTAAATTAAATTTTCTCGATAGCAAATAAAACCATATTATTGTATTAACTAAAATGTTGTTACCCATACGATTCAATTCAGACCCTCAAAATTTTCGAGTAAGGACAAAATCGAAGAAGCCGCTATAGTTACGCCAAAAAAAACACACGAGGCATGCTGTACATACTACAAGAAGCATTACGCTCCCTACGTCGTACATCAGTATCTGCACAAACCACTGTAGCCTTTTGTCACAAAGCGGTGTTGCGCTGCCGTGCATACGAAATATTTTGTTCACCTACGTTTTTTTGGAAAGAGTTCCGAGTGTAAAGCTATTAGCGATTGTTAATTTTTTTTTAATATAATTATATTCTTTTATATACTAGTTTTTGACAGCAGCTATACCTGCTTGCCTGCTTGCTTAGGTTTATGAAAGGTAGCCTATATCCTAAGGATACAATGTATTTCTTTGCCAAATTTCATCAAAACCTAAAAACTTATTATCCTGAAACTCTATGAACGTTTAACTAGACGAAACCTAAACAATGGCTTTTATAATATTTGTATGCCTGTCTGTTCGTCCTAGCATTAAGAATTAACTTTTATTTACGTATGATCTACGACGTTATAAATTTTGCTACAAAACAATTTTTATAATGATAGTATCAGAGGAAATCTTCGTCAAACTTCAAAGCTTGAAGAAATGCAGTAAATATCAAAGCTGCATATATGTTGTTATATATGTCAGTTTTAAGCCTATATTCCCGAAGGGGTACAAAGACGTGCATCACACCGGCATTTCGCCAACTCTGATGTTAGTTCCACGTAATAGTGTCACCACTATCACCATCGGACCACCGCATTGACCACCATCGGGCATAGTACCAAACTCCGTGCCGCTACTGAAAATTTATTGATATCACGAATGTGTCATTCGATTTTTCTGTTCAGAAGAAGTCTTGGGTAATCGCAAGACGCACAGCGTACTTCTATTTCACCAAGACAGTGGAAGGTATAAGGTTCGATATTATATTCTTTACTTTCATCACTAACCTCAAAGGTAATTTATAGGCATCATAACGCCTGAAGCAGAAAGAAAATATAAAAGAAACTTCTATTATAGTAGGATAATAAAGATCATGTAAGGAAACTGTCTGCGTATAACTTACCAATAATTAGATCGTTAAATCAACTTTATTTAGCCATTAACGATTGTTAAAGCGAAGTATGAAGCTTGATGGCTTGACAGGTATCGGATATGAGGAAATTAAAATATTACACGCTACCAAGTAGTTTTACTAGGAACCGTTACGTGATAAAGTTATTAAAGAGTAATTATTCTAAGAATCATGTTGATGCATCGTATCGGTGTTATTAAGTCGTTTTACATTAGAATACTGTACTTACTTAGATTTAAATTTGAACATACGTATATGCTCAAGCCTGCATATAAAGGTTAGCGTAAATGGATAAGCAGAGTCGTATTACACGCACATTTCAGCAGTTATGTTTTCATGCCTGTCTGCTATTCAGCATTCTCTAAGGGTATAATGACTCGAGAACAGAATCCAAAGTTACACGATCATACGTGCATAGCTAAATAGTATAATTATAGTAATGTATGCGACGACACTGGTAGCCATTCTTAGGGCCTGCCAGAATAAAAAACTAGAAGTGTTAATAAATCATTTTATATAGGAAAATTGATATCTAGAAAGGTCACCGTAATAATAATATTTAACTTAAATTGAAATAAAGCTTTCAAATTTACTTCAAGTCTATGCGAACAAAATCAAAGGCAGCGTGGGGGTATGAAAATAAAGATAAATGTTTACCTAAAATATTCATATAGTCATAGGTTTTGTCTAAATAAATAAATCAAAACATTCACCAACTTCTACTATAGCTTTCCCAATATCACCCACATTGTTTACGCATGTTGGGGATAATTAAATCGTCATTTTACTTTCAGGATATCCTCCTAAAGTTAGAAATCATTATAAATAAACTTATTTTATTTACTGCTCCACGTCTAAATATTTTTGCGCTGTTGGAAAAGCTACTTTAATAAAGCTACATAAGGTCTACACTTCAATACGTGCTACACGTACGTAATCACAGCGGGGTATTCAATACAAACTTATTTATTAACAAAATTTCGATGAACTTTACTATTGCTCATTGAGTTTACGACTTGTACTACATATATACAAAATAATCTTACGTCTATTATATTCCTGAAGGGGTAGGCAAAAGTGTAGTATCACGTTTTGCTAGCTTTAGCTTTTTTAGGTTGCTAGCATTCTTCTTTTGAGAATTTCTTGACAAAAATCAATAATACCTTGGCCAACCCAAGTATCGAACCAAAGTCCTCATGAACTGCAATCGCATTTACTAACGCCACCCCATCGAGGCAGTCAATTCTAACTAATATTATACATGCCAGTGTGAATTTGTTTGTTATGCTTTTACGCCTTAACGACTTGACCGATCATCATGAAATTTCGCATAAACGTTATCAGGGGTACAGAAGAGGATGAGAGAAAGGAAGGAAGGAAAATAGTACTGTTATTGATCGAGTGAAGCCGCAGACAAAACCTAGTATGAAATAAATGAAAAGCAAGATAAACTTAACTCGTTAAACATCGTTCCAACGCTGGCGTTCAGACATAATGCTTTTAACACTATGTCTGTCTAGAGATTAACTAACCTATTTTGATTCGTCTTCAAAAGACGTGGTTCCCAGTTCGTATGTATAAAAATAATTAGAATAGTTCTCATCAATATCTAAACCTACCAATGGAATTTCGATCGACTTGCAATTTTATTAATCTCGCCCAAAAATGCGATCGGCACAAAATTTGTCCGCTGAACGCTGAACACGTATGCGGTTTCGGAGACCCCACCTCGGAATAGTCTTCGGGGCTTTTTTAATAATCGTAAATGACGCTCGTGCGACGTCCTAAAATTCCCCGTCTTTATTACCTGAATCTTTGTAGTGATGTCAAGGAAAATTGTAATGAGGCGCCAGATTATTTGAGTGCTATTTGAGATTTTGAAATTAACTTATATATGAATTTGAATGGTACGAGAATAACTTAAGTGTGAGAATTTGTTAGTCTTCTGAGATTTGCTCTGTCTGCTTTTATCATACGTGTTTTAAAATTGGTTTTACAAAAAAGCTTTTTGTATATTTATTTAATTATATTTATTTTTAGACACATAGTTACCATTTAAAATTTACGTATATTATTAATTAATAAATTTTACTCATACATATTTGAATATTACCAAAATCAACATGCATTTTCATTGAACTTAACTATATTCACGTTTTCATCAATAACATTTTACTATTGAATCTGTCAATCGCTGGAATGCCAGCTTTGATTGGAAAACTACTGTATTTAGCCAACCGCGAATATCTACAGCTTAAACTATTAGAGCTAACATTAAAGCTTAATAGTCACACTGGATAACTTGGTATTTTCTTAGAGCACTACTGGTAGTTCTGACTACATAGTTACACTAGTTAGAGAGTGGGTGGAATATGTCCAAATAAAAAGGTCAAGCTAGATCCAATTATAAATTAAGAAATAGATTTCAAATATAGTTCCAATTTCAAATTAAATGTAACCTAACTCCTATTCTTTAAAATGAATCATTATATCTGTAACACAAATCCCATTGCTTGTAAAGGTTAAACATAAAACAAATGTAAATAAAATACCAAAAAAGGCAACGATCAATTCAACCATTGACATACTTCCATCAGTGCTGTGCGTACCGGAAAACTTCCGAACTACGGACCTCGGATTCCGGTATTTGAGTCTAAACGGTATTACGGTATTCGTACCCGAAGCGTTCATAATTCCGGTGCAGAATTTTCGCGGACCAAAACGTGGTCATGCAATTTGAATGTTGTGAATAAATTCTGTTTACGTGTGGACTGGACGTGGACTATCGTATTTATTTATATCAGGGAAATACATAATATTGTACAAATGGCGCATTGGTTTAAGTTGTGGCCTTATCACTGGCTATACGCTAAGTGTTATAAATTCAATTCAAATAGGACAAAAATTTGTAAGCTAGTGATAACGGTTCGAAGTTTGGATGTTTTTTTAATGTATTATTTCGATTTTTAATATAATAAATATAATATCAACTCTGTATATAAACAGGTCCCACTGCTCGGCACGGGCCTCTTCTTAGTGTGAGAAGAGTTAGGCTATATTCTACCGCGCTGGCCTAGAGCGGATTGAAACGCGTCACATATCTTCGAAAATATCATGGTGAACTCTCAAATGCTTTCGTTCACAGTTAAAGCACGTGATAATTTAATATGTACATAACTTTGAAAAGTTAGAGGTGCGTGGGATTGAACTCGAGTCCTCTGCGTGGCAGTTTAACGGTCTCCCACTAGCATATCATGCCCCGAGCCATGATATCCTAACGAGATACCGTTAAACATATATAGACCAAAAAAGCAAATTTACCAAAGGGGTTGGCAAAAAGTACTGCCATTAACTTACTACGATCCTAACGTATATAAAAAGACATATGATTTAGAAAAATGTCATCCAACAATCCAATACCCACGCATTGCTTTCCAATACACGCAAAATCACTTCAGCATCGCAATCTAATCCGAAAATAGAATAACAAGATAATCTAACCACGAGGTTATAGCAAAAAATTGAGTTGACAGCCATGTGAAGCCATGGATTTATATAGCGGGGGTTGATTTATGCCCCTAAAGCGATCCATCAACGGATAACCGATAGTGTGGGCTGTGTGAACAAGATATATACTTACAATGATGTATAGGACGTGTTGCGTTTTTCTGATGAAAATTCTGAGGTACGTTTGAGTGATGTGTTCGGTATTAGATGAAAGAAACAAATATTTTTCACTGTGGTGAATTCTAAAGAATGTTTATGACTTGTAAGTATATCATTGGTCCGGTTATATGAGTCAGTGTTTACTTTTCTAATAATCGTGGTCATTGGGCTGGGCTTAATTTAATAATCGTTTTCTGGAATTCATAACATTAGTACTCGTAGTTAAGAAGACGAGTTAAGTCCTTCGTGTCCTAGAAAGCATGGGTTGTGACAGTCAAACTGAGGTTAGCCTGTTACACCAACGCTTTCGACAGGTTAGCCTGACTTAGGTCAAAAAGCAATATTTTGATTGAGATTGTGACAAAGTGAACAAAAACATATGAACGTTCTTATCCAAATCTACGCCGGATACTCGGCAATCTCGTTAATCTAATAATATAGTTTGCGCCCATGTTTGCGACCAACTGCCAGATCGTGGATTAGATTTCTCAGTCGAGTAAAATGTTATTAGGTTTTCATGATAGAATACTCTCAGAACAACAAAGTATAAAAGCATCCAGTAAACGCCAATAGACTCGCTCAAGAGGACTTAAAACATATTTTGCGAAATCAGGATGTGTTATCGCCATGTATGCCTTAGGAAATTGACTGGCATGAGACTTCATGGCAGTCAAAATATCATATATTTATGGATAACCGCAAGCCTAATAAGGCGTGTAAATATCACTTTAGTTATACTTATACGCTCTATGTCACTCAAATCCATAAATAGATAGACAACTCTATTCCATAGCCTGTAACTGGCCATATACTCATCAAATTCGCTTTACTGCAGAATGTTCGTTCTCCCAAACGTGTCACTTCAACTAAATTGATCACCAAAATAAAAGCTATGCATTGAACACTTCTTTCTCATTCTTTTAGCAGTTTTAACAGTATAAAAAAAAAGAACAAGCGAAAATTTCAAATCTCTCGAAAATAAGTTCAAATATCGCGTTCCCAAAATTCACACTGAAATCCAAAAACAATGAAGGAATTGAACATTTTTATGTTCAAATCCAACTTACTGACTGTTGAAATTTTATTGATTTCATACGTAGCATGTCTCGATAATAATATATCGGATAGATCGTTTGATGTGCTATTTTCCTTTTTCTCATAAACGTTATGTGATATTAAGCTGCTGCGAGTGAATCGCTCAATAGTTAATGTTATTGATGCGGAAATGTCTGAGGAGTGTTAACGGTATTATATGATAAGTGCAGCCATGAACGAAGAATATGTTTCTTTATAACATTATGCATAAGTAGGGGAATCAAATAGTATGTTCGAAATTTATATTGTACGTTTAAAGATGATAAATTTAAATATAGAAGAGCGTGTAGAGTGTCAATATGATGATAAGGACCATAAGCTGATCTCATACTATAGTAGGTAGATAGATTCATAGCTGAAGTAAACCTTCAGAAATATCATACTCGAAGTTTAAAGCCTCTTTATGTGAAATTTTATATCGTCCCAAATATGATCCCGTGCATCCCCTAATTTCTATATATATTATATTGTTAGTTTGTTTGCTTTTTACGAAATTGTATAATATCTAGATATCAAAATCAAACTTAACTGTGCCGACAAATTAATCCACTAATATTAACATACACTAATAACTTTTCTCCTAGGCTCTAGTAAGCAGTAAGTCTCTAGTTCAATTAAAAACAATAATTAAATTATATTAAACAGAATTTAAAACACGTCATACATTGATATCTAGGAAGTTTAAAGTGTCATCTGTAGTTTCAACTATGGTTGATAGTACAGGCCTTAGGATAATAGTAATGTAAAAGAAGATAACGTTGTCTTACGATTGACTGCAATATGGATATAATATCATAGTTTCAAAAAGTTGTCTCCCGGAAGGATAAACTTAGATTACGGAATTTCATTTGCTATGCGGGTATCTTTTATTCCATTTAAATATTATATTATGTATATATTGCAATATGTATGCAGGCAATTGGAAAATAAAATCTCCATAATTACCTGTTCGATTAAGTCGTTTCAAATTCGTCATTTAAATTATCAACATGAGGATAATTCATCTGTAAAAATGGCATATTAATAAAATTATTGATGTTGCGTCAACTTGCCCTAAAATTTTCCGTGTAGAGCTCAAACATGGTACTCAATTACTTATAGCAAAATATAAAAACTGCGCATTTTTTCTGTAATAATTTTTTTATCATTTAAATTTACGATATTTGATTTTTGCTGACAAAAATAAATTTGCCTTTATGCTCGCTGTATTACGAGGCTTTATTGGTGTTATGATAGCTACCGAAATATGACATGTAGATTAAAACTCCTCTGCAAAACATCTTTGAAACCTGCCTATAATAATAAATTACAGGATTCTATGTATATTTAATAAATGTTTACCAAAATATATGTTCAGAAAAACCTAATAACTCTTAATGACCTGACAAATGAACCAAAGCTTTCATGAGCAGCTGAAACATTCAATACTCTTGCGCCTCCGTGTCAGAAAATACAAAATATTCTACAACATTCAGAAAATCCAATCATACCCTTCCCGTTACCAAAGCGACTCATACATATTACAGAAACAAGAATGTCCTCGCAGTAGCAAAAATAGACTTGAAACTACTTTCACGTAAATACTAACACGGTTAATCCCCAACACGAGCCCTAGATTCACTCACTTTAACCAAAAAAATACATCGCATAAGCCCGTACGTACTACGATTTCTTCTTTGCATAAATATTTCTCTATTCACGAATATACCGCCGAAAGTTTATATCTGTACATTACCCAAGAGGTACTAGTTAAATAAAGAATAAAAAGTTTTCCCATATCTTTCTGAGTCATAACATAAAGTGGCCGTGTTCTAAATAATTTTCTAGTTTATACTCTAATTAAGTGTGGTGTTGAAAATAAGGCGGTGCTAATATTTTCGACATTTTAGAGGGTCTTAGTAAATTAAAAAGATGTCGCGATAAATTGCGATGTCACCTAGCTAATATAATGTAATTGTTTACTTTGTTTTAGGCATTCTGCCGACAGCCGACCGTGTTGTCTGTTGTCCAAACAGACACTCCAAAAGAAATGAAATTTTATTTTAAGTGTCGATAAAAATTAACATTTATATAAATGAAAAAACATTTGACTAGTGACCACAAAGCAGCATAAACATCCGTAACGTGATTAAATTGTCCAAAATAACAATGTGAAAATGTTGAATTTTCCTTGACATGCTCTCTCAGGATTTTTATTAAAGATAATACAGATTTACGATTTTTAATCGGATTGTTCGTATATTTTTTATATGATTTTATATTTGTGTTTTTATTTGTTACCTAACTGCACCTTGAATCCTACGGAAAAGTATATTATAGTTATCAGTATTCAATGTTGTTATCAATCCAGGTCATGTCCATCCGTGTGAAAAGCTTTAACCCATTTACACGTTATTGAGCAACACATATCCAAATATTATCACAATATTTTACATTTATAATATTAGTAAAATTTATTCACACTACGTAACAAATCCTTAACAAAAACACAGAAAATAATAAAACGAAATGAAATGCCAACGCCAAACAAAGTGCTTGACAAGTCCCTCTCCAGTTCTTTATTAGAAACATTTTTTATATCATCGACTGTATAAAACTCGACGGATACAAGTAAATTGTGACCCAAATACAGATTTATTACTACGAAACTGGCTTTGATTTATATTCTCCCCTCTATCAAAGATCTGCACTGGACTTATAACTGGTTTTACGGATTGCATTATAACCAACGAGAGTAATAATTTTCTCCCTTCTCTTGTATATCATACTAAAACACAACAATCTAATATATATTTTATATCTTTTAAACAAGACAAAAATGCCAGTATTGCTGCTAATGGCTACAGTATTGATTAAGAAATCGTATCATTGCTATGGATTTGCTTTATAAAGTGATTGCTCTGCTTGAGGCCTTGATTTTGATTCTCAGTTTGGGCAGAAAGTTGGGGAATTTTTTGCCGGAATTCCAGATTCTGGAATTGCGCCCATTAAACATCAATAAGCTCATCCCTTCTTGCATTGCAAAACCATAAACAACGAAATATATTTGTCACAAATAGCTGTTTCGAGTGTGGATATTCTTAGCATCGTCGTTGTTTGAATGTTAGTAAAGTCCTTCGCGACGCAGGAATTATTCTTAGTGTACGACTTGTCTTTTTAAACTAAACTGAATAATAAAATTATACATGCGAAAGTGTGTTAATAATTTACTCTATGTTACAAGGGCGCAACAGATCAACATATTTTTATTGAGTTTTTTAATAGCTGTCTATTTTATCACTGATAAAGGAAGCGAAGCTGTGGGAAATAAGCTAATAAAAATACAGTCTACAATTAAAGTGTATTACTTAAATGAAAGTGAAGCACTTAAGCCACTAAATAGAGCATGGCAAATACAGGACAGCCCTCCAACTGGGCTGGTTTCAGCTTGGAATGCGTCCAAAATAGTAATTGGTATAGATTAGGTTTTGAGCTAACTGACTATTGGTCTTCATGAACTAAACTAATTAAACTCTATTAATTTATATGAACCAATATATAGGCTGATTAGATTTTTATAGGATAGTACAGTTTTTAAACAAGTGCTTATATTTCTGCGAGGGTATAGTACATGTCGACTATAACTGTGCATGAGGTACCGGATTCAATGCTCAGTTCAGCCAAGTTATTGGGCGTTTTCTGTCAAGAAATTTCTATTAGCCGGAAGAAATTGTCTCCTTGGCATGTAGACGGGTATAGGATGACTCTCTATTAAGTTAGACGTGGGTCTACAGTTTCTAACCATACTGTTAAAAACAGAAATATAATTTTATTCGCTCGTTAATACTTTAAAGTGTTCTCATATATTATATTCATAACTTAAATTTTAAAGATGATAATAATTTGTTAAATTGTGCAAAGTATTCCAAAAATATATTTTAAAATGTTAAAAAGAACACACCACAACTCTACATAAAGTTAGGAACCCTACTCGTGAGTTTGTATAACTACTGGTTTGTCACTCTCGGTTTTAAATTCACTTATCTGTGTCAGTCATTTTGACCCGTGTCCGGGATCTATTCATACATAACTAACCCAAGTAACTATGTGTAATATGTATGCATTTACAAAAAAAAAAGTATATATGTATGTTTATCCATTGTCTAGTACCCATGGTACAAGCTCTGCTTAGTTTGGGCTAGATAGTGTTGTGTGTATGTGGTAGAATATTATTATTATTATTAACTATTTATATACAGCTAAACGTAATGTACCAAATCATTTTATCACATACATATAATTTGCTTCCATTCTAGACAGGGATTAAAAAGTAAAGGACATACATGTTATCAAAAAGCACGTTAATAAACGAAATATTAATTTATGTTAATTATTTATGTATGTATATTTTATACATCATGATCATTTCCATGCTCGCCAAATTTTAGTAACAAGCATATTTAATCATACGAAATTAATTTTACTAATTTACATATGTGTCATAGCTATAGGTATTTTTGTTTATGTTTTTATATTTTTGTATTTTTGTTTATGTTTTTATATTTTTGTATTTTTGTTTATGTTTTAGGTGTCCTTTGTGTCCGTTTTTGAATGTTTGTAAAGTGCCTTGTGACACAGGAGTTACGCCTATAGCGAGCGTTGTCACTTTGTTCCTTTTAAAAAAAATACTAGCAGATGGTAGGTCATTAAGACATACGCTGAATGCGCAGTGCTATATACTCCTTGCTAATGTAACTCGGCGAAGCTTGTTGGCGTGCGACAAAAGTCATGTTGATGTTGCGTAAAATTAAAAAAAAAAAATATTAAATTCTCAAACGGCCGCCGCCGTTACACCAGTAACATAAATGATATATATATATATATATATATATATATATATATAGTTATAATAAATAATAATATTTGCAAGATATTTTTATGAATTTATTAATAAAGACTAATTAATCAGTCGTAGACTATAAAGACTTATTTAAGCTGCAAAAGGTAATTAATAAATACAAAGACATAAAGGTAATAACTTTCATTAGTTGCAATACAAAGACATGATAAGTTGATTGGATTTCTGATACGTTAGTTATTAGAGAACACAAATAGAAATATACAAATAATACCTTAGATAATATTCTCTCTTATTCTTTCACGCCTTTATCCTCGAATGGATTTCATTACGTAGAAACAAATATAAATATAAGTCTTACGTAATACGCGAACACGTTGAAGTCGACCGGGATTTCTAGACTCCTTGCTGCTATAACGAATTTATTAATAGAAAACCCCAATAGAACTTTACAAGACACAGGAACCGAACTCGAGACCTAACGCACAGTAGTCGCATTCACTACCGACTACGTAAATAATGTAAATAACACCGAACGGTATCTAATCTAACAAAAAGCAAGTATTACTGCAATCATGCAGGGTACACACCGTTTTCTTGCATAAGTAAAAATAAATCATGTAACGCGAAAGTATAAAAGTGATTAAATACACAATCTACTCGCAGCAATTTCTCAAGACATGTTAAAAATAACTAACCGTAGGAATGCATTACTATTGCAGTATCTAGTGAACCAGTGCAAACTAAAATGCCAAGATACACACTCAAGCAATTTACTCACAAGTAATTCTGTATATCTGGCGCTTTGAACTTGTTTAAGAAAGTAGCATTAAATGGAATTAAAACTATTCAAATCTTAGACGAGGTTGTGCACTAAACCGTCTTCAGATCTTTTGTTCAAGAATTCGTGTGCTTTTATTTATTCTGAACTGCGATTATACTGCGCCAATTTCTAAAAGACCAGTCTTTTATATCTTTAATCTCTGGGCTTATGGTTCCGTGATATTGTGAGGTCACGAGTTCGATTTCTATTTCAGGGATGGTGATATTGGGTTTTGCCTTTAGTAATATCTCAGTAGCTGCATGAAGTCTGAATATGTAGACGTAGAGAGCAATCAGATCGCCCTCTTTGGTAGAACTGAAAAACATAGCTGGAGTAAATAATATGGTTGTAATACGCCTCCGCCTTCCTCCGGAAATATACAGGCTTGATCAATGACAATTATTTTAAATTGTTAAATTAGGCATTCTTGTATACATGTAACATGAGCAGCGATAGCTCAGCGGGGAGACCAACAAACTGCAATGCAGAGGGTCTTGGGTTCGAACCCACGTCGCGCACCTCTGACTTTCGGAAGTTATATGACTTTTCGAAATTATGTGCGTATTGATTGACAATTATCGCCAGCTCCGTGCCTCGGAGAGCACGTTAAGCCGTCGGTCCCGGCTGCCATGAACATCTATGGCAGTCATTATTGGGGAAGTCGACACAAGAGATCCCACTGGGTCGAAGTGTCACCGGTCTGTACTGACTAGCTCCCACACAAGATAAGATAAGATAAGATACATAATACATAAATGTCTATTAATAGTCAATTTGATTCATACATTTTTCCCTTGCTAAATGGATGTTCACTTGATGGTAAGCAGTTATCGTAATCGATACCGGGCTTACCGATTACGATATCTTGAAGTATGCACTGCAATCACTTGTACGTTGCCAATTTCATAGAAAATAAATCATAACGCTGCCAATACTGAGGCAAAGACCACTAAACAGTCTAGACAAAGACCGTAAAACGCTCCATAATAAAATGTTTGATACATAAATATCGATCTCAATCTAGGTGTCTCTTATTTAAAGCTGGTAAAGTTTACCGCGATACAAAATTCTTTTGTCTACAGCAATCATTAAATATATTAAACATAAATTAAATTCATCACAATATAGGTAGTACTGAATGAAAATATTGAATCATTTTAAACGTAGTCAAACATATTTAAGAATTGATTCGATCACGAACTAGACAACCTGATCGAAATATTAAACATTCCAACAAGCTACATTACGTATTACATAATTCATGCAACGCGAAGTGATTAAAGCTTAGCTTAGTTATGTTAATAAGATTACCTAGACTTTCCAGATCATGCTTGCTTTAAAACTTTAAGCGATTTTTCTCTAGATCGTTAGCTAACAGGGTATGTGTTAGCACATACGTTTGTATCCATCGCACCCTCATTACCAGGCAGATTTGCAAGATAGCCGGCGCTGTTCCACGACCAGTGTTTATGAAAGTCCCTAATGTTCCGGTTTAAGTAATAAGCTCGTGTTCTTGACCACATGCTAATTATTCTCATTGTTTTGAATAAATGTAAAAAATTAGGTCGTTGTGAAAATATTTTAGCAGTATTCTTTTCATAAATTTACTTTTCCAGCGGTTGCCTGTATTTTCGTTCGTTTAAATTATGGTTTACCTGCGATTTTATTTGTGTTGCGCTCACTATACACTATATATCCTGATAATAGCGTGTTGAATCAATATTTGCTCAAAGACTCTATAATTATATAGCTCCTCATACGTATAATAAATGTAACAAAAATCATAAAGTAAGTAAATTGAATAATAATTAATTTAAAATGGTTATATCTAATTGGCTAAAATCAATGGACTACGACGCTATAAAAATCTATTAACACCCACGCGCACACACACACAGACACGTACGCACACAGACACACACATACACTCGCACGTACTTACCAAGAAATAATTTTAAGATAATTTTCTTTTATTTTTAATTTATAAATGTTATTTTGTTCTTTAAATTAATTATTAGTATTCTATTTGATATAAAACTATTGTCAACATAAGGGTAAGACACTGACACCTGCAACACAGTGTTCACTAGCGCGGGTGTTAGGGAATTCTATAACATAATTGTATCGATTTTATATCAATAAAGAATATTATTATTATTATAACTGGAAAAAGGCGCAAAGCAAACTTTACGTATTATACTCAAACCTTCTAATTTGTGAAACCTGCTTGAAAATATGGTCAGTGATTTCTGCATGAATACACACGCAGACAAAAATTCTAAAACTAATTGGTAGAGGCTTCAAAATGCCTATTACTGTGTTCCTAGCATATCACATTTGTTTTCTTTTATAAATTTGTATTAATTTACCGAGAATACTTTTACATTGAAACAAGCAATAGATACCGAAACTTAACTATATATGGAACACATAATAAAAATACCATAACCGCACTACTACGTAATCTGTGCACCTATTAAACCAAACGCAATATGTTATTGGAATTTATAAATATTAAATTAAAAGAAGGGACAAAAAGCTATAGCGCCGTTTTTATGACTACGTATAAAATTAGAGCAAAATAATTAAAATAAGGGTTTTAGTAATCTACAAATCATGATAAAAGAATATTAAAAAGAAAACTCAGAAAAGCTCACACCGTTGGAGACTTTAATACTTATCTAAGGTTACAGTTGAAAATTCTTTAAAAATCACATTGACTCCCTTAGCTTGCGCCACACATCTAACTTCGAACAAAAACTTGATTTATCCTTTTCTTCCCGATCCATCATGGCTGAGATAAGACGAAGCAGGGGCTAAGGGGAAGGGAGAGATATCTTGAATCTCCGCTGGAAATTCCCGTCGAATCCGATAGACAGCTATTCTTTTTTTTGTTTCCACCCGATAATTTGAATGAAAAGATGTGAGATAGTGTTCGGTATTGTCAAGATTTCTGGGGAATTTAAAATGTGGTGGACTGTTTGGTTTTATACATTTGTTTTTTGTTCGAAAATTGTACGTTTTCATAGCAACAAATTCGAGCTCATACGTTAAAGAATCAATATAATAAAAGAGCTGTATAATCTATCATCATTTGAAAATCATTTAATTATGTATAAATGTAATTAATATAGTCATCCGCCCATGCAATAATTAGAACACTAATAATAATAATTAATTAACCTATTAAGTCACGAAATAATACTTTTGAAATTCTGGAAATGCAACAATTAACGGGTTAATGAATTTATTAAATAAATATGATTAATATAGTCTAACAGGAAATGAAATACTAAGTCTAATGTTAGAAATATATATATATAATAGGCACATGCTTGTAGCAGTTGTCAGATTATTAGCTGTCCCAGATTAAGTATAAAGTAAAGCAGTCAAGCTAAAGAAAGTACCTCTGTCTACTCTCTGTGAAATTACTCTACAGAAAATCACTGCAAAATAACCATGCGATGTATGTGACCATACGATTCAACACCTTAAAAAAGACGCTGTTCTTCAACAGCAAGGGACCAGTAATGTTTGAACCTTGCTATGGTCACTGGTTGCCATAAAGTAAGCCGGTTCGATTGTATATAAATTATATAAAATAGTAGATAACCAATATGATAGCAAAGAAGAAAAGTAAACTGAATACAAGTGATAAAAACTTGATATTAACATCTTCGCCAATCCAGTAATAGAACCTGTGTATTCACGGTTGGTTATTGTGCAAGCAGTCAAACTTACGCCAACGAGTTATATATTCACTAAAATGTCTACATTCAAAATTTAGTTCAAAAGCATAACACATTTGCAAGTATCCTATGCCCCACATTCGTTGCCTGCGATTAAATGTGTCATCTCTTTACAAGCGAAAATAGCTCTTATTTCATACGTGCAAAGTCCAAAATGGGTCTGAGTATCATAAGATTGAAAACTAACAAAAGAATGCTGAAGTGAAAATAAAGAAAAATCAAATAAGGTCATTCGGATAAAAATAGGTTAACTAGGTTACGGATTCTTCACAAAGCTTGTAGAGGCATTGCATTTAGCACTTTCAAGAATTTATACACCTTTTTGTAGTATAATATCGATTGACCTTCTTGGACCAAACTTTAACCAAGTTTTTAGACTACAACTTACGTTTAAGGTTGGATACGATTCGTTTGTTACGTAAATATGTGATATGTTGAAGAATGCTTGTTCTTATTCTTTTGTTAGCACCATGTTATGTTATGTCCAAAGTTTGCAAAGCACCGTTTAGCTGCAATGTGCTAAATTTGCTAAATTAGCCATAGCTAAACGGTGCTTTGCACCGTTTAGCTGCAATGTGCTAAATTGAATCTGCCATTATACTACTAAATACACATATAACATACAATATGACATATTCTGAACTGGAAACTCAAATGAAACAGTCTAAGCTCCAATCGCAGTAGTTTCTAATATCAAAAACAATATTGTTGCAGTACATGGTCGAATTCGACTGTAATTATATAAAGAAAATATATTAAAGATTTTTAAAAGTTACTTTTTGTACTTCTTCGTCATAAATGTTATCTAGTTTTTAAGCATGTTCTGTAATCTGTGTGTCTAATTAATGTTTTATTTAATAATAAAAAACAAAACGTATTCTGACTAGCTGTGTCTGATTATAACTGTGTCATGATAAAAGCTCTTATAGAAGATTTTTGTGTCTGGATGAGCCTAAATCTTATTTTGTTGTTCTTCTAGAAATCTTAATAGTACGGGGTTTACAAATGGTCCGGGACACCGCAATATTATAGCTATACCAGATGGAATGCTGAAAAAATGTGATTGTAATGCGAGGTGTATTACATCCATACTTTGCCAGATGTGTCTATATGTATTTGTATAACTATGTCTTCGCGGATAACAGACGTCATCCATCCCTATTACGCGATACTTACAATATCGCTGAAAAAGTGTTAGTATAATAGAGGCTGAACCGCACGCACATATCACTAACTTAGTATTAATAATACAAAACACTCTTAAAATATATTATATCGAGTTTATGATCAACAATAATTAAATCTGTACTTCAATTGATGAAATGAAATTGATTCCTGCGTCACGGGAACCAACATTCCATTCATTTACCAACATTCAAATAACGGACACAAAGAACACCACTCGAAACAACAATTTGATCACACATTTTTTATTCCGTGTGGAGTTTAAACCCACAACATCGGGCGCACTAGCAATGGTGGGACGATCACTTTAACCACTATGTTTACAGACGTGAATATAATTATTATCTACAAAATTTTATCCACGGCTTCGCTTAATGTAGATTAGGTATGTTATGTAGGTTAGCCAGGAAGGGCTCGGAGCAACTATTTGTTGGCCCCGAGCCATTCGTAGAACTCTCTGAGAGTACCGTCAATGCATCTTTGAATGTGCATGGCAATGATAAACACAGGCTAGAGTGGATGGCCCTTAGGGGTCTGGAACACTCCAAGAAATTTATTGCAAGCAGAGCCACGGGCTTCACCCGGAAATTCTGCGGGTACAACAAGAGCCAAATGTACCTGCTCACAGGAGCATTCACTGGTCACTTTGGCACCAACGACTTCCTGTGCAGATTGAGATAGGCAAACAATTTGATCTGCAAAGCCTGTGGTGAACAGGACGAGTCCATATCACATCTACTGTGCGAATGTGACGCGTTGGCTGGACTAAGGATGGGTCTGATGGGATTGGCATATCCGAACCCTGAAGACTTCAGGCTTCTCTCTCTGAAGTGTACGCTGCGACTGATGCAGTAAATTCATAGGGAGATAGCTCAGGGATAGATCTCGGGGCCGACACAAAAGACCCCACTGGGTCGAAGTATCGCCGGTCTACACTATACACACACTACACTGTATACCCCTGAATAAGATAAGATAAGATAATGTAGGTTATGTCAATAAATTTCTAGCCCTCGGAAACAGTACTTTTTTTCTGGGTGAAAGGTACTCTTATATCCTTTTATGAACCCCCGACAACGTGTACGCTTAAGTTCATGATGATCGGTAGTAGTTAGAGCGTGAAAGTGTAACATGCAAACAAACAAACTCATGTCCACATTTATAATAGTTAGGATGATAATAATAACTAGCGGTCGCCAAGTGGTCAAAATCTATCATTTATTTAAATTTTAAATATGATCGTTATTAAAGTTTTATTGTCTATAACTTAATACCCTTATAATTACATTTCATTTGGTTACCTACTCCATATACATATGGAACCCTAGTTACGAAGAATTCTACGATATCAGTCAAAAAAATCGCGAAGTATTACGAACTCGATTCGACTGCTTGTGTAAAATGCATGGTTTTGTGCGTGTAGTGTTTTTTCATTAATTTAATATATTTCTAATGCATATTTTATAAAAATATTAGGATTCACCCCTCCTTCTTCATATAAATATTAACTGTGCCAAAGTTCATACTCCTCCATACGCGCAATTTTCGTAAAAAGTTGTACAAAGTTTTTGCTTCACGTATTAATTTATAGATATCAGCCCTGAATTTAAACTGTCCCACTGCTGGGCACGGGTCTCTTCTCAGTGTATGTATATATTCATATATATACAGAATATCGACTAAAGCACTACTACAATACTATAACCTCTTGTGTAGTTCATTAGCAACGTTCGAATTTCAAAATCGTCTCTACCCGGTTCAGTTATCATCACTATATATTTATTGGTTTCAAGACGGTCATAAAAATAACGTATAGTACAACATTTCTTGTCAGTCCTGCTGTTACGTTATAACGTATTAGTTCAGTTATGACCTCGGCTATATTGCTCTCTTGGACAACTTTGGTGATTATCTGTTATCGTTCTTTCTCTATTGTTGATGAAGTGCTATTTGTTTCGAGAGTCGTTGTTATAGCAGATAAATATGTATTGGGCACAAAGTGTTTCTTGTGGCCTTTGTGTGCGGTATTATGGTTTTGTGTAACGTGATATATTGTTATGATATAAGCTATCGATGTGTTATTAATTAGGGTCTTAATATTAATCGCGTTGAAGTGATGATAGCAAAATTGTTTTATTGATAATTTGTTGGTTAGAGTAACCTTGAGGGTAAAATGTGTATTTAAAATTCAATTTGCAAATCTACCAAATGCTATGTGGTTTATCAATAAGAACAATATGAACTTGGTATACTTTAGTAATTAGGCTTAGTTCCTGCGAACATACATAGCTATCGCTTCGTATATTTTTATTTATTAACTAAATTTGTTCACGGTTCACTCGCATTAATGTCATACATTTTATCCCGCGGAAAGAGTACTTTTTCCTGGATGAAAGGTAATGTATGTCTTTTTCTGTACCCCTGACAACGTGTATGCAATATTTCAAGATGATGCAGCGTCATTAAAGTGTCAAGATGAGATTATGGAAAATATTAATCGTATCAAAAATAATTGTCCTAAACATAATCATGGAAAATAATAAAATACGAATAGGTTCACCTAATAAATCAAAATAAGAAAGAGGAAATAAGAAAGGTAGCAGAATGCAAAGATAGGAAAACATACAAGGACATACATACCTTAGCGCAGATCCACATATCTGGGAAAAGTCACGGACTATCCACATACCTCGATTACAAGCACGCGTGATAAAGGTGCGTGCTCGAAGTGACCCTTAAAAATTCTCTTCAAACAACACATATTTTATCTTGTCATTGATTTATTGAGTGACATGAAGTATAACCAGTTACATGCATAAGTCTTGTCTGTGAATATCTACTATCACAGTTCGATGTCCGAATCATCTGATATTGGCTATCTCCAAAGAAAATTTTAGGCCACAGATATCACGCCGCGTGACAAAGTTATAAAATGTTCATACATTTGAAGGTGCGCGGTGCTTTAGCCATAGCGGTCAAGGCGCTTGCTGCTCTTAAACGCTTCATGGTGATAGTGGATGTCACGCCGCGTGACATCCACTTGTTCAGACTCTTCTGAGCAACCTTGCTGCCATCGGTACCAATTGTACGACTATAATGAAGATAGAAATATTGTTATATCGTTAAAAAACAAGTTGTGCCGCACATACCGTAGCAAAGTGTCTCACCGATTTGTGCATTGCTTTGTTTATAGGTAGACGAGCCATTACACGACCCAGAGCCACCAGTCAAAACAATACCATCTGACACCTCACTGAACTCTTCCGCCACAGTTCTATACCTCTATTGTGTTACTGGCTATGGGAACTGAAATCGTTTGTTTTTAAGGTTTATTTCTAGAATACTCGTCAGATTTTAAGTGACAATGAGATGAAACATATTTATTTATATTTTTCTGTATCAGACAGCCGCATCAGTAGTGAATGTTGTGTGTGTCAAAGGTCAAAAATCATTTATTCATTCGGATCACAAAGTAACACTTACGAAGTTGGAGTTAATGAGTAAGTGGGTTTAGAGAAGTTTATGAATTTATATTTAGGTCAGTCGCTAGGTTTGGCAAAGGGTTGAGTATTATGAGAAGATGACTGCAAAAAAACTCACCTGAAGTCTGAGTTTTGATTTATTTATTTTTTATTTATTATTTATAGTTAATTAAAACGACAAAGTCAGTTACATTAATTAACATAGAATATCTAAATACAATCTAAAAACTTATATCTAACATAATTTAAACATACAGACAAATAAAATATAACAAATAAAAAGAAACAAAATTTAACACAATATCGTTAAAAAACAATTAACATATATACTCTTAAAGTTACTATCCACTAATAAGGAATAGAAGATATCCTGTCATACCTCTTCTCGCAGAAAATCAGACATTCTCTCATAATGTTCTTCCATTCATCGGCAAACAAATCACACTCAGGGCTAGCACCCAAGAGAGCGTTGAGCGCCTCCAGAGAGCGACAAACTGGGGACTCTGCCCTGGCAACTGTACGACAGGCCGGTCGAGCAAATAATTTATGTCGACAGCTTTGTCGGAAGGCAAGATATCGGTCAGGCACATACAACCTACATAGCAAGTTATGAAGTTCCAGACATTTGACGCCAGGTTTGATGCCAGGGTCGGATAAAAAGTTATTAGGATTTTTTGGAAATAAATTCTCAACAGCAACACCGAGTGTAGAATTGTATTACTCTGTAGATGGTAATAGACTCACCTCTTATTAGGTAGGTAACCAAACCATAGCTGGCAAATTACATAGATTCACGCCTGTTTCCCAGAGGAGTAGGCAGAGAATACGGCTTTCCATTTGCTACGATCCTGACTCACTCCTCTGGCTTCATACACTTTCATCACATTCCTCATACACGCCCGTCGGTTCAAGGTGCCCTTAACCTGACCTTTTTCCAGAACGTCTCCGATTTGATCGAGAATCGTTCGCCTAGGTCTTCCTCTTGCGACTGTTCCACTCACACTAGCCTTATAAACTTTCTTAATCAGTCTTTCCTCGTCCATTCTTTCTACATGCTCAAACCAGCTTAACATACCCTTTTCTATTCATGTCACTATATCCACTTTCATGCCGTATCCTCTCTAATCACACTATTCCTTATTCTATCTTACAGAGTCACATCATATATGCTTCTCAGTACTCTCATTTCTACAGCATTTATTCTGTTCTCATGCATCATCTCAGAATACATTTGCCATACCCAACTTTCAAAGCTGGCAAAATGTGGGTGTAATGCACTTCCGCATATTCCTTCAGAGATGAAGGCATGAGACTACGTATTTATGCATTTTTACCAACTGCTTGTTAACAGATCTAACCTCCACCTTTCTTTCAGCAGGAGTAAGAGACGCTGTCGCGCGATATCCAGTTCTGGTGTTTGTTCACGGAGAGAGCTATGAATGGAGTTCGGGGAATCCCTACGACGGTACCGTTCTTGCGTCCCATGCGGGTCTAGTAGTGGTCACCATTAACTACAGGCTTGGAATTCTAGGTAAGTTTATAAAATATTGCTAGCCTCTTTATAAATAAAGATGTTAAACGTATCATTCGTTGTGAAACATCAATTAGTGGATGGTTAATTGGTGTCTGTGTGGTACAACAGACTGCTGCACATGATCTCTCGGCTTTAATTCCCGGCTTAAGCAAAATGTTATTAGGGGTTTCTGTCAATAAATTCACATGAGCTGCACGAAGATAAAGGCAATAGGAAATATTACGTAAGATCTAAAACACAGCCAGCGAATTGTTTAACACTTCTTTCCACCCTTGCGACATTATGTGTGTATATCTATTAATATGTTACGTCACACACAAGTAGTGATGCGCATAATGGCATCAAATCATATTCGAATACGGTTGTATATAACGTATCAGATACTTATGTTGTCAACACATTCGAAATATTTTGTTATGCATGCACTTTAGTATATAAATTACATAAACTTATCGTCGTTGTGATTTATTTTTCCTACAAATTATAAAATATTATGTTTTGATTATCGGTTACATGTCAATTGTAGGAAAATAACTTTTTACGGGTCAAATAAAATGTCAGACACAATATTGCTTCTGGTCGCCGATGTGACGCTGCATCGCAGTCTAAAATCCTATTTCCGTTAAAAGAAAACGAATTTTATTACATTATAATTCGTGTCATTAAAAAGCTGATGAATCATAAATTCAGTTCGTGGCACTTTTATATGAGTGCTGAAATTGCGGTTTGGCAGGAGTAAAAAGTGGCACTTGAAAACATTAATGATTTTCACCGAGTTAAAACTGTAAGGATTTAAAAAGTACCTTCTTATGTTACTGCACTAATTATACAACGAGTCAGTGTTTATTATAAACAGTAATGATTTAAATAGCTTCAGTTTATTTTTAATATAAATATTATAATTTGTCCTTTATGAACAAATTTAATATTCTGTAAGTCAAAAAAGTATTTCGTGCTATATCTTTATAATATTGTCTTGTTTACGCGAATCAATTTCAATAGTAGAAGTAGTGTAACAGTTTCAAAATTATGTTATACAGTGTTAAATAAACAACGCCATAAAATCCGTATAAATGAGTTTAATTTCAACTATATCTTTATGTTGCCTAATAAGTCTATTTTGTGTTTATATAGTGTGTTTATTCTACCATTGTGGGCTCCGTAGCATAAATTTGCGGCCTAACATGATAGTTTCATTTGATTTCTAGATCGTGTAAATTGTTTCTGAAATTTTCTGTTAAGAAATGTTAATTGCAGTCCAAAAAGTGTCTAATAGACTGCAATATAGGCTTACCTATTAAATGTAGGATCAAAAACAGCTGGTAATATCTAGGCTATATGACAGCGATAGCCCAGTGGGAAACCGTTGGACTGCCACGCAGAGGTCTCAAGTTCGAACTCAAGGCGCGCATCTCTAACTTTTCGAAGTTATATGCGTATTAAATAGTTAATTATCGCTTGCTTTAACAGTGAAGGAAAACATCGTGAGGCAACCTTTCTGAGTTCTCGAAGATATGTGAAGTCTGCCAACCCGCACTAAGCCAGCGTAGTGGACTATGGCCTGACCCTTCTCACACAGAGAAGAGACACGTGCCCAGCAGTGGGACAGTTTAATACAGGGCTGATATTATTATTATTATGACACTTACCTCTAACTGCTCCTTCATACACCTGCGTACGTGCCATTATTATAATAATTACGAATATTTGATACTCAATTACACACGTATCGAAAAATGAATTACGAAATTTAACACGTGTGTGTAATTTTACTCAATAAATTCTATAACTATTACTTTATATTGCGAAGCGATATCACTAGATAATATTTATATGAATTTTATCGCAATATTCACGTGGGAGAGAAGGATAAATTTTTATTATCTATACTCATATGAATAATATAATTCAACAAAACCACACCATATATACAATAAAGCGCAAACTATAAATCGTTGTCTGACAATTTGTTAAGAATTTAGTCTGGCACATTCACATATTATATTAAATTAAGAGAAATGGTAGCCATTACAAATACGTGCCGAGTTGTCCCTATTATATAGGATCACGGATTAGGTCTACTAGAAATTGTTTTAGATATTTATAACGTGTTCATACGTGTTTATGTGCAGGAACGAAAGGGTCTAGATAAAGGAGATTTATATATTATAAAGCTACAAAATTGTATGTTCGAGATATTAGCAGTTGTCGAATAGCGCGTTTACGTAGACTATTATTTAACAGAAATTTGATCTTGACTTTGAAATGGGTACGCTAGACCTGAGAATTAACAGCCTGTCTGGTTGTAGGTGCTCACAGTAAGTTATGGCGAATGATTTTACAAGCTAAATTTCAAGGGTATATTTCATTAAGTTTGGTTAGCAATTGCGTGTAGTAAGAGTATTTTTATTTTTAATACTAATAAACAGTTACTAAGATAACCACGTGATATTCAGGCATCCTTGATGTTGCAAGCGCCTATATGCTAGATGTAATAATGTCCTCCAGACCGAATTTCATTTACGGCGGCTAACCTTAACGGAGATTAATCTGTGCAGGAGATATTATAATGCAAAAGTGTGCACAAGTTTACTCTACTCTCTGTTCCCTAATTCTCGTGATCCAATGGGATGGCAATACGACACGACCGAAGAAGAGTAACTTTGTATTGGCCCGACCCGGGCTTCAAACCCAAGACTTCATGCACAGCGGTCGCATTTACAACTGCTGCGCCACGGAGGTAGTTACATGCCTAGATGGCAGTATATGGCTCAACAGTATTTAAAAATTGAAATTTTACACACATCATCAGCCCTATAACTAAGACATCCATTATAAAAATTGATTTTCCAGAATTCCTTCCCTAAAAGTCAAATTAGCGTACAAAGCTTAGAATATAACAACAATGTTCAGGCAGCTATTCGATAAATTTAAACCTCGTAAAAATATTTATAATGAATATTCAATGCGTTTTTTATAGTATTATGTATCAGAATACTTTAATCCCATAAAGTAAACAAAACCATATGTAAGAAACCATAGACGTAATCTGGAATGCTGCTGTTTTATGACCTACTAGTTTTTGTCCACGCTCGGGATAGTTTTTCTGGATGAAAGATACCATATGACCTTTTTCTGTACCCCTGACAACGTATATGCGAAGTTTCATGATGCTCGGTCTACTGTTTTAGCCGTGGAAACGTAACAAACGAACAAACTCACATTCGCATTTATAATATTAGTTAGGATGCATATTGATACTATAATATTGTCTTCTGTTTACGCGAATGTTAATCATTGAAATTAAAATCATTTATACGGATTTTATCGCGTTGTTTATTTAACACTGTGTTACATAATTATGAAACTGTTACACTAGTACTACTACTATTGAATTTTACTAATTTTAAGCTGATAAAATTATTAAAACTATTCATATTTAGGTTTACACTTTTTCCGACGTTTCGGTTGCTTTTCAGTAGCCATGGTCACGGAGAGACTAGTATAGAGACTAGTCTCCCCGTGACCAACAACGCGATAAAATCCGTATAAATGAATTTAATTTCAATATTGATACTTTTTTTGTCACCTGGCATACCAGCACCACTTTTAAGTGTGATGAACTGATTCCTTATTCTGTGCATACTTATTGTACCACACATCCGTCTCAACACTCGCATCTCAGTTGCATGCAATCATTTTTCATCTTTCGTGGCGCATTGCCAATATTCCGATCTGTACACAATAGCTGGCGTTATATTATGCTCTTGCAAATTTTCCTCTTAAGGGATCGAAGAATTTAGGAGTGACATGTTTTGTTGTGATCCCTAATAATATTTATATCACCCGTATCATTTCTTTTTCCTTGTCGTTATTATTGTTTTATGTTTATTACTATAATTTGTCTTCATTTTGTTTCTCAAAAATATTATAATTCTTATTCCGCAAAAGAGTATATAAACATGGAAACACAGTATACAAATGACACTCAGACTGAGAGATACAATGATTTGGATTATATATTTTTATCCATTGTGGGGATCGCATATAATAATAAAAATAATAATATTCTATCACATATACACAACACCATCTAGCCCAAACTAAGCAGAGCTTGTACTATGGGTACTAGACAATGAATAAACATACATATACTTTATTTTTTGTAAATACTTACATTTTATACATAGAAACACCCAGACCAAGACAAACATCCATGTTCATGCACACAAATATTTGTCTTGTGCGGGAATTGAACCCGCGACCTCAGGCGTGGCAGTCGATTACACTAACGACTACGCCATCGAGGCCGATAATACTCAGCACTTTGTCAGTAGCGAGGTGACTATTTAAATCACTATATCAATATGGTTTAGTGTAATCGTTTACTAAAATTCTACATAATTATTCCGTCTTTTAGTAACTATAATATCAAGTTTAATACTATGTTATTTCACCTAGATGAAATTATACTTCCTGCCTTCATTACCCTTAAATTTATTTTACGTATTGACTCATAATATATATTACTAAATGTGCCAGCAGTTTCACCCACGTTTATGATTGCTGTGCCCCGTGGGTCATAGCGTGATATTATGTAGCCTATAACCTTCCTCGGTAAATAGGCTATCCAACACTAAAATAATTTTTCAAATCGAACCAGTAGTTCCTGAGATTAGCGCGTTCAACCAAACAAACAAATTCTTCAACTATAGTATAGATATAGTTATGAAACATTTGTACTTTGGCAATATTTAATACTACTTCCATTTTTTAAATTGAACTTCGCTATTGACGTTTTTCTCTCGCATTTGCAGTATTGACTTGACTGCATCCTACATGCAGTCATGTCAGTGCAGTGGTTAAAATGGTTGTCTCACCATTGCCACTACGCTGACTTTTGTGGGTTCGATCTCCAAATAGGATAAAAATTTGTGTGATCCACAAATATTTGTATTAAGTCCGGTTATTTTTGTGACCATTGTTTGAATGTTTGATTAGTCCTACGCGACACACGACAACATTTGTTTCTAGGTTGTCTTTTATAGTTTTTACTAACGCTTATACTTTGACGTTCATAGCCAGTTCAAAGTCCCAAATGATGAATAAAAGATTTTTGACTTTGACTTATTTTTTTTACGTTGATATGTATAAGTATATCGAGAATGTCATTATTATCGAGTTGAACTTCTTCTATAGCCTCATTAGAGACAAATAGTACTCTATATATACTAGTTCTACTACTCAGTAGATTGCGGATAAATGTGTTTGAATAATAAGTAGGGTAAAGTGCCTCTTCATGGTGCTCTGAGAGGTTTGGGGTCTTACAGTAGGACACTCTTGCCCTCTTATGTTGACCATCGCGGTTGAGTACGGGAAGGTAGCATCTTCAGTTTGCGTTGTAAGATGTTTTGGTCGAGAGCCATCTACTATGGTAAATTCGCTATAAATATTATTCCGTGCTGTGCCTCAGAGTATGTGGTAGTAATAAGAGAACTTACATTATAATAACATCATATCAAATTCTTATTCAACTGACTTTTCTACCTAGACATTTATAAAGTATTTTTATGTGTTCATCAATAAACTCAACTATTTAAAAAACGTAACTATGTAGTTGTGCGCCGTAGTCGCTACAAACATAAATATTAATTTATATTTTTTATAGATATTTTGCTTTTCTATTAATTTATGTGACACGAATGTCTTTAAAACAATGGACACTAAACGCACCCATACATGAAACAACTATTTATGGATATTTGTCTATATATCGTATATCTGTATACGAGGTGAACACTTAAACGCCATCCGTGCATGTTTACCGAACTGTACTGTGGTATAAGAATAACTTTGGTTCGTTTTAGTTCACTTCCATCAAATACAATCATAATTCTAAGATTCAGCATATTTTGTGGCTCTTGAACATTTAATTGATCTAAGAAGTTTAAAGTTTGACTTTGAAAAGTGACATCTTAGAATAGTTTAGCTATAACATAATATGACTAAGGGACTTTGCATCATCAAAATTTTAAATGATCTCAACTTAAATTACTTATCAGAATAGTTCGTGAAATTATTCAATTAAAAAGTTTGCTTGCAAGTTTTAAATAATTCGCTTTAATTGATATTGCAGCTTTATATACGTTTAATTAAAAGTTCAACAAGATGAAGTAGGTATTTAAATTGCGTTTAATTTATTTATATTTAACGTTTCGCTAGGCACATACCCATGCGTTTGCCATGTGCCGTTAAACTTAATGTAATTTTAGATAGATAATTTTGAAACCATAATACCTATTATGATTTCGGTGATCTATTTTTCGTGAAAATAAGTGTATATTCCTTGAATGATACTTTTGTTTTCTCTTAATTTAGCATTAAATAACTGTGCACAGTAAAATAACACAACACTAATACGAGCAAGCGTTAAAATTGGTTGTTTCGACCACATCAATGTGTGCTTTGAAAATCTACTTCTATAAGCATTTATAGTATCCGTATAACTCTATCTACAACGTTCAATAAAATCTATATTTATAGATTTTATAAGATACTTGTAACATAGGTAGTCGTTATTAAGATCATCGCTATATTTTACAAGAGTAGGTACCTTAGCACCCCTGCGCGACCTCTAAAATCGTCCCACACGAAATGTCAAGCGGCGTTTATTTAACCCTAAAAATACATACTTCGAAACCACCGAACACATTACATTGCGTACTTAACAAAACAAGAACGCTTCAACGACCGTTCTATTCGAGAAAATCATTGTCTCAAAAGGATAATATTCCACTTAGTAAGACAATCCCACTTTATTCGAACATTATTCGAGTTGGGATATTCTTTGTGAGCGCTGATAGCCATGAGGACGTTTTTGATAAGACATCGTCGTTAAAAGGAAATAGCATAAATATAAACAATGGACCATAATGCGGTACTTTGATTGTGGGCGTTTTACCGTTATTTGGGCATTCTCCTTCATAAGTGGGTGTCCATTGTTATGAATGTATTACAAGATTACTGAGAGTACATAACCTATAAACATAAACATACTTCAATACTTTTATAAGAGTGGACCCAGCGTTGTACCTTGGGTGCACCACTGAATTGTAGGTAAAGTGAAACTTTTTAACTAATAAAACTTTGTGTAAACACCTATATGTCGAATAAATGGCTGCACAACATGCGATTTTGTGATAACAAACGTAACTAATTAAAAGTTTTGGGTTAAAATCGATTTTTTATTGTCAAAAGGATGGGCTGTGGTTGCATTATTTTAAGCTGAAAGAACACGCGATTGCAGAAGGGTAATAAAAACTAAAAAGAAGATAATTTAGGTTTATATAAACAATTCACAAGTGTTTTTGGAATTGGGCTATCAAAATAACATTTTCAACGAGATAAAGACATTCAAATACTAGATTTGCTTATTGTAGTTAAACCAGTCGAGAACGATTTGAGTCAGGAACATTAATATTAATGTACCGTGTGGTTGTATAAATTTGTAATATAACCTGTATTCCAAATATTATCAACAGAGATATAACAGTATTATCATAAGGATGATATTTTTGTATGGTATCTGAAATTAATAGATATTCTATATTATACCACATACACACAACACCATCTAGCCCAAACTAAGCGGAGCTTGTACTATGGGTACTAGACAATGGATAAACATACATAAATATATTTCTTTTTGTAAATACATACATATTATACATAGAAACACCCAGACCAAGACAAACATCCATGTTCACGCACACAAATATTTGACTTGTGCGGGAATCGAACCCGCAACCTCAGGCGTGGCAGTCGGTTACACTAACCACTACGCCATTGAGGCCGACAGATCAGAGTAATATTAATTGAATAATGGATATCATGATGCTTTAAGTATTATATAACATTGAAAATGCCTTTAATATGCTTTAAATATTAACAATAAAGAAGTCGATATCGACACCTTAACCAAAGAACGTCACTTAATTATAAAAGAAACTACATATGTATCGAGTTCATGGTTCAAATATTTTGAATGTCGTATTTTCCATTGCCTTAAAATTTTGTGAAATATAAATATTAGGTAAGTATATTTACTTATAATTGACTATAACTTTATTACTATCAAATAAATTATAAAAAATTTGATGTCAAGTCTTCAAAGCTAATAATAATATTTAAAACAACGGGCATATTTTAACAATTCTGCAAAATATCTGCCCTGCAGCGTGATATATGTATATCACTGCCGACTCAAAACGGTAGTAATTTATTATAAGTATTATAACCTTGGGACCTGTTAATTTTCCTTTTGGTCTTTTATGAATATTTAATGAGAATATCTCTTAAAAATATTCTGAATTTATTGCATTTATATTATATTAACAATGAATATTAACTAAATTTTATAAATACTTAACAAAGTTCCAGAATATTTTGGTCAAACTTTCTATCAATTATCTCTTTGAGTCCACTAATTGAATAAACACTTCGTTAATGAAGTTACTAATATAAATAATTAATGTTAAATTTTGGTCTGAAATTCTGTCTAGACTTACACAAATATTTACGTAGTTGGAATTTTCTCGTATAAAATGAGTAAATAACTATACCAAGAATGTTTTATAGAGGAAAGCATGATAAGAAAAGTGATAAATTACTTCAAACGATAAGTCATTTTAAGTTTTTGTAAAGAACTTGAAAATTCTTTTGAATTTGGCCACGAGGGTTTCCTGCTAAGAAATGAAATAACTTAGGCACAATAATACGCTTAACTGCTTTCAAACTGTTGTGCTAAGAAAAGGGGAAAACATAATCAATTACAGGTGGTGTTGCAGACCAAGGATTTTGTTTTATAATTTAATTTGGGTAACATTCCAAACTTTGATATTGTTCAAGTTAAAATTAATGTGGATACACATCTACAATTTGGAAGCAAACATATGACATAAATGTAGCTTTCTACAATACCTTAAACCATTCAAAATTAGATGTGAAGGGTAAGTTGAAATCAACACGACATTCGTACTTTTACTGGAGCGAGGTGTATATGAACAAAAAAATGATCACTTTCATGGTGAAGGGAAGGATTATGATATATACCTATATGGTAGTTGTTCAAAAAATTCTTGGAGATATCAAGTATCAGTCTACACTTGTCTAGCGGAGAAGCCTGAATCTGACCTCTCTTATTTTGAGAGACGACCCTCATCTGTATTTAGACAGGTTAAACGATAAAGGTAATCATGTTTGTGAAATTAATAAAAATTAATAATCATAACAATTTTAATGGAAATCCTGTCTTAGTGCAATGGTATACATTCATAAAAGCAGCAATACATTTGATCGATATACACTACATACGAATCTTTCATGTTTACACAGTTAAGGATTTCGAAACGTTATACTGACAGTGCCAATAAAACAAAGTGAACATACCTCTGCCGGCATCCTTTTGTAATAGAGAACGTCACAAAAAGGGAACTTGTCACATTGTTGGCGAAATTTTCTACTGTATACCGAAATAACTTAGATGGCGGAGTGTGGTGACAGTGACAGCGGGGAGTGGCACATAATGAGATTGTAAACACGTCAAAATATATATAATACTTTTTTTTTGTCTGGAAGGGACCACTAAAATATCGGAGACAAAAATGTTCTAAGTTAGTTTTGCAATCTTTATTTTCGTATTGTGACGCGATGCGATGTGCTTTGTAGGGTCGTAAGTAGGTATGTAGGTGCTATTTGAATTATAATTTGCCATTCCAATGGTAAGTGGAGATTGTGAACGTTAGGCCGGCCATATGATGTTGATGGTTGGTGTGATTTTGTTAAATTGTTTTATGAGTCAGGTCTATCTTCTTTGATTAAAATTCATATCTTGCGCATTACGCCAAGTTTATATCTAGACGTCGGATTGTTTGATACCGGTTTACATACCTTTGAATCACATTTTTTCGTTAAGAATTGTATTGTATCATTCAAGCACAAGTTATTAAAGAAAACTATATTTGAAGCTGCTGCCTTCTAGTGACAGCGTAGAATGGCACCTAGAAGTAGATGTCCTTTAAAAATTCGAACAGAGAGTCCTGTATGACGAACATAAAGGTATACGCCCAACTATAAGTATTATAATAGCCTGATATTATACTGCTTTATCTATCAATTTCTATAACAGTTGCAAGCCCGTCATTATGTAACTCTGCCTCGGGGGAGGCTCATTGTGTGTTGTTGAATACGTAACTAGGAGCACATTGTTGAGACCGAGTACAACAAGAAGACTTCAATAACTGTAGTAATTACTTTAATAATGTGCCGGTTATTAGAGTGAGTGATTGATTGGAGGGTGACGGCCACATACTAAGCTGAACCTTTTAGAAAAACTAAATAGTAATATTTCAAAAATACATAAATTATCCAAAACCACATCAAAGATAGGCAAAATTGTAATACGCCTACATTTTCTCACCTATGTTTAAAGATCCTTGAATTATCGATCGATTTAGCCACCCACGCTACACAGTTCCAACTCTTGGCTGCTATTGAGAATTTTCTCACTCATCAACACTTTACCCAACCCAATACTTGAACATGGGACTTTACGATCATACAAAAATAACGCATAACTTGAGGCAAAATAAACTCCACGAGGCAGTTTTTAGAGTTTCGTATATGATATTTATTTTACAATGCAAGACTATGCTGACTTGAGTAACAGACTTGATACTTTGTAGTACTGCCAATGATGGCAATCTTTTAGACATCACTTAATATCGGTATATAAAAATCATAATATGATCCAATTATTGTATTGATACTGTAAAGAACTATAGACTGTTTGCTTAAATGCTCTGAGCTAGTCAAGTAGCTTGAAGCAGTAACCGCATTCTTGAAAGTTCAAACATGGATTGGTATGTAGACATACGAATGTTTTGAAAACAATCCAATTTTCAAGTCTATTAAAGCTGATGAAGTCTGCGAAACCGAAGACCAAAGTAATAGTGCTACAAAAAGATTGCAGGCAAATAATGTGATACGTCTACCAGATAGCATATTAAGAACTCATTAGGACGGCGCTGTGCTGTTAGCAGTATTACCGGTTTTACGATAGAGTGTATAAACGAAAAGCTTTGAAGCTTTGAAAAACACGAGTCAAGAGTGAGTTGGGCTCGTGCATCGAGGGTTCTATTATTCTCTTCTCATATCTATTATTTTTTAGTACCTCCCGAGACCATTATTGAGTTCAGACTCTAAATGCTTGGGGTCACAAAGATCGTGCGGGAGGTACTAAATATGTATTGAATAGACGCTAGAGGTAACTAAAAGATGCAAGCATCCTGAAGTGATCAGATAACCTACTTATATGCCTTATGTAAAAGGAATTACTGATAACATCGGAACGGTGTTAAAGCAATATGCGATAAACACTATCTATACACCGGGAGCCAAAGTAACTAGCATGGTGGGCACACCAAAGGACAGTTTGCCTTTAGAAACACCAGGTGTCTATAAAATAATTTGCAGCTGCTGGGAGCAGAGAGTTCCTATATAGCCCAAACCAAGCGTACTATTGCTGAGCGGGTCAAAGAACATATCACCGCTGTGAAGATCCGGCAGTCTAGCAAATCAACAATTGCAGAGCATATATTAGAATATGGTACTAATCACTGGATAGAATTTCATCATCCGGAAGTCCTCTCCACCGATCGCCACTTTTATTCAAGAGTAGTACGTGAAGTTATTGAAATAAAAAAATAATTAAGGATGGTTTTAAATTATCTGGGACGTGGAATCCCGTGATTAATAATACGCAACTTCGCTTGTTTGCACAGTCAGGTAAATCGCAGAATACGGGCACGTCGGCTAGCATACGTAATATATATACGGGATACCGTGAGTGTAGTGTGTGACGGTACATGGATAAATAAAAACACGTGAGAAGTGAGGGTGGATCAAAATTCTTCTGCCACACTAACAGAGACATGACATCGCCGTACCAGTCAGCGTGTGACCACGGCCGATGTAAACCTGGTCAAAACTTCAAGCTTTAAAAAAGGTAAATATGCATGATCGCATTAATACCCACTGCATATGTATTAAATACATATCATACAACGCAAAATTTTAAAAGTTATTACTTAAAATACATGTTTTTGTGTACGAATACACCACTAAAAGTTTTGAGCTGCAGCCCGCCGGCGACCACACTCAGTTGCTTTTCAATGATATTGGCATGCCAGCTATTTACATATTAAATACTAAGATTTCGTATTTTATTATTTGTAAGTATAGCCATCATAATTGTACGCAACTACCAATAACCATACAGAAGACAATGGCTTAGTAGTAAGAACCTATTGGCATGCTTTTGTATGGAACTCTAAAAATCCTTTATTTTAAATTAAAACCAGCAACTCGCTTCCATCGTCACCCCCGCGGTGTGTATAGATACAGTTACTTACAGACAGGCACGGTTCCGGGCTACAATTTCAAGTATTTCTTTACTTCCATAAGCACAGCTTATAAAGGGTTGAATAGATTACTGTATAAGACACGCACTTCAAAGGGTTTTAATAAACACCCTTAAGATTATGGTGAGATTACAATTTCACGAACCCTTTGGAAAACCTTGACATACAATGATTTAAGATCTAAAGAGTCTGATCGTTTAATTATTTACGTTATATGAAGGTATGAGGTGTAGTGTTCCACACAATGGGTCGACCGCTTTTGCCCGGTGAACCGCATTTGTTTCATTTCGGACGGCCTTATATAGTGCTACGGCGTGGTTGGCGCAGAAGCGATGTCTAAATAGTAATAGGTAGTGTTTGCGACTGGTATGCATGAGTTCTCAGGTTCGATCCCGGAATCCTGATGTTCGTGCATTGTGATTGAGCTTTTCTATCAATAAATGATTAGCAGCAGCATGAAGTCTGCAACTGTGCCTGGTGATGGCCAATAGGCTCATCCTTTTTTATGTGGGACCTTAGAAAACTGTGTTTAATACAACTTTGTCTACCCATTCGAGAATCGGGCGTGAGACTATGTATAACAGCGTGATTAATAAACTGTTGTTACGCTATCATTTTTATATCGTTAGCAGCCTCGTTAGGTTCTTCTTCGTTGCATGTATTAGTATCAGAACAGATCATAATACCATTAAGGTCAGTCTCACTGAGTTAATATCTACTGAGTTTTAGAGCAGACAATTCAACTTAATTGATGGTAACGAGCGTTATAGCTTTGTAAGTGTCATACGATTACTGCAAAATTGTAATATTCAAAATGTCTTCAAATGTGTATTGCGGCGACGCTAAATAAATTTTTCTCTAAACATCGATACGTGTAATACTATTACCAGTATGCGTATGTCCCACATTAACAAGAAGAATAAAGCATCCTATTCAAAGACAATAGCATCATATACTCATCTCTGATTATCCAATATTATCTTAGTCAAGCTAATTTCATCCCTAAATAGCGCTAAACTCCATCCCCTGTGGGTAGAATCCATTTGAGCTTAAATAAACGCGTACATAATTGTTTGCATTTAACTCAAACGTTACAGTTATCGTTCTTGCGTAGATTTTATGGTGCAGACGTTGTAAACATCAAGCTAGTTCGGTTTTGTGTTACAGACTAGAAAGTTTTGGTTAACGTTCGACGAAATAGTATAATGAGTGATCTGGTAATGGGCTACATGACCCAATTCCTATACTAAGTTCTTGATTACGGTTTATTCTTAGTTCAAAATCTTGTACAATGTCAGTGTTTACCATTCAACGTATAGGATAAAAGTTCAGTAGAATCTTAGTTACAACCCAGACTAATGTTACTAGAAACTACTAAAATTCAGTCACCTTTCTAATCTTACAAACTTAATAAATCTGCCAAACCGTAACTATTCACGAGTGAAAGAGCTAACAGTTGTCGATTATTTGGTTAAGTTAGAAATAAACCGGCTAGTCTATGGAAGTAACAACATAAGGAAACAAAAAAGTTAGCAAATTCGAATAATATCTCTGGATTTAACCACTGCCTACGGTAGCTGTTGTGCAGTCGAACCATATTCTTGGTTGCTAACTATTAGAACCACTACTAATGTAAAACCACTGCTTGAAAATATTCAGGTTAACATTACGTAATGGATTAATATAATAATATTCTACCACATACACACAACACTATCTAGCCCAAACTAAGCAGAGCTTGTACTATGGGTACTAGACAATGGATAAACATACATACATACTTTTTTTTTTTTTGTAAATTCATACATATTATACATAGAAACACCCAGACCAAGACAAACATCCATGTTCATGCACACAAATATTTGTCTTGTGCGGGAATCGAACCCGCGACCTCAGGCGTGGCAGTCGGTTACACAAACCACTACGCCATTACTCGATATCTATCTAGAGCCTGTTACTGACAGTTGAAGTCCTTATAATCAGTCAAACGCACCGATTAGACAAAGGATTGTCACGTAACCAATCTTCAGTGCGTCGTCCATTGAAAGACTTGAAGTGTCTCTCACGGTTCAAGGCTCAATGGTTATATTATTAGAACGGTTACTAATTCGCTTTTTCTTTGGATATGAGATTTGCCCAGTTTTGTTTGCATGTTACGAAACATATATAATTATGAATTATAGTCTGAAGCCTATACATCCTTGAAGGGTTAGACTGATGTGTCCTACAACCAAATTTTGCCAGCTATAACTTTAGTTCTGCATGAAAGAAGGCAAGTCTATTATCAGCTCGTCTCTGTATTTTAGGCTACGAGGTGCTACAGAAAATTTCTTGACAGAAAAATCCATTAAGACTTTGTCTGACCGATAAATCGACAATAAAACTATGCACAGCAGTTGTAAAATAAACGACCAGCAAAACAAATATCGCTATACCCAAAACATCAAATGTTGATAGGAACGAGGTAAAGACAGATCAATACCCGAAGTATTCTCATTTGTTTCAATAAATACTTGTACATCTTCAAAGTGAGTTTCAAACTCGTCTTTGTTTCAACCAAGACTAATTTTAGTAGCGACTAATTGCTCGCTCCAGACAGTTTTGTTGTACACAATACACCGCTACATAATCTATCCATAAATACTGGTTGTTTATCCAACCACGTACTACGAAACGGGTAACTGATTTTGCAGATTTATCAGTCACAATGATATAACGAAATGGTTTGTTACTCTAATAAGTTGTGTCGATATTTATCCTAATTTGTTTTGTAAATGGTGAATGGATTTTCCTGCAATTTGTGTTGCTAGATATTATTTGGTTTCTAGGTAGATTTTTGTGATGTTTACGTTGCAAAGATTATAGCTTTTTTAATTTTTAACCAACAAATAATTTCTTTTACAATTATGAAAGTTCTAAATTGGTTTAATGAAAACTGACTTATAAAGAAAGTTAAGTACTAAACGTCGAAATCTTTTCATGGTTACAAAATTACAGCAATTAAATATAAACTTTTATAAGCGGAATCGGTAAATAAAGGGTTTTTCAATATGAGCGCAAAACAGGTGTTCCTTAAAAATGCAGTACATACGTTGACAACGCAAAGAATAAACTAGGAACCCGAAAGAATAGGTGGTAGTTTGAAGAAACCTTATTAACAGTGGAAAGTCGCTATGCGGGCTACTCCATTTTGAGAGACGCTATGGTCATTTCACGACCGTTAAGCTCCTTCTCTCTATCTATCAACATTAGAGCATCATATCAAAACCGTGTATACTTTATAATCAACAAATACGAAGTGTCTATTAATGTTTATGAATTTAGAAACGAAATCGTAATATCACAAAGGTAATCTATACAGTCTGCAAGCTGCTAATCGTTGACGGATGAGGTTGGTGCTGGCTAATCAATCAAGTTTACCTCGCCCAACGTACCCCGCAATTAGCAGACTCATCCCGCTCATGATTGCTTTAGTGCAATCGTTGATACACTTTGTAACCTTACTTTAGTTGAACTGTAACCAGTATATAGTAGGCCTTTGAAATGACTTCTCTCCATTATATGATTCACTTCGACCTAATATATTACACAATAAAACATCTACCTCGGATAGTATTAATGAGCTATATTTTTAGATATATCCATTTAAGAAATACGACCCGATTTTTGTTAATTAATTGCTATTAATTAAACGGCTTATTTTTATATTTATCTTGGTTTTTGCGATCCGAGCGAGGAAACGTACCCTCGTTTCGTTGCTAAACAACCCACAGGGCCCTTAATTCTACCGCGTCCTTCCGTAATTACCCGGCATTATCTACACGTTTCTTGTCCATTTTCCTCTCGTGTCACTGGCTTGGTCAGCTTCCAACCGCTTGAATTTGAAATCGTGAATAATTTGAGTGTCAGTCAAAAATATAACTGAATGTAGCCCAGAGTGAATTTTTCTGGTTTTGTCGTGTAACATCGTCCTTGAAAGGGTACTCGCAAAAAAGGGTCGAGTCAGCTTGCGGACTGTTATAATTTGGGTAATACTAGAATAGACTTATTCAACATCGACGTAATCAAAAATACCTTTTTCTGGTGGAACCGTTTGCAATTCTTATTACTCCTCGGTTTTCACGCGATCTTAAGTAATAATAACCGTTTACTAACAGGCTGTCAAAATATGGGTTTACGAAATGGTTAACTCATATGCATATTTTTTACGCAATCTAAATAGATTGCGTAAAAAATATGCATAATAAGGAAAGAACGTGTTACGTGGACAAAGGTAAGTGAATTATCTTCACCTTTCTATGAAAACCATACTTCATAATACATGGAACAGATAAACATAATTATGCAGAGTTAATATGGTTACATACCAGTTGTTAAGCAAAGGTAAGGCCTGATCTACCGTCATAAAGAAAAAATAAGTATCTGACAAAAAAAAAGGCAGGTGCGTCCTTTTTTCAGTGATACTAAGTAGGTAAAAATGGAAAGGTTCGATCTCTTATACGGGGTATGAAAAACATTACATACATACTTACCTATTTTATGTAAAAGCTGTATATTATTTCACTATTATAAAACACTAGCTTTTGCTCACAGCTTTGTCCGCAGCAAAGTTAGTTTAGGTTGGATTATTTATTTATTTATATTTCAGTGGGTAGACCAACAGACTGCAATGCAGAGGGTCTCGGGTTCGAATCCACGTCGCGCACCTCTGACTTTTGAAAGTTATAAGACTTTTCAAAATTATGTGCGTATTGATTGACAATTATCGCCTGCTCCATGCCTCAGGAAGCACATTAAGCCGTCGGTCCCGGCTGCCATGAACATCTATGGCAGTCGTTATTGAGAAGCTAGTGCCCTATAATATCCTGACACTAGTCTAGCCTTAGGGTATCGTTAGCCTTCGGATTGCGGAGATCAGGTGGCAGCCGCTCCGTGTAAAAACTGATATCCAGTCAAATCCGGTTAGAACAGATAAGCCGACCCCAAGTGACTTGGGAATAATAAAGGCTAGGGAGAAGAGATTACGTTAGTAACAGTACTTTTGGTCGCGATTGCATGTGAAAGTGAGTCGCGGCCTCGCCGATTGCGGTTTTGTCGAGGAACACCGTGGTAGGTTCGGTCTGTATTACCGGGATGTCTGTAGGACCCTGATAAGTCTGACATAGCCTCTCCGCCCGCCCCTGCGGCAGGGTATGCGTCACTGCATACTCCCACGTAAAAAAAGTAAACGTACCTACTTTAAAATAATATATAGCCTATGTTACAGAGTGATAATATAGCTTTCTAATGATGAAAGAATTTTTTAATAATATTGTCTTCTGTTTACGCAAATGTTATTCATTAAAATTAAACACTGTACCTATTACATAATTTTGAAAACTGTCCATTGTCATGGGAGACTAGTCAGTCTCCCCGTGACCATGGCTGCTGAAAAGCAACCGAAACGTCGGAGAAATATAAACCAAAATACAAATAGTTTTAATAGTTTTAATAATTTCATTAGCTTATAAATTAGTAAAATTCAATAGTAGTAGTATTAGTGTAACAGTTTTCAAAATTATGTAATAGGTACAGTGTTAAATAAACAACGCGATAAAATCCTTATATAGTAGTTTAATTTCAAAGAATTTTTAAATCGGTTGTCTAGTTATTGAGTTCTTTTTTATAATATAAGTATAGATAACTGGTCCAAATATGCCACTGTCTACCTCTTCAGGTAAATAGGCGTGTGAGTAACAGGCAAAAATCGTATTTACTTGCACTCTTATCACGAGAGAACCTCAAACCCAGTACTTGTTCTATTCTGGTTTATAAAAACACGCCTGTTTTCATTATTTATGTTACCTTTCACTGAACAAACCCGGACTATTAAACAGTTTGTAGGTAGCTGTTTACGTGTTTCACTACAACCTCTTTAAAGCCTTAAAAGCATTAGACTCAGAATTAAATTAAGAACATTCTATTTGTTTAATAATGTCTCCGGAAACACATGTTAATGCGTACTGAACACTTGTGTTCACTTTGCTTTAATATTTTATTTCGTAAAATGTTCTTTAATTAAGTTATTTTAACTTAATTTAAATGAGATTGGTTTTAATTTAATATAATAGAAGGAAACTTTTTATTTTTGAAGTGCGGTCGTATTTGTGTTACCTCGAAACAGTAGAGGTTTTTCAACCGCGGTATAGTTAATTAAAAGAATATAAGGTAAACGGTTTTTGGGTTTTAGTCTGGGTTTTTATGCTGGTGCTGGTGAAAGTAAGCAATGCTATCAAAAAGAACTGTGTAGATGGGTGATTATTGAAAATTGTCGGCCTCGATGGCGTAGTGGTTAGTGTAACCGACTGCCACGCCTGAGGTCGCGTGTTCGATTCCAAACTTTACTAATTGTGAAGCTTATTAAATTATTAAAACTATTTATATTTAAGTGTACACTTTCCCCGACGTTTCGGTTGCTTTACAGCAGTCTTCCCGAGACCATGGCTTAATTAGGGGTTTAATAGTAGTAGTATGTAGTGTAATAGTTTCTAAATTGTCAAATTCTAAAGTGTCAAATAAACAACGCGATAAAATCCGTATATAGGAGTTTAATTTCAAACTCATAATGTCCCTTACATGTTATATTAGACTATAAATTGTAGCTACATATCTAAAAGGAGAGATCATAATGCTAGGTGTGGAAAACTTATATTTCGCTAGCTATATTAAAGTCCCGTGTAATAGAATCGTGCCTGTTGCCATGAAATAGTCACAGCGTTCGCTCCGTTAGTAGCAGACTAAGAATTTACTTGCAAATAATACTTTTTCCTATCTGGGAACGGCACTCAGAATCTCATGATTGGCAATAAACGTTACGGAATACTTGAGGAGATAGGAAATTGGTCCTAAAATAATATAATAATGCAAAGGAACCTAAGCGTTAGTTAGTGTTCTTATATAATTACTATCTTTTGCCCGCGGCTTCACTCACGTAAAAGTAGGCTAAGTTATGTCAGTAACAGTACTTTATAAAAATAATATGTAGCCTATGTTACTTGGTGATAATACAGCTTTCTAATGTTGAAATAATTTTTAAAATAGGTACAGTAGTTTTTGAGTTAAAATCCTTACAAACAAACAAACTAAAAATCGAATCTTTTCTCTTTATAATATTATTACTGCGCCGCCCTCGTGGGTTGTAACGTGATTTTATATAGCCTATAGCCTTCCTCGATAAATAGGCTATCCAACACTGAAATAATTTTTCAATTTGAAGCAGTCGTTCCTGAGATTAGCGCGTTCAACTAAACAAACAAACAAACTCTTCAGCTTTATAATATTAGTATAGATACAGTACTAGCGGTCCCCAAGTGGTCGAAATTCGACCATAATTAATTTAAATTTTATGTTTGTGCATTATTAAGGTTTTATCGTCTATAACTACCTATACCCTTATAATCACATTTAATTTAGTCACCTACTCCACATACATAATATGTAACCAAGTTACGAAGAATTCTACGACATCAGCCGAACAATGCATAAATACTACGAACTCGATTCGACTGCTTGTGTCAAATGCATGGTTGTGTGCGTGTATTCATTAATTAAATGTATTTGTAATGTATATTTTATAAAAATATTAGGATTCGCCACTCTTTCTCCATATAAAATTTAACTATGCCAAATTTCATACTCCTCCGTCCGCGCAATTTTCGTAAAAAGGGGTACAAAGTTTTTGCTTCACGTAGTAAATTATATACATTTATAAATATTGTCCAGTTGGATATTTGATCCGAATAGTGGCAACAAAATTATTTTATTATAATTTTGCAATTTACGTACTGCTGACCTTGGAGACGCAGTGGTAGTGTATGCGACTGTTGTGTGAAGTCTCGGGTTCGATTGGCGGATCGGGAAATAGAGTTATTGGGTTTTTCAACCAAGAAGATTTTAGTAGCAGCACAGCATCTCGAATTATGCCCGATAAACTGCAATAGCCTCACCCTATATTCCATTATCATAACTAATATCATGGAATGTGAGATTGTCTGTTTGTTTTTTACGCTTTCACGCCTTAACTACTCTACCGATCATCATGAAATTTTGCATACATGTTATCAGGGAAACAGAAAATGACATATATATATATACCTTTCATTTAGAAAAAAGATCTGTTACTTACCTAACCTATTCTACATTTAAGCGAGCGAAGCCAATGGTAAAATCTAGTAATAACATGAATGGCGAAATGTCGGTTTAATACACATCTGCAAACAACAAAACTTAAAACAATTACTAATAATTTTTCACACAAATTATTGTTCTGCATGGCCATTGAACCTGAAAGTCTTAGGTCTCATTAATAGTGGCGATTTGACCACTTAAGCCAACAAGAAAGAAACAAGTCGATTGATTGACATTGAGACAATACCTGTTTTAGTTTGCGACTTCGCCCGCGTTTATCCCAGGAAAACGTACCGGAACTAAAAGTATCCTATTCAGAACATGATCTATATGTTAACCAAGTTTGATTCAGATTCGTTCAGAGATTTACGCGTGAATGAGTAACAAATATTCAAACCTCAAAACATCCTCACAAACGTCCACATTCATTAGGATTCGACGTTCCATATTTAATTAGGAACAGTTTCAAGTACGTAATAAATCGTAATAATAAATTAATGAAGGCTCTAGCTAATAGCGCTCTGAATGAAATTTCCAATAGATATCACTTTAGCTACGGTTTCGCACCACTTATAACAGATATTGAGCTTATAGCATCTAGCCTTTTAAGTTATATTAACGGAAAAGTGACCTGCCCGTACTTCGCTTGGATTGAACGTAATATATAGTATACTAGTTTTTGCCCCTGCCTCGCTCACGTTAATGTAGATTTCTATCAATTAAATAATTTCTATCACTCAGAAACAATACAATTTTTTCTGAATTAAAGGTACCCTATGTCTATTTTTGTATCCGATATAAAAGCGTAACAAAAAACTCACATTCTCATTCATAATATTAGTAGGATATTGAGCTTATGAGCTTATAGCATCTAGTCGTATGACTTATATATATTAACGTATAAGCGGTCCACCTACTTCGTTCGAGTTGCACATGATATATTATAGCATATGTGCGTCTGAAATAAAATATCTTTCAAAACGTGAAAGAATTTTTCAATAATGCACTTATTTGAAAATTCTTTCACATTTTCGGAACAAAAATTTGTAGTATGCACAAATTGTCGTTCCAAATTTCGGTGTTCATTTCGTCCGCTGTTTAAAAATTCCGAGCAAATTATTCTTAATTCGGCATTCGTGAATTCTTTCACAGGTTTCCTCAATCCACGATCAGACGACTACCCCCGATCACCAGCGAACTACGGTTTGATGGACCAGATAGCAGCTCTGCACTGGATCAAGGAGAACGTGGCTGTCTTCGGCGGAGACCCTACGAACGTGACGCTGATGGGCCATGGGACCGGAGCAGCCTGCGTCCACTTCTTGCTGACGTCCTTAGCTGTGCCTGAAGGTGAGCTTTTGTAGTGATCATAATAACTGAGTCTCTATAGTGTAGTAATATCAGCTAAATACGCTGTGTTAGATTTTCAAGGCGGGCAAAATGTTGTTGGCGTCTGCTATCCAGAAAAGAATCAGCACAAATTCTTGATTAATGCCCGGTAACCCAAAATATGTGGAAACTAAAAGCTTAACTGATGCAAGGGTGCAATATAGAAGTTGTGGATGTAAATTTTAGGAAATATTCCTATTGGACATGGCTTTACTCTTATATGAAATGCATCCCCTGCAATCCCATTTTTACCATCTGATGACCAGACAAATATACCAGCGGCACAGGTACATGGTGCATATACTACATTTACGCACGAAGCGCTTTGCTTCCACTTTTATAATGCGTACCACAAAGGAGTGGAACTCACTACCTAAGTCTGTGTTTCCCGATGAGTACAATTTGGGTTTCTTCAAGTCACGACTGAAAAGGTATCTTATAGGCAAGCGTGCTCCATCTTCAACTGCATCTTCACTTAAGATCAGGTGAGATCGCAGTGAAACGCAAGTCCACCAAGTTTAAAAAAAAATTTGTTAGGTCATAATTTGCCATGTTTCGCTGTGGGTTGTCAAACCATCAAACATCTTTAGGAACTTAGGACGTTATGAAGACAGCTACAGTTATCTATTTGGTCTTACTATGACGTTGCATGTTGCTTACTTAATAATGCGTAAGTCACTAAACGGGGTGGCTGAAAGTTGGCCTACGGATGTCCTGGATTAACTCAATGGACATTTTAGATCCGTTCTGTGTTTCCTTGGGATTCACGCCACCAAAAACATATTCCGGACCATAATTTAGTACCCTCATCAGTTCGAAAAAGAGGCATTAGACATCAGAACAAACAAGGAACCATTGCGTCGAAGACTCCCATTGGGATATTATACCTGCTCTATTTAAACTAATTGATTGCCAGATTTACTTTGTTACTTATTGTAAAAGTTGCTTTTATACCAAATTTTAAGATACTAGGTCGAATGGCAGCTAGGTCAATAGGTCAAAATGTTTTTGTTTCTCTGCACTCTGCATGATATATAACTTTTAAAAAGGATCAGTACAAACATCTGTGGATCGATACTCAACGATGCAAACCTCTTTCCCAATGCACCAGTGACGTCATAATAGTTTTGTCGAAGTAAGAAGTGCTTAGAGCAACTCCATAACTAATACCAAAGCCAGTAAAACATCGAACGTTACCACCTAAGTAGCTTCTAACAAACAGTAAATATTTACACAGCCATCATCAGAACACGCTAGCAAAATTTTGGCACTACCCTTCACAAGATACTGCACATTGAATCCCCATTAACCACATAGTCTCATACATAAGCGCTGCGCAAGATGTTTGGCACCGAACTAACGTTAATAGCACTTTACGCCGGTACTTTTGCTTGTCATATTTTGAAGTGTATGCTCGGTAGAGTGAATTTCAAATTCTAGTGACGTCACTTCAGTTGGCTGAGGGTAGCTTCAAATATGCTTGCTACATACTATTTTATATAAGTGTGCGGTTATATTTTACGGATAGGATATTAAAAAATACGATTTGATATTCAAATACATACATACTAGATACATAGATTCACGCCTGTTTCCCAGAGGGGTAGGCAGAGATTATATTCAAATATTTTTTTCCAAAATGAAAATAATTACTTTTCCTAATTAGTACCGTTGGCATGTTAATTATTATTAATGATTTCGTAAGGCGTTTATAATTGAACGTATTTTTTTTTAAGTTTAGTCACTATTGAATATTTAGATTGACATGATGAATGATCATGATGGCATGAAAAAAGAGGGGCCGTCGGTTTTTTTTAGGTTTCTTCTCATATGCTCAATCCCTTGCCAGAATCCAGCAACTAACCTAAATGTAGCTTTAGTAACGACTCGAGCTCATGAGCTTGATAAACCGTTTCTTCGCTTTACCAATTAAGTTTTTCATGGCTCTGCTGTGTTCTACTAATCGAATTACGCGACTATCCCTCAATGACAAGAAACAGGTAACCTAGCAAGATAGTTGCAAGAAATATAGTTATATAATTGTAAAATATTGAAACTATAATTCAATAGAAATTTCGAAGAGTGGGCGTGAATTTTTACGTATATCTTCTTATAGGCTCAACCAAAAGGTTAACAAAAGTAACTGAATTAATTATAGTTAAAAAATACTATAACTATAAATTCAGTTACTTTAGTATCCTTACTAACTGATAACTTTTAACACACATAAGCATTATTTTGTGAGAGACTTAAATGCTTAAATGATTTTTAACTGAACTAGAAACTTATACAGGGTGTCCGGTAATAAATAGATAACCTTGAAATGTCTTATAGTAGAACTGATGGCCGTTCAGAAAAAATATGAAAAGATTCTATCCTAACCTAAGATATTATAATTTTTTAAATACCAATTATAACTTTCTTGTATACTACGACCATAAATGAATGAAATCCATCGGTTTTTTGTTGTTTTATTATTAAACACTAATTATGCTAATACATAGATAGTCAAAAGTATGACTATTAATTGCACTTTTTTTTCATTTTTTTTTCTGAACGACCATCAAATCTGCGATAAGACATTTCAAGGTTGTCCATTAATTATCAGACACTCTGTATAACGTTAAGTATAAGATTATGCCCATGGCTTCGCTCGCGTTAAAAAGTAATATTCCTGAGGGATAAATTTTAGACTAAATCTGTCAATAATCGATGCCAGGGGAATAGTTGTTTTTCTAGGTGAAGAGTACCCTATGTCATATTATGTTCTCCTGACAATGCGTATGCGAAATTTCATAATGATCGGTTGAGTTTAAAAGAGTGGCCATGAGTTTCTTGCAGTTGTCTTCTAATAGGCTCAACCCTTTGCCTGAACCTAGCAACTAACCTTAATGTAGCTTCAGTAACTTAGTAAACTCACTAACCTATATATTTTGACGTTCATAGGTGTTATTTTGTGACCTAAATAAATAAATGATTTTGACTTTGACTTTGACTTTGAGTAGTTGAGGCTTAAAAGCGTAACAAACAAACATATATTCGCATTTATTATATTAGTAAGAATATTTTTATGTTAAGAAATTATTATATTACTAGGAAACAATTCAATAGCGCTTGCAAAATGACGATGTTGTATACCATGTCACGCGGACCGCGCGGCTGCGCGCGAGTTGGAGTGGTGGCTGGCGCCCCCCTTCCCCTCCTGCCCGGCGGTAGCGATATATAAGCCGATCGCGTCCTGGACCGTGCTTCTTCCGGCCCGGCTCCACACCTTCAGCTAAGTGTCCTGATTGTACAAGGACCACGAAGCAAGTCTTTAGCGAACCACGCCCTGACTATAGTTATATAGTAAAGATTGTTACTCTTATACTTGTAATCTAAATACATTAAAAGTGTAATTGTCATACCTTCTATTATTATTTCTCTCGCTTTAAATTCACCTAGGAACACCACGCCCCTACGGCGTGGCCTGATCCTTTCATATTAACAGATCTCTTAAGAAACCACACTAAAGGTTACAACCAATATAGTAAGTTTATATCCCTGTCATAAAATATGTACTTAGTTCATGCTCACTATTATATGCTTACAGACTGTGCTAAGGTGTTTGGTTTAAGCTTATCTACAAACAATGTCTTCTTAGCGTATGCTATGGTTAAGGAGGAAGGTTTAGCAAACATTAAACTATATCGTAGAAGTTAGTCATAGTTTTGAACTGTAACATAGCTTAACTTTTCAATAAAATATAACTTACCATGATGTTTTGTGTAGGCTAAGTATATCATGTAGCACTGTTCTTTGCATATTATTTTTCTTTTTGGTTTTATCATTGAGCTTGTACTGTTTTGTTGTCTTTTTTATTTTCTTTTCTCATTTGTTATATTTTGTATTTGTGGGGACGTCAAGTGACACGACACTAGTGGTTGGAACTGAAAATCAGTACTGGGGTGGGTTATGCCCAACTCAGTGTATGCTGAGTGTCCATCCAGATTTCTTAAACATGACGTTAAACACGACGTTTCCATAAGGAGGTAGGCAGAGATGTATAGTACTGATATATTGGCTTGATTTTGATATTATATCCTAACTATCCTTATTTACTAATATAGAGCAGCGATAGCTCAGTGGGGAGACCAACAGACTGCAATGCAGAGGGTCTCGGGTTCAAACCCACGTCGCGCACCTCTGACTTTCGGAAGTTACGTGACTTTTCGAAATTATGTGCGTATTGATTGACAGTTATCGCCTGCTCCGTGCCATTGGAGAGCACGTTAAGCCATCGGTCCCGGCTGCCATGAACATCTATGGCAGTCGTTATTGGGGAAAGTCGACACAAAAGATCCCACTGGGTCGAAGTGTCGCCGGTCTGTACTGACTGGCCCCTACACAAGATAAGATACTAATATTATAAATGCGAACATGAGTTAATTTTTTTGCTTAGTTAGTAAGCATTATTATGCTTTAAAACCTTAACAACTCGAAATTTCGCATACACGTTGTCAGTACAAAAAAAGTAAATAGGGCACCTTTTATCGAAAAAAGTACATCCCGATGGATAAAAGTTTATTGGGTCAAAATCTACATTAAGCCGAGTGAAGCCGCAGGCAAAATCTAAGTATCTATGGTGTATTTAAGGTACGTTGTAATTCAAGTAATAGTTACTTATGAACAAGAGTAATGGCACTAGGCATAATCGCTGTATTGAAGAGGATTTTACAAACAATTTAACAATAGTGACTTGAAAAGTGTTCCAAATAAGTGAGTGCACTTATGTATCAATTTTGTATGAAGTGGGATCTTAACCGGCAACTGAAGCAACCAGGCAGTATCTTATATTATCTTGTGTGGGGGCCAGTCAGTACAGACCGGCGACACTTCGACGCAGTGGGATCTTTTGTATCGACTTCCCCAATAACGACTGCCATAGATGTTCATGGCAGTCGGGACTGACGGCTTAACGTGCTCTCCGAGGCACGGAGCAGGCGATAATTGTCAATCAATACGCACATAATTTCGAAAAGTCATATAACTTCCGAAAATCAGAGGTGCGCGACGTGGGTTCGACCCGAGACCCTCTGCATTGCAGTCTGTTGGTCTCCCCACTGAGCTATCGCTGATCAACCAGACAGTAACAACACGACTACTTAAGCCACAACGCCAGCCATGGCGTAAGACTGTTCAGCCTTTCTACAACTTTTAACTACACTTAAATATGAAATAGTCACATAGCACTAAAATGTAAACCCTTGTACACATTTGTACATCCACCTTTACCGTCCGTAAGCAGATTCACATAGTATAACGCGTACTTTTATAGCCCATCCTGTGTAAACCTAGCCGATAGCAGTGTTTGAACAGGGTCTGTATACAATATTTAACATATGATATTAGTTTGATTTTGTTACCGGTTAATATATGCTTAGCTTTATATTACGGATGAAAGGATTATTTGAAAAGTATTAATATTGTAAGTAAAATATTTTATTAACTTGATTAAAATTTAATATATACCGATTATTATGAAATTTCACATACACATAGTCAGGGGAACAGATAAAGACATAGGGTACCTTTCATCTAAGAAAAAGTATAACCTTTTTTTTTTTTTTTTTTTTTTGTTGCCCAGGAAAAAATGCTTGATGCACTACCCGCCGGCTAGGGGACGGCACCGGCGGGGCGTGTGGGACTCACCAGCCTAGTGCTGGGATACCCACTAAAAAAACCTGGGGTGTTCCCTCTCTCACCCAATGGGGGGGGCCAGTTGGGAGTCTGAAAAGATTCATCCATAGCAGGCCCCCCCGTGTGGGTGCCGGCCGGGTCAATCGGACCCGACCTCCTCTCGTCCCTGGGGGAGAGCATTTCACTGCTCTCCCCTTTCGACGTAGTATAACCTAACCTAACCTACGTTTATGCGAGCGAAGCCGCAGATAAAATCAAGTAAAAAATAACTATGTAGCTATTTTATACGTAACTAGATGTGCCCGTGGTTTTACCCGCGTTTATGAGTACTGCGCCGCCCCCGTGGGTCGTAGCGTGATGTTATATATACTATAGCCATCTTCGATAAATGAGCTATCCAACACTAAAAGAATTTTTCAATCCGGGCCAGTAGTTTAACCAAACAAACAAACAAACTCTTCAGCTTTATAATGTTAGTATAGATGTTTGTTTGTGAGATCCTTTGCGACACAAGACTTTATCTTTAAAGCATAAGAAGTCTTAGTCTACAAATAAATATTCTATACATATACATTTCTATTGCATTTTTGGTGTAAAGCCGGCAATTATGTAGCATTACATCATTTTTGTATGTTAGTAGTAGTAATACAGGGTGTCCGGTAATTAATGGATAACCTTGAAATTTCTTATATTAGAACTAAAGGCCGTTCGGAAACAATGAAAAGTAAAAAAATATTACTATAAAAATATATATATTAAAAAGTGCAAGCTATATTAGCATAGCATACTTTTGACTGTCTATCTATTAGCATAATTAGTGTTTAATAATAAAACAACAAAAAGCCGATGGATTTCATTCATTTATGGTCGTAGTATACAAGGAAGCTATACACGGTAATTAAAAAAAAACACATATCTCAGGTAGTAGTTATGATAAATATTTTTAATTTTTTTTGAACGGCCTTCAGTTCCACTATAAGACATTTCCAGGTTATCGATTAATTACCGGACACCCTGTATAAGCTTTAGAGATGTGATGTTGGTTCATTTGTGTACACTAACACCACATGGTAACCACAAGTCATTTACTAGACAATGGGATAAATCATGTCTTAGTGTAAAATTATTTTGTGGTTGATACATCGTACATGTACTAACATAATCAACGTGTTGATGGCTGATTTAAATAATTAAGTTAGTAGCTGGTATAAAACTGTGTAGAGTAATAACAGCTTTTTGTGACTTGGTGACGTAGCGATGGTGAATGGGACTGCTGTATACGAGGTCGTGGGTGCGATGCCTCGGGTTTATTGATAGGAAATTCTATGTAAAAGTATGTTTGAAAATATGCTTGGTAGATGGACAATGGTTCGTCGCCTATAAATAATAATAATAATAATAATGTCCCCCTGACCGAATTTCGGTCACGGCGGCCAATTTTAACGGAGACTGGCCATCGGCGCAGGAGATATTATAGTGCACAAGCGTGTGCGCAATCACAAGTGCACTCTCTGTTCTCTAACTCTCATGATCCCATGACCGGAGAGAGATCAGGCGCAGGACCAACGGCTTTACGTGCTTTCCGAGGCACGGGGGTGTCTAACACAGCCAACTTCCTAACTCTGGCTCATATTGTGATTTCTTATCTTTCTCTAACTCGGGACCTCATGCACAACAGTTGCATTCATTACCGCTGTGCCACTCGCCTATTACATAAGATCTAAAGACATTAAATAAATAAATAATTATTATTCCGGCCTGTATTGTCCCACCGCAGGGCAAAGGCCTCCATCTTTCTGTTAAGCGCCAGTCTGTACCAATCTCTCCTATAGCTATTAAATTCGTCTTACCAACGACGTTTCGGTCTACCAAGTTGTCGCTTGGCACCATCTGGGATCCAGTCTTCGCCAATTCTAACCCAAAGTTCTTTTGGTATGCAGCAAACGTGTGAAGCCCTATCCCATTTGGTGGCAGCTGATGCTAAATTTAGAAAGATATACAATCGTGATTATAGACTCACGATTTTATATCTCATACATACATAGGTATATATATATAGAAAATGAGGTCCAAGTTACAACCACAAATCGGATATTATTCCGAACAATACACAACAGCGAAATATAATTTAGGAGGCAACTACCTGACCTAATTACCATTGAAATCCTCGTCACATACTACCAGACTCTTCACCATACATAAGTAAGGAGTTAAACTTTAAACTTGTAACTTAATGCGACACTTAACCGGCTAAGTTTCCGATGAGGCCGTTAAGTTGGTACTCGTCGATAACTTAATTATAACTTGTACAAAACTTTTGCTCCCGTGGCAATTTCATTCACGTAGTGGTGTGGGATTTTTGGAACTATATACATAATTATATATGAAGGGATAAAACTAAAATATGCGGGCATATCATATTTGGATGTACAATGAACGTTAACTATGCGAAGAAACTTTTTGGAAGCAACCAATATCAGTTTCTGGTAGGTAGACACTGATAAGTGATTAAAGGAGTTTCAGAGTCTACATATATGTATATTAGAGACACGAAATCGAGGTGTTTAAATACACGTTTTGTAACGAAATTATAGCATAAAATCTAAAATGAAAATATACATATTATCTTAATATTTATATCAGTAGGTTCTAAATGCTTGCTGTTAGTTATAATTTGTACATTTTATATATAAAATGCCAAGATCATGTATAAGTAGCTATATACGATTGGCCTCAATGCGTAATGGCAGTTTTATACCAAGAGACTGAGTAGGTAGCATATTTCTTAACATTTTGCTGTTATGGTACCTTTAAAGGTAGATGAGAGATTATTAATTGCGATATCAATCATATATAGAGCTCTGCATTAACACTGGCTTAAGCTTATTGACCAGAAGGATAAGCACAGATTGCGGATATTCGTGACCATCCTAGGATATATCCTAATGCAGAGCTCTATATATGATTGATATCGCTATTAATAATCTTAAAGGATGCAATGTGCGTGAATAACACTAGAGATATCTAGTGTTATTCACTCACAATGTATCCTTTAGACAGTGCATGTACAACGGTTTGAAGAACATCTGCGATCTGTGTACGTTCGCCTAGACCTTTCACAAAATTATTTGGTCAATCTTTTGTAATCTATGCTTTCCAGATGCCCAAATTATAAGAAACCTTTCTCAATGTTTGCCACTATAACCTTTGTTTACAGCATGGCTCTCTTATAACACTTATTCAATCCTTTAAAAACACACCATTCCATATCTCTTATCAATGCTTTCAACATTGTGCTGTCCATTTATAATACTTTCAGGCCCCTAAAACCTACGATAGCGCTAAAATCCGTGTAAATCAGGTATAATATGACAAAGCTTTAATATGACAAGCTGCGAACAAAACGCCTATCACAAAATCCAAAACCTTTCCTTTTTAGTATTCCATCCCATTCAGCACATCACTTTATAGACACCATACACCATAAAGTAACACGGCATGCGAACCCACTTTGCCCTTTAGTGAAACACAGCGCCGTCTATAAACTGGGTACACCAAATACTTGTACAGTAACGGTGCTGATAATCGGGTAGAAGATTACGTGATATGGTAAAGCTATAGGTGGGTTTGGAACTTTAATATATACCCGAGCGATATTGAAGCGATATATGTAGGACACAATTTTCATGCTCAATGCAGGGATCATCATGGCGCATGCTTTTTTGAATTATTTTAAGCTCTGAAGAATGTTTTGTTAAATATTGTCACGCAAATTTTACATATTGAATGCTATTTTTACGGCTTTTATACGGCTGCTGAGGAGTCACACATTTGTGTGCATGAACATGGATGTTTGTCTTGGCCTGGCCTTGGCTTTGGTCTGGGTGTTTCTATGTATAATATGAATGAATTTACAAAAAAAAAGTATATATGTATGTTTATCCATTGTCTAGTAACCATAGTACAAGCTCTGCTTAGTTTGGGCTAGATGGCGTTGTGTGTATGTGGTAGAATATTTATTTATTTATATTGTTTTTAGTAAATACTTATGTCCGTTTGATACTTACAAAAATCGTAATATAAGATTCTTGTACAAGACACTAGTAGTTGGTGGGCGATAGATCATCGCGCAAACTACTTGCGTATGTTAACTTATAAGTTATATACATATGCGGGTAGCATGCATCGGGCGTTTACACGATGCGCACAACCCACGAAAAAACAACAGTTTCTATGAGAAATAATAATTTTCTAACAAATCATATACATAATTTCCTAACTAACATATACTGATGTAATAAATTAAAATAACCGGTAGTATTTTAGTTTTAGTGTTTTAGTTTTTGGATAAAGTCATCTACTCTTATGTAAACTCTAATGTTTTTGTGTTGGCTTGCTTGGAAATTTCCTAACTTGTATATGAACAAAGTATATGAATAATGTCCTAACTTGTAAATAAGCCACAGATTTTGAAAATAAACTATAGTATATAAGTATATTTTTACAAAATTCCGAAATCTTTCCATCCTTGCTTTAAGCCATAGGTCTGGTAACCTATTGTTTAATTACGTCCGAAATAATATCATATCTGAAATATCATCGAATCTCGGATTAAATATTCATACCGATGCATCGATACGTCCCTAAAACGAAAAGTACAATTTTATTCTATTGTGATAATCTATTTTGATAGCGTTTGAATAGCGATTTCCTAATATTATTTTCATAACTGTCATATTTATAGTAATAATAATAATAATAATAATAATAATTTTATTGTTCTATAAAGTACATACATCATACATATTACTCTGGTCTCCACACTAGGATTCCCTGTGTCGTGGAGGCCAGTCTCTTTCGTCGAACAGAAAAAATAACAAAAAACAAAGTTTTACAAAATATAAAATTATTATGATAAAAGTAAACGAAAAACTGTATGTGTGTGAGTTGATTGGTGTGGGTGTAGGTGTGTTTGTGTTAGTGTGTGGGAGTGTGATAGTGTGTTGATGTGTGATAATGTGTCAGGTGTGTGTTAGTGTGCGTGTATGTATCTGTATGTTGGTGTGCAAGTGAGTGTTGGTGTGCATGTCATTGCCAGAGATTAATATAATTAGGAACTTTAGTTTATAACTTTCAATAAACCTTCGGTGTCATCATAATCCAAACCTTTAAAATAACCCTTTATACAGAACTTGCATTTCAATCTAGTCATTACCAATATATTAAGTTTATTATTGAGTTTACGGTAAAGAAAAGGCCCCATGTAGTTGAAGCATTTTTTACCAAATTCAAGTCTACATTTGGGTTCATGCCATTTTGGTTTTCTGCGAGAGTGAGCATTGGATTGCACTGTGGCATCAGCCTTTTTATGGAATTTCAATACCACAGACATAATATATAACTGCCGTACTCGGAGGGTGCATGTCTCTTGATACAATAAATTTGTAGGAAAGCGAAATGGTTTCTTATAGGCTACCTTAAGAATGGCTCGTTGTGAACGTTCTGCCTTTATTAGGTGTGTTTTATGCGCAATACCCCAAACAGTTATACAGTAAGTTAAAATTGATTCACACAGTGTGCAATAAAGCATCCTAAGGGTTTTCTCATTAGCAAAATAGTCTTCGTTTGGTTTTATTTAAAACTTGACAGTTTTTATAAAATACTAGTTGACCTGACAGTCGTTGTCCTGTCGATCTATACAAAAATACAATTCATGTAATTAAATTCAATATCAAAACGTCAATAAATTTTACCATATAAGAATACCATTTAAATCGTCGACATTTCCCGCATATTTTCCGCATATGTTAGTTCATACAAACCTTGTCCTGACAATTACAAACACAATAAAAAAACAGGCAAATCGGTCCAATCGTTCTTAAGTGATGCTCTGTCATACACATGGCAATTGATATTTATTTATATACAGGATGTCGGGTAATTAATGGATAACCTGGAAATGTCTAATAGTGAAAAAATATAATATAAAATCTATCCTAACTACTACCTGAGATATGTGTTTTTTTATAATTACCATGTACATATAACTTTCTTGTATACTACGACCATAAATGAATGAAATCCATCGGTTTTTTTCGTTTTATTATTAAACACTAATTATGCTAATAGATAGGCAGTCAAAAGTATGCTATGCTAATATAGCTTGCACGTTTTAATATTTTTTTTTTCTAATTTCTTTTTATTTTTTCTGAACGGCCTTCAGTTCTACTATAAGACATTTCAAGGTAATCCATTAATTACCGGACACCCTGTAGATGAATCTTTGTAGTCTGAACTTTGTACGCAGTTATAGCAAGTTTAAATTCCAGTGGCTTGAAACCTTGTGTAACACTGACCAGACAAAACATAAACCTTAAAGAAAATCTTCTCCGTATAAACATTGAACCAAAATATTTCAAAATGTAACCAAGCATGGGGTAATCAAGGAACACCGTACACATATAAACATCATATTCGCGGCAAAAACATGAATATCTAAAATGTTTTGCATCACAGGGTGCCCTCCATTACGGGTCGCGGGTAGCTCGGTATCGTTGCGATATCGTCGCGTGAGGTTAGAGGTAGGTTTGAGGCACTACCAACAGCGAATCGTTATGCACAACATTATCATACTAACTTCTTTTTACTTTTATGATGCTATGTATGTACACTTTGAATCACGCCTATAGTATCCCTAAACGATAAGTTTAGGTGTATTACGCCTACATTTCGTAAACTATGTTTGTAGGTCGCACGTAATTGGTGGCGAGTCATCGGGTACATTTCAAGACGCCGTTTGTAATTAAGAATTTTCTTAGAGAAATCTTCAGAAATACTTTGCCGGGCCTAGAATCAAACTCACGAGCTCACAATTCATAATACTGTGTTTGGATTCCCGTGTAATTACGGAATCAATGAGGCAATCAATAATAATAATATATCTAATTTTAAACCACAGATTCATAAAACAATTATTATTGTTTGTTGACATATCTTCTCATAGGCTCAACCCTTTGTCTGAACCTAGCAACTAACCTAAATGTAGCTTCAGTAACTTAGTAAACTCACTTACCTATATATTTTGACGTTCATAAGTGTTACTTTGTGACCTAAATTAATAAATGATTATTGACTTTGACAAGCAGCGATGGCCTGGTGGAAAGCCGTTGGACTACCACGCAGAGGTTTCCAGTTCGATCTCAAGGCGTGCATCTATAACTTTTCGAAGTTATGTGCATATTAAATAGTTAATTATCGCTCGCTTTAACGGTGTATCATCATCATGAGGCAACCTGCATGTCTAAGTGTTCTTCATAATGTTCTCGAAGATATGTGAAGTCTGCCAATCCGCATTGTAGGGCTGTCTAGCCTATTCGTCATAGTAACAATAATGCTGTTGAAGCTGTCGCGTACTCGACTCATCAGGGATACTATTCGATTTCACTAATAATAACTCTGCACGGATAGTGGTTTAAGCGGTCGCTTCGCCATTACCCCTGCGCCGAGTGTTGTGGGGTCGAATCCCACTAGGGACAAAATTGTAAAATTGCTTGAACCACAATTAATGGTTGTTCCGAGTCTGAATGTTCTTTGTGTCCAATGTTTTATATTTTATTAAAGTCCCGCACGATACAGGAAATATATTGCTAGTGCGGGAGGATTTGATCCCAGTGACATTTTCAGCGGAATGTGAGTCTATATTTGTGAGGTGACCGTTTCATGAAAGTTGCTCTATAACTTTTTACTCTAAACCATATGTCATGGTCATAAATTCCCTAGTTAAGATAAAAACAATAATCAACTAATGACATTATACAAAAACAAATTGAAGATATTACAATATCACGGAGAATAATACGTAAATAAGCTTGTTTTGGCATTTATCATATTTATGTTTGTGTGATATAGTAGTGGAGTTTAAGACATTACAAGAAAAACCTTTTACCGTCGCTACAATTATATCAACATTAAGGAATTTTCGTCAGACCAAGACAGTGCTGTTAAACGTTACTTTTCTAGTTTTTATCTAACTATACCAAATTATTGCAGACTGCCTCGATGGCGCAGCAATATTGAATAGTCTCATTTTTCTTGCATATTCTCGCCTTCGACTCCGAAATAAGCCCACCCTCTAATACGTTGGATCTTAAACTATGGTTGGCAAAATAGACATTTGCTTACTGTTTTGGGTACGTACAAGCGATGGGCGCTACTCATTGCGCCGTCTGTTGTGGGTTCGATACTAGTATGGGACAATAATTTGAGTGACTACCCACAAACAGCTATTTCGAGTCTGAGGATGATTTTGTTCGTTGTTTGAATGTTTGTAAATTATCCCGCAGGCCCTAGCAAGCAATGTTATAAATAAAATCTGGTAGACACATTATACCAGGAAAACCCGATAATATTTTCTTCTAACCAAACAGGGATCAGATCATCAGTATATCAAATTTACTTTCATCATTAAAATATATAATAACTATCGCACCCTTTGTTTAAGCCTTTGAACTTTGCAAGTTCATAATACCAATAAATTGTAAACCAAAACCGCCGTTCTGGAGGCCGCAATATGAGGAAGTAATTTTGAGTTCAGCCCGCGCTCAACGCCCGTGCGGCATACCTGATGAAGGAAACAAAACAATTTGGTGCCCCAAACTTTGAAAACTAAAATGAAATTCATATACTTTATGTTTATTAATATAAAAGCTATTTTTGCACGGCACATTTGAGCAGAACTTTGTAAAACCTAATAATGTACGAGCTCCTTATTAGAATGGAATAGAGGTGGTTTTTGAATGGTGTATAGTTTATTTATTTGTAATGTTTGCCTATTACGATAATATGCCTAATGTGGATATTACTTTTGTTTAGAATTTAATGAAAAGTGCAAAGCTTTTATGCAGCTGTTTCTATAGGTAATAATGTTACTTCAATAAATTAAAAAGTAAAATACTTTGTTAGTACATAGCCTTAGTAGTTTCTGCTTATTAAACTTTTGAAAATGTTAACGGTACTGGGCATATTTGTATATACACTCTAGAAGACCTCGTAAATGGATGGATGCATAGTATACATTTTTGCACATTCTTCTATATAGAGTGAATAGCAACCTCACACGAGCTCTGAAATCTCTTTATGACAATTCCAGAGCTTGTGTTAGGATAAATGGGACTTACACAGAATGGTTTAATATCAAAAAAGGTGTTAGACAAGGATGTGTAGCGTCACCCTGGCTGTTTAACCTATACATGGACAATTGTTTGAAAGATTTAAAAGATTGTGAATGGGGATTAAGAATGAATGAGTTACTTGTCAAATGTTTACTTTATGCCGATGACCAAGTAATACTTGCGTCATCGGCGGAAGAGTTGCAGGTGATGGTAACTATATTATGCATGGTGCTTTTGAGAGTAAAGGAATGAAAATGTATGTAAGCAAGACGAAAGTAATGGTATTTGAAAAAGAGGAGTGCATGACGATGTGCAATATTATGATGATTGATGGAGAATAAGTGGAGCAAGTGAAAGAGTTTGTATATTTGGGTACTTTGTTTACAAGGGATGGTACTCATGAGGGAAATATTGAAATGAGAACGATTGCTGGCAATAAAGTGAATGGCGCTCTACGCGCTTTTATGAACAGTCGAAATGTATCCAAAAACGGCACGTTTGGCTGTTCATAGAGGACTATCAGTGCCTACACTTATGATTGGAAGTGAAAGTTGGGTATGGCAAAAGAAACATGAGAGCAGAATAAATGCTGTAGAAATGAGAGCGCTGAGAAATACATGTGGTGTGACTCTGAAAGATAGAATAAGGAATAGTGTGATTAGAGAGAGATGCGGCATAAAAGTGGATATAGTGACGAGAATAGAAAAGGTTAAGGTTACGTTAAGCTGATTTGGGCATGTAGAAAGAATGGACGAGAAAAGACTGACTAAGAAAGTTTATAAGGCTAGTGTGTATGGAACAGTCGCAAGGGGAAGACCTAGGCGAACGTTTCTTGATCAGATCGGAGACGTTCTGGATAAAGGCCAGGTTAACAGCACCTTAAACCGGCCAGCGTGTATGAGGAATGGTATGAAAGTGAATGAAGCCAGAGAAGTGTGTCAGGATCGTGACAGAGAAATGGAAATCCGTAGTCTCGGCCTACCCCTCTGGGAAACAGGCGTGAATCTTTATATGTATGTATTTATGTCTTCTATATAGATGTTAAAAGGTTTATCCGATACTTATTTGCTGTAATGCGTTTTATCTTTATTAAGAACGTTATATTTATTACTACGTTACTTTTGCTCTCTGGCTAGAAAAATTATGACTTGCAACTTTGCGCCATAATTTCTTTATGGCTATGAACGTATTACCTATATATGCCCGATGGACGGCAATAGATTATTACATACTTGCTTTTGCCCGCGGTATGCTCTCTTGCTCGGGAACTTAATTATTTACTTCCCGAGCGAGCAGAACTGCGCTTCTCGATAAAAGGTATTCGATGTCCCTTTCTCTACCCCTTACAACACGTGTTCTAAATTACACGATGATCACGATAAACTCATATTTATAATATTAATTAGGATGACGTAAACATAGCCGGTGTAATTTAAACTTTCAAATTACGCTGGCGTGTCATTAAGTTCATCTAATCCTATCCAGACTATCAGTATATTATCGATAGGATTAGGCAACCAATATTGTTATATTACTATCACGATTAAAAGCCAACAGTTCGGTTTTGCGTATGCATTACCAATCCATATCGCGTCTTTTATCCGCGGGCTTTAACAAAAGTCAAATTGGATTTTTCTATCAAAAGAATTTTCCAATTAACAAGTGTCAAATGAATACATCAAAGCCCTCAATTTTATTGGACCATTCGCTATTTTCACACATTTATAAACCAGATGAATGTTTATAAAAACTGCTGACGTACGAGTTAAGTACTGAATAGATTTATTTTTAAAACTATATTTATATTTCATTGACTTGCATATGGACGTGTACACGAGCTATTTGTTTATTCAGATATTCATGCATCTCTTGTTTGTAAAAATTGTATCTGTATGCGTAATTTGTTAGACTTTGCGCTTTATAAATAACGGTATATTGGACTTGGATAAGTTTATTTAGATTAAGTCCAATCGAATTTGCTTTTTGATTAACTAACTGTACGTCGAAAATTGTTTTTGGTTTACGTTTCAAAATGGTAATAACGGAACTTTTGTAGTGTGAGGTTATTATGTACAGCATAGACGGCAGACAAGCGGCCTGTCTGATTGTAAGAAGTTTTCTATGATCACAACCATACCAGGGATTGAGATTAAGAAACTTAGGTAAGAGTTACCAAAACTCTTACGAAGTGAAACACAGGAAGAGTATTCCTACTCTCACGCTTTTGAAGTTTGGTACTTCCATTGAACGTAGGTACTCATTCGTACCGTGACCAAGTAATTGGAAACGACAAGATCTTCCACTTAGAATTGATTAATTGGCAGCCGTTGCTAATCTAAACTATTAGATTAAACAGACAACTTAAGCAAAGCCTTTTCGGCTTTTAGTCAAAACCGGTATAGAGTACTATACTGCAGCACCATTAGTAAATGGTGCTGCAGAATTTTATATTGTGCTCAACATCTAAATTACCGAAAATATTATGGTAGAATTGACATACTACCATAATATTACCGATAATCAGTCTCTAGCATAAAATAAAAAGATACCGAAATATGTGTATTCATTTAGGTCACAAAGTAACACTTATGAACGTCAAAGTAACACTTATTCTTGTGAATTTACATTGCCATGATCTTTACCGCAAGTGCGTAGAGCGAAGGCATAATAAATAAACAATACTACTATATAATATATGAAATAGTTAAAAATGCATAACATCAATTTATTCTTCAAATTTTCGTTATCCCAAAGCTTATAGCGATCTGTTAATATAAAACGTATTCAATATTAGTTTCGATTCAACTATCATAAAAAAGGCAAATAAAAAATAGAACAAAAAGTTGCCGCTCATCCCCTGTCGAAACCAATCCGAATAACTTTCAACTGACCTAGTTGAAAGCTATAAACTTAAATATACACCCCCATTCATTCGCGGGGATTGTACGGAGACACGCTCCATTTTATTATTCGTAGGAAATATTTCCTATCAGCCATGCTATATTCAATTCCAGCCGGGAGATTTGAGGCCATGACATATTACCTGGATGGATATATTTTGTGAACTTTTGAGATATTGGAAAGAGGTTTTGTTAAATATATGAACGTGTACGCGGTAAAGTTTATAGTGGAGCTCGATATAAATATTAAAATTTGAAATTACTACATTTGGTGTAAATGTTGTATCCATTGTAAATCGTTTATGTAAATCATTAACTATAAATTATTTTGAGTACTTATTAGTAAACCTCATGTATATACATTACAATAATGTATACTTATAAGTAATTATATTCTCACATGTGTTAGTAAATACATGTATCTTTACATAATATTGTCTTCTGTTTACGCGAATGTTATTCATTGAAATTTAACGTTTCGGTTGCTTTTCAGCAGCCATGATCACGTCCCCGTGACCATGGCTGCTGAAAAGCAACCGAAACGTCGGGGTAAGTGTAAACCAAAAATAAATAGATTTAATAGTTTAAATAATTTTATTAGCTTATGTAAAATAAGATCAATAATAATAATAATAAATAATAAAAATAGTTTATTATCAAAAAGGTTTACAAAGCTTAAAAATACCCGATGGCCCCACACTAGGTATAAACCTGTCCTGTGGGTACCCAATACGCTTATTACGCTTATTAATACAGTAATAAATAAACAACGTGATAAAATCCGTATATAGTAGTTTAATTTCAATAAATGTATCTTTATCTCAAACAAAAACACGCATGGCATAAACAATTCCAATGTGTTTGTAAATGAAGTTGAGTACATGGATGAAGGGAACAAAACTGGTAGGATAGCCTCATAGCCCCATAGAAGAAAACCTTAAATGACATTACGTAGCAATGTTAATGATATTTAGATCATTATAATCGCTAAGTGCCAATCTTATCATTCGGTGCCCATATCAGTTAGAAATTGACAACAAGATATACATATGTATATGCTTAATAGTAGGTAAGTAGACTTAGGTTGTGGCTAGTGATGGAGAAACAATTGAGGTGATCGCTTCAATATGGTCAATTGCTGACTATTGTGATTCAATCATCGTACTGACAGATATTTGCTTAATCATAGATTCAAATACCGAGTATAGATATTCAATACATCAATATTTTTAATAAAATCCCTTATAATATAGAGATTAAAATTTATAAACCAAAATGAAGAAACAATAATCAAGATAATAAAATGTTTAAATAGACTGAGGATATACCATAAAGATAGTTTAGTTTCAAACTAAACAAGATACCAATCACACCACCAACATTGTTAGTTATCTCATAAACATTCTTTGAAAAGCAAAGCAAATCCACTCGAAATATAAACCAAGTCTACAGGGAATACGATCATTAATTTTTCTATACCAAAGCAATATCTTCATTTATAAATGTTTTATACAGTGCACGTACGAAACTGGCCGGCGCTGTATCAACATCGTTCCATGGTTCATTATTGTTTATGTTAGTTTGCGTTCGTAATTAAAATGAAAATTCTACTGAGGAAAGTCTCTCTCTGTTTTGAGTGTATTTATTCTGGAGTTGTAATTGTGCTGGAATGCCGATTGGATGAAATTTTAATGAAAGGAATTGATTTTAGGTTTGCTTTTAGAACGTTTTGAATTTATCGTAGCTAGCGACGGTTTATTTAAAGATAATATGAATAATATGTTCTTTTAGTAAAGTAGGAGTTGCATCGAAATCACTTGCGTAGTTATTACCGTAATATATTTATTTTCATAATAAAAGTTAACTGATATTAAAATTTTTTCGAAGTGAAATCTTCTTTAGTCGCTTTGAGCACTTTTTGGGTGAACAAAAATCATGAAACTCGCGTCATCGTCACCGAACGCTTTCCATGAGCTATATGTATACTGTGTATATATGTGTACTTTTTAGGTTAACAGAAAGCGTAAACTCGCGTCATCGTTACCGCACGCTAGTTACTTAGCTTTCACTTCTATCGGCAGTCCCCAAAGACTGCCCCGTTTTTTGGTTATTCATATGTTTGTGGCAATTGGGTGTCTTTGCACGAATGACATAATGGTTTAAGTGGCTGCCTCACTACTGTCATTCCGCCGAGAGTTTTAGGTTTGATCCCCACGTGGGACAGAAATGTGTGTGATCTACAATTAGTTGTTACGAATCTGGGTTCTCGTTGCTTCTGTTGTTTGCATGTTTATAAAGATTCCTGCGATACAGGATTTTTCTGGTGCAGGAATTGTCTTTCTATGAAAGAAATTAAGATTATGACTCTTGTTGAATTACTTATAACAATTATAAAAAATCGAATCTATAAATTTAAGCAAATTGTTATAGAAAACTACATCTACGTGTTAAGAATTCAAGATAGAAAAATAAAAAATATCTACGAACATAAATTATAACGTTAGTATGAATAATGGCTTTTTCGAAGGTATTGAAAGTAAGCCCCGAGATATGAATGGCGATAGAAATGTAAAAATATAAATCTAAGAAATAACTCAACCGATGCTGAAAATTTCAGTACTTATATAAGTTTGACAAGTTTGAAATTTTTATTCCCTTGTTCATTTTTAAATCCTTACGATTTAAAAGTGAACAAGGGAATAAAAAATGCAAACCTTTGTTCAATTTGCAACAAATCTAGGTATTATGAATCATTTTTTTTTTTTTTTTTTTTTTTTTTTTTTTTATTTTTATTTATTATAGTTAATTAAAACGGCAGTACACCAATTACATTAATTAACATAGAGACAATAAAAATCATATTACAAACATAAAACATAAAAAGAAAGAAATACAATAAAAGACTATAATAATTACAACAAAAACAGAAACATAACATAAAAATTAATATGGAATTGTTGATTCCCTCTCATACCTCTTCTCGCAGAAAATTAAGCACTCTCGCATAAGCTTATTCCATTCATCCGCAAACACATCACATTTAGGGCAGGCAGTCATGAGGGCGTTAAGCACCTCCATCATATTTTAACCATGATTGATATTCTTACTGTGATATCGTGAATTTTCTACTAACGATTTCAAAATACAGCTTTTAAGCCAATTTTACCAGGAGTGAAAAGTCTTTAAAGAAAATTTACCACATGAAATAGAAATGACAAATGTTTTAAACTACGTTTCTAACCAAAAGTTTAATAATGCTTTCTCTTTGTTTGCACACTATTAAGCTGATTGCTTTTTTAAAACTGTTATAACTTAAATATGTTCTTTATACATTATGTTTTGACATCACTAGGCAGGTGCCTAGAAAAATTCCAAATTTTTTAAATTCCAAAGAAGAAATTCCAAAACGTGATAAAGAAGGTTCTTTATCACGTTTTGGAATTTATTTTTATGTGTATTTGGTTAAGAACTTTAAAACTCTTCGACGTTTAATAGCAAATTAACAACGAGCTGTATTTTGCGTGTGTTTTGGATTATGTATACACACTAGCTGTCCAGACAGACGGTTACAGGTACAGTAAAAACAAAAAAAAGAACTAATCTAAACCATCCTCGAATCTACTGGAACACACACAAAAAAAATCATTCAAGTCGGTCCAGCCGTTTAGGAGGAGTTCACTGTCAACACACGTACAGAAGAATTATATATATAAAGATAAAACAGCTCTGCCCATTCCTGAGGAGCCAAGCATAGGTGTCTATCTACTAACAAACATTGCTTGTGATAGGCACTAGCATGACCACCTATCTAGCGTTTGACACGTCACACGTCATCACGTGAAAATTGTAAAAAATACCACTTTATAACAAATATATTGAAGCGACTTTAATAACACAGAAAAACATTTTTTTAACTATTTATTTGTTTAAACCGACTTCGAATTGGTCATATTCGATTGGATGGTTGGTTAAGCTTAAATAGTTTTTCTTTGTCTGTGTTTTAACATCAGTTGATATTTTACACACATTCTTTTTATTTTGAAATAATCTCAAAATCGATGATACAGTCCCTAAGACGTAGTTCTTAAAAACCGCATATGCAGTACTTAAATGCAGGGCAGGTCATAAATATGCACATACGAGCCGAAGTTATATCCTTGGTTAGTTTCATTATAACTAATTGATAAATGTTATGAAATTCATGTTGAAGTTTCAAACACTAGAAATCAAACAACAGGTTAGCAGTCTGTCCTTTTCATATGCTCCGTTACCCAGTAAATTTTCAGAGAAATGATATTCCTCCTCACTTATCCTAATAAACAAGCCTGAACAATGAACATTCACAGCGTATAACATCAAAACAAGCAAACATATACATTTCATTCGAAGAACAGTCTGCGAAAATAAGCAAGTGCTTCAATTCAGCGTATGCAACGTTCAAGTCCATGCAATTTCCACTGAATAGGGTTACCATTCATCTTATTTTACGGACACCGACCTACATTCGAGCATCTGAGAAATGCGGCCATTTTGAACTAGCCAATGCCTTTGTAAGATCGAATTCAGTAGCAGTTGAATGATGACTATCATTTTTGTGTGATGTGTAATGTTCGACGAGAGATATATAAAGACTAGATAAGGTTGTTGGAATGATATTGATATCTGAAATTATTATACCTAGCTCGCTATTCCAGATGGAAGAATTGAACTTTAGACGAGCTAGATTTAGTTATAAATGTTTTATTGTTGAATGATAATGAGCAGATATTTGCATTTCAAAGCGTCTAACATATATCATAAAACATTATTTTTACGTTTTACTTGCCGTTAGTTGCCATTTAGATGTAAAAGCACTTTATTTAAACAATGTATGCGTAAATATTCAAGGAAACTTAAGTTGCTGAAATGCATTTGAAAACTCATAACACAAACAGAAATTAACAAAGCACAATAAAACCAGTAACAATAGTAGAATTCGAAAGCATTTCTTAGATATAAATTAAGTTAAATAAAATATAGTTATATTATATTATTCTCAATATTTTGTAAGTTCCAGCTAGCTAGTATTAAGCACTCTTTATTCTTGCAGCAACAATCTCAAAATTTTAATACCCGCCAAGAATTATATCTCAAGACTGCGCTAACCAGGGCTCTCTTTATGTCTTCTTATTTTGTCCCGTTGCATCGTACCAGCGACTGTAATATTCACTTATATTTTTAAGTCCATTACTGAAGCTGTACTGCAAATCTCCTTTGAATTCCACGACGTCTTTGAGAATCCTGGACGTAATATTGTCCGATTTCTTTGATGTTCTCGCTGTTATATTATTTCTTTATTTAAATTAGGGTCATTTTTTTGCGTGGCATTTTAGTTAACGTAGTTTGGGAAAACAATTCAAATTATTTTATTATTTTGCGGTGTGTATTTATTCTTGGTAAGTGTAACGTGAGATTTTAACTAAATGTTGCTATATGTAATAAAATAAACGTTTTGATGTTTTTATGAACAGTAGGTGCAGGAACAGTAGGTAACCTACTGTTCATAAAAACATAAAAAAATGTATTTTTAGTTTACAAAAATAATCGACAAAATATTATATTTGGTTACAAAGTAACATGTATATTAGTACGAACATAAAGTTTAGTTGTTGGGAAGTTCACTGGTTTGGACAAGGGGCAATAAACATTGGGGGAAAATCTGTGTATGATTATTTTATGGCGTTATCAATCAATCTTGGTATCTAATGTGCTTGCCTCTGTGCTACCTATATCTAATCTTCAGCACTCCGATTACCAATTTTATGACCAACCAAAAAGCAACTGTTTTTAATTATTGAGGTAGTAATTAGTAAAGTAGTAAGTACTCTATTCGATGCCTACGAGCTACCGTTTTATATACACTCTTGCCAATACCACATAAGCATTGCAACTTAGTAAAAGTCTACCTTTTAAGCCATTGGGATGTTCTAATTTACTTTATAAATTAAAGTAGGTACAAAATTAATTTAGATAACTACCGAGCATTTAATGCACTTTTTTATAATTAAAAGTTAATTATAGGTTAAAAACGTGCTCCTAAAATTCTAAAGCGAAATTGATTAAATTGTTGCTGACAAGAGTACATTTCACTTTAGTTTACTTTGTAAACATGTTGATGCATTTGCATAAAACGGGTATTCCTTAACAAGATATGAATGCAATCTAGTTTTAAGACGTTTAGCGCAAAAGCGTCGAGATTCGTTAATTTTACAGTTTGGTCTTGTTTGAGTTGAAAAATATTCTTGGGACATTTTTCCTCATTTGCAAAGAAGAAAATCTTCTTAATAAGATAGAGAATGCATTTTGCTATACAAGTAGGATTAAATTAAAAGTTAAAATTGTTATACTTTCAAGATGTAATACGGACACTGACAATTTTGTAACTTAGCTTGTTATGCGTTCTTTCTTAGATTTATGCTGTATTATTACAAGGTCGACTTATATTTTATCTTTTTAATCTTTTTTATACTTTTGAGTTTAAAATGGAGGTATACAGTTCAGCTAATCGTCATCCATAGGCTTTGTAAGCTCGAAAGCAAACAGTGATGATATCAATCACGCGTAATTGATTCTGCGTATAAGGTTATCAATAGCTTTCATGAACATTGTTAACTATAAATTCTGGAAATTGTTTAGCGCAGACACATTCTCTCTGTATAACTAATGCCGGCTAATGAAGAAACACAAACTTAATGTATAGTTTCTATTATCTCTGAGTGAATTATATTAAACACGACAAATTTTACTACACGTTACAAAAACCACAGCGATTTTTAATTAACTTTGCTTCAGAAAGCAGCATTTTCATTTAACAAGTAATTTAAACTCACAAACGACTATTATTGAGATAATCACTTAGTTCAAAATAGCCCACCAGGGATGATCATGGCCGGCCGTTTTCACGCAATTGACTCTGTCGTAGACCGAATCGAATTCACTTAAAATCCTTTTCAGAAAAAAGACCTTAAGATTCTTAAGTTAATGTCTAATTAAATTTAAATTATTAGCCATTAAGAATATAAAGGTATGATGTACATTATATACTATTAATTAATATTGTCCAAGGGTAAATCGCAATAGAAATATAAATTATTCATTTCGATATTTTATTTAGAAATGATCGTATATGATGGCAAAGCAAACATTTTTTTTGGGAGTCGACGATAAATACTTTCAAAAGCTAAAATTTCAATGAAAATGGCGAAACGGTAAATTTTGTTTTAGTGTACAGTCAATGGTTTAAGTAACGATGATAGGTAGCTAGCATTCAACATAATAATCATTTGCATAAATAAATCTTCCTATACTTCGTTTTGAATATAAGCCGCACAGCGTCATAATAACGGTAGCAAATTTATATTATATATACAGGGTGTCCGGTAATTAATGGATAACCTGGAAATGTCTTAAAGTGGAATTGAAGGTCGTTCAAAAAAAAAAAAAAAAAACCTACCTACCTACCTTCTACCTGAGATATGTGATTGTTTTTAATTACCATGTATAACTTTCTTGTATACTACGACCATAAATGAATGAAATCCATCGGTGTTTTGTTGTATTATTATACACTAATTATGCTAATAGATAGAGAGTCAAAAGTATGCTATGCTAATATAGCTTGCACTTTTTAATATATATATATTTTTTCATTTTTTCTGAACGGCCTTCAGTTCTACTATAAGAGATTTCAAGGTTATTCATTAATTACCGGACACCCCGTATATTAACTAAAGCATGTAATATTATGTTTCTAACTCTGCTAAGGACATTACAAATTTCGCATGGATAAATTTAGATAAAACAGTCGACTATCCATACTAGCAATATTCAAAGTTACATAACAGTTCCAGTCGAACAATTTAGGACAATAACACAAGACTGAAATACCTACGTATCTCCATTTACCATTTTATTATAAACTTATCCAACGAGACGATGCAAACTATTTGAAGTGTTGACAAGTGAAGCGTTTTGCTACACATAGCGAGATTTCCCTTGCGAGTACTTCAGCTTAAAACGTTGACGTTTAGTTGTTCAATGTTCGAGATGCTGATGAGCAAACAAGCTTAAATGTTCTGCAGAATTCAAGAACATGCCAATTTGATTATTACTGTAATGCTAAGTAAGACATTTGTGGAACTTGTGATGAGCCAGTTGAGATTTTAGTTGGTCTTTTGATATTTACACAGATTATTTGGGTAATTGTTGTGGGTACAGTAAGTACCGTGTATGGTTGATGATTTTTTTTTTTATTTTAATATATTTTGACAAATAAATAACTCTTTGTTTTTTTTAACAATTTTTATTCAGAAGAGCCAACTGCTGTGCTGTAATTGATTTTTTTATTGCGTGTTCTTAACCAGTATTTAAACGAAACCTATACCTAGGCTCGTTAAATTTGGTTTTGCATCCCTTACATTTTGCACCCATGTCATTGTGATGATTAAACTCAGCGTGCTTAGTAAGGTTGCTAGTCGCAAAACGATTAACAGCATCGCTCGTACCGTATACAAAAAAACCTTCCATAGGTATTATATTAGTATCGTTTATAGGTACTTAATTATTGAACAAATAATAAGTAACTTTTTTGTTTGTTGCAGGTTTACTCTTCCATAGAGCTGTTCTTATGTCAGGGTCTGGATTGAGCCCCTGGTCGCTGGTCGCAAACCCCAGTAAATATGCGGCGATAGTTGCTACACATGCCAACTGCTCGCCAGGTGAGTACATGTTTCATGTTATTTGTAAGTGCGCGTATGGTACAGTGGCTCAAGTGGTCACTTCACCACTCTCAACAGACTAAGTGTAGTGACTTCGATTTCCACAAAATTTGCGTGATACATATATACAGTTCTGTTATTTTGTTGTATAATTACCATTAGTCTACCTGGTTGAACCATAAGATTATGGTCATTCAAGAGTGCTCGGTTTTGATTGCCGGGTTAAATAAAAGACAATAAATGTGTCTTAAAAGTGCTCTGTATAATGACTGCACGGATAGTGGAGAGGTTTAAGTGATCACCTCGCTATTGCCACTACGCCGAGTGTTATTGGGTTCGAATCCCGCACGAGACAAAAACTTGTGTGATCTACAAATGTTTGTTCCGAGTCTGGATGTTCTTTGAGTCCGTTGTTTGAATGTTATTAAAGCACAAGTGCGGGGATTTTCTTTAAAGAAAAACAAAGAAAAAGAAGCTCGCCTTTTATGACGTAGGAACTACAGCACAAAATAACAGCGTGTGTACTCTGCCTATCCTTTTCATGGTCTGCAACTAAACTACTGAAAGGGTCTAGAATTGGGTTTTCCTTTCAAGAAATACGCAGTATCAGTATGGACTCTGTTACTATATGTTTTATACGTGGGACCTCAAGCCATGGCTGATAAAATGCAATTTTAATACACCATATGAATTATTATTATTCGGAGAACTTGAACGCACTACTAAGTGCCGGATGGGTAACAAGTTCATGACTCCCGATCGTAATTCGCGATCGAGATGTCGTATATCAAGTTAGCCTTAACTTAGTGAAGAATTCCTATTTGATCATGATACATACTGATTTAGTATAGGAATTTAGATTGAAAAGATGACTTCTTTTGTTGGGTATATCGTAAAAATACCACTTCAGTGAGGAAAGATTTACTAGGATCGCAGATTGCGTTCATATTCAAAGTTTAAAGTACTCTATTGTATATATATTTTTTTTTAGTATATCCATATAGCAATATTTTGATGTTATGCTTTGTAGACGCCCTTTACAAAGAGGATAATTAATTATAACACTTAAGATAAGATAGACTTACACGTGTGTTACATCCACTTGTGTGGGGCAGGGCTACGGTGTACGTTACAGAGCTCCGTGCTGCTACAAAGAATTTCCAAAAAGCCCACACACACACACACACAAGCACACGTATACGCACACTGACACACACCACACTATACACGTATAATCACTATTGGAATATAGTATTAAGTTTTATTTTAGACTAGATTCTGTCCTGGATGATAATGAAAGTACCATAAATTATGTCCTTTTTTGTTCCTGATAACGTGTATAATTTCATGGTGATCTGTCGCGTAGTTAAGGTGTGAAAACAAACAAACACACACATTCGCATTAAAATATTAGTTAGGATTTAGTATTTTTCTCATAAATTTTTCAGATTTGGTAATTGTATCCTAAATTCTGGAGGTGGGCGTTGATATTTGCGTCACAGTTATTAGCTCGCATTTTTACATCACGGTATCGGGTGGTTTCCACGTCTGATCGTACAAACGTGACATTTAGTATGTTGTTCACAATATTAACCAAATTAAGAAGGACATTTGCTTAAAATATATGGCAAAACTGGCTTATAAACAAAGCGACGACGAAAGCTTCTGATCATTTCTATACTGTTAAGAACCTTAATTGTATATTCAATGCAGTAATAATCGTTTGTGGTATTAAGCGGTGTGAGTGTCATACTGTGGAACTGTAGGACTATTCGCTTTGTGATCAACGGAGTGCACATGTAAGTGGATAGTTCGAGGTCGGTTAGAACATTAATGTAGGTATAGTGTTGCCTTTGTTTTTGAGGAAGTCATGGAGAATATTATGTAAATGATATAGTTACGTATGTAAGGGATATCTTGGGTACTGTTGACTATAGGCGACAGTTTTGGCAAATTAGTGGCATAAAATATAATAGACTAGCTTTTACTTGCGGCTTCGCTTACGTAGATGTAGGTTACGTTAGATTAGTACATTTAAAAAAAATTGTCCAAGTTACTCGGTGATAATATAGCTTTCTAATGTTGTAAGAATTTTTAAAATCAGTTGAGTATTTTCCGAGTTAAATTCTTACAAACAAAAAATGTTTCCGCTATATAATATTATAGTATAAATAAGTGCATTAGATACTGGATATACATAGATATATAAAAAATAAAGCAGGCTTTTGGCCAAATATATTCTAGCTGGGAGACTAGCCGAAAAAGTAAGTGTAGATGTGTACCGCACTCAAAATTCGCTTTCTAAAAATTAAGGTTGCACTTAATAAAGGGCGAACCCATCGTCGTCTATCGGGTAGAGGGCAGGGCGCGTGCAGGTATTAAGAATTTCCTGGCAGAATATAATAATATTCTATCACATACACACAACACCATCTAGCCCAAACTAAGCAGAGCTTGTACTATGGGTACTAGACAATGGATAAACATACAAATATATACTTTTTTTTGTAAATACATACATATTATACATAGAAACACCCAGACCAAGACAAACATCCATGTTCATGCATACAAATGTTTGACTTGAGCGGGAATCGAACCCGCGACCTCAAGCGTGGCAGTTGGTTACACTAACCACTACGCCATCGAGGCCGTTTACCACAAGTTTATCAAACGCGGGATCTCTTGATTTGCAGGCTTACTTTACCTTTTAGTAATGATCCAGTAAGACATTACGATTATGCTTCAGTTTAGTCGAAGTAAAAATTATGCGTTGGTTTTAAGTCGTTAACACATTAGTAGTAACTCGTTATACATCAATAAAAAGTAGCCTTTGTCTTTCTCCAGGTTTTAAATTATATTTGTGCTAAATTTCATCTAAATCGGTTAAGTAGTTTAGCCGTGAAAAGGTAACAGACAGACAGAGTTACTTTTAAATTTATATATATTTAGATAATATATATATATATATATATATATATATATATATATATATATATATATATAATATTAGTAAGGATAATTTAAAACTTGAATTACGAAATACTAACAAAATATTTCATCTACAGAACTCACACCGCCAGCGTTGCTGAGATGTTTACGCGAGCGGCCGCTAGAGGCGCTGCTCTCGGCACCGGTACAAGCGCCTGATTTCGCGTACGCCTTCGGTCCGAGCGTCGACGGTGTTGTTATAGGTAAGACCATAATATATTACTTATTAGTGTCAAAGAGTGTGTAGATGGAGTATTTCAGCGATAACTCAGTGGGGAGACCAACAGACTGCAATGCAGAGGGTCTCGGATTCGAACCCACGTCGCGCACCTCCAACTTTCGGAAGTTATATGACTTTTCGAAATTATGTGCGTATTGATTGACAATTATCGCTTCGTGCCTCGGAGAGAACGTTAAGCCGTCGGTCCAGGCTGCCGTGAACATATGTGGCAGTCGTTATTGGGAAGTCAGTGCCCTATAATATCCTGACACTGGTCTAGCCTTAGGGTATCTTTAGCTTTCGGGTTGCGGAGGTCAGGTGGCAGCCGATTCGTATAAAAACCGATATCCAGTCAAATCCGGTTAGACTAGAAAAGCCGACCCCAAGTGACTTGGGAATAATAAAGGCTAGGGAGAAGAAGAAGTGTGCATATTGAGTGTGTCGTATGTCTGTGTGTATGTATGTGTGCTCGCACATCATGGGTACTCATAATAAGGACAAAACCATGCGTCACAAAATAGGTACTATGCATAAATAGACTAATACTAGGTAAATCAGGTTAGAGGATACAGTATGTGACACAAAAGCAAGAAAATCTACATAGCCCACCCTATTCTATTGCGTTGGTCTGTACTTTATAGTAATAATGATGCTCCACGACTGCTTCTTACTCGTTGCCACTAGGGGTGTGCTATTATCGATGAACATTCGTATTGTTCGAATGCTCAAATGATTCAATTGTATTCAACTAGTATGTCCTATTAGTTATTAAACTGCAATCTTTGTTCATCGCTTACCTACGTTAGTAACACCTATATCAATGCGCTGGACTTTCGACTTCAAGTCCTTCATAGCTCAAATATTTTTAGTCGTCTTTTTTTTCTTATTTTGCTCGTCAAAATGACCACAGTCCGCCTGATGGTAAGCAGTCGTGTGGTCTAAGAGTAGTGGCCTCATAGCAGCCGAGGCGATGATGAGGTCTCTACTTTGTCGGCCTGAGAAGGTGCTTTTTCACGCCCCGCTTAAAGGACCCAGGATTGAAGGAAGAAGGACCCAAAATAACTATGTTTAGGTATTATATGTAATATTACTCTGTAATACTACATAGTAATTATAAGTTTGATTTTTATAATCTCAAAGGTGATAACAATTGTTGGTGAGCTAATAAAAAAAAAATAACCGACCGTATCTTAGCCAAAGACAATTTCTGACGTCACAAGGTCAGTTTGCGACATCATGACAGAGAGACATGCGTAAAACGATATTGCAATAACGTCACCAATATAAAGGCCATTCATAGCGCGTTTTTAAGTTACGTAATCTTTTTAATAATCCAATAAGTGATTCAGTGATTCGTCTGTATTATTGCGAGCTGACTGTCTTTCGAAGTACATATGTCACCTCATGAAGTAATAATTCGTTGGTATGGTGGTAGTAAATACGACTATAAAAAAGGCTCTGTTCGGCCTTGGAATCGAGCAAAACCTTTTTGAAATTTTCTTTAATAATTCTTAGTATCTACATTGAGTCTAGAACTTTTCCTGGTAAAGGTGCTGGAGAGACCATTCTCTCCGGTATCGCCGATTTAAATAGTCAAGTCATAATCTAAAATTATTTATTTATCTACACAACAAAGTAACACTTATGAATGCCAAAGTTAAGTAGTTAGTCAGTTTACAATACATTACACATATTTAGGATGGGTGCTTTGTTCAGACATAAGATTAGGTGGATTTAGGAGAAATGGTTGCAGCACCTTACAGTTATGATTTGTAAACGAAATATTATTGTACACTTGGCGATTAAAAAGAGTGGCCATGAGTTTCTTGCCCGTTCTTCTCATGAGCCCTACACCCTTGCTTTGCTGAACGTGGCAGTAAATTTAAATTTACAGGGGAAAATTACGTGTAACTTTGACATTCATAAGTGTTACCTTGTAACCTAACTTGAATAAATTTATTTTGATTTTGATTGATTTGATGATATAAATCATAGTTAGCAATATTTTTGCGAAATACACCCTTACCGGATGGGCGATATAGGCGTGAGAGATAAAAAGAATTCCCACCGAAAGCTCCATCACAAATACACCTCTCCTCTAAAAAGCCATCTATCAAAAGGTGTCACAATATTTTTACACGAAAGCCTTCTTTTTATCAAGCTTCTTATTAAATTCCGCTGTGCTATATTGCGTCTACATTTATCTGAAGTGCTTACCGTAGGACTATCACTGAATTATTTCATAGGTAAGTATCTAAATATAGCAAACAGCAATATAGATTTTCCTAAACTCCTCAATAATAGTAAGCCCATTCCCACCAAAATATTGCCTTCCAGAAATATACTAGACATTCGATTTTCTTGTAGTCACTATAGGTATTATAGCTATCTACTAAGAGTTCTGAGATTATGTAACAATCTAAACCACAATAGATTGATTGAATTGATTTATTCTGCAGTAGCAGACACAATGCCCTATTTTTCTTTCTAAATAACCTAAATAATAATGTTTACAATTAAACATTATTATTATTTAAATGATTACTTATTTAATATTGTCTTCTGTTTACGCGAATGTTATTCATTGAAATTAAACTACTATATACGGATTAATTATATTCGGGTACTTTGAAATAACTACACTGCAACATTGAGACAACTGCCATCTTAGTCTCCCCGTGACCATGGCTGCTGAAAAGCAACCGAAACGTCGGGGAAAGTGTAAACCTAAATACAAATAGTTGTAATAGTTTAAATAATTTTATCAGCTTATAAATTATTAAAATTCAATAGTAGTAGTAGTGTAACAGTTTCAAAATTATATAAAATACAGTGATAAATAAACAACGCGATAAAATCCGTATATAGTAGTTTAATTTCAATGACTACATATTTTCATTTTCGAAGTATGAATTATGTTGAATCTTATAATCGCCATGTACTTATTAAGATTATATTATCTGTTTTGTAAATTTAACTCTCCGAATAAAATAATATAAAATAAGTGCTGTTAGAGTTATAAATAACTTATATTGCTAAATCAGCAATTTTCTTTCATTACAAAAACTAGTCAATGTAAGATGTTATAATGTTGTGCACATACAAAAGTGCTTATAGACGCTGAAACGTGTAAATAAATGTTCTATCGTGTAATAGAGGTCAAAATGAATAATTGCTTAGTCATCTTGAATGACCACGTCAAAAGAAACGACTTCAACAGAAAAAAATTGAAAACAACTACGGTCTCCTATTGACAAGTTCATTTTGATTACCAAACAAAAGACTTTCATTTCTAAATACATTTATTCAGTACAACGAAACGGAACCTCAATTTTTATGATACGCACCGAGGCCACAATAAACTAGTTGTTTGAAGTTATTTTATAAGCAAGAATAGGTATAAAAATATTTGTCAATCAGTACCGAGGAAAATGTGGGTTGGGTGCGCGTCGGTTTGTTGTAAGTGTTCCGTACAAACAGGAAAAAACACATGTACCATTGCTATGGGTAAAGTACGAATATACGATTTCAATAATAAAGTGATTTTCTTTTTGGGTGAGTGACATGATAATGTATTTTATATGATGTGTACCTTTAAAAGTTAAATATCCAACACTCCTCTATACAGGGTGTCCGGTAATTAATGGATAACCCGGAAATGTCTTATAGTGGAAATGATGGCCGTTCAGAAAAAAATATGAAAATAAATCTATCCTAACTACTACCTGAGATATGTTTTTTTTTAATTACCATGTATAACTTTCTTGTATACTACGACCATAAATGAATGAAATCCATCGGTTTTTTGTTGTTTTATTATTAAACACTAGTTATGCTAATAGATAGACAGTCAAAAGTATGCTATGCTAATATAGCTTGCACTTTTTAATAAATTTTTTCTTTATTTTTTTTTCTGAAAGGCCTACAGTTCTATTATAAGACATTTCAAGGTTATCCATTAATTACCGGACAACCTGTATATAATTTCAGTTTATTTTTATATCAAATCCGTTACTTTTTATATTTGAAATATATAACAGTTGAATTGGCTTGAGGCCAAATGTGCTTTAGTACCTACCCGTTCATCATCGGACCATCGTTTTAGTCCCAGTTGCACTAGCGGTAGTTTGGTATTATTTCGTTACGCGTAATAGGTATAACTGCGCGAGTTTGATGTTAAAGATACAACTACATAACTATCTGCTCGTAACTTTGCATCTCTTTCAAAGCATAAGTTTCATAAGCGTTGGTACTGGTGCATCATCCCTTTCAACTTATGTGCATATCTATATATTGAATTCGCCTTTGATGAGAATAGTATGATGTTGATAATTTTGATATATAGTGAGGCGACGGATGAGCTGGCTTCCAGTAGTACCAGTCGCTTATTGAAAACTCGTATCTTTAGTTAGATCGGTAAGAGTTTTGGACGCTTACGACATTATGTTTTTCCTTTCAACATTATGGGAGACGAGATGTCTATGTCAGACTCTTCTGAGGTTCAGGCCTACCGACTAATACCCATGACATTATATTATCTCCCCGCTAGTTTGTTGGTGGGTGGATCACTGGAACTATAAAAATAACCCAGCAGGGCACAAAGCAAGACGAAAGGTTACACTCGACAACTACGAAGCAACACCCTAGAAAGCTCCACCTTTTCTCTAAAAATTCTCCTTTTTTTCTGATATTTATTTATTAATTAACTTAAGGACCGCCAGTGGTTATAACAACAATACATGACTATAAATACATTGTTGTAGGTTTTTGTTGGTTGTTTAACCTTTGAAGGCAGCCACTGCATGCACTAATTGAACTAAAGAGCAGTAGATGGTATCAGATATATAGAAAACCGCGACTTTTATCCCTGATATTGCAAGCGATCATAGGATACAGTAACTGATAATATCCAGCCGTATGTTGGTTTGTAGAATAAGCTGTGTTGAAATCACAGATTCAACCAATCATATAAAGAAGACATTCCTTACTTACTTAAATGTTACACGTGTGTGTAGTGTCAGTGTTGCGTATATTACGGGAGTAGTTACGTAAGCTTAGACACGTTAATTACACAAGCATTAAATTGTTAATGACAAAGCATGTCGCCGCCATTATTAAACATTTATAGGACACGGTATAGTTTGTCTTGTGACAAATATAGATAAATGCCTTATTTTTGGTTCTTAGTAATAATGAAGCTTTAGAGTTTAATGAATGAGGTAGGACAGTTGCTTAGTACTATATAAAATAGAAGTTGTCCCACGCCTAAAACCTCAAAAATGTAGGCAGAAGTGACTTATACATCCAAATTATGCGTTAAATAAATAATCATATAGGGTGGAGGGCGCTGGCGGCTGTAACACAGTTCAAACTAGCACAGCCGTCAACGACAACCTCTTATTTAGTATGGATATTTTGTTTACCGTTCACTTATGTATCTAAAATAAGAGCATTTTGTAAAATTTTACAAAGTTATATGACTTTTCGAAATTATGTGCGTATTGATTGACAAATATCGCCTGCTACGTGCCTCGGAGAGCACGTTAAGCCGTCGGTCCCGGCTGCCATGAACAACTATGGCAGTCGTTATTGGGAAAGTCAGTACCCTATAATTTCCTGACACTGGTCTAGCCTTAGGGTATCGTTAGCCTTCGGGTTGTGGAAGTCAGGTGGCAGCCACTCCGTGTAAAAACTGATATCCAGTTAAAGCCGGTTAGACCAGAAAAGCCGACTCGAAGTGACTTGGGAATAATAATAATAATAATAATGTTTATTTCATCTCCACAAATTACATCATGTTATACACTATATAGTTGACACGAACAATCGTAAGTAATTTGTAATTTGTGGGAGATCTAGAGTCTAAACTAAGCCGAAGCCTGTACTATAGATCTCCAGGCCCCCCATTTCATAATGTGTGTGTGTGTGTGTGTGTGTGTGTGTGTGTGTATATGTGTGTGTGTGTGTGTGTGTGTGTTTGTGTGTGTGTGTGTGTGAAAGGCTAGGGAGAAGACAAGATTATTATTATTATTTAATTTCGCCAGCTTTGGTTTTGGGTTGGTACGTAATGAGTATTGCCGTCTACCAAGGACAGTTTCAGACCACGTGCTGCTACTGAGAACTTTGCGATAGGAAACCCTAATAACACTATGCAAGAGACTTCATGCACAGCTGTTAATATCACTACCGTAGCTACGTAGATAATTCACATATGTATTTTAGATAAAACAAACTTAAGTATATAACGTCAACTTACTACCATCGTAAACATTTTCGAAGGAGTTTGTGGTGGCCAATCTCAGAACTCCATAATTAATATTCACTTGGAATAACTGTTATATGACTTCCGTAATCCAATTAGCAAATAGGCTTACTTGAGGTCGGATCGAGTGTCAGTTGTCAGATAATGGTAGTGCCATCGAATATTTTTATATAATCCTTCATCAATGTGTAAAGAATGCTTTGATGTGGATGACTGTTCAAAGATTTATGGCCAATGACACTATAATAAGAACAGTTATGAGAAATATAAATCGCAGGCTGATTTCATCTTGTAGTACTTATAAATAAACTAGCGTTTCACCCCGGCTTCGCACGGGTAGTACAAAACCTTAACAAATTATACACCAAAACTTTCCTTATAAATCACTTTGTCTATTGGTGAAAACCGCATGAAAATCCGTTGAGTAGTTTTTGAGTTTATCGCGAACAGACAGATAGACAGACGTGGCGGGAACTTTATTTTATAATATGTAGTGATTCTATCTAGAGATTGTGGAACGAAGCATTAGTTTTTCAATTGAGATGAACTTTGTTTAGTTAATTTTTATACACATTTTTCTTTAAGTGCCTTAATCTTAAAATATGAACCGTATTATGTAGATTTGTTTTACTATTGTAACAAGTATTAAGATAACGATTTCATGGTTAATTCATTTGGATAGCAGTTGAATATACTATCCACATAGTACTGTTGAGTACTTTGGTAAAAAATATGTACAGCGCAATCTTTTGAACGAAACACCTACATCTAAAGAAGGTCACTGGTGGTGAATCAGGTTTTCATAGCTCCAAAGAAAACGAAAAATACCGTACTAGCATTAGATGTAATTTTGGTTTATGTCCTACAAATGTGTGCAGCGTCTGTTCTGACCTTTTGGTGTAGCAATTTTTAATCTGGGTTGTATAAATTACTAGCTGCGCCCTGCTGTTTCACCCGCGTAAGTCCCGATGCCGTGGGATTATCGGGGAAGCCTATGTGTTAATACAGGTCTCCTTGCTATCATCCTTCTGCGAGGACGTCATCTCGCAGAAGGAGGTGGTGGAGCGGATTCGTGAGGCAAATATCCTGGTGGATCTGTGCCGCCACCGGCGTTCCACGGGTACCGCGCGCGGGTGCGCGTATGCGCGCCTTATGCCGCCGAAGTAAAGGCCGCGGGTGGGAGAATGGGGATCTCCTGCCCGCCAGCCATTGAGTCTTGCCGGGGCGTCGCCTAGGAGTCATCACCCGCAGACCTTTTCTTTTCTGCATTGGGCCCTACTGGGTGGGTCGCTGATGTAGTTCTAGTTCCGGCGCCCCACTTACCTTACAAAGCAGCAAGGTGACACACCGTGGTGGTTTTAGTTGGTAGGCTCGAAAGTCTCGGGAGAGCCCAATATATCCCTCTAGCCTGTATAGGGAGCATTTATTTCCCCAAGTCAAAAAAAAATTCTCCATCTAGCAACATACTTAGTTTCATCGCAGACTATTCATTAGTTTTTGCGTGAAAGAGTAACAAATATCCATCCATCCTTCCATCCATCCATCCTCACAAACTTTCACATGTATAATATTAGTAGGATGTAGGATTAAAAGGTTTATCATAATCCTACTTATTGGTATACGGGCCCCTGAAAATCAAACAAATAAACTACAAGTTACTTCAAGTGTACTTGTTTACAACTCAATTTGACTGGCAAACACCCAAATAGTTTATCAATACATCTCGGTCCTTCGGGAAAAATATAAGAAAACTAATTACGAAAAGATTCTCAGATATTCTCGCTGCTTGATTGTATTAGTGTTGTTCTTGAACAAGTTTAGTGTTTCTACAATAGTTTGAGATTCAGACAATAATACGAGCTACTTGTCGGACAAGACATATTTTAATTGACATATATATATTAATACGTGAAGCAAAAACTTTGTACCCCTTTTTACGAATATTGCGCGGTCAGAGGAGTATAAAATTTGGGACAGTTAATGTTTGTATGGGGAAGGAGGGACGAAACCTAATATTTTTATAAAATATGCATTACAAATACATTAAATTAATGAAAAATCACTACACGCACACAACCATGCATTTGACACACGCAGTCGAATCGCGTTCGTAGTATTTCGGCATTGTTTGTCTGACGTCGTACAATTCTTCGTAAATATGGTTGCATACCTTATTTATATGTAATAAAGAAAAAAGAAAACAAAGTACCAAGCTAAAGAATATCGTCAATGAAAGAGTGTAGTTAAGTAAATAATAATTTGTTTGAAAAAGATAGGTAAATTAACCTGTATGGCATTGAAATGTGATTATAAGGGTATAGATAGACAGTAAAACTTTAATAACGATCAAACTTAAAATTTAAATCAATTATGGTCGAATTTCGATAACTTGGCGACCGCTAGTTAACTATTTCATACGCATAAAACTTCGAAAGTCAGTGATGCGCGCCTTGGGCTCAAACTTGAGAGCTCCGCGTGGCAGTCCAACGATCTCCCAGTATGTTATATCGTCATATTTTTATTATTTAACCTATACCTTATTTATATGTAATAAAGAAAAACAGAAAACAAAGTAGCAAGCTTAGGAATTTTGGTCGAATTTTGACCACTAGGCGACCGCTAGTTATTATGATTATGTCTGTTAATGTTAGACTTGTGCAAATCACCTCTCTTGTAAATCTTCAGTGAAGGCATATTAAAATGAGAATACCATAGTCCACCACCCTGGCTCAGTGCTGGTTGGCAGATTTCACATATCTTCGAGACCTTTCTGAAGAACTCACAGACGTGCAGGTTTTCTCACGATGTTTTCCTTCACCTTTAAAGCGAGCTATTATTAACTATTTATACGCACACAACTTCGGAAAGTCAGAGCGCGCTCTGGATCGATCTCATGACCTTTTTGAGACAGGCCAACGATATTTCAATTTTTTTTCTTGTGGTCATTGGCCAACCTGTTGTCAAGAGTTGTTCAAGCCGCCCGTAGGCCTCTGACATGGCTTAACGACTGCTGTCAATTTGGCAACAACCGGGACCGACTTTTTACGTGCCCTCCGAAGCACGGAGACGCTCATATAAAATACTACTAAGCGGTCACCCATCTATAGACTGACCGCACCCAACATTGCTTAACCTCGCTAATCGTTTACCAATCAGTGAGTGCAACTGGCTATGAGCGCCTCAAATATTTCTACTAGGCTATCACTTTTTCTACATAACATGTTTAAGTGAATTTTAGGGAAAGACATGTAATACATATATGCTACAATTTACGCTAAGATTCTCCCTGAGTTAGAATCTCATTCTACAAAATAATTCTAGTACATAGCTACATAATATATAATAGTTTTATTTCTCTAATAATATAGGCTAATATATGTACCAACGTATTTTAAATAAACAACATCTGTTAAATAAATATGAAATAATGATAAACCGTAAACCATTTTCTTCGACGATAAAATAAAATTCAATTTAACTAACGGCTCTTAAACAATATTTTGCTTATATTCATTACTTTAAGTGGAACTACAAGATTATTAAGAAATTTGAATAAATAAGATATAATTTTACGCAGAAATGATTAAAGGAAATGAGAGATAGTACGATGAATACCTTTCTATCATATTACGCTTTGAGGCTTGCGAATATCTCGTTTGGCATAAATTGAACCTAGATTTATTCAATTTAAATAAACTTAACCAAGTAATTTAGTGGACAAGCTTTTAATTTTAATTTATGTGCCACAATTACCAATAATTGTTATTTAAGACAACAATAACTGAGAGTACGAAAACTGATATTTAGCCAAAATAAGAAACCGCGATCAAAGCATATGGACAAACCTAAATAACATTACTACATAATATAAAACAAAATCCCCCTTCGCGTCTGTCTGTCTGTTTGCAATAAACTCAGAAAGTATGGAACGGATTTTCGGGTTTTTACCAATAGACGGAACGAATCATGAGGAAGATTTAGGTGTATAATTTGTTAAGGTTTTGTGCTATTTATATTATGTTCTATGGTCGCGAGTATTTCATAAATAGAATAATACTGTTATACTATTCAGCCCTAGCTTCCTACTTAAAATAGTTTGCCATATTTTAGGCCAATCAAAGCATATCAGTAAAACCAGACTTATGTCCTCCAGACTGAATTTCGGTCATGGCGGCCAATATTAACGGAGACTGGCCATCTGCGCAGGAGATATTATAGTGCACAAGCGTGTGCGCAAACACAAGAGCACTCTCTGTTCCCTAACTCTCATGATCCGATGGGACGAATAATCCGACACGACCGGAGAGAGATCAGACGCAGGACCAACGACTTTACGTGCTTTCCGAGGCATGGGGGTGTCTAACACCGCCAACTACCTAACTCCGGGCTCGTATTGAGATACCTTAACAGAAAAACCCAATAACTATTTGGTGGCCCGACCCGGAATTCGAACCCGAGACCTCATGCACAGCAGTCGTATTCACAACCGCTGCGCCACGGAGGCAGTTACAAATTCTATGACACTACTACTGTCGATTTGGCGTTGAAGTGCTATCCTTCACCCTATTTGAATATTATTATTACTTTATTACTTCTAGAAGCCTGATGCGCAGTATTCCGTGCCTTATCGACGTTATAATAACTACTAGCGGTCGCCGAGTGGTCAAAATTCGATCATAATTGATTTAAATTTTAAGTTTGATCGTTATTAAGATTTTATACTTTACCCTTATAATCACATTTCATTTAGATTTCGCCAAGACTATACAGGTTAATTTACCTATCTTTAAATTATAATTATTATTAACTTAACTATACTCTTTCATTGACGATATTCCTAAGCTTGCTACTTTGTTTTCTTTGTCTTTATTACACATAAATAAGGTATATGTAACCATCGTTACAAAGAATTGTACGACGTCAGACGAACTGTCAAATGTATGGTTGTGTGCGTGTCGTGTTTTTTCATTAATTTAATGTATTTCTAATGGAAATTTCATAAAAATATTAGGATTCGCCACTCCTTCTCTATATAAACTTTACCTGCCCGCGCAATTTTCGTAAATAGGGGTACAAAGTTTTTGCTTCACGTATTAATATATATATATTTTGCAATGTACTTAAATATACATAGACATATAGAGTCCTCTTTAGACGCAGAGGCGTCACCTAAGCATTCCAAAACTCATACACCTTTACTTTTTGAAAAAATCATACGCCATAGTGACTTATTTAATCATACCACATCGAACAAATAATGGAACAAGACCCGCAAACATTAATTGTCCCTCAGAAACGGGATCAGGGTACAAAAAAATATCCTTGTTGAACAAAGTGTGCTAACTGAAAACGTTGACGGTCTCAGAGCTGAGATGAGAAAAGTTCCTGCAGACAATTTAATAACAGCGGGTGGACGGAATGCCGATGCGGAAACAACGAACTTTGCCGCGACAGATTTATGTCTGGTGTTTGGTGTGCTTGATGAAATTTGAGTGTATTTGCAGTTGTATTACTCGTACATAACGATATGTACAAAATATTGTAAACGATTCATTTTAAATGGAATGCGTGGTGAAGCCTGGACATAATCGAAATTGCTCGGTGCTGAAGGCCAGACGGTATTGTACGAAATAAAAATAAATCTCTTTGTACCTATTCATAATATTTGGAATAGATACTACGAAGTATCCTTTCAGGTGAAGTACGCAATATATATGGGTTTATTTATCAATTAGTCTACGGACTAGTTGATAATAAATTGTTGTTGAAGTCCACAACGGCGTGCAATACTAGAGATATTATTCGCGTGTCAACCTAAAGAAAAATTATTTCAAGATGGAAGAAAGGAAAGTAATGAGAAAGATAGCTTACCATCAGGCGGAGTGTGGTCATTTTGACGAGCAAAATAAAAAAAAGAAACAAACTTCTATGCTGGTTTCCTATATGAGGAACTTCTTTTATTGGTGACATCCATTTGTTTTAATAAAATAATCGGTAACACAAGCTTTTACTGAAGTTTAATGTAATGCTTTGTATTTCACTTACAGGATAAATATAAAATATAACTAGCTGACCCGGCAAACGTCGTTTTGCCATAAAAAAATATTTTGACCAAAAGAATAAAAATTGTTAGGGGTTGACAACCCTTATCACTAAGGGGTATGAAAAATAGATGTTGGCCGATTCTCAGACCTACTCAATATGCTCACAAAATTTCATGAGAATCGGTCAAGCCGTTTCGGAGGAATACGGGAACGATCATTGTGACACGAGAATTTTATATATAAGATTATAGTGTTAACCATTTTTCCTAACCACTTTAGTAAAGGAAAATGTTTCGGTTTTGTTAAATTAAAACGTAAGGTTCGCAATATTATTCACTGAAAAAAGATTATGTGAGTTTGCATATAGATAAATAATGAGAGCTATTAATTTTGTCTAACTTGTTATTTTTACTTCCTATTAGGTAAACTAAAATTTAATATTTCATTTCAATATTTTTATTAATTAAGATCAAAATTTACATATTAATAAACAATATAGAGATCAAATAATTGTTCGTATTTGTATTTTACAAAACATCGATACCAGTATCATAAACGTCAAAGTGACTATGTATGTGTGTCACATTTTATAGACTAAACGGATGAACGAAAAATAAAATTTTGCTAGGAGAAAGTGTACAATACACTATCTCATGTAGCCTACCTTTTATCCCAGTTTGTGCTCTCATGAGATTAACTAGGATGAAGCTGCGGGCAGAAACTAGTCTTAAATAAAAGTACCTAAAATTTGCGTACGTTTGGTCTTTACCATAATATCATATCATATCATATCATATCATAATATCTTTATCATAGAAGGTATTTCTAATGCTTTCATTAGAAATACCTTCTATTTAGCAGGAGTCCATAACCTGTGGTTACCACTTTCCATGTAAGCTTGCCAGTTCGATAGTGTAAAATATCCATCAATAACTCTTGTTTCCTGTCGCAGATACTGGAGACCTAATCAATCCAGAGAACGGGTACGAGTGGGGTGGTCAGATGGCTCACGCGCCGATCGGTAAGGGCGCCCAGAATGCCATCAATATCATCAACGCAGTGCTCATGAGGAAGAGTGCTGTGGCACAGCTTACCAAGTGAGTACTTAATGATCTAATTATCCTTTTTCCTAGGCTTCATAAAGACATAATTGGTTTAGGTTAAGTTACTAATTTTACTTTGAAACTTTGGATGAAAACATATTTAGAAAACCAGTCATAACAACAACGAGCGTAGGTATCTATTTCTATAAATAAGCAAGCTAAATTCGTAAACACAAAAGACTAGAAGCCATTGTTTCAATTAATTATTTTCTGGCATATTCCTGTTCCTATTTTGTCAAATCCTTTTGTGTACTTTGTAATACTAAGTTCATGTCATTGGTTACTATTGTTATATTTAGATTGGTACTTCATTGAATTAAATATATTTCTTAATTGTTGCTATTTATAGTAGTCTCAGTAATATACCTACAATTTACCATAATATAATTAATTTTTAATTAAGATTAAGGAATGTTAAGGTAAAGCAACAATCATAATTTACAACTTAACTAATATTAACAAACCACTTATAAGTAAAATCAAAATGAAAAGTAACAATGGGAATGTAAAATTTAATAAAAAGAAATGGCTGGTTTAGGCAGCATCGTAAAATTCCTCAGCATCGCTATCGACCGGGAAGACTGCCCAGAAGACTGGCAGTATTGCCACGTTGAATGGCAATGCTGATTCTTTGAGCCCAAAAAAAAATTCGATTAACCACTTAGATATAGCTCTAAGAAGCGGACGAGCGCCCAGACCTCATGAACCTAGTGTCGATAATAATATTCAATTAGTAGCGAACTCACCTAAAGTAACAAATAATGCATGTTTTTTTCGCCTCTAAAAATATAAACTCACTTACACTACTTCACCAAAATATTCATGGGCTACTTTCTAAAAAAGAGCTTTTAGAAATCACTTTTAGAGAAATAGACAAAAATTACAGACCGGATATTCTATGCTTTTCTGAGACATTTGTTAAGTCAGGTACAGAGAAATGCATTAACATTGTCAACTATGAACTTGCATCACACTATAGCAGACAAAACAAAAGAGGTGGGACATGTATAATGTTAAAAACAGGTATTGCTTATAAAAAACTAACAATTTTTGATGAGTTTATATTGATGAACCACTTCGAACTTTGTTCAATTAAATTAGTAAAACATAATATCATAATTATTTGTTTATACAGAATTCCTTCAAAGAAGAAAGTTCATATAGATTATTTCTTAGATAAACTAGACCTAATGCTTTACAAGTACTTATCTAGACATTCAAAAGAAAAACTTGTTATTACTGGTGACTTAAATATCAATACAATTGACGAAAGTAACAAAACAACTGAAAGATTAATGAATATTTTAAAGAAATATAATTTAAATTCACATATATCTGTTCCAACTAGGGGTAAGTCCTGTTTGGATTTAGTTATAAGCAATATTATGAATGCGTCTGGCACAGTTTTGGAACTATGGCTATCAGACCATAATACTGCCCAAATCCTAAAGTTTCCAGTAAAATGTGATGCAAGAAATATTAGACATATATATATTTATAAAAGAAGTTATTCCACTGAAAATCTTATTAGGTTTAAACAGTATTTAACCAGTTTGTATTATTTGAATTTATTTAAGCTAACCGATCTCAATACGGCTTTTAATGAATTCTATGACTTCTTTTGTTTATTGTACCGTATGTGCTTTCCCGTCAACAAACTAAAAATTAGCCTATCTCGGCAAAATTGTTGGCTCTCAAAAGGAGTTAGAATAAGTTGCAAATATAAAAGAAAGCTACGATATAAATACTATCTGACTAAGTCTAAGACAGATAAGGAAAACTATTTAAATTATAATAAAATATTTAAAAAATGTACTACCTTTGCTAAAAAAAATTGTAATAATAAATTTGTAACAAATAGTAAAAATGCATGCAAAGCTACTTGGACAGTTATAAAGAATGAAACTGGTAGCTATCAAAGTCATAATTACATAACTAAAATTAAAAATAAAGACAGCATAGTTACTACAGATCCACTTCAAATAGCGACATCATTTAATGAGTACTTCATAACTACAACTAATCAACTGAATAACAGAATTCAGAACACAAATTTCGAAAGTAAACAGTCATCTACTATTTTCATAACTCCAGTAGACGAAATGTATATGCACAAAATTATAATGTCTCTTACAAGCACTCCATCTGAAGGGTATGACTCTATAAGCACAAACATTTTAAAAGCGTGTAGTCAGCAGCTTACTCCATTACTAACGTTCCTTGTTAATTTGTCGTTGGAAACAGGTCAATTTCCTGAGAAATTAAAATATGCCATTGTAAAACCACTTTATAAGAAAGGAAAACAGTCTGACATGTGCAATTATAGACCAATTACATTACTACCGGTCATCTCTAAAATATTTGAAAAAGTTATGCAGGATAAATTGATTTCATTTTTTAATAAATACAATATACTTAATAACAATCAATATGGGTTTCGCCAGAACAGGTCTACTAGAGATGCCGCCTTCTTTTTGGTCAATGATATATTGCAAAACACAAACGACAAAAACTATACAACCGTAGCATTTATTGATATGACCAAAGCATTCGATTTTGTCTCACATGATATACTATTAACAAAATTAGAACATAATGGCATCCGAGGACCGACACTAAATTGGCTTCGTAGTTATCTAGAAAATCGGTCTCAATGTGTTGAAATAGCCCAACAAGACGAAAAGGGACTTATTAAAGTGACTAAATCTGACTATAAACTTAATAAATTTGGTGTACCGCAAGGAAGTGTACTGGGTCCGCTCCTATTTCTAATTTATATTAATGACCTTCCTGACATTACAGAACATAAGACAATTCTATTCGCTGACGACATTTCTCTCATAATAACTACTCACAAAAACATGACATTCAAACAACACGAAAATGACATTAATAATACACTGACATTGATAATTAATTGGTTAAATAATAATAATCTACATATAAATCTATCAAAAACGAATCTTATTAATTTCAATAATTTTAAATATCACACTCTTAACATTACTCATAACGGATATAATGTACAAAATACTAATACAGTGACATTTCTTGGATTAAATATTAATAATAATCTCAATTGGAAAGAACATACAGAAAAAGTAAGCAACACACTAAATGGATTTTCTTATGCTCTATATAAACTGACTAAAGTTGCAAGTAATCACACGGCGTGTATGGCCTATTTTGCATATGTAGAATCTGTACTGCGTTACGGTTTATTACTCTGGGGAAATGGTACAGATATAAACAAAGTTTTTGTTGCCCAAAAAAGATGCATAAGGTCAATCTGCAACATTTCACCGGATATATCATGTCGCCCGTACTTTAAATCGCTTAAAATACTACCTCTAACCTGTCTCTATATATTGGAGGTTGGTAAATTTGTCAAACAACATTATAATATTTTTATACAAGCAAAAGATATCAACCAGAGAAACAATATGCGTAATCCTCACAGACTGGTATTAGATAAGATACCGAGAAGTTGTCGGTTTCAAAAGAACTGCTATGCAATGTGTATATCTATATATAATAAAATCCCAACTCATATTAGGGATCTGCCATTTCCCAAGTTTGTAAAAGCACTGCAAGCATGGTTACGGGAACATGTATTTTATACCATAAAAGAGTTTTACGACTTCAAATAACAAAGTAGACAAAAAATAAATTTTAAGTAGACTGTGACAAATTTGTTAATTTTAATTTTAAGATAATGAATATTTGCATGCTATGTAATATAGTTAAATGGGCTTGTACAACTTTATATATTGTGTAACAACTTTTGTAACCCTATTTACAGCAAATAAATGATTATGATTATGATTATGATAGCATATTCACTCCAAACGGCTGGAAAACTTAATTACCAATTAAATTACTTTATTTGCGCCGTTTGAGGTTTTACGCCGCTACAAATAATATAATTATATTAAAAGCTAAAGTCTTAAGATACTCCTCTAATCAAAGTTATCGAAAATTGTCATATCGTACTTGTACATACAGTCATAAATTATGAATGTATATTATAATCAAAAGTTACTAAATAAAATGTCTAATCCATTGCTCCTTTCCACAGGTACGATCTTATGCTAGGAGTAACAAAAGCGGAAGCGTACTTTGCATTCAGCGGAGACGACGTACAATACGGTATTGAAGCTGACAGAAGATCAAAGATCCTAAAATCTTTCGTGAGAAACACATACAGTTACCACCTCTCGGAAATTCTGGCAACAATCATCAACGAGTACACGGATTGGGAGAGGCCGGTACAACATCCGATTAATATAAGGTATTACAATAATGTACTATATATAATTTTAGGTATTTTAGGCATTTGTGGCATATGATATAAATTGTTGCCCTATCAATAAATATGAATATCTTTATATTTTCTATGTCTATAAAGACGATTTCGATTCAAGGGTGAACCAATATCACATCTTCATTTTAGTTGATGTACCTATTAATCATCGATGAAGGGCATGTGGTTGTTATATTAAAAATATGAAGTCATCAAATAATCTATAATAATTTAAAAGCAAAGGACAGCAAAACTACATGCTTTTGCTCTAGACGTGTACTTTGTGTTTTAGATGTTTTCCAGAATTGTTAATAAACAACCAACCTACAAATAAGTGCGTAATTGCCTTAAAAAATTAAGATAAAATATTATGTTCTTTCTGCAAACTCGAAAGCCAACACAACAACGTTGATGTGAAACATGCATTAGAATGTCGACAACATTGGCAATCTAAGCTAACTTTAAACCGTAGTTAGAAAGTGTTTAAAAGTAAATTCCACTTAATGGTAGATAGAAAAGCTTAGAGCAAAACACACCAAACAAAGAGTTTCACTCGGAAGAAACTAAGAACAACATCCGTAGAAAAACGGATTTATCTATCTAATCTGTAGTAAATACTGTTAAACACGAAGTTCTCTTTAAATATTTACTCAAGGAATCATTTTAACCAGTTTTGGATTCAACTCAAATAATTCAAGTACGTTTTAGATCGTTCTTTCAATAGGCTATTTTGAATCCATTCACGTGCTTTGATCTTGAGTACCCAATGGTTGGTAGGAGCCTTTCAAATACAAGAGCATTTCAGAGAAAAATAAAATAGGTAGTCAATAGCCATATTAAGTACCATCTAATTGTAGCGGTGCAATATGTGATAGAGCACGCTACGTCCAAAAGTACTTATTCCCTCGGCTTAAAAACTGCTTTAACAATTTTTATCTTTAAAATAATTTGTTACGTCATTGTGCTATTATAATAAAAATCTTAACAATGAATACTTTCTTACATTATGACGATATTTGTTCTACATTTATCATTCCGTCTATTGTTAAGCCAAAAAATTATATGTCATTACGAGTTGACGAGCTTCATTAATATTTCAATTAGTTAATACACGAACATGAATCCTATTGGGGAATAATGACAAGACACTCCGTTGTAATGAGAATTAATTGTTTAGTAGATACCTGTTCGGCTTGGGTTGTCTTTCCTTTGTTCTATTAAGATTGAATTAATAAAGAATAACTATGTATTATTTGAAATGAGATTATGTTGATAATAAGTATTATAAGTTATTTGTATAACTGAATAAACCCTGGCTAGTAGTACTAAAAATAGGTAAATGTTTCATTATTTCTTTTCATACGGGTTACTTTCTGTCATAGATTTACAATCTGCTCTCCAGCCTTTGACTGTGTGTTTGTAATGATATTTTGAAACTACCAGATGGCTATATTAATTATAGTATATAGTCGAGATCGACGGCAAGTGGAGCAAGTGAAAGAGTTTGTGTATTTGGGTACTTTGTTTACAAGGGATGGTACACATGAGGGAGATATTGAAAGAAGAACGATTGCTGGCAATGAAGTGAATGGCGCTCTACGCGCTTTTATGAACAGTCGAAATGTATCCGAAAAGGCACGTTTGGCTGTTCATAGAGGACTATTAGTGCCTACACTTATGCATGGAAGTGAAAGTTGGGTATGGCAAAAGAAGCATGAGAGCAGAATAAATGCTGTAGAAATGAGAGCGCTGAGAAATATATGTGGTGTGACTCTGAAAGATAGAATAAGGAATAGTGTGATTGGAGAGAGATGCGGCATAAAAGTGGATATAGTGACGAGAATAGAAAAGGGTATGTTACGTTGGTTTGGGCATGTAGAAAGAATGAACGAGAACAGACTGACTAAGAAAGTTTATAAGGCTAGTGTGAATAGAACAGTCGCAAGGGGAAGACCTAGGCAAACGTTTCCTGATCAGATCGGAGACGTTCTGGATAAAGGCCAGGTTAAGAGCACCTTAAACCGGCGAGCGTGTATGAGTAATGTTATGAAAGTGAATGAAGCCAGAGAAGTGTGTCGGGATCGTAGCAAATGGAAATCCGTAGTCTCTGCTCCCTCTGGGAAACAGGCGTGAATTTATGTATGTATGTATGAGATCGACGGCTTTATTTCTGCTTCGAGATATGGAGATTGCGCTGGCTTTATTCTAGGGTTTTGATGGGCAAATATCACGTACCATCAAGTCAGTCAAGTCCAAGTCCTACCATAAGATCAGTCAGTATTAGCAGCGATAGCCTAGTGGGAAACCGTTGGACTGCCACGCAGAGGTCTCGAGTTCGAACCCAAGGCGCGCATCTCTGACTTGTCGAAGTTATATGCGTATTAAATAGTTAATTATCACTTGCTTTAACGGTGAAGGAAAAACATCGTGAGGAAACCTGTATGTCTGAGATTTCTTCATAATGTTCTCGAAGATATGTGAAGTGTCTGCCAACCCGCACTAGACCAGCATGGTGGACTACGGCCTAACCCTACACATACTGAGAAGAGGCCCGTGCCCAGCAGTAGGACAGTTTAATACAGGCCTGATATTATTATTATATAAAGTCAGACAGCCATGTTAAATTTCGTCGATTTTCTGACAAACAAAGCAATAATACGTTGTCCATTCTAAGAATCAAAATTGCGACCACGCAATTGGTATATTTACGTCACAGTAACATTAGGCTAATAGAATTACGTGGAATAATATTGTATGAGTAAACCGCCCACGTACAAATGAAATATCTAAAATTAACTATTTAAACACTTATTAAAGGTAACACTAACATGACAGACTGACGGATAAGCGGCGAAGCGTAAAAATGAATGCGCTGTTCCATGTTTAATATCTCTAAACCAACACTTGGCTAGTGTTGACCGCAAAAACGTACTATTTAGAAGCAAATTTATAATATTAATATAGACGAAACAATTTTCTGCTGCTATACTGTTTGTTTCCAAAAGCAGCGATAGCGCAGTGGGAAGACCAACAGACTGCAATGCAGAGGGTCTCGGGTTCGAATCCACGTCGCGCACTTCTGACTTCCGGTAGTTATATGACTTTTCGAAATTATGGCGTATTGATTGACATCACCTGCTCAGTGCCTCGGAGAGTATGTTAAGCCGTCAGTCGTTATTTCCCAATAACGATTGACGGCTTAACATGCTATCTGAGGCACTCCGTGTAAAAACTGATATCCAGTCAAATCCGGTTAGACTAGAAAAGCCAACCCCAAGTGACTTAGGAATAATAAAGGCTAGGGAGAAGACTGTTTGTCTCCAAAAATATATTCATAATATTTTCATAAACTATTTAAATACTTTTGATCACAAGTGAATTATATATACAGCGGTTTATTTCAATGTATGACATATAATAATATTACACAATTTAAATGAACTTTCTACGTAAAATACGTGAATTCGTAGTTCCATTATAAATATTGTCTTAGGTTTTCGAAAATGTAATGCATTGAATTTAAACTACTTTGTGGGGATATCATCGCGGTCTACAACCGCGGTCACGACGAGACCATTTTTCTGAATCCTTATACAATAGTTTAATTTAATTTTGAGCACTCATTTACTTACCAAAACAAATGGATAGACGAGAGTGAATATATACAAATATAAAGAAGGGAACGACGCCGCTATAGGCGATTTGTTTCAGGTGTCCAATCCAAGTCGCTTTAAGCTTGCATTGGACTATGTTAAATTAAGTGCTTAACGCAAAAGGTGATACTTCTTGGCTCGCGTATTGATTCATTGAGACGGATTCTAGCAACTTGACTCTTGTAGTCAAGTTACTAGAATCCGTCAATAGAATGGTTTTATGTAATTATTTTAAATGTATTCTTTATACGATGCGGTAAGCAATGATCACCGCTTACCGTCAGACTTGCCTGTTACCAAGGGCGAGAAAAATAATGGTGGCTTTTTGTGGTGGAATTCATATCCTTGCGTAAAGCCCAAAAGGACCAGCACATAATATGTTAATGTATCTAAACTAAACCTTTTCGCTGTCCCGTGATAGACACAATAGAAAATGTGTTGTTATGTATCATAGGTGATTAATAACACGGAACCTGTTAAGAAAGATTCAATTAATAAAATCATCATCATCATCACCTCAATCTAAAGGCTCCAAGGTCTACTGATGGACATAGGTCTCCTCCAAGGTTATCTATACAGACCGGGTTCTGGAAGCCTGCATCTTAAACCTTGTTGTGGTAAGCAAAAGTTAAACGGCGTGCCTGACGGGTTTTTAGAACCCGGAAACAAAGTGACATTTTTATGTTATTCATTGCCTCTAAACATCAAACATTAAGTTTTTATTTATGTTATGAAAAAACTCTAACTTTATGTAACAAAAATCAACTTTAGTTTAAATAAGTGTTGATATCTTGTCAGTTTCTAATTAACTCTTTGTGCAAGTGTCTTATAGATGCCAACTTATCAACTGCAGCTCTGTCTTCACGAGTATCTGAGCTATCAAATCTCATACGAAGAACACAAACCGTCTCAATCTCATAGTAATAATAATACTAATAATAATATCAGCCCTGTATTAAACTGTCCCACTGCTGGGCACGGGCCTCTTCTCAGTGTGAGAAGGGTTAGGCCGTAGGTGGACTACGGCCTAACCCTTCACGCTTTCACGCTGGCCTAGTGCGGATTGGCAGACTTCACATATTTTCGAGAACATTATGGAGAACTCTCAGATATGCAGGTTTCCTCACGATGTTTTCCTTCACCGTTAAAGCAAGCTATAATTAACTATTTAATACGCATATAACTTTGAAAAGTAAGAGATGCGCGCCTCGGGTTCGAACTCGAGACCTCTGCGTGGCAGTCCAACGGTTTCCCACTAGGCTATTGCTAGCTATCATGGTGATTTAAAACATTTCGATGCCTATTTCGTCAGTCGCCCACAAATCTAACGTCACAAATCAGCATTTTGGACTGTGGGAGAGCCGCAAAATGGCCGATAGTCTATAATGCGAAGCTACTCAGAAGCACCACGCGATTGATTAAGAATTTATATATGTAATTGTCGGTTTCTTGAAGTAGCGGGTCTGTGAAACTCACCAGGCACCCCAAGGGTTAAAGCTTCTAGTTTTTAAAATCATGTCAAAGGAATATCCACGTTAAAAAGAAATTTGATTACTTGAGCAGGTTAGCATCAGACACTGCGCAAGCATACCCCTTTAACTGCAAGCTATCATAAGCCATAAGACGGGTCGGTCGTATGTATATTTGCCACAATTGTCATGTTAATAAACGAAATATGTTTGTTCCCAGGGATGAAACGCTCGAAGCACTAAGCGACGCACAGGTCGTAGCGCCGATGGTACTGACAGCAGACACTCACTCAGCATTGCGGAGGAACTCTTACCTCTATGTATTTGACTACCAGACTAAATATGGAGACTATCCTCAGGTAAGACAAACTGATTTATTTTTATAGTTAACCATAGAAATAGTTTTAAAATCAAATCAAAATGTAAAATAAATTTATTCAAGCTAGGTTACAAGGTAAGACTTATGAATGTCAGTTACACTAAATTTTCCGGTGAATTTACATTTACTGCCACGTTCAGCAACGCAAGGGTGTAGGGCTCATGAGAAGAATGGGCAATAATCTCATGGCCACTCTTTTTAATTGCCAAGTTTACAATGATCTTTCGTTTACAAATTATAAGGACCTAATAGTTGTGGTCGAAATCTCCATGAACTAATACTGAACATACTCAAGCATTTAATAAAATTTGATGGTAGCCTCTAAATGGTATATGGCTATGGTAAATAGGAGCATCCACTTACATGTACATAAATAATCAAGACAAGGCATGATTTTATTTTATTTATATTATTCAAATGTACTGACAACACTGTACATAATGTAGGTATTGTGTTGTGAATAACTATATTAGAATGTAATTTGAATACAATCATCACTCAAAGAAATATCGTAGACAGACTAAGTGTTGATGTCAGTGAGGTCATCGTATCCTCATACTCAGAGTGGCCCTTGTCCTTGCTTTCAAACAGAAATAAATGCGTGCTATGAGGGGAAAATTAATACTCTTGGCCAAAGTGGTTCCTAAACGGATGAAACAATTAAAGTTTAAGATCACGTGGAGAACGTAAATTTTCTATTATCATTTTCATTTTAGTGTTTACATTATGTCATTAAGATTAGCCTACCAAAATCATAATGGTTATTATGAACATAGAAGATAATATTTTTGGTATCCAGAATATTATCCTTTTATCACTAAATGACTGACTGACTACAGGCTTCTCCCTCTGAAGTATACGCTGCGACTGATGCAGTACATTCATAGGGAGATAGCTCAGGGATAAACCTCGGGGCCGACACAAAAGATCCCACTGGGTCGAAGTGTCGCCGGTTTACAATGACTGGCCCCCGGATCAAGATAAGATAAGATCACTAAATGACAACAATCTCAAGTTACCACTAACCAAAAAACTAATTTAGATTTGCGTTTATTTACTTATATTTCGCTAACTGAAACCCGAAAATAAATAAAACTATTTATCAAATCATCGTGTTCAAAAACTAAGTTTCAAACTCCAAACCTTAGTAATGCAAAAGTTTACGTAATGGTATAATTTGATAAATCTAATTTGTTCCGAGTTTGGGCTCGTTAGTACAAAATGTGGGCATTTCAAGGCCAAGACAATTGTTCGTAGAACTTAGCAAATAAGTTTGAGATTAACAAATTTGTTTGTGAAATACTTGTTCACGCATTAGAAGTTTATAGAGTGCGTTTTATTACTTTTCCTAGCTGGAGTAATACAATAAATAAATGAGCTTTATTTCGATGTGAACTTAATATTAAATACTGTATAGAGAGCTAATTTAAAACAGAGAAAATTAAGTGTTGGCTCAATAAATTGTATGACAATTAACGAAGATGATAAAAACCAAAGATAAAAACAATTCAATGATATTCTTAAATTATTTAAATCAGATATTTAACAAGTTTGTAGTTTACTAACGCTTACTATTTCTTATGATGGACTAAGCATAACAGCTTTAAATGTGGGTGAAATGTTTACTTTTGATTTAAATTCAGTACGAATAGAATGTCGAGTTGCATAACGGTATTTTTTTTTTGTTTTTTTTTTATGATAACTCCCGCACTAGGAATGAATCCTTTCGCGCGGGAAATATTATTATTCGCTATTTTGTTCGATAGCTGATTGGTATTTCAAGGATAGGAGAATTGTTGGAGAACCAATTAACAACAAAAGTTCAAATTTAGAATCAACTTCTGCCCCATTACATTTAAACGGTGACAATTATCGTATTGAAATAGTTCATAACTTATCATGAATGGTCTAAATTATCGGTTTAACGCACAATTGGCACAAGCATCACAGATTACATCCACTCATCCGCATAATAGTGCACATTAACCTACTGATTAACACCGATACATCACATAAACATCAACCGTTTTCCAGCACACTACTACCCGCATTTTGAGAAGCAATTATTACACGACCATTTAATAATGGCACGCCCACTCCTCGTAATTGCTATCTATTTTAATTGTTATAACTACGCTGTATGGCAGTGTACGGTTACCTCGTTTGCTCTGGATGAGCTAACAAGCGCAATAAGGCGTCTGAGGAACAATTTTGTATATCGGCACAATATTATTAAGAGATGGTGCAGTAAACGAGTTCAGACTGCCTTATAGGTTAATATTACTGATTTCTAGCTGAACTTAATATAATACATAAGTTTGCTGTAAATGCAAGCTTTAATTTTGTTTTGAGTAGTAAGTACTGAATTGTTGAAAGTTTTCACAAGTATAGCATCAGAACTATTTCGAAAAGTTAGGTAGAAATACTTTATATCCATATTTCGTTAGATATTTTGATATTTTACCTGACATGTGGTAGAGACAACTTGGAATGTAACGTATAATAGTAATTCTATGCTGGAATGATAGATCTCTATGCCAATGGTATTAGGACAAAACTTTAACCCCTTTATTAATAAACGAAGAAAAACTTTATACGTGATATAAACCAAGCTATTGTTCAGCAATATTATGCCTTACATCGAGACTCTTAGGCGCAATATTGCTAAACAATATTTTTGTTTGTATCATGTATAACTTTAGTCTTGGTTTATAAGTAACGGGGTAATTACTTTAGGACTTTTTTTTCAAAATTTATTATATGCACTATAAAGGTCTTCTAACACATAAAACCTTTTGTCCAGCGTCAAGGTTGCATCCACGGTGAGGAGCTGCCGTATGTGTTCGGTGCCCCTCTGGTAGGAGGGTTGGCGCACTTCGCCAGGAACTACACGAAGGCTGAGGTCGCACTGTCCGAATCCGTCATGTTGTACTGGGGAAATTTCGCTAAAACTGGGTAAGTGGTCCTTATAGGATAGTAAATTAGTTTTATTCCCTGAGTTGTAATTACTTTTACTTAATTCTGAACGCACAGACAAGTATTGCATACCAATCACAATAGATGTAATTGTTAATCTTAATACAACAGCTAATCAGGGTCTTTTGAGCGTGGCAATAAACATTAAAATTATGTTTTTTATCCTGTATGTTACTATTGAATCATATTTAAATAGTGTTTAATTCTAAAATTCTTTAAAAGATAATTACCTTTTAAAAGATAGTCTGACAACATATTTTAAAATATTTTGTAGCTAATTCAAAATTATTCAAGACCGCCTCTGGAATAGTTTGTTCTATTTTAATTGTATTAAATAGATTTTACCGATTAATCACGATACATTTAATTTTGTAATTTATTTGTTTAAAGAAAGATCAATGAAATAAGGCATGAAGATGTAAAAAGTAGTGATAAAGACATATCTGTAGATCGCAAAAAATAATTAAACTGTGTCAGAATAATACAATTTAGTTATAAATTGCTTAATTAGGTAAAAAGAAGAAAATAACGAGCTTTACTATAGTCTGATTGTTATCTTCGGGATTTATTTCAATTGCACTAACGTCTATATTTATCTATATGATGCAAATTTCGATAAAATGTCTAGACTGTATATTTAAGTAAAACTGATTTTACAGCCAAACATTGTCGTGGCAAACCAGCAAAGACTTAGTTTTCCACTGTTTTCATAATTTTGTTTGTCCAACGCAGAAATCCTAATGAAGCACAAGAGAGTGATCCAATAAGAGCTGGCAGACAAGAAAGAGTGAGAATGAAGAACATCGAATGGACCGCATATGAAGCAGTTCATAAAAAGTACTTGAATATAGATACCAAAGCAAAACTGAAGAATCATTACAGAGCTCACAGGTAAGGCCACATTTTAAATAATATCTACATCTTCAGATAACTCTAGAAAAAAAGTCGGCTACTTACAGATAGATTCTTGAAATTCTGTTTTTCTTAACAGGCTGTCATTCTGGTTGAACCTAGTACCAGATCTTCATCGCCCTGGTGGTGAAGACGTACCACAGTCTCACCACCAACTTGAGCACGATGACACAGCACTGCAGCCAACTCTCAAAACTTTCAGCCCGCCTTTCAAGAAGACTACAGATATGGTGATCACTGACACTGGACTAGCAACAAAAATACCCGTTATGAGTGTGTTAAATATCACGTCGCCTTTGAACTTCAATATTATTGGTATTAATCCTCCAACACATAGCACTTCCAGTATAGAAGTACATAAATCCGATACTACTACTACCAATCCCCCTGAAGACGGGTTTGCAGCTTATTCAACTGCTCTTAGCGTAACAATAGCTATTGGATGCTCCCTACTTATACTAAACGTGCTCATTTTTGCTGGCGTTTATTACCAGAGGGACAAAACAAGAATGAACGGACAAGACGGTCATACTAATGGAGCACATTTGAAAAAACGAGCTGAAAATGGCCAAATGCCAAACAACATTTGCGGTGACCTGGAAGGGGCGTTGACTTACCAAACTAGTTTAAAAAACGATCCTGCTACTATTCTGAGTCACCATCATCATTCTCATCATCAGCTACCTCCACCGGAGTTTGCTGATTTACCGAGTAATAATGTTGCTGGAATGGCGACATTACCTCGAGCACCGCCGCCGCCGAAACTTGGCAAAAGTAACATAAATACTTTGGCAAGTGGGCAGCTCCAAGAGAATCAGCCGTTGTTATCAGCGCATCAAATGCAAATGATTAACACGAACACTCTCACGAAGAAGAACACGCAACTGAACGCGAAGTCTAACGTGACGATGGAGGAGTTGCGTGTGTGACGTCAGCGGGCATGACTGCAACGAGCCGGCAGTTGCAGCGACGTTGTCCACCACGACGAGATCGTGTGACTTGAGCCGGACCTTCTCAAGTGCGTAACAGACTATATATAAACATTGACTGTGCCACTTGAACTTAGAAGGTTATTTATAAGTGTAAAACTTTAGTGAATAGACAAAGTGAACTGTGAAATGAGAACTCAAAGTAAAACGCAATATAAGTGATAAGTGACGTTCGTGAATATCATATCTAAGACGTTTGAGTGCATAGTGTGTTATCGGACGATTTATTATTGTATATGGTTGTAAATAGCGAAACAATAAGTATAAATGTATATAATTCAGCAGCTCTGCCGCATATCCATCCTAATTACAATATGATATACTCAATAGTGAATTTAAATATTAAAGATTAATCGTCGTTATTTTCGGACGGCTGTTCAAATTCTAAGGGCAGTGTTTTAGTTATGTTCGTTTATCAGATTTGATCCAATTTTGTGTTGTCTGGCAATGGCATAATGAAAAGATTAATACTCTAGATCACTGAAAGCATAATTGTGTATAATTTTTTTGGAGTTTGTATAATAGAAGACATTTTAGCGCGTACTACTTGTTTAGGTTACATTCTGCTAAAATGTTTAGTGGAACGTAACATTTTAATAAATTTTAACAGTCGCCCGAACTGAATTTAATATTGAATTTAAAAACTAGATATTTGAAGAATAACGAGACACCAATGTAATCTTCGCCAAAGGTTTTATCGAAGTTAGAAGCAATAATGGTTCTTCGAGAGGTCGGTTTTTAGGCGAATTTAGTTTTTGATAAAAATAAATTTTGCTAAAGAAACAGGTGGACATAGCTTTTATTCAACCTTTTTTTATCAATTAATTTTATAAAGTTATCACAAGATAATTCAAGGTCTGTGAAAGTACTCAAGATAAAAGGTGATGAAAATAAATTGAAAATCTTATAAGTTTACTTTTACTACAAAGTTATTGTAAGAGTAAAGCGAATAATTCCATAAAACCGAAGACAAATGCCATCTGTTTTTTAGCAACACGTCATTTTTAGTTTTGAACATAGATGGACCAATAGTGTTTGTAAATATGTAAATAAACTTAGTAAACGGTATAACAGGTTGTAAAACATCCTATTTTATTTCTATTAAGAACCACGACTGAACCCGTTCGTTTTTAAATATTTTAAATTAATGTACCTAATTTTTTAGACAATTGTATTTATAATGGGCATGAAAATTATCAGAATCTGACAATATTCTTAATAATACTGACTATATTTGTGTATTATACTGCATGCTTCGTTATTGGTATATGTATGTTTATCTAGCTTTCCTCGCGTCCCCAGCAACTAAAATGTATAATATGTAATAATCTCAAACTAAACGTAATAATATGACAATCAGCGTAAGGGCGCAGATAATGCATCTTACGCCGATTGTTATTCTTTTAGAATCACTTAAGGTTGTCTTAATTTTCCCGGGGATATGATGGGTAGGGTACATATACAATAGAACGAAGCGTTTCGTATAATAATGGTCGAACAACATAGGTAAAGGTAAGTTCCATTTCTTATTGTTAGATTTTGACAAACAATCTGTAGTAATAATAGAGATAATTGTTCAATTATTATTATTGTCCCTCTAATATTTATATTGTATAATTTGTTTATTAAATTGTGATTCCTTGTATCCGTAAGCACAAATTTTGTTATAAAATGTAAGTGTATTTATAGATATCAATAAAGTCTGTGCAAAGACTTCATTATAAAGTACTCACCGGAATACAGACTAAAAATTTTAATAAAATAAAATGAAAATTTATTTTGCTGTTTCATTTAATAGGCCCGAATTTTATTTTAATAAATACCGCTGGATCCAATTTAAATCCTATTTAGGTAATTTTAAGTTTCACCTTAACATTTTCCAATATTATTTCACCGAGCTCGAGCAATAAGGACGAAAGCAAATTCAGTCTAGTTAAAAAATTCCTGCACGCTTCTTTCTCTCGAAAATATCTCTTTCTAGAAAAGTAAGATAGAACTGAAACAAGAAGTAGAAAACTTCTACAAAATGTACCTTTATTTTTTCACTGTTACAACTTAAGCGCATGGTGGTTTCCGACACTTGAAAACGCTTCCAACTGAATCCTCTTTATAACAAAGCTCTTTATTATAACAGGGAAATATTTAGAGCACCATCTAAGCTAAACGGAGAAAATAATAAGGCGAGTCTAGCGTACAGTTATGTTTGTTTGTGGTTAATGAAACGCGCTGTGTATTTTATATACATTTTGTTCTTTTACTCGGTTAGTTTCTCATCTTATATCAGATCAACTGGAATTGGTATTACTGGTCAGGTCCCCGTTCGGGTAAAGCATGTAGAGTCTTCCATTTATAGAATTGTTATGCCAGACTTTTTTATTTTTTTCTGAACTCTTTATGTTTTTGAGTACGTCAATCAAATGAAAAGCTGTTTAGTCAAACAGTATTAAGAAAGTCTTTCGTGCAATATTTGCAATGCGTCAACTGTTTAGACGTTTTGAAATATACATATCTACTATTTTTAGTGCGCCCTATTTCATTTGCACATCAGTGATTCATCTACAATATAACTTTACAAGTGTATGACCTAAAACTACATCCAAATTAATTCTTAACTCTATATAATTATAATAAATTAGTTATTATAAGGTTAGCATGCACAAACATATAGAAAAACAAGTCACTGTCTTTTTTGTGTGAAATATACAGATCTTCCATCACTATTTATTAGGGTTTGATTCCCGCACAAGTCAAACATTTGTGTGCATGAACATGGTTGTTTGTCTTGATCTGGGTGTTTCTATGCATAAGATATAGGCATTTACAAAAAAAAAATATCAGCCCTGTTTTAAACTATTCCACTGCTGGGCACGGGCCTCTTCTCAGTGTGAGAAGAGTTAGGCCATAGTCTACCACGCTGGCTCAGTGCGGGTTGGCAGGCTTCACATATCTTTGAGAACATTATTGAGAACTCTTAGATATGTAGGTTTCCTCACGATGTTTGCCTTCACCGTTAAAGCAAGCGATAATTAACTATTTAATACGCATATAACTTAAAAAATTCAGAGATGCGTGCCTTGGAATCGAACTCGAGACCTCTGCGTGGCAGTCCAATGGTTTCCCACTAGGCTATCACTGCTATATATGTTTATCCATTGTCTAGTACCCATAGTACAAGCTCTGCATAGTTTGGGCTAGATGGTGTTGTCTGTATGTGATAGAATATTATTATTATTAAATAATAATAATACTTAATATTGTCTTATGTTTACGCGAATGTTATACATTGAAATTAAACACTTTATACGGATTGTGTTGTGACGAAGTGTTACTTTGTGACCTAAATGAATACATGATTTTGACATTGAGTTTGACTATTTATCAGCGCATAAAGTATTATTATTGAAATTAAACACTTTATACGGATTTTGTCGCGTTGTTTATTTTACTTTATAAAACTGTTATTACATAATTTTGAAAACTCTAACACTACTATTATTGAATTTTACTACTATTTAAGCTATATATTTTCTAATTAAAACTATTTATATCTGAGTTTACACTTTGCCCTGACGTTTCGGTTGCTTTACAGCAGCCATTTTCACGGGGAGACTAAAATGGTAGTTAATAATAATACTTTATGCGCTGATAAATAGTCAAACTTAATGTCAAAATCATGTATTCATTTAGGTCACAAAGTAACCCTTGTGAACGTCAAAATATATAGGTTAGTGAAATTACTAAGTTGAAAGTTTACTGAAGCTACATTTAGGTTAGTTGTTAGGTTCAGGCAAAGGGTTGAGCCTATGAAAAGAAACCTGCAATAATATAACCTTAATAACAGCGCATTAAGTTTTATTACTCCAATAGTCTAAAGCAGTAGTTCCTAAAGTGGTCCAAGTGGATCTCCAGGGGTCCACGGGAGACTCGACAGGGGTTTACGTATGCGTGACAAAAAAATGGGGGTTCACAATTCGTAAGCTCGTGGTCCACGAAAATTATTTTGAGAAATACTCGATGGTGTAGTGGTAAGTGTAACCAACTGCCACGCTTGAGGTCGCGGGTTCGATTCCCGCACAAGTCAAACATTTGTGTGCATGAACATGGGTGTTTGTCTTGGTCTGGGTGTTTCTAAGTATAATATGTATGTATTTACAAAAAAAAAAGTATATATGTATGTTTATCCATTGTCTAGTACCCATAGTACAAGCTCTGCTTAGTTTGGGCTAGATGGTGTTGTTTGTATGTGGTAGAATATTATATTATTATTAATACACGCGGTGAAGAAACGAGAATTTATAAAAAAAAAATGTCAGCCCGCCTACCGTGGTAAGATCAGTCCCGAGAAATAAAAAAAAAGGTCAGCCCGTAGAGGTAGAGATTTGATCAATTTTTTTTATTTTAGTCAAAGAATACGGTAGTAAAGTAACTGCAGGGTCCACCGAAACCAGCTAAATTTTGAAAGTGGTCTATGAGAAGAAAAGTCGGGGTAAGAAAACCTCTGGTCTAAAGTAAGTAAACTACAAAAGACGTGATCAAAATGAAATAATTGTTATGGATACAAAGAGCTATTTTTATATGATAACAGTGCGATTGTAATCTCAGTATAACGTGACTCGATTCATAACGAACCTAAAATGTACAAAAACTAAATTTCAAAGGATAAATCTAATAACGAATATAAATTGTAAAAGAAAACAAACAAGCAGTTGATTAAAGGGGTTACTTTTAAAATGCCAAAAGGCTTTTATAATCCCGTAAGTCTTATAATTAAAACTAACAATTTATTCTGCGCCTTTATTTGAAACTGAGTCCGAGTTTTAGAATTATATTAAAATTAATGTTTCACCATTTCTAGAACGCCGTCGCTAAAATGGCAAAATCAGAATCATTCCAATTTCATCCAATCCGATTCATCTGGCGAATACTCAATGTTCATATGTCACAGCCATTCTACTCCGATAACTGTACTTAATAAATACACTTAGGCAGATAGGTGTATTGGATGACTGATAATTGATAAAAAATGAGTCAATAAAATACGAAATCGAAACGCTTTCATACATAGAACTGAGGAATATAAATTAACTTTCTTATTCTGAATTCCATGGTTTATATACGTATCTTTAAAATTCTATTCATTTATTAAGGTTCACCAACAATTGTTTATATTAGATCTTAAGGAGTATGCCCGCTATATCGTCTCGTACCATGACTGACACGAAAAGCAACACGATACGCCCTGCTATAGGAACTGCTGGTCGGTGACGGTACGGTCTAGTGGGCATAGTCTTATAATATATTTCCTTACAAAGAATATTTTTTTGTCTGACACGTTCCTAGCACGGTCATGGTATGAGACTGGGTAGTGGGCAGACTCCTTTAAGAGTAAAACATTTGTTATAATCTGGTGACAATGTAACAATTACTTAAAGTTAAACACCGCATAATAATATTGGAGTGTTATGGGTTCGAATCCCACACGGTGTCCTGTGTGTCAAATTTGTGTGATCCACAAATGGTTATTCCGAGTCTGGTTGTTCTTTGTGTCCGTTGTTTGAATGTTTGTAAAGCGCCCCGCGACACATAATTTAAACCAAGAGCGGAAGTTTTATTAAAAAATAAAAATACGTTTTTATTATGTTTTCGTTCTTTCGTTTGCAAATAAGCCACCTGAACTATCCTACACGGCAGTTGTCTACTAAAATTCTGCATCTGATTAGAAATGTATCCCTTATACAAACAAAAGTTTCCTAAGATCGGCCTTGTTTATAAACTGCCCTAGAGCTTACAAACACAGCTGATATGACTACAAACATTGAAATTACGGTTGAAAATACCAAGCCTTGCCTTTGCCTTGCAATAATATTCAATTTCTGGAAGGATCCGTCCCATAACACGTCCAGCTTTATAAACGGCGAGACAAAGACAATGATTATTATTAAATCGTACTAGTAGCTTGTTACATTTCTCCAACGTTCCTTATGTAGAACTTCGGCCTGCCAGTCATTCAAAAATGTGTCCCAAATATAGCGCCCGCGTTTTCAAGGCATTCCATGACGCCGTCGTCTTCTTAAGTAAAAACTATAGTCTGAAATAAAACATATAATTTAATTTAATATTTTAGAATAGCACGTGTGTTGTTCTGTTTATTTGATACTAGCATTTGCCCGTGACGTCTTCGTATTCTATGCTACTTAATTGACAGAAAATAGAATGGGTTGAAAATATTTGTTACAATTAAAAATAATAAACTTAATAAGTTTAAACTATACAAAATTCTATCGTATTTATATATTATATTATAGTATAATGAAAGATTGAGAAAGAATGTCTTAGACACTCGGGTATATAGAGGTATTGGTGTCCATACCGACCATTTTTTGGTTATGAGCCGGATACGGGGCCTCTTCAAAGGATGGCGACACCATATACCTACCCGAACAAGTGCCCAGGAACGAATAAAAGTAGAAAATTTGCAAGATGAAGTATTGAAAGACGAGTATAACAATAAATTGAGGGAAAGATTTGAAAGATTTAGTGACATTGAGGATATAGAAGAATTATGGCAGTCATTTAAGTATGAAGTGGTTGTTGTAGCGTCAGAAGTGTGCGGTGTGAGCAAGAGGAGGAAAATTATAAAATCTAAGAATGCGTGGTGGGATAAAGATGTGCAAGGGGTAGTACGTGAGAAGAAGCACGCATGGTTGGACTGGCTATCTGTCAGAGCCAATGAAAGAATACAAGAAGCAACGAATGAGGATGTAAATGAAGCTAGAAATAAGTTTATAAGAATGAAGAAGATAGTGAAAGATGTGATTAAAAGGAAAAAAGAGGAAATGAAAGACGAGTTTGACAGAAGATTATCTGAAGATTTCCGGACTAACGCAAAGTTTTTCTGGAAATCCATTCGCTCGGTTCGAGGTAAAACCCTAACCACAGAGCTGAAATCGATTAGAGACAAGAATGGAAGTTTACTGAATGAAGAAAAGAGCGTACTGAATCAATGGAAGGAATATTTTGAAAGTTTATTTGAAAGAGAGGAATGGCAAGGGCAAAGTTTCGAAATGAATGATAATGATAGGAATGATGAAAGCCCTATTAGTATATATGAAATAATGAAAGCATTGAAAAGCATGAAATTAGGAAAGGGTTATGATAGGATTACAGTCGAAATGCTGACAGCTGGACAGGGTTTCATAGTAAATCAGTTGTGCCGCCTTTTTAACTTGTGCTGGAATACCGGCCGTGTACCTAATGATTGGTGCAAGGCCGTCATAGTACCTTTATACAAGGGAAAGGACTCACAGCAAGATTGCAAAAGCTATAGAGGCATTAGCTTGCTCAGCGTCGTCGGTAAATTGTATGCGAAATTGTTAATTGAAAGGATTATGAAAGTAACCGACGAGAAAATATGGGATGCACAAACGGGATTTCGAAAGGGTATGGGATGTACGGATCAGGTCTTTTCCTTACGGAGCATAGCCGAGAAAGTTTTGGCCAAAGGTCAAAAAGTCTATTGCGCATTCGTGGATCTGGAAAAGGCTTATGATAAAGTGGTGAGGAATGAACTTTGGTCGGTTTTGTCCATGTATGGAGTGAATAGTAACCTCACACGAGCTCTGAAATCTCTTTATGACGATTCCAGAGCTTGTGTTAGGATAAATGGGACTTACACAGAATGGTTTAACATCGAAAAAGGTGTTAGACAAGGATGTGTAGCGTCACCGTGGCTGTTTAACCTATACATGGACAATTGTTTGAAAGATTTAAAAGATTGTGAATGGGGATTAAGAATGAATGAGTTACTTGTCAAATGTCTACTTTATGCCGACGACCAAGTAATACTTGCGTCATCGACAGAACAGTTGCAGGCGATGGTAACTATTATGCATGATGCTTGTGAGAGTAAAGGAATGAAAATAAATGTAAGCAAGACGAAAGTAATGGTATTTGAAAGGGAGGAGTGCATGACGATGTGCAATATTATGATTGATGGAGAACAATTGGAGCAAGTGAAAGAGTTTGTATATCTAGGTACTTTGTTTACAAGGGATGGTACACATGAGGGAGATATTGAAAGAAGAACGATTGCTGGCAATAAAGTGTATGGCGCTCTACGCGCTTTTATGAACAGTCGAAATGTATCCGAAAAGGCACGTTTGGCTGTTCATAGAGGACTATTAGTACCTACACTTATGCATGGTAGTGAAAGTTGGGTATGGCAAAAGAAGCATGAGAGCAGAATAAATGCTGTAGAAATGAGAGCGCTGAGAAATATATGTGGTGTGACTCTGAAAGATAGAATAAGGAATAGTGTGATTAGAGAGAGTTGCGGCATAAAAGTGGATATAGTGACGAGAATAGAAAAGGGTATGTTAAGTTGGTTTGGGCATGTAGAAAGAATGGACGAGAACAGACTGACTAAGAAAGTTTATAAGGCTAGTGTGAATGGAACAGTCGCAAGGGGAAGACCTAGGCGAACGTTTCTTGATCAGATCGGATACGTTCTGGATAAAGGCCAGGTTAAGAGCACCTTAAACCGGCGAGCGTGTATGAGGAATGTTATGAAAGTGAATGAAGCCAGAGAAGTGTGTCAGGATCGTAGCAAATGGAAATCCGTAGTCTCTGCCTACCCCTCTGGGAAACAGGCGTGAATTTATGTATGTATGTATATACTATGAATTTAATTCTACTGTACGGAATTGCGTTAATTAAACCTTACTTTGATATTATACGAACCTATAGGCTCCTATCCAAGATAATGGCATTCGAATAAACAAATAGACGTAAAGTAAAAAAAAATAGCTCGAATTCAAAAACCCTTAACATAGCATGAGTTAGTAATTTTTAAAATACTTATCTTAAGTATTACGGGTATAGCTTCTTTATAAATTTATTGTAGTGAAACCAATACACTACATATAAAGTGGCCGTTCTATTAGAGCGTTGTACTCGAAACATGTGCTTTTAACACATTGCATCTCTCTCCCGTCTCATTGACGACTTGCTACTCGTCAATTAGAAGAACAAGTGATGTACGCCCCTAGACAAAACAAATACTTCCAAGATATGGAATGTCACCACAGCTCCTTGCAATGACTTTACTGAATGTTGAGAATTCCCCACTCCATTACGCTCACTAACCTCACCCTAAAATTGGAAGTTTCCACAATACGCAGGTAAATTCCATTTAAAATATAAAGGAAGATTCGCTTTCCGTTCAATATTGTTGTGTCAACGTCCAATCTGAATGTTTTTGGTCACGTACCAAACTGGCTATAATTCACAACACAAATCTGTTGAACTTGGAGAAAATGTTTATTTTATGTTATGAATTATGTTTGTGCTACTTATATTATGTATTTCGCCACAAAATACAGTAAAATCTACTTGTAGTAATTGTGGCTACCTCGCCATTGGCAATGCACCGAGTATTTTGGGTTAGATCCTTACACGGGACAAACATTTGTATGAATCATAAAAAGTTGTTCCAAGTCGTTCTTTGTGTCCGTTGTTTGAATGTATGTAAAGTTCCTGTGGCAAAAATGCCCGCGCGGGAGTTGTTTTTTTTATATAATTAAACAAAACGCATTCGATAAAATTAATTTAAGATTAAGATTGGTTCAAATTTTATATTTTCACAGCAATCCCGTTCTAAAATATAAAGTTATATTCTTGTTCATTTTTTTACTGCATGGATTGCCAAATAACTTTGGTTTAAGTACGCACCACATCTCTGCCAGTATGCCGAGTGTTATGGGCTCAATTCCCACACGGTAATACGGCACAAATTATTATTTTTAATCTGAGTGTTTTTTGTTCGTCATTTGAATGTTTGTAAAGGCCTAGGCGATACATGAACTATGATGCGGTATTTACCTTTAAAGTATATACTACATACAATCATAATGTACTTATAAAAATAATTGATTTCATTCGAGTATACTTACCTTTGATCAACAATAGCAACTAGATATCGGGTCGGTACAAAAAATATGTCTCGGTAAATAACAGCGCACTTGAGACGTGAGCTCTTATTTTGTTCAGTTTGCTTGAAACTCAGCCAATGTAAACACGTCTCACAATGCCGAAGTGTGTATTCAAAAGTTGCAAAAATAATGCCCGAAAAAGCAATTTAACGGCCAGAGTATCTTAATTTCTTTAATTACATGAAGAATAAGTTATATTTTAAATATTAAACTTACAAATTATTGATTTTAAACCACCGCTACAAATGTTTGGCCAAGGCTCACCAATACACGCACAAACTTTTATAATAAAATAAACGAAACAAAGCGATGTAGCTCTCAAAGCAATAACAGAAAAAAGTACTCTATTTGTTGCTGCTTAAGGTTGATTTCACACTAAATGTTGTTTAACTTATGTCTTTTCATTTGTAAGTGACAGGAGTAATTTATTGCTTTGCTCGTTTTATGTGACGAATGATTGTAAGTATTAGATAATATTTTGAAGATTTGTGACTTTGTTACTAGGTGCCATGGTTGTAATTAGGTTGAACTTAAAACTGTTTTAAAACTTTTCTCTCCGTTTGTTAGTAAACAAATGTAGCTGTATACGTAAACTCAAAACCTCGATACATCGATAATAGACATTACTTTAAGTTAATCAAAGCAATCTTGCAAAGATAAAAACTTATCAGATTTTGAAAATGAACATGACAAAAAGAAATGAACGATTAAAATAATTATTATATAATATAGCAATGGTAAATTCCTATTTCGATTAATTACCTGTCAACATATATATTTTGGGTAAAGGCAACATTTTCACGTCAATGTATTTGCTTGCAATTGCCATTATATTTTTCAATTAGTTTAGTCGTTTTCTTGTTTAATATTTAAGAAAATATTAACCGAATCGTACAGAATAATATATACAAGGAAAACCTAGGATAAATATTAATTTATTTTTTTAATATGGCCAATTTCTTGTGCACCTCTTGGCTTAATACTGGCATGCCTCTTTGGCATACACGTTGTCAGAGGTACACAAAAGGACGTAGGATTTCATAAGAACAAAATATTTTTCATTCAGATAAAGTACTGGACCTAACGTAACCTACATTTATGCGAGTGAAACCGCAGGGAAAATCTTGTTCACTATAGTTTTAGGTCCCTTAAAATAGGAGGCTATCGTATTGGCATTTAACGGGCCCAGATTCAGTCTCCATGCTGATACTGGTCCCATTCGCTACTGCTGCGCCGCCATAGCAGTCTCTTTTTAACAGCAGCTTTAAACACAATAAACTACATGAGTACATAGTATTCCTCTGCTTACCCTTGATACGTTAAAAGCTTGATTGTTATCACACAAAGCTACTCTCTCTCTAACAGAATATTACGTCGTTAGTGCAAACTGATGAGCATTCTGTTTAGAGCACACTTGCTCGTAAACCTGCATTAATTTCGATGATGACCTCTAGATAGTTGCCCGTAGACTTTATGACTTGACCTTTGAGCATGAGCAAACATAGGAAGTAAAGTTTCTTTGGATATTATCTTTTCTCTTTGTTCTTTTCTGGTTCGTATTGTGTTGTGGTAATTTATTTAATTTTATACTCTTTTGAAATATAAAGTCCAGTGCCTTTTTGTTTATAGTTATGAGATGTGTATTACGCCCACATTGTCTCAGATACGACTGTTTATGCTACGAAATATATCAGTCTATTGCCGTCTTCCTGGAAAAATTAACACGGCCCTTAAAACTAACAAAAAGGTATATACTCTGCACTTGTATTCACTACCGTTGCAGCATCTGGAATCTGCCCATTGTTCTGTCTGGAGCGATTTCCACCAATTATTGGCTTTAAGGTCACGGAGACCAATTCACTATCGGTCGACATCCAGTTAATTGTCCCCGATAATCTATTTTAACTCTTTGATACTCCCTCACACCTTCCAGGTGAACGAGTCAGCAATTTTGTTACACCCATTTATTTGTCTCAGTCTCTTAATTTTGATGCTTTAATTTCAGCATTCTTTCGTAATATTTTACTTCCTGCCTTCCTGCATTATACTTTTTACTAAAGGTCATTTTTTCTTTCACCAATTTTTTAAACTCTTCCATGTGAATATTTTTAAAACTAGGTATATAAAGCATAATTTTCGCTGATCACAACAACAAAATATTATTGACTTTGATTTGACTTTGACAAGGAGAATTCACGGTCAAATTAAGCACGTTTAAGCACTTAGGTCATAGATAATGGTTGTCTTAAACAACGTTAACAAACGATAAGGTGAATGAGTACGCTAAATATATCGAAACGTGTGCCTTAAAATATGATTTCGATCAATAGACGGAGAGTGAAATGTCACTTTAATAATCTTATTGTTTTTTCATACGGAGTTTCAAAATAACATTCTAACTGCAGATTGCCACTCTCTAAAATGTTTGTAAACGTAAAATAAATTACAATTGTTGTTTAACTTACGCTTTGAAAAGCAGTGTAGTCGAGACTTTTAATCAGGATTAAGCTCTGTGTGCTTATTAAAGTAATATTAAACAATAAAGTAAATAAAATAGCCAGATAGTGATAAACCACTTCATCCGTGATAATCCATACTAATATTATAAATGTAAAAATTTTAATTAATTTGTTCGCTCAGCTTCGAGTAACGAATCGACGTGATTTTTGTATACAGACAATTAATTCGGTAAAATAAAAGAAACCTTGATGTTCTTTCGATAGTAGCTACAGTAACTATATATTATTGCCATGGTTAGGTACTGCAGGAAAACTTAAATTTTCTGTTAATTCAGAAGACAGCTTAATGTTGAGACCTCATTAAATACGGATGATAGATTATAGAGTGACACAATTATGATACTTTTCATATGGGCACAATGCACGGTACTTAAGCAATAGCCTTATTTCCTTACAAATAAACATACATACATACATATATTCACTCCTGTTTTCCAGAGGGGTAGGCAGAGACTACGGATTTCCATTTGCTACGATCCTGACACACTTCTCTGGCTTTCATAACATTCCTCATACACGCTCGCCGGTTTAAGGTGCTCTTAACCTGGCTTTTATCCAGAACGTCTCCGATCTGATCAAGAAATGTTCGTCTAGGTCTTCTCCTTGCGACTGTTCCATTCACACTAGCCTTATAAACTTTCTTAGTCAGTCTGTTCTCGTCCATTCTTTCTACATGCCCAAACCAACCAACAAATAAACAACTTATCTTAAAGAAGAATCATGCCATTAAAGCCACGAGTAAAATTCAGTAATAAATAAAACACAGAAGCAACTTTGCTGCAGTCAACTTTTATAAGTTGTTGAAAGGGTAAGGAGTGTATACTTTTCTTTAATTAAGAGTTAACTGAGGCATTAAACAAATTTCTTTTAACTCGTGCAACTTAAACAGAAAAATAAGTTTGCGTACTTTAAATATAAAGTGTTTGTATTTTTTGCTTTCTTAAAGACTTCAAGATGTTCTTTTATTGATCGTGGTGGATCACTGGCTCTTATAAAGAGGAAAGATTTGATTCTTTGTTCTTTCTTTAATTCAAAAACTACTCAACCAATTTTAAAAATTCTTTCCCCTCTAGAATTTTTTATTATCAGCAAGTAACATAGACTGTATTTTATTTAAAAAAAGTACTGTTACTGATATAAACTAACCTACTTTTACGCGAACGAAGCCGCGAGCAAAAGCTAGTTGATAATAAAATAATAAAAGGAAGGGATACTATAGATTTTACTTTCGCCTATGCTGGCATATAAATGCCATTCATAATACAATGTTGTAAGAGTGATCTCTTCCTGCATTCCACTTGCAAAACGTTTTTTACGGACGCTAGTTGATTTAAGAAACAATTAACCTGGCTTCTCTTCATATCTGTTCAGACAACGATGGCCGAGTTCTTTCCAATCCGACTGGTCTATTTCTTGGTCAATGTTTTATCGTCCAATCCACATTCCCTAAACCATCTAAGAATAACACATGACAATAGAACTCCAGAATGAATATAACACACGTAAAACCTATTTTATTCATAACATTTATATGTAAACCAGTATTTTAGCTCATACGCCGGTTCAAAGCTAAATTGTCGCGTGTCCTCCCGGATATTAAGTTCTTGCGACCGGATTTGGCACGGATGAGGAAAATTTTTAATTTCCACATACTGCATGCGTAACGTGGCACGGTTTAACATACGATTTTCCGTTTCTAATATTGCTGTCGGTATTCTGATAATTGTTTTTTTGCGTTGTTAGATATTTGGAATTGACCTCATCATATTAATATAGGTATACTTATGTATAGGACGAAAGCGTCTGACTTTCACGAACGGCGAAAAAGGCAAGCATTCGCCTCGCCGTGATCAGTGCGCTGAGCGTTGTGGATTCGAATCCCACACGGGATAATTATTAATATTTATTATTATTAATATTTTGACAGTTTACCTCTGCCCAAACAATAGTTCCTGTGTCACGGAGGACTCTACAAACAACGGACAGATACTTCTTTCGAGTCTAAGTGTTCTTTATGTCCGTTGTTTGAATGTTTGTATCGTCTCCCCCGACAAAGAAAATACTCCAAGGGCGGGAGTTGTCACTTAGGAAATCCTATTTACTAATTCTTTTATATATTGGAATATCAATATTATTAATCTAAAACTCAAAATTGAGATAACTTAGGAAAGATTAATGAAGTCTTGCCTTCCAAAAATAGGTTTTATTAGTATTTATTTTATCTAACAGTTTTGGCAGCCATTATTTAATTTTATAAAAAGATTTAATCAAACTTTCCAGCCTTTATTTAGGGATATTTACATACGAATAATAAGATTAAAATTGAACGCTTTATGTGTTGACACAAAATATCTGTTGACGGATGGCCAATTATCTATAATTGTTATATAAACCTAGACTTATTTGCTTACCAACTATTGCCTGCTTAAATATTGATTTTGATTTAATAAATGTGTTATAAGAGATGAGTTATTAATTTTATAGTAAATCAACTCATCATTTCATAACTGAGTAACTTTGCTGTTACGTAAACATCACAAAATTAATTTTAAACTATACACGTGCCCATTTAGTTGTTCCAATATACTTACATATATTCATACATAATGTTACACCTAAATCGGTAGGCATTTTACAACCACATTATGTCAGCTAGGATTTTATGGTTGGTGCCCGTATTACAGTCTAACGAGAACATTTCCAGATTACTTACTGCGACTGATAATTGATTAACGGAATAGTCAATAAATAATAATAATATTAAATACCAGAATGCGTAATATGACTGAAAATGGATTTGAAAAGAAAGACTTCTTCTTCTCCCTAGCCTTTATTATTCCCAAGTCACTTGGGGTCAGCTTTTCTGGTCTAACCGGATTTGACTGGACATAAGTTTTTACACGGAGCGGCTGTCACCTGACCTCCGCAACCCGAAGGCTAACGATACCCTAAGGCTAGAACAGAATCAGGATATTATAGGGCACTGACTTCCCAATAACGACTGCCATAGATGTTCAGGCAGCCGGAACCGACGGCTTAACGTTCTCTCCGAGGAACGGAGCAGGCGATAATTGTCAATCAATACGCACATAATTTCGAAGTCATATAACTTCCGAAAGTCAGAAGAGCGCGACGTGGGTTCGAACCCGAGACCCTCTGCATTGCAGTCTGTTGGTCTCCCCACTGAGCTATCGCTGAAAAGAAAGACTGTACATATTAATTTATTCAAAATATTCATACTACTCGTTCTATAATACTATTGACGACTTAGGCTTAGGCTTAGACTTACAAGCAGTAAGCAGTTTTAGGCAGTAGCTCAGTTAAAACTCAGAACAATTCGATTCTTGCACGATGCAGTAGAAGAATCTATAACGCTGCACCAATCGTGCAGTATTGTTTTAAAATATTAAATAGGGTAGCCAACCTCCTCTTTTGGTGAAAGAACAATCGAACACGCGTGTTTTATTGACTTTCTATTCACCCCACCTACATTTGTTGCCAAACATTCGTGAGGACGCTTTGCATAGAAGCGAAGCGGTGTAGAAGCATATTATCTGTCGCTGTGATACTGCAAGTATTGCAAAATATTTATTACAATAGGATGAGTGCGCCGAAAGTGCGTGATTAGTTGCTCTCTTGTCAAATACTATTTAACTACAAAGTAATACCAAATTTTGCTCATTGTATCTATTGATTTTGATATTTAGTTGCCTGGTTGCAATGGTACTCCTTATAAAAAACGAAGAAAAGTCGTTATTTTTAATCATTTCATTACTAAGAATTATTTGTATGTCGGGCGGGTCTTTACAAACATTCAAACAACGTATACTCAGACAGGAAAAACTATTAGTGGATCACAAAAAGTTTTGTCCCGTATGAGCAAATAACCCACGATACTCGGCCTAGTGGCACGGGCGTGGCGACCCAAAAACCGCTACATCGTATGTGCAGTTTATAAAGACTAGTTAAGTTATTTATTTTGTCAAACATGAGAGATCAATATAAAACATTCTATCAATAAAACAGTAAGGACCGCAAACTATTCATCCTCTGACGCAGCTCATGAATACCTCTGCGTACACACATCTGCCAATACACGTGGAGAGTTTTTATCTAAAGCCTATGTTTTCGTGAATCCATTTATTAGCATGTTCAATAGATGCAAATGTATGCAATCATTTGGAACAAAATTTGCCTCGGTACTTTGAAATGTATCGTTTTAATATTTCAGATAAATTCACCGTTGAATTGAAATTCGAATTCTGAAATTACAATGTTCTATTGCTGTCTACAAATACGTCGATGTATAATGGTCATGCATCAGTATTATATTTTAATTCTGATATCCAACGATACATATAACTGGTAAAATAAACTTATTCGCAGGTATTTCAATATTAAATACTTTTATATTTGTCATTTTCATGCCAGTATTTTTTTGATTAAAGTGAATTAAATATCAGTTATTTCTAAATTAAGCGTTCACATTTTTTGTAAATAACTAGTATTTATAAAAAAATATTATAATTTTCTTTTATATATTATTTTAATGAAAGCAGTACTGTATATTTCATATATATTTTACTAAGCGCTAGTTTTTTACAAAAATAATAAGAATGGTACAATCTTACTTCTCTTAATTTACCTACTTAGATATTATCAAAAATGTTCTAAATTCTTATAGGACTTTGTCTATGTTAAGTCCTACAAATTACGCACGTATATTAGAAATACCTACTTAAAATTAAATACTTGCATGACGTGTTGCTAAATACGTGAATATTTAACAACATAACTAGCAAGTCATCTTTCATGTCTTAACTCGCAGCCACCTGCAACTGTTTGAAGAATGCGCTGCACGGTCGACCTCTAGACCCGTCTCACATCTTTATCATTCCACAACTCATAGCACTGTCAAACTTCGAAAGGATCATCCCATCTCCGCACCAACCATCCATCCTTGTCTGCCACTCACAATGCGAAAGAGAAAACAATAAAGATCGTCTCAAATCCTTCAACTCCAAAGCAAACATTCAAAACATTTCACTTGAAAACAATGGGAGCCATCGGAGGGCGATGTGGGCATCATTTATTCAGCCTAACACCCGCGCTAGAGATGTTTCTTTGTCAGCACAACGGATCCGCAGAAAACATGCAAATATTCGAAGCGAAAAGCATTCGACGTCACCCCTTTAATGGTTAAGCAAATACAAGAGAGTTGACTTTAAGACTCGTTCCAAAAATAAAAAGTATTTTCGAGTTCTGACAAAAGAAGGCGGAAGCCCAACGAAGTCTTTTCTTAATGGAAAACTCTGGGGTATTTGAATACGGAGTCTAATTGGTCGAAAACTTCTTGATGTTGGTTAACAAAAAAAGTGTATAACATTAAAACTTTCCCTTTGTGTCGAAATTAAGTAGAATATTGTCAGAGTCGGTTCCTGTTTCTTTGTAGTGAATATAAGAGGCGGCGTCGTAGGAAATGCTGTGCTTTCAATATTCGTACAGCACAAATGTTGGATATAAATTTGAATTAGCTGGTATAAATAATGTCCCAAGTTCTGACATTTAATTTTTGCGGCGTATGATTTAAAGCTCTAATTTGGGGATATGTGTATTTTTCCAGTGCTTTATAAGCGAGATCTTCATAAAACTTGTTCACATTTCGTCTTTTTTTGAATGCACGCAGTATTATAATGAAATGTGGTGCAAATAATTGTGAAAATTCCGATCAAATGCAAGCCAGATTCGGCAGAGAGAGAGAGACAGAGTTGTATACCTTGAAACGAAACGTAAATTTGTCAAAATAAGTATCTACATTCTTATTTTGACAAATTTATCGGTTTAAAACAGTGAATATACTCTTGAACAATTGACGAGCGTGTACTCAAAACATTCGGTGGCACTTGAATGACACAGCAACAAAGTTTAATTATTAAATTACTTTTTTTGCCTGTCATGAACTTGCTTGTTTTAGTGCAAAAACTTAAACCTATGTCATCTTGTTATCTCAGAATGAGTTGCAAGGGTAGTAATTAAATAACCTGCTGTGTACATAATATATGTCGGAAAATCGGGCTCCGTTATGTTTTTAAAAAGTGTGACATCAGCACGGCTGACGTCACGAATATCATCGTTATGGTTATCACTCATCTTCAAAGTAAAACTTCACAGGTTTGTTGAAAGCCTCGTTTATTCAACTGACAGGTTAACGACTAATTTACAGAGGTGTTCACTGTTCGGCGTCTCGAGCCAGACTGCCTCGCAACGCCTTGTGCGGCCGTATTTATAGTGCAACGAACACGTGTTAACAATTTTTAGGTTAAGTATTGAATTATGTGATTTACCAGATTGTCGCACAGTAATGAATTACTGATGACCTAGTTTTAACATAAACAAGTAATTAAACAGAGTTATTAATCAATGAACTATTGTTACTAGGTCGATATAGCGTGCAGAACACATGTACTTGTATTTTAGGTTAACTTTAGGTTAATTTATGTGTTGCAGTATCTTAATAATCATACAGGACCTAACTAGTTTTATAATTAAACAGTGTAAACTATTATTAAATGATGATTCCTTGTTATTGCGCCGATACGGCCATTCTGATAAGTGGTGCGCGCTCTGCACCATCCTGCTTTCTCAGGCTCCTTTCTGATTTTTAATTCGTAGACCGATGTTTGAAGGGTTTCTGATTAAGTAACAATCTTCATTAATCAGCTTTCACAGCGTCCATCATCTCATTGATTCGTGGTTTCTTGCGGCGAGAGAATCGAGTATTCACGACGGATCTTATGTTTGTAGTTTATCTGAAACAATTGAAATATCTTCTGAGGGTGGTATCTGTAAGCAACTTGTGTTGCTTATTTTTATAGGATTATTGTTGCTACAACAGTACACAAAGACATCTTAAGTGCACTGCCTTATTAATTTAGAATCTGTGGTGTATACGTGTCTACCCATAGTTCCACAAGGCGTCCCTACGGTATCTCAGGGTTCACTTGTGGATGCATCAAGGATCCGTGGTTAGCTCAAGGGTAACACATGGTTTAGCTCAGAGGTACCACTCTCCAGATATTTTATTCTTGTAGATTCTAGTTGAAAATATCGTGACAAATAATGGATTTTGACTCACCGGTTTTAATCCGATGACGCGTGTTCGCTTGTTGAGCGAGCTATCGCCAAGACCACTGAGAATGGAGTTCAGATCTCACTTCTGATGTCGGAAAATCGGGCTCCGTTATGTTTTTAAAAAGTGTGACATCAGCACGGCTGACGTCACGAATATCATCGTTATGGTTATCACTCATCTTCAAAGTAAAACTTCACAGGTTTGTTGAAAGCCTCGTTTATTCAACTGACAGGTTAACGACTAATTTACAGAGGTGTTCACTGTTCGGCGTCTCGAGCCAGACTGCCTCGCAACGCCTTGTGCGGCCGTATTTATAGTGCAACGAACACGTGTTAACAATTTTTAGGTTAAGTATTGAATTATGTGATTTACCAGATTGTCGCACAGTAATGAATTACTGATGACCTAGTTTTAACACAAACAAGTAATTAAACAGAGTTATTAATCAATGAACTATTGTTACTAGGTCGATGTAGCGTGCAGAACACATGTACTTGTATTTTAGGTTAACTTTAGGTTAATTTATGTGTTGCAGTATCTTAATAATCATACAGGACCTAACTAGTTTTATAATTAAACAGTGTAAACTATTATTAAATGATGATTCCTTGTTATTGCGCCGATATATATGAAATGAAAATTATCTTGATAATTTACATATTTTACAGTTTGGCAGCGAATGTGATTTGAGTTACTTTGCACGCCTGCTTTTTGAAAGATATATAGGGAATTAGAAAGGCGATAAGTACAGGCAAGCACACGGTAACTCATCATTCATACGTTGCCAAACTGTCCTAGGTAGGCCTCGCGTGTAAGCGAAACACATGTCGACGCATATTTTGAGATCGAAGCGGAATCCTATAAGTTGGAGTACGTCAAGATCCCACGAAGAAGCTGTATATCATGAAAGTTTCCTGTCAGTCTTTTTCTATTGCTATAGTTGGAGTGTGCAATCTGAGGGTACGTGGTTGCTCTCTTCGCAATTTTAATACAATAGACTCGTAAGTAACGCCTAAATTTATTCTACCTACAAGAACTAAATTTTAAATTTAAGCTTAGAACAGGTACTTATATTGAAACTGTAGGCAAACGATATTATAAGCATTCCCATAAGCAACGGTTAGCTCTTATGTCACAATACCGCCTATAGTAAAAATATAGCGTTACATTTGTCCCTCTTACTTGCAGCGCAGCGAGTCTGAATTGAAAACGCGCAAAATATACATACGTCCTGCATTTAAGCCTTTTTAGCTGACAGTAACAGCGGCAATAAAAATAAGTACTGCAAATTAAGACCCGCCACTGTATTACAAAACAAATAAACGTAAATAAATGGCATCATTCTTAACTATTCTTCTACATATTCAACAAGAATATGTTCTTTCTCATTTTCGCACCAACCCCTAGTTTCGATACATCTGTACTATTGATTACTATCATCCAGTAATAGACAAAAAGTCTCATAAAAGTCAATGAGGTTCAATAATAGTGACAGTGGTATTTTTATGACGATTGTAATAATATTTCTGTTCTAGAAATGGAAGGAAAACAGACTACGTTTCAGCTGTTTATCTTACTTCGGGAACAGTCGGGAAGGATTTAGGACCTATTAACTTCGCTGCCAGCTTTTTTTGCTACATCACCTCTTTGTGTGGCGTTTAACGTTCTTACATTTTTTTCGTTTTTAAATTATTTGAATTTGGGATTTATTCAATCGCAGTTACTTTTCAGTTTACCTACTTTAGGTTAACGTTTATGTGACGTAGTTTGTAATGGTTCCATATTTATTGAAATTAAACTACTACATACGGATTTTATCGCGTTGTTTATTAATCACTGATTCACTGTATTACATAATTTCGAAACTATTATACTACTACTACTATTGAATTTTACTAATCTATAAGCTAATATAAATAAAGGTCACGTGGTATCACGTAACCTTTGCATATTACTTGAATCATGTTTTCGAACTCTAAGATTTACGGCAATTCATTGCCGTTTCTCACTTGTTTATTTTTATAAAGAGCTCTCCCGCCCTATGTGTTATTTCTGTATTTCGAGGGACCTTACAATCATTCAAACAACGGATCCAAAGAAGACCCACACTCGGAACATCTATGCATCACACAATTTTTTGTATCGTGTGGGTATCGAACTCCAACACTGGCTGCGGCAACTAGTTAAATAATAAAAAATACGTGTTTAAATAAGAATCTCTTCCTCTCTGAAATCTGTTGAATTTATCACTAAATGAATACGTAAATATGATAGTAACAGTAATTATGGATTCCACTCTGTGCGTGCATTGACGAAGATCAAAATAAACTCCGCTTAAAAAGAGACGTTACTAAAGAAACTAGATAGCTTATAAATACTGAGGATGTATAGGAATCTCAGATGGTATCGTATCGGGAACAATTCCGACCCATTAGGCAGGAACATCGCTCAACCCTTTTAGAGAGAGGCCTTTGGTACCGACTGATTGAATTTCTTAGGGAACGCGTGTTTAGGTAAGTGATACGAAACTGATCAGATGCAGGGTGGTTCTGTAAATAGCTGTGCTGTTCACGTAAGGTCGCTGAGACGACTAAACTGAAAATGATGTATAGAAACCTATACATGCCAAAAAGGGCAACCAGAAATGATTTAAACTCACATTTAAATACATATATAGTTTTACGTTCATTTCCCCGATAGGGTAGGCTGAGATCTATTCACCTGCATAACGCCAGATAGGGATTTAAGTTCCACATAAAATGGCCAAGCCTAAATAGCCCCGAAGATTCTTTGACTGAAAAACCCAATAACTCTGCCTGACCCGGGACTTGAACCCAATACTTCATACGCAGAAGTCACTTATACTACCACTGCACCTCCACCACCTCTTTTAAAGCAGATTTCGAGAATTCGTGCTGCTACCAAGAATGCAGAGACACTGTTCGACCTGGATATCGTACCCCGCAGCTTAGCAACTAGTATACTTTTGAACTATACAGTATACGTGATGGCGACTGACGAAGCATTTAATGAGAATATAATGACGTGAAATCCTACTGATATTTCTCAAAACATAGAATTATACCTGTATCATTTCAAACGGTGGTTTCAATGGTGTAATCTATCAATATTTTACCAATTATTACTAGCTTCTACCGACAACTTTGCCCACGTGAACTCCATGGCACCATATATCAGCGTAAGAGTTCTCCATTGCATTTGTAAACTCATAATATGGTATGTATAAATATAAAAAAATAAATAAATAAATATTTAAATTTATTATTCAACAGATTTCAGAGAGGAAGAGATTCTTATTTCAACACGTATTTTTTATTATACGATATAAAGAAGCATGAGAGCAGAATAAATGCTGTAGAAATGAGAGCGCTGAGAAATATATGTGGTGTGACTCTGAAAGATAGAATAAGGAATAGTGTGATTAGAGAGAGATGCGGCATAAAAGTGGATATAGTGACGAGAATAAAAAAGGGTATGTTAAGTTGGTTTGGGCATGTAGAAAGAATGGACGAGAACAGACTGACTAAGAAAGTTTATAAGGTTAGTGTGAATGGAACAGTCGCAAGGGGAAGACCTAGACGAACGTTTCCTGATCAGATCGGAGACGTTCTGGATAAAGGCCAGGTTAAGAGCACCTTAAACCGGCGAGCGTGTATAAGGAATGTTATGAAAGTGAATGAAGCCAGAGAAGTGTGTCAGGATCGTAGCAAATGGAAATCCGTAGTCTCTGCCTACCCCTCTGGGAAACAGGCGTGAATTTATGTATGTATGTATGTAATATGGTATGTCTGTGTACCAAGTTTAATCCCAATTCGCTAATACATAATTGAATAATAAGCATCCAAACATCTGAACAAATTTTCATAGTTATCATATTAGTAAGATTTATTTGAAATAATAATCAGCTTATGGCAATCTACCGGACGCTCATATCACCTTCAAATAACTTTTGTGTATGTGTGTGTGTTTCTGAATATTAAAAGGCAAACGTTGCCGTTCCAGAAATGCAACCCGGAATATAATCTCCACTACCTTAACGGCTATGCAAATTGACCAACGATTCAATCGTTGGTCAATTAACATAACCGTAAAACTAATAACGATAAATTTAATTGAAAATTTAATCACAAAACTTTGCATTAAGCAATAAAACCCCAAATCATAACCGTAAACTATTCGTTGGCTCAAATTCTGCTTAACGATAGTAATTTTAAAACCCAACTAGCCAACGAAAGGGTTATTAACCGGTAAATGAAAGAAAACCCATTCGGATGTGTCTTCAACTGTTAAACGGTTCATCGGCGCGCTGTCAACGGAGGAAATTAAAATCAGAACGTTAATTAAACGTACCGTATCCAATAGTCAACATTGCAGTATCCAATACATACGGGGAACTATTTACGTACAAGTCGTACTGTTGGGAAGAAGTTAGAATTAAGGTCTATCCATACATATCAGGGCCATGCCCGGTACGTGACAGGGCCGTGGCCATGCTAGTACACTGAAGTTCCGTCGCTGTGCCGGCCCGGGCACGGACGTACACGGATACACGTACACGGATGTACACACCGATATTTTTTTGAGCTAGTGACACGGCACGATCTCTCCACGTCCCGGGCACGGTTCGATATGTGTGGATAGATCTTTACTCGATATGGTGTTGAAGTGGATTGTTTGAAACTGATGTAAATTTGAATAGATGGGATTGATATCCAATTCTGATGTATGAGAATTAACGGCGTTATTCAGTAAACTAGGTGAGGTTAGAAGGTAATATATTCGCATCTGTGTAGCCATAATTATGCGATAAAGAGTGAACAGACCACAGCTAAAAGTATAGTGGGGGAAATGTAAGTATAGGTAGATTTACAGACTCCATGCAAATTTCCTAACGATTCATTGACACTTAATCCGACCTTAGAATTAATCTCGGGATTTCATTGTAAGCAAACAGAAACTCATATGTACATATACCACGGGACCAACGAAAGACAATACAGCTACTATATTACACACAGAGACAACACTTTTATATATTACTAAGGTGACACTTTGATGGCATGAAGGTAAGTGTTTTGTGATACTAGGCGAATTACTCGCGCTTTACATACATAGTCTAATGCTTCTACCCTCTAAGGGATCAGCATAGATCAATTACTTCTACAACCAACTAAGTTTTTAGATTCCACTTACATACAGGGTGATTTTGAAATCGTTTAATTCCTTTTAACCACGCATTCTACTGGTGATATAGAATAACCCTGACCATATTTTTATTTAATTAGATTTATTTTTTTTGAAAAATTATTATTCCGTTTTATTTCGTGAAATGGTGTCAGATAGTCATATGTTAACCAACCGAGGCAATTTTAATTTTTTACTAATTAAAATAAAAAATCATATTAATAATTAATGTCGTAACTAATAACGGGCGGTCCTTTTTATTGCCCCTTATTATTTACGACATCAGTTATTGTTATGTTATTATTTTTAAATTAAAAAAATATTAAGATTGTGTCAGGTGGTTAAAATATGACTATATGAAATCATTTCATGAAAAAAATCTGTACTCTAATTTTGCCGAAACCATTATTCTAATTAAGAAAAAATATGGTCAGGGATATTCTATATCAACAGTAGAATACGTGGTTAAAAGGAATTACACGATTTCAAAATCATCCTGTATATACAACAAGCTGACCCACACAACCTCGTCTGCGTCACATAAGAGAATTTTCCCCGTTTGTAACATTTTTCATTGATGCTCTGCTCCTATTGTCGTAGCGTGATGTTATATAGCTTATAGCCTTCCTCAATATATTATAGACTTATGCTATCCAACACTGAAATATTTTTTCAATTAGAACGAGTAGTTCCTAAGATTAGCGCGTTCAACCAAACAAACAAACTCTTCAGTTTTATAATATTAGTATAGATAAGAGGTGAGCTTACTGCCATCTATCGGGCACGTTTCCAGACGTAGTGTTGCTCAAACGGAAAACCCCAGCAACACCTTACCTAAATCGGAAATCGAATCCACGAAGAGTGTAGTGCATTGGATGTCGTAAAGAAATACAGTTGTGTTACTACATCAATTGCACCAGCACTCACTTATAAAATTAAATATATATGTAGGTATATGATATGTACTGAAGCTTCCGGAACTCTTACATACGGTAACGCCTGTTTTCTGTAAAAAGGTGATATTTCGCAAAGCGAGCCGCCTCATTCATGCCTTTACCATACAATAATTGGCAACAGTAGTAATTACGATCAAGTGGTCTATATGTTTTTTTGGCACTTTAAATCAGCTATTATAAAAAAACAACACACCCAATCACCGATGTCAATTTTGTCCAATACAATCTTTAAATATTGAACATAAAAGGAACACATTCCTAGCTTGTAACTATATGAATTTAACATACATTACATAACATCACCTTATATACGACACTATTATCCATTTATTTGGACACACATTTTCCTCACTAACAATGGACGACAACTTTCAACAACTTACTTTGAAAGCTACAACTTATACGAAATTTTAAAATATTGACACGCATTTTAGTTTCAGATTTGGGTTTCAGACACATTCGAGCGCAGTTTTACGTGCCTCTCGCTGACAGTGCTTTTAGAATTTCCAATCGATAGTTGAATGTACATCGCGTTACAAAGAGGAGGCTCGTATTGCAGATGGCACTGCATATTCGCGATTGACGTCATACGAAAAAATTCTACATAGTGTTTGTTCCTTTTTTACACGTGTTTTAAAATGGGCTGGCTTAAAGCAGATTTTTGAAAAGGCTTTTCGATCTTCGACTAGATCATCTGCACAGACTGCAGCTGTAAATTTGCTATCTATAGCCTGATGAGACTGCCACGCAGAGACCCCGAATTTGATATTATGGCCTCAATCTTTTCGACATTACGTGTATTAAGCAGTTAATTATCGCTTGTTCTAAATGTTATTAAACTATTTTTGTTTCTAAAAACGAAAACTCCCGAGCTAGGAATAAATCTTGTGTCGCGAGGGACTCGACAAACATACTAATAACGGACTTAAAGAACAACCAACAAAGATGAAATAAAACATCACAAGGAAACCTGCATGTCGTCTTAAACTTCTCCATAAAGTTCCCGAAGATGTGTAAAGTTAGTGATAAAACCGTTCATGAGTAAGGAACTGATGCCATTCCTGGTCGAGCTAAGTGTTATTTGGATTGTCTATACTCAAATTATATATACTTAATATCATGAAGTTAGGCATTGTGTTGGATATCGATGAACTCACTAACCAACCAACAAAATATTGTGACGTGAAACCATATTTGGCGAAATGTAAGTGTGTAATAACCAGAACTTAAAAAAAATATATAGCCTATATTACTCCGTGATAATATAGCTTTCTAATGGTGAAAGAATTATTAAAATCGGTTTAGTAATTTTTGAGTTAAATTCTTACAAACAAACAAAAAGTCAAATCTTTATAATATAAGTATAGATATAGACAATTACATACGAAGTAAAGAGGTATTATAATTATATAATTAGCAAAATGTCACACAACATTTATTCATTCACAATTACAAGTGATTGGTTATTCAATTTAGATATAAACGTTTATTGCTGAATAACAGAATGACATAATATCTCAAACAAATTTATGATCAACAATTACTAATAATATAATTAGTTGTATTATAACGTTATCTAACTTGAATTGGCAATTACGCAGTAGCAGATGTATTATACATATAGATATGTATCTATCTACAAGTATAATAGCTGTATATCAATGTAATCTGATGTTTGGTATTATGCAATTAGTACAACACTAAACTACGAAGTGGTAATGATTGCAAATGCTGTGCAAGAAGTCTTGAGTTTAAATCCTGGCTCGGACTAATCTTGAAATGAGTCTATTAGGTAGTTGATGGTTTTGTCTAGCCTCAGAAAGCACGTTGGTTCTGCACCTGATCTCTTTTCAGTCGTATGGTTTATCTGTTAGATATGATTATGATAATGATATGATATTCTATCACATGTACACACAACACCATCTAGCCCAAACTAAGCAGAACTTGTACTATGGTTAAAAGGAATTACACGATTTCAAAATCACCTTATATATATATATAAAATATTTTAAATACATACATGTTATACATAGAAACACCCAGACCAAGACAAACATCCATGTTCATGCACACAAATGTTTGACTTGTGCGGGAATCGAATCCGCGAACTCAGGCGTGGCAGTCGGTTACACTACCCTTCTGATTTGCACAAATGCTAATGCATTATAATGATTCCTGCGCTAATGGCTAGTCAGAAATTCAATCTACGTTCTGGGTAAGGTGACCGTAAGTTAAAAACTGAACCATATATTAACACATTGCTCATTTCACTCGCATTTTGGTCATGGTTACACGGAATTGGAGTAAGATTGAATCTCCGTACTTCTACGGAGGAGAAGGAGAAGAAAGGGAGACTACTTCTAGTAGTCTCCGTTTCTTCTACTAAATATGTTTGTCTGAAAATTATCCATAACCGTTTTATCAATAACCATAATGAGCCAAAATTTTAAATTCTGATTTAAATAATTATCTTTACTTCTAAAACTATTCTGTCATAGTATCGAGTACTTTAGTAATTGAATATCCCAATTTTGCATGCAATAAAATCATATGTCCTAAGTATTGTATTATGTAACTTAACTTTATATATAGGGGGACATAATTAAATAATTAACATAATATATACACAAATTATTTACAAGTAATATAAACTAAAGAGAAAAATAACACTTCAAAATTAAAAAGCGTCATAATATTTCTCCTCATCGTTGTCAATTGGCAACGTGCCCAGAAGACTGGCAGCATTGCCACGTTGAATGGCAATACTTATTGTTTGTGCAAAGAAAGTACCAGCCCTCTGGTCACGCGAAGCTTTGATGAGCCTCTTAGCTAGGTGTCTATAAATAGATTTGATATTTACGCCGTTTGAGCATCTCCGCTGATGCACCCGCTGTGCTAAAAAGATGTGATGGAGCAAGGGTATTGACACAAGTTGCGTCCCACAACAAAGGCCTACCCATTTTCCATGGCAGTATTGACATACCATTTGATCAATTGCCGTCATCGCGTACCAAACCGTGAGGTTCAAGCTAAGCTGGAACGCCAGCGGTAACAAGAGCCCGACGGAGTATGTTATTCAGGTTGGCGTGTCGTGATATACGACCAGCACTCCTGCTGCATGACAGGCCATGGTGACCAAAACTGTCGACGGCTTCTCCACAAAGACACCGATTATAATGTATATTAATCCGAATGTTCATTTATAATAAAATTGATAGTCCTAAAACATTTCCTAAAAATTAGGTTGTAGTGACAGAAAGGAATCTTTGTGAATCCGGCCCGCGGGTTGAGGAGCAGGAGGCTGTGCACGAGCCGCCGCGGCTGAGGCTTGCCGGCGATGCCGGCCAGCAAGCCGAAGGTGGTGAGCAAAAGCCGTCTGCGACGATTAGCACGCATGGAACCACCGGAGACCCGCAGCACCGAAGCCGTGACAAAAGCCAAGCTTTGTAATACAAATTAGTTTTAAAAACAATATTTGGTAAATAAACATTAAATAATTTTAATTTAGGACCTATAACTTTTATTGAAAACGGTTTTAAGTCTATTGTATGTAATTGATTGTTATATTTATGACAAAGAAATTTAGGGCATATTGTGTTTCGGAATTTCAATTGTATGAAATGTGGCATTATGTGATATTAAGTTCGGGTAAGTTATCATACCGTCAAATGATGATTAGGACAAAAAAAAATATGGCACTTTATATTTATGGATAAAAAAGTTAGGTAACACAATAAAGAACCCTCTCCCTCTCTCTCTCTATGACCGAACAAAGGTGCGGGAGCAGTTTAATTTCAAAACTATTTCATAATTCATTTCGTATATTGGACATATACGATTCTTCACCTATAAATTCATACATACACAGGCTTATGCTTAGGAAGTATGCAGACGATGCATAAAAATATCATACGCAAGTTCTGGCAAAACGACAAAAAATTACAATGATGTTTCTTAGGAATTCGTATTTTTTAAATGATATTACTCCGTTGTTCGCATTACTACATGAACGAATTTAAGACTGCCTTGAAATACTTATAGAATTGCAAATATCATTAAAGTTTATTATAATTATTATGTTCTCAAAGTGTCTTTTAAAGTCATAAAATATAGAAAGTCTACAAATATAATTCATAATCTAAAAATCAGGAAGTTGCATATTGCAATTTACCGGACGAGTTTCGGAATAAATATTTTTCACGGTACGAACATTCGCCCCGAAACTTTGGTATTTTTCCTGGTAGGCTAGGTATTTATAGATGTTAAATGTTCTACCCCTTTGGCAAAAGTCTTCAAGCGTCTTCATAGAGGCGTGGGTATTCATATATCAATATTTGCACACCAATAAAATACTGCATGATCAGCACTTAGAATTAAAAGCGGTTATACTTAAGGCAGTGAAGGTAGGGTAGGTGTGTTAGGCATTTACATAAACTAAAATATAGCAACGCGTCTTACAAGCAATATCTTGTTAATCGTAAAGCTAAGTACCGTCAGTAATCTAGACCGGGATATGTTTTAAAGTGGCCTCTTTATTGGCTGACTGTAAGGGATGGCCGGGCAACTAATTGAAACCGCGCTGAGCACCTTTCCGCTTCGGTGAACGTGTTACTGGGAGGTCGTGTGGTGCAAGTTATAAGCGGCTTATTTATTTGAAGTTTATGGAGAAGGAATGTGTTAAATGTTATGTTTATTAACAATAAATCATTATACCATAGGAAATATTAAAATTTTATAAGCGACGACAGAAAACGCTCTTTTCTTATGCATTGTATTGTATTACATACATATAACAAAGATATTAAAATATTTGATATACATAGATAGTCTCATGTATCTAAGTAATGAGCAGAGCTGTATTGCACCTCATTATTGCTATCTTTTAGGTCTCAGTTAGTAGGGGAACAGCCTATTGTTCACCAGCCACAGTTCCAGACTCCGTGTGTTACTACGAATTTATTGACAGAAAATATGAATACTGATCGACTACGAAATCAAATTTGGGACATCATTTATTGCAGTAGCATTATAATAATAATAATTATTATTTATTTATTTATTAACTTAAAATTGTTTACACATTTCCTATGAAGTCTTGATGCCTGTGCTAGTACCAGTTAGTACCAGTAGAAATCTGTATTACAGGAAGTCAGTGTCTTCTCCCATATAATTTACACAAAAATTTTATGATTACAAAAGCAATTCATATGTTTGAAAGTAAACGAAAGATGTGAGGTGTGTGTGTGTGTGCGTGAGTGTTTGTATGTTTGTGTGTATTTGAGTGTGTGTGTGTGTGTGTGTGTGTGTGAGTTTGTGTGTGTATGTGTGTGTGTTTGTGAGTATGTAATGTGATTAATAAAGTATTGCGAAACATAATTATTACTACTTCAAGCTATCATTCTGTTATTAGTAATAACTTCTCAGTTTGGTCATAGTCTAGTTCTGATACTGGTTATGGTGTTTGATAATAGTTTTGGATTTATGGAAGCTCAATGGATGTATGTTTTTTATTTTATTTATTTTATTGTATATAATATATGAGCTCTGAAATCTAGTTGACGCCTAGCTTGACACCTAGATGCAGACGTTGGTTATGACACGCCTTTTGTTGTACTCTTCTGCGTTGTATGAAGTGGCTTTATGCTGCTTGGTTACCAGCTGGTGAATATATAATTGCGTAATTGTTAGCACTTGGCATTTTGCGTTAAGTAATTTTGTAGTGAGTGTCTATTCGGGCTAAAGGTAAATTAGATTAAATTAAATTAGATTCATAGTATAATTCCTGATAACCTAACAGGTGCGGCGAAATATCTGTTTATTTTTTAATGTCGCCATCCATTTGAGTTACAAATAACTAATATTATTATATTAATTACAATAAACCTGTAATTGTTGAACAACAGTTACTCTGTATACAATTTTCTTATGTAGTAAAGAAAGCATGCAACCTATTCTTGTAACATAGACGTCGTTGCAGTAGCTACGCGAGCTCTTTATTGCTAATTTCCCCAAAACCCAATAAACGTTCTACTTCACTTTCGTTGCAATCTCACGCCTGCCACTGGCGTATTTTATGCCACAGTTTATTTGTTGCTGTCTACAGAAAAAGGGTAGAGCTCTCCAGATCAGTAACGGCGCCTTTATATAAGCCTGCAAGCTTAGCTTGCCTTACCGAATTGCCTGATGCAGATTATATTACGGTTAATTACATTTAAGCTAGCATACCTCCTTAGAACTTTGGTAAGCTCATCTACGATATCTGTGTAAAATAAAAGAATAAAGAAACAAAAATGTAATTTACACTTGGCTTCCTCCTTTGCCGGGTCGGATTAAATATTACTTTTTTCAGGCCCAAGCGATTGAAATTTTTAAAACCTTAGTCCCTGCAAAGAAAGTTTCTTTAAGGTGTTGCCTGATAGACGGCAATAACGATTAAGAGATTCCTAAAAGCATATCTTATTACCATTGAAGACTAAACCTTATACTTTTATTTAAGCATTCGAATAACAATCGTAGATAAATCGAAACGGACATAAAATATCCTAAAGCCCCGACCTCATGATTAATAAGCCTACTCATTGTTCCTTAAATTTGCGAATAGAAGGAAACTATTGCGTCATTCGCTTTCTATCCTCCTTGCCTCCAATGTTTTAAATCAAAATCCAGATTTTCACTATGCACAGTGCGTTTTTTGTTTTTAGACCAATCACAATTTATTTCCAAGTTTTTTAAATATGTTTCTTTATTAACGTCTGATCTTTGCAACCTGTACTAAATTTTATCATTTAGCAAACAATCCAGTGACATGCGCCTAATTTTGATACTCATATCCCGGCATCTTGTTTTTCAATATTGAATTCCCATAAAGTGCTTAGCTTGTATGCTTAGTTTGACAGATAGTTTTCTTTGTAACCTTTCAGTAAGTGTCTAATCACTTCTTTAAGCGGTCGAATTCCATAATTGTAGTGCAACCGCTGGTCTGTAACAAACCCTGGAGCATTATAGGAATAAGTTAAATATGTAACTTATTTTTATAACGTTCCAAGGCTAACGAAAGGCTAGCTGACCTGCGCAACTTCGTCTGCTTCACATTAGAGAATTTTTACCGTTTTTGCAACATTTTTATTAATGCACTGCTCCTATTGGTAGTAGCGTGATACTATATAGCCTGTAGGCTATATAGTATCACGCTACTACCATTGTTGGATAGACCATTAAGGCCATTAAGGCTATAGCCTTACTCGATAAATGAGCTATCCAACACTTGAATATTTTTTTAATTCGAACCAGTAATTCCTGAGATTAATGCGTTCAACCAAACAAACAAAAAACCTCTTCAGCTTTATAATATTAGTATAGATTATTGTTATAAAGTTATGGAGAAGCCTCCTCGACCCGTTAAGATATTTATGTACATTTTAAATCAAGCATAAATCAACACATATATTTGTTATATAAGCTATCAAAATTCCAAATCTATCTTCAGATAAGTTTTATAGTGAATCTAACGCATATTCTACTTATTTGAACACTTCATGGATTGTAAATTTACTAGAATGACTGCGTTCTGCAATAAGTAACGGAGGAAAGTGGTATAGAAAATAGCACTAATAACACAATAGGATTGATAAAAAAATATTTGAGACTGCTCCCGAAATATATCGATTCAATGATTAATCGTATTGTTATTACAATATAAGAGTGTGCTCAATAAGAGTTTGTTATTTTCTGGATTTTGATACGTGTCTCACTAAATACGATTTGTTGGAGATAAGCATAAGTTCATAAAGTTTTCTGTTCACCGACCCAATTACACAGAAGTAGGTCAATGATGTTTGCAAAACTATCTATCATTGCAGCTCCGTACTTTTTATGAACGTTGTGTGATAACAAATGGATGAACGAAGATTTGGTTGCGTGGTAAGAAATATGGAGTGTCAAACTTGTGATTCATGATCTTAAGATACTGATATACTCCTTTTTGTTTTTAAGTAACTGTGTACGTATGCTACATATTTATCCTAACAATGTGTATTATACTACAAAAATAATAAGAATTAGTCATTCAAAAAAAATGTTTATGAGATAATAAGAAAACCACAACATTACTGATTTTCTTCATACAAAGCGAAACGTTCATATATCAAGCCCTTATAATTATAGCCCATATTAAAAAATATTCTGTTTTTTTATATTTTCTTAGCTCTAACCTCTAAATAAAAACATTTTACAGGTGGTTGGAATGCTCACCAGTATGGGACACAGGGACCAAGTTATTGCGATGAGGGCTTAAGAGACAGGACAATGGGTGTCAATGAGTACAATAATTGCCTTGTTAAGCAATACCGCCTTCTATTTTAAGAACTTAGTCGAACCGTTTACTGATATAACTATTGGCGCAGTATTTATTATTACTAACTACAATTACAGAAGTTTAATTACATATTAGAAACTTGAGTTGACGATGACAGATTGATGAGTCGTAATTGATCGAGCTGATAATGTGATATTCTTATACGCGATGGATGAAAGTGATGGCCTCAATTTTAGGTCTTTCACCCAATACTTCTATGCCATTCATGCTATCTTAATGCATAGCCAAGTTCTTATTCGTAGCTGATGACAGCGACGCCTTTTTTCTAATGAATAACCTAGCCATATCTAGATATGACTAACATGTTATCAAAAAAATAATCAATCGATATCAATTATTTATGCATTCAATTATATTATTTATCGAAGTTTCGAATATTTAATTTACTTATTGATAACCTCTTATCTTATCTTATCTTGTCTGACTGGCCCCCAGTCAGTACAGACCGGCGACACTCCGACCCAGTGGGATCTTTTGTGTTGACTTCCCCAATAACGACTGCCATAGATGTTCATGGCAGCCGGGACCGACGGCTTAACGTGCTCTCCGAGGCACGGAGCAGGCGATAATTATCAATCACTACGCACATAATTTCTAAAAGTAATATAACCTTTGAAAGTCAGAGGTGCGCGACGTGGGTTCGAACCCGTGACCCTCTGCATTGCAGTCTGTTGGTCTCCCCACTCAGCTATAGCTGCTCTAATATATTGATAACCTCACATTACTATTACATTTTTCATTAACATAATCTTTAAACAGAATATTACGAAAACTGTACCTTATAACATTATTTGACTGTTTTGGTTTCAACGATTAAACAACTTCTACTTTCGTTTTACAGTCTTGTTCATTTCCGTATTTAACTGAATGGATAGATCAAAGTTTTCTTACCACCCTAAGAGGCTTAAGCGTTTAATACCTGAGTGCTTTGACCAATCATCGAGATATATTTGAAGTTACTGACTCCTCAATTGACGTGTAACCGACAGTTGAGAGCCACAGCTTAAGTGCCCACTCCTGGACAATGCAGGTGTGTATTATTAGGTCTACATATACACTTCATACATATGGACTCACGCCTGTACCCTGTGGGCATAGGTGGAACCTAAGAATACACTTGTAATCTTCCTGGCTTATACAAGATATTGATCTGCATTTTCACCATATTTAAAATGGTGATTATAGTATTTGTTTCAAACATGAATCAATGAAAAACATACATTAAAACACATTTAGTAATTCATCTAGAAAATATTAATGAAAATATAAAAGAATATTAATATTTAATAACACAGAATAAATTTTTATGCTACTCATCTTTGATTCACGATGACAGGCATCGGCGATCTACAATAGTAAGAATTACTCACATAGTACCGTGCATGTGCAGCGTTAGTTTAATTTACTCTCTAAGAATATTGACAGAAAATATGGGTATTCAATATTTACTTAATTCCCATTTTTTATAAATGTGATTATTAAAATATTTATAAAAGAAATTGGCTAATATGTAAATGTTGTATTCTATTTTGCTTCATTCAACCTCATTTAGTTTTTCATACACATTCGTCGGTTTATAGTTCTTAAGAGCCTATCTTCTAAGTGTTTACAATTTAGTCAGGCAACCTTAATCTAGGTTTAGCACTTTAGACTATCCCATTCACCCTATACATTAGCTCCTTTACATGTTTCTTTTTTTAAAAGGCAACTCCCGCACTAGGATCACGTCCCATATGTCACAGGGGACTTTACAAATATTCAAACAACGGACACACACTCAACAAAGGACACGGCGGGAGTGGCAAGGCGACCAGATAAACCACTACACCGTTCGTGCAGTCAAATACTGCATTTGTTAATGTTATATGTATATATATACATAGTTTCACGACAATACCCCCGAAGGGATTAGAAGAGGTATACTATATCAGACCGCGGTTGAGAGAACGGGGTCCTCTCGTCCACCAGTCATTAAGTCGGAGTGATGCTCTCTGTCCGCTGGAGCGTCAGCCAGGAGTCGCCGTCCACAGGTTGGGCACTGTCAGGTGGGTCGCTGATGTAGTTTCAGTTCCAGTGACCCACCCACCATTCAAGGTAGTGCGTTGACATACCGTACCGTACCAGGACGTTCCAGCTTTGCCCGGATGAGCCCGAAATAACCCCTCCGCTTCCCCTTTCCGTGGAGAGGTATAAGTCAGTGCATTGCCCAAAATATGTATTATATACTACATCAACTTATCGCCAGCTATGGTATTATCATAATTATGTACCCTACATGAATGAATTTCTTAAAAGTACCCAATAAATTGATCGACCCGTGAATCGAACCTGAGATCTCATGCACGGCAGTCTCAGTTAACGCTACTGCAGTACCATCGAAGCAGTAATACTATGTATGTATCCAAGCAATATAAACTCGCTCTAATATTCAACACAAATATTCAATTTACTAAGAAAATATAATTTTATAACCTTAGTGAATACGGTAGTTGAATCAAATCTGCAGTAAAACTATATTTTCCGTCTATATCTATGATCGAATCAACGCCAAGAAAATAGCATTCGACATTCAAATGCAACGATAAGATCGCAATGCAAAGGAACGCAATGGTAGCGTTCTTGAAATATCATGAAAGACAACATGATTTTGCAAAAAGATTTTATTAGAAAAATCTTATTTAAACAGATCATAATAATTAGAGAGTTTATGATTTGATTTTATTAGCTACAACTAATAAGTCTAGGGCCTGTTTTATGCGTAACATAATTTTAGTTGCTTGGTAGACATTTTTATTTTCATGTCGTAGTTTCAAATTAAACTTTCGGCTTTATGAGAGCTCTTATATTATGATGTGCTTATAAAGTTCATGTTTTATTTCTTAATATCATAAATTTGTCGCTTTATGTTTGTTAAAAGTCACCTAAGTATATCATCATAAAGTTCTAGACATTATTTAAAATTTATCTTGTTCAAAAATAAAGTTCTGATTTAGTAATCTTGTTTATTTGTAGGTGTCGATAAATTAGGTACATGTCATCGTAATACTTTTCATAATTTATTTAAACAAATACTAATGTAATTCTTATCATTGAAATTAAACTACTATATACGGATTTTATCGCGTTGTTTATTTGCCATTCTTTTACAAAATGAAAAAACTGTTACACTACATACTACTACTATTAAACTTTACTAATTTTGAAGAATCAAAACAGAAAAGATCAAAACAGATATAATAGTTTTAATAATTTAATTAGCTTCAAAATGAGTAAAGTTTAATAGTAATAGTATGTAGTGTAACAGTTTCTTCATTTTGTAAAAGAGTGTCAAATAAATAACGCGATAAAATCCGTATATAGTAGTTTAATTTCAATGAATAACATTCGCGTAAACAGAAGACAATATTATGTAATTCTTATCATCTGATTAAAATCCTACTAGTATTATGAATGTAAACGCTTTTAAATTGCTTGGAAGATTTTAAATATAAATTAACAGCACGATGGAATACAAATTTCTAGTGTTTGTATATCTCTAGCTAAGCTAAAATGATAGGAGTGGGTTAACACCGGTAGAGCAAATGGTAGGATTCGAACCCATGAAGTCTCGCTACCAATATCAATGCCTTATTGATCGAGCAACCGTCGCTTGATAAGATGTCTGTTTTTTGTTGATTTGGATGCAACTTGGCACATCGACAGGCTTTGTCTTTCTGTCCTGAATTAACACATATGATCTTTTTTATTTTAAATACTAATACGTGGTAATTAAGACTGACTAAAAGTAATGGAGAAGTATGTTTTATGTTTTAGCTTATTAAATTAACCGTCGAATGATACTTAGCACTTTACTGAAATGTGAACGTTGAAACTATTTATAATTTTAAACGTGACAGTTAAAAAAAGATAGAAATAATCCTTGTAAGGTATACTTTGTTGATGATTAATATTATAGTTTACCATAATAAGATCAAAACGACTTAAAACACGAATAATATCTACAAACAATAATAACACTAATCACGTCTTTATAATATATAGTTTCCAATTTTATATTCAAACAAAACCGCAATAACATTAATGATAATCTCTCAAATGTATTTTCTTTTACAAATCTAATTTTACCTTAATCCCTTGCAAAAACACTGCAATAAATAAACGTGAATCTTGAATTAAATATAACTTAAACATTCCCTGCAGTATTTCACGCATAAATATGTGCATAAATTATCTGAGCTTCATACATCTCTTTGCTTTATCGTGTGTAAGAACTGATTAGGTTTTATTTTCATTGCATACGGTGTGAATAGAGTTTTTGCTGATGATCCGAGTGTCTAGACCGGGGTGACTAATTGTTTGAGTTGATGAATGAGCCCACTAACTAAAGGCAAATGAACTAGAATGAAGGTAGAACATAGGTTAAATAATTTTTAAAAGTAATTTTAAATTTACCTCAGTTTATATGAGCTTAAATTTTGGACAAGAGAAAATTACGATCACGTTTGTAAAATTTCCTTGTTTTTTTAAATTGGTTTAGTGGTGTTATTAAAACAATAAACTACTTATATTAAATATCAAATAACTCGACTTGAAAGCAATATCTATGACTTAGAAGCCTAATGGTTCATTACTATGATATTACTGTTTTATTTATTAAAAGTATCAGCTGTGCTTGAATATAAATGAAATTTTAGAGCACTATATTTTTAATATTAGATATTAGGTTTCCAGTCAAATTGGCATTATTTTTCTGCATCTACTTTCGCGATTACAATTATTATTTTGAATATTTATTCATTGAAATTAAACTCATTTATACGGATTTTATCACGTTGTTTATTTAACATAGTATCACATAATTTTGAAACTGTTACACTACTACTACTATTAATAAAACTACTACTACTATTATTAATAAAATTCAATAGTAGTAGTAGTGTAACAGTTTCTAAATTATGTAATACAGTGTTAATTAAACAACGCGATAAAATCCGTATAAATGAGTTTAATTTCAATGAATAACATTCGCGTAAACAGAAGACAATAATATTGAATATTTATTGTTTTATCTATTTTAATTAATTCTAATACGTTTTATTACTAAGCTACTTAATTTCTTTTATTCAAATTGTATTCAAAGTTAGGTCGTTTATAGGTCGGCCATAATTACATGATAATTGCTTTATTTAGAAGTTAAATTTCAACAACCAACTATACACGTAAAATATTAACAAATACGGATGAATAAATAGCTTGCATAAAAAAGGCAATGTTACCGATATACTTCAGCAATTTTATTTATTAGTAATTTTGAAAATACTATCAGATAAAGAAAATGATCAAATAAAGTATTTATGTCATCATTTAATTAAAGGTTTTGTCTTTTCGTTAATAATATAAAAACTGATATACTGTCAATAAAAAAACTTTTAGAACAAGAGTCTTATTAAATTATTTTTCTCGTCAGTAAACTCCACTAATTATATTATCGTTAAGCTTGTTTGTTGTGACATGCTTTGCTAAGTTATTACCAAGTTCTAACAAAATGGACAAAGATTTTATAAAGACAAGTTTATTTTTATGAAAATTATGTTAGTAACACTTTGTGACCTAAGTGAATAACGGCTTCGCCCGTATGAATCCCTCGAGATAATATCACAGGATAAAAAGTATTTATATTCTAAACTAGCACATGGTTTATATGAATGTTAGGGTGCATTCAAATAAAAAAAAGAGTAGTAGAGCCTCGCTGATTTCAGCATGAATGGCCCATTCATCCTGGCTCGACCGTTGAAGGACTACCCTTATCGACGGGAAATAGCAGTATTCCTACTGTTGTGCTTCGTTCGATGGGTGAGAGTACCGGAGGCCCAATAACCCCTGTCCTCCTTCCCACTCCTTCTTCTTCCCACTTCCTTTCCTAAAGATTCGGCAACGCGCAAGTGATGCCTCTGGTGTTGCACGCGTCCATAGGCTACGATGACCACTTACCCTTGGGCCGTATGTTTGTTTGCCAACGTAGATGCATAAAAAATAAGAAATCCGTTCTTACAGTTTACGCGTGATTAAGTAACAAACATTCAACCAACTTCAGAAACATTCACTTTCATAATATTATAAGTTGGCCATAGATCAGTCATAAAGCTTATCTATTATTTTCACGCTGTTAATAAGAATCCTTCTGTAAGAGATGGTCTATGTTTACGAACTTTGTCTGGCCTTTACTTTGCTCCGGCCGGCAAGCGTTAAATCAAGGGTGTTGTTTCCGAATCGGATAGTGTTATTGGGTAGTTCACCCAGTAATCTTATAAAAAGAGTCAGAGTCTACAAACGCGCTCAAGGCTCTATCATGCACATACAGCCATTAGAACGGAACTTACTCGACTGTAGAAAGTTCTGTAGGCAATTTAGTTGAACCAGAAGCTGTCAATTAACTGTACTGTATATTAGTAGCCATAAATCACTAACCATGATAGAATAAAAATATGACGATATAACATACTAGGAGATCGTTGGACTGCCACGCGGAGCTCTCAAGTTTGAGCCCAAGGCACGCATCACTGACTTTCGAACTTTATGCGTATGAAATAGTTAACTAGCGGTCGCCAAGTGATCGAAATTCGACCATAATTGTTTTAAATTTTAAGTTTGATCGTTATTAAAGTTTTATTGTCTATAACTATACCCTAATAATCACAGTTCATTTAGATTTCGCCAAGGCTAAACAGGTTAATTTACCTATATTTTTAAACAAATTATTATTTACATAACTATACTCTTTGTAGAAGGTTCGGGGTTAGCTAATGATATGTCTGTTTTAAGATAAAAATAACGAATTAATTGACCGGACCAAAGGTAAAATACAAAGGAGCGAGGGAGCACGCGCGATGAGCGCTCATCGAGTACTGAATTGGTAAAATGGTAAAATGCTTAGTTGACAATAGTGTACGGTTTCACCGTACACTCTTTCATTGACGATATTCCTTAGCTTGATACTTTGTTTTCTTTTTTTCTTTATTACATATAAATAAGGTATGTAACCATAGTTCGAAGAATTGTACGACGTCAGCCGAGCAATGCCGAAATACTACGAACGCAATTCGATTGCGTATGTGAAATACATAGTTGCCTGCGTGTAGTGTTTTTTCATTAATTTAAAGTATTTCTAATGCATATTTTATAAAAATATTAGGACTCGCTACTCGTTCTGCATATAAACTTTAACTGTGCCAAATTTCATACTTCTCGGTCCGCGCAATTTTCGTAAAAAGGGGTACAAAGTTTTTGCTTCACGTATTAATATATAGATTATCGCTCGCTCTAACGGTGAAGAAAAACGTTGTGAGGAAAACTGCATGTCTGAGATTTTTCCATAATGTTCTCGAAGATAAGTGAAGTGTGCCAACCCACATTAGGCCAGCGTGGTGGACTATGGCCTAACCCTTCTCACACGGAGAGGAGGCCCGTGACAGTTTAATACAGGGCTGATATACCTATATATTATTATTTTTACGTACTATTAGAAACAGACAATAAAAAATACAACCCGCCCGATGTTAAGATACTTGAAATATCTTTATAAAGTAACAACACCCTCTTACAGGAAAGCTGTTATTGCGATTCCTTTGGTAAGACTGTCGACCTTCCCTTTCATATCTTTAATTTCATTTCCCATAAAGTAACTGTTACTATAAGTTTGTTTGACACCTTTCTTGTATGAAAACACCATACCATACCATTCGAACACAAAAAAATATTTGCCTGTGCTCCGTTGTACAGCACATGTACTTGCCCAATCGGGCCTTTCGAGTTTGAGCACTCAACTCTCTTATCACGAATACGATCGACGCTTTGAGTTGCCTTTGAATCTCCGAATATTCAGGTCAAATATTACGAAGCCACCAATCGCGCTGTAAATTGCACTGATGATTTTCTTATCACTTAAATGGAAACAGCTTTGCAATATATTTCATGAAGATGATACTTCGTGTAACATCAGTCCAGTAAACAAATGTGGGTGGCGGTTGGATAATCGATGAACTAATCGGGTGTTCACGAGACTCGATAAAAATAGATAGGCAGGGACGAACCAGTGGCACCATTTGTAAACCTGTGGAAACTAGGCTATTCCTTTTTGTTAACAAGGATTTTCGCCTTTGATTTGGGATTGGAAAAATCGGATATTGGAATATCGTACGTCTATAAATTGAAGGAGTGATATAAAACTGTGATTGGAATTAAATTACTGCATGGATAGCATAATGACCAAGCGAACACTTTGACGCTACCAAGTAAGCTTCCACATAGACAGGTATTTGTGTATCCCCAAATAACTTTTGTGAGTGTAGATGTCCTTTGTTGCTGTTGATTGTATGTTTGTTACAGTCCCGCGCGGTAAAAGGCGCGCTCCCTTATGCGGGAATAGTTTGTTAAAAGAACAAAGATCAGAATCGAGTGAGGAAATGATTTGTAACTGTTGGATACAATAATTTAGAATGCTATTGTGATTTATCTGATCAAATACAAACTGTTTTATACGAGTTATACCATACACAAACAGAAGAAAATCTAAAACCCATAAATTTTCTATGAAAAATTACCAGGATTTCCCTCTTTGGGTAGTATTGTACAGTCAAAAAAGCCTCAACTGTGACAATCATTTCTTCAAGTGTTTTTTTTTATTACCTATTATGATTGACAAGCTAGCAGTCCATATTATGGTAAGATCAAAATGCTGCTCATAGACTCCAGTAATATCAGAAACATATAGTCATACCAGTAAGGAGTGGTTTGTGTAGTAGTTTTCTTCAAGTTTCGTTGAACAAGTACAAATCATAGCGCTCGGGAAGCACTGCGCTAGGTAATTCATTTCAGAGTCTGCACGTCCGTGAAAGAAATCATTGCTGAAAGCGTACTGTGCTAGACAAGAACGTGTCCAGTATAAAAATATATAATTTTAGGCGACTTAATATGTGTGTGAACGACGGACATATACGTCACGGCTCTTAAATATGAATGCAAGTTTTAGGCACACATTATGTACGGTCAGGTGCAAAAGTCGAGTAGCAATTTAACAAAGCAATAGGATCAAAACAAGTTGTACTTACGACCTTTTTCAATAAAATCATTGCACACATACACATAAACCACCCTCACTTATTCTATCGCCTGTTCTAATTTATGATTGTGATTATTAATTTCAAGGAGATACGCAAGTGATATTATAGCTACGTTGGAAATAGTGCGTTCTAAAACTTAATGCTTGTTGATTCGATCCCCTGTAAAAGTGATAATCTTTTTGGGTTATTTTTTCTAATATTAGAAATCGATGTCTTGTTATTTAACTTCAAGACAAAATTCATTTTCGGTAATCATATCTTGACATTGTTTTTATAGTAAAATAATGTTGTTATTAATTAAATAAAATTTTGTTTATTTTAATTATAATTTGCATAATTTATTAAAAACATAACGTGATTTAAGTAATAAAACAAACAAAAAGTGGGAGTAGAGACCAGGATTTGAACGACTCTTATTATACTATCGTCTCATAGTGATGTGATAAGACTCGTTATCCACTCCGCTATCGGAACATTTAAGCATAAATTTGAAACACGGACACTGCTGTTAAATATACGGAATAGCAGCAATTATAGTTATATATACAAGAACTCGTTTTTGTCTCGCTATGCACACATGCACATGACGAACTTAACATACTATCATTTACATTGAATAATGTTTGTGTTGAAACACCGCATCACACACACAAAGGTATTCGCTCGGAACTGTATGCGATTACTTACTTTATGATGCTACTCGACTTTTGTCTTTGACCGTACATATTATGTAGGTACTTGCATAGTATTACGACTATATCCCTGAACATGTAAACAAAGGCCTAATACACCTACAAAACATTAAGTCCCACATATAAGTGTTAAGGTCCAGTAATAGGGCTTGTGGGCGTCTACTGCCTTCCACCTATCTAATGTTCAGACCCCGTAATGCTTCTGAGAAGTTCTCGACAGAAAAATGCAATAGCACTTTGCCTGACTTCTAAATCAAACCCCGAACCTCGTGAACTGCAATCGTATTTACTAGCTCTGTGCCATCAAGGCATGATATGTAATGTATTAATAATAATAATAATATATAATGGTTATCCATTATATATTATGTTGATAATATATTTGGACGATATATCACAGACGCCAAGCAAGCAGGTGTGTCCAAAATTGCATACTCATTATCCAAAGTGTGAAATAAGGGTAGCATCAAAAATGTTCACAGCCATAAATCAAAATGGCTTCGTTATTAAAAATAAGCCGTTCCACCGTCAGGTCTCCCGTATATACCTATATAATATATTGTTAGTATGCAAATGTTGGAAGCATTCATCAATCCTGTGAGTTTACAGTTTTCATAGCACCTCATGGGAAATTATGAAGAAAAAGTGTGTGTGTGTGTGTGAAAATTACTTATTTATATGTATATTAAGTTTGTGGATCAAATAAATACATTATTAATACGTTTTTGAATATATTAACAGTACTTAGTTTCAGTGAAACGTTGTTACAATTGTAATACCGATTCTTGGGAGATATTTACGGAGCTTGTTATAATTTTAAACGACAATGTAGTTAAAGATAATTAACAGTAATTAAAATATAGTTTCATTACCAATTTTATATACGTATAGGACTAATATGCCTCTAATACGTGGTCATAAAATTATTGACGGCGAAATGGGGATGTATGCATTTCTGACTATATATTCCAGGCAAATGGTGCGAGACTACGAGTATATATAAACTCGAGTAATACATATAAGTTAAATGTCTTTGTAAAAATGTAATTAAGTGAAGGCCTGCCTATTTCATGATGGTATGAAACCAACCTCTCGCACGAATTTGGTGTAAATCTAACAATGTTTCTGCGTTACGCCCGTTCAATAAGATTTTTAGACGCTCACATATCTATGTTTTTTTTTATGAATTTTTGTGCAAACGAGCAGACGGTTCGCCCGATGGTAAGCGATTACCGCCACCCATGGACACCCGCAACAACAGACAAGTGCGTTGCTGGCCTTTTGAAAAGGAATACGCTGTTTTCTTGAAGTGTTGAAGATCGCATTGGTCCGGAAATACCGCAGAAGACAGCTCATTCTACAGTTTTGTTGTGCGAGGCAGAAAATTCCTGAAGAAACGCACAGTTGTGGACTGCCAATCATCTAAATTATGGGAATGAAAATACTGTTGCGTAGGACGATGGCGAAAAGAGGCGGCAGGGATCAGTCCGAACAATTCCTCGGAGCACTCCCTATAATAAAAGCGATAGAAGATGCATAGCGAGGCCATATCTCTACGCAGCGCCTCTATCTATTTATTTTAACTGTATCCATTGAATGCATCCAATCTTTAATTCGTTTATTTATCGAAAATGCGCGAGTACCAAGGCACGGGCTCGTAGTCTACGATTAGAAACACTCTTTATAATTATATACTGCGTAAAATAATATTATAAAATATATCCTAATCCTAACTAATATTATAAATGCAAATGTCAGTTTGTCTGTTACGCTGTCACACCTTAACTACTCGACCGATCATCATGAAATTTCGCATACACGTTGTCAGAGGTACAGAAAAGGACATAGGGTAACTTTTATCCAGAAAAAGTACTTTTATTAACCTAACCTATATTTACGTGAGCGAATAAAGCAAGCCATATTATAACACATCACACTATTTTCCAACACCGAAATACATGTAGCTAATTTAGGGTAACAGTACATCGTGACACCCGTCATGAGAGTTGATGTATGCGGGCATTTGCATAATAATATACATTAATATACGTATCCTCACAGTTCCTAATATGCGTATAGTAATTAATTTTGGTTTGTATAGAACGTGTTACGGCGCATATGATTGTGGGAGGTGAGATAATGAACTTGTTGTTGTGTTAATTACTGTTGAAAGAATTGCTATGTCGATCATTATACGCACGTATGGCGGAATAATTTTGGTCCACAATGCTTCTATACTCTAGATAAGCTATTTTCATAGCAAAGTACATTGAACAACTGGTGCCCATATTATTTTGTCTAGACTAATATAACAAATAGGCAAGAATGTTTTTTGTTTGTTTTTTAATTAATATGTCATCTCAATCTTTATATGCACTGAGAGCAGAACAATTATTTTTTTGATTCTATACTATACTGTATATATGTTTATTTCCTAGCAATTTACATCGAAACACGTCGTTTATATTTTAGTTTGTAATAAATAAACTTTAGAACTACTGGCTTGATTATAAAAAAGCTTTCATTATTAGAAAGCTACTATTTCCTGAAATAGTATAACATCACGATACAAGCCATGCGAGCGATCACTCAAACAATTAACTTCCAGCTACATTGAAAACTTGCGTGTTCAGTAAGTGCTCAAAGAAGAAGCCTCATTAAAAAGATCAATCATCGAAAAACACATATTTACTCTTTGTATCATTGGACATACGGGCATAGCCTAATTATCCTCAAAATGATAAGCAGAGGTATCCCATCTCTCTACAACTAGTCCAGTTTTATGATATGGCGTTCTCCTACACCAACCGTCCGTATCTCCAGTATGGTACTGGAGCTGTATATGGCACGTTCACTTCCCGACGTACATCGGTACGTCTACCCAAATAGGCCTACAAGCCGGGTATGGCCCGAGTCACTCTAGTTATGCCTCCTACTTGGTGAGCAGGCAAGCGCCCAAGATGCGTTGTGGCAGTGAAACCACGCTGCCACTTCGCTAAAGACAACTCCGTGCCTCGCGCGACCAATTGGTACGCACTAGCCGCGCATGAGTCTGACGATCGAACGCCACGTGCTTGCCGAGCCACGAACGTGTCGTCCTCTGCGGCTTACTACACAGCCCCTGCGAGTCCAACCTCAATGTCAGGCACTGCGCACTAACTACAAAACTCCTTTCGAGGCGCAGTGGGCTTCCTGACCCCGCAATACCCAGGTACTAAAGGAGAGATCAGTAGTTCTCCCCCTGAAACCCTATCTACTCGGGTCGGTGTAGAGAGAGAGATAGTAGAGGTATATTACACAAGCATTTGGCTAAGTATGGTTTTATCTCCCACGTAATACAGAGACCCTATTGCCCCCTACCGTGTACAAATCCAGACGCCGCGCTGACGCAGACGCTTTTTTTGACAGAATATCCCAATAACGTGATTCCGTTGTTTCAATGTTCATCGTGACACTGCGGGAGTTATTTTTCCAAACAAATATAAAAATTTACTCGTCACACTTATCGTATAACGAAGTGCTAGACGACAAAGAACGACAAGTGTCGATGACCTGTCTAATGTAGCCGAAATTTACGTGATACGTATCAGTTAAATATAGACTCTGAAAGTATAACTAACGTGCTTTATCTACGTCTATGTATCTAAACATCAGTAGACTATTAAATTTAAAATACACATAGTAAAATGATACCAAGTCCTTAATTAAACCACCACATCACGCACCGATATGAGTACTCGAAAGATTAGGTAGAGATCTAATACACTTACATTTCGCAAGTTCACAGGTTTTGTTATCTACCGAATCCTAACTAATATTATAAACTAGTTTTTCCCCGCGGTTTCACCCGCGTAAGTCCCGTTCCCATGGGAATATCGAGATAAGATGTAGCCCATGTGTGACTTCAAGTCTCCAACTATCTACATACCAAATGTCATCACCATCGGTCCAGTAGTTTTTGCGTGAAAGAGTAACAAACATCCATACATCCATACATGAGTTTATTTGTTTGTTACGCTTTTACGCCTTAACTACTCGACCGATAATCATGCATTTTCGCATACACGTTGTCAGAGGTACAGAAAGGACTTAGGTCACCTTTTATCCGGGAAAACGACTGTACCCGAGGGATAGAAAATTGATATAACCTGTATTTACGAGATTGGAGCCGCGGACAAACTTAGTAAAAATTTAAATATATTGAAACCTGAAATAAAACACTATCAACCAATATAAATCTTAGATCTAAATCTGTCTCTACATTTAGTCTCTGTGTTACAATTGTCAGTATTTGACTTGCAACAATCGCATATAACCAACTCGTATACCAATCGAAATAATAGGTTCTCGCACCACAGTCGTCCAAAAATGGCCTGAATTCGATTACCCGCCTTTGAGAGGCCCAATTTCGATGCAACCCAAATTTGGGTTGTTGCAATATTCAGCGTACGAATTCAGAAGTTAACCGATAACCCTGCTGATTCAAAGTCACCGATCAGAACGAGTCGATGTGATCGGGAACAATGTGTGAATATTAAGTGGTCTGTATTATATCTGATAATAAAGTCATATGGGTGGATTGGGTGTAATGATGTAAATCATTGTGTGATAAGCTTATCAGTTGAGTGGTTATAGTTATTAGTGCAGTTTTGGTGTTGCAGTCGTAGTGATTGCGATTGTTGTGCATGAGGTCTTAGTTTCGATTCCCGTGTAAAACGTTTTTAGGTTTTGTTTTGTTTTGTAACAGCACGTAGGCTTGAACTGTGTCCAGTAAATGGGAATGTACTCGCCTCATTTTAAGTGACCTTAAAATATAGCAAGTGAAATTAATGTGGGTATAATACAACCACATTGTCTATGCCTTCATATATAGGGTGTCCGGTAATTAATGGATAACCTTAAAATGTGTTATAGTAGAACTGATGGCCGTTCAGAAAAATATATTAAAAAAACATCAAAAAATATGAATAAAGTGCAATAGGTAGTCATACTTTTGACTGTCTATCTATTAGCAAAATTAGTGTTTAATAATAAAACAACAAAGAACCGATAGAATTCATTAAATTATGGTCGTAATGTACAAAAAAGAAAGAAAGTAAGTAATATATATAAAATATATAGAAAGTTATACAAGGTAATTAAAAAAAAAAAACATTTCTCAAGTAGTAGTTAGGATAGATATTTTTCATATTCTACTATAGTTCTACTATAAGACATTTCAAGGTTATCCATTAATTACCGGACACCCTGTATAGTAACACCTATACCGCGGAAGGGGTGACGGTTACACCAATTTCACATTTCGCTAGTTAAAATTGTAGGTCAAGCCTTTTGCAATTTTACCGGACCCAGATTCAGATTTCGTACAACTACTGAATATTTTCAAAGCAGAAATTCCTTGAAACTTCTCTTAATTCGGGAACTGTAAACATAAGAGCTCCACAACCAATGAGGTAGTCAGGTATGCTATGCTTAAGGTAGGTATCTTACAACACCTGAGATACATCTGTTTAACTATCCCTGAATATGCAAGCGTAATTGAAAGTAACTCAATGTGAACATTACAGACATAACGAGAATACGTGAGACCTCTGCTTACCCCTTCTGTTGTACGTGACCGATATGTTCCCGAAATAAACTAAATCAGACCCTACATCACCTGATCATAAATTAAATCAAGATTACAGACAATTAAACTAAATTTGTCCGTCTGTCCGTCGAATTTCGATTTGTATGCTAAGCCATGATTGGCGTATGCAAATGTCGATGGCTACGAATCGTTCATGTGAACGATTTTGCTTTGTAATGTTCAATGTTTTGGTTCTAAATTTTGTTTTGTTATGTAATTAGTTTGTTAGTGAGGGAATGATTTGTGTATAGTTAATACCCTCGAATATATCTCTGATATATGAGAATTGATTTTTGGTGACTCTAAATAATCGAGATTTTCTACCTTATATTATGCGTACAAATCTAGATACTACATCGGTATAAAATGTTGGTTGAGTCTCTTGTTCTCTCTTTTCTCTTTCTGAGAAGACAATCTCAGCAAAAATATTGCTTGTAACGCGGGTGTCGACTATGAAACAATGGAGATGGAAAATCAAACAAGATGTTTCACCCAAGTAAGGGTCAAATCCACAAAAATCGAAACTTTTAAACAACTATCTTCCATTTTAATTGGACTGCTAACGTCGATCATGCACATTCTCAGATACGACGTGCCTGGTCCTTGTTCTTTATTCGAATTTGAATTGGAATGCATTCGAATAATTTAAATGTTTAATTGAAAACCTCATATTGCTAGCTGGCACTGCTTTCATTATGCTGGCAAACTTACACATAATGTTGCGGCAATTCACGATCCAAATGCACTACCTAGATTATAAACTTAGTATCCCACGATGGACAGTGCTCTCGAAATGTGGCATTCTAATAGAATTAACGTAAATTTCCATCTAACAAAATATATCTAAACCATTCGCTCTAAATAGAGATTAATACTGATCCAGGATTTAAATCTCGTGATGCAAATGGACATTAAAGGCAACTGTTCGAATGAATATCGAGCAAAAAGAATTAAATCGATTCTATGCAGTGCATGTTCCAATACGTTTATCCAATGTTTGAAAGTTATAAAGGTCCAATTAAAAAATCTGCGGTGCTTTTTATTCCAGATTTGAATTCCTACGCAAGCACAGTTACAGCAAGCATTTTTAGGTGATTTAATCTATAAAAAGAATTCGCTTTTCATTCGTTGTGATTTGATTGACTATTACTTTATTCTTTCATATTTTATTGAGCTACTGTTAAGATATTTTTCGTATATAGAACAGAAACCAGTGGTCCTGGCTGTCATAAACACATTTACCAATCAAATTTATTTTATTAATAATGCATCTGGTTTGGCACAATTACATTTGAACATATTTACAACACTACACATTAGTGCATGCGCTCCAATTATCGCGTTGTGCACGACTGTATTAAATTATCATTCGAATAAAATATGCACATCACTAACTGGTTTAATCTATAGTATTGCTATTGAATTGGGAAGATAATATTACAACTTAATGAAGACTGTAATCTTTAATTATCTTTTTTTTAAAAAGACAATTCCCGCACTAGGAATAATTCCTGTCCCGTGGAGGACTTTACAAACAAAGGACACAAACTCGGAACAACTATTTGTGGGTCACACAAAGTTTTGTCCCGTGTGGGATTCGAACCCACACCACTCGAAGCAGTGGCAGTAGCGAGGCAATCACTTAAACCACTACACCACATGTGCAGTCATTTTCTACCGGTAAATTCTACCGAATTCGATAATACTTATATAAAACGAGCTGTCCCGACAGACGTAGTCCTGTACACGAAAAAATAAATAAGAAATATAATAACCACATCTAAACCATTCTCAAATTTACTTGAACACACACAAAAAATTTCATCAGAATCGGTCCAGCCGTTTAAGAGAAGTTTAATAACAAACACACGCACAGAAGATTTATATATATAAAGATTAAGGATTTGGTATTAACAAGGGCTTCCTATCACTCATTATTAATAATGCAGAAGTGACTATCTATTTACTTTTATATTTTAATGGCTCACCGACAATTATTAAAAAACAATTAAAATTAAACAACTCATTCTAGACTACTAGTATCACAATTTCTTATAGGTAACATAAACTATTTATTGCTGTACGTATTAAGTAAAGTAAGTTATCAAGTTTTATTGTTGATTTGATATAAATTGTAAGAATAGTTTACTCGATTTAATGATATAAGGCAGACATAGACGCTACGTCAATCGACTAAAACGGACAAAGTCAAATCAAAGCCAAAATAATTTAATAATTTATAGGTTCAAAGCTTATAGTTTAATGTATGTCAAAGTTTATTGGCTAGTGGGTTTGCCAAAGTTATATACATTATATAGTTATATACATTAATATATTAGCTGGTAGGATTAGACAAATTGTTTAACCTATGAGAATTCTTTAAAATAACCCGCTGATTTGTCCAAGTAGTCGGCTTTTTCCTAACATTATTAGATCATCTATAACCTATAATCTAAACTTCATGTATTAGGTAGATAACCTATACAAGACACAAATAAACCCTGACAGTATCATTATCCAAATCAAATGTCCCCATACTATAATTTAAACCGAACCCCTCAATGCGAAAGTCAATTAATCAACATAATGTATACTTACCTACACATTTTCCACTCATTCTCAAATAGGTTTACTACTAATGAAACTTCAGTTTATTTATGTCCGAACAAAGACAATTTTGTCATCAACTAAAAACGTCGATGCTACTCGTGTATGAGCAATAAAAGAAAATTACACAACACTTACATTTCGTGACTACCGACTGTTTGCCGTACATTCACAAAAAGAAATGTTTAGAACATAAAAGATTCAGACTTTCGTGTTTTGCTATTGACAATATAACTATGTTTGTATGAATAATAGATGGTATTACAGGTAGGTGATGTATCGATTTTCTTGATACGTGAACACAGTTAAGATAACTTGCCTTTTCGACATAGATTATGATGAGCATAAAATTTGTTGCGGTTTGGATAAGTATGTATATAGGTATAGATGGTGTAGGGGTTTGAGTCCTCGTCATTGCCACTATGTCGAGATTTATCGGTTCGAATCCGAGTCCTTCGCAATACAGGAATTATTCCCAGTAAGGAAATTGACTACACTAAAAAATATAAGTTTCCAGTCCGTACTGATTTACATATTATTATTATTATTTCACATTTATTTACTATTAACCAATACAAATTACATTTTTAAATATATAATTATAAAAAAACACTTTTAAAATATAAAATTTATGGATGCCCACCGACATCGAGACAAGATCTAAGCTGTCGGTGCTTATTATTGTTATTATTATTATATGTTTACGCGAATGTTATACATAGTGTAAATTTAAATATAAATATCCATTGAAATTAAACTACTATATACGGATTTTATCGCATTGTTTATTTATCACTGTATTACATAATTTTGAAACTATTACACTACTATTACTACTATTGAATTTTACTAATTTATAAGCTAAGCTAATGCTTTTTCAGCAGCCATGGTCACGGGGGCCCCGTGACCATGGCTGCTGAAAAAGCAACCGAGACGTCGGGGAAAGTGTAAAACTAAATATAAATAGATTTAATAGTTCAAATAATTTTACTAGCTTATAAATTAGTAAAATTCAATAGTAGAAATAGTAGTGTAATAGTTTCAAAATTATGTAATAAAAGTGTGTTATAGTAAAATAAACAACGCAACAAAATCCGTATAAAGTGTTTTATTTAAAATATAAGTTAGGTCTGGTACTAGCCCGTGTTGAATTGAACTATACATCAAATTATTGCAGAAAGAGAAATCCCTATACACCTTCGGGTCGCCCACGTTAACCATGACTTTCTATATTAACGCACAGCCGCGTCATGAAAGAGCTGCTATGCACACTAAATATGCGGCAACACGTGTTGATAAAAAATATCAGAGCAAATATTAAACACTGCATCTATTAACATTTTTAAAAAGCTATTGTTGTTGTAGGTACTTAAATAATAAATAAATATATGTTAATACTGTCTTTACATATAATTCTGTTAATTTAGTTACGATTGTCATTTTAATTGAACTATGTATGTAATGTTCTTTTTGGAAATATTTTATACTAGTTTTTCCCCGCGGTTTCTTTCGCGTAATTCCCGTTTCCATGGGAATATCGGGATAAAAAGTAACCTATGTGTGAATCCAGATCTCCAGCTATCTAAATACCAAGTTTCATCATAATCGGTCCAGTAGTTTCTGCGTGAATGAGTAACAAACAACCATACGTCCATACATCCTCACAAACTTTCACATTTATAATATTAAACTTTGTTTAAACTTTGTAGTAAACTTACTTTCGGTGTAAAGGACAATTTCTAAACCGAAATATATAGTAGCAACGTTCAATTGTCTAGAGTCATCACGCTCACTGGCATAATTAAGCATTTGACGATTCGAACAATTCAATTGAAACTAAATAGCTTGAACGAGTATTATGCACAATACAGTCATCAACATTAGCCCCATATGATAATACTAATTGGGTATTATTAGGTACTACTCCATTTATTACAATAGTATAGACAGCTAATTACTTAAATATCACGCAACATCTTTGTAAAAATATATCGTTTAATTTTCTTTAATTAAATGAGGGGTTATATATACACGTAGTCTCTTTAATATATCATGTAATTGATATGTCATGCATGCCTATAATTTATTTAATTACTCTGACAATGTTAAATTAGAATATCTCAACTACAAAACATTGTAATTATACAGTTGGTATGCTTAAATTATAAATAAATAAATACTGCTTCAGTGGTGCAGCGATGTATGTGTAATTGCTGTGCTGTATTTCAGATCCCATTAGGATGAAACATGGCACATAGATCAAATGCTGGTCAAAAAGTATAGATAGCGTAGTTTTAACCGGTCACATCGCCACTTGGAAACCGCCAAATTGTGCGCTCCATAATTAGCTGTTACATGTCTGGGTCAATTGTTTTGAACTAGCGGTCGCCTAGTGGTCAAAATTCGACCAAAATTCCTAAGCTTGCTACTTTGTTTTCTGTTTTTCTCTATTACATATATAAATAAGGTATAGGTAACAATAGTTACAAAAAATTGTACGACGTCAGACGAACGATGTCGAAATACTACGAACGCGATTCGACTGCGTGTGTCAAATGCGTGGTTGTGTGCGTGTAGTGTTTTTTCATTAATGTATTTCTAATGCATATTTTATCAAAATTTTAGGACTCGCCCCTCCTTCTCCATATAAACTTTAACTGTGCCAAATTTCATACTCCTCCGTCCGCGCAATTTTGGTTAAAAGGATTACAAAGTTTTTGCTTCACGTATTAATATATAGATATTTGTAATGTACACCGTAATAAAAGCTTAGTTTTAAAGCGGTTTTTTGTGGACGTTTTTATCCCAGCATTCGTTCCTCTGGGATTTACACGGGCAAAGTCTCTGGCACAGACTAGTTTGATATGATTTACAATATGAGAGGGATTCATAAAACCGACATTATAATATCATAGAGTTAGAACTTCATTTGGGGATAATAGCAACATTCATTGCACGTGGCGCGTTGTACGCGCAGATGCTAAAGCTTGGGAACAAGTTCTTTGTAAGAATATAGTGAATATCCCGAAAGTCTACTTTATAAAAGTCTTATAATTTGAAACCACAAGTAGTGTATATGCCAGATGGACCTGCCATTTAATTTTTTTTTACGAGGGCTTATGCTTCTGATGTCTGCGCCCTCGCCATAAGCGGAGGGGAGACGGTTATGTCAGGCTCTTTCGAAACTTCGAGCCTACCGACTAAAATCACCACAGTGTACCAGCTCGCTACTTTGTATGGTGTTTGTATGGCCCAATGCACTGATATAGTTGACATTTCCTGGATGCAGATAGACCTGTCTATGCCAATCGTAAGACTAGTTACAAATATATATGCTTATAGAGGTCAACCAGTACCCAATACCTTTTTTATATAACTTTCTGCACACATACATATTTCTATGAACTTTAACTGTACGAAATCTCATACTCATTCGTGTGCATTATATGCTTTATCATTATGAAGCATATTATGTACGAGCGAAGCCGCGGGCAAAAAGCTATATCTAGTAAAGTTATGGTACACTAGAAATTATATTATAATACCTGAGTGCGATACACGCGTATTACCCACCCTGATCTTGCCTGCCCGCACCTGACCAGCACTAGGTCTGAGAGGCAGCGTGCGTGTTCCCACGCGCGCCTCTGTGTCATTATTCCGTCCCCCACAAGGGGACAGTAGGGTTAAAATTTAGAGGTGACCATAGGGTAGATCTTGTCGTGTAGTATTCAGTCGTTTCATACGGCGGGATCGCGATTGCATGTGAAAATGATTCGCATGGCCCCACCGGTGCGGTTATGGCGAGGAACACCGTGGTGGGTTTAGTCGGTATTACCAGGATGTCACTCACTATCTTTCTCCAATGAGTTCGACATAACCTCTCCGTCACCCCACGGAGAGATATGAGTTAATGCATTCTTCCAGGTAAAAAATAAATAAAATTTTGTTAGTAATAGTACCTACTTTTTTATGCAATATAGACTATGTTACTCAGTGATAATAGAGCTTCCTAATAGCGAAAGAATTTTAAAAACTGATTGTTTGATTTTGACTTAAATCCTTAAAAATAAACAAACATAGAAACAAAATATCAAATCTTTCCTATTTATAATTTTAGTAAATAACATGGTATCCAAAACTATTTCATCATCCACAATTTAAAAGTATAAAAGACGCTTAATAAATATTTATAAAAATTTTGAATTACTATTAACGAGTTTCAATTAAACTATCTCGAAAGAAAAACTGCACGACTATTACAATACGATTAAACCACAGTCTGCCGCAATGAATAGAAGTTAAAAAAGAAATACCTAAAATGCTATGAGTAAGCAAATTGTGGGGTTGTTTTGGACTCTAATCCCATTGTTACGGTAAATTAAAGGCTTTGTACAAGGAAATAACTTTTATTCGATTTTAAAGGATTGCGTTTATTTGCGGGGTTTGTTTATTTTGTTTGTGGGTAGGAACAAATTGATTGAAGGATTGTTAGACTGGAACGATTTTTTATTAAAGCAAAAACCACTCTCGTTGTTTTAGCGTACCTTTTTAGAATTAGCATCATTTTTTTTAAATGACTAATCATTTGCTGCTGTAGTTTATCTCTTTATTTTGCCATGAATTATTAGCCGATTATTGCCGCTTGCACCAAGGAATTCAAGTCACGGAAGAAAATGTAATAGATATACATATAAACTTAAAGAGCAGCGATAGCTCAGTGGGGAGACCAATAGACTGTAATGCAGAGGGTCTCGGGTTCGAACCCACGTCGCGCACCTCTGACTTTCGGAAGTTATATGACTTTTCGAAATTATGTGCGTATTGATTGACAATTATCGCCTGCTCCGTGCCTCGGAGAGCACGTTAAGCCGTCGGTCCCGGGCTGCCATGAACATCTATGGCAGTCGTTATTGGGGAAGTCGACACAAAGATCCCACTGGGTCGAAGTGTCGCCGGTCTGTACTGACTGGCCCCCACACAAGATAAGATACATATAAATTTGTTTGGTTATAATTGTTTTATGTTTATGCGAATCTTACACATCGAAATTTAAGTAATAACTTTTACACTTATAATAACTTTTTACTTTCCATGCAGGTACAACCAAGTTAATATGACTGCTGAAATGCAAACAAAACACCGTTTAAGATAATATGTAGGTTAACAGTCTTGTTTTATTAATATCATGAAGGTTTATTAACCGCGATAAAATTCTTATGAAGTAGTTTAATTTCAATTTGTTGTAAAAGATACGTATCGGAATTTGAGTTTGCTTTACAAGGGTAAATCTAGGATGGCAGTTCTGTTTTATAAAATCAATAAGATATATCTGCGAGTATCTCTATCTATAATATAGGTACCTATATTTCTTTTTCCTTTAGTTTCAAATACTTGAAATATATCATAGTATGTATAAAAAGCCATCAACAAAGTCAGTAATATAATAATATGTAGGTAGCGAGTATAAAAGGGGCGTGATCACTGTTTTAATACTTACTACCTATATTTCTCTTTTTCTCTAGTTTCAGATACTCGAAATATATCATAGAGCACACGTATAAAAAGCGGTCAACAAAGTCAGTTCTGATAGACTGTCAGTTCAAAAAGGTCAACTGTAAGAAAATAAAATTATTGGTAACAGTGCCAACAGCTGTTCAACTACTAATCAAAAACGTTTGTTGCTTACTTTCATTTGTGGTTCGGTACGTACAAAATGGCTGTATTATTATTCCATACATCTGTTTTAGTTTTGATATTTGAACATAAAGTTAAACCTAAATAAATAAGTATGAAGGTGGAATTATATCTCCAAATGTGCGGCAAACCCTCGTCCTCGAACAAGTAACAATAAAACGCCTAGTACTCACAATACACCATTATATTTGGACAAAAGTTATTAATAGCAGTTTCGCAGCAATGCTATTATGCGCAGGCAATTTTCTGCATTCAAAAACTGTTAAATTAATTTTATGGAGTGCGAAAAATTGTTTCACAGGTGATAAAAATGTTGACTCCCAAAATTGCGTTATAAGCGAAAACGTCGAAAGTTTTCAGTGTACACCATTTCTGTTATGAGATTGGATTTTTAAGCATCAGCTGATTATATTGGTGAATGTGAAAAGCAGAACTTTTCATATCGATGTGTAATTACTCAGCATCGTTTATTCCAAATATGTCCAGAATTTCATTGCAAATTTCGAGCAATATATAAAATGAAAACTTCTGTCCCAGTAACCATTTCTCAATGTAAGAAGGATAAAGTCATAGTACACTACAATGATAGACTTCGTATATCTTCAAGAATACTATAAATAACGATAAAGCGATATTAAAACGCGACTTCGAAAATTCGGAGGTAAAAATCCTTGGGATGCAACTCGAGAGCTCTATGTGGGAGTCCAACGGTCCTTCTAGTCTATCATTGCTTTAAGTTGCAATAACAAAATATTAAATATTCATAAAGAACACGACAGGTCTAATAATAAGCAGTTACCGTACCTATTACATTTGGAATACCACTCGCATCTTACCGATGCAAAAAAGTGTATTTGCTTATGTTATTCTCCTATCAAACAATTTTCCAATAAATATGTTTTATTGTAAATTAATTTCTTGGCCGGTTGTTCTCTAGGGGATACTAGATACGCTTTTTATTGTCGGGATCCCGGCTATTGAAGGAATAATAAAGATAGCTAAGTAAATTATTCCAAATTACTACTTATGCTTTTTACTTCAGTCTTCTTCTTCTTCTCCCTAGCCTTTATTATTCCCAAGTCACTTGGGGTCGGCTTTTCTAGTCTAACCGGATTTAACTGGATATCAGTTTTTACACAGAGCAGCTGCCACCTGACCTCCGCTACCCGAAGGCTAACGATACCCTAAAGCTAGACTAGTGTCAGGGTATTATAGGGCACTGACTTCCCAATAACGACTGCCATAGATGTTCATGGCAGCCGGGACCGATGGCTTAACGTGCTCTTCGAGGCACGGAGCAGGTGATAATTGTCAATCAATACGCACATTATTTCGAAAAGTCATATAACTTCCGAAAGTCAGAGGTGCGTGACGTAGGTTCGAACCCGAGACCCTCTGCATTGCAGTCTGTTGGTCTCCCCACTGAGCTATCGTTGCTACGATGCTTTTCACTTTAGTGTCTGAGGAAAATAGGTATAATAGACAGATGAAATGACACCATAACGGTTTAGTTTTTTTTTAGAACTTTATTTATTACAGAACATTAACTAGAGCAAACTTTTATCAATACTTCGGTAAAATATTGCTACCTTCTTGGCACCGTGTTAGTTAACATGACTTCTATACATGAAATCTCGGATTTAACTTAGGAGTTGATTTCAAGGCCTTATGTCCGAACGAGAAAACTCTTATTTGGATTTTCTGTAAAAAAACCCACAGTAGCAGCATGAAAACTGAAAGTTTGACGTGGATGATAAAAAGCTTATCCTTTATTATATGGGACCTTAAACAGTTAGCGAAATATGGTTGTAATTATCAATAACACTATGAACTCTTGAACTGTGCCGAGACGACAATAACCATCCCCACATTCATAAATTCTTTATTTTTCTATTTTTGCAAACAAATCCCGCACTAGGAATAATTCCTTTGTCGCTTTAAAAACATTCAAACGACGAACACAAAGAACACTCAGACTCGTAACAGCCATTTGTGAATTACATCTTTTTTGATATGCGTGGGATTCGAACCCACTACACTCGCGCACGCGCAGTGGCAGTGGCAGGGCGATCACTTAAGCCACTAGGCCATCCTTGTGCAAATTCCTAAATAGCTGGTGAAATGTGTAGTACACGCTGCTTACCTCTTCGGCGATACAAACGTTCGAGGTACGTATTTTAGTCAAATTGTAGTGTATGTTCACTTAAAGTCATATCAGCATAATATCTTAAGCACTATCTCCCAATAACTGCACGTTCGCTGCACACCAGTCGACCGTCTCACACCACAAATTACTGGCAGTCGTGTTAACAGCACTTTGATGAGGTAATTACAGACCAATTACTCAGTAGACGGTAATTAAGGCGTCGGCTGCTGTTATCAATATTGCAGTAGCTAGCTTCAGATCATTTTGATTAAGTAGGGTTTAGACAGCTGCATCGTTCTCATTTATTTATGTATAAAGTTCAAGTAGAAGCACCAATCGCCTTGAGGGATACCATTGAACTGGCACGTAGAGGTCTCAAGCTTAAACCTAAAACACGCAGTTCTAACATTTCAAAATTATTTGTGTCTTCTTCTCCCTAGCCTGTATTATTCCCAAGTCACTTGGGCTCGGCTTTTCTAGTCAAACCGGATTTGACTGGATATCAAAGGAGAGGCTGTCGCCTAACCTCCACAACCCGAAGGCTAACGATATCTAGGCTAGACCAGTGTCAGGATACTATAGGGCACGGACTTCCCAATAACGACTGCCATTGATATTCATGGCAGCCGGGACCGACGGCTTAACGTGCTCTCCGAGGCACGGAGCAGGCAATAATTGTCAATCAATACGCACATAATTTCGAAAAGTCATATAACTTCTGAAATTCAGAGGTGTGCGATGTGGGTTCGAACCCGAGACCCTCTGCATTGCAGTCTGTTGGTCTCTCCACTGAGCTATCGCTGCTATTAGTTGTTATTTGTAAGTTATTTGTATATTTAATAATTAATCTCTCGTTTTATCAGTGAAGGGAGACTTTGAGACGATACCTACATGTCTGAGAGTTCTCCATTATATCTTCAAAGATATGTGAAGTCCGCCAACCCACATTGGGCATGCGGAGTAGACTTTGGCGTAACTCTTGCCACACTGAGAACAGGGGCCATACAGTGGTATAATTTTCATACAGGGCTGATATTATAATATATATAATTAGACTTTACTTAATGGAAATCTATTTTAATAATTAATATATGTGTTTAAAATACGTTTGCAAGAAAGAAAACCACTACGCACTCTCATGATGAAGCCATCGTCAAAGGAGTTCGGTATTAACTTATTCTATTGTAAAAGTTAAATCCGAGTTAATATGTAGTGGGTTCTTCTCTTCGCAATTGTTTAATTGTGTGTATGTTTAAGTTAATAATTTTCTTAAAGATATGTGAAGTCTGCCAACCCGCACTGGGCCAGCGTGGTGGACTATGGCCTAACACTTCCCACACTGAGAAGAGGCCGCACAGCAGTGGGACAGTTTAATACAGAGCTGATAGTTAATAGATTAAATTTGGATATAATATTCGTATAATATCTCAATAATTAATAATCTTTTGAAAAATATGAAACAAGCTTTATGACGCAGCTAAGCACCTTTAAATATAAAATTTAAAAAACCACCGATACATAATTAATTTGATACCCATATTGAGGGAGTTGTGAAAAAAGAAATGTAATTAGCCATTTTGTGGTGGCGGCCATCTTGGATTTGAAATTTATCATAGAGTATAGTATTCTACTAGTCAAACCCTTTCATTTAATACTCATATTGAGAGAGATGTGAAAAAATATGTAATCCGACATTTTGTGGCGGCAGCCATCTTGAACCAATTTTCATCAAACATAACTAAGAATACTCCCGACTAATTCACCTTTCAAACAAAAAAAACTAAATTGAAATCGGTTCATCCGTTCATGAGCTACGATGCCACAGACAGAAACACACACACACACACACAGACACGTCAAACTTATAACACCCCGTCGTTTTTGCGTCGGGTGTTAAAAAATCTATTTTAGATTAACTAAACATTTTCTGAGACTGATAAATGTGCATATTACTCTCCAGCCCAATAAATTACGTTGATTCTTTGTTCCAATTTTGCGTGTAAGAACACATTCATACTTTATCGTTATCTATTTTGTTCATGCTAAGAACATTTCAGAATGCAAAACAACTCGACGCTTAAGAGTCTCCAGGTATATTTCAATTTAGTGAGCTGTCAACAGTCCCTAAGTGACCCCTACTGGAAATAGGCGAAGTAGTGCCCGACTGAAATAGAAATAAACTGTGTCAAATATTATATGAATAGATATTATAACAGACAGCTATTCTCATCTTTCTTTATGTTCCAAAACGTACCGGACCATCACGTTGGTCTGGTAGAGTAATATTTTCTACTAGCTGTTTCACCCGCGTGGATTTTAACAGATAGGTTATATTTTTTGTCCACGGCTCCCTATTTTTCTTAAATAAATGTAGCACTACTGCTTATAACAACAGCTATCTGTCAGTGAAAGGCACGTCAAAATTGATCCAGCCGTTTCAGAGATTAGCCGGAACAAACAGACGGACAGAACGAAAGACAAAAATTTAAAAATAATATTTTTTTATGTAGGTAACGTATATACTTTTATATGCATTTAGTCAAAAGCTGTTATTTTGGCATTACAAAGAGTCACTTTAATTTTATTTATTTGTAAAGATAGGCTTTTCAATATTGATATTAGAATGACGGAAAATTGTTTGTTTGTTATAATCGATAAGCTCTAAAATTACTGTACCGATTTTAATTATTCTTTCAACATTTGAAATCTGCTTTATATATGCTTCGAATTTAAACATTCAAATATATTTTTATTTACTGTTACGTTCCAGCTTCATTTGTTAGATATAAATATTCAATGCACCATTTAAAAGAATTTCGAAATATACGATGTATTTTGTATATTAATATTGTTTTCTTTTTTGTATTTTTATTTTAGTTCGATAATATTTTTAACCGACTTCAAAAAAGGAGGATTTTCTCAATTCGACTGTTTTTTTTATGGACAATGATAATATTATCGGTGTCCATGACAAATCATATTATCTCTTTTACACCTACCTAAGCTAAAAGAGAGCGCTATACTTAAGTTTATAAGATTTCATAAGCAATTTTGTTCGTGGGGGACTTTACAAACATTCAAACAACGGACACAAAGAACATCCAGACTCGGAACAACCATTTGTGGATCACACAAAGTTTTATCCATAGTGGGATTCAAACCCGAGACGAGGCGACCACCTCAACCACACCATCCGTGCAGTCAGATACACAAGACGGGATCGATACCCAGTTTGGGCATAGTGTGTTTCTCTCCATAAATTCTCAGTTTTGGCATTATGCGCTATAAACTCATCAATAGGCTGTATGTCTGAGAATTTTACATAATGTTCTCGAAGATTTTTCACATAAGTCTGCCATCCCGCACTGAGCCAGCGTGGTGGAATATGGCCACATTCTTCTCACAGTGAGAAGAGGCCCGTGCCAAGCAGTTATGGGACTTAAACACAGTGATATAGGTGTAATACTGCCTACCCTTGCAGATATATAAGGAGACTATTGGACCAACTACGTTACGCTACGCATAGATGAACTAATTTCGTAGTCGTAAAACCTCTAATGAATCTCACCACCATCATTACCATGGGACTGCGTCCCCAAAATCAATTTAACAGTGACGTCACTCATTGTCAAACCCGTGGCGTGCAACTCATAAATGTGCTATAAATCGCCATGTGGCCACATTAAGCCTGATTACTCCATGACCTTGGAAAAGATTGATGATTTATACGAACAATAAATTACGGATGTAATTCGAAGGCCTTTCCTTTGTGACGATTTAGTGCCTGTGAGAATCGATAGCACTTAAAACGTAAAAAATGCTTGGTGGATTTTTTATTTATGGTATTATATTAATCGTGATTTGTGGAGCAAGCCCTAGAGTTTAGGGGGCGAAGGTATGAAATTACTTTAGGCAGAGTCTCTAACCCGGTTTAATGTTAGGATATATAATATAGATTAGTAGACCGACTCGGTAGAGCTGCGATAATACATGCGAAAAAGGTCTCAGATTGACTGGATCGGGCAAAGTGTTATTGGATTTTTTTGAGAGGAAATTATCAGTAGCAGTACGCTGTCTGTAACTCTACGCAGTAGAAGGCAGTAAACTAGCTCCATATTACATGGAGCCTAAAACCATAGTTGGTAAAATGATGATGCTGTCAATCTTTTCCTACCCTTCTTGGAATATAACAGTGAGAATATAATCCGTAAATATTAGTTCTGTGAATTAGGGTGTATCCAGATCTGGCGAATGCGCCACGAATGCGCCGCGAATGCGCTGCTCGCGTCCCACTCGCGATCTGCGTGCGTGCATTTCAAGATCGTGCGTCGTTCCTACGCCACCCACGCGCCACTCGCGCGCCTGCTACGCGCAGTGCGTGAACGGTGCAAGAGCTGCGCGTGAGCAAATTTACAACTGACATATATAGTAGAAAAATAACGGAACTGCATGCGAGTGAGCTGCACGCACGTTGTACGCGCGCCACAAGCGCTCACTATGCAAAGCTTGCGTGGGTTGCGCCAAAGAGCCGTACTAAACAATTGCAGTAACTGCACGCGTGCCGCACGCACACCGGTCGCGAGCGGTGTATTCGCCAGATCTGGATACACCCTTATGTAGAGCATTTCGTTGAACAAATGTAAGTAAACTTGTTAAACAAAATAAACTTTGACAAAAATGTATATTGTAATAACTCCAAACCTTTGCCCTCATACATCTGTATGAATTTGTAACTGTAAGCGATGATACCTTTACACAAGTTTCTTGAGCCCACGAAGTCACAAGCCAAGTGAATTATTGGCGAACAAAATTGTTGTATGTCTTACACATACAACAATTTTGGTCGCCAATAATTCACCGTCTTTGTCAACGAGTATGAATATTTACGGTGAATTTTGTGCGCACACAATCTTATGATGAGAGAAATGCGGATATGTGAGTATGAGAAAAATAATAATTGGATAATTGAGGATCTCGAGATTTTCTATAAACTTAAGTAAGTAGGGTATATTTATTATATAATATGTATTCCCTTCTATGTATAATATTGTATGTGAAAGCATTCGTGTTTTTTAGAAATAAAACTATGTTTTCTTTCTTTCTTTCTTTCTTTCTAGATATAGCTCTCAGTTTTAGTTTTGGTAGGTATGTGAGAGATGCAATGACTTGATTACCAAAATAGTATCGAAGTCAAAACAAATCTGACATTTTAAAGTATTTTTAAATACTGTATTAAATGTCCAACAAATGTAGGTGGAACAGTAAGTAAAATACATACCTGAATGTTGAAATTCGAGGCATGTTTATCCTGTACTGTATTTTTATTGAGTTCACTTAATAAACACAGCTATTTCAATAATAAAATAACGTTTAAATTTTAATAAATATTTGTCCTATGAGAGCAAACCTTTTTTTGTTCTACTTGGAAATAAAAACATGCTAAAGTATTTTTTTTTTATTCTGGCCTGTATCTACGTTTACTCCATAGTGTTAGCAATTATAGGTAGAATATAATTATTATATAGAAATATTTAGTTAAATGTAGCAATGTAGAAGCATTATTTGAATATGTTTAATTGTATCCTTTATTTTCTGTTGGCAACACTGATTTTTCTCGACTGCCCCACTATGCTTGATAGCATAAAACTAACGCGCGGAACTATAACGGGCAGTCGTGCGTTGTGTGGCGATCGGATAAGTTTGTGAAGTAGAAGTATATTAAGTGGCGGATATTGCATTGAATTAAATCAGGTATGCATATTGTGTAACTATGTAAACTATTAATATAAAATATAATTATGTTACAATAATATTAAAGGAAATAAATACTTGAGAACTGATTCTGGAGTTTCCTTACAATTCAGAAGTGGGATAGACGGGTCATTTTTTTTTAAAAGGCACTCGTTTATCCCAGCCCACGTGCAAATTTAACTTTTATGAACAAATAAAAGAAAATATATACATTTCGTTCAGAATTGGTTCTCAACATTTGACTTGTCACGCATTGTATGGGGTATTGCGATATAGTCGATTTCAATACAACAAAATCAAAAGGTATACAAACGGTTCATTGACATGACCATAGACATTTTAGTGATGTCCAAGTGTAGCATCAATTGTAAAACAATTAATTACTTATTTGAATTTAAAAAAGTTGATATCCGCTTTTGACCAAACAGAATATAGTATAGTATCGATACATACAGTAAAATAAAATGCAAGGTAGGTACATAATTTTACATTGTTAAAGAATAACCTAAGGGATAGGATTAGTAATTATTACTGACAGATTAATTTAAATTCCTCCAAATTATAGATATTTTGGCATCTGACAAATAACCTCACTTTTCGTCTAAGATTTTTTAAATCAAACGATTATTTATTAATCGAACGCCAAATGCTTTAAAAAATATTAAGGTATCGTGTGAAAACGTTGAAAATATGGATAATTGTTACTTATTCCATGTAGTGAGTAATTGTGATAAATTTACCAGATTTAACATCAATTTGGTTTGTTTATATTTCCGTCCTGATGGGTTGAAGGCAACTACGACACTCGTGTTTGTTTGTTTTTTCGTCTCGATTATGAGACTTACAGATAAGTGTGTTGGATGCTAGGTGGACTCGTTGTGTCGGCGTCGTAGTTTGGCTTGGCCAAGGCACTCCCTGGTAGCTAACAATTGGCAAGCGACGTATTTACTTGATAATGTACTGTGTACTTATGGATATGTAGTATTATTGCGGTTAATGAGGTTGAATTTGGCTGGGGCACTCCTCAGTATTTCTCCTCTCGGCACTGTTTATATCCAGCCAGAGCTACTCTCTGGGGATGTGTTATCAGGTGCAATCTGCTATATGTCCATCAAAAATGGTATTAGGAAGAGGAATGACTTGTTAATGCTTTTGCCCATATTGGTGCGCTATGTTTATATGCACTATACTGACATACAGATTGAAGGTATCATTATTAATATATTATTACTTTTATTTTCAATCGATACCTACAATATTAAAACACAATGAAACTATATACTATCTTAAAGATTAAAGCTTTCATGGATGAGCTGAATTCATGGTCAAGGTCAATATCATTTATTCATTTAGTTCACTAAGATAAGATAAAACTTTATTCATAGATAAAGTTAGCCTAGGTTTACAATGTTGTTCTGTTTTAATATATGTTCTAAATATGTGTGTACAGCATGTTTAAAACAGATACAATATAGTACAGTTAAACATATTTACACTATTAATATATTTGACTATATTAACTTCGAACATTAGCAAATTAATGTATAAATAAGAAGAAAAATATTCTGTTTAACTTCAACATATAAAATTGGCGGTAATCCGATAAAAATTCTTTAGCTCCCGTGCTAGTCAAATTGTGTTACGGCGAGGTAAGGATTCTCACTCTAGAAATACCAACTGTAAGTTAATTGAGTAAGGACAGTTTTGTAATATTGATTGTAATATTTAAGCGAACAAAACATGCACGATATCTACTAATGAGTTTGGTGTAAACAGGTTGCATATCTACAAATAACAGATCATTTTGAAGAACGATTGTTAAGCATAGTTAAACTATTTTAAAATAATGTAATTGATAAAATATAAAGTTTATGTCAATGCAGACATGATTTGGTATTTATATGAATTTTGTTTATGGTAATATATAATGTATTATATAAAAAATAAGCATTATATAAATAAACTATAATAAATTTGAATAGCTTTAATAGTTTTAATAGTTTTGTTAGCTTGAAAATTAGTAAAGGTCAATAAAATTACTAAGGCTACATTTAGGTTAGTTGCTAGGTTCAGGCAAAGGGTTGAGAAGAAACCTGCAAGACACGATATTTGAGCGCCTCACTTAACTTTATCATCTAAAGTTTTTAAATTTATATTTACGTTAGGACTCTTTACATTTGGCAGTGTAAAGTTTAGTAGTAAATTATTCGTCGTAAACCAGTCTAGGACTTGCGCGAGTAAATCTTTAACAGCACATAAATTCGGTGCTTTTCAGTCTACTTTAAAAATAAGGGATTTGTCATCCACGAATAAAACAATTTCACACAAATCCTGAAACCATATTGATTTGTATGAAATAAATCATTTACACTAAAGTGGCTCTTTAATTGCTGTAATATAATTTTCCCAAATACTTTACTGATTGAAATTAGCCTAAAATTATTGGGGTCGCTTTGGTATCCAATTTTAAATTAAGGTAGTATTTTACTACATTTAATTAAGTTAAGAAAAATGCCCATATTCATTAAAATGCCCCGTTGATTATAGCAGCTAGGTGTGGCGCTATATTGACAATAATATTTTCAACAAATTTTACTGAGATAGGAATCCCTGAATTTAGCAGATATTTTTAATTAAGTTACTTAAATACGTTTATTATATGATATGGATGTACACGTTCAAAACTGAATAGTATCTTACTCTTCTACGTTGTCGATAACCAAGTATTCTGCTCGAGCTGGGCAAGACCTTAGGGTACTAGTTGTATTTAAAGATATTTTTGCGAAGTAGTTATTAAAGGTGTCGACTATTTCCAAATTATTTGAAATTATGTTATTATTTTCCACAATACAAATTATTAATTATATACATAATATAAACACAATTCTATAAAACTAACTTATACCTATAATATTATAAAACAAATAAAAAAGAAGAAAACTAAAACCCTCTAATAGGCGTCATAGAATTCCTATTGTTATTATTTGTATTAAGTTCAAAGGTATTCATTGAAATTAAACTACTATATACGGATTTTATCGCGTTGTTTATTTAACACTCTATTACATAATTTAGAAACTGTTACACTACTATACTATACTATTAAACTTTGCTAATTTTAAGCTAATTGGATTGTTAGGGCTACCAAATCTATTTGTTTTTAAGTTTACACTTTCTCCGACGTTTCGGTTGCTTTTCAGCAGCCATGGTCACGGGGAGACTAAGATGGTAGTTGTCTCAATGTTCCAGTGTAGTTATTTCAAAGTACCCGAACATAATTTAGTTATTGGTGTTCCATTCGCGTAAACAGAAGACAATATTTATTCAAAGGTATTATCACGCACCTTGCTGCGTCCTGTTTCATTGTTATTAATATTCCAAGTAGTTTTGATTTTATTACTGGAATTTCGTATTTTAGTTTTTAGATAAAGGGACTTGGCAGTGGCACAAATCATTTTAAATAATTTTTAACATATTGAATAAAATTAGGATCAAAATTGAATGTTTTTCATATCATATAATTCATATAATTTAGATCACAAAACATAATCTTATTATTCTTAGTAAAGGTCTTACATTTAATAATATTTTTATATTCTAAAGTAATTATGTTAAGTAAACGACTTATATACTTCGTCTGAGAAAGGATATCCTTCCATATTGAGAACCTTGACACTTACTTTATTATTAAATTTCTTTAAGCGATTAGAGGTCATTGGTCTACATGTGATCTTATTCTCTTTAAGCATTGTATTTACAGAAAAATCTACCCTTTGACCACAATGGTCAGATGTCGGTTCACTTAATATGGCCCGGCCGTATTTAGAAATTGAGTCACAAAATACATTATCTAAGCAGATAGCAGAATGTGATATAATCCTGGTTGGTTCCAAAAATAGATACTTTAATTAAATGACTCTAATGAACTAATTAGTTTCACAGAAAGAGCTGACTGCTCAAGGAAATTAATATTAAAATCACCACATACTACTATATTACTATATTCTTTGAGTTTTAGTAATTAAAACTCAAACGATTTAAAATATCCTGTACTACTGTTTCGAATACACTAAAGTCACTCTGCGGTGGACAGTACACACAAACTATGGTATGTTGCTCTTGTTCCACACAGGATAATTCATCAGTACGATAGAAAGATTTACTATATCTTTAAGTTCTTTACGTTTTACATCATTACATAAATATATTATAGAGCCACCATATATAGAATTCTCTTAAAAATGCACTTACAATTGAATAATACTCATTATAAATTTTAATTGAATACTTTTTAACCAATGTTCCGTTATGCAACATACTTGAATATTATGTTTAAAAATAAATCTAATTCTAACTCCTTGCCGGATAGACCCTGAATATTTTAATGAATTAGTTTAATACTGTGTATGCCTGTCCTTTGTCTCGTTTAACAGTTTAAACTTCTAGATGTATCACTAAGATTTGTAGTAATAATACTACTGTTCTATAACCTTCACTACTCTACTGGTAACTGGGTCCCTGCATAATATATTAAATGCTAATAGTTTAGCAAGTTGCTTTTTATAAAAATAAGGTAGAAACAATGTATATTTAGTCAATAAAAATCTACTAATAAACTTGTTAGTGTCGAAGAATGAAATAAAATTGTTATAACAAATACAACTTTAATGAAGTAAATTAAGTTTTTCAATATTCCTATTTTTGTTCTTTTGTTAATACATAGGACTATGGTAATGCACACAGAATAAAGTTACACCTTACCTTATAATGTAATGATTATACTTCTGTTAAATAGATTGCATCTTTTTTAGTGACAGATAGGCTGTCACCATAAAGAAATGACTGTTGACTGAGCGTTTAATGTAGTCGTTTTTAACTTCTACTGAAACCTACAGGTGTGGGTTACAAAGATGTATTCATGTTTTCAGACCAAATAGGTGTTTGGTCTCAAGGCATGAATGTGTTTTTGTTATTGTTATCAACCAAATAAGACACAGGCATAACTTCATGATCAGGGGAGGAGATGGTATCACTGTTGACTGACTCCAAATCACAAACAGCTGACAGGTTTCAGCGGTAATATTAAAGTTAACCTATTGAGTCTCAGTGACATACTGGTGGCATGACTCGATATATTTTATTACGTCTGGTATACCTGACAGATTAACTGTGATAAATATTTAATTAATGAATTTAAACTGCCGATCATTCCTTAATTTTCAGATTAATGGATGAGTCTGATGATAAGTAACCGCGATAATGAAAGCGGAAAAGGGTAGACTTCAAAACAAATACAGAGTGAGGGAGTGGAAGGGAGCCGGCGAGAGAGGCAAATCTACAAACACTCTTTTAATCGTAAGTCACAAAGTCCGAGGAGGGAGGTGTTGCGACAACGTGGATAACACGGGGAGTCGTAACATCAAAACTCGGCATAATAATAAAAGTCCGAGGAGGGAGGTGTTGCGACAACGTGGATAACACGGGGAGTCGTAACATCAAAACTCGGCATAATAATAAAAGTCCGAGGAGGGAGGTGTCGCGACAACGTGGATAACACGGGCAGTCGCGACATCAAAACTCGGCACCGTTAAATAAACTAAGTCAATTAATTAATAACCGCGTCTCGACAGTTTTAGATGTATTAAGTAATGTTAAAGGCGCATCGACCTCGCTATGAGAATATTGTATCAATAGATAAACTAAAACCATGTTTGGTATACGATAGAAATCATGATTCTAGTTAAGTAAATTCAGAGAAAGAATGTGATGATATTTCTAAAATAATGAATTGATAACATAATAGTTGTAACAGTGATTCTCACTGGTTGTTTTCAATAATTATATAATATTTCAGTGATTTAAAATAAATGTATGAATGCCATACATATTATGTAAAACAATTATAATAGCATTTTCTGCATGGCACCCAAAATATACAATAAAGTACCAAATAAATTTAAGGACCTTAATGTTAACGTATTTAAACGTAATTTAAGAAATTTATTATTTATTGCGTATTAAATGTTACTATAATATTAATGATCTCCTATGTGATAATCTTATATAATTTGTTTTCTTTGTTTTAATAATCGTCTATCATGATCTAATTTAATTTGGCATGTTCTTAATTATTGACTTATCTATTACTATTCTATTATTGGAAATGAATTATTAATTAATTAATTTTTATATTTATTGTACGGATTTGAACTAACCTATTTATAATATATCTCACTTCATTGTTAAGAGACGCTTAATTGACATGTTAATTATAATATTAGATCCAGCATAATTTTAAAATTCTTATTAAGCATATACATTTGCATGTCTGACAAGACAGAGCATGTTGAGACAAAAAATACCTATCTGTAACACCTGATCGTACACATGTTGAGTCAAATAAATTTATCTTTAATAATAAGTTATAAATGTGTATGTGTATTGATAAAAATAAGCATTGTCTCTATGTAACAGGATATACATAATAATTTCTTAAGAAGTACATAAATGAAATACATTAAATTATACTTATTACGAATATAAACGACGGTACTTCAAGCGATTCATGGCCACAATTTTGTGCACGAATCGCTTGACCTGTTGTTGTTAAACATAATCTAAAGCGAAGGGTCTCGCTTTAACATCAGGATGGCCGAGCTGTTAGCAATTATAGGTAGAATATAATTATTATATAGAAATATTTAGTTAAATGTAGCAATGTAGAAGCATTATTTGAATATGTTTAATTGTATCCTTTATTTTCTGTTGGCAACACTGATTTTTCTCGACTGCCCCACTATGCTTGATAGCATAAAACTAACGCGCGGAACTATAACGGGCAGTCGTGCGTTGTGTGGCGATCGGATAAGTTTGTGAAGTAGAAGTATATTAAGTGGCGGATATTGCATTGAATTAAATCAGGTATGCATATTGTGTAACTATGTAAACTATTAATATAAAATATAATTATGTTACAATAATATTAAAGGAAATAAATACTTGAGAACTGATTCTGGAGTTTCCTTACAATAGGTATTCGCAATTTGAATTATTACATGTTTCGAACACGAAACTTTCCTACTCACTACAGTACAAGTCCCATTTCCATAATATTCCTCGGTTACTATTCAAAACGTGCACAACGAAATAGGTTAATAAGCACCTACCAGATGACAAATTTGACGAAATCTAAATGTGTTCTACACTACACAATTTCTGTAAATAGAACATAACAAAATAGAGTACTAATAATATAAACAGTTTACAGAAAGATTAAATTCGACTAAGTTCTGTTTATTTTTGATTACATAAATGTTACACATTCAAAAACAGGTTTTACATATTTACCACCTATCCGAAAATTGAAAATGAATTTTATTTGTTAAATAAACCGCCTAATACCGAAAGTAGTTTAATTTGAATGTGTAATTTGGGTAAATAGCTTATTTCGTTTCTATTTTTTTTTATAATAAAAAATAAATGATTTCGGTTTGTTGCCGCTATCGTCTCTCTATACTCAATATTAAATAATATAAGTAAGTTTGTGTAGAAAAAAGGAATTATGACTAGCTTTTTACTGTGGTTTCGCTCGCGTAAATGTACGTTAGATGATGTTAATAACATACTTCATTGTTTAACTAGATGTGCCCGCGGTTTCGCCCTCCTGTATGATTACTGCGCCACCCCTGTGGGTCATGGCGTGATGTCATATAGCGTATAACCTTTCTCGATAAATAAGCTATCTATCAGTAAAATAATTTATCAAATCGAATCAGTAGTTCCTGAGATTACCGCGTTCAACCAAACAAACAAACTCTTCAGCTTAATAATTTTGTATAGATAAAGTATAGCTTATATTACTTGGTGATAATATATCTTTCTAAAGGTCAAAGATTTTTAAAATCGCCTGTTTAGTTTTTGAGTTAAATCCTTACAAACTAACGAACAAAAAATTGTATGTTTCCTTTATAATATTGGTATAGACAACAAATGAAGTGAATACGAAATATAAACGTGATTAAAGTAGACTTGCAATCAGTTATAGTCTAATGCTAAAATAATAAACATAATAAAAGCTTTTTAGCAATGTACATACCTACGTATATTCAACAAGTATTAAAAACACAATCACATGAATGCCAGTATGAAAATATTTTTTATAACATACAATAATCCTTTGATATAAAATGTTAAATAATCCGAATGATTGTTGAAACTTTTATTTGCTATGAATTATATGCCTTTATACAGGGTATCCGGTAGTTGATGCATAACCTTGAAATGTCTTATAGTAGAACTGAAGGCCGTTCAGAAAAATGAAACAAAAAAATATATGTATTAAAAAGTGCAAGCTATATTAGCATAGCATATTTTTGACTGTCTATCTATTAGCATAATTAGTGTTTAATTGGATTTCATTCATTTATGGTCGTAGAATACAAGAAAGTTATACATGGTAATTTAAAAAAAAGACATATCTCAGGTAGTAGTTAGGATAGATATTCTTCATATTTTTTTTCTGAACGGCCATCAGTTCCACTATAAGACATTTCCAGGTTATCCATTAATTACCGGACACCCTGTATAACATTGCAACATCTTTATACACCATGTTTTATGCAAATATAGTTGTATTATTTTCAAAGCATTCTTCTTTTGCAAGAGATAATATTATATGTGTATTAAATAGTCAATTATAATTTTTCAACTATAAATATACTACATCTGGTATATTTATAGTTGCAAAATGACTACACAAACCAATGGCCCAATAGCAGGTGAATTACAACTTTATTTCGCCTTATTCAGTTTTAGGTACCACGATAAACTATCGACCCTTTGACCGAGCACAGTTTCAAACTTTTTGCTACTACTGAAATTAATTTGACAGGCAATACCACTTTCCAACCTTGGGTTTGAGACGTCGTGCATAGCAGTCTTTGCTGACTGCCATAAAGGCAACCAAGAAGCAACGACAAATTTTAAACTCTTTGATCTCTTTTCTTATTGTCGTCCTTAGCAGATAATAAGAAAATCATTTTAAAAGCATCTATTTGGTAATTCAGCATCCAAAACAACAAAAATATTATAATAATTCAAGACATCGGAATGTTGATATTAAAGTCGTAACAGATACACAATCAATATCAGCTTCTATTTCTCCTTTCAAATCCAACTTGAAACCTATCTCAAACACTAAGGAAATAAATAAGGAACAACAAACGCCGGGCATTCCGGACGTGTAAGTAAAATATCCCTTCCTGACCCGAACGAAAGTTACAAGGTAAACAATGACTCCTTAGAGTTTTGGGCTTAAACGCTTCTACGTACAGTGAATACAGAGAAGAATAATATTTGTTGGGTAGTAAGAGATTTGTAGTTTGTTTTGCGTTTGAGTGTACTATTTGTGGGAACTTAACTTGTAGGAATAGGTGCGAAGGATGATAGTGATAAGTCTGTTAGACATTTTAATGGTGAGTTGTTTGTTTGGTGTTCTATGGTATTATGTTAAATTTGACAAGTCAAGTTGAAGAAATATAGTTTAGGATATCTGCAGAAGCTACCGTTAAAGAAAGTAACGATTAACTTTCTAAATGGGAGGAAAAATGTGACGTTACTTGAGATGAAAGTACTTTAAAAGGACGTTACAACGATTTGTTTTTGAAAACACATTTTTGGTTCTGTCTTCTGAAATAGTTTAAAAAAACTGCTGTTGCCAACGAAGATAAGACAATTTTCATCTTCTGTAAAGTGCTATCAATCTTTATAAGATGCAGGGATCTCTAGGATAGATTGTAACTGTGGGATGTCGAAAATTTGTCATGCCAAGGGGAAGCATACATATACACCTTATAAAAAAATGCATGCGTTGAATATTAAATTCATTAACATTACGAGCAAACACATCGTATAACCCATTATATAAGCCTAGCACACAGCAACACGAACACCTGAGGGAGACAATCTATACACACACGTATACATTGCTGGCCGTATACACCTCTCTATAACACACGATATCAGTCGATGCACGTTACTCCATTGTCTATTAGCTACGAGACGGTAAGTAATGAATATTGAAACTGCATTAACTAAGCTCAGGGGGAATGTGCGAAATCAATTCGTAAATGCTGGAAATTGATTTGATGTGGGAATTAATAAACTATAGTTTGAACACATTGAAACAGATGGCGCTGTGCTAAAAGTATTAAATATAAAAATACAAATACTTCACAAATTTTGTAAAGTTGAGAATCCTAACTAATATTATAAATGCGAATGTGAGTTTATGTTAGGTACGCTTTCAGGCCCTAACTATGCGATCAATCATCATTATTTTGCAAACACGCTGTCAGGGATACAGCAAAGAACATAACGTATCTTACATTCAGAAAAAGTACTGTTGCCGAGGAATAGGAATTTATTGACTAAATCTAAATTAAAGCGAGCGTTGCGGCGGAAAAATCTAGTATAGTCAATAAAGTGATAAATTAAATTATGGATATCGTATATCAAACTTGCAGTTAGAAATAAGTGCTTAAGAAAACGAAATTTTTCAAATGATTTTTTTAAAGTTTAGAGCCATATATATTTTCATTCAATTCATGTATCTTTTTAATGTCACCAAGATGATGCGCAGGTAAGTAAGTACATGGGACTGTAGATAAAACCCATTTACATTCATAATTAACATGTACATCTACATATTATTATTTTTTGATGGATTACAATGAATGATTTATCTTCTATCTATAGCACTATTGAGTCTACAATTGTTTTTTTATCAAAGGCCATTTACCTTTTGGTCAAAATTGGTTTCATTTTTTGCTTTAAATTTATTCTTAATATTCAATCGCAATGCTTTGATAGTCAACTATTTATCATATTCTACATAAGCATGTACAGTTACCGACATAAGCTGCTGAGCATTTGTAAGATTTTTCCATCGTTCAACGTAACCATTGTTTAATGGTCGTTAATAATTATAAAGTTAAAATTTATAAACTAAGGTTACAAATGAATTCAATGTTTAGCTATTGATGACTCTGACTGTACAAGTCATTAAACAGTATATTTTTTAGGATATTACGTAAGACTTTGGCGTAGGTGACGAATCTGTAGCAAAACCTTTATAATTGAATTATTTTTAGGATCCTATAAATATTTTAAATTATACATTCCTAAATATAAGATCACCAACAAGTGTATATATTATACAATATTTATGAAATGTAAAAACGAATAGAAAAACAATGTTAAATAACCTTTTACTTATTTTCTTAAGTTTGTATTGATGTTAGACTAAAAGTTCTCGTCTACATTACGCTTAATTTTCTTCACTTGTTCGTTGCTTTAATGGTTAGATAATAGTTTAATGGCTTCGCTTAAGTCTTTATTTAGAAGACTGAACGACAATCTAGACTTAATTATCTATCTATATTACCGCTGGCTTTTATGTTTGTTGTTTTTGTTTTATCGTATAACCCATGATTAAGCAATGGTTGCCCGATAATCTTTCAGAATTGTCTAGATACTATTAAATGCTAATAGATTTTTGTAAAAGCATCAGCTTATTGTTAGTAAGTATAATTTTACAGCTAAGCTAAATGCTTGCTTTCGATGTGGTTTCTCGTTGGTAGTGTAATGGATGGAGATTGCAGCCACTACATCTTGATTGCAAGTACAATGTCTTAAACCAAGAGGCTACTGCCACGCCACTCCATTTAACATATTGATGATATTTTTTGGTGAAAAAGCATACCTAATTAAAAGATATTGTAGATTGTTGATACGATCAGCAATATCTACCAAAACTATGTTTTCATATGACAATAATAATTAAAAGAAAGTTTATTTAATCCCAGTTTATAATACAGGCAAATATTTAAGAGTTTACATTCTTAAATACTTTTACAAATTTATTCAAAGATCATCTAATTATGATCATTGAACATTGATTTGAACTTATCACAAGAGCTCTTTTAAATTCAAATGACTACATAACAGTTACGTCGGCCATTTTGTCCGCCATAATAGCTTCATCGCCGCCCTGCGACATATGATGCTTTTAAGTCATTATTTTTAACGAACGTTCCATATCACCTTACTGTCACGTAAAATATATTTTACCTGCGACGCGAATTTGATAGCTACGTTAAAATTATAGATTTTATTTGCTTTGAGATTTGGGAATTGGAGAAAATAATGTTTTTATATCTGAATTTTGAAAACATAATAGTGATTCGTTAATTTTAAGTCATATTCATGTCTGTCATATTGTCGGCCAAGTTTCGGTTACTTTAGAATTATGATTTCAATTATTAAGCACTCTGTACATCTACTCCTTGGTGATTTAAACTTTTTATTACATACATTTGATAATCATGTAGATTTATTTGTATGTTTACGCAATGGCCTCGATGGCGTAGTGGTTAGTGTAACCGACTGCTACGCCTGAGGTCACGGGTTCGACTCCCACACAAATCAAACATTTGTGTGCATGAACATGGATGTTTGTCTTGATCTGGGTGTTTATATGTATAATAAGTATGTATTTCCAACAAAAAAAGTATATATGTATGTTTATCCATTGTCTAGTACCCATAGTACAAGCTCTGCTTAGTTTGGGCTAGATGGTGTTGTGTGTATGTGGTAGAATAGTTATTATTATTATTATTATTATTATTTATTATATACCAATGATATCAAAGCACCTAGACTGGCGTACTCGTGCGTAGTCTAATTTATCAACAAAGTAACTGAACAGAGTAATACTGTTTAAATCATGTTTTACTGTCCTTGGTCACTTGGAAGCATTTCCAGTATTTTTTCTGTGTAGTCAAAGCCAAAAATAAAAATCATTTATTTATTTAGGTCAAAAAGTAACACTTATGAACGTAAAAATATATAGGTTAGTGAGTTTACTAAGTTACTGAAGCTACTTTTAGGTTAGTTGCTAGGTCGGGCACGCCACGATTGTGGCGGTAAGTCCCGTGTTTGAGAAGTGGCTGGAGAGGCGCCATGGTACCCTCACCTTCCGGCTAATACAGGTAATGACTGGCCATGGTTGTTTTGGCCAGTTCCTGTGTCGTATAGGCCGGCAAGAGACGCCCGGTTGTCACCACTGTGGCAACACGTTGTTGTGGACTCGGCGCTGCATGCTTTGGCGGATTGCCCCGCCGGGGCATCACAGCGCCGTGAGTTGATCGCGGCAGTCGGATTAGTTGCCCTCTCGATCTCGTCCGTAGTTCAGTGTATGGTCCGGAGAGAGAGGTTTTGGAACGCCGTCGCCTCCTTCTGTGAGGAAGTGATTTCCATCAAGGAGGTGGCGGAGCGGGAGAGGGAGCGTATAAACCCTCTCACCAACCGCAGAGCCGGGCGCCGGAGGGCGCGAGATGACTTCCAGCCACCCTGAAGTTTGAACTGGGGGTGGTGAGCTTCGTGGGCCTGCCCGCCATCCGATCAGCACCAGGTCCGAGAGGCAGCGTGCGTGTTCCCACGCGCGTCTCTGTGTTGAGTCCGTCTCCCCTCTGGGGTAGGACAGTAGGATCTCTTCGTGTTGTGGCCTGTCGTTTCATACGGCGAGCCGAAACCTTGGCAGGATTGCGACCACATGAGCAAGTGATTCGTGCGGCCCCGTCGATAGCGGTTTTGTCGAGGAACACCGTGGTAGGTTTAATCGGTATTCCGGGAGGTCCATTACTATCATCTATTCCATCTTATTTTTACTCCTGAGAGTCCTTCGCCCGCCCTCGCGGAGGGATATACGTCAGTACATTCCACAAATAAAAAAAGAAAATTTAGTTGCTAGGTTCAGGCAAAGGGTTATGAGAAGAAACCTGCAAGAAACTCACGGCCACTCTTTTAAATCGCCAATTAAATATAATTTCACTATTTTACAACTCATATCAACAAGGTATTAAATAATTTGGATTTAGTTATATTTTTAATATAAATCTAAAATAGGCAGTAGGATGGCAAGATGGCGCATTCATTTACACTTTGTGAAATTGTGACAGTGCAACTGGTAGGGGATTTATTTTTTTCAATAATAATCAAAATAAGATGTTTTTTAACAAAACGCATGGTCCACATCTTAATATAATTATATTAATATATATATTGTTGGCGCCGTTTCCGAACGCATCAACTGTCAGGCGGTGGTGTGGTGCCGCGACCAATGACTGCGCGTGAAAATGGCGCGATCGTGCTTTGACCAATCGTAGCCGTCCGCGGGCCGGCTGCCCACGCGACGCTAAGACTCGGCCGCCATTACCGTTTCTGTTTTCCAATAATTCTCAACAGCCACAAACGAAACTCTCTTAAGTTATTACGAGTATACCTTGTGTTCACTAATTTATTAACCGTATAATTGTAACCTGTTTCCATCATTATAATTTAAAGGTTAAAATCAAAGTCTATTATTAAGTTTTGTTCCCTAACTGAACATATATATATATATATATAGTTTCCAATTTTATATTCAAGCAAAACCGCAAAAACATTAATGATAATTTTCAAATTATATTTGATCATATGTATATATATTAACGTTCAAAATGTTGTTACTCATTCACTAGAAAGTTTCTTAGAAAGTTTCAGTAGTTTCTTAGATGATCCAGGTTTGAAGTAGAAATATGTTTTTATAGAATCTGGTAAAGGAATTTTCAGTTCAAAGCCGAACTCAGGCAAAGTGTTATTTACTTTTAAGAAATTCCAACACTTTTACCCGCTAGCTGCAATACACTCAAACTCTGTTACATGGAATCTGAGCGTGTCATTGAAAATAAATGCATAAACCATAGAATAAATTGATATAATATTATTTATAGATACAATACAATAAAGCAAAAGATGCATAGCGAGAAGTTTGCGAGGCTTCTTCTTCTATGATAATTTTATTTATAAACAAGTTTATAATTTATGAGTGCACAGATTGCATGATGTTTGAAGTGGTCGTCTCGTCGTTGCCACTGTGTCGAGTGTTTTGGGTTCGATCTCCACACGGGACAAAAATTTGTATAATGCACAAATAATTATTTATTTGACTGTAAAGTCCTCGCGATACAGGAATTAAACGTAGAGCGGGCAATGTCAAATAAAATAGATTTATATGCAAAATACGATTAAACAATTTTACTCTAATGCGTTTGACATGAAAACCGATAATAGTGGACTAAAGATCCAATAAAAAGGGCGACCTGTGACCACTCTTTTGACAAAGGAAATAATATAACGTGCGATTGACGCAAGGTTGACATGTGTCCAGTCATTTCCGGATAAGGACAGTACAATCCCATATCTCACTTCCTGTGGAAAAGAAAGAAAGGTAAATTTGTTTGTACCTAATTTGAGTACACGTGACTTACCTTTTCAATGTCTCTGTCGACCTTTAAGTAAGAGTAATGTTTTATATTGTTACATTTACGATGTATATTAATGTAAAACACTTTTCAGTGGAAGAGCCCGCCGTTAATAAATATTTTGAGTGAGTAAACCGTCGTAGTTCACATGCCATGCCTTTCTGGTTTAAATATCCATCGGGTAAATAATAATTTGAACTAATGACTTTTATGCCATAATAAAGAACAAGACCGCATCCTTGTTAAGCAGAATTAGATGTAGCAACAACAACATTCTGCAAACATTGTCATGTAAATTTTTGTCGGAGTCTTGGAGTGTCAACCAGATGTATATTACTAACCCTAATTGGAAGTCTTACTAACAAATGGATCTCTGCTATCTTTAAATAAAACAAAAAATTATAATAATAATTGACGAAGTGGTTTAAATAGTCATCACTCGATACCATGTTGTGCATACATGCTTATATTACAAAAAATTGTGTGATCACCTCTTAAGCTTTTAATTTAGCTTTGCCAGGTTTGTAAATTATTTCAAAGTTGCTGTAATAAATTACATTTTAACATATTTATCAAGCCGTAAGAAATAGCAGATACAGGCTAGGTGCCTCAATCTCGATAGCTGCAGAAATCTTTGCACGGTGCCTATGTATCGTAGGGTGTATTAAAAGCCAAGATGTAGGTTATTACATAAATATACTAATACAATGAGAGTGAGAGTTATACACTCACACTTTTATCATACCATCATTGATCATACCTGGCCTTTCACCAATATACTGTCAAAATATCATCAATGTATGCTCAGAACACAAAATACACTAGCTTGCTAGTGGCGGATACTCTCTGCATATCATATTCTATGCAATACAAGCTTGATAGTAACACACTGCACTGGCAATACTTGTATAATACATATATTGTTGAACCGATGGCTGCCTAAACTGTGCTCGCCGCAAATTATTGCTGTAGAGACAATAGAATAGAAACTTAGAGAATAAGAATGCTACAAGACTGTACCTATTACACATCTAACTATTAGTACAAGCCAGTCATGTATCTTACTTTCTAAATCCATTAAAATACCTTCAAAAACCATTTTAAGTATTCATTTCACATGTACCTTTATCTTCATAGAACATGAGAAGAACGGATAGGTAAAATAAAAGGTATTACAGATGATAGCGGACCTTGAACCCTGGATATACGACTCGGACCCGATAGGGCTATTTCATCTACATAACAAAAAGGTTCTCACTCACTTACGTTAGGGTGACCATAAAATATATCCATTTTATTGCAAGTCTAGAACCATGACTAGTAATAGGCCAATAGGGCTTCTATTACGTACCCGATATTACCCAGTAGTACGTAACCTAATCCATAACTGGTGAAATGTGCCTGTGACCTTTGCCTAAATCTTCGGAAATATAGGCTAATATTACACACGAAGAATTTTAAACATAATCTATATATTAATACGTGAAGCAAAAACGTTGTACCCCTTTTTACAAAAATTGCGCTGACGGAATGAAATTTGGCACAGTTAAAGTTTATATCGAGAAGGAGGGGCGAATCCTAATATTTTTATAAAATATGCATTAGAAATACATTAAATTAATCAAAAAACACTATACGCACACAACCATAGACTTAGAATATTTTCGCTACGCACACAACCATGCATTTGACACACGCAGTCGAATCGCGTTCGTAGTATTTCGCCATTGTTCGTCTGACGTCGTACAATTCTTCGTAACTATGGTTACATATATCAATATAATAATTTGTTTGACAAAGATATGTAAAAAAACCTGTATATATCGAAATCTAAATGTAATGTTATAAGTACTGTTCTAGACAGTAAAACCGTAATAACTATCTAACTTAAAATTTAAATAAATTATGGTTGAATTTCGACCACAAGGCGACCGCTAGTATTATAAAATATAATATTTATATTTTTACGATAAAGTTCTATGGATAGTCAAAAAGTCCGATCACTATAGAAATAAGTTTCGACTACTTTTCAGCAGCCATTGCTACCTAGAATAGGTACCTAGATGAACACCACTACCTGATGGTATTCATCTCAATATTAAAGTGTTTAATTCCAACATTTTGTTTAGCTTAAAATGTATTCAACTAGTAATTTTTGAAAATCATTTTATGCAACGTTCGTATTCTAATCAATTTGTTAAATTGGATTTAGTTCACGTATTGCTAGCAATGCGGCGCGCGCTCGCAAATCAATCATTATCAAATCACGTCATCCAATAATTTCAAATCATATATTTTGGTTAAGTATCGGTTGAATAAATTTCTATTACTTATTATATCATATCATACTAGTCATTACAAGCGGAATAAATTAACAGAGATACAAATTCTGATATGGATTTGATGACTCAGTGTATCTTCTCACAAGCATTTGTCTGAATCTATTAGCTAACATAAATGTTGCTTCAGTTAAAAAGAAAAAAAGTTTAGTTAAAAGACTTTTGTGTTCATTTTGTCTTCAAATGTCCATACAAATTAAAATGCATGGTGGCCCTACCCACACTAAACATAATAAAGTTAACTTTATGTAGTGGTTGTTTTATTGAACGTTAAATCGTATATAGCTGATAAGGACCCTTAAATGGCCTGTGAATATTTGTTGGTGATTGGCGTTATAGCCCTTAAGTAACCTGATTAATGCATAACATTAAATATAACAAATAACCGTTGGAATTGTAATGGTTATTCGTTGACTAAGCGGCTGTTTCCTTTACTTTTATCACAAGAATTTTCTGTTACTTTTATTTGTATTTTTATTTGCATGCTGTGTTGTGGGGCCAGTCATACACGATCGTGAGTTACGGAGTTCGATTTCCGGATCAAACAAAGAATTGTTTGGCTTTTGTGTTACTGAGTGTGAGTTGATACTCTTAAAAACTCACAGTCTTTTAAGACTACGTATTCTGTGATCAGAAGACGTAGTCTTAAAATCCTGAGAGACTTAAACAAAAACTAGACTGTCAGGGTACAGTCTGCCAAAAATGTGGTCTACCACCCTACAGTTAAAGGTCTTTTGAACGTCATGAAACAAGAAGGTCGATTTCCCTTTGCAATAATATTATGACAGTGACCATTGCTCTCTTTATCATGTATTATACTAACGTCATGCCATGTGTCAAGCCAGAAAAGTCAACCTTAGCGATAATTAGATCTTACAGAAACTTTTGTCAAAACTGGTAGACTCTTGGCCGACTGGACTTCCTCAATCCAGCTGCCCTAGTTTACTTGAAATTCCAGCTTTAATTGGAGATGCCACTGCTAATTTTCCATCAAAATTAGCACAGCGGTTTTTATGACAACGTAATAACCGAACAGAGCTACTTTCACATATTTATAACATTAAGCATGGATTTTTCCTTATCCAAATTACAATACTAACAATATAACAATATGTTTATTGCCAATATCTCATGCAGATCAAAACAATGTCATAACTAGTCTACTCATAACACTGACAAAATTATACAGTCCAAATAAACCTCTAACGTCACACGAATAACAGCCATTTTGTTATCAATAAAAGAATGTCAAATCCCGAGGTTATGCCCGTGATAACTCTCGCTCCATTAAGCTTAAAGCATAAGCTAAGTTACTTTACTTCTGCAGAACTTGCCAAGAAAAATTGCACCTTATGTACATCGAAATAAGACTGATGATTTGGATCGTTATGTCGGATGAATATTTATTCTGTTCCGAGAATATACATTTTTTATGACATGTTTTTATAATCTTGCCAATTTTACGACGCTACTGAATGTGGAGTAGGTTATCGGAGTCTGCTGACGATTCTGCCATTCGATGTGTATACAACTTTTTCTTATGAGAATGATTCTGTTCAATGTGAAACGCCTACCGCAGAATTATTTTTTACTTCTAATATAAAAAGAAAAACATAACGATTGCGGTGATCTTTGGATATTAGTCAATCACGCGTAAAAATGGTCTGGATGACGATAGACCATGATCTGAAAAAGTATCCAGTTGGATACTTTCATCCCTATATACGTTTCCATGGAAATCGCGCGGATGAAGCTGCTTCTAGACACTATTATCATAATAATATAACTATATACATAGTCTTACACCTAAATCCTCGATTGTATAGGCAGAGATGAATTACATTCACATTTTACCAGCTATATTTATTTTAGATCACCTATAGTAGAAGGTATACTTTTTGCTATCTGCCGAACATATTTTAGACTGCGTGCTGCTTTTAGAAGTGCCCTGGCAGAAAAACTCATTAACACTTTGTCCTCATGCAAAGAAATGGCATTTATTACCGCTGCGTTACTAAGTACTTAATTAAATTCTTATAATTATGTGAGGAATTATTTTAAGATTAGCCTCACAAAGAGATTACCAAGAAAACAATTCGGACGTTGTATCCAATCAACAAATCTTAGAAGAAAAGTACTTGTATAACTTGCTGCGGTCAACTTGCTTGTCAAGCGTAAATTATGGGCAACCCTTCCTTGAGAAAGGTCTAGCGAACGAGAGTTATATAAATAATGTAAATAACCTACCGAGCAAAACCTAATATTTTATCCATGGTTCAACACACAACGTTATCGAGGAAAGCTTCCATTAAACACACTGTTTGCACCGGTCTTGAAGCATCTTAACCTGTTCACACAATCTTCAAAACACCTTTTATCTTAAGACAAACAGAGCTTTATCCGAAGACATTTGGTATATGTACACTCACCAATCCCCGAATCAGCTAAAACTTAGGTAGTAAATAATTATTAAGACACTCACACACCTATTTGTAATAGCAGACATGCTAAAATATTTTTAGTTGTAAATTAAATTATTATAATAAGCCTAACAACGTGTAATAGAATATTGTAATATTTTAAGCATTGTATATTGCTTATCTTTACTACAGTGGCTAAAGTGCACTCTAAATTTCTAATGTAACATAATATTTTAATTAAGCGTACTTTAAGTTTAAGTTAAACAACATTATAATTCATAATAGATTTTATAAACTTGTAAAAATATTATTGGTATTCTTTTTTTCAAACATAGTTATTTGGTACACAAAGACTATTTAAATATTTATGTTAGAAAATAATTATGTTTTAATTTGATATTATAATTAATCCTTTAGTTGAAATTAAACTATTATATACGGATTTTATCGCGTTGTTTATTTAGCACTGTATTACAAAATTTTGAAAATATTACGTTACTATTACTACTATTGATTTTATTTTACTAATTTATAAGCTAATAAAACTATTTAAACTATTAAATCTATTTATTTTTGGTTGACACTTTCCCCGACATTTCGGTTGCTTTCCAGCAGCCATGGTCACGAGGAGACTAAGATGGTAGTTGTCTCAATGTTCCAGTGTGTTTATGCAAATAAATATTATCTTATCTTATCTTAATGTTTTCAGCACCGGTTTAACGACGAATCACAAATTCTATATAAAAGCCGATGTTACGAAACACTTTTAAATTCGAATCAATTGTAGTTTAAATCCTAGCCTCTTATAGCAAGCAAACAATTTTGTTAATTAATTATATTTTGTTCAATACTGAAGCTTCATAATAATATATTACAGCTTTGTGTGGAATTTTCTTTAGATCTTTAAGGTACTTTGATAGTTATTGGCTATTAGCAAGTTTATGCCTGATACCTGAAGGCTGGTGAGGCTAATCTAATGTGAAGTGTTTGATCGTCCGTCGCTGAGCCCAAACTTTGTTGCTAAGGAGCTTCTCGATATTCTAGTACTTAAGTGATTCTAATAAATCTTTCTTAAGAGCGTTATTGGCGCAAAGTAATGAATGATTTATAGATATCGAATGTCATTTGGAAATATCATAGTCAAAGTCAAAGTCAAAGTCAAAAATCAATTATTCATTTAGGTCACAAAGTAACACTTATGAACGTCAAAATATATGGGTTAGTGAGTTTACTAAGTTACTGAAGCTACATTTAGGTTAGTTGCTAGGTTCAGGCAAAGGGTTGAGCCTATGAGAAGAAACCTGCAAGAAACTCACGGCCACTCTTTTAAATCGCCAATTAAATATAATTTCAGTATTTTACAACTCAGATTAACAAGGTGTTGCAGCCATTATGCCATATACTACAGACTATAAAAAAACTAAAGATAAAAACAGTAATAACTTAATAATATTATAGAGATTAAATAATTTGGGCTAAGGTATATGTTTTAATATAAATCTAAAATAGGCAGTAAGATGGCATGATGGCGCATACACTTACACTTTGTGACAATGCAAAGGCAGTCCGTGACTAAATGCGGTTGTGCATTTATATTCTTCAATAATAATCAAATCAAGAAACAAGTTTCTTGTTAACTTCACAAATAATCACGAGGTACCTCTACATTACTAAATTGACTTAAAAGTAATACAGATCTTTAAATCCTGTATGCAACAAGCAACTAGTTCCATGAGTGTTTGTCATTTAAGTAGTCATTGACTGAATAATAACCCTTCCGAATAAGTTGTATTTTAACGGCGCTTTTAAATTTAAGTAATGGTAAATTTATTATATTAATAGGTAGTTTATTAAAAAAACGAATACCGAGTCCCGCAAATGTATTGTGAACTTTATGTAAGCGATGATATGGGCCTACTAACTTATGCTTATTTCTAGTGTTTACGTTATGGATATCACTATTCTTATTATATAAGTGAATATTATGTTTAATAAACATAATGTTAGCAAATATATATTGCGACGCAACAGTAAGTATGCCTATTTCTTTAAATCGATCTTTCAGGGAAACTCGTGGTCCTAAATTATAAATGCTACGTACTGCACGCTTTTGAAGAATAAAAATTGTCTCGATATCAGCTGCCTTGCCCCGCAATAATATACCATAGGACATGACACTGTAAAAGTAACTGAAGTATACTAGTCTCACGGTATCTACATCAGTAAGCTGCCTTACTTCCCGAACTGCATATGCGGCTGAGCTAAGTTTCCCTGCAAGACACGATATATGAACTGAACTTTATGATCTAAAGTCAAACCTAGAAAAACTGTTGATTGTACGAAAGCAATAATTTCATTATTTAAATTTATATTTATGTTAGGACTCTTTACATTTGGCAATGTAAACTTGATACATTTTGTTTTTTTAGAGTTTAGTAGTAAATTATTCGACGTAAACCAGTTCAGGATGTGCGCGAGCGAATCATTAACGCTATTTAAATTTGTTGCTCTTCTATCTACTTTAAAAATAAGAGATGTGTCATCTGCAAATAAAACAATGTCACACAAATCCTGCACGAAGAACGGCAAATCATTTACGTACACTAAAAACAGAAAGGGTCCTAATATTGAGCCCTGTGGCACGCCCATTGTGACTGGTAATCCAGAAGATCTACTTCCGTTGATATCAACGTATTGTAGTCTATTGCTTAGGTAGGAACCAACTAAGTCAAGTGCAGTATCTCTGATGCCATAATGCTCGAGTTTTCGCAACAGCGTATGATGGTCATAGTTTTGATCGATTGAAAATCAATCAATCAATATTTAATCTTAGTCTTCAAACTAAGATTAAAGATTGAAGACGTTGAATGAAGAATGGTTTTGTTTTGTGTAAAATGTATGTCTGTCGACTGTCATTTTTATAAATTAAATCCCTCGCGTTATTCTAAATATTGACAATAAATTTATATCCACCGGGAACAGTTTTGTCCCCGATGATAGTTACCCTATGTCCTTTTCTGTACCCCTGACAACGTATATGCCAAATTTAATGGTCAAATAGTTAAGGAGCGAAAGCGTAACAAATAAATGAACTCACATTCATTTATTCGCATTTATAATATTAGTTAGGATGCGAATCTAAACTTGTTTGTTACTGTTTCATGCTTTACTACACAGTTCATCGTTAAATTCCACATACACGTTGTCAAGGGTATGGAAAGTACTGATTCCGAGCGTACAAAGCAAAAGCGACTAGTTTATAGGTATGTAGTAGTACTAGTATATGTACACGTGAATTTACAAACAAAATTATAAAACAAAGAATGTCTTTTTAGTTTAGTATTAATATACGCTGAACTGGAACGAGTAATTATATGTTTTAGCCTCCGGTAAAACGTGTGTGCATACATTTTTTTGTAGTAAATAGATGTTGAAACCTATACTAGAATTCGTACGAATTAAAACTTATGAAATGAATATTATTATTTGTTTTGCATTTGTCTTTCTTTTTACTATTAATGTGTTGATCATGAACGTGACAATTGCCTGTTTCATTTGTCATTAAAAAATTATAAATTGCTAGATCATGACATTGCCTAGGCCCGCGTGAATTCAGTTCTCCTACAACTCCAATTGCGTGATAATAACTTTTATATATGTCAGAGACGGTTATTAGTACAGTTACGAAACGCGGCACGTGAGTTAACCTATAGCAGCACTATTGCGATGACGTCAACACGCAGCTAACCTCGTGCTACGTCAAAGCCTACTTAATGGAGGCGAGCGCTAAATCAGACGGATCTTTAAACCGTCGTCGAGTGCGGACCTCCTCACTAGAAACTGTCATTTGTTTCGTTCAAGTCGTTCGTGTTAATTTATTGTGAAAGTAATATAAGTGATTAGTGTATATTTATTGCTTCACGTTTTTTTATTTTTTTATTTTGCTCTTCAAAATGACCACACTCCGCCTGATGGTAAGCAGTCGTGTGGTCTAAGAGCAGCACTTTGCTCAATCACCCTATTGTACGCCCGCATTATGTCAGTTGATGGCGTTATTGATGCACTCTATGCGACATATACATAATATGTACCTGTAATGATAGTTAGTCATACATAATTGTAAACCAATAGGTTACAATAGTGTCACAATAGTGTCTGGCACTCAATAGGTTAATGTATATGGATATTTATTTTTTATAAACATTCTTTAAGACTGTCAATTGCGTTTAGTCAATCGCAATTGCCAATTCTTACCTGTACTTATAGGTAGTGGTCACATTGAGGTGCTATGTAAGCACTATTAAAAATAAGTAAACGGTGTACTTAACCCACATGCTGAGGACCTTATCACACGCGTGTAAGCTCGGTTTCGTTTACCTGCGCCACGAGTGACCAAATAGCTGTGTTCAGCTACATTGTTCAACAAGTACAGGGCTGCCCCTACATATTACATGTTCGGTTATTATTTAACTTGCTCGTAAGAAATAGTAAATATGAAAATGTTTTCATATGCATATCAAGATTTTACTTACTATACATCTGAGCTATCCCGCAAGCAAGATGGTAAGAAAATTAAACTTCAAATTGCCAAACTGTATTTAAATCCATTTGGTAGGTTTTGAGTGATGCTGGAACAAATACAGACAGACTAAAAATCTATAAGTCTATGTTTTAGGTTCAGATAGACTTTGGCTATTAGTTTTTTAAAAAGTTTGCAATAAGAAAACTCATCACGTTTTTGTAATCGTATAGAAATTGAATTAAGTTGTTTAATTCAGCTGCAGTCATTTCATTGTAAAATTTAATGCAACATTAAATTCCTAATGACTCATATTTCAATTTCATTTATATAAAACAATATAATAATTACCCTTTTCGAAGAGCAGCATTTTTACATCTATAAAACATAAAAATTATGTTCATATTACAATATTTATCCTGTGTAGCAAATTTGAAAGAAACCGTAAATTAAATAAAATTATTGAAGTGATATACCTATAGTATTTCATCAAATAATTTTGTTGTACTTTATTTTTAATTTCAATTTCGATGATAAATAAACGACATAATATATTACCAATTAATGCTTCTACACAAAATGCTTATCAAACAAGCTTGAGATACACATGTTTCAGAACAATACACATTGATTGATTACAGAAACAGAGTAATGAACCACACAGCGAAATTAAAGGTGGCAACCCTAGCCGTTTTGTTATTGCAAACGCGGTCATTGCCTGTTTGAAGCGAAGGTCAGTTGGTTAATCGAGCAAATAGGTTTAGACGCGGCCGGTGTGGGCGTGCACTATACAGCGAAAGATATCGATAAAACTACAAAATGATGAGTAGACTCTTACTAGAGTTTGAGCACGTTTTGCGTTTCTATAAAAAACAGAACTTTATATAAAAGGCCTCGTAGTTTTTGGATACGTGAATGTAAAAGTTGAGACAAGATTATTGAAGACTTTATAAACTTTTTTTTATTCAGTTATTTTTGGTGGTAAAATATGTTATTTTCGAGTATATGAAAGATAAAGCTTTCAGAATTATATCATACCAATTTTATCATACTTCCTACACATCATACACTTACAACATATAATTCATACATAATCTTACCGCTGTATCACCGAAGAGGTATTTAGAGGTGTGTTATATTGCAGCAATGATTTTAGCTCCTATGTAAAAGAGAGCGAATCTGTTGCCTTCTAACGGACATGTTTCTATACTTTTTCCTGCCAAACAATCCAAAAGCACTATGCCTGACCAAGGGATCAAACTTTACACCTTTAGGGTGGACACAAATATAAATACATATATGGAACCAATAAGGCAGTCAACGCTCGTCAATACTGAGGGTTTCTACCCGTAGTATTGACGAACGATCTTGTCCAAGAGAAAGTTGACTGCACTGATGGCATAGTGATATAAGTGGTGGCCTTGCCACTGCCATCGCACAGTGTTGTGGGTTCAAATCCCACACGTGGCAAAATTTTCTGTGACCCATAAATGGTTGTCTCGAGTCTAGATGTTCTTTGTGTCCGTTGTTTGAATGTTTGTATAGTCCCGGATAAAGGTATCACTCCTAGTGCGGGTGCTGTCTTTTTTAAAAACAAACCCTAAAATAAAATACTGAGGTTTTCTACAATCTGTATAGTTTAAGCTATCTAGATGACTGTAGTGTAAACTTGAAATAATAGTTTAAACTCAAATCAATACCGCAGTCCTAAATTGTCAAGATCACAACAATAACAGACAAAGACACACACGATAAAATGCATACAAAATACAAATCTTATATACGATCAAGCCCTTTTGTTCCATGACGTACACACCATGATCATTAGCCGAATGGCGTCGCAACAGCGGTGTCAGCTATAAAACAGATATTAAGTGAGTACACACAATCAAGCCTAATTGGTACCCTCGGTTTTACTTCCCAAACAGTTGATTTGACTAATAGGGAGATATTTTTATATGCAGCTTGTGATTTTAGTTGCTGTGTTGATAAAATAATTGGGTTACTTGCTCATTTAGTAAAGAAGAATAAATAACTGATTAAAAAAATTGTAAAGAAGCATAGATAACTGATAATGTTAGGTGTTCTATTTTTAATATCAGTGATGTTCATAAAATTTCCACGTACCAGACTTAAGAATACGACCAGAAATGGATTTCTGGGCGTATTTCTAATTCTAGTACGGGGAAGATTAGTCTTACATTTACAACTAATATTGTTTTTACAGTCTTTGTCTGCCGTTGAGTAGCGGTAATAATTGCGACTGATGTAAACCATTTCATGACACGGTCGGCCACTTCGTAAAGTGATTACTTTTATGATTTGACCACGACATATATGAAGTTTGTTTATGTGATATTTTAGAGAGATGTTTTTAAAATAATTGCAAAGGCGATGTTGTTAATTTAGTTTTAATTTAATTTATTATTTGGCAACTCTACGCATGAGTAGGCTTATCTTATCTTATCTTGTGTGGGGCCAGTCAGTACAGACCGGCGACACTTCGACCCAGTGGGATCTTTTGTGTCGACTTCCCCAATAACGACTGCCATAGATGTTCATGACAGTTGGGACCGACGGCTTAACGTGCTCTCCGAGGCACGGAGCAGGCGATATGTGTCAATCAATACGCACATAATTTCGAAAAGTCATATTACTTCCGAAAGTCAGAGGTGCGCGACGTGGGTTCGAACCCGAGACCCTCTGCATTGCAGTCTGTTGGTCTCCCCACTGAGCTATCGCTGCTTACATGAGTAGGCTTACTCGAAGAAGTAACCAGCGAACTAAACTAGTACTTCCGCCCAAAGAGTAACAGTTCCGAAGGTTCATATACTGGTCTCTCCCATTGATTTCCATTCTCCCCATAATTATTTTCTTTGTCTTATTGTCAGTAATAAGCTAATGGTATTCTTATATTATAAGCGATGAAAAGCGACTGCTATTCGTACTACTAATAATAATATAAGTAATAAATTTTACCGCATTTCTCCCAAAGAATAAGAGTTTAGTAGTAGTAGTAGTAGAGTCGAATTATCACTCACATACACATACCGTCTCTTCCATTCCTTTCCATTCCTCCGATCTTTCCTTTTCCTTATGGTCAGTAAGGCGCGTGTAATTCTAATGGAACTACAGTCATCATTATAATTCGATACACACTGGCGAGATTTCAATCGCCTCTATCTTTCAAAATTATAACAAATATTAATTTTTTATAGTTGTTTTTTTTTTTTTTTTTTTTTTCTTGATTCAGTGGTTGTGCATAATATAGAACAATTGTTAGAATCTTATTCTCTCATTAGGAAATTAATTAATTGTTAAATTAATTATGTTGCCAACTGTACCATCAATTATAGAGTACATTCACCTTTCACCATAAGGCGGACCGTACCCTTTTCAACTTGGTACTATTACAGAGTCTTCTTCTTCTCCCTAGCCTTTATTATTCCCACCTACCCCTTAAAAGATATCGGTGTGAGACTATACATGTGATAAAGAGTCTGTAAATAAAATTATACCATATACTAGCTATCCCGCGGGAACGGTACTATTTTTCAGTCTAAAAGCCCCTATGTCCTTTTCTGTAGGCACTCCTGACAACGTGCTTGCGTTTCATTATGATCGGTCGAGTAGTTAAAACATGACAGCATAACAAATATTTTCACATTTGTCGCGAGTCTTTTTTTATTCTTCCTAGCCTTTATTATTCCCAAGTCACTTGGGGTCGGCTTTTCTGGTCTAACCGGATTTGACTGGATATTAGTTTTTACACGGAGCGGCTGCCACCTAACCTCCGGAACCCGAAGGCTCACGATACCCGAAGTACTATTATAGAGTAGGTACCAATATGCCAGAATCGACTCTGGTACTGAAATCGACAATTGGGCATGTATGTACCATAACAACACAAACAAGCGGTGTGAAATGATACTACACCTATATATATATCTTTTTTATTACATCTCTGGAAATATATTACAGCATCCGTGTGCTATCTAATTGTACAAACTAAATTAATTAGCAACACAAAGAATAAAGACTAAATTTAAAACAAACTAACTTGTTAAGTAAACAAAACGACAAAATTAACTAAATATATCTGTCTCATAACGACCAATTTGATTGCCTCATGGACCTCTTCGTTTTATTTATGTAATTAGGAATTCAGCTAATTGGTCGATCTGAATAAAAAGTTCTAATAAAAACCTAGCACCGTTCGATGAAAATTGTCTTCCTAAGTTGTTTGAGACTTGTACTAATCTTGACCGCAATTTTAATGATCACAGTATCCTGTGATCTTCGGTATCTGTGCTCTAATTATTCTAGACTTAAGATACGCACAGAATAAAAGGTGTTAGAGCCGAAGCCAGGTTTTAGGGCAGGATCTTCTCTGTATCAGCTATTATAATATTTGTAAAGTAGTTAAAATAGCCTTCCAGTTAGTTACAATGCTACGGTGTAGCAGACGTAGCATAACGTAGCAGCTGTTGGTTAAAAAACCTCTTTAAAAAAGTCAATAAAACTTGAGTCCAATAAAATCGATATCTCTTTAATCTTGCATTATATCTGTGGAAGTAAGTGTGCAATCACGTTGAACTGGTTCGTGGACCCGGCTAACTGAATGACGGTATCAGTTTCCAGATGGCATTAGGTGACAGTAACCGAAACTATTGAATGTCACTTATTCGTGTAAGTTTAAAAGGTTTAATTTTTTATAATATATTTATAATTCCTGTATCGCGCATTACTATACAAACAAGGAACATCCAGACTTCGATGAGCTATAGGTGGGCTACACAATATTTTGTCCCTTGTGGAAGATCGAGCATACAACACTAAGCGCTGCATCAGTGGCGATGCGACGATTTAAATCAGTACGCCATCCGTGCAGTCAAAATGTGGATAATTGTCATAAAGTTTGTTTGTAAACCCTGTATCGCGAGAAACTTGATAAAATGTCAAACAGACGATATAAAGCCTCACGCAAATAAGAATACTAGTCAATCGCCCAAAGGAACATGCCCATTTCTGGGCCGACGTGTTACAGCCAAATTTTACTACAAAACAGCGTCTTTCATCACTAAACTAAATAATAAAAAACAAATTGAATATACAATGGTAAATAGGAAAACAAATATTTTATGTTAATTAATTAGGACTTAATTTGTAGTTAAAGTCATGTGTTACAATCAATATTTATACTGTAAAATGTTTGTTAGTTTATCAATACACAAAATCACAAAAAACAATATTCAATGGACGATGGTAAAATAATATGTTATGTTAATTAATTGCACTGCATTAATTATATACTGCTGAAAAGATACGGTGTCAGATTTTTAAACTTCAAACTTCAAGTTTGACAATGACGTTTAACGTCAATAAATCAAAAGTATATTCTTTCGGTTGTGCTTGCGCCGGTGATGTGTTCTGTTACGTTATTCGCATTTTCATATTAAGTATCGGTGCTATTTGGTTCCTGTTTAATTTTTCATTACAAATCAGCTTGAAGAAAAATTATTTTTATTTTTAATGTGCCACGACTTGTAAACTTATCCATTAACTACCCTAACCTAGTTATACATACGAATAAATAAAACTCATTATTGGAATTGCCAATTTCAATACAATAAAGCAAAAGTATAATTTATATTTCTCTAACAAATTACACCAATTTTATGACTGATGATTTTTCTTACATCACCCAAAGATGTAAGAAAAATGGGAGGATCTCCTTTTACAAGTCCATACAAGAAGTATGGACTTATTATCTAATAACTAATGGTTCAATTACAATCAGTAAATCAAAATTTCTCGAATAAATGCCATTATTTATTTGTTAATGAATTAAACTTTACTGATTGTAGTGAAATGTTTTAATAGGAAGAGCAACTTTAGCAACTGCAAAAGGGTAACTATTCTGAGAAGCCTTTTGAGATATTATCTTCAATTATAGTCCAAAGCACTCATTGAAAAATAGAATCAGACAGTACAGTTCTTAAACATTTTCAAGGATTCGTCTTGCCTTTAACTATAATAACAAACGGTATTAAAAAAATGTAATAATTTAGGTAACTTAATAGAGAAAATATTGACTAAATATTTATATAAAAAAGTCTTATATTGTTATACCTGTATTTTCCATCGAGCTGGTGTCTTACCAGATATACAAATCTACAGGCACAAATACCTGGATTAGAGATTTTATTGTTAGTTGAACTCTACATCAGTCCAATCGCCATAGTTTTTCACTAGCAGGGTTTTTTAAAATAAATATATTCGTAGCAATTTGACAAATTAATAATATTACCTACTAGCTAACTTTTTGTCAACTAAGCTTAATGCTTGGTTTCGGAGTGGATTCACGTGGATATTAATGGGTCGGAATCAAACCCACAACTTATGTGTTGTGTCTCATATAAACCGTAATTACATCATAACATTTATGCCTTTTCTAAATAGAGAAAGAAGGTGAAAGGAATTTAAAATTTGAATTGAAACCAAAACGTTAAACACGCCACAGCCAAGAAATCCTTTAGCCAACTTCTGTGTTAAAAAGCAACCGTTAATCGTGCACAAACAGTGTATCGGGGAGCAACCCAATACGAGGGCGATCTAAAATAAATTAACCCCCTCTAAGATATGTAACTTTTGTGTTATTTTTCTTCGAAACTTCCTCTCGTGCAGCTATAAAGGCAACGACTACGGTAACTTGGAACTTGGACAATATTGCCGGATTATTGGCATGCCAATGAGGTCCATTGTCATTACCGTCGACGAGTAACATAAGTAGAGAGAAATTTGTTGTTTTGATTACATGTATGAATGAGTGTCTATCATCTATCCTTGCTAATGGTAGTCATTACCATTTCTGTTTGTTGGCTATGACTTGGAATGGCTTGGCTTTTGATTGTGATTGAGGCTTTTAATGATGTTAACAGTGTTGTTTATATAAATAAAATATTACGATCCCTATCTTTCAAAGAGTTTAATTGTATGGCCAGTTATTTTGTTATCTTTAAAATATATTGCATGCAATAACAACTAATGGGCACATAAAATAAATCTGTACACTAGCTATAACTTATTTTAAATTATGTTTTGAAAAATATATTCGCTGTAGGACACATTTCGTCAACATTTACAATGATTCTTTCTATTATAAGCAGCTGTTTATTATAAAAGGATAAGTTAGTAGTGATTATAAAATAATCAAATCCTTCCCAATGGAAGCCATAGATGGCGCAGCGATGGTGAATGCGAATGTTATGCATGAGGTCAAATTGCTATTTAGATTTTCCAGAAAAATGCTTTGTAGCCGCACGCAGTCTGAAACTGTACCCGGTAGACGCCAATAACCTCGTCCCCTTCTACGTGAGACCTAAAACCAAAGCCAGCAAAATGTGACTGTAATAAATCTTTTCCGACCATTCGAGTATACAGACTTTAGACTATGTATGAGTATGCATGAGGGTCTCGGGTTCGAACCCACGTCACGCACCTGCGACTTTCGGAAGTTACATATATGACTTTTCAAAATTATGTGCGTATTGATTGACAATTATCGTCTGCTCCGTGTCTCGGAGAGCACGTTAAGCCGTCGGTCCCGGCTGCCATGAACATCTATGGCAGTCGTTATTGGGAAGTCAGAGCCCTATAATATCCTGACACTGGTCTAGCCTGTAGGGTATCGTTAGCTTTCGGGTTGCGGAAGTCAGGTGGCAGCCACTCCGTGTAAAAACTGATATCCAGTCAAATTCGGTTAGACTAGAAAAGCCGACCCCAAGTAACTTGGGAATAATAAAGGCTAAGGATAAGAAGATGGATATATATATATATATATATATATATATATATATATATATATATATATAGACTATCCTACTGCCGGGCACAGGGCGTCTTCTCATTACGAGTAGGGTTAGGCCATAGTCCACGCTAGCCTAATACGGGTTGGTAGACTTCCTATATTTTCGAGAATATTTATGTGATGCAGGTTTTCTCACTATATTTTCCTTCATCGTTAAAGCGAGCGATAATTAACTATTATATATAACTATTATATTATATATTAATACGCACATAACGCACGCGCTTTGGGATCGAACTCGATACCTCTGCGTGGCAGTTCGTCGGGACCAGACTATCGCTGCTTTATATGTATTATATAAATTGATAAAATAATTTACTAAATATATGATTAACCATTACGTTGGATGTAAATTTCGGCGTTTACGTCTACGAAGCAGTCAACACCCATTGTTATATAGAGCCTAAGTTTTCAGTTTAAGTAGTTCCGTCTCCTGTTTCAACTGTAGTTTCAACTCTATCGTGCTAGAGTTGCGTAACTTCATACCGGCACAATCTTGGAGCCACTGTTTATGTTTTTAACTGTAGCAGTTTAATACAGACATACTTTTGTTAACATGCTTCATGCTGTGTAGTCGATCTAGACTGCTTATACGCATTGTGTTTCTAGACTTTATTGTGGATACGATGCTCTACGCTGAGTTTAGTTGAATTTTGTTTAAAAGGGTATACTTCTTTGTTGCATGGGTATGTGGACTTTATCCATTGACTTTAACGGTTATAGCGGCATTACTAGTTGTGTTTAGAGATTGTTGTATAAGTCTCTAGCAAAGATGGACTAGTGGTGTACGTTGTAGCCAAGCTAATGCCTAATTCTTGTTCTAAGTTTTGGTGTCTTTTATGTACAATGTCTCAATATTTGTAAAGTTAGCACGATAATTAGTCATTGTAATAAGATATAACTACGTACTCAATGCCATGCTTTGAGTATGAGCCAAGTGTGGCTTGAACATCTTTCTAATACAAGATAGACCCCGTGAAGCTAAAGTCCAACCCAGGCCCTGTTTTGTGATATTCCAAGCTTCCAAGACTACTTAGACGACTGTTCTATCTTTGACACAAAATGACCCGCGCGATATACCTAAATTTCGATGTCATTGTTTTATATTATAGTTTTATTGTCTTCTGTTTACGCGAATGTTATTCATTGAAATTAAACTACTATATACGGATTTTATCGCGTTGTTTATTTATCACTGTATTACAAAATTTTGAAAATATTACTCTACTACTACTATTGATTTTATTTGACTAATTTATAAGCTAATAAAATTATTTAAACTATTAAATCTATTTATTTTTGGTTTACACTTTCCCCGACGTTTCGGGTGCTTTTCAGCAGCCATGGTCTCGGGGAGACTAAGATGGTAGTTGTAGTATGACCATGGCTGCTGAAAAGCACCCGAAACGTCGGGGAAAGTGTAAACCAAAAATAAATAGATTTAATAGTTTAAATAATTTTATTAGCTTATAAATTAGTCAAATAAAATCAATAGTAGTAGTAGAGTAATATTTTCAAAATTTTGTAATACAGTGATAAATAAACAACGCGATAAAATCCGTATATAGTAGTTTAATTTCAATTATAGTTTTATATCATCATCTCAGTTGAAAGACGACTACTGCTGGACTTAGACCTCCCCCAACGATTTCCTCATAGACCAGTCTTACCAGGTCGTCGATCCTCGTTGTGAGCCTAGCCTTGTTGCGTATTCTGATTATACAGGTTGGCGCAAAAGTAATGACCCTATAGAAATTCCTTATATTTTTTTTATGACATCTCCTGTCATTTTGATATTGAAAATTTTGTAGTAATCAAATGTAAAATTCACTAAAAATAATTATGGACCGCTTTACTCCCCACGAACGTGGAATAATCGTGTCAATGTTTTTACGGAATAATTCATCAGTGATAAAAACACAACGTGAATTTCGTCGATGATTTCCCCACCGTCCGGCACCGGTTGGTCGCACTTTTCAACGCTTTGCCCTCGAACCAAATGGGTTAACATTGGATAGACGTAAGTCTGGCAGACCAAGAACAGGCCGTTCAGCCGAAAATATTGAGATTGTGCGCGAAAATGTGGCAGAGTGTCCAGAAACATCAACGAGGCGACGTGCCACGCAATTGGGGATCTCCAGGCGGACTTGCAGAGTATTTTGTTCGTATTTTGGTCAAAGAATTGAAGATGTTTCCGTATAAAACTCAGATGACTCATCAGCTGCTGCCTACTGATCACCGAGATCGTCTAGAGTACAGCCAGCGCGTCATAAACCTCAACCTTGAAGAGGATAATTTTTCTTCAAAATTGATTATGAGTGACGAAGCGCATTTCTATCTCTCGGGGCATGTCAATAAGCAGAATACTCGTTTCTGGGGCACTGAAAATCCACGCATTATTCAACAAACACCTTTATATCCACTAAAAGTTACTGTATGGTGTGGCATCTGTGCAGAAAGAGTGATCGGATCCAATTTTTTGAAGACGCTGTAGGCAATGCGGTAACTGTCACTGATGAGCGCTACAGTGTTGTTACGTGAGTTCTTGATACCCAATTTGAATGAAATAGTGCTGAAGCACACCTGGTTCCAACAAGACGGCGCTACGGCACACACAGCGCGCGATACTATGGAGTTAATTAGGGATGCTTTTCCAGGCCGTGTTATCTCTCGTTTTGGCAATTTGCCTTGGCCTGCTAGATCACCCGATCTCACCTGTCCAGACTTCTTTCTTTGGGGTTATTTGAAATCTCGGGTGTATGTGAACAAACCACAGACTCTCGCAGCTTTAAAAGAACCAAGAAATAAGAAACATATCGCAGGAAGTGTTACGGCTAGTTATGGAAAATGTCATAAATAGGACTCAAATGTGCTTCAACTCTGGAGGTCAATATTTAATATACATCACATTTAAATCATAATACAACTAAATTTCATGGCACAAATATATATACTTAAAAAGCTAATTCTAGTTTTTTAATTTAGAAACGAAGTTGTAACTGAACCAAATAGGGTCATTATTTTTGCGCCACCCAGTACATACATATTAGGTTTACATATTAAAACATAATGTATTTTAAAATATCATTAAATATTGATGAACGCAATATTATAAACACGAATTCTCGCTAGGCCCTTGTTCTCCAGTGCAGGTATCGTACCGAGATAGAAGTGTCGACACGGCCACTTTATGGATTATTCAAGCTGTGAAAATATATTGTTATACATCACATCCTTTGTAGAGGCCTATACACGTCAAATAAAAGAGCTTCTTAAGATAAAAATAAACCAATAAACTACTTTACTTAGACACATAAGAAGAACATACGTCGGCTAATATCTCCCACTCAAATGAGCCAGTAATATATGTAATCAACTAAAGATAAAAAGTAATAAACTACTCTGGATACAATAAATATGTAGGTGACTACGAATATAGACGTCAAACAAAAGGCTTATCGTTCTCAATCGAATGAATCAGAAACATGTTACTATATTTTATTACCTCTTCACATTAGATATAAAGAATCCAATATACCTATTATAAAATATATGGTACAAATCTACTCAAAGAACAAGTGAACTGCACAATATATAACACTAGAATTTGCCAGCGGCTTTGCTCGCAGTAACAGTACTTATTTCTGGATAAAAGGCACCCTATCTCCTTTTCTGATCTCCTGACATTGTGTATGCAAAATTTCATGACGATTACTCGAGTAGTTAAGGCGTTAAAGTGTAACAAACGAATAAACAAACTGAACTCTAATATTAGTTGGAATTTACATAAATTATATTTAAAATAAACATGATTAAAGTTCAAAGACACCTTGTATGTATCATTTCAGAAATCTAACGCCCGGTTTTGCGAGGCTAGTGATACCTTTAACCAACGTTTTTGGAGATATAGCTTTGAGACTATGTACTAAATTATCACCTATCTATCCTACACTAAATTTACTCTACAATAAACATTTCATTGCATTGTACACACAATCCATACATATATCGATACTATAACAATATCGAGTCTTGAGTCTAGCATCGAGTACGTTGAGAAGCGATGCAAGTATTTCGTTAGCAAGGCGTCAATCGATGGCTCGAGCCATGATCTCGATTGAGATCGTCACAGCACAATGGAACAGTAAACGGTTCATATCAAAGAGCAGAACATTCTATTGCAGTAAAGCCGTTTATACCAGTGCGACTTTTTATTGGGCTTTTGCGATCGTGTTGATTTTTGGTTTCGCTTTTTAACCTCCGAAGCATAAACGACGTGGTGTTATAAGTTTGACGTGTCTGTGTGTGTGTGTGTGTTTCTGTCTGTGGCATCGTAGCTCATGAACGGATGAACCGATTTCAATTTAGTTTTTTTTTGTTTGAAAGGTGAATTAGTCGGGAGTATTCTTAGTTATGTTTGATGAAAATTGGTTCAAGATGGCTGCCGCCACAAAATGGCGGATTACATATTTTTTCACAACTCCCTCAATATGAGTATTACATAAAAGGGCTTGACTAGTAGTATACACTACGATAAATTTTAAATCCAAGATGGCCGCCACCACAAAATGGCGAATTACATTTTTTTCCACAATTCTCTCAATATGGGTAAAATTATTTATGTGTCGGGGGTTTTATAGATTTTAAATTTATAGTTATCGATTGTAGTTATGTTTTTACAGTGTATGGGTTTTTATACTTGCTATGGATTGATGCGAAGATGTTGGTATGGTATGACATGAGCTTTGAGTAGAAAAATTATGTTGGTTGATATATTTTAGTTCGACAAGACTTTTTTTTTTTATTTGTTTGAATGTTTGATTTATTTACTTCGAAATGTTTTCGTGAAGTTAGTAAAATTGTAATTTTGGTTCATTTATTAACTTCAATACTAATAGTTCTGATATACATTATACATATACAAATAATACTGGCTTATTATATATATGTCGGATCATCAAGAAAATAATCATTGGAATGTAATTTACTTCTGTAATTGGAGTTGAATAAAGTGCCATCTATTGGTTTTTTTCTGAACATCAAGCGTAAGCTTGAGTGAGGTCGTCACAGAGCCAATGTGTCAGTTGGAGTGACAGTTATAACTATCAGTGTCATAATGACGTTATATAAGCGCCGGAGACTCGTACGCGGACACATTCGGTGGACAAATTCGCTGCGTAACGGATCAAATCAGAGATAATCATAGTCAACAGTTTATTGTTTTATTTGTCTTGTATTTGCCTATCATTAGTAAACGTACGAAGTATAATACCACGCCTATATTTTGTTGCTTCATCATGTCATAAACGAGTTGCCGTCGTATTCTCCGACATATATAATAATGGCTTACATTGAAAAGATTCGGATTCGTCAAACACCTGTAGGGACAAAATGTTAATGCTGACTTTGTGTTTTTGCGTCGAGTTCGCCAGTTAGTACAGTTAGGCAGTCAGTTGTTTGTAACACCGAACCTTAGGGGCACGTAAGTGAATATAATATATACCTACTGTGCAATACCATCTTTTATTTATCATCCCTTTACGCTGAGTTATAATAGTGACATGTGGATACTAGACACATTACACATAACATAACACTCATGCACACATTTTATATGCTGCTGGCTTATCCTTAGAATTAGAATTAATAGATTGCTACTAAATCGGTTCGTTTAGTACCTAATAATCACTTACCTATCGGAAAATATATTTAAAGAAATTCGTAAAATAGGTTATGTATGTAAATCAACTACACGGGTAGTATTTTTTTTAAGTACTTCCTATGAAACTAAATTAGATCGAGTCACCATTCATAAATCGATTTCGCATTTTAATATTATTCTTAATGCCTTTGCTTTGCAGTTGATACGATCGAGATAAAAGAAAACAATCAACAAAAACCTGCTAAAGTAATACGAACAATAATTGAAAATCGACTGCCTCAGTGGTGTAGTGACTGAATGCGACTGCTGTGCAGTCTTAAGTTTGATGTCCGAGTAGGGCAAAGTGATAATGGGATTTTCTGTCAAGAAATTCAGTAGCAGCAGGGAGTCCAGGGACGTGCCGATGGATTACAGTAGGCTGACCCCTATTTACTTAAAACCATTTTGTTGAAATGTTTGCGTATGTATGTGTATGTATGTAAGAATTTTAGAAATATATTTATTGATGGAAAGCCCGTCATAGAAAATTCTAAAACGATGCTTCCGAGTTGCAAAAAGGCATAAACGTATACGCCAAACTGTGTAAATAATACTTTTATCTATAAAACTAAAGTAGTTGTTATCAAAACATCAATAGTATTAGCTGTAAGTGGTTAGAAGTTCAATTTCGAGCGATCTACGGCTCACAATGGAACATCAAACGGCAAGTCAAAGCGTTGTGCTATTCGATTACTACGGGCGGTTGCCACACACGAGCGACTGCGACTTACGATATATATTTTGTCGTATGTCTGCACTAATATTATGAATAAGTAAAATTTATATTTATTTATACAATTTTTGTGACTTTATACAAATTATAGTAAAGATCAAGATTAGTAGTGTTATAGTTCAAAATTATGTAATTAAAGTGTTTTGAAATAATCATTGTGACAAAATCCGTATAAAGGAGTTTAATTTCAATGTACCTATATAGGTACATTGAAATTTGTAAATTGTAAATGATATCATTTACGTAAACACAAGAGAATAAATATTAAGAAAGCTTATTGAACGGATGGCGTATGGTTTAAGTGGTGGTTTATATGTAGTTACCACATGGGTCAAAATTTTAACATCATATTTTAGGTCTTAGAGGAGATGGTAAAAAACCCAATATGACTCCCTTAACCGGGCTTTGAAATCGGATCCTCACAATCGCATACAACTGTAATCGTAATCGTAATGCCATGGAACCAATGCGTCATTGTTGCTACAATTTATATTTGCATTTTGGATTATAAATGACCAGTATTCAAAGTCAAAGTCAAAAATAATTTATTCATTTCGGTCACACTTATGAACGTCTAATTAAATAGGTTAGTGATTTATTCTTGTTAACTTGTTCATTGTTGGAATGCTAAACATAATTGAAAATCTATCGTGTCTGTCAGCCAATAAGCTGGTGCAGTTCAGTAGGTTAATCCTTCAAGCTAAGCTAATATGTTCGTGCAAGGTTTGGGTACAGGTCGGTTGCAAAATAAGTAGAATTCGAACCCACGACCTCTCGATAACAAGTCGATTATCGATTGAACAATCGTCGCTTATAAATTTATGTAATAATAGCTCTGTCAATATAAGAAGGTAATACTTATTTATAACACACATACAATACACATGCCCATGTGTATCCGTCCACGCAAAACAGTCATCTATATTCAGAAAACAATGAGGAACTACATTACGGGAAAAGATAAACGCCTAATAAATCTTACGTTTGTAGATCAGTAGAGAAATATTCACTTAAATTACCATAATCTGGTAGGTAGTTGTGATAAATATGCCAGTGGCCTTATACTACTCGTTATTCACGGTATGAATAAATTCATAGCGAGGAAAGTCCTTCTACATATTTACAGCGTTTCAGGAAATGTTGTCTAATGAGCTAGTTAATAATCATTTTATTTAAATTACAGATGTCAATAAAGCGCAGCAAATGTATTAATCTTTCTAACTGATATTATCAATGCGTATGTGAGTTTGTTACCCTTTTAAACTTTCCCTATTCGACCGATCATCATTAAATTTCGTATACACGTTGCGGTTATAAAAGGACATAAGGTACTGTTATAATATTATATTGTGTAAAGCACATATAAAATAATAATTTTAAGATCAGCGGTAGGCATGACCGATGTGCGTCATAGAAATTGATCCAAGCGTTATTATTTGTTTCTAAGGAAATTAATTCTATTCTAGACTTCATTGTGGGCACTAGGGTTTTATAATATTTAATACTGTTTTGTTAAAATTAGTATAATTATTTTAGAACTTTGACTATTTTTTTAAAAAGCCATCTCTGACTTGCCCTGTAACAGTAGACCTACTTCACCTAGAAAAAAGTACTGTTAATTAGCGAGCGAAGCCGCGGGAAAAGCTAGTATATTATGATAATATCAGTTCTGTAACCGCCGCACTACTAGGTACGGAAATATGCTCATTGTGAGAAGGGTTAGACCATAGTCCACCGCTCTGCCCCAGTGCGTATTGGCAGACTTCACACATCTTCTAGAACCTTATAAAAATGTTTTAGACATGCAGTTTCCTTACGATGTTTTCTTGTATTTATATATTTCATAATATATTTATTACATGAGGTGAAATGTCGCTTTTCCCACTTCTACTGTAGTGATTTCTTTACTAAATACTGATGATTTTTAGAAGATTTTAATATGATTTTCTGTCAAGACATGTTCAGTACAAGCTAGTCTGGACCTGTAAGACCTGAACCTTAAAGTAAACATACGAAGCTGTTAAAGGATTGATAGCACACGATTGGTCCAAAGGCCCTTTGGACCAATCGTAACCACTTATGAAGAAACAAGTAAATGATTACCTTGCTTGTTTACAACCGTCCAACCATCCAAAATGTTTGTGCTAGGCACTTGTTGGTGTAACAATTGCCATCTTTCTCAATCCATCGCCAAATCCTTCAATCGTCATGTTTCATTCAATTCCTCTTTTTTTCGTTGATATATATTAGGTTCTTTTATTTTTAGGACTTTTTATCTTTTTCCTTGTATTCAATGTATGAAATAGTTCCTCGTCCTTTAGATGAAACAAAAGTTTCGTGTTTTGTTACGTAAAAACTCAAGTAACTGGCGAAATGGGTGTAATAATACCTTATTGCTTATTCCTTTATGGACATAGTTATGAGACTATGTATGTATTAATTACTTATAAACAAAGGAAGCTGGCTTCTAAATTAACTCTGGTTGAAGCCCATAAACTTGCTTCAACTGCCAAAGTACTTGTAATCAGCGGGAAACTAATTAAATGGCTGCTTAATTAATTTATTTCCTACTTAGTCTAGATTGCAGAGCATTTGCTTAATCTTTTTTTGTTACTAACGGAAGCCATACTTATTCATTCACAGTGAATTATTAAGAATATTATTTCGGTATACTGAAGGTTTCTAAATGAGTGGCTATGTTTTGAAGCACATTGTATTTTATTATTTTGGTGCCTGAGATACAGGTTCTATCTAGTTTAGCTGCCAGTGGCTTACTAAGTATGCATTACATTGTTACACGCACTACAACTATTGTTCATTACGTAATGCCTTGTGTCTTGTGAATTTTGAAACAATAAATTATTAGGTAATATCTTCAAGTGGACCAATGCCTCAAAAAATCCATCGAAATAATTATTTTAGTTTTTAAAGTGTTCATGCTGCCTCTGCCATTCCCATAGCTTGTGTATATCATTTACTTATAGTATGATATACTATAGCTTCAGGCTTGAAACACTAACCAGTTACGGGTTAACTAATATACGTTGACAATCAAAGATTGGTCCCTTGCGTTGCGATTCTTTTTTTACAGAGACATAAGTTTCTAAATTGTATTTTTGAAAGATTGAGTTTATGTAGAACACACACAATATGATATCTATTGTACATAACAATATTTTGTTATCTTGTTAACTCAACTACAGTATTAACCCTTTGTATTACTATATAAAACAAACAAATTTTGTTATATGCTTATTAGTCCTGTCTGAGACTAGTAACTTGGAACAACATTTAGATTTGATCAACAATCGAACCCACAGTACTCGGCGCAGTCGAAATGTTTGGAATAACATTTATTTGTTTTTCACAAAAATAAATACAAACATTAATATCGTAATTGCTCACTGTCAAGTGGACCATCGCCGCCAATATTTTTAACCCCCGACACAAAAACGACGGGGTGTTATAAGTTTGACGTGTCTGTGTGTGTGAGTGGGTGTGTGTGTGTGTGTGTGTGTGAGTGTGTGGCATCGTAGCTCCCGAACGGATGAACCGATTTTCATTTAGTTTTTTTGTTAGAAAGGTGAATTAGTCGGGATTGTTCTTAGTTATGTTTGATGAAAATTGGTCCAAGATGGCCGCCGCCACAAAATAGCGGAATACATATTTTTTTACAACTCCCTCAATATGCGTATTAAATGAAAGGGCTTGATTAGTAGAATACTATACACTATGATAAATTTCAAATCCAAGATGGCCGCCACCACAAAATGGCTATTTTCTTTTTCACCTCTCCCTCAATATGGGTAATCAAATTAATTATGCTTTAATAATATATTGAACCAGTAGGCAACATGTATTGAAATCCATGATTAACTAAATCAACCAAATATTAAACTTACTGAATAAACATTAGAAATTCAAGTGGAACGAATGAGATTATATCCCACCAACTCGATAAATACTTTTATCTCGCTAATAGGAAGTTCTCCGTAAATAAATTAGGAGAGTATTTATGAACAAGTCTAATTTTACAAACAACAGTTTGGAAAGTATTTTGCGGAAGCTGAAAATGCCCTGGCTTACTTTATCTTCATTTAATAAACCTACTATAGAGTGTGGACGTGGATGTTTGTTTAAACAATTTGTTTTGCTTTTTCTGTTGAAATGACAACTGCTTTACTAGGAATAATTGTTGTGGCACGGCGTACTCTACAAATAATAATATCTAATAATATTCTACAACATACACACAACACCATCTAGCCCAAACTAAGCAGAGCTTGTACTATGGGTACTAGATAATGGATAAACATACATATTACATATTTTTTAATTTTTCGTAAATACTTACATATTATACATGGAAACACCCAGACCAAGACAAACATCCGTGTTCATGCACACAAATGTTTGACTTGTGCGGGAATCGAAGCCGCGACCTCAGGCGTAGCAGTCGGTTACACTAACCACTACCCCATCGAGGCCGACTAGTAGTGAAGTAGTGGCGATCTATAAACTATTACACTATCCGTGACGCTATCCATGCAATTAGTCAAATAGATAATTAAAACAACTATTAATGTATACGAATATTATAAAGAGGAAAGATGTGCTTGTTTGTAAGAATATAACTTAAAAAACTATTAAATTCCATTTTAAAATTTTTTCAGCATTAGAAAGCTATTATCACCGATTAACAGAGGCTGCATTTTATTTTTACAAAAGTTCTATTACTACGTTGGACTGCATCGCAGAGGTCTCGAAACCCAAGGCGCGCACCTCTGACTTCGAAGTTAAATGCGTATTAAATAGTTAATTAACGCTAGCTTTAACGTTGAAGGAAAATATTGTAAGGAAACCTGCATGTCTGAGAGTTCTCCATAATATCATATTCATCATAATATCCCGCCCTACCCTTTCCGATCCATAACAACGCGTGCTGGGCTCAGATGCCATCCTTACACGGTGGAGTCGTATCAACAAGTTTGGGTGCTCATACCTCTGCCGAACGATCAAGGCATGGAATTCTCTGCCAAAGCACGTGTTTCCTTCTTCCTTCAATCCTAGGTCCTTTAAGCAGGGCGTGAAAAAGCACCTTCTCAGGCCGTCAAAGTAGAGACCTCAACATCGCCTCGGGTGCTATGAGGACGATGTGGAGGCCACTGCTCTTAGACCACACGACTGCTTACCATCAGGCGGAGTGTGGTCATTTTGAAGAGCAAAATAAAAAAAAAATAAAAAAAAAATGTTCTGTAAGATATGGTAAGTCTGCCAACCCGCACTAGGCTAGCGTGGTGGACTATGGCCATACCTTTCTCACAGTGAGAAGAGGCCCGTGCCCAGCAGTGGGACAGTTTAATACAGGGCTATGTATGTAATAATGTAACCTACGTTTACGCGAGCAGAGCCACGGGCAAAAGCTAGTGGTTTATATAATTATTTGCAACAATCACATAAATTGTTCCGTTGGTTTTCGCAAAGTGCCCACTTTAAGCAGTTTGCAGTGTACGTAATTAAACCAAATGTAATATATCCTGAGGGAAATTGCATTGTGCGATAAGCTGACCATTGCACTGGGTTAATATAGTTTTATAAACAACGATTTAGTGAAGCGTATGATAAACTTTTAAAATTGTTATATAACATTGATAATAATAATATAAAAAAAAAAAAATACATTGCTTTACATCTGTTGTTTGAAAAATGGTTTGTAAAGATTGAAATAAAGATTATAATACTCGTAATAATAATATTCTATTACATACACACAACACCATCTAGTCCAAACTGAGCAGAGTTTGTAGTATGGGTACTAGACAATGGATAAACATACATATATACTTTTTTTTGTAAATACATACATATTATACATAGAACACCCAGACCAAGACAAACATCCATTTTCATGCACACAAATGTTTGACTTGTGCGGGAATCGAACCCGCGACCATAGGCGTGGCAGTCGGTTACACTAACCACTACGCCATCGAAGCCGCCGAATCGATAATGTTTAGAATATCTATATAACACTACATCCTCAATATTCTTAAGTATTCAGATAACCTAGAAGTGGACCGATAGAGTGCCTGGCAGAAGTCTTAAGTTCAATCTTAAGAAGCGCATCTCTGACGTTTCGATGTTATGTGAGTATTAATCAATTAATTATCGTTCACTTTAACGGTGAAGGAAAAGATCGTGATTAGACCGTCATGTCTGAGAGTTCTCCATAATGTTCTCAAAGATATATGAAGTTTGCCAACTTACAGCGTGGTTTTTTTTTTTTTTTTTTTTTTTTTTTTACGTGGGGGAATGCTGTGACGCATATCCCTCCGCGGGGGCGGGCGGAGGGATTATGTCGGACTCGCCGGGGTAAAAGAAAGATAGAAAGATGGAAATAATAGTAAAGTACCTCCCGGAATACCGACTAAACCTACCACGGTGTTCCTCGACAAAACCACTATCGACGGGGCCGCGCGAATCGCTTTCGCATGCGGTCGCGACCCCGCCGCGGTTACGGCCCGCCGTATGAAACGGCAGGCCACTACACGAAAGACCTACCCAAAATAGGCACTACGTCGCATAAAATCCTACTGTCTCCCCTATAGGGGAGACGGACTCGACACAGAGGCGCGCGTGGGAACACGCACGCCGCCTCTCAGACCTGGTGCTGAACGGATGGCGGGCAGGCCCACAAAGCCCGCCATCCAACTTACAGCGTGGTGGTCTAACCCTTTTAAAACAGAGAACAAGACTATTAGTCAGTTTAATCGATTATTAAATTTATGTATTATTATAGTCATTATTTTATAAGTAGCGATAGCTTAGTGGGGAGACCAACAGACTGCAATGCAGAAGGTCTTGGGTTCGAACCCACGTCGCGCACCACTGACTTTCGGAAGTTATATGACTTCTCAAAATTATGTGTGTATTGATTGACAATTATCGCCTGCTCCGTGCCTCGGAGAGCACGTTAAGTCGTCGGTCCCGGCTGCCATGAACATTTATGGCAGTTGTTATTGGGAAGTCAGTGCCCTATAATATCCAGACACAGATCTAGCCTTAGGGTATCGTTAGCCTTCGGGTTACGGTGGTCAGGTGGCAGCCACTCCGTGTAAAAACTGATATCCAGTCAAATCTGGTTAGACTAGAAAAGCCGACCCCAAGTGACTTGGGAATAATAAAGGCTAGAGAGAAGTTTAGTTATTATTTTTTATATTCTTTAATACATGGCGCTGGGTGCTATACCTTATTCATATGATTAGTAAAATACTGAACATACATTTAATTAGCGATTTAAAAGAGTGACCGTGGGTTTCTTGCAGGTATCTTCAGATAGAGTCAACCTTTATATCAACTAACCTAATTGTACCTTTAGTTATTTAGATAACTTACGAAACTCTGTATGTTATACTTGGACGTTGAAAAGTTTTACTTTGTAACCTAAATTATTAATTATTTTTGACTTCGTTTTTAATGAAAGCATGCAGCCACATTAAGAAAATTGGTTATTTATTTTTGTTTGCTAACACATGACTGCACGGATATCGTAGTTGTATAAGTGATCGCGTCGCCACTGACACCAGTGTCTTGGGTTTGATCCCCAAATGGAACATTAGTTTGTGTAATCCACAAATAGTTGTTCTGAATCTTGGTGTTGTTAGTGTCTGTTGTTTGAATGTTTTTAAAGGTCTCCGCGACACAGGAAATTGTTCCTGTATAAAAATGACAACTCCCACACTAGGCATAGGCCTACTTTAGGATGGAACGACGTCCTCTGTAGTGCCAGGGCTTGGTCCAGGAGTCGTCGCCCGCAGACACTACATCTCTGCATTGGGCACTGCTGGGTAGGTCGCTGATGTAGTTTCAGTTCCCTCCCTTCTATGAAGAATATTCCACAAGTGATACGTGACAGCCTCTCCATCTTAGGTATGGATCTTTGCCGCTCCCTTAATCCCACAACCTACATCGAGAGCGTCATTAAGCAAGCTTCGCGAAAACTCGGAGTTCTGAACAGGGTGAGGCGGTTCTTCGCGCCTGGGCAGCTGTGCCTATTGTGTAAGACATAAGTGCGCCCTTGCGTGGAGTACTGTTCTCATCTTTGGGATCCGTGCAGTACTTGCTAGACGCTCTTGACAGGTTACAGCGGCGGGCTGTCCGTATCATCGGAGATCCAGAGGTCACGAGTTCACTTGAACCTCTGCAACTCCGTAGAGACATTGCCTCATTGACATGTTTCTACAGAATATACCACGGGGAATGCTCTGAAGAGTTATTTCAGCTTATCCCTCCCTCCCCTTTCCTATCCAGAACAACGCGTGTTGGGCTCAGATGCCATCACGGTGGAGTCGACTAGAGTGCGTACCAACAAGTTTGGGTCCTCATACCTCTGCCGAACGATCAAGGCATTGAATTCTCTACCAAGGCACGTGTTTCCTTCTTCCTTCAATCCTGGGTCTTTTAAGCGAGGGTAAATAGGAGTAAACGTATATATACGTTCGAAGATTGCGTTATATGGTACTGTAAAATTTATATTCTTCTCCCCAGCCTTATTATTCTCAAGTCATTTTTGGGGTTGGCTTTTCTGATCTAACCGGATTTGACTAGATATCAGTTTTTACACGGAGTGGCTGCCACCTGACCTCCGCAACCCGAAGGCTAACGATACCCTAAGGCTAAACCAGTGTTTGGATATTATAAAGCACTGACTTCCCAGTAACGATTGACATAGATGTTCATGGTAACCGGGACCGACGGCTTAACATACTCTCCGAGGCACGGAGCAGACGATAATCGTTAATCAATACGCACATAATTTCGAAAACTCATATAACTTCTGAAAGTCAGAGATGCGTGACGCGGGTTCGAACCCGAGACCCTCTGCATTGCAGCCTGTTGGTCTCCCCACTGAGCTATCGCTGCTACTGTAAAATTTATATTATATTATGTCCAGACACTCTTAGCAGCTATATTACGTGAGACCTAAAATATTTACCTGGTCAAATGTAGGTGCGTCTTACCACCTCTGTCACCTAGACATTTAGGCATATATATGTATTTTTAATGTTTTAAACAATTAACTAAATTATTTAATGTTATAAAAGTTGTTGTGTCCATCTCTTTTGCAACCGCACTAAACATTAGGGATTAAATTAAAAAAGCCAGCGCTATCGCCCGAAGGCGCTATTCGTTACAATTACTAGGAACTTGTGCTTCAAGTCCCACTACTTAATTACACAAAGTACACTCTACACAATTATCTAACTTCGCTAATTAATTAGTATTTTGTTGAACCCTGTAATGTTTTCTTTTTTAATGAAGAGGGAAGGAAGATCTCGCTTTTTTTGTTTATGTTGTTTGCTAATTTTACTTTACATAACTGACATGTATATAAATTAGAGATGTTGACAAAGCCAAGATGTTTCTTTAATTAGTATTGTTAGGCACGTACATTATTTAGATGGACTTACGTCTTTTATGAAAAAGATCATATAATAGGGCACTAAACTTCTTATTATGAGAACAGTCAATATTTTGACCGGATTTCCTCTTGGTTAAATATTTAAGCTAAGCTGGGGTACAAGGATATTATCGTAGCGCCCGTGATAGTAGTTTGCGTTTATGCTTATGGTTAGTGGAGGTTTGATGCTCAGGTCGGGCAAATTGGTATTGCATTTGCTTGTAAAGAAATTCTCAGTGGCGATACGAAGTATGAATATATGTCCGTTAAACGCCACCTATTATTACGATTACTATTAGTATGATCCTAAAACTAGCTAGAGAAATATAGCTGTGTCTTTTATATCTATCTATGTGTGAATCTGTTAGGCGAAGTAATACCTACATTCAAGCACAATCTCACGTTTCTACTCATGAGGAGGTAGGCGAAGGTAGATTTTATTCACATTTCGCCAATTATGGTTGTTATGTCCCAGGTAATACGGGTGAACCTATTGTACAGTCGCAGATTCTATACAGCTACTGAGAATTTTAATAGAACACCAAACACACACACATACAAACCAAATCGGATCCGGAGTTCTCGGCACAGCAATCGCATTCACCACCATTACTTTATGAAGGCAAAATATAATATATATAATTAAAATGTTACGTAAGGAGATTCTCAACATCGACACGAAATCTAAATATATGTCCAAACTGCATCTATTTAAGAAAAAATCTACAGGAATTTCTCATTGAAAAGTGTTATTAGGAGGCGGCGGAGCGGGAGAGGGAACGCTTAAACCCTCTCCCCAACCACAGAGCCGGGCGCCGGAGAGCGCGAGACGACCTCCAGCCACCCTGAGGATTGACCTGGGGGTGGTGAGCTTCGTGGGTCTGCCCGCCACCCGATCAGCACCAGGTCCGAGAGGCGGCGTGCATGTTCCCACGCGCGCCTCTATATCGTGTGTCCGTCCCGCCCTCAGGAAGACAGTAAAATTAGTGGTTGTAAATTTGTGTAGTGGCCTGCCGTTTCATACGGTGGGCCGAAACCTCGGCGGGATCGCGATTGCATGTGAAAGCGATTCGCGCGGCCCCGCCGATTGCGGTTATGTCGAGGAACACCATGTTAGGTTTAGTCGGTATTACCGGGATGTCACTCACCATCACCCTGGTGAGTCCGACATAACCTCTCCGTTGCCCCGCGGAGAGGTAAGCGTAAAAGCATTCCGCCAAGTTAAAAAAAAAAAAAGTTATATGAGTTACATGACTGACATGAATTAATATATTCATAGCATACATTAATTTAGTTTCTTTTTTGGAAATTTTATTTGACTTTATAATTGCTGCATTGACATCCTTAGTAATTAAATTTTATTTTGTAATTAGCTGTATTGACATATTTAATTCTTAAATTTATTTGTATTTATTGTAGGTATTTATAATTAGTAATTGACAGCTATTAATTCTGCATGTTTTAATTTTTTTATGTTATGCTAAAGGACAAATACCATCTTAGTCTCCCCGTGAACATGGCTGCTGTAAAGCAACCGAAACGTCGGGGAAAAGTCTAAACTTAAATATAAATAGTTTTAATTAAAAAATATATAGCTTAAATAGTAGTAAAGTTTAATAATAGTAGTATAGTTAGAGTTTTATAATATAGTAAGAGTTTTCAAAATTATGTTATAACAGTGTTTAAAGTAAAATAAACAACGCGATAAAATCCGTATAAAATGTTTAATTTCAATGTATAACATTCGCGTAAACATAAGACAATATTATGAATTTAATATGTTGTATCAAGGCATGTAAATGAAAACATTAATAGAAGTGATTCAAAAGTATTATTGCCGCATGTTTTCAAATTTAGTGAACTGCCAAATTAATTTTATATTATTGTAAGCCTAATTGGCAGAACATAGTTGATCATTACCATTACTGTAAACATCTTATATATATACCTATGTTTCACAATAAAGAATATTTGATTTGATTTGATTTTGATAGACGGCAAATAAATTCCTCCCTATTACGTTCGACCTAAATTTTAACAGCACTGAAATGTTGGTACATGCCATGCCTGCTTACCCTCTCAAAGATATATAAGCATATGATTATTATTGATTGTACGGAACAATGTAAATAGATATTATATATATAGAGATGGCGTAGTGGTTAGTGTAACCGACTGCCACGCCTGAGGTCGCGGGTTCGATTCCCGCACAAGACAAATATTTGTGTGCATGAACATGGATGTTTGTCTTGGTCTGGGTGTTTCTATGTATAATATGTATGTATTTACAAAAAAGAAAGTATATATGTATGTTTATCAACTGTCTAGTACCCGTAGTACAAGCTCTGCTTAGTTGGGGCTAGATATTGTTGTGTGTATGTGGTAGAACATTATTATAGAACATTACATTATATAATAGGTATTTGTGTAAAACACCCGTGTTCACCTTTACGATGCGCGACGCCTACTGTCATCCATTTCGGGGCTCAGACATGTTCAATAACAATTTCACGACACATAGCTCTATAATGTCACTTTCAATAATATAATGTGATTTTATGAGCCATAATGTGATTATTTTAGCTTTATTTATGGGACACATGATAGTCTATTGTAATTTTTTTTAAATGTCTTGGTTTATATTTTCGTCTTAGTTTAGGAATATTATGACCACCATTTCATAAAAAATTTGTTAGTACAACAGTTTAAAGGATTTTACCCTATGATAATTTATAAAATTCCTGGCTGATATATTCACCGGTATACGTATAATACGCTTTAATATATATTTGTAATATATACCTCGATTATAATAATGTTTTCCGTATTACAACTTTGTCAAATATGTTAATTTATTTTGAAGTAGTCTTCTTTATTTAGAGGCTTTTAGTCGCATAGACGACATGTTAGCGTTATCGTAAACCGAATTTGAAAAAAGAATTGATTCTATAATCATATCTATGGCCTTGTTAAACTATTTTATATATGAAAATGGCTGCTGCCGCTGTCAGAAGCAGCCATTTTCGTATATAAAATAGTTAGCTTAGCTACAAATTACATATGCACCTTCAACAAAAAACTATATAGCCTTTAAAATTAAACTCATTTATACGGATTTTATCGCGTTGTTTATTTAACACTGTATTACATTATATTTGAAGTTGTTACACTACTACTACTATTGAATTTTACTAATTTTTAAGCTAATAAAAATATAAAACTATTGAAACTATGTATATTTAGGTTTACACTTTCCCCGTTTCCCCTTTACGTTTCGGTTGCTTTTCAGCAGCCATGGTCACGGGGAGACTAAGATAGAAGTTGTCTCAATGTTCTAATACTGGAAATTATTAACTTAAAAATTAGTAAAATTCAATAGTAAAGAAAGAAGAAGAAAGAAAAATGTTTTATTTGAACCTCCATACACACATAATTTAAAAGAAAACAATATTACATACAATTTAACGACGGTACATGGAGATCAAATTAGGCACTGCGTCAGCTATTGTTGCAGTATAGACTACAACGCTGGTATTCTCGCAGGCCTACTAAATAATAATTTATTATAAACCAATACATAATAAAATAAACATACAAAAAATTTAATAAAAATAATAAATATAACCTCATAACAATATATTTATATTATGTAATATATATAGATATATGTATATATATAAACTTAAATAGTCTATATTCATTAGCGTAATATATAAAATTATGTTATACTACAAAATACAGCATGTGATACACAAAAAAAAATAAAAAAGTAAAAATAAACAAAAGCAATAACGAGAAAAACAAAGGAACAATATAATATTAATGAGTTTTCGAACGCCAATTAAACTAGTCACATCTGTCACGAATGTCAAAAAAGCGTCTACCAGAGTCGAATACAATGATAAAACATACATTACCGCTGCGTACGCGCAAATTAACAAAATATACACTATGTTACCACAATCATTATTAGATTTATTTATACAATATGTTTCGTAATGATGGGTACCATACGTGTAAGTAAAGTTGCTATACATATCTGTTATAAAGGTAATTACGTAAAATTATAACAATGATTTTTGTTTGTTTATTAAAAACATCTTAAACTTATTACGGAATGTATGTAATGTTTTCAGATTTCGCATAGGCGGCGGAACGTCATTCCAGCAATGGGTTGCGGCGTATCTGAAACTACCCCTGAAAGCCGTGGTTCTGTGACTCGATGTGACCAAAAGATGTGATGCCGCCCGTGTACTGTACTGATTGACATTACGAGACCACGTTAATTTTTTGTACAGGTACTCCGGTTTTTTGTATAGAACAATGCCAAAAAGTAAAATTGCCAGATGAAGGTGCCTGCGAGTAGACATCTTCATCAGGTTTCCACTGTTCAGGAATGGGGTGACATGTGTACGAGGTGGGATGTTATAACAAAATCGAGCACATGCGTTCTGTACTCGCTGGATTACTTTCTCCGTTCTTTTCAATATGCATGGACCAAACACAGTATCCACATAGTTTAAGTAGTAGTAGTGTAACAGTTTCAAAATTATGTAATACAGTGTTAAATAAACAACGCGATAAAAACCGTATAAAGGAGTTTAGTTTCAATGAATAACACATACAATATTATAACTATATAGCCTATCTTATCTTATCTTATCTTGATCCGGGGGCCAGTCATTGTAGACCGGCGACACTTCGACCCAGTGGGATCTTTTGTGTCGGCCCCGAGGTTTATCCCTGAGCTATCTCCCTATGAATGTACTGCATCAGTCGCAGCGTACACTTCAGAGGGAGAAGCCTGAAGTCTTCAGGGTTCGGATATGCCAATTCCATCAGACCCATCCTTAGTCCGGCCAACGCATCACATTCACACAGTAGGTGTGATATGGACTTGTCCTGTTCACCACAGGCTCTGCAGATCGAATTGTTTGACAATCTCAATCTGCACAGGAAGTCGTTGGTGCCAAAATGACCAGTAATTGGCCCTTGTTGTAACCGCAGAACTTCTGGGTAAAGCCCGTGGCTCTGTTTGCAATGAATTTCTTGGAGTGTTCCAGACCCTTAAGGGCCATCCACTCCAGCCTGTGTTTATCATTGCCATGTGCATTCAAAGCCTATATAGCCTAACAAAAAGTATTTAAATCGAAGTCATAATTACTGAAATTAGCATATATGTACAAATTTAGAAACTTTACAGCATACATAGTACTAAATTTAATGTACTAGTGACTTAAAATAATACATTAAGTTTTTAGGATGAAATCAATGCGTATACGACATCTTGCTGTCATGACATCGGTTGTCTCCTAACAACTAATAACGTGGCGTGGTTCTATTTCAGGAACTGTTTTGCTTACCCTATTTAGCGGTTTACTAGCATGAATAATTTTTTTTCATAAGTATGCTTTGAAAAATCCCATATCTAATATTGTCTTAAGTTCAGGCAAATGTTATGCATTGACAAAAACTAAAAAAAACGAATTTTAAAAAAGTTCCTTTTTTCATTTAATAAGTACTAGTGACGCTTTCGTATTTTTTTTCTTTTTTCAATTTAAAACTATCGTTATACCCTTATTTAAATTATCGGTTCACATTAAAACAAAAATTAATAAAAACGAACCTCATAATAAATACTCTAGCTATAATTACACTTTCTTTCACAAACAAACTCGTCTCAGACGATCCAATGTCACCTTCACAAAATTACAATCAACTCTAAAAAGCTGCCTGTAAACCCTTCAACCCTTCACGTCCGATTTGTTATATCATACGGTGCAGACGGGGTGTAATGGACCGTGGTTGGTATTGGACAACGGGTCTGATCTGCGTCATGCCACTGACCGGATCAAATTGTTGCAAAATGAATTTAAAGGCAAAATTGCTTAAGCTATTTAACAAGAGATGATTGAAAAAAAGTAGTATATTATTTATTGACTTAGGTCACAAAGTAACATATCTACATTATATATTGACATTAACGTTACAATTTATTCATGTAAATTTATATTTACGCTTTTTCTTTTTAATTTCCAAGTTTATTTTAGCAATAGTGATAGTAATAGAAACAGTGGCGTAGTAGAGCCTTGCTGATTTCATTATGAATGGGCCGGCTCGACCTGGAAAGTGCTACATACTAGCCTCTCACAGAATATCGACGTGAAATAGCAATATTCCTACTGTTGTGTTTCGTTCGGTGAGTGAAAGTGCCGGAGGCCTAATCACCCTCTGTCCCCCTTCCCGCTCCTTCTCCTTCCCACTTCCTTTTTCTCTCCTCTTCTTTTCCTAAAGGGTTGGCAACGCGCAAGTGATGCTTCTGGTGTTGCAGGTGTCTATAGACTACGGTGACCACTTACCATTAGGTGAGGCCTTATGCTTGTTTGCCACCTTAGTTGTATAAAAAAAAGCAACAAAAGAAACATCCCAACTAATATTATAAATGCGAATGTGAGTTTCTTTGTTACGCTTTCACGTCTAACTACTCGACCGATCATCACATAGGGTACCTTTCATCCTTAAAGCTATCCGTCCTCGAGGGACAGAAATTTATTGTCAAAATCTAGATTAAACCGAGCGAAGCCACGGACAAAATCTAGTTTCTGTATAATTAGTAGCAGTCGCCTAGTCGTCAAAATTCAACCATAATTGATATCTTAAATTTTAAATTTGATTTTTACTAAGGTTCTATCGTATAGCCAGAGGTTCCCAGACTTTTTTCACATAGACCACTTTCAAAATGTAGTTGGTTCCGATGGATCTCCTGCAGCTAGAAATTGAATCCGCCAAGTATAATCGGTACCGGCTGACAATTTTTTTTTTAGAAAATATTATCTACCTACTTTGATAGGTGTAGTCAAGCCAAAGTTTTAGTTCTTCACTATCGAAAGCAAATAAATTTTCGTGGACCATTTTTTTTGTTGAGCCTCCTGTGGACTCCTGGGGGTCCATCTGGTCCACTTTGGGAACTATGGGCACAGACAATAAAACCTTAATAACGATCATAATCACATTTCATTTAGATTTCACCAAGGCTAAACATGATAATTTAGCAATCCTTTACAAACAAATTATTATTTTTTTAACTATACTCTTTCATTGACGACGTTCCTAAGCTTGCTACTTTGTTTTCTTTTTTTCCTTATTACATATAAATAAATAAGGTATATGTAACCTAGTTACGAAGAATTGTACGACGTCAGACAAACAATGCCGAAATACTACGAACTTCGACTGCTTGTGTCAAATGCACGGTTGTGTGCGTGTAGTGTTTTTTCATTAATTTAATGTATTTCTAATGCATTCCCCACTCCTTCTCCATTTAAACTTTAATTGTGCCAAATTTCATACTCCTCCGCCCGTGCAATTTTCGTAAAAAGGGGTACAAAGCTTTTGCTTCACGTAGAAAAAAATATCATCTATATAGTAAATATAGATGATATTTCTTTAGTCTGAGCTTATTAGATGATTTTAATGAATGTTGTATTAATTAAATTGGATAAATACAATACGATAATACAAATGATTAAATATTATTTTAGTAAATATGCTTTGATTGTAATCTTTGATGTGGATTCCATTTCATATTTATTTTATGTTAAAGCATGTATTATCTTAAGTTAAATATATTTTAGACGACTTTTATAAAATACTAATGGCGCCCTTTGGTTTCATCCGTGTTTAGTTTTATTTATGATCGCTGGTCCTTTGCTACAGGTTATATATGCACTTGCTACATAGCATATTATTATCCTCAACAAAAAACTATATAACCTAACAAAAAGTATTTAAATCAAAGTCATAGTTACTGAGATTAGCATAAACAACCTTACAAATTTCACAACATACACATTAGTACTAGAGATCTAAAATAAAACATTAAGTTTCTAAGATAAAATCAATGCGTATGCGATATTTGCTGTCATGACATCGGCTGCTCACAACCAATGACGTGGCGACTCTATTTCAGGAAGAGTTTTGCATAACCTGTTTATTATAATAATAATATTCTATCACATACACACAACACCATCTAGCCCAAACTAAGCAGATTTTGTACTATGGGTACTAGACAATGGATAAACATACATTGTTACACATACATACACGGTTTAACGGTTTACTAGCTCGAATATTTTTTTTAAATATCTTGTCGCTTACTAGGTCTCATTCCTGTACCACAGAGACTTCACAAACATTTAAACAACGGACACAAATAATTCCACCATAGAAAGAGCGACATAGGACTCAGAATTCGTCGACATAACATGCTTTTGTCCCGTGTTCGGATCAAATCCACAATACTCAGAGCAGTGGCAGGGCGAAGCGATCACTTAAATCAATTTATATTAGTATAACATAAAACGAGAAATGATTTTTAAAAAGGAACAAATTTTCGTCAAAAATATTGCTAAAGAGACATTCAATACGAAAGATCTCATTAAAATCGGTTTACCCATCTGGGCGCTACGATCTTACATACAGGTACACAAATAAAGGCTTTAACGTTAAAACAGTCCCTTTTAGCGATGAGCGTTAGAAAAGCTCATTAGGCGAGAATACTAATGTCCTTCGACCTAATATTAGCCTCCAGCCTACTTAGATACAGAACCGAGACTAACAATAGACTCTCTAAATATAGCTCTTAGGGTTAGACTTAGCAACACAGATATGTTTTTTGAAAGAATGTTGTGTATTTAACGTGGGTTTGAGATCTGAGGAGCTTGTACAAAACAACTATCAAATTGAAAAAGAAGTTTAAATATAACTATTAACTGCCCACAATTATTTTAGGTATATATTATTTTTTTAAATACAACTCCCGCATTAGGAATTGTTCCTGTGTCACGGGGAACTTTACAAACATTCAAACAACGGACACAAAGAACATCCAGACTTGAAACAAACTTTTGTGGATCACACAAATATTCTTGATTTGTACCCACTACACTCGGTGCTATGGCAGTGGCGAGGTGACCACCTGAACCACTACGCCATCCGTGCAGACTGCAAGAGTCGTACAGTGTGAGGGAGTCTCTATTCCCTCACAGTACACTCACTTGATTTCAAAAATAATCGATTTAGAGATGCAATATACGACCTTTAAACCATTACAATACCAAAACGAAACGTGTTGTTCTCATAAGAAATAAATGGGCATCACCATTATACAGTGTGTATAATAAACCCTGTCTGATCTGAGGTTTTATACAGTAGCTTATTATGAGTACGTAAATGACATTTACTTATGAAAATCGTTAAAAAAAATTACCCCAGAAAATTGTATTTATTTAAAATAATATGTTAATAGATTACCCATGGCAACACCGACAACTTATTAATGATAATACCTAGGTACTTACTTGCCTTAGAAAAATGCCGCCAAAAGTATGCCACGCTCCCCGTCCTTGTCAAGTTTAGTGGAGTGTTGCTAGACTGTGCGAAAATTCAGTAATTTAAGGGTAAAAATGCTGATCAATACTGTACATAATAACATTATGAAGACGTTTTACGATGATATAAGACGTTTTTATTATTTTTCTTAGCATGTTTGTTAAGAGAGAAACAAGACCTTAATGTATCGGACAGGGTTTATTATACACACTATATAAGCTGAATATTATGTGACTTAGAGGCTTACTACACTGCATCTCTCCATATAAAACATGCTTTAGTGTATTTTTTTAGCTAAGAGTATTTGAACCAGTGCTTATTTGGACACAAATTGTGAAGTCATTAAAGTTGATATATGGTGAGAAACGGTGCAGCCTAGTAGAACCAAATATGTTCGATAGACGCAAAGAATGTAAATTATTTCATAAGTCAAGTTCAATTCAATATCAATTCAATCTATTTTCCTTTAGTTTAAAGTGTTTAATAATATGAGTTAAAGTTTCAAAATTATGTAATAATAGTGCTTTATAAAAAATAAACAACGCGATAAAATCCGTATAAAGTTTGTTTAATTTCAATGTATAACATTTGCGTAAACATAAGACAATATTCCCACCTAAAAATCATCAATCCATTTTCTGAACTGGGACTCGAACCGGAGACATGTACAGCAGTCGCATTTGCTATCGCTGTGCCATCTAGTAAGGCTCTTTCGCAATACTTGTTACTATCTTTTTTCACGACACTGCACTTTATCACACTATTCTCCATTCCATTTTCCTTTGTGACATGAACTTATGTATCTCAAGATAAATATTACAATGTCTACTATTGATAATAAATCTTCAACGACATATTTTATTTGAATATTTGATCTGAAATGATCTTCAAACTTCTCAGACAGAGTAATGTATTTAATGTGTGCGTTTTATTCTTTTTGATGTCGCAAAATTGAGTTTTATGGAATAAGAACACTGAGAATTCATATTAATTATTGAAAAGTGGGGATCAATAGGTTTACTAAATGTATTTGATGATCATTTTCAGTTCATTGAACTGGCAGGAACTTTAAGAAGAAATGTAGTGAATTGAATATTGGATACTTTTGATATAAGTAAATACTGGTCCTAATGCTTAATGTACACAACGCAAGTGGCTAGCGCGACCTACCTGCATTGGTTTTATAATGATTTATGCGAGTCACTTGCGCACGCAGCGCATCTGTTGTTTAGAATATACATAGGTCTATCTATATTTTTTGACAAGAAAACACTGCAATCTTAAAAAAAATATAATTTAAATGATTGTAAAACGTATTTATATGACCCTAATTTTTACTTTAAATTAAAAGGTCGTTCCAAAAAATTTAAAGCCCGTATATATTTTTCATCGATTCTTTCATCGTCTTGTGGTGCGCATGAACGAAGAAATTCCGCCTACATCTAAGATATGGCGCTATATACAATAAGCGCTTAAATGACGTCATACGATGCTGAATCGCGCAAGTAACATTTACACAGCGACTGAGTATATAGTAAGCGCCCGACATCAACTGTCGGGCCGCGGCTCGCAAGGCACGGTCACCCAGCCTGGTTGGAGGGTCCTCCCTTTGTGTTGGAGGGACATCACACCCTTTTCCTCCAAGGTCTTAAAGGTTACTTAGTCTTACAAAGTCACCGATTCGGAATATTATAATTCTTTAAACGTAGTGCTTACCCAGTGGGAAGGCATGGAATATTAAGTCCACAATTTACTAGTTATATTTTTAGCACAGCAATAGGCTGAACCCTTATGTACCGATCATTTTACCTCTTACCAGGCACTGGTCCAGACGCCGTGCAACTACTGAGTATTTCAGAAAATCCAATAAATCTATATGCAGGATTATTTGGGTGTTTCTATGTATAATGTGTATATATTTACAAAAAAAAAGTATATATGTATGTTTATCCATTGTCTAGTACCCATAGTACAAGCTCTGCTTAGTTTGGGCTAGATGGTGTTGTGTGTATGTAATAGAATATTATTATTATGTTTCTCTTATCACAGGTACTTTCTAACATATTATATTAGAAAATACCTGGCCCTTTGGGAGGCTTACACGGAGACATGGGTCCAACGTGAAGAGGCCCTTCGAGAGTTTTAATCAAAGGTGTTATGGAACACCTACAGCGGCACTAGCCGCAGCAGGCGTAGGACTATTGCTACGTATGGATTCTAATATATGGGCTATAGGTATGGGTGTTTGGTGGACCGGTATATTGCTAACTATGATTATTATTATTATTTACCCGGTAATCGAGACCAAGACCTCATTTACAAAGGTCGCATTTACAACCACTGCGTTATGCCTCGCCACTATTTTTTATAAAAGTGTAGTGTATGGTAATTTTATTTTTGTTATTGGTATAGAATATCAGCATGGTGTAAACAAACTCCTACACTGCAGGAATTAACTAATTTTAATGATAATACTTAATGTTAAACAATACAGTTACATTCAGGACTTGCTATATTAATCAAAAATTTGATCACGTATATTAAACTCGAAAAATCAGCTGGCACACATCCAACATTAATAAGACTACGGCAGATTCTCCGCTAAGAAACCCTCCTAAACTATACCATACTCTAAAAATAGCTCAAAGAATCCAACGAAGTAATACCGCTGAACGCGAATTGGGACGATCGCATACACACCCATTCCAGCCACACAAACTTAATCTCTCTAGTTTACACAAGATAAAACTTCTGCAACAGTGCGACCTGAATTTGTTTCTCGAGAACTTTTGCTGGTGTTAATTTCATTGTATTGTTTGCCGTTATAAGTTTGTCGCCAACATCTTATGTGTTTGGCGAGAGACATTTCTGTGCCTCTAGTGCTGTTTGGTTAAGTTGGGAATGTGTTCTTGAATTTATACTTTCAAACAAAATATTGGAATTAGTTTGGCTTTGTATTTTCTTAAACTGATAGGAGTTTGTTTATTACATATTTTACTGAGAGCCAAGTCATAAATAAATTACGGTTATAGTAAAATAGATTTTTTCCTAATCATTACACCAAACTTTATATACATACATGAAACGCATGTAGTCCTCAGACCGGCCCCGGCTTTGCACAGGAAGGATACACCTAAACCTTACTCATGAAACACTTTGTCTATTTGTGAAAACCGCACTAAAACCGTTCAGTAGTTTTTGAGTTTATCGCGAACAGACAGATAGACGCGGCTGGGGACTGTGTTTTATGTAGTGGTATTGAAAAGAAGTATTTTTTAAGAGTTCTATTTGCTTTGTAAATTAGTCGTATTCTTGTTGATTCCTCCAGCGTGATTGATTACCAGCGGGATTGCGTCAGTAGAACACTGCGTGAGATTCGACCCCAAGACCTTTCGATCGCATGTTTTCGTTTCACGTTTAGCCATGAGAAGTTAATAATTATTAAATCATAGATATAATGATACCTATATACAATTATATGAATTACTAGATATTTGCCAGCGGCTCCACTCGCGTGGATTTAGGTTAGATTAGGTTAGGCAAGTAGCTTTTCTGTTCCCATGCCAACGTGTATACAAATTTTCTAATATTACAAACGTCAATGTGAGTTAGTCTGTGCCTCGGAGAGCACGTTAAGCTGTCGGTCCCGTTTGCCATGAACATCTATGGCAGTCGTTATTGGGAAATCAATGCCTCTAATATCCCGACACTGTTCTAGCCTTAGGATATCGTTAGCCTTCGGGTTGCGGAGGTCAGGTGGCAGCCGCTCCGTGTAAAAATTGATATCCAGTCAAATCCGGTTAGACTAGAACAGCTGACCCCAAGTGACTCGGGAATAATAAAGGCTAGGAAGAAGAATGTGAGTTTGTCTGTTCGAGTATGTCCGTAACTACTAAACCGATCATCATGAAATCTCGCATGCACGTTGCCAGGATAACAGAAAAATACAAAGGGTACGTTTCATCCAGGCAAAAGTATTGATCCCGATATAAATTTACTGACAAAATGAACATTAACAAGAGCGAAGCCACTAGGAAAATTAAGTACACAATAAAAGAAAACATTGCTTTTATAATTCTTATAATGACGATTGAAATCAAATAATTTTCCGAATTTCTGATACAAACAAGTCTTTACTCGTATTAAAAATATATCAGGATAAGTATTGTAACATTTTAATAACGCTTTCTATACGCCTGTAAAATATACACGTCTAGAATATTGATAACGTCGTAACAACGTCTAATCCACCGACTGACAGCTCCGATATTAATATTTTATTGATCCTCCACATTTTTCACTCAAATTATTCACAGCAGGGTACCATAAAATCTCCTTTGGGGATTCACTTCAGTCCATTAGAGGCACGACAGGCAAATAATATAGAAATTCCTTCATCTTTATATTCTCGTCACTGCACCACGATACGGGCTGAATATTTGACGGCGAGTGACCGTGCCGATCTGCTACATAGTCTTGATAGCGCAAACATCAAGACTCATAAATATGCGAACTTGTCTACCCGCCTGTATCGTTCGTGAATAAAATCTCAAAGCATTTCGCGCTCCATCGAGTTTCACTTATGCGATATGCATTTTATGATTCACAGCCACCCGCTGATGCATAACGTGACATTAAAAAAATCGACTCAAATTTTTCAAAAATGCCGCTTGATCTCGTTTAAATCTGGCGTGTCATCTTTGAGCTTCGCATTTTAAACACTTGTTCCACATGAATTGTAAAATCTTTTCTGAATTTTGAAGGCGTTGGAATATCTTGTCTGCGCCACGTGAAAAGCCTTTTCATGTGAAAGAGAAATCTTGACCGCTCGAGAGTACTTGTTACTTTAGACAAGAATAACTTTTGAATAAAATAACAGCAGCGTCAGCCTCAGGTTGCACAGTTTATTTATGTACATAATAAATAAGTATTACAATCTAGACAATAATAATATGTTTTGTTAATATGTTTTATTTGAATAGATTCTTAACAAAACGTGATTTAAGTAAGATATTAAGTTATGAAGAATTAATTAAGATGTTAAGGTATTATAACATAATAATAATAATATCAGCCCTGTATTAAACTTTCTCACTGCTCGGCACGGGCCTCTTCTCACTGTGAGAAGAGTTAGGCCATAGTCCACCACGCTGGCCTAGTGCTGGTTGGCAGACTTCACATATCATCGAGAACATTATGTAGAACTCATGCAGGTTTCCTCACGATGTTTTCCTTCACCGTTAAAGCAAGCAATAATTAACTATTTAATACGCATATAACTTCGAAAAGCGCGCATTGGGTTCAACTTAAAAAGAAATACTCCCGCTCTAAGAATAATTCCTGTATTGCGGGGAACTTTACGAACAGTCAAACAACGAACACCAATTGTATATGGACGTACTACAATCTTAAGGATGCAATATGCTTGAAGATAATAATAGGCAGAAAAAATATTTTTATGTTCTACGGTAATTGTTGTGAAGCCAATCTACCAAAGAAGTGCTCATGCGATTCAAAAGTCAATGAACCAGTGTAAAACCGTTTCGTAATTTAAGCAAATTAATAAGTAAAAATAGGACGCTGACCTTTCTAATAAAATTGACTAAAATATAAGTTCGTAAAATCTACGCCAGCTGTGTAAGCTCGCATTCAAAACGCTGTATTTGCGAATCGAAACCTCACAGAAAACAGCTACATACCTAAAACACTTCGTTTAACCTGAGAACTAAACCCAGCACTCTACAATCGGTACTAGCTTTTGCTATTACGCTTACAACGCAGAAACGAGGCTTGGTTCGGGAGTAACAGCTCGATAGTAGCTTATGTGCTCTCAAACCAAAGCTGTAAATGTAATAAGTACAAAACCGTGTTGGTAACAGCTTGTGTGCAGCGATACGACAGCTTAGCTTTAGCGTGGAGAGCTTAACCAATACATTCAGTTGTTTATTTTTCGATATCGATACCGATTGGGTGAATAAAGTGGTTATTCTCTATTCTAGCTTACATAAATAGTCTCACGTCTATATCCCGAAATCCGTAATTCGACTCCTGTGCATAAGGCCCCAGGATCGAGTCACGTGTCGAGCAAAGTTTCATTGGCATTTTGTGACAAGAAATGTTCAGTCGGAGTACGGAGTCTCAAACTGGTCGGTAATAGAGATGTGAGTGTATTAAACTTTCGTACCTCTTATTATATCTGGAGAAGAATCTAACAGAAAAGCAACTTGCTCTTACGTTTACGCGAATGATACAAGCAACGAAACATCGGGGCAAGTGTAAACTTAAATATAAATAGTTTCAATAATCAAATGGCTTAAAAAGTAGTAACGTTTAATAGTAGTAGTGTATCAGTTTCAAAATTATGTAATAAAAGTGTTAAATAAACAACGCCATAAAATCCGTATAAAATAGTTTAATTTCAATAAAAGAGTCCATCTAGTAGAGTTTAAGTTGCGAGTTTATTATAAGAGTGTTAAATTTGTCAAAATAAAGTTCCAATAAGAAATATTAATATTTTTAAAACTAAATTTAAAATGGCGGTTCTAGCTAGAGATATTAGTTTACACTTAAAAGGTAATGAGTATATTGCCATTTACTGGGCATCACTTTAGTATTCGTACTGCTACTGATAATTTCACTTCATTTTAATGACAATATGCCTGATCTGAAAACCGCTAACTCCTATTTTCAAACAACTACAAGATTCAATTGGAACTAAAACGGCAAGTAACTCAAAAATCCAATGCGTACTTTCAAAACTTAATTTTTATTTTAAATCCAGGACACTTTGACGACACTCACGAAATTTCTACTGGCAATTTCGTTTGCCAAGAAAAACAGGCGTTTTAGTTTCAAAATGAATTATACGTGGATGTGAGAAGATATGAGAGCGGCAAATGTCCTCATTACATATTTAAACATTTCATTCGGACGTGGCTTTCCAACTTTTGGTTTTCAGGTAAAAAATATTAAAAGCAATATAATATGTAGATATGGTGCTTTTGACATGCAATTTTTTTGTACATGTAAAAACTCACTTGGCATTTGCAAGCGATTCGTGTGGCAGCCATTTATTTGCATGTAAACTGTTATGGTGCTACTTTATGTGGGCATATGGTAGTGTGCCAGCTAAGTACGGAAATAAATAGGCTACCACTTGCTGTGTGTGAATATGTAGTTGGAGGCAAAAACGTTCCATTGTTATACATATATAGACGCCTGTTTGCCGGAAAGGTAGGTAGAAACATCGGATTTCCATTTATTACGTTCTTGGCACCTCTTTCTAGCTTCCTTTACTGTTGTAACCTATAAATATTGAAGGCATTTTGATGGTTTTGTATCTTACCTTTAGCATATGACACGGCTTTACCTACTAATAGATTTTATCTTCACCTGTCGCCGTCATTCAACCAGTAATTGGAGTTACGCATAAGTGCAAACAGTGCACGCTGTGATCTTCTGTAATACAAGAGGCACACTGATTAATAAACCTCTTTATGTTTATATATTTTAAGTGTTCTTTGTTGGAAATTCTGATAATCAATATATAAATTAATTTGTTTAGCAAATTCATCGGTGAGATTAACTAACCTGGTGGCTTAACTAGACCTTTGGTATGGTACTAGTAAAATATAAAAAAACGAATAGAAGAAGAAGACTCCTAGCTGCTATTATGATTTGCAAAACAATCCAATAACTTCGAAATTAAACTACTATATACGGATTTTATCGCGTTGTTTATTTAACACTGTATCTATTACATAATATATACATTTTAAAAACTGTTACACTACTACTACTATTGAATTTTACAAATTTTCATGCTAATAAAATTATTAAAGCTATTAAAACTATTTATATTTAGGTTTACACTTTTCCCGGTGTTTCGGTTGCTTTTCAGCAGCCATGGTCACGGTGAGAGGTTTAATTTCAATGAATAACATTCGCGTAAACAGAAGACAATATTATGTAAACCCAATAACTCTTTGTTGGCCCGACCCGGTATTCGAACACGAGACTTCATGCACAGCATTCACTACCGCTGCGTAATGGAGGTAGACAGTAAAAAAAGATTATAAAAAAGAATGACTGAATAAATAAGACTGGAGCTTCAATGAAGAGAGGAGGCATAAAAGGCAATTAACTTGATTTTTGAATTTCGAATCGCGTTCTGGCAGCTTCGTGTCATCAAAACCAAGCAAAGAGTCTCTCAACCGCAATGCAGTATTGATGCAATTGCTAAAACGCACAATGTTGATCCGATCAAATGCACTCTACAGTTGATCGCTTTAACATTGATCGTCAAATCGCGATTCAGCATTGATATATTCGTAGCATTGCCGATCGGGATAAAAGTAGCACGTCTGCATTGGGTTTAATATTTTGTATAAAATAATATTATGGTCTGCTATAAATTTGCCGGCAGCGTACACTAAATCCGTTTGTTATTCGATATCAGACCGTCGGTCTGATATCGAATAACAAATAAAAAACAATATTTGAAGTATTGTATTGTATCGAGTGTATATTGTTATCAAATGTAAGGGGTCGAGAACAAGCTACCTGTATTTCTGTCTTTATTATGCTAATTCATAGACATAATAAATAATGTTATTGGAATAATATTATATAATATAAAAATATATATAGCAGATACCTATAGCAGAAAATTTTGTTGATGACTCCAAGGAAAAAACGGTTAATACATGTTTAAGATAGTTATTTAAAACGTAATAATATTACGCATTATTTTTATAAATTGTTGTTTTTGGATATTTGGCTGCTCTTGCTTTTAGTGTACATTTATAATCTTTCCCTTGGGAAAAATACTATATTCTGGATGAAAGCTACCCTATGTCCATTTCTGTACGCCTGACAACGGGTATGTCGAAATGTCATTATGATTGGTCAAACAAACAAACTCACATTCGCATTTATAATGTTAGTAAGAATTACATATATAGTTTTACTTAACTGTAATTACCGTAAAGGTATTTGTTCGAATGCCTAAATGGCTGTGTATTTTCAATTGCATTGACTTAGAGGCTAAAATTTTTACACCTCTAAGGGGTCATAGACTTTAAATATTCGATATTTTTTACTTGATATCTCTAGCCGTTCCTGAGATAATAGGTCTTAACTCATTTCATACTCGTAAAGGGTTTAGAAATGATGGAGTTAGGGCCAGCCGTATATACAGACAAAACAATGATCTTTTAAAGTTTCCGTTTGATGTATGCAATCTTAATAAGTAGAGTCGGCGTTGGCTAAAGAGTCATTAGCAATAGATTTCTATCCTAAGCAGATCACAAAAAAACATGTAAATGGAGAAAATCCCTTTTGAAATCTGCTTCATAGAGTTAATAAATCACATACATACAACTTAAAAGATTTTTAATAAGGCCACAGACAACTTTAACAATATATCTATACTAATATTATAAAGTGATTATTTTTTTTTTTAGTATTTTTATTTGTAAAGGTTTAACTCAAAAACAACACAACCGATTTTAAAAATTTTTCACCATTAGAAATCTATATTATCATCGAGTAACATAAGCACTATTTTATTTAAAAAAAATTTACTGTTTCTAACATAACCTAACCTAAAGCTAGTATTAGAAGCTATAGTAGAAGTTAGACGCTTAGTCGCTGACCCCATTGGGCTAGAATACAATGTTTATTTTAGAACGTCATTAATATTATTTTGAAGTGAAAACTTCTTTAGGCACGTTGAGCACTTTTTGGATGAACGAAAATCATGGAACTCACGTCATCGTCACCGAACGCTTTCCATGAGCTAGGTATATGTATACTGTGTAAATATGTGTACTTTTTGGGTGAACAAAAAGCGTGAAACTCACGTCATAGAAGTGAATACTAAGTAACTAGCGTGCGGTAACCGCACGCTAGTTACTTAGTATTCACTTCTATCGGCAGTCCCCAAAGACTGACCCGCATGTTTTTTTTTAACTGTATACTGTTGGCCAATATCACCTAATCATTAGATATTATTTATTAACTGAGAGTAGTACTACCAAAACCGGACCAGGTGTACACGAGTCACAACAAAACCTTCTTCCTTATTCTGTGCAGTCTTATCCCGGGAATACCAAAGCTACAATGCCCCTGGGAGGCCGGACTTCGATTCTCCGAGCCACGATTCGCGAACAAATAGATTCCTTTATTCTCCCACATTTGCATAGGTTTTATAATAAATGCCTGTTACACGTAATAAATATTCAGTAGGTTTAGAATTTTGCTGTAAAATATTGCTATAGGGCAACTCTAGGCTCTTGTGTTTTGCCATTCGGGTTGTCTATTTTAATTGGATGGGTAGTTTTTAGAATGTATACAAACTAAAACCTTCCTAGCCTTGTACATTTTGGAAAACACGGGTTAAACGCGAGTCGGCCTTGGCTTCATAGAAAACGTATGAAGAGTTACATAGATGTGTACAAGTCTGACGCATATATTCTTAAATGGTTAGGTAGAGGTGTACTACGTTCTATTTTGCTTACTATAGTTTTTAATTTCACTTAATAAGGACTGCCCGCGGACCTATTGCCGTTTACTGGACACAGAACCAGATTCTGTGCTACTACTGACAGGAAACCCTGTAACACTATGCTCAACATTGGCATCAATTCCGAGACCTTATGTATCTCCATTTTAGTACCATTGGTTTAGGTGTGCGTAATAGGAGGCGTTGCTAATGCCCTCTATTGTACACAATAAAAGACACTATGCTGGTACTAAAAAATCTTGACAGAAAATCCAAAAGGCTTTGCTCAACCAGGTATTCCATTACAGAACCCTTTGCAAAACTGTCTTATTCGCTCTCCATAAAGGCAGTATGGATTAAGAGGAACTTAAAAATGTTATAAGTTCAATGCTTATATGTAGTTCACTATCCTCTAATTGATTGACGCTACTACTAGCGTAGGACTAAAATGCATAACCACAAGCAAAGTGATCTGCGTATGCTATCAAAGGTAAATAAGCATTCGATGCGTTCGCCTTAATGCAATGACCGCCGGGAGCAAACCCAATAGAAAATCTAATGTTTGCAGTCAACTGTGACTGTATTGGCCTTTTAAGTCCTTATTATTACAAATTGATACCAATTACGACGGCTTGTTCTGATGCAATCATTTGCAACACGCTTAAGTATCTAGCCTAGGTCACTAGCTCGAGGTCACTAGTTTGATTCTCAAGTCGGGTCAGTTGGCTTGTTAAGAAATTCTTAGAACCTTGAACTGCATCTGGTAAATGGCAATAGGTTACTTGGGACCCTGTTACCTGGGACCCTGTTCTCTGGGACTCTGTCATCTGGGACCTAAAACCAAACCTGGCGAAAGAGTGAACTACATCTCTACATAGCAGTCACACACTCTTCACACACTCTGCACGGCAATCGTATTCGCTACCGCTGCGCTACCGTAGTAGTCAGATAACTACGAAAACATCTTATGTTAGAAGTGATGTGCAAATAATTATGTTTATCATGTTAACTTACGCCAATATAAGTTAAACCATGGCTCAATATAAAGTTAGTAGAATAGCAGGGAAAATTGGACACAAGAGAAAGATTAAATATTTAAAAAATGTAAAGGGCAGTCTTTGGGGACTGCCAATAGAAATGAAAACTAAGTAACTAGCGTGCGGTGGCGACGAAGCGAGTTTCACACTTTTTGTTCACCTAAAAAGTACACATATATACACAGTATACATATAACTCATGGAAAGCGTTCGGTGACGATGATTGCGAGTTCCATGATTTTTGTTCACCCAAAAAGTGCTCAACGCGCCTAAAAAAGTTTTGACTTCTAAAATACATGACATAATTATAACTTTATAAACAAAAATAAGATTAAATAAACATAAAAGAAATTCCAAGTATAAAAAGGAAATAAGAAGGCAATTGCTATAATTTAAAAATATCTGTGGCTGTAAGCCAATTGATAGCCATTTTAAAAATATTTTTTGCAATCTATAGCTTGACCTACTACCTATATAAAGTAAAGTTATGCCACCTATATTTAAGAGCAAGCGTCTAATGACGTAGATGCAGACGCGTTTATTGAACTATCTATCTATTCCTGAGTCTGGTAATAACCTCAAATACCTTTCAGCTTGCTTCTTCATTATTTTCGTAGGTAAAACGTTGCATCATATTTGCTGTTGTATTAAAATATGTATTTTTATATGTAAATGTGATTAATATGTTCAGGCATATAACTTTTTATTGTTTGTTCAGGAAGTAAATCCGATAGTTGAGTTTTTCGATAGTTGAGTAGTAATACTACAAATAATAATAATAATAATAATAATATTCTACCACATACACACAACACTATCTAGCCCAAACTAAGCAGAGCTTGTACTATGGGTACTAGACAATGAACGAATGATCTCTTTTCGGTCAAAATCGTATTGCTGTCACACCAATCTATGAGTGTGACCGAAAAAAGATTTGTGCACAATCTTGTGCACTTCAATATCTACTGCGCAAATGGCTAAATTCCCTTAAGATCCACCAGAAATTCGGCCTAGCGGACATTCTTACTTTACATAAAGTAATATAATGTAATAACATAAAGTAAGTTTACATAAAGTAATATAATATAATGTGTAATAGTAGTATAATGTCCTCCTCATTGAATTTTGGTCGCGGCGGCCAATCTTAACGGAGACTGGCCATCGGCGCAGGAGATATTATAGTGCACAAGTGTGTGCGCAAACTCTGTTCCCTAACTCTCATGATCCGATGGGATGAATAATCCGACACGACCGGAGAGAGATCAGGCGCAGGACCAATGGCTTTACGTGCTTTCCGAGGCACGGGGGTGTCTAACACCGCCAACTTCCTAACTCCGGGCTCGTATGAGATTTCTTAACAGAAAAACCCAATAACTTTTTGTTGGCCCGACCCGGGATTCGAACCCGAGACCTCATGCACAGCAGTCACATTCACTACCGCTGCGTCACGGAGGTAACGTAAAGTAATATTACCTTTGCAAATATCCAAAGATTTTTCCTTAATCTGTTGGTTATTCTACTTAACATATTATTACCATAATTATTGTATTTCATTATTACAAACATTAAACCTACTACACAAATGCCATGTAGCGATAAAATTAAATAATTTAAACAGAACTATCTCGGTAACGAGCCCTTCAGGCTAGACTGTGATATATAGCCCAGTGGGAGCACTTCCCTTACGAAATGGACTTCGATATATTTAGCTTATGAAACTTTGAGATATGACGCTCGACCAATGGGATAGTATTTATTATGGTACGTGCTTGTTATAGACACGCTGACCACTAAAAATAATAACATTTAAAAGACTCCACAATGTATTATTTTGTTTAATAACCGTCCATGTGGTTCCCATGTTTAAGGTTACTGAACCGCTCTCGTGTCTTGCAGCGTGAGGTTATAATATTTTTTTTTTACCTGGGTAATACATTGACGTGTACCCCTCCGTGGGGGCGGGCGGAGGGGTTATGTCGGACTCACCGGGGTAAAAGAAAGATGTTGAAAAGAAAGATAATGTACCTCCCGGAATACCGACTAAACCTACCACGGTGTTCCTCGTCAAAACTGCTATCAACGAGGCCACGCGAATCACTTTCGCATGCGGTCGCGACCCCGCCAAGGTTTCGGCCCGCCGTATGAAACGGCAGGCCACTACACGAAGAGACCTACCCAATTTGGTATTTCTCACTCATAGAACCCTACTGTCCAGCCAAAACAAAGTCAAAACAACCGTGGCCAGTCAATACCTGTGTCAGCCGGAAGGTGAGAGCGCCATGTCGCCTCTCCAGCCACTCCTTGAACACGGGACTTACCGCCACGATCGTGGCGTGCCCGAGCGTGATGTTATATAACCTAACCTCAAGAATTAGGCTATTAAATGCAAACGTTTTTAAATCCGACCGGCAACTCTTGAACTGCTAGTTTTTCAACAATCGCATGTTTCAGACGAAGTAAGTTAGAGAACATGCACTCTTACGCGTTTTACAAATATTCTTGTTGTAATATCTACTCTAAATAAAATAAAACATATTAACTGGACTTCCTTGGTGGTGCAACGATAGTGAATACGACTACCGTAAATAAGGTCGCGGGTTAGATTCCCGGCTCGAGCTAGCACAAAGTTGCCTTACGTTTACGCCAGTATTTATACATTGAAATTAAACAACTTTATACGGATTTTATCGCGTTGTTTATTTTTTACCTAATGCCAGTATTTTTACGTTTGCTGATGATACGGCCATAGTCTTTTATTCAAAGACTTGGAACGAGGTTGTTTGTATGGCACAGACAGGTCTTAAAGTAATATATAAATGGTTACGCGACAACCTACTTACATTGAATGCTAATAAAACTAAATATATTGCCTTTAGAGTAACTTAGCGTTCTGCGCCCGGGACACCTATCGTTATCAAACTGCATTGTAATGGGTGTAGTATTCTTAATAACCTGACGTGCCAATGTTCTATTCTTGAACAAGTACCGGCCATTAAATACCTAGGTGTAATCATAGACCAACGGTTGGCTTGGACAGCCCAAATAGACGCCCTAACTAAGAGAATCAAAAAGCTCTCCCATATTTTTAAAAATTGCGAGGCTTTGCTGACGCTAAGGTTCTGAAAGTCGTCTATTTGAGTTTGTGCCAGTCTATTCTAACCTATTGTGCAACTGCGTGGGGATCCACTCACAAATCAACTTTACTCAGACTTGAAAGAGCTCAGAGAGCTATCTTAAAGATAACTTTTAGAAAACCTTGGCGCTACCCAACTGATCACCTATATTCCGAATGTGAATTTCTTCGAGTAAGGCAATTATTCATATCGGCGACCATTTTAAGATACCATAAGAACGCCAAAGCTTTAGCTCGCTTTACACACAGAACGCTCAAATGGGATAGACCAAAAGTGCGCTCATCTTTTGCTCACAGGAGCTATAGATTTCTTGGAGCATATCTTTACTCACAACTGTACGCATTTAAAAACAAAATAATATGTATGAATAGGGCAAGTTGTAAAATTGTAGTTTGTAAATGGTTAAAATCAAAAAATTATAGTGAAACTGAGAACATACTACAGGTTAATATGTGATGATACTTAAAATTATATATTATTGAGCAATACTGTTAAACTATTTATTTAAAATTTGATTTAGTTAATGTTTAGATGTATAAACACACACACACACACACACACACGCACCCACACACCCACTCACACTCACACACACACACATACACACACACACACACACATACACACACACACACACACATACACACACACGCACACACACACACACACACACACGAACGCGCACGCGAGTGTAACAAGCACATGAAATGTAAGTGCAAAGTAGTCCTACTCATATTGATTCCATAATTGTAATGTAACACTGCTTGGGGTGATCTTTCTGGTGCCCACGACACAGGGAATCCTAGTGTGAGTCCAGTAAATCATGTATAACGAATGTAAAAAAATTTGGAAGCAATAAACTTATTATTATTATTATTATTATTACATAATTTTGAAACATTAAACTTCTATTGTTAAACACTTTTACTAATTACTGATAACTTCTTAGAAGTGTTTAATTTCAATAGCACACAGTTATTGCCTTGTATTATTATTTAAATTTGTGATTGGCAGTCGCCCTTAAGTTTACAGACATCGTATTATTTTGGGCAATAAAAGTTATTACGCGTAAGTAAACAAAACGCTAAACTTACTCGATTGTGAATATATTTGGCTCATAAAGTGATATTTTCTCAGAAATACGCCGATATACCTTTAAACTTCGTCGAACAGCTCTACGAGATGGAAATGTTAGCGGCGCCTACGTGTTTTCCGATAGTTAACAATTAAACAGGCGTTTAGAAACTTTGTCCCGAAATAGACGATGATTTTAATTGAAAAAGTGTTTGTGTGTATAATTATTATGGATTATAAGGGTATTTAAATTTAGAATTTACATTTATTAATATATATCTTTTAGATATTCCGTACTAAAATAATATAAACTAATATTATAAAGCTGAAGAGATTTTTTGTTCGATTGAACGCGCTAATCTCAGGAACTACTGGTTCGGCCGTAGTTCAGTCTATGGTCCGGAGTGAGAGGTCGTGGAGCGCCGTCGCCTCCTTTTGTGAGGATGTAATTTCCATCAAGGAGGCGGCGGAGCGGGAGAGGGAGCGCTTAAACCCTCTCCCCAACCGCAGAGCCGGGTGCCGGAGGGCGCGAGACGACCTCCAGCCACCCTGAGGTTTGACCTGATGGGTGGCGGGCTTTGTGGGCCTGCCCGCCATCCGTTCAGCACCAGGTCCGAAAGGCGGCGTGCGTGTTACCACGCGCGCCTCTGTGTCGTGTCCGTCTGACAGACAGTAGGGCTTTTATTTTGAGCAGTACCTATCTTGGGTAGGTCTTATTGCGTAGGGGCCTGCCGTTTCATACGGTGGGCCGAAACCTCGGCGGGGTCGCGACCGTATGCGAAAGTGATTCGCGCGGCCCCGTCGATAGTGGTTTTGTCGAGGAACATCGTGGTAGGTTTAGTCGGTATCCCGGGAGGTACATTATCTTTTCAACATCTTTCTTTTGAGTCCGACATAATTCCTCCGCCCGTCCCCGCGGAGGGATATGTGTCATTGCATTCAACCACGTAAAAAAAAAAAAAAACAAAACGAGAAAAAAAAGGGAACTACTGGTTCAAATTGAAAAATTATTTTAGTGTTGGATAGCCTATTTATCGAGGAAGGTTATAGGTTATATAACATCACGCTACCACCCACAGGGGTAGCGCAGTAATCATAAACGCGGGTGAAACCGCGGGCATAGCTAGTATAAGATATTTGTGCTTTAATCTGTTAAGACTTAGAATACCAGATATAATTAGAAATAATAATAATATTCTATCACATACACACAACACCATCTAGCCCAAACTAAGCAGAGCTTATACTATGGTTACTAGACAATGGATAAACATACATATGTATATACTTTTTTTTCTTGTGAATACATACATATTATACATAGAAACACCCAGACCAAGACAAACATCCATGTTCATGCACACAAATGTTTGACTTGTGCGGGAATCGAACCCACGACCTCAGGCGTGGCAGTCAGTTACACTAACCACTACGCCATCGCGGCCGATCTATTGTGTGTGGCCAAAGTCTTGGCGCTGCGACTCAATAATTCCAGCAGCTCAACTCCAGTGAGTACTAGACGGCTGTGGCAGCGATAGAGAGTACGACTGCTGTACTCTCAAGTTTGATACCTGGGTTGGGCAACGAGTTATCGGCTTTTCCTGTCAACAATTCTCAGTAACAAACATGGCATCTAAAACTGTGTCTGGTAGATGGCAACTCGGCTCGACCCATATAACGTGGTGCCTGGCCTTTGACAGAGGCTCGCATACGAGCCGCTACATATGTACCGTGTATTTGTTACCGGCTCGGATATGAGCCACCAAGTGCACGCTACTTTAAACCTTATTTGACTAACCTTAACGCTTAAAACTGATTGTTTATCGGCTACAAATGGATTTTTTTTGGTAAAAAACATATCATGAGGTGTTACGACAATATTGATAAGTACGATAAGGCAACTGATGAAATGTGAGTGTGATATGCCATTGCCTACCTCCTTGAATGTAGAGGTAAGACTTTATAAGTACGTTGACTGCACGGGGATGATGTAGTGTTTTTAATATTAGCTTTGCCTCTATCAGTGCACCAAGTGTTGTGGGTTTGATCTCCACACGGGAAAAATTGTGTTATTCACATAGTCGAGTAGTTGTACCGAGACTGGATGTTCTTCGTGGTCATTGTATGTATATTTGTAAGGTCTCCCGAGACGTTCCTAGTGCGGAACTTGTCTTTTATTACACAACCAATAAATAGAAGTAATAATAATTAATTTAATGCGTTGATTTGTGTAATCCACCTATCATATTTATGGAATAACAAATACTATAATCTGAAATTAATAATATTTTATAATTTGCATGTGTTTACATTGCATACATGAAAATTGTATAACACTAGTACTATTTAATATTCTGTGCGTACTGTTTGTTCTAATTTGTTTATATGTTGTAATGTCAAATTATTTTGATTTTGTACGCCAGGTATTGGCATACATAGTAGACTATACACAATTACCAATTCTATATTTACCTATATTTACAAATAAATATATGATTGATTGAACAAAAACACAACAAAATAAAAGTAGCCTTAATTACTCCTTATAATCAGCTATCTACCAGGGAAACCGTCCAAATCAGCCCAGCCATTACAGAGATTAGCCGGAACAAACAGACAGATAGACAAAAAAAATAAAATCGTTTTTTATAAATACCGGTTATAATTTCATATGCTTGAAAGCTGATATTTCGACATTACAAATTTCAGTTCAATTTCATTTATGTAGTATGTGCAGTAACAAAACGTAAGAAGAATGAATGAAACGGAATGTTAAGGTGTAAGAGAGAGAGTATATAGAGGAATGGCGGCATGAACGTTGTGTGTGGAAGACGAGTTGGAATAAATTAAAAATAAGTTTAGAAATACTTTTGTAACACGGATGTATTCGGTAAATATAATCTACCAACCTTAAGAGCACAAGTTATTTTATTTGCTACGATCCCCTATCTACACTTATTTGTATAGATTCTCGCAGCCTCTGGGCTAATTTAAATTATCTCTATTTAAAGAGCGAACTCTTCAATAGGTCACACTTCCACACAATAAACATAAATCTCGGTGTACATTTAATTGGTAAGTTGCTTCGGTTCAATTGATTCGTGTTAATGAACGCTCTCATTAAAAGTAATGAGGGCCGCGTTTGACGGTTACGTCATTTAAGCGCGCCGTTTGAGAGATTAACGAGCTAAAGTCTTGGATTATGCTAAAATTGGATAGGAATGGATTGTGTCAATGCGAGTATACGATCTTGTTTCTGAATTAAGCCGTATTACTCAATGTTAGGTATTGGTAGCAACAACTTACATTGGCAGAATTCCAGATTTTTTTAATTTTTTTATTGCCTTTTTTGCAGACGAGCAAGTGGCCCACCTGATGGAAAGTGGTAACCGTTGCTCATGGACTTTAGCAATGACAGGACACAGCAAAGCCGCTGCCTACCGCGAAAGAAGAACTCTCTTTAAACATCGTTTGAAGAAGGACATATCATAGCGCTCCGGAAACACCAAAGCAGGCAGTTCATTCCAGAGCTTGCACGTACGTGGGAGAAATGATCGCTGATGATAACACTAAATTTATTTGTCTACCGTGCAACTTATTTCTCTGCAGAATGTAACTTCGTTGGCAGATTGGGTTAGCCTGTAAGGTAGTTTAGTGTAAATACTGATATCAAAAATAAAAATAAAATAATAGTTGTGTTCATCCGTTTTTCTCTTGCTATAAAAGTGTATGGTTAGTTTCATAATCATATAAATTTCAGACATAAAAACTTAGCAGTAACATACTCATCAAAAGTGACTTCGGCGTGACGCATCAAAAGGCATTTTGGAAGTGATAATTCAAATGCGACTGGTATGCATGATATTTCAAGTTCATTTCCCGGGTCAGGCTTTGTGTTATTGGGCATTTTTGTTAATACATTTTCAGTAGTGGCTGTCTGGTATGGCAAAAGGCTACCCAAACTATAAGGAACTCAAAACTCAAAAGTATTTTACGAAATGCGGTTGCTATACATTTCCGTCTCCCTCTTTATGCCTCTTCAGCGATATATTATAATATAATAAAACATTTATTTCGGATATATAAGTGAACCTTTGTGTTTATATATACAAGTTTAACTGTTATGCCCGTAAATATTTTACGAAAGCCTAATATATTTTTCAAAAAATATTATTTTGTTCTAACCTAAAAAAATAATTATTTACGTAAACCTCATAGTCGAAAATATTAATTTTATAAATAAAGCTGCAAAATAACAATCGTGGAGAGTACAAATAAACAAAATATATGTAATATTATCACTGCATAAATAATATTACGCGAAACATTTTTTAACAACTGTTTCATATCCATATTTACGCAATTGAAATAAATAAAATGGCCGACACACGTTTAAATATTCATAACCTATCAAATACAATAATGCGGATGAAAGCTAGAATTTTATTATGTGTACACTAGCGACCCGCCCCGGCGTTGCACGGATAGTACAAAACCTTAACAAATTATATATCTAAACCTTCCTCATGAATCACTATTTTAAGCGTATAACTGTGTATGTTTTCCTGTACATATGTATGTACCTAAATGGTTTTGAGACCTTTACTTTATTAACAGTTGATTAGCAGCGATAGCTCAATAGGGAGACCAACAGACTGCAACGCAGAGGGTCTCGGGTTCGAACCCACGTCGCGCACCTCTGACTGACTGACTTTTGGAAGTTATATGACTTTTCGAAATTATGTGCGTATTGATTGACAATTATCGCCTGCTCCGTGCCTCGGAGATCACGTTAAGCCGTCGGTCCCGACTGCCATGAACATCTATGGCAGTCGTTATTGGGGAAGTCGACACAAAAGATCCCACTGGGTCGAAGTGTCGCCGGCCTGTACTGACTGGCCCCCACACAAGATAAGATAAGATAACTGATGATTAAAAATGTAATATCAGAAACAGCTTCATAAATAAGTCACCGGCAATACGACCAACAAAATCGTTACTATACATAAACCAATGATTCTATACAAATATTATAAAGAGGAAAGATTTGTTTTTGGTTCGTTTGTTTGTTTATTTGTAAGGATTTAATTCAAAAACTATTCAACTGATTTTAAAAATTCTTTCTTCATTAGAAAGCTGTATTATCACCGAGTAACATAGGCCATATTTTATTTAACCAAACCTCTTTTTACACAAACGAAGCTGAGGGCATAAGCTCGTCTCAAATACAATCATTTTTATACCTACACGCACTTGAAACATAGAACAAACAGGTTTATTAAACTTTCATACTGACAAAATCAAGGGCCACTTTGAATCAATAACTAACGTACTACAAACTAAACTAAGTAAAATATGACATTAGTTGTGGGTCATTGAATAGTAATGTGTATTTTCTAAAGTTTCATCTTCAGATAGTTCACGAGAGAGTCCATTTCAATCGATTATAGCATCCGTAATTACAAAATTGAAACTTGGGATACTATCATAATATTTACTGAATGGCAGCTGTTCTCTTGCCGGACTTACTATATAAACATTTATACGTAATATAACGTTTATTATATACTACCTTTTCTCCGCTACTTCATACGCATGGAATTTGGTATTAGATATATATTTATATTATTCTTTATTTGCATCTAAAAAGAAGCTGATCGACATACTCGAATTTTAGGAGACTCATAAAGATGAAACTTGTGAATGTTTGAAATTTGAAAGTTAGATATCCAGCGATACAACTGTGTAAACCGAATTCAATTTGGTGCTGTCGCGCACCCTATGCGGCGCAGAGGCGCAACATTTTCTGATAATCGCATAGAAATTGTCTACTGCTACATGCTTACAATAGCGCTGTTAATTATCACTTGCTTGCTTTAAAACCGTGACGAAACCTGAATGTCTGAGAAATTTCCGTAACATTCTGACAATTATGTAAAGTCCGTCAATTCGCACTGGGCCAGCGTGGTGAAATATGGTTCTTTACTGTTTTTGAGAAGAAGAAGATATTTTAATTATAAGATAATATATAAGAATATAAACACACGACGAAGATCATACACAACACAAAGGACACTTGATGGCGGCACAGCGTCTCCTTAAAGAGCTTTGATAACTAGGACACTGTTTACCTAACACAAGTCTACGTCTCAGATGTGTCTATATTTGATTAATTATTCTGTTTTATATTATTGCAGCCTATAAAGTCAATATGCTTACTATATTGGTCTTATTATGTAGGACACAGTTGTGTTATTGTTGGCACCAGTGGTATGTCATCCAGTAGAACTTGTTACACGTTCATTAAATCTGTATAACTTATAAATACATTTTCTAATGTAGGGTAAAATACCTTGTGTATATTTGAGATGGTAAAAAAAAATTACCTTAAGGTAAAACAAATTTAGCCCTTAATTACTTTTGCATTTGTCATAAAGTGACCAATATGGATTTATTCCTTTATAGCTTAAATCAATATCGCCGTAGATATAGAAATATTTAGCACACCCACTTTGCACTAATTAGGCATGTTTTAAATTGGGACTTCAAACGAAACCAGCTAACATTAGGCTTACATATTTTCACCTACTCGCACCAGTGCTTAACTGCGAATTTTCTTCTTGTAAAACAGTTTACCATTTTTCCTAAACCACGGTACCTCACGATGAAGCATAACCTTAATTGTCATAAGCCCGGTGAGGCAGTAAATATATAGACAATAAAATTAAACCACAAATAATTGAATGCTCGTTTATATAATATGATTATTTTTTATAAACGATATCTCCAGCACTACGAATTATTGCTGTGTCACGGGTGACTTCCCAAACAATCAGACAACGGACACATAGAACACTCAGACTCGAATGTCGAACCTACTAATTAGGTACGCCATGTGTAGTAGAATATATAATAAATTACCAAATTTTATAAAAACTCTCCCTATAAATAAATTTATAACAGTTCTACGTGGTTGGCTCATGCAGAAAAACTTTTACTCTGTTTAAGAATTTATGGATCATACGGCGTGATGAGTACCAAATTGACCTACTAATCAAATACGAATTATGACATTGTTAATTTTAAATGTGTTATGATTGTTTGAAGAGACATACTTTAACTCCATATAACATGTTATATTTGCATGCTATTTGAAACGGCTAAACAGGCTTGTGCTAATTTATTATAGTATGACATCAATCTAATGTACCTTGTTTACAGCAAATAAAGATATTCTATTCTATTCTATTCTATTCTATTCTACAACATTTGGCACGGTGGCAATGGCGAGGCGACTAAACATTACTACGACATTCGACAAAGACAATTTGGCAATGACATTTTCGTAGACACAACCAATGAACGCCGGTCGCATACGAAAGCAAAGAAATTCGCACGTCACAGGAATTATATCAAATTATTTAACCCTTCCTAAATAATGTTCTTAAATATTTGCCTCGCTATGACAGGGACAGGAGCTGCAAGGTGACATCCATAACATAACAAAAGGACTACACGCGTGATTGAAAGTGGTCGTGTAATGAAACAACGCTGACGCTGCAGAAACCTTTTGTACGAGAGGTGTTTTGTATTAGCTAAGGTGTGTTGACGGTTTCTTTACTTATAGAGAAAAAGAAATAACATAAACATAATGCTTGAAAAGGAAAGTTGGTTATATGTAACGTTTATTAAGAAAACAGTTTAAGAATATGAAACATTAATAACTAATATTAAATCAAATTTTATGGCTGAGGCATATAAAAATATGTCTCATGATGATAAAAAATATAAATTGAAATTAAACTACTATATACGTTTACGTTTTATCGCGTTGTTTATGTAACACTGTGTTACATAATTTTAAAACTATTAGCTGCTTTTCAGCAGCCATGGTCCCCGTGACCATGGCTGCTAAAAAGCAACCGAAACGTCGGGGAAAGTGTAAACCTAAATATAAATAGTTTTAATAATTTTATTAGCTTATAAATTAGTAATATTCAATAGTAGTAGTAGTGTAACAGTTTCAAATTATGTAATACAGTATTAAATAAATAACGCGATAAAATCCGTATATAGTACATAGTTTAATTTTAATGAATAACATTCGCGTAAACAAAAGACAATATTATGTAAAAATATAAATAGCAATAAATAGCATTATTTATTTAAAGATTTTATAGGTTGTTACCCAAATAAATAAAATGATTTTTAAAAGATTTATACACACTGCTATATCCGAAGTGAAAGGAAGAGGTGTAATGTATTTTGGTTTAAATGATTTTTATGCACGACGTAGCATAGAAATAGCATATTACCGTCTACCAGACTCTATGTTTGAAGTGTTTATGATGGACCAGCTTACTCGTCTACTCGCCACATGTATCTACTGGGAATTTCTTGACAGAAAAACTGGAACATTTTTTGCGACCAAGTCTTCGAAACCGAGACTTTGTATACAGCATTCACGTTCACTAGCATTGTGCCATGAAGTCAGTAAGTTAACTAAAATAAATATTTTTAGATTAAATAGCATTTCCTGTCCACTCTTCACAATTCCTCGTCCATCAAAGTAAATTCGTAACCTGCCCTCTTCGCTTTTTACTTATGCGTGTTTTGCAGGCTGTGTTAGCTTTTGTTATGTTAATGTATTGACGGACTGGTAGCGAGCAAATAAGTCATTTATGTAATATGTAGCTATGCGGGCCTAACCCTGTTTTGTTGGGCAAATAATAGGGCTATGGTAAAACTTGCGTATATAAAGTATGTATAGAAGTTGATTTAATACCTATGACTCAAAACCCTTGTTTTGAGTCGTGGGTATTCGGAATTGGTTAGTTTTGAGGTCCAATTCCTGTAACAAAACCTGTTCAAAATAGGTTGCAATCTAGTATCAGTGTCATAAATAATACAAATTATAATTAAAAATAAAATTAAATATGAATTTCATATATTATATATGAAGTTCATATCTGACGTTTATTATTATTGTACTAGACCGGCATTTTATTTTGAATAGATTTTCTTACAAGTAGCTAATCTCCATTAAAACTTGCTGTCGTAACCAAAATTTGCTCCAATGACTTTAAATAATGATTTAATTGCCACTTTAGTATGGCTACTCTCCGGTCTACTACAGCCCAAAACCATAATTTGCTAATAGATGACCAAATGCATGTCAACCGATGAGATGAGCTGATCAAATGAGTAACAGCAGTTGATTGACATGAATTTGATTTTGAGACGTCGTTGAACAGCCTTTCAAAAACCGAAGGTACTCCGTTCCTATCGTGACAGTGTTAAAATCATTTGACTGTCGACAACTTGTAAATTATAACAGAGGAAAAAGGCATTCCGTGAAGCAGTTCTTGAACCTGTGACCTCGAAAAATCATTTGCTCATGAAATATGCTTTAATATACTAGTCGACTTCCATTGGATGACCAGGTGAACAGTACATAGTGGGTATACCACATATATGCACGAAATGCTTTGCTTCCACAATTATAGCGTAGAACTCACAACCCATGCTTTTGCCCAATGAGTACAATAGGGTAGGGCTGGTAGTTACCTACATATGTTTGATTGTGTACACAAGTATAATTAGTATACAAATAATTATTTTTGACACAAAGAAAGACATATTTATTTTGTGTAAATTAATTAAAATTAAATTTAAATTAGTTGCAAAATAGGGGTAATATTTAATATTTTAAATAGTAATTAATATTTTAAATTTTGATATAAGAATAAGTGGAGGTGTAGTGGGGATATCTCACTTTCTCCCTCGTACTGTTGCATTTAAATAGTGATGACGACACAATTTGTATTGTGCATCTTTTTTCTGTCATTTGACAATTACTTCTTCTACCATATTTGAAACGCTTGTATCATATTTATTTTGATTAGATTTTTTTTTGCATTTATTATTTATTATTATAGCTCAGTGGGGGACCAACAGACTGCAATGCAGAGGGTCTCAGGTTCGAACCAGCGTCGCGCACCTCTGACTTTCGGAAGTTATATGACTTTTCGAAATTATGTGCGTATTGATTGACAATTATCGCCTGCTCCGTGCCTCGGAGAGCACGTTAAGCCGTCAGTCCCGGCTGCCATGAACATCTATGGCAGTCGTAATTGGGAAGTCAATACCCTATAATATTCCGACACTGGTCTAGCCTTAGAATATAGTTAGCCTTCTGGTTGCGGAGGTCAGGTGGCAGCCGTTCCGTGTAAAAACCGATATCCAGTCAAATCCGGTTAGATCAGAAAAGCCGACCCCAAATGACTTGGGAATAATAAGGCTAGGGAGAAGAGAATTTATTATTATACATAATGTAACTAATTGACTTAAATAACAAAAATGTGTGAAACAATTACCCTATTTGAGTGTCTTCAAGTCGCGAGTGAATAGATAACTTCTAGGCAAACGTGGTCCCTTGCCGACCACATCGTCGCTTAACATCGGGTGAGATTGCATAGAAAAATTAACCTATTTCACCATAATGCAAAATTGCGATTTAGTAATAGCTGTAGCAACAGCGAGGTAAACATTTAGACCATTGCACCATTTTTGCAGTATATTGACTTGTAGCATTGCAGATAGGGTGAATATTGTCACGGGAGTTGATTTATGTCATCTGTTTTTCTTCAATGTTTTTCGTTGTATGCAACTCGATATTAATATTTATTAACACAACCTCATTTACAAACATACACTTGTTTGGGTACCTTATTGTTTCAGTAGCATTTATGTAGTATAAATACATATATATAATTTATGAACTGTCCCATTTTTCGACACAGGTCTCTTCTTAATGTGAGTAGTCTTAAACTAGAATTCACTACGCTTGCCCAGTGCAGATTGGCAAACTTTACACATCTTCTAGAACATTATGTATCACAGACAAGCAGGTTTCCTCACGATGTTTTCATTGACCATTAAATCGAGTGATAATTAATTCTTTAATACGCATAAAACTATCTTACCTTTGCTTTAAGTGATAGGAACAACATACTTAAATTAGTTTCAGCCGAGACACAATACCTTAGGACGTCACACAAATACGTGGCACACCAGCGGCAAACCAGCGGCACACCAGCGGCACACCAGCGGCACACCAGCGGCACACCAGCGGCACACCAGCGGCACACCAGCGGCACACCAGCGGCACACCAGCGGCACACCAGCGGCACACCAGCGGCACACCAGCGGCACACCAGCGGCACACCAGCGGCACACCAGCGGCACACCAGCGGCACACCAGCGGCACACCAGCGGCACACCAGCGGCACACCAGCGGCACACCAGCGGCACACCAGCGGCACACCAGCGGTACACTAACGGCACACCAGCGGCACACCAGCGGTACCAATGGCAAAACTCAAACACATAGGTTCTTAATAATTATTTCCGGCATTCCAAAAATATAGAGGTTTAATAAAATACACCTTTCTGTTGCAAGACTCTAATAAACCTACTAATATTATTACTAATGTGTGTGTCTGTTTGGGAAGTAGTGTCGATATTTGAATTATTGTGTCTCAATCACGCGTAAAACGCTGAGTGTATTAAAATGAAACTAGCCAACACACAGATAGACCATATCTTAATTTTATTTTTATTTCATTTAATTGAGACAAAAATCAGTTATACATTGCAGTCTTTACAAATAATTTTGCATTTAAATATCAAAAACGTATAGCCACACTATTATCCACAAAATTAGAAGTGGAGTAGTAAAGATAACTGACGTGTATTATGCAAAAGAATTGGAAAAATTTATCAGATAGAAATTCAATAGCTATTATTTTAAATTTGGAATGAGTGAGATCGAAAATGTCTATATTCATAAAATGTGAGTTGTACGTTATCAATAATCGGTGAAGAGGAGTACGCTCTGAGGCATTAGTTCTACACTTTCCCGTGTAGAACAATCGAGATTCGCGCACCTATTTATTGTTGCATATGGCGTACAGCATCATTATCATGAGTATCCTGGATGAATACATAAGATATATTTTAGCCTAGTACGAGTTCCCATAGGATTTACGTAGGCAGCCGCGGGCAAAAACTAGTTTAAGAATAAATTTAAAACTTATCAGTACACGAGCGCCTTTTACAACCCCAAGACGTGAAGGGTTCGGTGTTTTACATATACCTATGTATATATGTATGTACCTACAATGAATCTCATTTCCAGTAAATGGTATGAGAATATTCGGCTACACGAATATTTTAAGAAGTTGACTCTGAAAGTGACATAAGCTACGAGACCTTCTATCTCAAAATGCGTGTGTGCCTACCACACAAAATGTTTGTTTTGATCCTAACTAATGTTATAATGTAGACTATACTTTACTATAGCTCAGTGGGGAGACCAACAGACTGCAATTCAGAGGGTATCGGGTTCAAACCCACGTCGCGCACCTCTGACTTTCGGAAGTTATATGACGTTTCGAAATTATATGCCTATTGATTGACAATAATCGCCTGCTCCGTGCCTCGAAAAGCACGTTAAGCCGTCGGTCCCGGCTGCCATGAAAATCTATGGCAGTCGTTATTGGGAAGTCAGTGCCCTATAATATCCTAACACTGGTCTAGCCTTAGGGTATCGTTAGCCTTCGGGTTGCGGAGGTCAGGTGGCAGCCGCTCCGTGTAAAAACTGATATCCAGTCAAATCCGGTTAGACTAGAAAAGCCAACCCCAAGTGATTAATAAAAAGAGAAAAAAGAATAATAAAGGCTAGGTAGAAGAAAAAAAGACTCGCGACTTCACTCGCGTTAATGTACATTTTGTAGCTTTCTATGCCCACGTCCTTTTCCACATTCGCATCCTAACTAATATGATAAGTACAAATGTGAATTTGTTTGTTATGCCTTCATGATTTAACTACTCGACCGATAATCATGAAACGCAAGCACGTTGACAGGAGTGCCTACAGAAAAGGGCATAGGGGCTTTTAGACCGAAAAACAGTACCGTTCCCGCGGGATAGCTTGTATATCGTATGGCTTGATTTTTTTTTTTGAGACTATTTAAACTCACACCGATATCTTTTAAGGAGAGGTATATTACATTTGAATTTCGCCAGGTTTTTGTTTAGATCCCATTTAATAGGACGTGATCCTATTACCGTATATCGGGCACAGATGCTTTGACGGATTCTGTGCTGATACTAACAAGCTGTTGCTTCTTGATAACATAAGCCAATAACACTAGATTCAATCCCGAGACCAAATGTCAGCAAAATCTCAGTGGCAACAAGGATTCAAAACTGTGCCCGTTTAACGGCAAGCTCGCCCCATTTTTATAAAATATTAATTGCAATTTGGGTTTCGAATTACTAGTATTCTTATTAACCCTTCCAATTAAGCTAGAATGCTTGTATTAGGAGTGGGTTCACGTCAGTAGTGCTATGGGTGGGATTCGAGCCCGCGACCTCTCGATCGCAAGTCCAATGCCTTATCCATTGGGCTACCACCGTTTATAATTTTAATTACCTACGTAATTATTAATTTTATTACGTTAAAATGTGAAATATGGACGTACTACATCGTTGCCTGCCCTTTTGGAGATAAATATGATAGACTAGATAAGTATATATGTACACACGGCTACTCATCAAGTTAGACACCCTATATACGCATAACTGCGTAGTTATGCGTATATAGGGTACATACAAAATAGAGAATTGTTGAAAAGGGACCATGCATAGTGGTGTCGATGTAATGGTAAGGATAGAGCGTCGCGTCCCGTTCAGCGTGAATGTAACAAAAATATAACGCACTCTCTCGCACGATTCGCAGCGTTCAACTTCTAATAGTTCAAAGTCCAAATAGTCTAGGTTGATGTGTCGCTGTGTGTACATATTATAGCAATACCCGTCTCGTATTTTAAGCAAGTATTATCTAGTATCTCACACCGCTGCACACAGCTGCATATAATCCCATCGATTGCCGCTATGAGCTCTTGAACCGTTAACACACACAACAATAACATTTTATCAGAAGCCTCCTTACCCAAACATCAATATACGTTCGCATTAATTACCTACAAATTAATATTAATAGACAAAAAGACGTCTCAAGTAATCATTCTTCGTTACAAAGACGTGTGGGGAATGAACGGAAATAGATTAATATAATTTAGACTGAAAATTTGTCGGAGATCTAGTTTAGTCAATTGTATAATTTTGCGTATGTTATATCTATTAGGTCTGGTTCAGATGATAAGTAATAAAATGAGCATTTGGTAAAACACATAAAGCTCGTGGCGGCAAATAAAGCAGCGGCCCACCTTATGGTCTCACACCTACTCGTATATCTCTCGTCGTACTGGGCACTGTTCCTATCATCATAGTACTCTTACTTAACTGCCTCCATAGCACAACGGTAGTTAATGCAACTGCTATGCATGCGGTCTCGGGTTCGAATCTCGGGTCGAGCCAACAAAAGTTACCGGGTTTTTCCGTTAAAAAACCTCAAAAGCAGCTCGGTGTTAGAAAGTTGGCGGTGTTACACACTGCCGTGCTTCGAAAAGCACGTAAATCTCTTGGTCCTTCACCTGATCTCTCTCCGGTCTTTTCGGATTGCTATCCCATCGGATCATAAGAGCAAGGGAACAGAGATTGCACTTGCGTTAAAGGCTAGTCTCGCTAAGATTAGCCGCCGTGACCGAAATTACTTTTTTCATTTAATTATTATTATTACGTTTACTTATTCCGACCTGGGAAACAAATTCGAGGCCTCATAAACAGCAGTCGGCTCCACTGCCGCTCTGACACTAAGGGAGTACAATTTAAATACCAAGTTTCATAAAAAATAACTTTATTTTAAACTTCTCTATTGTATGGTTTTATATAATCTCGTAGTTCAATATTGAATGTTAATATTGAGGTTGTCCGAGCCGCTTTTAACAAAGAGGCTAGTAATCTTAGTACGATTAATTAAGTCAGGGTCGTGAGTAACTTGGTTACTAAAGTGCTGACATGCATGGCGCAGGACGCAATATCAGACCTCTTTATGTAAAAGTAATTTCGCAAGTCTGGAGGTCGATTGAGAACTTTGAAAAACTAACGGTATTGATACAATAGAATATCATGTCGTACCTACATATTTGGTCTTTTATGTTTCAAAAGTGGTAGTTGTTGACGATAGACTGTGGCCACAAAGTGATTCCTTGAGAACAATCACGAATTCTAAGAAGCTGCCAAGAGCTTACAAGTGACGTGAAGGCGAAGGTCAAGACCGAGTTCTTCATTTTCACTATGGTAAAATTACTTATCTAAACACATTGCTCGAGACTTAATCAATAATTTCAACATGCGTCTTCGTTCATCGAATGATATATCAGATATCATATAAGTGGCGACTGATATTCAGAAACGGACAGTCACTAATTTTCATGACAGCCAAGACTTTACACGTACTTTTCGAAGTACGGAAAGGTGTGAAGTTTTTTAAATGGTCACCTATAAACCTACGTATGACGTTGTTATCGTTGTTTTACCTCGGGGCTTAATTGATCTGCGGGTCGCCATTATATAATATCAGCTCTGTATTAAATTGTGCCAATGCTGGGCACAGGCCTCTTTTCAATGTGAGAAGGGTTTAGATGTAGATGAATATATCTAACTCTTCTGGACTATGAAGTCCACCACATTGACCCAGTGCGGGTTGGCAGACTTCATATATCATTAAGAACATTAAGGAGAACTCTCAGATATGTAGATACCCACGATGTCTTCCTTCACCGTTAAGATAAGCGATAATTAACTATTTTAATACGCACATAACTTCATAAAATCAGAGATGCGTGCCTTGGGATCGAACCCGAAACCTCTGCGTGGTATTCCTATGGTTACCGACTAGGCTATCGCGGCGGTCACCATTTCGTCAGTCTATTAAAGTAGAGTCAATTGTATCAGTGTCAATGTTTATTAGACTGAACTTTCTGACATATGCTGATTCGGTTTAAATTTTACAGGTAAGTTGTGTCAAAACTTTAGTTACGAAACTAGTCGTAAAATCAAACCACATGGTTGTTTAGAATATCTAATATTTTGATGCGTTATCTGAAATCCGAGCCATAAAGCCGTGGTGGTTTCAAATAACCAAACATTTAGGAACGTGATACGTTTTCGTCAAGTTTCTGCGCCGCTTACATTGTTTGCTGAGAACATGGAGCTTGGAATAATAGTGAGAACTGTAGTGTGTTCACACCTAACTACATTGGAAGTGACAACATTCACTAAGTTGTCCTTTGAATAACGGGAACTCTAAGTTTATTATTTACTTCGGTAGTTACCCAAGCAATCAAATAAAATACACTTAAATGTCACCACTGAATATTTTTAGCGTTAACATTTAAGTGTATTTTATTTGATTGCTTAGATAGTCTTAGAATCTTATATAAGACGTGTTTTATAAAAGATAATTATTTATAAGAAAGAGGATCGAATAAAAGTTTTAAATTGCGAAATTCTTTTTATCTTAAACCTAGATCAATCCAACTGAGAAAAGTAACAACTAACCAACCAATTTAAAAGAGTTGTGTTATTTTACAAATATACTACATTCGATAAAAAATGTTTGGCAAGACTACTAGCAAAGTCAAATACTAGACTAGCCATCTTATTAGATGTCTTAAACATTGTCTTAAAAACGAATCAAATTAAAATGCTTATTTACTTACTTAACCTTAGTTACCATTAGAAAAGGTATTTGCTGACGTATTCATTGGGGATTCAGAACAAACGGTAAGTCATCTAGATAAATTCTTCTCACAGTTATTTAATTTATATTCCAACATCCACGCGTTCTATACTCTAAGCAATGTTTGTACAAATATTTGCTACAGGAAGTACCTACATAATCCTCTTTGGCTGGCAAGTTCCCTAGTCTTTAAATTACCTACAATATCGCTCGTGTGATATCGAGGGGCTTTGTGAGATCGCGTGAAGTGTCGATTTTGGTTCAGCCTCTAATAATGTGGGTTTTGCAAAGTATTATGTGGCGGCGAGAAATCATATTGTATGGTTTTTGGTGGGAAAAGACATGTCATGTACATGATGGAAAGAATTGAGATTAGATTATGCTTTACTATAATATTGTAGGACTTTCTTTCCTCAATTTGTAAGCCAAGTCCAAACTATCAACAATGGTTTGAATCTCATTTACTTTGGTATATTTTTTTACAACTCTCGCACTATGAATTATTTCTATATCGCGAGGGACTTTACAAACAAAGAAAACAAAGAACTCCCAGACTTGAAACAGTGATTTGTAAATCTGACAATTGTGTCCCGTATGGGATTTGAACCAACCCGGAGTAAACAGTGGCAAAGTCAAAGTATAATCTTACTCGTATAATAAATGTGAAACTTTGCAAATATTTTCGGAAGTTTGTTACTCAATAACTCATAAACCATTGAAAGGATTGACTCAAAACATAGAAAGAACGTAACCTGGATTAATACATAGATTTTTATTTCAGTATGAGCTCTTGTGATAACCACGCGGACCAAGCCGCAGGCAAAGGCTTGTGTTAAATATGACACTGTTTTAGGGAAAAGTGGCATACTCATACAACGTCGCAATTTCGACTATGACGTCACTTATATAAGAGCCTAAATCACACATAGATTAACGCGGACGAAGATGATATTGGCAGAGAATGTCAGAATGGTTAAACAAGTATTGCCCAGAGAATAAACAACAAACAACTCTAGCGTTGCTAAGGCTCTGTGGTATACCTAACATATTACGTACATGAAACCTCGTTGACCTGGTTTTAGATTTTAGAAACTAGTTAAGTCTAATGGATATATTATTAATTTAGGATCAGATTTACTCGATAATATTTAGTATAAATATTTTAGCTAGTATTCCCATTCTTCGTATATTGTAGGTAATTAAAACAAGAAAAATATAATATTTGAAACCAAACACAAATCATTTGCGCCTGGAAAGAGATTCTACATTCGCAAAATCATTTATTAGTAAGAAAACAAAACTAAATAATTCGTTACTAAATGAATTAATTATTTTTAAAGGCAGAAATAATTTCATTCTACGTAATATATCATTGTTAGTACTATTCATTAGCATCATCTACAACCTAACGTAATTCACTGGTTTTAATTCATTAAGATTTCTATTTATTTGTCCCACTCTTTATAACACACTATGTACACATGTTGCATACAAATAAAAATATCTTTATCCTCACGTTCTTATAATTACATATACATATCTAGGTTCAGACAACGATGGCAATAATATCGTCGGCCCATTTCGCTGCCAGACGATTGATATTTCTTCTTTCTATCCTTGCTCATATACCATACTCTAAAATCTTTTGATAGTATTACACTATATTGTCATCCTAACTAATATTATAAATGCGAATGTGAGTTTGATTGTTTGTTACGCTTCGACGCCTTAACTACATACAAGAGTACAAAAATGGGAAACAGTGCACCTTTCATCCAGAAAAATGGCTATTCCTGAGAGTCAGAAATTTATTTTTTATAATTACATTAATGCGAACGAAGTTTTTTTTATAAATATAAAAAATAATAAAGAATGCTGCGATTCAGACCTAGCAACGTTACAAGATTTAAATACAATTTCTGCAACTGGAGCAAGAAATATAATTTCCCTTGACCAATTAACTCTTGCCATACCTCAAACCTTTCTAATTTCACCCACCAATGCTTCACCTTACTCAACGATTTTTTTCAATCAGCTAAAACATTGGAAGGTCTTAAGGAAAAAGTAACTTCTTATTCTAATTACACACCATCAACCACCGTGGATTCGAACGCGATGAGCAATGAACCCGCTTTATGAGTTTTGGACCCAAATGTAATTTAAATGGGCAATATCTTGGATCCAATTCTGTTTTTCTGTGGTAATCCGTGAAAATTCGCTAGTACCCTTATTTATTAAAACCACGAGCTGAAGCCAAAATGGATTGATGGTCTAATACTGGTTAAGAACACTAGGTGACATCAGTGAATAATAAATTGCATCTTCATTGTTGGCTATCCTAAATTCGTTAATACTATTAATATATTTAGTAACCTCAAATGATATTTTAGGTGTAAGCCAATCAGCGTGGTAGTTATAGAACTACCATACCTAATAAATATAGCAAAGAGATAAGATTTTTCCTGCCAAGCTATCTTCAGTATATATGTATATGGGATTGTGAGTTTCCATGTATTTAACATTTGTCTATGTATTCTTTACCTTCTTACGCTATTAGTATGTAAATAATTCTAATTTATATATAACTATGTATATACCTATCGTTATACTCGTTGGCTTCCGTACGTCACAACAGGCTCCAGTGGAAGACCAGTGCCTGGTTCTTGGGACCAGGCAAATGCTGAACTGGAGTCCTGATTGCTGCAACTGTGGGACACATGTGTCTCAAGAGATTTAATTATTTTATGTCACTGTATCTTTTATTTTTTATTTCTTACTTCTTAATATTGTGTATGTAACTGGTACTTTTTCTATTTTTTATTTTCATTTACATTGTGCCCACCTGAAAGCTGTATGCAATAAAGATTTCTTTCTTTCTTTCTTTCTTCTTTCATTTAATCTCGAGTGTGAAGTAAGCATCAAGCTGTTAAGTCGATTTATATATTATTGTAAGTTGTCTTACAAGGATAATATGATCGCTTTTTTGTGGTGAACCAAATCCTTTGTATAAATAAAGAAAAATACTTGCCGGTCGCTTTGAATGTCTGATACTAAATCATCTTCTAGTAATACAAAAAACGTAACTAAATTTCGGAATATAGTTACTTTTATTTTAGTAAGATAAATTTAAAATTTAAAAAACCCCCGACACAATATTCATTTGATACCCATATTGAACAATTTTAATTTGTGGAAATTTGTAATTTTCTGGTGGCGGCCATCTTGGATTTGAAATTTTTAATCTACTCGTCAAGCCCTTTCATTTGATACCCATATTGAGGGAGTTGTGAAAAAATATATAATCCGCCATTTTGTGGTGGCGGCCATCTTGGACCGATTTTTATCAAACGTAGCTAAGAACACTCCCGACTAATTCACCTTTCAAATAAAAAAAACAAAATTAAAATCGGTTCATCCATTCGGGAGCTACGATGCCACAGACAGACACACACACACACACACACACACACACACACACACACACACACACACACACACACACACACACACAGACACGTCAAACTTATAACACCCCGTCGTTTTTGCGTCGGGGGTTAAAAAGAAGAACGTTTCTAGATCTATTTATGTTTATTATATATCCATGCATATTCATATATATTTTATCAATGTTTTTAATATGATCTACAATTCTACACATATATGTAATTGCCTGTCTATTGTACATTATATCTATTATATTTACTCTAACTATTAAATATGTTTATAAACTGTATGCCGAATAATCGTACGTGACTAGCCCGTGGGTTTCAGCTGAAAAACAGCGCTGCGGTCATCCGTAGCAAAGGCTGAGCTGCAACCTTTTGGACACACTGATAACATTTGCCAAATTTTCTTTTTTTTTTTTTTTGTTTGTTTTTCTTCTTGTTTGGTTTCTTCTTTTTTGTTTATAAATTTTAGTAATAATTAGAAATAGTAAACGATTGTACTGTTACCATGTTGATATGTTGTGTTTGTGTGTGTCTAATAAATTACTTTTCTTTCTTTCTTTCTTTCTTTCTTTATAGTAATCTAGGACCAGCAATCATACCTGGGACCTCACATTCGACCGTAAAAACAAACGCATTTATACAGGGTGTCCGGTAATTAATGGATAACCTTGAAATGTTTTATAGTAGAACTAAAGGCCGTTAAAAAAATGAAGAGAAAAAAATAATAAAAAAAAATGTATTAAAAAGTGCAAGCTATTATAACATAGCATACTTTTGACTAGATAATTATGCTAATAGATAGATATCTAGTAGCATAATTAGTTTCTAATAATAAAAAAACAAAAAACCGATGAATTTCATTCATTTATTGTCGTAGTATACAAAAAAGATATACATGGTAATTAAAAAAAAACACATATCTCAGATAGTAGTTAGGATAGATTTTTTGCATATTTTTTTCTAAACAGCAAGAACAGGAAGACATTTCCAGGTTATCCATTAATTACTGGACACCCTGTATAAGACAAAGTAACCTATTATGGACATTTAAGTCAATTGTACAACATTTACCTAAATAAACAAAGATAATTCAAGTTTATGTTTCTGCATAGAGCGTGCAGCCAAGTGGCTTATAAAAGCTGGCTCCAGCATACAATGTAAACAATATGGGAGCCCGAGCTTATTTGACTCTTATTTCAAAATATGAGATACTAGCCATTCTCTACTTAGTTACAGCGGAATATCGTATATGCAGAAATAAAGTCTCTGTATAGTATATGTATGCTGTCCAACGAATAGTCAACGTATTTGATATCTTCATGCATCGAATTAAATATTTTCGTCGGTTTCTTATATCGCAATCCTAATATATAACGGGTATTAACGCGATCATGCATAATGTTTACCTTTTCTATGCTTGACGTTTCGACCAGCAGGAAGGTGATCAGAGATAGGCCCTGACTTTCCCTTCCTGTGGCACTGGACCCGTAGGCATAGCGGCGGGGCCGGTGCAGCAGGAAGATACATGAATTAATTTTAATAATTGTATATATTAACATAGTTTTAAGTAACTGTCACTAACAAAATATGGATTTTAAATCCGAAATAAATGTTTATTGTTGTTATTATTATTATTAAAAAAGCAAAAACATAAAAAGGTTAACATTATGCATGATCGCGTTAATACCCGTTACATCCTTACTAATATTATAAATGTGAAAGTTTGTAAGTATGTATGGATGTATGGATGTTTGTTACCCTTTCACGCAAAAAATACTGGACCGATTGCGATGAAACTTATTACATAGATAGCTGGAGACTTGGATTCACACATAGCCTACTTTTTATCCCGATATTCCAACGGGAACGGGACTTACGCGGGTGAAATTGGGGTACAGAAAAGGACATATAGTACCTACCTTTTATACAGAAAAAACATACATGCAACCGAAGCCACGGGCCAAATTTAGTAGATTTATAAAGCTCTCTACTAAAATTAAAATTCGCCGATTTTACAGATAAACAAAAATCATGTTTAAATTAATTTAATTTATACTTTTTTCATAATCTTTCTTGAATTGACCTCTAAAAATTTAGGTATATTAGTATTTAGTTACGCAATATTAAATATTAATATTTGATCCACAATAATGATGTGTACAACAACATTTTATACAAAAATATTCATATAAATCAGTTTTGCAACCCCCAGCAAAATTAAACGCGATTCTTATTAGGATCTCTTAATTATACCAACACTCCAGCAGCGAGCGCTTTCTTTAAATATTCTCATAAAAATTCACCATCATTTTTCCTCCAAAATATAATTTGCAAATTTAAAACATTTAAGAAATTTTCATTTATTACTGCAGACTTTAGAAACTTCTCAAAAATCGTGAGTCTCAACCAACCAATCCATTTGTCAAGTCATACAGAAACATTTTAATTGCACTCCAACAACTCCAAAGTTTAATGTTTAAAATCGTAAAGGAATCATTTATTTGCTTAATCAAAACCCAATCCTATTAATTACCGAAAGTGGGTGCCTAAGTTGGAAGCGAAGAAATTATTGCGAAACTTCTGCATAGATATAAATGTTTAATTTTGTATATTTGCTAAAGTTCGTATATCAACTTAATCTGAGAATTAGGGTGGTTGTCACTGCTTATCTCGTGTCTGCAGTTAGACTAAGTCTTTACCTAATCGTATTCTGTGTGTATGATGATTTATGCTGCCATATAAATAACTGAAATACTAACTGCACTAGTTTAATTAAGATTGTGTTGAAATTAAATAAATTTATGACTTACATTTACTATTATAACTATCGAAATGCATATGATTACTAACTAGTGTAGTGTTCGTTAGAAGTTGTCTATACTTCAAAATAGAACATTTATAAGAGGATCCCTTGTTTTTATAATGATTTTCCTTAAAATATTTGAATTCCTATATCGAATTCGATATATTTTGCATTATTTGCCTGCTTAATTTCTATTACAATATACAGGCTTTATCTTTAAATCCAAAATAAATTCAGACCAGAATTTCCTCGTTTTAAGCCTTGCAGGCATAGGTGAAATGTGGCAAATTAAAATACATGTGCAACATGAATAGAGCTTTGATGCCACATGGCCCTTTGACTTTCAACTGAATTACGTGTGCTAGTGATTACTTGAAACCTTATTGACGATGTTTAATTTGACTCCTGAATAAAGGCTCTTGAAATATATGGCTTTAAAGTTTGTAAGCAGATATTAGAATGTATACCTTGCATTTTGGATGACTACACAAATAATAATAACATTCTCAATAAAAAAACAAAGTCTAAGTGCAATCATTAGAGATATAATATGATACATGAGATGATATCTATATATTAATACGTGAAGCAAAAACTTTGTACCCCTTTTTACGAAAATTGCGCGGACGGAGGAGTATGAATATTGGCACAGTTAAAGTTTATGTGGAGAAGGAGAGGCGAATACTAATATTTTATAAAATATGCATTATAAATACATTAAATTAATGAAAAAACACTACACGCACACAACCATGCATTTGACACACGCTGTCGAATCGCGTTCGTAGTACTTCGACATTGTTCGTCTGACGTCGTACAATTCTTTGTAACTATGGTTACCTATAACTTATTTATATGTAATAGAGAAAACAGAAAAGAAAGTAGCGAGCTTAGGAATTTTGGTCGAATTTTGACCACTAGGCGACCGCTAGTTATGATAATATGATTGGAATTGGAAGACAATTTACAGATGGTATGTGTTACAGAAAAAATTACTTAAATACTTAAATCAAAAGCAAATAGGCGATTATTAAATATAGACTACTATATTGTATGTGTGTGGAGGAACAGGGTGTGAAGTCCCTCCAACACAAAGGAAGAATCCTCCGACCAGGCTGGTTGATCGTGCCTGGCGGGCCGCGGCCCGATGGTTGATGTCGGGAGCTTGTATATGTATATACTCAGTCGCTGTGTAAACTTCACTTGTGCGATGTAGAATAGTATGACGTCATGTGAAGTGCGATTGTATCGCCATCTGTTAAATGTAGGCTGAACTTCTTCGTCTGTGCGGAGTCGCCACATGTGTTTGCATGTTGAGCAATCGACAGGTAGCACCTAAACAAACTGCACAACAGAATAAAGCATCACGGTACACTAGTCAACGGGTATAAACTATTAGGCAAAATCCATAATGAAAACATTAGAGAGGATCAATTAAATAAACATAAGTGCTTACGATTTATACCATTTACCTAAGCGTTTATCACATACAAAGACACCCTAGAAGTAAATATACTAAAACTTATCCTAGGCCTATTGTTCAAAGCTATATGTGGGAATGACCTCACTGGTTGACGATCGACAAAAACCTTAAAAGGTGACATAATTACTAAAATTTAAAATTTAAAAAACCCCCGACACAATATTCATTTGATACCCATATTGAACAATTTTAATTTGTGGAAATTTGTAATTTTCTGGTGGCGGCCACCTTGGATTTGAAATTTATCATAGTGTATAGTATTCTACTCGTCAAGCCCTTTCATTTGATACCCATATTGAGGGAGTTGTGAAAAAATATATAATCCGCCATTTTGTGGTGGCGGCCATCTTGGACCGATTTTTATCAAACGTAGCTAAGAACACGCCCGACTAATTCACCTTTCAAATAAAAAAAACAAAATTAAAATCGGTTCATCCGTTCGGGAGCTACGATGCCACAGACAGACACACACACACACACACACACACACACAGACACGTCAAACTTATAACACCCCGTCGTTTTTGCGTCGGGGGTTAAAAAACTGATGTTAATGTGGGCGTAAATACAAGTGCACTGTTTCTTCCCTCACACTCTTAGTCCGATTGAATGACAATCCAACACGACTACAAATAGATCAAGCACAATACCATCGGCTTCAACACTTTCCGTTGCAACTCCACCAACTGCCCAACTCCGGTCTGTTACAGAGAACTGTTTGACAGAAAAACTGATAACTTTTTTGTTGACATGATCTGTAAATTCAATCCGAGATTATGTGCAGTACTCACACTGACTACCATTATGTTACTGAGACCATTTATAAATTTTCTTTATATTAATAAATAATAATAATAAATAATAAATATTCTACCACATACACACAACACCATCTAGCCCAAACTAAGCAGAGCTTGTACTATGGGTACTAGACAATGGATAAACATACATATAAATTTTTTATTTTGTAAATGCATACATATTATACATAGAAGCACCAAGATCAAGACAAACATCCATGTTCATGCACACAAATGTTTGACTTGTGCGGGAATCGAACCCGCGACCTCAGGCGTAGCAGTCGGTTACACTAACCATTACGCCATCGAGACCAACAATATAACGTAATATGGTCTGCCCATTGGTAATAATCTTTCAACAAGAACGATATCCTCACTCATTACCACCCTGATAAAAATAATAATTTCCTGCCAGCAAAAGGACTAAAGATAACTAGTTTCCATGGCAACAGTGTCACTGATTATTTCACGAAAGGTTTCGTTTCGAAACTGAAGTTTTCACACCATTTACCTACGAAATGTTACGGCAGCGCGTTATGGTTGACTGAACAATGTGGAAAGCTTTAATTATGTAGTTTGCAGTAGTTACTTATCAATTAACAAAATGTACACTGCTTTTACATTTATTTCTTTATACAACAGGACTCATTAACACAGTGGTAATAAATGTGACTACTGAGTATACGGTTTCGGGTTTGATGCCCTGTTTGGGCAGTGTTATTATGTGTTTCTGTCAAGGAATTTTCAGTAATAGTAGCGCGAAAAATGTGCCTAGTAAGCAATAAGCTCGCCCCTTTTTACATAATACACCTCTGCCTACCCTTTCATAGATATAAACGTGTAAGACTATGTACGTACTGTTTAAACTTGGCAATTATCATATGAATAAGTGGCTATTGAAACCTTTGGATACCAGCAAGACCAGGTATATCATGGACACGATGTTAACCCTGTAACAAGAAACACTTTGTTCATCGGTAGAACAATAGTGATTCATTTTTATAATAACTTGATGATATTTCGTCCTATGTACTAACAATGTACAAATATTTTTGTTAAGATAATAACTCCGTTTTAAACTAACAACTGTACTCCTTACAGGAATATATTATGAGCATATTTATCTGCAAAGCTGAAGGTACATTTTAAATAGCTCTGTTCTGGATTTTACACATTTATTTATACTAGCGGTCGCCGAGTGGTCAAAAATCAAAATCAATAAAAATTGATTTAAATTTTAAGTTTGATCGTTATTTAACGTTTTATTGTCTACAATTTTACCCTTATAATCACATTTCATTTAGATTTCGCCAAGGCTATACAAGTTAATTTACCAATCTTTTCAAACAAATTATTATTTACTTAACTATACTCTTTCATTGACGATATTCCTAAGCTTGCTACTTTGTTTTCTTTTTCTTTAATACATATAAATAAGGTTTGGGTAACCATAGTTACAAAGAATTGTACGACGTCAGACGAACAATGCCGAAATACTACGAACGCGATTAGACTGCGTGTGTCAAATGCATATTTGTGTGTGTGTAGTGTTCTTTCATTAATTGAATGTATTTCTAATGCATATTTTATAAAAATATTAGGATTCGCCACTCCTTCTCCATATAAACTTTAACTGTGCCAAATTTCATATTCCTCCGTCTGCACAATTTTCGTAAAAAGGGGTACAAAGTTTTTGCTTCATGTATTTATATATAGATTGCCTACCTAAGAATATTCTTACATGTGACAAAGAAACCAAAACACTTTCCTAATCGCCATCTAGGCGTAAGTCCTGTTTTGCAGGGGACTTTACGGACATTGAACCAATAGACACGAAGAACATTCAGACCCGAACCCAATTTTTTTGTCACGTGTGGGGATCAAACTCACAAAATTCGGCGCAGGGACAGTGGCGACGACGCGACCACTTAAACAGCTACGCCATCCGTGCGATAAATTCTAAACAAATATTTATAAGCTGTATAAGTTGTCTTAGAGTCTCATCTAAGTTATTATAAGTTGGTACAACAAACGCAACAAACGCGATGTCAGCAGTATCTTCACTAAACGCGGTGTCACAACAAACTAAACCGAGCCAGTCAACGTTAAAGTTTATGCTGGCGGTATTCATGGGCTTGTTTCATGTAGATGTTCTTGAGATGGCTTCCGGCAAGCTGTTGTTTGTGTTGCGTTACATAAAGGTTGTTCAAGCACGCTTGTTAAGGATGTATGGCCAACTGTGGCCACGTTGTGCCTTGGCCTCCGGATGTTTATGGTGATATACTGGTGAATATACATACCACAAGCTTAAATCTCCGAAGGGTTAGGCAGTGATGTGTTATACTCACATTTCACCGAATTTGGTTTCAGTTCCCACGTCATGGAGGACGAGCTTTTTGTTGTCTATTGCACACGTTTCCAGACATCGCAATTAAAATTCCTCGACAAAAGAAGTCAATTACACTGCTCGACCTGGATATTAAACACCAGATCTCACGGACATACACTTATTGCCAATGTGCCATAGAAGCAGTGTTATAAAAGAAAAGAAAATAAAAATTAGTTTTGTTCCGCATTTGCCCCTATATTACGTCCCACATTCTAAAATGTTCCTTATTCGCCCCTCTTTTTAAATTATTCCTATTTCGCCCTACATTTTTGTACATATGGTTAACAAAATAAAACATGTCAGGATCGTCATGTCATGCAATCATAACCCCAAAGTTTTACTGAGAGATCAAAGAGGTATTTTAAAATATTTTTCGGTTGACGGTACAACAAAAACTCCATACAAAAAAAAGAGGACCAAAAAGGAACATAATCTGGGACGAAAGAGGAATTACATTAAGAATTAATATTTATTTCAATTTAGGGGCATAAGGAACATTTTTGGGATGAATGCGTATTTCTACGCTTGGGACGAAACATCAGGGACAAATGCAAAACAAAACAAAAATTGACGTAGCACTGTAAGTAGTGATAATAGTTTTCAAAAACATTTAAACATCGAAGGCAAATTTAAATTTTATTATGGGCGTTTTCTACGATAGAAGTTATAAAGAATTAATTACTTTATGTAATATCATAAAAAACCAAAATGCAAGATGTAGGTACATTCAAATTGGTTAACTTTTTGGCATATTATTATATAAACTCACGGAGTACCTTACGTTAATAGCAATATTGAATACAGTAGCAACAAATTTCGCAGTTTCATCGTACAAAAAACCTTCACAGTAAATTTTATTAATATCGTCATCGAAATAAATATGATACGTAATTACGTGTCAAAATCTCAGCGAAAATACCTAAATTATGAATGTGATCAAATCGACACGGAACATCTAATGACTTTCGGTGACATTTTACCTTGCGGCTAAAATCAACCGCTAACGTTATCAGCCTTATCGATTCCCCAATCAGATGGAGGAAAACCAAAAATTTGTGACATTACACCCAGCTCGCGAAAACCGAACGATTTTTATCCGTAACGACTTTCGATTCATTTAGTCGCTAAATTGACTTGGCACGCCCTCTCGATTTTACTTTATTATTTACCATTTTCATTTAGCCCACTTGGGCATTACGTCGTTACAAAGTTAATTTTACGCTTAAACGCACGTTTGGTACCTTGGTACTGTGCGGAATCATGCTTTTTGTGCAAATCTTTTTTTGGTGTCCAAAAGTTTTGGTTGTTAATTTTTATGCGGCTCGGGTGTCGGGTTCGCTTATGGCATAAAATGTTTGAGTTTAATCCCAGTTTAATATTGGATCCCCATAGCTTCCGTGTATATAAAGTCCCCTACCATCACCAGTCATAAATTAAATAAATTCGCCAAACCTTTTGCACAAACAAAACTCCATAATTTACATAGATGACTCTGTAATGTTCGGCTGAACATTTATCGAGCTAACGCCCGTCGAGCCTGTTTTATTACTACAATAATTAGAGAGCCGTAACTGATGTAACGTGATAAAATAATCTGTGACTGGACGACGTGTGCTCTGGCTGTTTTTCAATTACGATAAACGACAAAAGGAAATCCTCCGGGAGAGAACAACACGATTGTGTGCGGTGATGTCGATACGATATTGCTTTTGAATCGCTTGTTGATATAAAAAAATTGTGAAAGAAATCGAGTAGCACGAGCGATAGCTGGATTTGCGTTTAACATAAATGCTTCGAAATTAAAATAATATGAATGATCTGTAAAATATCAAAGTCTCAAACAGTACCTACTTACAAACTTAATCAGAATTATTATGAATGGTCAAAAGTTAATAAAAATATATTTTCCCTACGTAAACGTAAAGTCTTATGTACGAGTGTGTACATTATAAGGCAAGGAACAGTCAATTCCATATCTATGAGAGTCCAGATATAAGAAATAATATACACAGATACAAGAAGAAAGTATGATTTTAATAAAAATATCTTTATATATTTTATATACAATATTTATATTGACTGAATAAATTGCTAATAAAAAAGAACGAAAAGAAAGTATAATTTATTTGTCTCCATGCTTTTTTATGAGTAAAAACTATAATTTAAGGTTTCATGATGATGGGAAGAGACCGGACGGTATATCATTGTTGCCTTGGAAGATGGGCAGGCCTTTGGTGTGGGACGCAACGTGCGTTGATACCCTTAAGCCATCACATCTTCCAAGCACTGCGGGATGTGCCGGCGCTGCTGCTGCAACCGCGAAAACCCTCAAACGGCGCAAATATAGTAATTTTGTCGGAAATTACATTTTTGCGCCGTTTGGGGTGGAAAGGTTAGGTAGGTAGGCTAGGTTCATGGGGTCCGAGCGCTCGTATTTTGTACAGGGAGATCGCAAAACGCCTGATCGACATTTCGCGTGAACTGGCTGGTCTTTTCTTGGCCCAAAGAATCAGCATTGCCATTCAACGTGGCAATGCTGCCAGTCTTCTGGGCACGTTACTAGTTGACAGCGATGCTGAAGAATTCTACGATGCCTAAACCATTTTTGTAAATATTTAGTATTATAATTATTTGTGTTTTTGTAATTGTTATCTTTTTTAATACTTTTGTAAATATATATAGTACTAGAATAAGTTTCACACAATGTACTACATTTTTCTGTCAATAATTATGTTAAATACTTAATCAATAATTATGTTAATAAATAGGTTTCATTATAAATTATATTTTAGATGGTTTATTTTAAATTTTAATTGGTATCTTATGGATATTTATTTGTCTTCTTATTTTTCTATTAATGTAATTAACAATATAGCCGTTCCAATAAATTAATAATTGGCAATACCTTAGACTAGTAAAAATAAGTTTATATTGCTATCACATTTTTTCCGTACTCTCATATTAGTTCCTAAAAACAATAATATTAATCTGCTACTCTACAAAATATAAAAATCTCAGTCATGTATATCAACTATCCCGCTGGTGGGCACAGGCCTTTTCTCAGTGTGAGACGGATTAGGTCATAATACACCTCATTGGCCCAGTGCGAATCGGCAGACTTCATATATCTTCGTGAACATTGACAAAATACTGACTATTAATACAAGTATCAAATACATAACGTAATTTAATTTCTGTAACATTAAGCGTTCTCCGTATCTATAGAATCGGTGTGGAAGCCGCCATCAACACTGTCGTCTAGCCGCTGTTTCAGTTAATTATAGTTCGGCTTTTAGTGCACTGCACAAATAAATTGGTTGCACTCTAGAGTCTGTAAAAGAAAAATGAGGCGATACTTAAGGTACACAAGTAGTGAACATGATTAAAGTAATGGCAATAAATTTGTTATAATTGCAGCTGTTGCGGAAGAAGATATTTTTTTTATTTATTGATTAGAAACTTTCAATATATTACAACTAAACTTAGGAAGTAACATACATTTTAATTGAGTAAACTAACCCTGTATTAAACTGTTCCACTGCTGGGCACAGGCCTCTTTTCAGTGTGCCTCAATTCATAAATTGACGTTTATGAACGTCAATTTATGTCTTACTTTGTAACAAAATAAATAATCAGTTTTTTACTTAGACTTTGATACTAATGTTTTATAATTAGCATTTTTTTATATTGATGAATTATATCGCTATGTATATTAAGCTAATGTAATGTATGATATATCCGAGTTTATAGGCTTTACCTGAAATATCGGAGTGGAAGTAAATGCGAATGCTGTGCATGAGGTTGCTCTCGGGCTTGATCCCGAACCGTGTTATTGGTTTTTCTGTAAACAAATCCTCAGTAGCAGCACCACGTCTGGGACAGTATCCAGTCATGGCAAAGGACTAATCTTCTAGTACGCCAGACCAAAACCATAGTTGGCAAAATTCGATTGCAATAAACCTCCGCCCACGCCTTCAGGAAAATAATATATATTGCTTTTGGTGTTTCTATGTATAATATGTATGTATTTAAAAAGAAACGTATATACCTATGTATGTTTATCCATTGTCTAGTACCCATAGTACAAGCTCTGCTTAGTTTGGGCTAGATGGTGTTGTGTCTATGTGATAGAATATTTTATTTTATTATATATGAATGTACCTCTGACTTTCGGAAGTTATATGACTTTTTGAAATTATGTGCGTATTGATTGACAATTATCGCCTGCTCCGTGCCTCGGAGAGCACGTTAAGTCGTCGGTCCCGGCTGCCATGAACATCTATGGCAGTCGTTATTGGGGAACACAAAAGATCTAACTGGGTCAAAGTGTCACCGGTCTGTACTGACTGGCCCCCACACAAGATAAGATAAGATAAGATATATGAATGTGGTTAAAGATTTTTGTTCTTCAATCAGGCGTATGCCGCTGAATATTTAGAAAACTATTTATAACGATATGTGTTCCAGTGGGATTAATGCACGTGAATCGGCGGGTAACAATTTTAGAAGCGGGGTTAGTGATCTTTTGCTATCGAAAGGTCGCGGGTTCGAATCCTACCCGTTGCACTACTGACATGAACCTACACCTAATACAAGCATTCTAGCTTAGCTGGGGGGGTTAACAACAATACTAGTAATTTGAAATCAAATTGCTAGTAATCTTTTACAATAAACAATTATACATGTAACTCATATTTCCATCTAATTTTATTAGTTTTATTTGAACCTTACTGACGAAAACGTAATCTATCATTAAGGCTCGGTACCTATATCAAGAAATAAATCATTTTAGGTACGAACGAATATCATTGATAGAATATGTTTCATATATTAATTGTTCGAAGGTAAAACGACTACTTCCCTGATAAATATGCGGGCTTTAATTGTTTAAGTGTAAACAATTTGCCTCTTATTGCCCGCAATAATTAAGTTCATAATATTATATACGGATCCAACTTTGAATCACGATTTCAGTATATTGGATTCCCACTTCCTGTAATTAACACGCGTCACCTATTATCGAATCTAATTGCCTCTAATTAGCCAAACATCAATTGATTCGTTTATCAATGCCAATACATTCAAGCCTATCGATGCGTTTGATAACAGTTCAAATGACCGCGTTTGTAGGAAAAAGGCCTTTATAATAGTAATAATGATAAATAAAAATTTCGAATTTTATTGAACATAATATTAATAGCAGTAACTAGGAACATAGCTTGTAACCTTTAGGGTTTACTTTAAGAGAAATGTAGATATAATTAGAAAGTACAATGAGAGAAGGTATAACAAATACACTTTTATTGCGTTAGATTACAAGTAACACAATCTTTACAATATAAAATATAGACAGGGCGTGGTTCGCTAAAGGCTTGCTTCGTGGTCCTTGTAGTCAGGAACACTTAACTGAAGGTGTGGAGCCGGGCCGGAAGAAGCACGGTCCAGGACGCGATCGGCTTATATATCGCTACCGCCGGGCAGGAGGGGAAGAGGGGCGCCAGCCACCACTCCGACTCGCGCGCAGCCGTCAAGGACACGCGGTCCGCGTGACAAGCTTTCTGTATTAATATTTTATAGAGGCAATATTTGATTTTTTTGTTTGTGTGCAAGGGATTAACTCAAAAACTATACAAACGATTTTAAAATATTTTTACCATTATAAAGCTATATTATCGGCGAGTAACATAGGCTATACTATATTTTTTTTTAAAGTACTGTTCTTTCATAACCTAACCTAGTTTTACGCGAGCGAAGCCGTGAGCATATGGATATTATAATATGGAGACCATCATAGCTTTTGGATTCTTAGACAGTGTCTTCATATGCAATATATTGAGATACAGCAAAGTTTTATTGGATTTTCTATCAAGAAATTCTCAGTAGTAACACGGGGTTTCGAGCTATGCCCAGTAGACAGCAAAAGGCCGCTACGTTGCTATATACAGGGTGATTTTGAAATCGTGTAATTCCTTTTAACCACGCATTCTACTGGTGATATAGAATAACCCTGACCATATTTTTTCTTAATTAGAATAATGGTTTCGGCAAAATTAGAGTACAGATTTTTTTCATGAAATGATTTCATATAGTCATATTTTAACCACCTGACACAATCTTAATATTTTTTTAATTTAAAAATAATAACATAACAATAACTGATGTCGTAAATAATAAGGGGCAATAAAAAGGACCGCCCGTTATTATTTACGACATTAATTATTAATATGATTTTTTATTTTAATTAGTAAAAAATTAAAATTGCCTCGGTTGGTTAACATATGACTATCTGACACCATTTCACGAAAAAAACGGAATAATAATTTTTCAAAAAAAATAAATCTAATTAAATAAAAATATGGTCAGGGTTATTCTATATCACCAGTAGAATGCGTGGTTAAAAAGAATTACACGATTTCAAAATCACCCTGTATAAATAATTATTTTTAAATGTGGATTTGGGCCCGGTTTCTACATCAAGAAACGAGTCAATTAACCTACGGACAAATAATTTTTGACACATATTCTATAAAAAATATGTCATAATTTAAGGGTCCGTAGCTATAACGACTTGCATCTTGATATACGAATCGGGCCTTAATACACATATTATTAGGCATGGGAATGCATTGACGCATACCACTCCACGGGGGCGGGCGGAGGGGTTATGTCAGACTCACCCGGGGAAAGATTGTCGCTATCTTTCATCCCCGGATCTATCTACAAAACCTACTACGGTGTAATTTTTCTTTTTTATTGCTTTCGTTTGTTGACGAGTAAGTGGCCCACCTGATGGAAAGTAGTAACTGCTGCTCATGGACTTCAGCAATGTCAGGACACAGCAAAGCCGCTGCCTACCGTGAAAGAAGAACCCTCTTTAAACCTCGTTTGAAGAAGGATATATCATAGCATTCGGGAAACACCGGAGCAGGCAGTTCGTTTCAGAGCTTGCTCGTACGTTGGAGAAATGATCGCTGAAAGCATACCGTCTCGTAGGTGATATGGATGAACCATGCTTCGTTGTCAAGTGGTAAGGTGATAGAAAGGGGCTGCTAGTACCAAATGAAATAGTTCTTCAGAGCACTCTCCGTGTTAAATTCGATAGAACACGCAGAGAGACACAAGGCTCACAATCTATAGCCGGGGCGCAGGGATCACTCGCGCATTTATTCTGCAGGCCTTAATACACGACTGCCTACGTCTAAGGATATCCATTAGAATGCAAGAAAGAACGGCTTTTAAAAAAAAGTAAATTTAAAATGTCTATTTAAAAATACAAAATGTATGCATAGTTCGATGCCTTAATGACTTAACGAACACTGCCCAGAATCACAGCGTGAAACGCGACCGGCCTATGAATAGCAACAGCTTTAATTAATGAGAGCACCTACAAATTGCTGTGTTAATTATTGGTGTTTGTTCCATCCTTGTTCCTGTAGCCCATGTTACACTTACTGGTTTATTGTTCTCGTTATTTTGTATGTTAAAGAATAATTACTGTGGTAATGGGCATATTTATTTTACTTCTCAAATTGTCTTTTCAATGATTAAATTATGTTCGGGTACTTTGAAATAACTACAGTAGAACATTGAGATAACTACCATCTTGGTCTCCACGTAACCATGGCTGCTGAAAAGCAACCGAAACGTCGAGAAAAGTGTAAGCCTAAATATATATAGTTTTAATAATTTTATTAGCTTATAAATTAGTAAAGTTCAATAGTAGTAGTGTAAAAGTTTCTAAATTATGTAATACAGTGTCAAATAAACAACGCGGTAAAATCCGTATAAATGAGTTTAATTTCAATGAAACTGTTATTTTATGAAATATTTTCTTGTTGGTCCCGTGATTAAATTAGCGCTTATATTCCCGGCTGCTGGTATGATGCCTAATCCAATGCTTAAGCTCGAAGATTTGTTATTGGATATTCTGCTTTTGGGTTCTCTCAGTGTCAGCGTTGACTCGAACCATAATAATAATGTCCTCCAGACCGAATTTCGGTCACGGCGGCCAATCTTAACGGTGACTGGCCATCTGCGCAGGAGATATTATAGTGCACAAATATGTGCGCAAACACAAGTGCACTCTCTGTTCCTTAACATTCATGACCCGATGGGACGGATAATCCGACACGACCGGAGAGAGATCAGGCGCAGGACCAACGGCTTTACGTGCTTTCCGAGGCACGGGGGTGTCTAACACCGCCAACTTCCTAACTTCAGGCTCGTATTGAGATTTCTTAACAGAAAAACCCAATAGCTTTTTGTTGGCCCGACCCGGGATTCGAACCCGAGACCTCATGCACAGCAGTCGCGTTCACTACCACTGCACCATGGAGGCAGTTCTTCAGATTCCAACCATATTCCCCAGAAGACCAGCTTTAGTCACATAACCTACAATATAGAACTTAAGAAAGTAATAGGTGACAGGGCATGTAGTGAAACATCTCTGTCTACACTTCGGAGATAAATATGTGTGAGTCTACGCATGTATATCAATAATATTGGATGATCAAATGAATATGTTATTGCTTCGTAATGTGTAAATGACTAGCTTTTCCCAGCGCCTTCGCTCGGCCCCAGAATTTTCTGAATAAAACGTTAAAATTTAAGGGTGAAACGACCTTTTCTGTAGCTGCGAAATTTAATGAAGATGTAGTTAAGACCTGGAAGCGTACCAAACAGACAAACAAACTCACATTCATTAGATATTTTCCAGTTCTAATCGTTCAAATAAATATTAACAATTATAAAACTTTTGTAATTTGTTTTGATATGGCGAAAATTCATTGTTCAAATTGACTATTAAGGCAAACCAAGGAAACAGATTATTTATACGATAAATACTTATAAAAAACAAAACCTATAAACCATAATTACGGAAAATTTTATTGTACCGAAACGTCTACGAGACTATCTAAGATATTTCAATTTCTTATTTAATTTAATGACTTTAAGGATCTATTATCTAACTTAAATGAAAGAAAAGAAAATTATTCAAATAAAACATTAACATTAAATGTCAAAAGCATAAACCAGACTCAATTTCCATAAATCCTCTCCCCAACCGCAGAACCGGGCGGCGGAGGGCGCGAGATGACCTCCAGCCACCCTAAGGTTTGACTTGAGGGTGGTGGGCTGCGTGGGCTTACTCGCCACCCGATCAGCACCATGTCCGAGAGGCGGCGTGCATGTCCCCACGCCTCTGAGTCGTGTTTTTGTCCCCCACAAGGGGACAGTAGAGGAAGCGTGATATGTAGTGGCCTGCCGTTTCACACGAGCTGAAACACTGAAAGCGATTCGCACGGCCTCGCCGTTTATGGTTATGTCGAGGAACACCGTGGTAAGTTTAGTCGGTATTACCGGGGTATCTTTCCCCCGGTAAGCCCGACATAACCTCTCCGTCGCCCCGCGCAGAGGTACGCGTCAAAGCATTCCCACAAGTAAAAAAAAAAAATAAAGGTAGCAAGAATAAATGTAAATTCTAAATAAATCAGACATTAAAACTGAAATATAATAGAAGTCATTAAGCAAAATAGACTATCCAGAGGAAATAGAAGCGAAGCTTAAAGCAATTTTCCGGTACTGAGCGATTATAAATTAGGACTTTACATTTTGAAGCACGGAAACTGCGCCGAGTCGCAGTCTGAGTAAAATTTATTTTACTTCCTAACATAGTCCGAACGATCCATAACTTGGAGCACCTTCATGCCCACATGCTGAATGCAAATGCCTTTCACTTAGTAAAGAGTAATAGCTTAGATAAGTAGCCCCTGACTTAGCACATTTACCGCCTTGATAATACCTCGAACCGATGTTTCCGTAACGTCCATTTTATTTTGAGCCTCATCTGTCTCGATCGCCGGTCGACGCTCTTTGATTTCTTGTTCGAAAGAGCGAGCACTAGAGGTCTTGGTAAACTGGCTGTGTCCGAAGAGATGGTTAGAAATTATGGGTAAGCATTTGTCAAAGTCCTGCTTGCAGATTGTAACGAATAGTGTGTAAGTATATTTCAATGAAAATACGGTTGTTTGTGTCGTGTTTCAAATATTTTGTTGTTTTGAGCTTAGTTTTTAGTTTTATATTTGTTCAAGAACATCTTGGTCTAGATTATTATTTTAGTTGAAAGACATTGTACCTACTGAAACTAGCTCAAATTTTGTTTGTCTTACTTGGAAAATCGATGTATGCTGCTGAATCAATATTGCTAGTCTTAAACTTTATACGTTATATATTTGTTACAACGATTACTTAAAGCTTCTTTTACACAATCGATGGTATGTTTATGACCATCGGTTCTACAATATAGGCCTTACTAGCACCCTTTTAGTATTTATAAAACGACTGTCTCTATTGCGAGTATAAAACAATTGAACTGTCGCAATCTTATGCAACAGACACAGTTAATACAAACATTTAGCAAAGTTTTGGACATAATTAACACAATTGAATGTCTGTCTCATACGAATGCGCCGCGTTTACTAACCAAACTGAATAATTCAGTGGAAAAGTAGCTTACATTATCAAATAACCACATAGATGATTTTCAAGTCAAGTCTAAACCAAATGTATACAGGCAGCTGTACATCTATAGAGAAAATATACCATGACAATAACCGCTTCGATAACCACAAAGCTATATCTATCCCAAAAGTAATTTCTTTAAATTCATTCAAAGTTGCGTAATTTCAAAACACCTCATTCTGGCAACTTTCTCTCTAATTATGTGCTGTTATTATGAGTTATGAATTCATAAGCGGAAAAACAAAAGCTATTACTCGTCAACTTTAACTTTTAATTAGTTGTCTGAACTGCGTGCCGCTGACCTTGTCGTTTTAAATTGAATGTGCTGTTTAGAAATTTGCTTCTGTACAGTTTGCGCAAATTGGTGATTGTGGGAGATTGTGCTTTGTAATATTTAATATGGTTTATTAGGAAATTTAAATTTATAAATATTATTAACTCGTGACCCAAATTATTTATAATTATAGCTTTACCAATTCTGTGAATGTGAAGAGATTGCTACTAAAGTGGTAAACGAGGATAAGGTTAGATGGGTAAATTAGTTGTAGGTAATTGGTTACTGTCCCCTTTTAGCACTTGCAGAGATCGCATTCACGCGTTGCAACCTCTGGGAAAAAATAATTAAAGACGGCGTTAAACGAAAATAATGGGTGTGGTAGGTATGTACACTTTTTGCGTTTCGATCTTGAAACGCAGCAATACTGGTACTATTCTTACCCCAATGTCCTAAAACAGAATGCCTCCCTGGGCTAATCAGTTCACACGTAATGTAACAAAATAATGCAACGGCGGTTTCTTCCACTAGACATTAATATGAATGCGTTTCACTTCATTTTTGACTTTGCCATGCTTAACTTTCAGTTAAACCGCTCTGGTAATAATATTAAAAAAATACTCATTACTATCAGGGTTATTGCGACAAATTCAATTATAATTTGCATACTATTTAATTATTATTATGTACAATAGAACGATGCATGTATAACATCACACTGCCACTCAAATTCAACAATTAGCTAATTAAAAAGAATTTAATTTATTTAAATTACCAGTTAAAACCAATAAATAAAAAATAACTTTTGAATGAATTGGTATCGGGTATTGAGCTCTCTTACCTGGAGTCATAAACATCTTTAAAAGCCGATGTGTTTAAACCAGTATCTGCCTGACCTAGTTTTCTAAACGAAACTATACCAAAATGCATACTACGATATCGTTAATGAATTCGACTCGTGATAAGCTTGTGGCATGCGGTTAGTAGTCAACTCGCCTTCGCCACGTCTACGACTCAACGTCACTAGCCTTACCTCCAGTCATCACCGAGCTAACAACTAGCCATGACTGAGTCTTTATTGCTCCAATACCTACCTGACAAATAGGTAGTGTCACTCAGGTATAAGGTAACACGCTTGGAGCAGAATTGGTAGAGAAGGAAAGCTAAGTTATAAACTTGATCGTTACTGGAGAAGGGAGAGGGGAGCCTCGGTGAATGAAAATAGCCGCGGTTTTTGACCCAGCCGTAATTGCACTGATTCCTCGGCGGTAATGAGGTGATCAGTTGGAGATACGGGTTGCGGGGTTGGTTGACGAGTTTGATCTGAAGATCGAAAGATCTCTAAACGTATTAAACGAAACGTATTTAAACATTCTCAATCATTTTTGGTATATACAGGGACTGGCAGAGATGCATTATATACAAGTATACCAACTAGGGTTTTAGATGTCACGTACTAATAACTCTATTGGTCTATACCGGTAACAGTTCTTGATCCGTGTTGCTTCGCAGAATTGTTTTGTTATATTTATAAATTTAATTTAGATTTTAAATGTGTATCCTATGACTAAAATTTAATGTATAAAAACAGTTACCAACTGGTTAAATAACTTGGATTATGTCGAAACTGGAAATATTATTTGCACTTTAAAATAATTAGGCACGCGCGCACGCACACTCACACACACACCAGACACACACACATAAACTCACACACACTCACACACACACACACACACACACACACACACAGACACACACACGCTTACACTCACACGCACTCATACATATACACACGCTCACACACACACACACACACACACACTCATACATATACACACGCTCACACACACACACACACACACACACACACACACACTCACACACACGCACACATACACATACACATAAACACACACACGCACACACACTTTAAGTATACACTCTCATCCCCGCACTTTTTGCCAATTTACCTTATTAATTGCCTTACATTTTCTTGTATCTTTGAAGTACATATTGTTTCTGACACGTTCTACAATCTCTAGCTGCATATTTTTCTAGTATTACTGAAGGACAGAGCCTGAAGATTTGTCACACAGGTTGCGTACCTAGAACAAACTCCAGCTCTCACTAAGGTTTTAGTTCATGCTGTACCTATTATTGTTACATAGCAACGAACTTATCTTTATGAGAAAAATAAATAATATTATTATTATTATATGAAAAAAATTCTGGCACTTAGGTGTTGGATTTATCCAATTCCAACTCTTTGCCAAGCTCGGTAATCGAACTCAAACCTCATGCACAGCACAGTATACACTACCGCTACGCTAACTCGCCAGCCTACTGTGTAATGTATTTCAATTTGTTTTTTTAAGTAAAATAACATCATGATATTAAACTACTTTAAACCTATTTTTAAAGTATTTAACATTTTTAAGTTTTCAGCAAACATTGTATAAATTTGTTTAATTCAAAAATATAACATTCGCGTAAATGCAATACAATATTGTTAAATAATATCAACATGTTACACCCACCAATAACTTCGTAACATACCTCTTGTAAGTAAAGCCTCATTCATGTACATATGTCATTGATCGTAATAAAACTATAAACACTTCTTGCTCCGCCCATAAGCCGCTTAAGCACACACTTGAGTAAAATGTACGGAATTAAATCGTAAAATACGCTAACATTGTGTTTTAGGGTAGCTATTACGTGTACAGATAGACATTGACAATAGGAAGTGTCGGTCTACAAATTAGATCACTGTAGCAAATGTTCTTAGTGTCATTGCTTGAAAATATTAAGAAATCTGGAGGAAATCACATCAAGACCGATTATCTCCTACAGAATATTGTCATAAAGCAGCATTATACTTACTGCGTTTCGATAGGTGAGTGAGAACGCCAAACGGCTAATCACCCCTTCCGTTCCTTTATGTACCGCCATCCACGCACTCGTTTCTAATGGACTACGGTAATTAATTACCACCAGGAAGCCTGTGCGTATTTTTGCTACCAATGTCGTTCTACGGTAGGCAGCAGCTTAGTTGTGCGTCTTTCAGATAGCTTCTGTATTGCCAAGGAAAAACAGCCTAATCCATGAGTGATGGTGGTTACCGCCTACCCTCAGGTGGGCCACTGGTTCCCCTACCACCAGCAGCTAATAAAACCTTAAAGGTAAATCTGAAGTTAGTAGCAAAGGTATTTTAACCACGAGAATCACGAGAAAAAGTCAGGACTTTAATAAACCGTCTTATTCAAAGCTTGTCACAGATTAAGTAGTTTCTGTGAGAAAACTTTTTATTTTAAGTACTTACTCAAACTTCGTTTTAAGTTTTAAGCGGAAAGCTTCAACTGGATAAAAAGGGGTTACTAGTACTTTTTACATCATTTAAAAGCAAATGACATTCAACGCACTGCGGGTAGCGTCTTCAATTGCTGTCAAGAAGTGAGAATCGGTGTCTTACAAAATGTGCCTAGGTACTTACGTTCATATATTTTCCCTTATACACCATGACTAGGGGGAACATATTGAAGGAGGTTTTTTTTTGTAATTTATTTTCGTTCCATATACACCTATAAATATAACACTAGCGGCCCCGTCTTCGCCCGAGCAGAACAATTTTTAAAGACATCGGCCGCACTAGCGAATATTCCTTTATCGCGGTGGACTTTCAACAACAGATATATAGAACATTCAGACTCGACGCGATGGCAGTGGCGAGCTGAGTACTTAAACCACTAGAATATCTGTGCCGTCATCACGCAAAATAAGCGCGTTATAAGCTAGATATGTATGTATGTATAGCTTTGTAAGCTATATATGTAACGACACATCTAGCTTATGTGCACCTAGAAAAAAGTAACTTTCAAATAATAAAGGAACGCTTTCAATCGGATGTTTAGTTGTAGTAAATAACTAAATCTGTGTAAAATCTATAAGTTTGGATGTCCCAACTTTTAATATTAGTATAAATGTTGAATATTAGACTTATTTATTAAATAAATTACATTAACTGATTGAAGTATGAAGGGAAGACGGATCCTACCCTCTCTCGCCTACCGTTACCTTGGAATCCGCACTTTTAGAATCTTAATGCAAAATTTACATAAAGGTACTTTTGTTAAATTATGTATCGAACTCTAGGCAACGTATTAAGACAAAACATGCCCCGAGATTTTAAGTTAGACCTCTAACAATCCAACGGTGAAAACCAATATTTTTGAGTGATGTGCGGTACATACACACAGAAAATATTTCTGAAAATGAATGTTTTCGGTTCAAAGAACATTTATATAATTTTCTTAAATATATTTAACAGTTACAATTTTATTATATATTTAAATAAAAGTAATAACTATCGTGATTTTAAATATACTCATCATTCAACAAGTCACGCGAGCAGCGATAGCTCAGTGGAGAGACCAACAGACTGCAATGCAGAGGCTCTCGGGTTCGAACCACGTCGCGCACCTCTGACTTTCGGTTGCTATATGACTTTTCGAAATTATGTGCATATTAGTTGACAATTATCGCCTGCTTAGTATATATATAGTAATTAGAGAACGTTAAGCCGTCGGTCCCGGCTGCCATGAAAATCTATGGCAGTCGTTATTGGGGAAGTCGACAGAAAAGATCCCACTGGGTCGAAGTGTCACCTGTCGGTATTGACTGGCCCCCACACAAGATAAGATAAGATAACAAGTCACGCTCTGCATCCATAATAACATAGGCATAAACCTACTTTTGGTCAGCAAGCACAAAGAAAGAAAAATACTCATAGCAAGTAATCTCTATCAGGTGATATCCACCGCTCGCTATCGCCACTACTATTAACACACAGGAAATATGAGTGAAGTTGTACCGGATGGGCCTTGGTAGTGTCAGCCGGTAGTATACCGTAGTGGAATACATTACATTGTAGACAGATTTATTTATTTCTTACAGTAAGAGTTATTTCTTTAGGAAATGCGTGTTAGTGCTCGTTGAAGTGGTTTTCATACACAAGAGAAGATAAAGAGGAATGTAGGTAGGTATAAAGGAATAAGAAACATTATTTTATAGATGGCTACGTGTGTTTTCAACCGAATTCAGAAAGAAGGTTCTATGCGATGTGTACAGTTTTTGGTTGTTTGCGTGGAGTTCACATTGATATATTCAATTGAAAGCGTACCAAAAGCCCCTATTATTTCATTTGGGCCCAGCACGACAGCAATCGAACTGCTAAAAACATTTACTTCAAATGTTTTCATACATATAAGATGCCTGCATTTCCTTTTAATATTAGCACCACTTCATTTTAAAAGCACCCTATTTAGGTAAAAGAAGTATCTTTCTATTATTAAAACTAAATCTGTCCTTTTTCCGACATCTCACGTTCGCTTTTCAGCAGTTACGATCACGGGGAGAGTAAATTGTTTTCCGTCTCATTGCCTTAAAATATTGTTATTTCAAAGTACCCGAACACTTTTTTAATTTTTAGTGTTACTATTTACGCGGAATGAGCTTCAAGTATAATAAGTGTATAGCATAAGGTCTTTTAGTATATTGATCCTTCCTGGGTGTAAGATTTAAATGAATTATTGACTCCCAATCTGGATGTACCAGATTCGAATCCAATAAAATATGGTTGGAATGATCCAAGCATATTTAACATTAAGTAAAAACAAATGTTATTATTACTGGTATTAAGTTAGTTAGTGCCAATAAGTTTAAAATCTGAAACGTTTAAAAGCTTTCGACTATAAACTTAAAGTTATTAGTTTCGGGCAACGACCTGCAGCCATTAAACGAAAAACGCTTACTCCAAGTGTTTCAAAGAACTAATGGATTTCTCTGATATTGCTATTGAAAAATAAATATATGTGTTCTTAATCCATGCCTAGAGATAAACACGATATCGCTTTGTTGAAAGCTTCTAATGATAAATGTATGTGCGTGTTCAGATTAATGTATACATATGTATGTAAACATAATATATATGTATGTATCTATACTTATATTTTATAATATTATAAAGCTGAAGAGTTTGTTTGTTTTTTTGCTTGAACGCGCTAATCTCAGGAACTACTGGTTCAAATTAAAAAATATTTTTAGTGTTAGATAGGCCATTTATCGAGGAAGGCTATAGGCTATATAACATCACGCTACGACCAATAGGAGAGGAGCAGCAATGAAAAATTGCAAGAACAGGAAAATTCTCTTATGTGAAGCAGACGAAGTTGCGCGAATCAGCTAGTACATAATATATAGTCTCACGCCTATACGAGCATGGGTAGGCAGAGTTGTATCATCTTCTATAGTTTTAGATTTTGAATCGTAAACACTTTGAACCCGACACCTCATGTAAAACAGTCGCATTCACCAGCCAGTCGTGTGTTTATCCTAATTACTATTAAAATGCCAATGTAAGTTTGTTGGTTTGTTTGTTACGCTTTCACTCCTTCACTACTCTACCAATCGTCATGAAATTTCGTATACAGGTTATCATAGGTACATATGGAATACACACAGCGACACATCAACCTAGACTGTTTGGACTTTGAACTATTAGAAGTTGAACGCTGCGAATCGTGCGAGAGAGTGCGTTATATTTATGCTACGCTCTACCTTACCATTACATCGACACCACTATGCACTGTCCCTTTCCGACAATTCTCTATTTTGTATGTAGCGTAGTTATACGTATATAGGGTGTCTAACTTGATGTGTAACCGTGTGTACTATATATTAAATAGTAATTTAATAATTAAAAAAGTACTGCTCCTGAAGAATAGAAATTTAATGACAAAATCATATATGTGTTACATTATTGGTAAACGTCTAATACTCATAGATCCTTAGATTTTTGCCTTTCTTTAATAATATCAGTACTATGTATAACCTGTTTTCTTAATTTTTTTATCGACAATTTATGTATAGTGAACAAAATATTTGAATATTATATAAAACTCTTTGACTGAAAGGTTCCTAACGGCGCCTCTGATATTAGCAACTGTGGAAGACTGCCACTAATAGTTACAGTGTTATCACAATCCAGCTGCTCAAAACTAATCATAGTATGAATGTACTCGCGGCATTTAACTTGTACATAATAATAATGGAAAAAATAATAATAATATAACATAATATAATAATATTCTAACACATACACATAACACTATCTAGCCCAAACTAAGCAGAGCTTGTACTATGGGTACTAGACAATGGATCAACAGACATACATATATTTTTTTTGTAAATACATACATATTATACATCGAATATGTATAATATGTAACTGCCTCAGCCAATATTGGAATACTCGGTGTCGACATATCGAGTGAAGTCCAGTTCCGCGGCTATTTAGAGTGTAAGGCTAAATTAGCTTCGAAAACGCTTGGCGTGCTCAACAGATCGAGACAGTATTTCACGCTGAGCCACCGCCTACTACTTTACAAGGTGCAGGTTCGACCTTACATGGAATACTGTTCTCATCTTTGGGCAGGGGCACTCCAGTACCAGCTTCTCCCTCTAGACCGCATTCAACGGAGAGCGACTCGAATCGTCGACTGCCGGGTTGTTTTAAATCGGCTAGACCCCTTGGCGCTGCGTAGAGATGTGACCTCGCTATGCATCTTCTATCGCTTTTACTTTCTTTCTTCTTTCTTTATGGGGAGTGCTCCGAAGAATTGTTCGGACTGATCCCTGCCGCCTCTTTTCGCCATCGTCCTACGCGACAGAATTTCCATTCCCATCATTTAGATGGTTAGCAGTCCACAACTGTGCGCTTTTCCAGAAATTTTCTGCCTCGAATAACTAAACTGTGGAATGAACTGTCGCTTGCGGTATTTCCGGACCAATACGACCTACAAACTTTCAAGAAAAGAGCGTACTCATTTTTAAAAGGCGGGCAACGCATTTGTAACTCCTCTGGTGTTGCGGGTGTCCATGGGCGGCGGTAATCGCTTACCATCAGGCGATCCGCCTGCTCGTTTGTCACCTACACCATAAAAAAAAGACCAAGGCAAACATCCATGTTCATGCACACAAATGTTTGACTTGTGCGGGAATCGAACCTGGAACCTCAGGCGTGGCAGTCGGGTATACTTACCACTACGCCATCAAGCACATTGCTTAAAATAAAATATACAAAATTACCGATACCATTGGCGCCAAACTAGGCTAAAGACCTGGCTTGTACAGAACTGTTATTGGCATAGTGGTAATAAATATAATTTATAAAACCTAAAATAGGTTAAAGAATAAAAGAGTCTACACCGTATTATACCTTGACCGTGCTAGGAACGTATCAGTCACGAAAAGCAACACGGTACGCCATGCTATAGGAACTGCTGATCAGTGACGGAACGGTCTAGTGGGCATAATCTTATACATTTCCTTACAAAGAATATTTTTTTGCCTGACACGTTCCTAGCACGGTCATGGTATGAGATGGGGTAATAGGCAGACTCCTTAAGAAGCGATATTTAATTTACGTTCGTATGTGTGTGTGTGTCATACATCGACTGAAGTATGTCTTTTTACCAGCGATCTTTAAAACTGGAACTTTAAAGTTCTAAAAGTTAGAAGCGTAATAGCTGTAGGACGTTCGAAAGGTTTAATAACAAATGTTAGATACAAGTATCAAAGCCTTAACTTGGAGGATCTCGTTGCAAGATATAATGAAAGTAAAGTTCGCGGCAAAACTTCCAACTGGGGCTCTGTTACTTTGCTACTTTGCAAATTTAAGAACCAATAGTTGTAATATATGTAGTTTGTAAGTTAAGCAGTACACGGAAGCAGCGAATAAATTTTCTGTAGCTTTCTGCTTAGTTAGGAGTTCTATAGACTTTTTGGAAGGGTTGCAAAAAACAAATATTGATAGTGCTGCATAAGGTCTCGGATTTGATCCCGGAGTCGGAGAAATTGCTGTTCGGTCCTTCTGTTAAGAAATTCTTGACAACACCATGGATGGCGCAGTGGTTGAAATGGTTCTTTTGATCCCTACACGGGATAAAATTTTGTGTTATCCACAAATAGTAACTTAGTTGTAACCAGACTCATCTGGTTCTTCTTTGTGTCCATTGTTTGATTGATATATACTGCATTACTAGAGCGATAGTAATTTTTTTAAAGAATAACCATAAAGAGTCTAGAACTGTGAAAGGTAGACTGCAGTAGGCTCGCCAACTATTACAGGGAACAAGCCATGGATGTAATACACTTCTGCCTACACTTTCGGGTATATTAACTTTTTACTTATAGTCACTTACATCTGTAAGTGACTATAAGTAAAAAGTTAATAGGTATAATAAATGGGTCGAGAGAAATCTGCCACAAATCCTCCGATTGCCCTCCCCGCTATTGCAATCGATAAATAGTTGAGAATACCAAACTCTGTTGGTAAACAACCGCGATCAGGTCGTGTGCCATCTTACCATATTTCACTTATAACATAAAATTATTACGATTTCCTTTTTTTTGGAGTTTTGTCGGATATTCTGATATTTAACCGATATATTTGATGTAAATAAACGCAAAAAGTCAAATATTTGACTTTATTGGTAAACGACGTGAATTGGCTGTAAATAATACATGTCAAGGAAATTGAAGGCTCGTATACAATGGGCTGTATAATGTTACAAAATGTAAAGCTTATTGAAAAATGGATACTCTGTTAAAATTAATGAACGTTCCAATTTGATAAATACTATATTTTTATGCATTAAAATATAACGAGAGTATGTCTGTACATTGGACAAATATACGAGTATAGAAAGCCGCATTGGGATCGACAATTTACATAGTCTAAAAACAATGATTTTCAAATGTTTTGTTTGTATGTTGGTCTTGCATCACAAACTATTAAAATGTACTACGTTTCTATGTCCATTTTTATATAATAGATTAAATGGAGAGTTAAGTATTCATAAATTAAATTATGTTAGCTGATTTCAGCATGAATAGGCCGGCTTGACCGGGAAAGGACTAACCTCTCACAGAATATTGACGTAAAATAGCATTATTCCTACTGTTGTGTTTCGTTCAGTGAGTGAGAGTACCGAAGGCCCAATCACCCACCCTTGCACCCTTCTCGCTCCTTCTCCTTCCCACTTCCCCTTTCTTAAAGGGTTGGCAACGCGTAAGTGATGCCTCTGGTGTTGCAGGCGTCCATAGGCTACGGTGACCACTTACCAACAGGTGGGCCGTATGCTTGTTTGCCAACTTAGTCGCATAAAAAAGAAAAAAAAGATCAAGTTACATAATTATTTACAAATTTTGTCGTATGAGCAAACTGAGCAGTTTTTCAAGTAAGTAAATAAAAAAATTTGAAGCTGTCTTAGCGCATCATTATTATTGACGACCCATTTATTCCCGGTACTGCCAGTTGCTTATGCATGTTATTATTGAATTATAGTTATGTAAATTTATATTGTTAAAATAGTTTATAAGCACTTCTTCGCCCGAGCCACAGGTTCAATAAAGTTCGCGCAAACAACAACAAATATTTCTTTTTAAATTAATGGGTTATTTGTCACAAATTATTGTACTTATTATTTAAATAAATATTATTATTATTACTAACCAGGGTTTGATGCGGTGTAGTAAAACAGAAATAAACAAATGGAGAGAACTTTGTACTGTATCTAGCACAGGTTCCAAGTTCGATCGCATACCAATTATATCTGCCATTTTAAAGTTATGTTTATTTATTTATTATTATTTATTTTAAATGTTAATTTATAAGTAAAAGAAAACACTGTGAATACCCTGCATAATTGCTCATCCAGACTGGACTCCGCTCTTAACTATTGTCTAGCTCTTCTCAAACTGATAATAGGTTCGTGTTCAGCAGTAAGACGATGCCTTAATAGGGCTAATATAATAATAATAATAATTATTTATTTATTTGATCTCTTCACAGTTGTTAATACAAAGTAACATTAATTTACAATCATCTTAAATGACTTAACACTGTGAGAGAATTGGTGCCTGAAGTAGGTTTTATAAAACCTGTATTACAGGTCACCAAGGCCCTCCAATTGCTATAGTACATATTAGGATTATAGTTACAGCGTGCAGCGATCAAACATGTGATATACAATTATAGAAAAAAAAATAACAAAAAATAAAAAAAAAATTAGAACTAGTATCAGCCAGAGTGAGGAAATAGGCTTAATATATGTGCGTATGAATGTATGAGTATGTCTGTGTCTGGTGAATGAGTATGTATCATGTTAGAGTGCGTGTGTATATTAGTATGCATATGCTTGTTGGTATGAAATGTATTTTTAATGTATAGTAATATTATTTGCGAGCAATATCCCAAAACAAAAAACAAAATAACCTTTCCGATGTGTTCTCAATTAATTATCTCACTGGAGACATTAAATTCTCAGTTTCATCATAGTTCAGTGTCTTAAGATAGGCAGAGACAGCAACTTTAAATTTTGGTCGCTTATCGTTTACAAACGGATATGCCTCTAAATTTGGTATAGCGGAAATTAATACAACGCTTGACAAAATACTAATCTGATAATTTATTCAAAGCAAGTTTGTTATAGTTTATTAGTTATTCAATAACTATGTACTCTTTCGTGTATTTTTTATAAATAATCAACAGACGCACGAAAATTAATTCATGTATCATCCAGGACTTAATATTTATCCTAACTAAACTAATAAATGGATATCATGTGAATTTGCATGATGTCACGCAAATTAAAAAAATACGCATCGTTGTTTCGCAGACACGTTATCAGAGGTACAGAAAAGGAGATAGGGTACCGATACAGAAAAATGTACGGTTTTTGAGTCAAGCGCGGACAAAAGATAGTTATTAAAATAAAATAATGTGCATACGAATAATATAGATAGGTAAATAAAAATATTGTTTCTAAACTAAAATATTATAATGACAGTATTCGATTCAATCCAATCGATGCCATTATCTTTTTCTATGAATACCTTCAGCAGCTACTCTACTTCAATTACGATCTATTCACACTGAACTCAGCACAATTAACGCAGTTTGTCACAAAAGACTGGGAAACAAAACGCTTTTCAATGAAACTTCCTAACAATGTCTGTCTTACAATGTTTTTGAAAAAAAGGCGCCGGTACAATTAGATCTTTCAAAGCGTATCTGAGTCGAATCCTTTCTATCAACGACTACTGCCTTGAATTACAGGGAACAGAAAAACGATAAAACAAAATATAGGGCTTTTGTTTCAAAACGATGTCGCTTTTGGCTTTAAAATAATTTTATTCTTGAGAACTATTGATAAGATACAATTTTTTACTAAGCACTAGCTTTTGTAAGGGATAAAAAGTATCCTATAGCTTATACTAAAATATAGTCTAGCTGTCTACCAATTACATCTTAGTCTGTTAAACGGTTTCTACTTGAATGAGTAATATATATAAATGTGAAATAATATAACTAGGAATCAAACCGATTTTACCGCGATTCATATTTATCTATATTATCTTTATTAAGTAGGTAAACACAAATAACTTAATTTACATTTGACAAAAAATAGTTAACATTATATTTTCCTAAATTATAATGGACGATGGCCCACATTGGAAAATAATTATTGCATCAAGGAGAATTTTTTAAATCAAGAACAGAAATAAATACAGATCCAGCTTTCACTTACTTTCCTTTTATATACGCTGTGTGGCCGAATAAGCCACACGACGTACCTCAAACGTCAATTTTCAATACTTTAAAACGTCATTAACAACAAGACTGTATTTTTGCATCTACAGGTATAAGACGTGAAACAAATGCCCTAATTAAAACTTTTATACTTTTCTCACCAAACAGCAATATATATAAAGTAAAGCACAATAAAGTATATCCTTTTGAGATTTCCAAGCACTGAAACCGTGTTTCTTCGACATATCAATAAAAATCTGGCCAACGGAGTGAAACAGCGTTTAAAATCGATGTGGAGCGATACAAATGTAAGTTTTGTTTCAGAATTATTGATGTCGAGCCGTCGTTCTGGGTTCTTCCGAGTTTCGCGTGCAGAATAATAAATTGCCTTACTGGTATGTTAGGGTGACAGTACACGACGGTCCGGTTTTGTCAACTATCTGTTGTTCACCGTCTATTTTGTTTGTCTCGGAGTGACGGGAGTTGAGTGGCTTTTCTTTGGTACTCATATATAGATAGGTAGTGTCAAGTGGGAATGTATCTTGCTGCCAAATGATATAATCTAGTTTACAGAAAGGTACCGGGGTACCCGGAATTCCTTTTGGATTGCTCACATGGCAACGTACCTGGTTCCTAAGTGATACCACCTATTTTCTAGATAGGTTTAAATGAATCCGAACATTTTAAGTAAGATCTGCCTATAACTGATGCCTAAAGATGTTCTTATTCACTGGATGGAACGTCAATCCGCTCTTTTATAGCCGTAATATTGGTGGAAGAAAACGCTATACCTATCATAAATATTGGTAGTATTCTTCTGCAATAGCTTTTAGGTTGGATTAACATAATTATAATGTTTAGCGATTACTTGTGGGCAAGAGTTTCAGCTACTTGGTTTAAGACAGATAAAGCACATCACATTCCATTCCTTACTATATTGTCTGTCGTTACATAGATACAGCCACAAAGAGTAATTAAACTACAATGTATACAAAGTTATTTCTATCTAGTGCTATAATCGTAAATGCAAGCTCGACACTGTTTATTATAAGATCTAGGATAGACGTCCATCTCAGTGACATAAAAGTATTTCAAACAGAGATAATACGTATGACCAGATTAAGACGTCGTTCCCGTCTGCCATGGACACCAAAAACAGTTGACGTCGGATTATGTATTCTTAAAGTTTTGGCGTTTGTACAAGCCCTCAATCACTGAAGCGGGGTACTGAGTCTTTTGTTCTTGTAACTTTTTATATTTATACAAAAATAACATTGAGAGTCCACTCTGCTACTAAAATGCTCCAATAGAAAGATCTAATAGCACTGCCTTACTAAAAAAGGGCGTTATTGTTATTTTAGCATTCTGCAATTAGTAATTTCTTGAAATATAATAAAAGAGCAAATTCCCTATTCTTACCCAAATGCAGAATTCCTATAAAAAATCACTATCTAAAACGATGTTAAAAAGTCAAGTCTATCACAAGGAATTATTTCTGTGTAGCATTAAATTTTCTTCAGGCTCAATTTCTGTTCATCTGGTTAATAAGGAAACTGCAACTGCAAGTTTACCAAGCACCGGATGCTGCCGGAATACGATAATGTATAGTGTCTCTTATTGCCTAGCTACAAGATGCTCTATAAAAATTGGCTATTCTTCGCCAATATTTTTGTATCGAGACACAATGCCCCGGTTTTATTGTTTTTCTATTGATTAATACAGCATGTTATAAAATTGAAAGGACGGTAATCGTTGAAGGACGTGACGGGAGACTCCGTTGAAAGGGACTGAGTTACATTTGTTTGTTGATGTGCTGGACTTTGATTGAAACGGCAGAGTTGATGTTGATTTTGTTGCGTTTGTTTTTTGTGAGGGAGTTTTTGTTTGTCATGGTGATGATGGATAAGCATGTTTGGGTTCCATTAAAAGGTTTATGGAATAATTTTGTATGTGAATTACTTGGTACAGTTGGTATGGCTGGCTCGGCAACGGATACTACTTGTGATAACTGGTCGACTCTGACTTTGAAGATTTTATTAATTATTAATTAAAATTGACGTGATTTACAAATTTACTAGTAAGTATCACCATATTATAACTTGGCTGGCATGCAAAATGTTCATAATTATTATGTTAGGTAATTAATAAGATATCAATAGTGTAAATAGACAGCTGTTTTGTTACATATTAGTGAAAAAGAAAAATATATTACATGTCATGTACATCTAAAATCTCAAGATTACCAAGTACGTCATAGACTTAGTGGCAAACTATTTTTTTAATACCTTTGAGTATTCAGTTTAATAGTAAGTAAAAGGTATATAATTAATGCAGCTCTTTACAGAGTAAACTCTGTCTCCTTAAAGAAGTATCAATTGTTAAATAATTGTAAAATTGTCAAATAAAAAGAGGCGAGTAAGAGTGAGATTCATACATTTGTTCGTGTTCTATTGTCATCTATGTGGCTCATTTTTAGACACAGTGCTGCTACTCAGAATGTTCTATATAAAAATCTAATAACTCTGCCTGAACCGGGGATCGGCTCTGGAGGGGCTCACAAACGCACGCAAACTAACACTATGGAAAAGACGGGGCAGTATGTATATATATAATAATCACGTTCTTATCCTACATTTTAAGTAATACTATGCTTCTTGACTTAAAAAAATGGCTGATATTAATACGGGAATATCATTAAATTTATATTCTTAGTTACAATGCGACAAAAGTCAAGTTACTTAGATTAAGTTGAATAGCTAAAAGTACTTATGTACCTAGCTTTTCATTGATAAATTTAATCTATATTATATAATTTAAATCAAATAACTTGCTTTCTGCTTCATTAGAATTTTTATACTTCAACACTAATTCAACTTTAAACTTAAATTAGAAAAACATTGAAAATGTTCATTAGAACAATTCAAAATTACCTCTAAAAAATAATTTAATTTAATGGTTGAAAATTGCGAAATTTCTAATTTATCGTCTATAATAACTCTCGAGAGGAGGGGGAGTTTTAGTTTTAAAATAAATCTCGTCTCGAGCGCGCTATTGTAGAATTTGAAATACGAGCCGGAGTGCCATCGAAACTTTTTCAACGTTTCGTTCGTTCCTATAGTCAGGGTTATCTCTATTCTACTCAACGTTTTAATTTAAACTCCCACTTTGAAAGAATGTTTGACTGAGAACGGGTTGTGTACCGTTATAACTGTTTCTCTTTCTTTTTAGTTCCGAAGGGGATTTAAAAGTTTATTGATGGACTTGTTTCGAAGTCTGTCGTAGGAAACAGTTGAATGTTGTCTTTTGCAACTTGTATGGAAATGAGAGTGTCTGATATTGTTCCAAGTTGTGTAAGTTGAGTTCCGTGTTGTACAATACGGCATCTAGATTTTTACAATATATAACGTCTTGTAGGATTTGTTTAAAACATATACACTTGCCGCTGTAGGAACAAATGGCACATGAGGCACCTTACAAATGTTAGAAGTAAAACACGAAGAATACCTAGCTAGAGCACAGCTAAATGTAGATCTTTTTATATCAACATGGTCGTAAACTAACAAACGGACCAACGATTGGTAAGCAATTATCAAAATGTAACACAACCGACCTATTATTTCCACGATGCCGATACTTTAATAAAGTAATTGTACTCTTAGCGTAAGGGGCAAAGATCGCAATACACTGATCTCTTAAGGAACCTAACAATCCTTCTCACTGCAGGAACACTATACAAAGTACACACCTGTACAATAGTATAAATTAAAGTTGTAACATCTATCCACTCATTCGATCCCAATGTAAGAAAGAAAAATGGCCATGACCAAAACTTATGCTCAAACTGAGATTATGCTAAAATTATCGTTACTCTAATTGGATTCACACGCACAAACTTACACACACACCGACACACACACCCACTTTCACACACACACACACACACACACACAAACACACGCACACACACACACCTTTGCTTACTTGCACATATTTTCATAGCTGCTCACGAACACCTATATATTTTGTAACTATTAACTAAATGTAATAAATAATGCGGGAGATCTGGTAAAATCTTACATTGGGTATATATCTTAAATCCAAAACACAAGTTAAATCTTACATTGGGTACCAGAGTTTAAGAAATTCTGTATAATTTTTCTCATGATATATTATGTACTGTGTTCATTTACTTTGAAAACATTGAGAAAACATAAATTATAATATACTGTATAACGTGATGTAATTTGTGGAGATGAAATAAACATTATTATTATTAAAGATGAATACCTCACAGTTTCACTGCTGAACTAGGTATATCTTAAGCCGCGCAACTTCAATTTGAACAACATCCTAGCTTTACACCTCGACGAAATTTGACCACATCACTTAATAGCGGAATGACTACCATTTGAGTAAGTGTTAGCAATTTGGTAAACTGCAACTAAACTTTAAGCTACAGTATCTATGAAGTCAAATAAGTATATAAATCAAATAATGTTTAAACTAAATTAATGTAAGTCGATACGAATCTAAAGAAGCGGAGACCCGCTGAAAGTCAATAATATTGCTTTGCGCCGATATTCTTACAATAGTGGATCTCACAGCCAACATGATAAATTAGTCAGAGGTGAGAATACTTATCATTCTATGCCAACCTAAGATTGTAGCGAAGCAGGAAGCAATTCATTCAGTTGCTTTTAACAAACAAAACACGCTTCGCTGCGGTTTCGTCGTAACGTTCATCATCTCGCTACGTTTTACTGAGTACGTGTGCGGTGTGACAGCGAATGGTGTGGCATATCATTGATTTCCGTGGTAATACATCGGTGGGATATTGACACCAGAACAAGTTATAGTGTCAACCACAAACGTATACCACAAATTTTATATTATGCCCTTTTGATGGTAATGACTGGTAAACGTATATTTTACTGGTTACTCGTGACTTCAACCACATGAACCTGGAACGGCGTGATAAAAGTATTTTATGTGGGAATCCAGGACATAGTCTATCTGTGTGTATTGTCAACTTTGAATAACATACATCCAAACATCTTCACAAACTTCCACATTTATAATATTAGTAGGATTATTGTTTTGTTACGCTACATTAACGGTAGTAAACTGTTTAGATAAAATTATCTTGATAAAGCGAACATTTTCAAGATGGAGTAAAGTCCAAATCTGTTACTATCGACCGAGCATATGATCAGAACAGTCACATACACCGAGGCTTTCTCCTTCCGTCTGTCCCAATGACGTATGACAAAAGTTAGGTATTTTAGTCATCTAGACAGAGAGAAGAAAAATGCCTAAATTATTGTTACTCTTCTGATTATATTGAAGGGATATTAGAGAATGTCCAGGGTAAGATAAGATACCCCAAACCGACGAGCGTGTATAAAGAATGTAATGAGAATGAATAAGCAAGAGAGATAGGTCGGTATCGTAGCGATTCGAATTCTTTAATCTCTGCCTATTCCTGCGTCGCTATAATCCGCATATAATTATTTAGTAGGATATAAATTATGAAATTCTTAGGCTTTGAATATGCTATTGATCAATTTAAATTTCTTTGCAAAAGGAATATGTTTTTTAAATTTACTTATCATTTTGTACCATTATTCGTGCAGTCTGTCCAGTTATTTAATTATATGTTCCAATTTTATCGTTATCGTATCGTAAATCGAATCCTCACTAGACGCTAAGGCAGTGACCCACTTCAACCACTGTATTTCATCACAGTTAGTATGAACAACCAGAGCCATTCTATAAATATCCGAAACATGGAGTGCACAACCGTGATTTCAAAACGTGAGCGGTGTCAATCACATGGAGTGACAACCCTAGCCGACTGTTAGGTACCGTCGCCTGCCCGCGCGCGATACCATTCGATCGCTATTCAAACAAACACGCTCAGAGCCTCAAACCCACTTTTGTTTCTTTCATTTACAAAAGCTTTAAATATAGGTAAGCACGTATTGTTGTTCGTTGATTTAAACTGTGTTTCATTGATGATATTGAAGAACAATCAATAAAATTAATTAAACTGATATTTATTTATACAAATATACGTGGACAGAGTAGCAGAATATAACAATACGATGTACAGTGAAATAAATTACAGTAAAACTGAGTTTTATAAAATAACTATCAAGTAGTAATTGCTAAATTGATTTTGCCAATCAATTGATCAATTGCTTGCCGTAATCACAAGCAGAAATATGATCTATTATTATTATATTATACTGCTTGTGACGAAGGCAAATGCAATCTGACGGAAACGTCAATGCCTTTCAAGACGGTATTTAAATATCAAGCATGATCGCGTCATACGATTTCTTGTTTAAAAAATATTTTGCCGTCAGAGAACTATATTATCACCAAATAACATAGGCTATATTTTATTTCAAAAAGAACTAACCCGACCAACTTTTACGCGCAAAAGCTGGTATTATAATATTTGTCATGCAACAGACATAAAAGTGATTGTTTCACAATAAAGCAAGGCATATGTATTTTAAGTAAAACACATATCAGGTGGACATTGACATACATATTATGTCCATCACTGGACTAACTGTTAAAACTTGTAGCGATATATATTTTGTGTTTAAAGTGACATACTATAAGTTGGAGTACGCCTAGGTCCCAGGACGCACTGCGGCTGCCAATCATCAGAAGAGTTTGGTTTGTTTTTCTTTTTCTATTGCAATAATTGAGGTGGGTAGTCTGTAGGTACCATGCCAAATTTTATCAAACGCGTAGAGCGGTTAAGCCATGCACAATTATCAGCCATTATATCGTAATGGTTTGGTAGATGAATTGCATTCCTACCCAGACATTTATCAGTTCAGCAATTTTCTTGGTATTAAACCAATTCGATCCATTGGAGTTGGATCATTTGGAATCAGATTACAAAATCTCCCATGAGATGATGATCAACTAGTAAATTTTTAAATCAGTTTTGTAGTAGCGTAAACGTAATATATTTTAAGGCTAACGGCAATCTAACGGTTGAAATGAATGAATTATCAATCTAATCCAATAAAAATAGTTCTGAAAACAAAAAAGTTTTTAATTATGTTGTATTACATATGCCTTTATTTGAAAGAAACTATTTTGATCTTACCAAAAGAAAATCGTGGCGACCATTGCCCCGTTGACATTTGCGTGCAATCCATAGGTCCGAGTTCGATTACGAGGTCAATTAAAGTGGTATTTGACTTTTTGTCAAACGATGAACATTCTCAACGCAACACGGAGTTTGGAAGTATGACCATATTTTTCTAAAATATTGCAGGTGAAATACCTACGTGTTAAATATGCTTCTATATCTTATATATCCCTGTCAAAACAATTAACGCCTGCTCCGTGCCTCGGAGAGCACGTTAAGCCGTCAGTCTCAGCTGCCATGAACATCTATGGCAATCGTTATTGGAAAGTCAGTGCCCTGTAATATCCTGACACTGGTCTAGCCTTAGGGTATCGTTAGCCTTCGGGTTGCGGAGGTCAGGTGGCAGCCGCTCCGTGTAAAAACTAATATCCAGTCAAATCCAGTTAGACCAGAAAAGCCGACCCCAAGTAATTCGGGAATAATAAAGGCTAGGGAGAAGAAGATCTTATATATGTGTATATTCCCATAGGAATATACAGGAATGTATACATGTCGGGGTATGCATCTTTTGCTGTGGCTGATTTCTCTTTCCTAGTATAAGATGCTGTCCCACCAGACTATGTGATATGACGTAGTGGTTTATGTCTCGCCTCGCCACTGCTACTACGCCGAGAGTCAGGGGTTCGAATCCTACATGGGACAAAATATGAGTGATCCACAAATAGATGGTGCCAACAAAATTATTATTGTACATGTTTAAATGTTTATAACCACATGGGTTATTCCTTTGTATGTATCTTTTTGTGACAATAAAATATTATTATTATTATAGATGTTCCGAGACGGGTTAACTTTGCGTCCGTTGTTTCGAATGCTTGTAAAAGTCCCTCGCGATATAAGATTTGAACCTAGAGCAGAAGTAGTTCTTAAAACAAATACAAATTAAAATTGTGCGCAAACATTACTGTACTGTTTTGCTTTGCTTTGTTTGCGCACGATTTAAGCACTATATCTTGCGCAGTAGACCTCGCTCAGATTAGCCACCATTACTGAAATTCAGTCTGGAGGGCATTATGTATTGAATGGTAATGAAGAGACTCATTCTATTGTGGACGAGCATTGACGCCACTCGGTGCACCAGTAACTTAATGGACATGAAGCATCCGAATACTATCCTAATTACGTTAGAGTAGATTGCTTCATTAAACGATCGTTTAACTGTGATATGCTGCGAAGCATTTAGAAGCTAATGCCAGATGATAACTACTAGAGAAATAGTGAACTATAGAAGACTTTTAAGGGGTCTATATTTATTAAATGAGCGACTCAGCATAAGCTTGCGTTTACGTTAGGTGCGGTCCTCAGATACGGGATTCGATACACGGGTTGAACGAAAAAAAACGAATGAAGAAACAATATCACTATCGGCATACAGTCTGGTAAAGCGCCATGCAGACGGCATTAGACTCGCCTTCATATTACGCGAATCCTGAATACCCTTCTTTCAAATCTTTAAACTAATGATAACCTAATGAAAATACTGTTCTACTGTCATATCAGACGTCACGAGTTCTATTCGTTCTAGTTATCTATATATTATTACGTGAAGCAAAAACTTTGTACCCCTTTTTACGAAAATTGCGCTGACGGAGGAGTATGTAATTTGGCACAGTTAAAGTTTATATGGAGTAGGAGAGGTGAATCCTAATATTTATATGAAATATCCATTAGAAATACATTAAATTAATGAAAAACACTACATGCACACAACCATGCATTTGACACACGCAGTCGAAGCGCGTAACTATATATATCAATATATAATGGCATATATTATCAGCAATATCTTACAGGCAAACTTTGTGGTCCAATTTCCAGCACTAGATGAGCGCTAGTATTTCATAAATCGTACTTCTAAAACCTTTAAATTTCAATGTGTTTAAATAACAAACAATTTATTTCAACAATACATAATGTTCGGCTCAAACATCTTTATATAGGAAGCTATTTAGGATATTTTTTAATATATAAAGTCTTTCAAAATTTTTTAGTCATTGTCAACTACACTGGCTAAATGTTCATTGATAGGCATCAACCCCATTTATCTATTATAGTATTAGACAGCAGTCTCTGGCCATATTCTTAACATATACAGAAACTCTAATCCAGCAATGGGACAATTTGTCTGCACGGAAGTAGTAGTAGGCTGTAGTAGTTTGAGAGGTCGACTCACCATAGCCACTGCCCCGAGTGTTGTGAGTTCGAATCCCATTCAGGACGAAAATTATATATTGCTATCAGAATTATAATTGATAATTATGCAGCGATAGCTCAGTGGAGAGACCAACAGACTGCAATGCAGAGGGTCTCGGATTCGAACCGACGTCGCGCACCTCTGATTTTCGGAAGTTATATGACTTTTCGAAATTATGTGCGTATTGATTGACAATTATTGCCTGCTCCGTGCCTCGGAGAGCACGTTAAGCCGTCGGTCCCGGCTGCCATTAACATCTATGGCAGTCGTTATTGGGAAGTAAATGCTTCTATAATATCCTGACACTGGTTTAGCCTTAGGGTATCGTTAGCCTTCGGGTTGCGGAGGTCAGGTGGCAGCCGCTCCGTGTAAAAACTGATATCTAGTCAAATCCGGTTAGACTAGAAAAACCGATCTCAAGTGACTTGAGAGAAAAAAGAAGAATAGTAAAAGCTAGGTAGAAGAAATATAATTGATAATTGCAATAAAAGTATGTAAAATTTAAAAACATTTTGAACTGACATTGCCAGACAGCGTAACATTAGTCACGTCACTTCACACAAATCATAAAAAGACAAATTAACTGAGAAATACTATACCGCTGCCTACTATTTTGTTACATCAACGCAAAAGTTTCGAAGCAAGAAAGAAAAATTCAATGAATTATAACTTGACACGTGCAAGTTTGTTTCATGAAAAAAGTACGAAGCAGTAACAACCACTATAAATGCAAATCAAATGTCGTATCTTGATAAAAAAAACTCGCACTAGCGAATTGTGATGCGCGCTGTGACGTGTGACTGTGACGGATACGTTGCGACAATGTGTGCGTTAAGCTTCGAGCATATGTTATGCGTAACATGCTAGACTAAGTAAGCTTTCTTGTGAAACATTTCAATACGTATTGAATATAACAAAATTCGAGATAACAGAAAATTGGTTTTGACTACTGACTTTATAGTATACGACTTTTTGAATGACGCCAAATCGATGACATGACTTACGTAGTCTCACAGATATATATCTTCGGCTCAGTCGAATCTTTTGTGTCAGCCCCGATGTCTATCACTGAGCTATCTACCTTTAAATGTACTGCATCAGTCACAGCGTACACTTCAGAGGGAGAAGCCTGAAGTCTTCAGGGTTCGGATATGCCAATCCCATCAGACTCATCCTTAGTCCGACCAACGCACACACACACGTCACATTCACACATTAGGTGTAATATGGACTCGTCCTGTTCACCACAGGCTCTGCAGATCGAATTGTTTGACAATCTCAATCTGCACAGGAAGTCGATGGCGTAGTGGTTAGTGTAACCGACTGCCACGCCTGAGGTCGCGGGTTCGATTCCCGCACAAGTCAAACATTTGTGTGCATGAACGTGGATGTTTGTCTTGGTCTGGGTGTTTCTATGTATAATATGTAATTTACAAAAAAAAAAGTATATATATATGTATGTTTATCCATTGTCTAGTACCCATAGTACAAGCTCTGCTTAGTTTGGGCTAGATGGTGTTGTGTGTATATGGTTGAATATTATTATTTGCTCTACACTATGCAAACCTGTTCTGTGTCTACCAATTAGGATCGCCAATACGTTTACAAAATAAACTTAGTCAACTTATGAAATCAAAAGTTATAAAAGAGAATATCTTAACTTATGGGCTAATCATTACGCTGACAGTTGCTATTTTCCTATTTACTGAAAAGTTATTAAAATAAGAGATGAATGAAATAACGAGATTTGGTACGGTTACTGTTTTACCTCACTAAATAATATTAATTTGGCAGCCTTTTAAATGAAACATTCATTCTCCAAGACATTGAACAGAACATTCTCTAAAACATCAAACAAATTAACAGAATAAACATTAATTATGAAAAACGAGTCAAACTGGAGGACCGAGCACGATCCACTCAAAACATCTCACCAACTTTACAAAGTTCATTTATTTAACGACTTCGCAAATGAGACGTATACAAAATAATGGATCTGTGGTACGTATGTTTAATATCGCAAAGCAATCAGCTCGGTAACAAATTAAAAAGTGCTGCGAACATTAATTTAAATATGATAACGTATGTGTTGACTTTAGGCCGGGATCTGATGTGACTTTTGTTTTTTAATTAATAATTGTTTCTGCTAACATTATTGTGATTTTAGGGTATCGTGTACCGAAAGGTTACATTACAACCTTTTCTGTATTTTGACCACAACTAAGCTGAAATTAATGATTTATTTAGTACAAGTCTGTTGTGTGCACCTTTAGAGGAGAAATACTTGTCAAATGTTTTTATTCGATTCTAAATGCAATACTAAAATTTGGTAAACCCGGACATTTAGGTAAATAGTTGATTAATAACGCAATCCTAAAAGTAGTAATACACGAAGATTGAGATAAATAATATAGTAACATGAAATATCAATGCACCCGGACGTCGCATGTTTCGCCAATATTTCATTCGAATTGGTTATTGAGCGGCCTTCCTCAATCGATTGTTATTTGATATTTATTAAACGAAGACGAATATATTGAAATTCGAATGCAAAATAGATTAAATTATAATAATACTAGCGACCCGCCTCGGCTGCGCACGGGTAACCTTAACAAATTATACACCTAAACCTTCCTCAAAAATCACTCTGTCTATAGGTGAAAGCCGCATGAAAATCCGTTCAGTAGATTTTGAGTTTATCGCGAACAGATAGACAGACATGGCAGGGGACTTTATTTTATAATATGTAGTGAAATTGCTCATCGTTTAATAATGGCAAACCACCAAAAAAAGAGTTTATTTCTTATATTTAATGAATGCAAATGTAGTACTAATTAATTATTTATTGTTTATCTGGCCACCCGTATGTGAGCTGGCCTTATCTCTTCGCAAATGAACTGCGAATTCCATCACGTTAAAATAATTTAAAACGCATTCATGTGTGGACGGAAAGGTATTAAATAATTTTCATAACCAGAAGTGATTGTTGCGACATCTGTTATCGATGTTTGATACTACAGAGTAATGAATGACTTTCCAGATTTTTAAAGCTGACAGTCTCGCATTGATGTGGCTCTTAGATGTGGCCTCGTCGTATTTAGATCAGACCAAACAGTGTCTACAATAAGAACCTTACACATTACATTTAAATGACACAGAATGATATTGTGAGGTTCTTTGTTTATTATGCTTTCATGCCTTAACTACTGGACCGATCATCATGAAATTTCGCAAACACGTTGTCAGAGGTACAGAAAAGGACTTAAATTACCTTTCATCGAGAAAAAAATACTGTTTCTAACCTAACCTTTACGCAAGCGATGCCTCTGGCAAAATCTAGTAATATTATAAATGCGAATGTGAGTTGGTTTATTTGTTACGCTTTCCTCAACCAATCATCATGAAATTTCGCATACGCGTTGTCAGGGGTACAGATAAAGATTCTAAGATATTTTGATAACCCCCACCTCACGCGTTTTACATTAAAATTATTAAATTAGTTTCTACTTTTTTTTAATAAAATGTGTTTTTTTTAAGCTATTCTTTATTTTTATTTATACAACTATTATTCTTTTTTTATCTAAATTATCGTATTGTCATCAGTCCTCAATAAGTGTGTAAAGTTTTAAATCAATTCGTCATGAGTAGCGATAGCTCAGTGGGGAGACCAACAGACTGCAATGCAGAGGGTCTCGGGTTCGGACCCACGTCGCGCACCTCTGACTTTCGGAAGTTATATGACTTTTCGAAATTATGTGCGTATTGATTGACAATTATCGCCTGCTCCATGCCTCGGAGAGCACGTTAAGCTGTCGGTCCCGACTGCCATGAACATCTATGGCAGTCGTTATTGGGGAAGTCGACACAAAAGATCCCACTGGGTCGAAGTGTCGCCGGTCTGTACTGACTGGCCCCCACACAAGATAAGATAAGATAAGATAAATCAATTCGTCGATTTGAAAGGGGTGAAAATCACGTTCAAAAATGCCGTAAGTTAATAAAAACGTGTTAAAAAGGATATTAGGTACCATTTTTGATATTTGGCCCAATTCAGTAATCGAATGCAAGACAAATATTTTAATCATAGATGTGCTCTACTGTGTCTATATGCTTATACGCTGACCTTTTTGGATTGTTTCGTTGTCATCCGACATACCATACCATCAAGATAGCGCTCGCGTTAGTCTAGATATTGTCAATAAATTTCCATGCCTCGGGACAAGTACTTTTTTGTGGATGTAAACCCTATGTCCTTTAATGTACCTCAGATATGTATGCGAAGTTCTATGATGATCAGTCGAGTAGTTAAGGCGTGAAAGCGAAATAAACAAACTCACATTCGGATTTATAATACTTATCTGAAAGGATAAAAAACGATTATGTACTAACTAGTTTTTCTCCACGGTTTCACCCGCGTAAGTCCCGTTCCCGTGGGAATATCGGGATAAAAAGTAGCCTATGTGTGAATCTATCAACATACCAAGTTTCATCACAATCGGTCCAGTAGTTCCATACAAACTTTCGCGTTTATAATATTAGTAAGGATAAACAACACTTCGGTGTGAAACTGCATCGAAATATACCTATATAGCAGATATTATCATAAGTGAATCAGATCCCGTTTCAGTTTGATCCAAACTTGCATAACTCTAGTTGTTACTGTATCAGCGAACTAAATTCTTAAGCTGGTAGTTAACTCAAGTTATAGTAATGGCGTGTACTTATAAATAAAATTAACAATACTAGCGGTCGCCTTGTGGTCAAAATTCGACCAAAATTCCTAAGCTTGCTACTTTGTTTTCTGTTTTTCTCTATTACATATAAATAAGATGTAGGTAACCATAATTTCAAAGAATTGTACGACGTCAGACGAACAATGTCGAAATACTACGAACGCGATTCGACTGCGTGTGTCAAATACATGGTTGTGTGCGTATAGTTTTTTTCATTAATTTAATGTATTTCTAATGCGTATTTCACAAAAATATTGGGATTCGCCTCTCCTTCTCCATATAAACTTTAACTGTGCTAAGTTTCATACTCGTCCGTCCGCGTAATTTTCTTAAAGTTTTTGCTTCACGTCTTAATATACAGAATGATTTTGAAATCGTGTAATTCCTTTTAACCACGCATTCTACTGGTGATATAGAATAACCCTGACCATATTTTTATTTAATTAGATTTTTTTTTTTTGAAAAATTATTATTCCGTTTTTTTCGTGAAATGGTGTCAGATAGTCATATGTTAACCAACCGAGGCAATTTTAATTTTTTACTAATTAAAATAAAAAATCATATTAATAATTAATGTCGTAAATAATAACGGGCGGTCCTTTTTATTGCCCCTTATTATTTACGACATCAGTTATTGTTATGTTATTATTTTTAAATTAAAAAAATATTGAGATTGTGTCAGGTGGTTAAAATATGACTATATGAAATCATTTCATGAAAAAAATCTGTACTCTAATTTTGCCGAAACCATTATTCTAATTAAGAAAAAATATGGTCAGGGTTATTCTATATCACCAGTAGAATGCGTGGTTAAAAGGAATTACACGATTTCAAAATCACCCTGTATAGATAAATTTATCCCATACATAGATCAAACAAAGCAAATTATTGCTCAATGAACCAAGAGACACATCGCCTTATAAAAATCAGCAATAATTGACTGCACGGCTATCCGTGTTGGATGTGTCCGATGTTGTATCCGGCACAAATGTTTGTTCTGAGTCTGGATGTTCCTTGTGTCCGTTATTTAATGTTTGTAAAGTCCACCGCGACATAGGATTTATTCCTAGAGAGAAATGAGAGTTCAAAAAAAAAACTAGCTGAACACACACTTGTATCACAATCGGGTATCACGTGCTGGATCCAATTTATCGTCCCGATATCCTCTCTACCGATCGTCACTTTTAGGAAGGCAATATGTATGATCCCGTTACTATATATATATATATACATATATAACTAGATACATATGATATATAATCATGCATAGTTCATAATTTATATTTGATTAAATAAAATTCCGGTCTAATAAACGTTAAATGTGAACTAAAACGTAATTTATGTTCACGTTCGACATTTAGTTTTGACTCTGAGACTAGATAGTAAACTTTTTACGAGGAGAATCGCAACTTAGATCGAAATAATGTACAATTTATTTTGCTTACAATCCTTTGCATCTGTAAGCCAACATTTAAGCGTCTTATCTACTTAAAAAACGTCATCGGTATTAGTTTGTTGCTAGTATATCAATCTAGATATCATTAAATTTTTACTAGCTGTACGAAAATACTGATTCATATAAAGGTTTATTAGCCTAATACATTAACCTACCATAAAACACAGAACAGCAAACATCATTTTAATATTCGTTCCAACAAACAAACATAAAACGTCCTAACACTAAACGGCTCGTCAACACACTTTAAAATTCAACCCTTCATTTTCACCATCAAAGTAAAGAACTAAAACTGAAACTAGCAGTTACAAACCCTATTACTGCATGGGTGTAAATCACCACGTTCATAAACTAAGCATATTAAGGTCCCGTCCACATTAACGTTCAAACACCGCGTGTACGTAATTACCATTTTAATAACTCGTGTGTCGCGAATCTTAGTGCTGAGTGCGACGGTTAGTATTCTGCACACAGTTCAAATATTAGTGAAGTGTTTTGCAGAGTTCAACTTGGAGCATTGTTCGCGCATTGTGTGACAATAGGACAATGTGTTTCGATTATCAATGACACTTAATTTTGATAATACTAACAGCTTAAAATTAAACTACTATCTACATATTTTATGTTTTATTTTTTTACCTAAGTGGCGCGTTTAGCGGTAGTGACTGGGACTGTTATGCATAAGCTCTATATTCGATTCTATTTCAGAGTCGAGTAAAATGTTATTGGGATTTTCTCTCAAGAATTTCTCAGTAACTGCATGGAGCCTAGAATTGTGCCAGGTAAATGGCAACAGACTCGTCTATTCGTATATTACGGGAAACTGAAAACCATAGCTAGTTAAATGTAGTTATATATAACACCCCTTATCTCTATTTTTGTTATGACCACTTTAGTACTAGGAATAATATATGTGCCGCCGGGTAAGTTACAAATATTCAAACAACAAACACAAAGTACACCTCTGCCTACCACTTCATGGATGTAGGTGTGATGCTAAGGACGTGTGGTGTGTACTCTTTAGTATTCGTAGGAGACTATGATAACCCGGAGGATATTCATACTCTAACCGCCGTTCGCATCAATAATCCAGATCCTGAACTGGGCTTATGTAGTTTGAATAACTACATAAACCGAATTCAGGATCTGTATTATTAATGTCATTAGTCATAAAAACCATTATGTAGTAGTTGAGCATACATAAATATCAGAAATCAAGATTTCGTTACTGGGAAAACAATATTTTATTTATTTAAATTATATCCAAAGACCTGGCTGGAAAAGGCCGCTGTTTATAATTTTTGTAACAAATTGGGCAGCACCATACTCTTACAGAAAAGCAGTGTAAGAGTAGAGACATAATTTATGCATATCCTCTAAAAACTAAAGGTATCAAGAGGTCCCAGGCAAGTGCCTGCCTCCTCCATTTTTTTCCTTCCATCATATCTATAATGCCTTCTTCCTAAGGTTGTCAACACGCGACTAATATCTCTGATAACGGCAGCAAATTAGCGCTGCAATAATCGCTTACTAAGCAGATCAAATAATTATGTACTTATTTACCACCTTCGTTATTATGATGAACATATGTGAATAGTCCGTAATTGTGTTTTAAGTTCGTAATTTATTGTTATAATATGTTTAACCAGTCTGCAAATACATGCCGTATAGTTAAGTCGCTGGTTTATTACTAATTCCAGCGTCCAAACAATTGCAAATACCTCTATAAAAATAACAAGTGGTTTTGTAGTAGCCTAGGACGAGCTTAGGATACAAAACAAGCCAGTCTTCTTCTACATAGCCTTTATTATTCCCAAGTCACTTGGAGTCGGTTTTTCTAGTCTAACCGGATTTGACTGGATATCAGTTTTTACACGGAGCGACTGCCATCTGACCTCCGCAACCCGAAGGCTAACGATACCCTAAGGCTAGACCAGTGCCAGGATATTATAGGGCACTGACTTCCCAATAACGACTGCCATAGATGTTCATGGCATCCGGGACCGATGGCTTAACGTGCTCTCCGAGGCACGGAGCAGGCGATAATTGTCAATCAATACGCACATAATTTCGAAAAGTCATATAACTTCCGAAAGTCAGAGGTGCGCGACGTGGGTTTGAAACCGAGACCCTCTGCATTGCAGTCTGTTGGTCTCTCCACTGAGCTATCTAAATCAACATATCACTGAGCTTACAAGCCAGTATCATGTAAATAGAAACTAGGACATGCTACACTGCAGAGCACACTGCCTATTTCTTTTTTACCTAACTAATAAATATTATGCTAAAAAATATTCAGTTCAGTCAGCACTGCAGACTGCAGAGTTGTATTATCTACATCAGCCTTCAGTGTACGTGTTTTATTTGAGACTGGCACAGACATATATCTTACTGACGGCAAAAAGAAATACCAGTTTTCACCGTAGGTACTCAGTACGAACAGTGACGTAATTATTGTACTCACTTCACTTGTAATTAATTTTAATTTAATGCATTTTTAACGTAATTTATTTATCGGTTGCTATGATAAGCTTAAGGGAGTTACTTAAATTAAAACGGTAAAATAGGTTGATGCTTATGGTTTGATTAAAGTAGTAGGCTACAAGCAATACTCTAAACCAAATGATTTTGATTCTCTACAGATAAAGACTCTATGCACGTTCCCCCTGCCCGCTCCTTCTTCTTCCCACTTCCTTTTTCTCTTCTTCCTTTCCTAAAGAGTCGGCAACGCGCAAGTGATGCTTCTGGTGTTGCATGCGCCCATAGGCATATGGTGACCACTTATTATCAGGTAGGCCGTGATGTTTTCCACGTTAGTTGTATAAAAGAAATATAATTGTTTCGGTTCTGAGTGTATGTATCTGACTAATGATGGTATAGGATTCTTAAAATGCAAAAAACTTATTTTATATGTAACCTTTGTGCCTCAGAGGCGGAAGAGTAGTTTATGCGACTGTGTCATTGAGATCTTAAGTTCAAGACCCGGTTTAGGCAAAGTGGTATTGGAGTTTTCTATTAATACATTTACTGAATAGTATTATGCCTATTTGACGATATTATTATCGCTTACCATGCTTAGTTCCAGGCTCCTTTGTAATAAGGTGGCTTGTGCCCGCCGCCTTAGTATATCGGACTTAAAACCACAGCTGGCTAAGTAACAGTGCAACACACCTCTTCTTACCCTTGCAGCGATATATGTATGTAATAAGTGTTAAGAATATAAGTACTTAAATAAGTCATCGAGAAATATTATCACGATCACTATCATTACATATTATAAAACAAAGTTCCTGCCGCGTCTGTCTGTCTGTTAGCGATAAACTCAAAAGATACTAAACGGATTATCATGCTGTTTTCACCAATGATGACAGAATGATTTATGAGGAAGGTTTAGATATATAATTTTTTAAGGTTTGTACTACCCGTGCGAAGCCGGGGTGGGTCGCTAGTTCTAGATAATGATAATAACATTTGGGTTCAAAATTTAAAGCAGACAAACCTTAACTAAGGGTGAAATGTCACGTTGAGACATTATTTATAAATATATATGAATTATTGCTAAGGTACAGAACGCCTGAAACACTGGTTCTTTAATTCGTAAATAGATTCTTAAACAAATTTTCCTAGACAATATACAAATAAAACTAACAAAAACAAGAAAACGCGCTGGCAAATTGATAAAATAGAACGTCAGATTGAAGGTACACAAAATTATTGACGCAAAAAGGGATGTCGTGTTTCAAAATCGCGTTACCTACGTAATTTGTCGTAAAAACGTATTTTATCGAGGTCGTAGCGTCAAGTCCTATTACAACTCGATATTCTCCTATCCCCGCACTATTTCTGATATTCGAGGAATCGTCCCTAAGTGAATATTTTCGAAATCACTTTGATGTAGGATTTTCTTATCGACCAATTTGGAGATTTAATAAAACTGAATGTCGATGTTATGTTTTTTGAGTTTGCAATTTGGTCTGTACAATATTTAAATGACGTCAATTTATATGATAGATGCTGAATTAGTAATATAAATTTTATAATTGATCACCCAAATGTAGCAATAATAATCATAATATTCTATCACATACACACCACACCATCTAGATCAAACTAAGCAGAGCTAGCTATGGGTACTAGACAATGGATAAACATACATATACCTTTATATTTTTTTGTATATACTTACATATTATACATATAAACACCCAGACCAAGACAAACATCCATGTTCATGCACACAAATGTTTGACTTGTGCGGGAATCGAACCTGCGACCTTAGGCGTGGCAGTCGGTTACACTAATTACTACGCCATCGAGTCGTCATAATATGGTAATAAATTGTCTATATTAATATGTGTTTTATTATTAACTATAAATTCTAGCTGTTATTCTCTGAAGTATATTATTTTTGTACGTTGCTGGGATATTTTCAGTCGATAATATGTCTACCTTCGCTAACTACGTTTGCTTAAAAAGCTGATTAAAAAGGAGTTTACATATAGATCAAGACTCCTTTTTAACTAGCTTTTATAGCTGCTACAGGACAGCTATAGGTCTGCTCCTATCATATGGAATCTAAACAGGTTAACCCTTGTGCAAATAGAAGTGCATTATGACCACATTTCGCCAGTTAAGGTTTTAGATTCCATATGATAGAAGCAGGAGATAGGAGACATAGAGCAGGAGACGAGACATAGATGGCCTCACGGCTATCTATGTCTCTACGTATCTTATCTTGTGTGGGGGCCAGTCAGTACAGACCGGCGACACTTCGACCCAGTGGGATCTTTTGTGTCGACTTCCCCAATAACGACTGCCATAGATGTTCATGGCAGCCGGGATCGACGGCTTAACGTACTCTAGCAGGTGATAATTGCGATTGACATCAATACGCACATAATTTCGAATAGTCATATAACTTCCGAAAGTCAGAGGTGCGCGACGTGGGTTCGAACCCGAGACCCTCTGCATTGCAGTCTGTTGGTCTCCCCACTGAGCTGCCGCTGCTCTTTTTTATGTCTCTACGTAAATAATTGATTCAAATTTCGCAATAAATACTATGAATACTCGACAAACGTATATTAATATATGCAAAGTGTAATACGGTAACCCATATAGCTTAAAATACTCTCAAAAGCTAACAGAATACGGACAATCAGTATTGTATGTAAAGGTACGTGAAAGAGTGAAAAAAGAAACAAACGTAGCCATGACATCGTTACGCCAGTCAGCTTACGATTACGGCTAGTTGCAATCTGTTCGAAATACCAAACTATTGTAGTTTGGTATTTCGAACACATACATGTACAAAAGCTTGATCGTGTTGCAATATGTTCGCAATAGCACTGCGAAAGGGTTTTTTAACGATTGCAGTAGTAATGTATGGAATAAAATGGATGATGTGTACCATCTACTAATGGAATGTGTCAAGTATGCTGATAAAAGAGGCCAGTTTATCAATAAATTTAAATTAAATTTGTATAATGTCGGTATGTTTCATAGTATTCTAACCTAACCAGACTCTTATACAGCTAGAATATTATATTATACATTTAACATCAAGAGTGATTGTGATTAATAGCTATAAGATTAGCCTTTGCTATTGTTGTAGATGTTTTTTTCTTGGAATAAGTTACGATGGGATTGAAATTGTCATTAAATCCCTTATAATAAATAAAGAAAATAACTATTTTAGTATGCAAGCATCTTTCTTTTATTTTATTGACAAAAAGTAAACGAAACATTGTTATTTAATTTTAAATGCAAGGAAAATCTTAACGCTAGTACATAATTATTTGCAAATAAACACTGCATTCGCGAAAAATAAATAAAGAATGTAAAATACGATCGAATTTTCACTACAACGTCAATAAATATTTTTGTTTGAGTCATACAACGGAGGCGGTATATTGACTTATTATTTCAATATTATACAAGCAGGAAATATCGTCATCTATTTATTAATATCGAGTCCCAGTGAGCGATTATGAATCGAATAAAATAAGAACATCGATAGAACTCTCAAGCAATATCTCAGGTAGGTAGAAAATATTCACTTTATGCGATTCCGGAGAACGTAGCGCGGGGATAAATTGTTGCCGACGTCTGTTAATAAATCGGTTTATCTGATACACTTTATAAGTACAAATGCTAGGTAAAAATAGAGGGGTGTGGCGCGTTCTTCGTCTTGTTTATCTCAAGAAAATTCTCTACACACAACGTAAAAAATAAAGAAATACAATAATTTTAAAGCATCTAAACCCAGGCGACTGTTTTGGTAGTGTATTAGTTTTAATGTCGAATGTTTTGACGCGAAAATGTAATTGTTTTTTTTTTGTCAAGGTAGCAAGTCTGGAACTGTGACCAGTAAAGGGCAACAGGCTCGTTAACTATTATGTGGTATCTAAAACCAACGTAGACAGAATATGGGATTAATGCTGTCGGAGATACATACAGAGCCTGTTTATATAGGTACTAAGATACAAATTGGCAATGTATGAGCGAGAAACAAGAATATAAGTTGCGGGATAGCAAGCGATTATCTTAACTTATAGATGGTTGCAATCAGAGGAGTACCACTAGCTTTTTGCAATGCTTGCAAAAAAGAATCGTTTCGCTGCCGGTGCCATGGATAAAGATATCTATTGAAATTAAACTACTATATACGGATTTTACCACATTGTTTCTTTATCACTGTATTACATAATTTTGAAACTGTTACACTACTACTACTATTGAATTTTACTAGTTTATAAGCTAATAAAATTATATAACTATTAAAACTATTTATATTTAGGTTTACACTTTCTCCGACGTTTCGGTTGCTTTTCAGCAGCCATGGTCACGGGGAGACTAAGATGGTAGTTGTCTCAATGTTCCAGTGTAGTTATTTCAAAGTACCCGATCATAATTTAGTTTAACATTCGCGTAAACAGAATAATAATAAATAATAATAATAAATCTTTATTTGCATAAAACATGGTTTTAAAGTTGATCGATACATGGTTTGTGTTTCACATGCTTTGCCATACAATAGGCGTGCAAATTTTTACAAAAGTTACATAAGTTATATCTACCTATACACTAAATCTAAATTAAATACCATATTATTACCACTATATCTCTATTTACATATCCTCCTAACCTTTATGAGACATATATTCGGCTACTGTGTAAAAACACTTATCTGTTAGCCATTTCTTAAAAGTGTTTACAAATCTTGAAAGAGTTAATTCTCGCATGGACTTTGGAATTTTATTGTATATTTGTATACACATACAACTGCTATTTTTTTTATGTAGGCTGGTAGACATCATATGGACTTGTAATTTACTGGGATCTCTAGAACAATATTTTTTATTTTTGTCGGCCTTTTCAAAAATATCCGGATGTTTTTTGACAAAGACACCGATTTCATAAATGTATATAGATATTAATGTTAACAATTTTAACCGCTTAAATAAAGGCCTGCATGACTCTAATGGACCAGCGCCACATATTGCTCTAACACATTTTTTTTGGGATATAAATGCTTTATTTATGTCTGTCGAATTGCCCCATAGTAAAATTCCATATCTAAGGACTGAGCCGACATGTCCATGGTATGCTATTAGAGCAGTATTTTCACACGATATCTGTTTTAATTTTTTTAAAGCATACACAAATCTGTTTACTCGGTTACAAACGTATTTTACATGAGCTTTCCAGTTACAGTGATTATCGAGTGTTATGCCCAAGAATTTTGTTTCGTTTACACACGATATTTCTTGACCGCGGTAACTTATTTTTAAATCACTAGTAATGGTTTTGTAATTTTTAAACTGAATTATTTTCGTTTTATCCAAGTTTGCAGATAGATTATTTTCTTTTAACCATTTGGATATTGATTCTATCGTTTCTATTAAACTTTCTTTATAGTTGGATTTATAATTGGTTTGAGGAACAACTATAGAAATATCGTCTGCAAATAAAGTACAATTGTGGCGTGTACACTGTGGCACATCATTCACGTATATCAAAAATAACAAGGGCCCTAATATACTGCCCTGGGGAACTCCAAATCTGTTATATCTATACGTGGATTGATATGAGGTAGACATTAGTTTTGAGTTGACACGAGTAATCTCAACACATTGTTGGCGGTTACTTAAATAGCTTTCTAGCCACTGTAGGGCTTTACCTCGTATGCCATAAAGATTACATTTATTAAGTAGAATTTGGTGATCGACAAAATCGAAAGCACTGGACATGTCGAAAAATATCGCTGAAACACATTTTTTTTTGTCTAGTGACTCTGTTACATTTTTTATAAGAGAATAAGCCGCTAGTGTAGTTGATTTATTTTTTTTGGAACCCATTTTGTTCCTTCGCTAGAACCTTATATTTATTCAGGAAATTAGTAATCCGAGAGTGCATTATCTTTTCAAATATTTACGCACAAGCTGCGTCGGCCGACACCGTGCGGTATCCGCGTATTACCCTGACCGCTATGACTCTCTGCGGCCTGCGCAAGAGAGTCCTGCACTGAGCGGTCAGGGAGTCGGCCCACACCGGTGCGCCGTAAAGCGCCATCGACCGGATAACCCCCGTGTAGAGTCGCCGGCAACCAGCACTGGGCCCGCCCAAATTTGGCAATAGCCGCCCAAGGGCGGACGCAGTGCCGATAAGCTTCGGGGCGAGCTGTCTGAAATGCTCGTCGAAGTGCCACCTTCCGTCCAGCACCAAGCCCAGATATTTCATGTGGGCCTGGACGGGAACGCGCGTCGAGCCCACCGTTATCGAGGCGCCGCGGGGTGGACTGCAACGAGGCCCATGAAAGACCAAGGCCTCCGCCTTGTTAATAGCCACCCGTAAACCCAGCGCCTCAATACGTCCGACCACCTGGGAAACCCCCACGGTAGCCAAACGGGCCGCCTCCTCGAAGGTACCCCCACGGGCTGTGACGAGGGTGTCGTCAGCGTAACTGATGAGGCTCAGCCCGGGGGGTAGGGCAGCACGTAGGACCCAGTCGTACCCCATGTCCCACAGGAGCGGAATGCTCTTGGTTTACCTGCTCCAAATGATGCCAACTCATATTATGAGTATACTATTAGATATAATATAAGATATCGTATGTATTGGACTTTTACTACAATAAATGTGGTAACATTACTTAGTACTTTAGATGGTTGGTGATGTTGACAGTGATCAAACAAACATGACATCAAATTATAAGTTAACCCACTTTAAGTTTATATATAATTTTATTTTCGTCTATTTTTTTGTACGCTCATTTATTGTAAATATGGATTCTCAGTAAGTGAATTATTGTAATTCTTATGAGAATAAAGTTCTTAAACTATAGCACATTACGCTTATTTATAGAAGTATATATCCACAAGCTATTGATTTAACAACTTGATTTGAAACTGAAACATTGGTGACGGCCTTAGTCTAATAATTAATTAAGGTATAGACAATTGTCGAAAATCTATCGAATCGACTATGACTTATCAAGTTTAGAATACTTGATTATGATTTGAATCGTAATAAGTGATGACGATTTGATCAACATTCAAATGCAGGTACCGTATAAGATTACTTTTACGTAGCTATTGCACATCTTAATTGCAAACTGTTTAGATTGATTGTTGAATAGTACTTTCGTACAAGTATTTTCCTATTCTTAATATATCTCGATGATTGGTCAACAACTTAAAAGCGGCGTAGAACTACTATATTATAATACTAGCTTTTGCTCGCGGTTTCATCCACGTAAAAGCAGGTTAGGTTACGTTAGTAACAGTACTTTATATATAGCCTATGTTACTCGGTGATAAAACAGCTTTCTAATGGTAAAAGAATTATGAAAATCGGTTAAGTGGTTTTTGAATTCTATTCCTTACTAAGAAACAAACAATCAAATCATTCCTCTTTTTAATATTAGTATAGATTACTATCAACACGAAAAGCTGAAGACCTTAATATATTTAAAACTAGGCAAAACACGCAAAATTTAATAAACTTGCTTGCGAAACTTGAACAAAATATGCAAATAAAATGGAACACTATTACAGTGCTCATCAATTCTTAAGCTCAGTTCATTTCATTCGTTTCTCGATCACGTTCACGCTATTTGCAATCACAGCAAGAAAATGTACAGCTATGGAAATTTTGCTCCGTAATGTGTCGCCACGGGATACAGCAGTATCGTTATGTGGCATTGTTTTTATGGTAAGTCATGATGTGTAATAATGTAGGCTATATTATGGTGTGTTGTTTATTTCAGGAAGTGCATTAAGTATGTATAGGTTTGTGTTATATTGTGGATATGGGCTAAAACAAAATGTAAATCATCAAAAGCTAAAGTCAAATATTTGTAATGGCAAAATTATATAAATTATAGAAAATTTTAACAGCTTCACCGTTTGCCGCGCGCCAAATATCCAGACTACTGTAGTTTCTAAGAATTTCTTGACACGCAATCCCAACAACACTTTAACTGACTCGTGAATCAAACCCGGTACCTCTAGTATCTTGTAGGCTACCATAATTAATTTATGATTATGTTTATTTGGCTATAAAAAAATATTTAAATATTGTAAGTTGCATAAGAACGAGTCGAGTCACGAATCTAAACAATATCTTTGTTCATATAATGTTCAGACTTTAAAGTTTCATTGTGACCGAAATAAAAAACGCATAACGATTTGACTATAATATCTGCATGCATAGTGACAATATGATATATAATTCGATTAGCTTAAACTTCGTCAAGTTCAAATTTTGGATTGATGACCTTTTATAAATATGTATGCCGTTCATCTGCCCTAAATAGTATGTTAAGAAATCATTCTGGTCTAGCTAGTTTGTGACTGTTCAGTAGTTAATATGAACACATGAACACATAGTATTTATATAATCTAGATCACGAATGTTAAATACGATGGATTTTGATTAAAAATGGAGATACATATAGACGGTGAATGCTGTGCGTGAGGTCTCGAGTTTAACGCCTGGTTAAAAAACAATGCGTTTTTGGTTATTTCTGTCAAGAAGCTTTCATGCTAGCACGGATTTTATAACTGTACCCGGCGGTTTTAGCAATAGCTGGCGACATTTATACGCAATCTTTGTCTACCCCTTTTGGATTACTTACGTAAAACTAAGCATGCATATTACGGTCTGCAGTTAAAATATATAGTTGTCATTACATAGACAACAATAGTAACTAGTCAATAAAGTCCAAAAGTAAAGCCCCTGTTTCCAATACCAATTGAAATTCGGTTGAGAAACTGATATTCAATTGTATGTGGCTGGACTAGAAACCAATCTCAATACGTTTGGGAGTTGTATGCCTAGAACAATAATATATAGAGCGAACTCAAATATATTCTATTGAAATTGTAAGAGAATATTCCAAACAGATATCTGGAGTTTGCACACTCTGCTACACCGCAGCTAATATTGCATTGTTAGCCTTGTGCGCTTATAGATTTATGATTATAATTATTCGAATCCTCTCGAAGTAAATCGAGTTATTCGAAACGTCGATAATTTTTTGATTGTGATGATCATTGATGTTGTTTGATTATTTGATTACATATCAGCTATATGTAAAACGAGATGGATGTAAAAACCCAGGATTTAACCTTTTCGTCGTCATGTGACCTTTTTTGTATTGTTTATTTATTTTCCATCAGCTTTTTGTAATGTCCCACTGGTGGGCAAAAGCCTCTCCCTTGGACTTCCAAATCACTCTATTGGTAGATTTCCCTGACCTTACGACCCTGTGACCCCTATATCTCGGGGGTCTTTTGACCCACAGGACTCATATTAAAATTCCACCAAGGTATGACCCCAAAGTGTCAGTACACCAAGTTACTAGTCAATCGGTTCAGTGGTTCCGGAGCTACGCCTGTTACTAACAAACTGTCACTAACAGACAGATATACAGACCCCCATAGTGTTTTCTTTAACCTCTTCGAAGAAGATTGGATTGACTGGCAACCCCAGCTGCGTAAACAAGTGTTTGAGCTTATAAATCATTTAAAATTTGCAAAAGTTGGAAAAAGTGCATTCATGTTGTTAAAAAGATATACAAGTTGAAGACATAACCTCAAGACGTTGAATGAAGATCTCATAGAATTCGTTGGCACACAAATTGTGAGTTTATACCATTGAAAACATTGCTTTGGAACGTTACTACATTTTTGAAACTCACTCACACATCCACAATCAGCTGTTCAACAGCTGTTCCGCATAGTGTTTATAAACACTCACACGCAGAATAATTTACAAATATCATCTGACTTTGACACATAATATAATTATGTGACAACATTAAAGCAATACCAACATAATAAATAGGAACACTACTGACATTCTCGACAAACCATAAACAATTATAAGATCGGTTTAAAGATTGCTACCGATATTCTCGAATAGCTTGGAAATAGTAGTCTAGCAATTTATTTACAAGAATCTGATATTGTTAGTGCTAATTCACAAGAAAATCATGTCTCTAGAAAATCACCACAATGTAACTTTAAGACGACGTAAGCAATTGATTAGATCAAAATCTATTGACTTAATAAGCAATGATTCCTCGCTTGATGAAACGACAACCAGAAGTCTTGACCTTTCACTGGGTGTTAGCAATAATGAGTTAGAAGATATGAAGTTGGAAATAATAGAATTAAAACAACAATTAGAGACAACAAGAAATGAGTTAGATAATGTGATATGCGATAACAACGAGTTAAAAGAAACAGTTTTGCGACAACAATTACAAATAAACACACTCAAAAACATATGTAGCAGTCCGAAAAAAACACAAAGAAATGTATTACTATCTACAAGAAAAAAGAGTAGAAATTCTATTGCAGATACTCAACGTGGTTTATCCGTAGACAGAGACGTACACGCACAAAAACACTCACAAAGTGAACACAACTTATTAGAACCACCTCTTTTAGATGAAAATTCCAGGAACATGTGCAAGGATACACCAGATTTGAATTGTAGCGACACAAATGCACAACCGGATCGACAAAATATAAAAAGGAAAGAATACAGACAAAAAAGAAAACTCTGCGTTATAAGTAACTGCCATCACAACGGTACATTAGAATTATTTGATAATATTTTCGGTGATTATTTTGAGTTTTGTCATTATCTTTCACGTAATAATACCTTAAAAGGAAATTTAACAAATATTGTTAAGAAATTAGAACATTTTACCTTGGATGATTACTGTATCATTCAGATTGGAGATGTTGATTTTAAAGGAAAAAGTAAACCCATGGAAATAGTTAGATCAATCAGAGAATCACTTAATAATATTGCACACACTAATGTAATCATATGCTGTCCCACATATATACAAGGAGCCCTTATACAGAATTATAAAATAGAAATGTTTAATAATTTACTATACATGGACATAGAAAATCATAATTATGCATATTTTTTTGACAGTAACCATGACCTATCCGATGAAACTTTTTATTATAGAACGGGAAAAATTAACAAAGACGGACTAAAACTCATTTACACAAACATTTTTCGACGCTTATTAATTGACATTAAAAACTACCCACTTGAATATGATTACCAAGATCCACACAAACCGTTAGACACGCTTAAAAAAGATCTTTTTCGTCCCAGTAAGTAATATAGTAGATAAAAATGATAATCATGAGGGTAAACAAAAATTTATTTTATTACATCAAAACATAGCAGGAATATTAAATAAAATTGAATTGTTTGAAATTACAATAACAGATCTGATGAACGAAATTGGTCCTATCGATTTTATATGTTTGAGTGAAACATTTATAAAATCAGGTCATGAATGTAATCTCGCATTACCGAATTACAGTTTAGCAGCCAGTTATACCAGACATGGGCAAAAACGTGGCGGCACCTGTATCTTGGTAAAAGAAGGTGTAGTCTTTAGTCCATTGCCTATAGTTAGAGAACACGCCATTGACTTTGCTTTCGAATGTTGTGGTATAGAAATACGGAGCCATAATTTGACTATAATTTGCATTTATAGGATTCCAGATTCAGATGTGTCTATATTCTTTAATAAACTAGAGTCCTTGCTATATAAATTAATGTTTAAAAGCAAAAGATGTTTAATTTTAAGCGGTGATTGGAATATAGATATAATAAAAAAAAATACTAAACATACAAAAGAGTTACTATCCATCCTATCTAACTTTAACTTCAGACCACATATAAATATGCCAACAAGAAAAAATACTTGCATAGATCAAATAGCTAGTAATATCCCCCCGCAGTATTTAAAAGGCAACATTCATAATTTAGCTCTTTCTGATCATGATACAGGCCAATCACTAATATTCAGTCTTGATGTACCTGGCAATAAGCATAATAAGATTGAAACTTGGTATGACATAAAAAGAGATTTGAATAATGAAAATATAGAAAAGTTTCAGCATTGTTTAGGTGCTCTAAGCTTTAAGGAAATGTACGAAGAGACTGATTGCGACATGGCTTTCACCATATTTCACGATCTTTTCACGCTCTTCTATAAATTATGTTTTCCCCAAATAAGAGTTAGAAGAAGCAATAAACCCATAAAAAATAAATGGCTTAGCAAAGGCTTAAAAATATCATGCGTTAGAAAAAGAACTTTATATTATGACTATCAAAACAACGCAATAAGCAAACAGTATCACAAAAAAAAATACCAACGATACACTAGAATTTTAAGAAAGTGCATTTGGAAATCACAGCTACTAAACAACGACACTTTTCTTAATAATTCAGATAATAAATGTAAAGCGGCATGGTCTATTATAAATAATAACTTAGGAAATCACAATAACAAGAATCCTATCACTAAGGTACTAATAGGTGACAAATTAATTAATAATCCTAATGACATATGTAATAAATTTAATAATTATTTCATTGAATTGACATACAAAAATAATTGCTATAATGATTTTGACGTAAATAATATTAATATTGACTCCAATACATCTACTTTATTTCTGACACCAATAAATGAAACAGACATGATAAAAATTATAAATTCTTTGAAAAATACGTGTTCTACGGGGTATGACGAGGTTTCTACAAGAATAATTAAATCCATTGCAAAAATTATAGCAACTCCTCTTAGTTACTTGATTAATCTTTCATTCCAAGAAGGTGTTTACCCAAATAAACTAAAGGAATCAGTAATAAAACCATTATTCAAAAAGGGAAACCAGACCGATATGGGTAATTATAGGCCCATTACACTAATGCCAATATTCGCAAAAATTTTTGAAAAGGCAATGCATGGCAAATTAAGTAGTTTTATAAATAAATACAATATTATTGTAGAAAGTCAGTTTGGATTTAGGAAAGGCAGTTCGACGACCTTAGCTTGCTTTTCATTAGTGAAACTGATTACTGAAGCCCTTAATAATAAAATGTCTGTTCTATCACTATTTTTAGATATGAGCAAGGCTTTCGACCATGTTCCACATAAACGACTTCTCTATAAATTAGAAAGATACGGAATACGGGGAAAAGCACATGAGTGGTTTAAAAGCTATTTGTCTAATCGCCAACAGAGAACTGTAATCACCAAAATAGAAAATAGCATTAAAACCACATATACATCAGAATTAAAAAGTAATAACTGTGGTGTGCCACAAGGAAGTATACTGGGTCCACTGTTATTTAATTTATATATAAATGACTTAAGAAAACATCTGAAACACGAGTGTATCCAATTTGCGGATGACACTACATTAACAATAAAATGTCTAAACAAAATTGATCTAGAAAGTACTACTAACAACGAGCTAATAAAAGCAATTAAATGGTTAGCCGAAAACAATCTTCACGTGAATATAGATAAAACAAAAATCATTAATTTCCAAACAAGTAACTCAACGGCAATTGATATAAATATACGACATGAGAATAAAATTTTACAAACTGAACATTCAACATTATTTTTAGGCATAGTAATAGATAACAAGCTGGACTGGAAAGAACATGTAGAAAGAGTATGCTCCAAAATTGATAAGTTTATCTACGCTCTTCGAAGGCTTAGGCTAGTATCTAGTAGGGACACAGTCCTTACTGCCTATCATGGATATGTCTCAACAGTGTTACGCTATGGGCTAGTTATATGGGGAAATTCAGTGGACATGCAAAGAGCTTTTCTGGTACAAAAAAAATGTATTAGAGCTATGTGCGGAGCAGATTACTTAGATCATTGCAGACCATTATTTAAAGCATTAAACATTCTGCCACTCCCTTGCCTTTATATATTAGAAATATGCTTGTTTGTCAAAAGATACAATTATTTTTTCGAAATGAATCAACAGGTCTCCAACAGACTAAATAAAAAGAATTATGGTAAATTGCGTGTACCTAGCCAAAGATTGAACATATTTAGTAGAAATATATATTGTATGGCAATTAAAATTTATAATAAATTACCAACAGAATTTAAAATATTACCTACGAGAAAGTTCAAAAATAAAATGTTTTTACTTCTTTTAGACAGGTGCTTCTACTCTGTAAATGAATTTATTAATCACAAATTTTGAATTGTATTAACTCATTTTTATTGACTGCAATTTTAATTTATAAATATTACTGACGTTGTAACTAATATTTTGACATTATTATACCATTCCTTGACATTGTAATTTAATTGATAATATTCTGTTATTTTTTTATTGAAATATTATATTAACTTAATTAATTACACTATAAAATTAATTGTTTATTCAAGGAATGAAATCATAATTTTAATATTTCTACACCAGCAATGGTAGTATGTGTGAACCAATGATGAATATATATGACCCTAATGTACCATATACTTAGAAATAAATGCTATTCTATTCTATTCTATTCTATTCTAAGACTCAGAGGTTAATAAAAATTTATTAGGACATGGGGCATAGATAAGCAGAAGATTTTTTTTATTCGTAAGTTTCACCAACAATTGATTACTCTGTTACAAGATGTAATACACTCATAAAACTCATTTACTAGCTTAACAATCTCTTAAAGGTACATAGATAATTTTTATATCTAAAGTATACAATTACCAGTTCAAAGACAAATCAAACAATACAAGAAAAAATATGTAAAGAATATTAAAAATAAATAAATACACAAACAAACAAACCAACCATATAGTAATGATTCGACTTAAACTAGGTGACAATGAATTCATAAACATTTTCGTATATAATTTCGAATATTGAATGTATTTCTTTGTAGCAATTGCACATTGCTATTATATATACTGAGTGAAATATATCATAGATTACAATTTTAAAGCTTGTATTTCCCATAGTATAATAAAATATTCTAAATAGAATATTATAGACTCGTTAAACATACATTATATTAAAATAAATGCACGTACGGTACGGTGGTATACTTTGGCCACTTGGCCAGTTCGGTACTACGAATTAGGTAGAGATTAATTGCTCCGAATTTAGGTGTTCCATGTATTCGCTGCTTCAATGTTTTTTGTTCTCTACTCAGAAGTAATGCCTAGTACAAAAGATATATCACAAAATGGTTTTTCTGCTACTATAATATCAGTAGTTACTGCTACGTAATTCTTTCTCTACTGAGGTATCTCTCTACTGAGAGTAAAGAGTCCCTTTGTGAAGTGTATTTAGTAACATATAACAGGAGTGTTACGTGCTACTTAATACATGACTGCCGATATGTGGCTATTATAGTAATTATATTTTTGCCAATCTTTTATGGGATGTAAGTCCTACACAAGTAAATTTAGAAAATTTTCCATTCGTTGGATTTTATTATAACGTTAATAAATATGCATCAGAATACCTGGTTAAAAACAATTTACTTATATATAAATTGAAGTATCAATAGCTTTAATATTTCAACACAATTTTTAACGCAATCTACGTCCTCAAATGAAATTCAGCCAATCCTTCACTCGGACAAAGGCAATCATCAATAAAAGCCACTCTATTGGCACTTCAAGTCATTTAATTCGATTGAATAAATTATATCAAATTAATATTCCGTGAGCCAATAGTTGAGTTCATAAATCATTTTAACTGAATTGAATTTTGGTGCGGAGATCATCCCATCAATTTCCAAATTGCTATATATCAGGCAAGTAAATAAACAGGGGAGGTCCATTGGGTTTATGGGGTACTGTTCCATCATCAGTCCTATGAGTTATTTAGAAGGCATATTGCCTCTGGGATTTGTTTTGGAACCCATTCTAAATGAAGGAAGGCCGCTTTCATAGAAACGATATTAGGCTATATGGCAAACAATACCATGACACGTAAATGAGGAAGTTTTGGTCCGATTATTGGTGCAATTCTTTTTATACAAGACAGGAAGTAACGAAAAAGTTTGAATTATTATTGTTTTAAACCTCACCATGAAATGGTCCGAATAAAGGAGTCATTTCAATTTGATAGATAAAAATCCAAAGTAACTTTATGGTAGATATGTATATCATTTGAATGTTTTTATAGTATTAAAGAATTCTTAGAAGACAATAATTTGTGATATGCTTTGATATAATTAAATTAATATTTTTTGTAAATAAACCATATATCAATATTTAATTTTGTATGCCAGATAATGGTAGAATTTGATTCAAAACTATGTTAAACATTAAGATCTATGTATACCCATATTCTGACGAATAAATGATTACTTACTTACTTAATATTTCACTGAACTTGCGGATGGACTCTTTTATGGTCACATTAATTTCATATTTTGCTAACTAAATTTTTCTGAAAAACCAGAATCGACATTTTACGTGAATATTAAATTTTAACTAATACTTTTTTACAAGGTATACCTATTGTTACAAGTATATGTTTGATATATCAATTTATTTTGGTTATAAAACTAGAAATTACTTCGATCGAATAACAGCAAATTGTGAGTTACTGCGTTTCCTGGGTAGGTAAATCGCTACCATGCAGTTGTTGTCATAATATTATCATAAAATGTTAAGTAGCAGTGCGGAGCCAAGACTGCCCCTATTACCTAGTATCTATAAACATAGGATATGACCAATGGGTATAATATACCTCTGCCTTATCCTCTATATACAGACATGAATCTAGGTATGTCAGATTAATTTTAATTAGCCTCGTAAGTTAAACGTGTAACATGCTTTTTAAGGAAAAGCCAATAAGTTAGATAAGCGGCTTTAGGGCATCTGTGTAGGGTGACGAGTCCCATACAGATCCTCTATAATCCAACTAGGGATACATTGAGAAGTCGCAAACGCCACTTGCTTGCACTTTGCCACTGCGCCCCTTCACCAACACTTTAGAGAAAGTTGAATTTAGAGTGTGGCGTATGTAAATACGCACATACAACATATAAGTTTATGAGGAACCTGGAATCGAACGGAGCATCATACGTCTAGCCGCGACGAAACCAACTGAGGAACTAGCATCGCGCGAAGAGGCCATCTGTTTTTATACGTGGCTTTGTTTTATACGCACGCACACACGCGTAAGGACCGCCGCACACACGCATAAAAATTTCCAAGAATTCCCTCGTAAATGTTAGATTTTTGTTTAACTGTCGCTAATGGGTGTAAATGATTATTGTACACATTAGTGCTAGCGTTACTTGCACGAACAATAAATGGGATATAAGAAGGCTTAAATATTGTTAATATATTCTCAGTTGAATCAGTCTACGTGTTTCAATATAACCCTAATGGTTACCAGCTACGGACCTGGCTTATGTCCGCCGGCTGATCTACAACCCTAACGGTTATCAGCTACGGACCTGGCTTATTCCCGCCGGCTGTAATGCGTTAAAAGAGCAACTTAATTGACTCAGTAACACTTAATTTAAATCCAAGAAGTATCAAAGGCTAATGACCATTAAGATCGAACATCTGATAGCTAATACCTTTTATAAATAAAAAATACGTATTTCGTTCAGTTACGATGCGGCGACTTCGTAATGTAGACAGCGACTATTTTGCATAATGAGGACCTGTACACGATTAGGTTTTAACGATGATGACTCCCTTCTTCTGCCAAACTACAACCAACCAAAAACGAAATTCAAAATCTCAGTAGTTAAGTTCAAATTTCTTTGCAGCAGTGTTGTAAGATTTTGGCGTCTAATTTGTATGCTATATTCGTCCTGAAGCGTCATGGTTGGTAGACATAATAATGTATTCTATGAAGATCGTGTTCCGTAGATTAAAAAATAAGCCTACAGTCTTGTGGTCGATTGGATCGTACAAGTTTATCAATTCAATGTATGTGTACTTTAGTTTTTCACTGATCGGATAAAAGAAAACAGGAAATCGCCTTTGAATACTTTCAACGTTAAACTTAGAAAAGTGGTGTTTTAATATAATTAGTAACTAAAGATGTTTTGTCATGTTTGTTACTCAATCACGCGTTATCTTTTTATTTGATTACTTAATATTATCAAATAAAAGCTTTACAGTTAGATAGACTATCTTTTGTATTAACACATACGATATTTTTATCCTGGTTTGCGTTTTGGTTGAATTACAAACACAAAACATTATACGTAAGAATAAAATAGTCAAAATTCTACGCTTACATATAGAATATTCATAAAATTGCAACCTTCATTAAATTTAATTATAATTTTGTTCTCAAAATGTATCTTAAAATAATTTAATATTAAAGAAGGAGAAGTAGTGCTTTTTAATGTATACATTGTCAGATCCCATACTCTAACTAAGAACTTCGTAATACAAACGTCTGATAACATTATGTCCGATTCGGAAATAAAACCGGGCACGCTATAACTGCCCGTTAACAATATAAGTTTTGAAATAAAAACTTCTTTAGGCGCATTTAGCACTTTTTGGGTGAACAAAAATCATGGAACTTGCGTCATCGTCACCGAACGCTTTCCATGAGCTATATGTATACTGTGTATATATGTGTACTGTTTGGGTGAACAAAAAGCGTGAAACTCGCGTTATCGTTACCGCACGATAGTTACTTAGTTTTCACTTCTATCGGCAGTCCCCAAAGTCTGCCCCGCTTTTTTTTTTAAAGACATCGCGCTTTAATTCTAATTCCTATATCGCGGGGGACTTTACAAACATTCAAACAACGGACTCAAAAAACATCCAGCAGACTCGGAACAACGATTTGTGGATCACACAAATTTTAGTCCCATGTGGGATTCAAACCCACAACACTCGGCGCTGTATCAATAACGAGGCGACCACTTAATCCAATAAGCCATCAGGTCATGATCACCATATTATGAGGACCAAAGAGCTAGTGACACATTTCCAACACTAAGGTGTGCCCTAACTCTTGAAACCTAGTACACGATGCTAATAGCCTGGCTACATGCTCAAACTCGTGCGGGTGATATGGGATTAATGAAACAGGCTACTTCCGCAGGTTGCTGGCATTGTAACGTAAAGTCTTTGCGATTTTCCACTTCGCACATTTTGGCTTTAGATACAGATAAAGAGTCGAGGTCATTAATTATCTAATTAGCCATAACTTATAAATACCTTCGTTGTGCTTGTTTCCACGTGTTTAAAGCGGTTTTAGGCACCGTCATAGTCAATGGAGGGCATATATTTATCTTCGGCATACTTACTAGCTGGGGAGCTCATAACGCCAATTTGGTGGGTACAAGGTGGAGTCCGCACGACATAGACAATTCGTGCAAATAACTCTTCTTGTGCATGTAGAACAATACTAGATTATACAACAAGAGATATTCAAATCATACGAAAATTTATTTGTTTACTTAAATATTATACTAGTCCTTTTTTAATAAACTGTAATCATCGCATAAGTAGCGAAAGCCTAGTGGAAAAGCATTGGACTGCCACACAGACGTCTCGAGTTCGATCCCAAGACGCGTCTTTAACTTTTCGAAGTTATGTGTATATTAAATAGTTAATTATCGCTTGCTTTAACGGTGAAGAAAAACATCGTGAGGAAACATGCATGTCTAAGAATTCTCCATGATGTTCTCGAAGATACATATATGAAGACTGCCAACCCGCACTAGGCCAGCGTGATGGACTTTGGCCTTACCTTTCTCACACTGAGAAGAGGCCTATTAATATTATTTAGTTTTATAGGATGTGCAAAGTAAATATAGTTGACAGAGATGTGCATAGTTTGAGAACCTGCATCTGTTGTTTCATTGTTCGTAAAAAATGCTAAGATAGGTTACTAGTTATTCGTTCTGTTTATTACCTCGTTATGCATTTGCGCTTTTGTTTGCTTGCGGTCGTAAGAACATAACTTTATGAGGCCAGCAAAATTATTCAAAATTTTCTTTTATTAAATCTTCCATAACAGAACGATGTCTGTTAATGTACCCGGTACGGTTTTAAGGTTTACTAAAATTTCGGTTACAAATAACTCGTTCTTGTTTACCCATCCATTTAAGCGGAAAGCTTGTATTAGAAATAGGTTCACGGCGGTAGTACAACGCGTAGGAATCGAACCAAAGAATCGAATCAAAATTAATAGCTTTATCCATTGGGTTACTGCCACGTTTTTATTTTTTTATTTTTAACTATTTGGGTTTCAAATTGCTAGTATTCTTGTTAAACCCTCTAGCTAAGCTAGAATGCTTGTGGTAGGAGTGGGTTCACGTCAGTAGTGTAATGGGTGGGATTCGAACCCGCAACCTCTCGATCACAAGTCCAATGCCTTATCCATTGGGTTACTGCCGCTTATTAACTATACATTGACACCCGAATGACATTCCATATTTTTATATGAGTATATCCTATTGTATACAGTGAATAATAATTATATTCATCCCTTTTTATTGCTATATATTTAACGAAAAAGACAATAACATAATCTAAGTTAAGTTTAGTTCAGGCTTGACAGTAATTGAAACGCCGTCAGACCTCGCTTTATTGTTCCCGACATTATACCAGGTAACCAGAGATCGTGTATATGAAGTACTAAACTATTGTATTGCAAAACACAAGATATAAATTGTTATTAGTTCATAGCCTGTTTTTTAAATCCACTTTGCGTAGATAGGTGTAGGTGGGTGTCACCACACACATACATACATATATATTACACATTATTATATTTCACTAGCTATGGTTTATATTCTAAATTATACCTATATAGAAAATTAGACTATTGGCGTCTACTGGATACTGCTACTGTAAATTCCTTGAAAGAAAAATACAGTTACTCATTGCCCAACCTGGAAATACGTGAGTTTCATGCCTACAGTCACTATTTAAGACGTTGTAAACAATCGTTCTCTATTTTTAACGTTCATTCTGAGTGACGTCACTTGCATTACGTCACAAATTTTGAACAACCCACGCTGCTAAGTGTCGGGCTGATTACCTAGCTCTTTGCCAAAGAGTAAATAAACTTCTAAGCAGAAAAACAAACAGAAAACATTAGTAGCGTTAGAAAAAAGAATCTTATTTTTAAAATTAGCATTCCCTCGAACATTTTTAATTTTTTTCTCTCTCAGGGGTAAAGTGATTGCGCTTTCTTTTGTCCCGAAGGTTTTGACTTGTTTAGATTTTTTTCGTATCTAAAAACCTCCTTTGCTATGGTAATTGGAGCGTGGAGGAGCCCTTTGTAATCACGACGTGATTTTGGACTCATTATTTCTGGTGCTTCAAGGTTCTGAATGTAAGTGATAAGGAAATATCGGCTGAGGATCTCCAAATATTCGATGATTTGTATGTTTTGTAAATTACTTACCAATTCAAATTTATGTACCAATAAAAATACTTTGATATTAATTTTTAGCGAACAGATGAAGCTTCAAATAAAATAGATGAATTCTGTTTTAAGAATACCTTGTATTCGAAATGTACTCTTGTATGTACTCGAAACACGTGGCGAAGCATAATTTGTATCCGTTGATACACACAAGTGACTCATACTGAAAATTTTAAATTGTGTGATCCATCATCTTGTATAAGTTTCAAGGAGTAATATAATTGTGTGTTCTTCACATGAACAAAGTCCGCCAAAAGCAGAATACTTGACATAGGAATTTTTACCAGAAGCGCAAGATCATTCTCAAATACACTTTTATAGAAATCCTGATTGACAATTGATTTTCTATTTTTAATCGAAATTTAAAATCACTAAAAAGAACCAATGACAATCAAAAAAAGTTAAAATAATAATCCTCAATTGCGGTGAGCCTTTAAAACGTATTTGATCCTTAGACTCCTTTGATGTGTTTATATGTGCAAAGTTATCGAGTCAAGGCAGTCTTTGTGAATTGAACGATATGAACACCTCACAAAATTTATTTTCCACACTCCGCCTTCAAACCCCTTACACCTATGTTTTCTTTCGAAGCTTTTCCCATAACTATTGATCATAGACCCATAAACGTACCGACCAAAATCAGCTGATTCATAACACCATAGTTCTATGGTACAGTTCCTCCATTAACTTGATTTTATCTTCCTTTTGTGGCGCTCTATGGCAACGTAAGGGACTATTGGGCATTTCTATCTTAAGTAGGTTTTGGGGCCATAAACATTTTAGCATGTTACAAAGGTTAACAATAGGATAAGTGATAAAGTGGACATGTTATTTGTAATTAAGTGGGACCAATGTCATCAGTTTGTTGTTATCTCTGAATTTATAGTTGGTGAGCTGATTTGGTTGTGCACCTAAAGTAGTTTTGGTCCAAGTTATGTTAAATGGGAATCAAATAGGATTCTCGGATTTGCGGATAGACTCGCAAGCTTAAATTCCGTAGATATTACTATTCTTCGATTATTAATCTAGTTTAATTACTTATTATGAATCTGGTTTGTTAGTTGTGCTTGTATTTGCGACCGATTGTCTTTTGGATTTGATTCTTGGCTTGAGTAAAGTGTTGTTGGTTTTATTAAAAGGCTCGTTGCCCAAGAGATTTTGGCTTATGTTCTATATGCGTATCTATATTCGTCCGTACGAGGTTATTATATTTACTCTAAAGGTAAAAATATTTATTGTAGGTAAAATTAATGAAGCATCATAAAAAAATTAAGTTACAAGTTAAACACCTTGTAGCTAACTTTAAAAAACGTTTTCCCTCTTTTTACGAGGATGTTAAATTTTAAAACTCATTTCGAGTCCAAAATCTCAGCTTTTATATTTGTGAAGAACAAAATTTCATACTTAACTTTAAAAATACTCTAACTAGGAAACATTGGATTAAAAACCTCATTCACGCGGCATTAAAATTTTATAATTATAACATCTGATAGTACAGTTTTTATTTAAGCTACAACATCAACTGGCATAAATTTCAACGCATAGGCAGGTGCAGATTATAAAGTTGATGGTTTGAATTAGGAATGCCAATAGTTTGTGGTATTCAACACTGTACGTGGCAGTTACACATGTCATGTAGGTCATTTTCCTTACCTGTCTTATTTGGTAATAACAAACTCATTATTACTCATATTCATTCGCTATGGTTATAGGTTCCACGTAATAAAGGATGGGCTTACTGCCTACTGTCTTTCGACAGACTTTCTTGTCAGAAAAGCCAATCACCTTGTCTAACCCGGCAATCGAACTCAAGACCCCATGGGTAGTAGTAGTCGCATTGACTACTGCAGCAGCATCACGCTTCTGTTAGATACTTCATGATAATAGTAATAGCAAAATATAATTTATTTAAAAGTTTCATAGATGTATTACTTTACTATTGATCTGTTCAAATATCCACTCTATTCGTCTTCACATAAATAAAACCTCTACGAAAAGTAAGCTTTTATCACTCGATTTACACACATACATATTTTCTCTAAAAATATATTTCTAGCCGAAAACCTGAGAAACTACGATTTGCTCATAAAACATCTCGGCAGCCCGCGAAAGAAACCACAAAAAAGTTTTCATTGGTCTACTCTAACACCCACTAAAGTACGCAGCCCGGGCTTTTTCCCCGACATTCCCCTATTTCAGGTGTAGGGTCAGCCTGATAAATCTCCTCGTTCTAAGTTGTAGGTATCATAAACTGTAGGGTCCGCATGGGTATCAAGATTGCTTTTATCGAATATTGCCCATTCGCAATGTTTATTTATTTATCTTTTTTTATTATAGACGCGTGAGCTTGAATAATATTTTCGATGTAAAATAGTATTATTTTTTATGAAAATATTTTTAATGGAGGAAGTGCGTGGTTATTTTGATTTTGGTATGTAGTTGTTTTTGTGGTAGTTTGTAGGAATTGTTATTTTTAGCCTGCGATATTTTATTTCTGAAATCCATGGCTGCTGCCCAATAATGCAAAAATATCTAGTGTTTATATATATTTATAATAACCAAAGCGATCTAAAATGAAAATTCGTATAAATTAGTTTAATTCCAATGTAAATTTATGGTTTTGTTCTTCCACTGATCTGTCGTTATAGGGTATTTTATTATATTTTATACAACGTTGGCATAAAAATATACGACTAACTGTCGGGTAGGTTGTTGCTATGGTATTTACTGATCTGGTGCTATGGTAGCTGTTTACTTTCTGGTAAGCCTATAAGGGTTTTTTTTTTATTTTTTTTATTTTTCTCGTTAAAATGACTTCACTCCGCCTGATAGTAAGCAGTCGTGTGGTCTAAGAGCAGTGGCCTCCACATCATCCTCATAGCAGCCGAGGCGATGCTAAGGTATCTACTTTGACGGCCTGAGAAGGTGCTTTTTCACGCCCCGCTTAAAGGACCCAGGATTGAAGGAAGAAGGCAACACGTGCCTTGGCAGAGTGCTATGACACCAGTTTTTGGCTTACATGCTGCCGATCCATCATAGAATAAGTCATTATGCTAATAACGCTGTCTTGGCCTCTTGTTAACGTTACACTCCTTGAGATGATTAAAAACGTTAAGTACTAAGGCAGGAATAACATAGGTTGTAATTTGCTTTTTCCTGACAATATGCTCGGTAGTGGATATGTAGATATCACGTATGCCTCTTCTAATTCGGTGGATCTAGATCTATAGCTGACGTAATATGGGTGTGTTCACATCTGCCTACTTCTGCGGATAGAACTGAAGTACTCTGTGTGTATACTACGACCATAGTTTTGGCACATTGACTTTATGTATCTCGAGTCCAATGCAGTCTCCACAAAGCAAATGTTTAAATCTAATAACATTAAGCAGCACGTTCAAATAAACAAAAATATTATTCATTCCTTCATGTTGAAGAATGTAGCGACACACAAATAATGCAGAGAACAATCAAATCAGGAGAAGTTGAAATGTATCTTTAATTTATACATTCAAAGGAAAGTTAAAAGGAGGGGCCACTCCAAAACTTCTGAACTTAAAACGACGCCATGCGATTCTGTGTGGCCCAAGTTGGATAAAATAGCGAATGTAAGACGTCATTACCAAATGGATCATTAATATAGAATACTCGATAGAAGACAGCACCCGGAAAATATTTAATTATTGTAACCTACGGGCGCGTGCCAAGCTCTCCAATATCAGGCATAGTGAGATAATGTGAGAGGAATCTACTACGCACCTTCGGATTGATAACCCCTATTGCAATAGAAAACGGTTAACAATCCAAAATCAAATCAAAAAACTTTATTTATCAATTAATCCTGGTCATAGATTTGATATCTGGATCTATCCAATAGATTTTCAGTTTCAGGTTCTTAGTAGTATCATAAAATCCATATTGCCTGGTTCCAATGGCCACCATGCCTCGTAGACGCCAATAAAGTACGGATAACGTAGGCATGATAAAATACAGCGTATCTTTTTCGGGACATATAGAATTAATGCTCCTTTCTTTTTAATTTACTATTTTTCGTTTTTGTAAGTAAAACAATTGTAAAAAATGTATATCACAACCTACCAAGATGCAGGCAGAATGTATTTTACCAAATATTACAATGTCTATGTAAATTCCTTGCAAATAAACACAAATTAATTATTGAATTTAATGCTATGATGTATGTTCTGTATATTATTGTATATACAAACACAACATAGCGTAGCAACAGATAACAGAAAAGCGCTTCAAGCTTCCATCAACACCTTCAAAACATAAATATGCAAATTGTAAGTTTATCTACTCCACTACTTAACATTCAATCAACTAAGATCGCTCTCAACTTGTCCCATCAGCTAAACTTGTTTTCAATTCATCAAAGGACTACGGTCACAGTTCAGGAGAGTGCTCCAATATTTCATTCAGGGATTGTGAAGTTGCTCCAAATCGTCCGTTTCATGACTTTTTGTACTGTTCTCTACGTTTTATGTTACAAACGTGTTATGGCTGGGAGAAACTGAATTTGTTTTAAGGAATGTTTTGTTTACTTGTCTTAAAACATGGTTTTATTCTGGCGACGTTCAGTTTGTCGCTGCGATTTGTAAGCTGCGTGCACATACTGCGGGATAAGGCACCGTTTATATTTGTGGGAATTGTAAGGAAAAGTGAACGGCTGTACTATTTTTATGTGTTACACTTGTCTCCGTACGGATTTCGCAATAACAATGAGCTGTGTAAAAACCGAAACGCTTGAGGTTGTGGAAATATAATTGAGTTTTATTGTGAGTATAAAACTAACAGCATAGACTTTACCCAGGGAATTAAATTCATGATTTCTCAATTAAAAGTTAACCATACTGTAGCAAATCGTTTTATGTTATACTAGATTTTCCCGCGACTTTGCTTGCATAAATGTAGGTTACGTTAGGTTAGTAACAATCGGGCACGCCACGATCGTGGCGGTAAGTCCCGTGTTTGAGGAGTGGCTGGAGAGGCGGCATGGCGCCCTCACCTTCCGGCTGACACAGGTTCTGACTGGCCACGGATGTTTTGGCCGGTTCCTGTGTCGTATACGCCGGCAAGAGACGCCCGGTTGTCACCACTGCGGCGACTGCCGCGACGTTATTGAGGACACGGCGCTGCACACTTTGGCGGTTTGCCCCGCCTGGTCATCGCAGCGCCGTGATTTGATCGCGGCAGTCGGATCGGTTGCCCTCTCGCTCCCGGCCGTAGTTCAGTCTATGGTCCGGAGTGAGAGGTCGTGGAACGCCGTCGCCTCCTTTTGCGAGGAAGTGATTTCCATCAAGGAGGCGGCGGAGCGGGAGAGGGAGCGTTTAAACCCTCTCCCCAACCGCAGAACCGGGCGCCGGAGGGCGCGAGATGACCTCCAGCCACCCTGAGGTTTGACCTGGGGGTGGCGGGCTTTGTGGGCCTGCCCGCCATCCGTTCAGCACCAGGTCCGAGAGGCGGCGTGCGTGTTCCCACGCGCGCCTCTGTTTCGTGTCCGTCTCCCCCTTTAGGGGGAGACAGTAGGGCTTTTATTTTTAAGTAAGTACCTATCTTATTGGGTAGGTCTTATTGCGTAGGGGCCTGCCGTTTCATACGGCGGGCCGGAACCTCGGCGGGGTCGCGACCGTATGCGAAAGTGATTCGCGCGGCCCCGTCGATAGTGGTTTTGTCGAGGAACACCGTGGTAGGTTTAGTCGGTATTCCGGGAGGTACATTATCTTTTTAACATCTTATTTTACCCCGGCGAGTCCGACATAATCCCTCCGCCCGCCCCCGCGGAGGGATATGCGTCATTGCATTCCCCCACGTAAAAAAAAAAAAAAATAAAAAAAAAAAGGTTAGTAACAATACTTTTTTTCTGGATGAAAGGTACCTTTTGTCCTTTTCTGTTTCCCTAACAAATAGTATGTGTAAATTCATGATGATCATCGAGTAGTTAAGGCGTGAAAGCGTAACAAACAAACAAACTCACATTCGTATTTATATTATTAGTTAGGATCAGGATATACCTACATAGTCTTACTCTTTTTTACCGGATACATAGACTTGAACCTATAAAACCGTTTTTGTTGTACCATTTCAATGATTGGTACGTATTATGTTATACGTTATTTCCACATGCCCAAATTATCTTATATATAAAATTCTCGTGTCACAATATTCGTTCCCGTATTCCTCCGAAACGGCTTGACCGATTCTCATGAAATTTTGTGAGCATATTGAGTAGGTCTGAGAATCGGCCAACATCTATTTTTCATACCCCTTAGTGATAAGGGTTGTCCAACCCTAATATTATTTATAAATCTTTTGGTCAGAAATGTTTTTTGTGGCAAAACAACGTTTGCCGGGACAGCTAGTCTTAGTATATATTACTAAATTCTTACACTATACATTTTAATTAAAGTTTGACCACAATCACACCTGTCCAGCAAAAATACTTATTACATTATTTTCGATGTATATTTTAAAGCCATGATTTAAAACGCTTTTGGGGAGTGATAGCTCAGTGGGGAGACCAACAGACTGCAATGCAGAGAGTCTCGGGTTCGAACCCACGTCGCGCACCTCTGACTTTCGGAAGTTATGACTTTTCAAAATTATGTGCGTATTGATTGACAATTATCGCCTGCTCCGTGCCTCGGAGACCACGTTAAGCCGTCGGTCCCGGCTGCCATGAACATCTATGGCAGTCGTGACTGGGAAGTCAGTGCCCTATAATATACTGACACTGGTCTAGCCTTAGGGTATCGTTAGCCTTCGGGTTGCGGAGGTCAGGTGGCAGCCACTCCGTGTAAGAACTGATATCCAGTCAAATCCAATTAGATCAGAAAAGCCGACCCCAAGTGACTTGGGAATAATAAAGGCTACGGAGAAGATTTAAAACGCTTTTGTGTCATGTTGTTTATCATACTTGATCAAATATATAAATAGCATATAAATATGTACATACAATGAATACCTCTCTGACTGTTATAGTATAAGCCCTGTATTAAACTACCTTACTATTGGGCATTGGCCTCTTCTCAGTGTGAGAAGGGTGTAGTCGTTGCTTACCTCTCTACCTGACCCTTTGCGAAATAGACATCAGTGGCAAAGTTAAATTATATTTCAGGCCATTAGCTCTCAGAAAAAGGCACATTTTATTTTAGAAACCGCACGACACAATACAAAACGACCCAAACAAATTTAATGAATAGATGTTTTCTACGGACATAACTTTTCTACAAAGTTTTCAGGTAGCCTGGTAACCTTTGATGGAGCTCGCTCACCATGAATATTCTTCTATAGAGCCTTTAAAGTGACGTGTTAATTAAAGCCACGTTGAAACTCATTGAATTAAAAAATAGTGAGCAGTCTAAGAATTCCCCTGCGGCGCTGCGTTTAATCAAGGGGAAGCCTTCAAGATATATGCATGGATTTGAATTAGTTTATTGCTGAAAATATAAGTAATAAAATATACACGTATTAAAAAAAATAGTTTATGTCCTTTGTGTTTTTTGGAATATATTATTTCATATAAATGGGTATACAGCTAAAAATAATGGCCATATTTTTCCTGATGGATTTTGTTTCAACTTTCCTATATTTTACTTCCATGCAAGTGCAATTATATCAGAATAATAATTTACGATGTGAATTTTATTTGTACGTTTTTTTTTGATTTGATGAGATTTATTATATATTGAGTTTCCGTATGAAACTTATGTAGGTATACAATACCGACTTTTTTTTTTATCACCTTAAACTTTTATGAACCAATTCAGTCGCAGTGGTACTCCAGCGGTCAGACACGGTAGAATATTAATTATATCTGACATCCGAACAATTGATAGGTTAATGAACCCAACCTATGCATTGCTTTTCTATTTATTATCAATTTTAACATTCTATTTTTATGAACATTAATAAGTCCGTGAAAGATTAAACAGAACATGTTATCACTACGTAGATATCTGTATATCCATATAGGTTCAGACAAAAACTTGGGAATAACTTGCAGCAAAAGAGCGATGATTTTCCGTAACCATGTATTTTTATGATTATTTTATTCGCCCGCGTTGTGTTGTAGTGCCCCCATTATTGTTCGATTAATTGGTTATGAACTATTTCGTCGCTACTCTAATGAATTAAGTATAGGAACTGCTGAAAATATATCGTTTATTAACCAAAGCATCATAAATCACTCTATCAAATGTAAGAAAGCTTTTATAAACATTCAAATAACAGACACAAAGAATATCTACACTCGGAACAACTATCTGTGGATAGCACCATTATTTGTCCCGCATGGGGATCGAACCCACAACAATCACCACAGTGGCAAGGCGACCACTTACAGGACTAGGCCGTCCGCGCAATCAAACAAAAAAAAACTTCTCTCTATTGCCTAAGTCAAGAAACAAATGCGACAGCTCAGCACCCAAAGGACGAAGGAATCACTCCATATATATCTGGGCCCAGTTGTTATCATAATCAAAGTAGCCTTATTGGAAAGAGAATATAATAACAAGTCGTCACCAAAAATTTTGTGATATTTCGCTTCCCAGAAATTAAGTTATATAAAATAAAGTAAAAGTGAGGTTATATGACATTAATCGTTTGCAAAATGTTATATATGTTTATACGGAGGTACTTTATCGAAGGTTTATCTATTTATTTACCAGTGGCGGTCTATGGGAGAGGCCCATGTTCAGCAGTGGACGTCTGTGGCTGATAGATAGATAGAAGTAGGTACCTCAGAAAACAAACATCAATATTGCTTTGATTTTTATGTACTTACCTATAAATAAAACGTCCTTGTTTGTAACATGCAGATGCGGACCACTAAAAGACAAAGCAAAGATCCACTAGATTACTTAGATTGCGGCATTACCCTCTATAATAAGTATGCAACTGCACGCATTTTTTCACTTGCTATACCTACATACTTGCTATACCTATACCTATGCATGCCATTGACGTATAACTGATAAAATCGCTTCATCCTCCAAAACTCTTCTGCCAATAGAGTTATTGCGACCTATCGCAATGGTATAGTTCACACAGCGATCCATGTCGTCAATATCCAATTCAGAAGCGGAATCAGTTGTCTAATATGAAGTGTCAGGTAATTCTAAGTCACAAGATCCGTCGAACAGTCCTTTAGCAAGCCAAAGTCGTGGGGTAAAGCAAACAACATAACAAAACAAGAAAAATACGTGCGCACTCCTAAGGAACAAACCACAGAGTACATTTGGGACAAACCGAACGAGTGTTGAACTTGATTTTGACATTAGCCGTTAAACTTGTCAGTCGGTGACCACAGGTAAATAATAACCAAAACACTATTTTCAATCGGTTGAGTTTTCATTATCATCATTCGATTATAGAACACACTTTGAGATTATACCGATTTAATAATACTCGATAGTATATAATTAGAGATGCATATTAATCGATTATTGGTTAACTTAATTTAATATAAGTTTCTCGCTTTCTATGAAGAAATAATCAAACGTATTTTGGTGGTAAGTACCTAAAAATATAACGAATTTTTTGGTATCAATTACAATGTGATAACTGGTGGGCCCAGGGGTTCTCACTCTCCTTTACGTCACTGTACCAATAAGGTAAACAATCAAATTATTGCATAAATGTCACCCAGCTCAACTATGAAACAGCATGGCTTCAGTTTTTATTACATTTTATCTCATTCCTGCTAGAAAAGTAAACAAAAAAACTAGCTTAAGACAAAGTTTAAAAATATCTCTGTGGGAAACAGTTCGCTTCGATTTATTGAATCCGGAGTTGGTTAAATTTTAAGAAAGATTCCACTTTATTACTGCTGCTTTTGATTCGGAACTATTTTTTGTGTATCGGTCAAGAATTGTAAGCGAAACAATCCATGATGAGTTTATTACTTCAATTAATTGTTGGTTTGTTATTAGTTAAAGATCTTTTTCTTATATTGTTATATTAATATATATAATACAGATGGAGGCTGCCTCGGTGGCTTAGCGGTAGTAATGTTAAGTATAGGTATCGAGTTCAAGTTAGAGTCGGGCAAATTTATAGTAGTTTGACCGGATGACCTACACGAATGTCAGCGACGGAATATAAAATGTATTAATTGCGGATGGGATTTCACGCGGAGAACACCGCGAAGCACTGAACGCGCTTTATAGGCTTAATACATTTTACTGTCCGTCGCGGACATCGACGTAAGTCAACTGCGTCGCACTGAATAGCGCCTAAAAGTTGGTCCTAAAACAGCTCTAGGTACCCTTTCGAAGATATAGTCGTAAGATTAATTAGGTATGTTGACTGCACAGCTGCTTAGTGGTTTGTATGGTCGCTTCGTCACCGCCATTGCGCCGAGTGTTGTGGGTTAGAAAACCCACATGGGACAAACTTTTGTGTGATCAGTTATCACAACTAGTTGTTCATTCTGTTTGTTGTTTGAATGTTTTTAAATATTTTTAAAGCGACACAGGAAATATTCCTAAGGCGAGAGTTGTCTTCTAAAACTCAAAAACTGAAAATGTATTAATGTAGTAATATGTTTTCGCTTTCATTTCCTACACTTCAATATGTAGAATAACAACACTACATGAGAATTCTCATATTGTAGCCAACACAGACATGAGTCAATTCATTACACGAACTGCAGAAGACATTTCCATTGGAGCTGAAAGTTCACATTTCTGCAGCCACACACCGAAAATATGTTTACGTTCAACGCTTTTGGGTCGGTAAACAATTTGCCCATTGAATATGACAAGCAACTAGCGATAAAATATAACATTCTTTCGCGAGACTAACTTCTTTTCTAGTGTAAATTTGTATTTTCCGTTCTTCATAAGCATGAAGAATTTAAATCATAAATGTGGTTTACCGTACTTAGATGACACTAGAAAGTGTCCACACTAAGAATAGTGAGCTCACACATTAGATGATAGTGCACGATATTCAATGTAAGTGAGCGTGGTAATGCTATAAGTATTTATAATTCAGATGCCATGCTAGCATTGTGCATAACAGCCTGGCGTCCTAAAAGGTGGCCATATTCAATAGTAGGAGTACATCTATAATATGTGTTAATCTTTGATAAGCATGCAATCGTCTTGCTTGGTGTGAGAGAGCTAGGTCCATGTTTTGCCAATCTATTTTGTGACCTTAAAGACTAGGGTCTGGAATGCCATTATTATCTTTACTATTACTACTTCCGTATGTTACTGATGTTACTGTTTAATCTTATGCCTTTGGTATCATCAAACCTTTGCCAACAATTAAGTGGATTTTAGGTTAGTTAGCCATTATATAAAAAAGGAACTGTCCGCGAAACCATTCTTTTTATAAACGACTAAGGTAGCAAACAAGCATACGACCCTGACCTGATGGTAAGTGGTCACCGTAGCCTATGGACGCCTACAACACCAGAGTCATCACTTGCGCGTTGCCGACCTATTAGGAAAGAAAGTGGGAAGGAGAAGGAGCGCGAAGGGGGAAAGAGGATGATTGGGTCTCCGGCACTCTCACTCACCGAACGAAACACAACAGTAGGAATACTGCTATTTCACGTCGATATTCTGTGAGAGGGTTGCTTTCCCCGGTCGAGCCGGCGCATTCATGCTGAAATCAGCGAGGCTCTACGTTTAAAAGAATAATATAACGGGTGATTATATTTATTTTTCCTTTGGGAGAATGTTCATGTAGCCTCTATATCTTATAGACTGTAGTTAAGCTACAATATAAGAAAATTCTGATAAGTTACGTAATAGGAAGATTCATAGAGAGATATAGAGTCTGATTTATCTGTCAGGAGAATTCTTAGTAGTAATACGAAGTCTATCTCTGTGTTCGGAACCCAAAACTGTAGATGGCAAAATTTGAAATACTTGATATAGACGTAGGACTATCTATTACTATGTATGTGTATCTAGAGTTTTATCTCAACGCTACAAAAGTATTTTTTTTAAATTTAATTTATTTTAATATTACAAAATATTATAAACATTAGGCTTTATGTTATGTATTTTATTAATTTTTGTCACAATTTTTTTCATTATTATTGAATGTTGCTATTATTTGTTAGTTCATAATTGTCTGGATTTCTGATGTTAGCTTTGTATTTATATAAATATAATATTTAATGAATTTGAATTGTTAATTAATTTTCTTTTTTTTTAATTCAATATCTTTATTTCATACCATTATTTTTTTTCTTTTTTCCTGACATTGATTTCTTGTAATTTTGATTAGTTATATATGCTCGCATGCAATGGAGTTCGAAATAATTATTGTACGAACATGTGGATAACGTTGTGAGTTACATACTTACCACCATCTTTTCTGTATATTATTTAATTAAGAACTGTATGTATCTGTTTGTTTTCCCAAAATAAATAAATAAATATTTATGATATAATCTAGTATTTTAATCCCCTACATGCTACGATAATCCCTTATTATCAGATAGGTTACCATATCTGCTAACTTTATATCGTTAAAAACAGTTACAGATTCTGATGGGTCTATTAGTAAATCCACAAGTAATTCATATAATAATTTAAAAATTAATTTGTTTCAGTTAGCTTTTCTGTGATTAATTCTAAGTTAAAATAACGGCCAATGCCGATGTTTTAATATTTTGTTACTTTATAAGCTGTGATAGAAAAGTGGGCAACCGTTGGAATGCCACGCTGATGTCTCAAGTTCGAAGTTATGTGAGTATTAAATAATTACGTAAATTATTATCGCTTGCTTAGCGGTGAAGGGAAACATCGTAAGGAAACCCATGCAGATTACACATGCATTTAAGTTCTTCATAATGTTTTCGAAGATATGTGAAGTCTGCCAACTCGCATTAGAGAGACACCAGAGTGGTGAATTATGGCGTAACTCTCCTTACACTGAGAAAAAGCCCGTTCCCAAAAGTTGAACATTTTATATACAGGACTTACATATGTTATAAGTCTATTACAATAATTAACCCCCGACGCAAAAACGACGGGGTGTTATAAGTTTGACGTGTGTGTGTGTGTGTGTGTTTGTGTGTTTGTGTGTGTGTGTGTGTGTGCGTGCGTGCGTACGTACGTCCGTGCGTGCGTGTGTGTGTGTGTGTGTGTGTGAGTGCGTGCGTGCGTGCGTGCGTGCGTGCGTGCGTGCGAGCGAGCGTGCGTGCGTGCGTGTGTGTGTGCGTGTGTGTGTGTGTGTGTGTCTGTGGCATCGTAGCTCCCAAACGGATGAACCGATTTCAATTTAGTTTTTTTTGTTTGAAAGGTGAATTAGCCGAGTGTTCTTAGTTATATTTGATGAAAATAGGTCCAAGATGGCCGCCGCCTCAAAATGGCGGATTACATATTTTTTCACAACTCGCTCAATATGAGTATTAAATGAAAGGACTTGACTAGTAGAATACTATACTTACACTATGATAAATTTCAAATCCAAGATGGCCGCCACCACAAAATGGCGAGTTACATTTTTTTTCACATCTACCTCAATATAGGTATCAAATGAATTATGTGTCGGAGTTTTTAAATTTTAAATTTATAGTTATTTCTAATATTAAGTAATATTCTGGTTTATCTAAGCGTAACGCATGTTTTTATTTCTTCCCTTGATAACCGCTTTCATTCTAACATCACTACATATTATACAACAAAGTCCCCGCTGCATCTGTATGTCTATTCGCGATAAACTCAGAAACGACTGAACAGATTTTTATGCGGTTTTCACCAATAGACAGAGTGATTCATGAGGTTAAGTGTATAATTTGTTAAGGTTTTGTACTACACTAAAGCTATATTGTCACGGAGTAACACAGGCTACATTGTATTTCAAAAGAAAACATAACATAGTTTAACCTAACCTGCCTTTTCGCGAGCAAAGCCGCGGGTAAAAGCTAGTTTATTATAAATTTTAGTTTGTTTTTATACTCATGTATTAGTTTAATTACAGAACTTGTTAGTATGCAAGTAAACAATGTTTAACTAAGCTTGTAATTAAATTGCGTCAGCTGCTAGCTTATCAATCATGACGATAAAGAAACAAAGTGTGGTATGGTTAGCGATCGATTGTTCATATACATATTTTAGCAAACATATTTTAGTCTTCTTCTTCCTAGCCTTTATTATTTGGGGTCGGCTTTTCGAGTCTAACCGAATTTGACTGGATATCAGTTTTTATACTTAGCGGCTGTCACCTGAACTCCGTAACCCGAAGACTAACGATACCCTATAACGATAAGGCTAGACCAGCGTCAGGATATTATAGGGCACTGACTTCCTAATAACAACTGCCATAGATGACCATGGCAGCCAGGACCGATGGCTTAACATGCTCTCCGAGGAACGGAGCAGGCGATAATTGTCAATCAATACGCTCATAATTTCGAAAAGTCATATAACTTCCGAAAGTCAGAGGTGCGCGGCGTGGGTTCGAACCCGAGATCCTCTGCATTGCAGTCTGTTGGTCTCCCCAATGAGCTATCGCTGCTAACATTTTAGTGTTTTAGTGGCTTTTCTAAATAATTATACTCTTTTAGATATACATAATTGTATAGTCTCACGCCGGTATCTCCAAAATCGTAGGTAGAAGTGTATTAAGCCCACATTTCGTTAGTTAGGATTTTGGATTCCACATAATAGGTGCCGATTGTCATCTAGTAGGTATAGTTAGAGATTTCGTACTGCTCATGAGAAATTCTTAACAAAATATCTCAATAAGTTTACCTTAGGTACTCTGAAATCAAACTCGAGACCCCATGCACAACAATCGCGTTCATTGCTGTTGTTCTACCAAGAAAAATAAATCGATGTGATATTTTTTTGCAAATACAAGTTCAATGAACCTCATAAGCTTATTGGTCTACGAAAAGACGCGATTAAAATTATTAGACAATTAGCTTTAATATATTCGTGGAATAAGCCATTCAAAGGAAAAATAATTTAATTCTTTCTATAAAGTATTTGTAATGTGGTTAAACAAAATCCGAGCCATTCAACATCAGTAATAGATTACACAATTAAAACGAATTACAAGAATGGAAAATAGCCCTGTATAATACGGCCATTGGCATTATAATTAATATTAAATTAAAACTCCAGCCTTCAATTTTGGCTTTAAAATGGTGGATATAATAGCAGAGTTGATTTAATTATAAGCGTTCATTCTTCAACAATTGTATTAAGTTACTTCAGTCACAATTTCAATTTGTTCTAGACTTCATAGCTGTAGGCTCTCGAATAGTTCCATCTGATTCGATTTGAGGGAGCTGCGAAATTAATTGCTAGATTTAGAATTGACTGCGCCTGGGTAAGAAAATACGACAATTTTTTTAAAGATTTATTAACCTGCATAATAATAACCTATGTATGGAACATTTTAACATTATTTTCACCGTGGCAGAGCCACACTTCGGCACGAATGGGCCGGTTCGACCAGAATGACGGCCTCACAGAAACCCGGCGTGAAATAGCGCTTGTGTTGTGTTTCGTCGAGTGAGTGAGGGTACCGGAGGCCCAACATTGCCCTCTCCCGGGAGGGAGGCAAATTTTAAAGGCTGGCAACGCACTTGTGACTCCTCTGGTGCTGCGGGTGTCCATGGGCGGCGGTAATCGCTTACCATCAGGCGATCCGTCTGCTCGTTTAACTCCTATACCATATAAAAAAGAATTATATAAATAAAAACATTGAGTAACCAGTGCTTTATACTCTTTTTTAAAGAGCATTCCCACACTGAGTAAATATCCTGTATAGCAAAGGACTTTACAAACATTATTGTTCTTGTTTTATTTCTGAGACACTCAACAACAACTCCTGCACTCAGGCGCGTGCGCTTCATACAAGCAAATAAGCACTGCATACTCTAGTCCGCTGGCTTATGTAAATCTATATAATCGAAATCTATTTATTAAACACTACAATATAATATACAGATATAAATACACACAAAAACATTTATAAATGAAATGTATTGCCCTCGCAGAGGTTTCGGGTAGGGCGTGCATACCCTACCAGAAATCTTTGTGCACGCCCCTGCCTGCACTAGAATTAATCGTGGGAGACTTTACAAACACTTAAACGACGGACACAAAGAACATAAATATTTGGAATAACTATTTGTGGTATCTCACAAAGGGGCTTGCCAGTATTAGACCCAAAGGTGCTCAAGAAATTGGCTATACTAAAAAATATATTAATATTTATCCTAGTACTTCGTAGTATTTATTAGTCTGTATAAGACAGTACTATTATCTAAAAATATTAAACAAGAAAACGACTAAACTATGTAATGGAACATGCAAGCAAATACATTAACGTACAAATGTTGCAAAATTGGACTTTGACCTCGACATAATGAATGGAACAGCTGATTTTTTCTCGCGATCACGGGAATGTCGCAGAACAAAAGTTGTTCATAATAAGAAGTATAATCACCCCCTGAGAAGTTTTCACTATACTAAGAATAACCTTGTATAGGTTATATCGACGACTTTTGCCTATAAGCTATTAAACTGCAATGTATTCTGTTTTATTTCATTACTAATTGATTGTATCTACTCATAAATAAATTAAAATAATGTATAAAATGATAAAGTACATATTTAATGTACATTTTATTGATGAGATATAAGAAGATTTTATAACTTTAAAATGCCAAGTTTTTTGTAAATCACTTCTTTTGTTAATTAATTATTGGCATTGCTTACTATCATTATCATTAGCGTTTATAGGTGTGCACTGTGGGCCCGAAGTGCTATGACGTCTTGGCATGCCCCTTTATGTTCCGTGTCTTGAAGCTATAACACTCTTCGCAATGGCAAGGACGAGACGACCAATTTAATCACTATGCCATCCGTCCACCCAAAAAGTTTATAAGTAATAATGTTGTTTTTGATATTATGGCTCAAATGGCACTTTAAGTACCAATTTGCCACGTATTACAAATTCGAGACTCGTTTAGCACTTAATATGTGTAACAGATAATCGACAAGAATCATTTTTGTATCCTAAGTTACAACGAATAATGAGTGACATATAAATCCCTAGACTACGAAGTTGTATTTATTGAAATTAAACTACTATATATATTCGCGAGGCTATTGAAATCAAAAACATCCTTATTTCAATAGAGAAGATGGTTGGAATGTACCACCAGCTTGGGATCTAGTAATTCAAATAGTTAAACCCAAGAAGAAGCAAACCACAGCTAGACTTCATGATACTTTGAGCTCATTCCGCGTAAATAGAAACACCGATGTATAAATTATGTTCGGGTACTTTGAAACAACTACACTGGAACATTGAGACAACTACCATCGAGACCGTGGCTGCTGAAAAGCAATCAAAACTTCAGTGAAAGTGTAAACATAAATATAAATAGTTTTAATAGTTATAATAATTTAATTAGCTATTTTATTGTTGTTTTGTTGTAACAGTTTCTAAATTATGTAATAAAGTGTTAAATAAACAACCCGATAAAATCCGTATATAGTAGTTTAATTACAATGAATAACATTCGCGTAAACAGAAGTCAATTTTAAGCTATATTTAGTTAGAACGAGTAAAAAAAAAATGTAGCCGTGATTAAATTTTGTCTACTTTGGTGCCGTAGGGGCAGTGTATGCGAATGATGTATATGAGGTCTCAGGTTCGTTGCCTGTGTCGGAGAAACAGTAATTGGGATTTTCTATCAAAGAATTTTCAGTAACAGAACGATGTCAGGAACTGTACCAGGTAGACTTGCATCCTATTATGTGGATCTTAAAACTGTTACTAGTGAAATATGCATTAAGCCTCTGCCTACCATGAAGGGGAAATAGGCATAAGGTTATATAGTACAAAGTTTTTTTTTTGTTTTTTTTATGTTAGATAAGTTGAGTAACAGAACTTTTTTCTGGCTGAAAGGTTCCTTTTGTCCTTTTATGTTCCACTGACAACGTGTGCCTATACGAAATTTTTTGATGATCGGTCGAGTAGTTAAGACTTGAAAGAGTAACAAACAAATAAACAACAAGTTCATATTCCAATATTATTAGTTTCCTAACTAATATTATAAATTTCGTTATTGTTGATATAATGTTTAAAATAACAAAGTTTGTGCTTTGTTATGCGACTTTGTACTCATGTTGCAAAGTCTGCAGTAATATGATTATCCTCAAGTAACTTATTTGCCAATAAAATACAAAACACACAGCATATTTTATCCGACGAGACATATATATCAAGCTTTGTAATAGAATTGATTTCTTAGAAAACATTCAACAAAGTTTGTAACTCGCTAAGAAGTTGGGCTAACGAAATTTCGACTCAGATAACTTCAATATTGGACAAACAAACGGAAAAACTGACATAAAATATGGAAAACGAAACATACAAGAAGTTTTACACAATGTACTGGTTGTAAAAGGCAGTAAAAATTTCGTATAACAAGTTAAGCTGTAAAGTTTGTTGTCAAATATTTGAAGGTTTGCTATTGTCAATGCGGTAAATTTATTGTATGGTGCGTGATAAATATTTAATTACCGCTCTCTATCGGCGCTAATAGCCAGTTGCACTCACTGTTCGGTTAACGATTAGCGAGGTTAAACAACGTTGGGTGCGGTCAGTTTATAGATGAGTGACTGCTTAGTGGTAATTCATCTGAGCGTCTCTGTGTTTCGGAGGGCACATAAAAAGTCGGTCCCGGTTGTTGCCAAATTGACAGCAGTCGTTAAGCCATGTCAGAGACCTACGGGCGGCTTGAACAACTCTTGACAAAAGGTTGGCGACTAACCACACGAAAGAAGAAGACCGCTCTCTATCTTCGAAGGCGAAGGAAATATTGTGACGAAATTGCCTAGCTTACAGTTCTCTATAATGTTCTCAAAGACATGTGAAGTCTGCCAACCTTTCTTATATGAGACGAAGCTGTGACCAGCAGTGGACTAGTTCATATATCATGCTGGTATTATAACGCAAAAAAATTTTATGTGTGTGTCAAATACAGTATAACTATACTCGATGGCGTAGTAGTTAGTGTAACCGACTGCCACGCCTGAGGTCGCGGGTTCGATTCCCGCACAAGTCAAACATTTGTGTACATGAACATGTATGTTTGTCTTGGTCTGGGTGTTTTTATGTATAATATGTATGTATTTACAAAAAAAAGTATATATGTATGTTTATCCATTGTCCATAGTATAAGCTCTGTTTAATTTGGGCTAGATGGTGTTGTGTGTATGTGATAGAATTGAATATTATTATTATTATTATCTAAAAGAAATATATTTAAGTATAATTAATATATCTTGCATATGCAGCATAGTGAATACGACTGCTGGGCATAAAATCCCAGACTCGATGTGAAAAGTTATGCAATCTTGTACTGTGGTAGACAATAATAGGCTCGCTTTTTTATTTTGTATGTCCTAACACTACAGCTGGCAGAATGTGGGTATAATACTTCTCTGCTTATCTCTTACAAGGATATAGGTGTGAGACTAAGCATGTATATTTAAAGTATATCATGCTTGTAAGATTAAAATAACAGAGTCGATGAAGACATTCTTTTCAAACATGTTTATATTTTTCTTGTCGGTATGAGAATTCGCGTATTAAATTGTGTGCGTATGTATAGTTAAAGGGAGAAGTAAATAAACAGCATGTTGGAATTATTTTCTTGTAAAATATCTATATTGTTGCTTTAAGAAATTCTAATCTAAATCTATAGGATCAGGACGCATATTTGATGTGTACATTTTGCCTTGTAACTAATAATAGTCGTCACCCAGTGGTCGAAATGAGACCGTAATATAATTATTATTTATTTTTATAATTGTTAGCTTTCTGCACTCTTTTATATATAAATTACTAGCTGTTATCCGCGACATCGCCCGCGTAGAATTTAACAAAAATAAAAGTAATAAGTTACTCCTTACATTAGCTTTCTACCAGTGAAAGTCCCGTCTTATTAGCCGGAACAAACAGACAGACAGGCAAATATTTAAAATTGATTTATGATATATGTACCGTATAAATGTATTTTTAAATACATTTAGTAAAAAGCTGTTTATGTTGTGTATGAGGAATGTTATGAAAGTGAATGAAGCCAGAGAAGTGTGTCAGGATCGTAGCAAATGGAAATCCGTAGTCTCTGCCTACCCCTCTGGGAAACAGGCGTGAATTTATGTATGTATGTATGTATGTAAAAAGCTGTTATTTTGACACTTTAATTCTATTTATTTGTATAGATGCGAAATCTTACACACTGTGTGCGTAATATGTTGAAAAAGGTAAAGAACGAATAATTATAATATAGATTATTTACGTACTGTTAATACTCGTATTACTAAACATCAACATAATTTACCGTAAGTAAAGTACGCGAAAATCATAACAATATTGTCTTTATACAATTAAACGCTTCTGAATTATGACTAATTAACAAATCTTTATAAAGCACTCAAGTTGTATCTCAGAATACCGGTGTAAACAGACTAAATACTGCGTTTAAGAACATACCGAGATATAAAATAGTACAAACGAATTTAACAAGATAAAATTGTACAAAAGTTGTGAAGATAACGAGGGTTCCAGGAAATTTTACCAGTTCGCTTATCTACGTTGATAGATAAGTGCGGGTACCCGCGCCCTATTTTTAGTAATGCCCGGTCCTACTTGGGGCTGTGGGGAAAGTGCTCGGGATAGTGATTAGTTTAGGAAAAGTGGCTTCAGTAAAATACGATGTAAGTGTAAAAATATAAATAATAGTTATGTATTGAAATTAATCTACTTTATACGGTTTTTATCGTGTTATTTATTTAGGAAACACTACTTTTATATAATTTTGACACTTAAACTACTATTACTGCTATTATTGTTTTTGCTATTTAATTAATTATTATACAAAACGAGAATTATAAAAACAATATTACTCGTTATGTTTTATATGGGTCTTTGTTCCGTTTTTAGCACGATGGCGTAATTGTTTAAGTGGTATCCTCATTACTACCATTGCGCCGAGAGTTGTGGGTTCAAATCCCACACGGGAAAAGACTTTGTGTGATCCACAAATGGTTGTTCCGAGTCTGGATGTTCTTTGTGTCCGTTGTTTGAATGATTATAAAATACCCCGCGGTACATGAATTATTCCTAATGCGGCAGTTGTTTAAAAAATAAAACACAAGGAATGCTTTTGTTTGAGTTATTTGAATTGATTGATAGTCTCGCAGCTTGGTCTGTATGACTTCTACGGGAACACATACCAGGTTAAAACTATCATGTCTTTTAATTCTAGACATGGTCTATATGTGTGTCAGATTTTACGCTAATGCGTTCAACAATTTGCATGTAATTAAATAATGAATATCATTGCAAACTTCTGTATAATGTTCGCGTTGTAGAGTTTCTTAAATCTTTATTCAATATATCTTTGCAAGCTTCCGTATAATGTTAGCGTTGTAAAGTTTGTTAAACAGTATATCACAAAATATCTACACAAGTTGCATTAGATTTTCTCAATTAATATTCAAACTATTGTTTTAAAGTTGTAGTTATTCTATTAAATCACTGAATACTGGTTTACAAAAAAATATTAATAGAAACATAATTGACAAAAATGTTTTATTCATTTATTTATTCGAGTAAAAAATGTTGTACGAACATAAAATAGAGTAATTTCTGTGAATATTCACAGAAATTACTCTTTTACTCTGCATATGCATTGCAAACAAAAAGTAGATAAACAAATACATACATACATATGTATGTATATATTTGTTTATCTGCTATGTAGCCATAACACACATTCACGCCTGTTTTCCAGAGAGGTAGGCAGGGACTACGATCCTGACACACTTCATTCACTTTCATCACATTTCAAACAAATCTGTTTCATAGAAACGGCGTGGAGAACAACACGATCGAAAAAATACTCCCATAAAACTTTATCGAAGTCGAAAACACATAATCACATCCACTGCATAAAATCAGAAAATATTCCGCAAAAATAAAGTGAGAATCTTTCAAAGCGATCGCTTGTGGAACATAAGCTGATATTTACCTAACGTTTCGCTGAACAGCGCTTAAGCCAGTAACCACTCGAGTAACTGTGCTCGTCTGAACCCGCCGTTATCTTCTCGATTCGTAGTTTATTAAATGTAAATTAAGCGTTCATTGCGGTTTGCTTAATCTTTTACTCATTACTGTTACTACAGAGGTAATTGCAGGAAAATATTAAAGGAAACTTTTATGTTGTAATTTTATTATGAGACTATATAAGTTTTGGCCATCGCTTATATAAAATATATACGTACATACATAGTCTCTTGCTTATGTCCTTGAAGGATCTTGCTTATGTCCTTGAAGGGGTAGGTATTATTACATCCACATTTCGCCAGTTATAGATTTTGCACCTAAGTTATAGAGGAGCTATAGCCGTTTATCGGGCACAGTTTCAGACTCTGAACTGTCTCTGAGAATTTTTTAACCGAAATCTCCAATTGTCTGTAGCCGACTCGAGAACCGAACTCGAGACCAGCCGTACTGTAGGTACTGTACAGCAGTCTCATAGATTTTTAGTAGTGCTCAGCATTGACGCGTGTGCTACTATTAGTATAGACATATATAGTATAGACTATCCCATTATTTAAAAGATAACTAACTTCCATGAAAAAGTTCTTCTTCAAAAACTATATCAAAAAGAAACTTTGGCGTAGCATTAATGCCAACGCAAAATATACCTTATGCAAACGACTTAAGAGTGTTCGCCATGAATTATAGGTACTATTCCAACGTGAAAACCATTAGAGTTTTATAGATTTTTAGATCCATCGATTGGAAAGTTTGTGGAAGACAGTTGAAACGACTTTGGCAAGTCGTAACTTTGAAGTTTCGTGTGGAAATAAACATATATAACATCACACCTGGATCTCTACGATGGGTTGCATAGAGATTGAAGTACTATATGTACCCCTGTATTTATGTTATGTAGACTGCCTTGGTGCAGTGTTAGTTAATGCAACAGCAGCGTATGAGGTCTCTGGTCGGACAAAGTGGTTTAAGTTTTCTAACAAGAAATTTTCTGAAGGAGCGGTAGACAAAAGAAATTTAGGCATAATGCTTGTAATATGCCTAAATTTCTGAGACGTGGCCAGTGCTTGAGCGTCAAATGCAGGAACTGCGTGCCACGGAAATGAATATGTTGCGCTGGATGTGTGGAGTAACGCAGAGGGACCGTATAAGAAACGCCTGGCAGTCTTCGTGTCATAGCAGATAAGCTGCAAAAGAGTGGCCTACGCTGGTATGGCTACAATTTACGAAAACCGGCATGTTACGTGGGGAAGTAATGTCTTGCTATGCCACCTCCGCTTGGCCCGAGTAAACGGGGCAGACCTAAGAAATGCTGGCTTGACGTCTTAAGAGATGACATGCGTGCCAACAACCTCACACCACAGGATGCTGAAGATCGTGCGAAATGGAGAAGACTTAGCGCGAATTTAAATAAAATGTCTTTAACTATTGCTATCGCAATGGGCCCGAACAAAATATCGATGTATGAAAGAGATAACTGAATAACCTGTCTTAGCTATAAACTAAGTCTGCGTCAAAAATTATCATCACGTAGTTCCTTCTTTCTCCTCCATAACAAAACCGATTTTAATATATTTCTTAGCAATATGGCCAGGATTTTGCTATGTCTCTATGTTATTACTTACTTAATTAATTGCATTGTTTCATGGTTTTCCTTTTAGTCTATATTATAAGCCTAACTAAATATTATAAATGTAAATATGAGTTTCTTTGTTTGTTACTCTTTCACGCCTTAGCTACTCAACCGATCATCATAAAATTTTGTATACACAGTGTCAGGAATACAGAAAAGGACATGGTGCTTTTTTCTGGATAAAACGTTCCCCGTTACAAACCTAACCTAACCTACAGTTACACGAATGAAGCTAAGGGTAAAATATAGTTAAACAATAAAATACCTAAAGTATAAAAACATGGCCGTGATAGATATAGTGACTATCTTATATTTTTGTTGCTTTAATGTCGTTATTTAGAGAGAAAACAGAGAAAAGCGTTTGTATGGATTAAAAGCTACTAGTATTTCCTCTTAAAACTGAATACTGTTTTTCCCGACTCAAAATATAAGCATCCTAGTACCACGGGACCACCGAGGTGGATATAGCAGTTTGTGAAAGTGGCCTTTAATATTAAACTAGCTATAGCCTATTGGAAAAAAATTTGAATATTCGAACATTGCGTGATACCGCGTCTTCATTATGATTCGAATGTTAATTCCGCGGAACTAACGGGAAATAAACGTCTCAGTAGTACCGTCACGGAACTGCACCACGTAACTATTGGGATTAAACCAACCTAATATTCGAAACTGGTTTGGATATATAAGACGTAGTCGATACGAACCTTTCGAATGGCCTCGGATGATAGTGATGACTATGATTTTTTAAATCATAGTATTTAACCTTCATGATCAACGTACCACCGCACCACATTCCTATATGCAGCTTGATTTAGTACTACTACAGAGAATAGCTGCATATATTTAGCAATTTATCATTTTTGTCCGGGTTACGCCCATAGTTTTGAAGCGGAGCTGAGACAACATGTGGATTTCAGATAATCAGAACATTCTATCCCTGCGTCCACTCCTTACATATCCGTTTCAGTGACAACTAAACGTAGCATTTCACCGAAACGGATTGTAGTGTACGAGACCTGAGCTACTAATGAGAACTGCCACAAGTTGTGCTAAATACTACTAACTTATTCTGTAAATACAAGTACATGTCTGTTAACTAACATTATAAATGCGAATGTTAGTTTGTTAGCTCGTTTGTATCATTATAACGCCTCAACTTGTCGACCGATCATCATGCAATTTCGCATACACGTTGCCAAAGGTAAGTACTATACATATTTGGATACATATCAGCCAGAAAAACAAGACCAAGGCCGCGGAAAAACTTGTAGAATTATTAAAATAAAATAAGCAAACATAGATGCATACACTGTCTCCTTAATATCCCAAAAAAATCGGTTAAGGTGTATTCAACATACGTTTCTACTATATCTTGAAGTCACACATTATAGAGAGCAACTCTTTTGTCTTCTACCGAGCTGATTGCCAAACTCCATACTGCTATTGAGAATTTAACTACGTAACCTTGCCAGACCCAGGCATTGAATCTATACAATCGTCTGCAAATATAAACTGAGGGGCAGGAAGCCAGTCCACACAAAGCTTTGTTATCGATGTGGTGCGTTCCATTTATGCGCTATGCTAGTTCCATTAACTCCCTAGAGACCTGGCCAACAGTTCAGAACGATATATCAAAGCAACAGTTTTCTAACTAAATCTATGCGACCGAGCCGTGTGTGGTTGTGCGTTAGATTTATAGTGCATTTGGACAAAAATCGTCAGTGTTATTCCAATTTATTGGAATTCTGATTGCAGCTGAAAAATACATAGAATGTTTACAAAAATTTCCTACTTAAGGTGTTTATTATACTTATGGAAAGATTGAAGATGTGCAACATATGCTGATGAAGTGTGTCAGGAACGAGGTGGAAAGGAAGTCGGTTCTGAAAACACACACATGGCCTGGAGCGAAATAACGTAGGACTTATTCAGAGTGTGCTAAGTGAGCCTGCATCAGAGTTAGCGCGGGCATTCTATCGATTGGTACCGCAGACCCAGCACCGACTCCTTCTATTAAAATAAGTTCAGGTACTAGTTATATTATTAGGGTAAGCGAATTACAGTTTCGGATACAATGGGTTTGATATGCTTCATATGAAGAAAAAACCCATAATAAAATAATAAATATAAAAAAAATAAAAAAATCACTTATGGATCATTCCAGCAAACAATGCAAACAAAATTAAAGATATATTTCATAAAAGGAAAAGTTTAACAAACCATCTTCTCGCCTATTATTTGCCTTTCATCCCATCTTAAATTCCTTTTTCTGGTTATCGCAGGCGCAGGTCAAGCAATGCCAGTAATCTCACTGTTAAAGCAACAATCATAAGCGAAAGTAATCACTTACTATTAAGTTAGCTACGAGAAATGCAAATAAAAATCATTTTATAATAATGTCGTTTTAAATTACAATAATTGTAATAGGTTGATGGCTTATTTATGTATAATAATTGACCAACAGTTACCACAATACAAAAAAGCAGCGATAGATCAGTGGGGACACCAACAGACTGTAATGCAGAGGGTCTCGGGTTTGAACCCACGTCGCGCACCTCTAGCTTTCGAAAGTTTTATGACTTTTCGAAATTATGCGCCTATTGATTGACAATTATCGCCTGCTCCGTGCCTCGGAGAGCACGTTAAGCCGTCGGTCCCGGCTGCTATGAACATCTATGGCAGTCGTTATTGGGGAAGTCGACACAAAAGATCGCACTGGGTCGAAGTATCGCGGGTCTGTACTGACTGGCCCCCACACAAGATAAGATAAGATACTACAATACAGCATACATATGTTAAAAACATTTTATATATAGATATTATTATTAATTCTGAATAATCAAATAAATTTTCGGATAAGTGACCTAAAGTTAAAACGGTCAACGTAACATGCTTAAAAAGGGAATAATAATTTTGTCACCTGCCCAAAAATAAAGTCGCCACAGAATTCCCTAAAACGGGTCCAAATAAATATCTTGCAAACTTTCTCAGAGTACAAAGTTACAATCCAAATCTTTTTTAACAGTGCTGAAATAAAATAAACATTGCAAACGACGCGTAAAGGTACCTGAAACTTGGAACAAATCCCTTATACTACACGCAAGTACTACGAGTTTGGGTAACTTTAACTACTCTAGTTACTGTCCGAACTATCCCCATATATGAACAAAGTTTTCAAAGGCGTCTTCTCACTATTCCGTAACATGTTATATAAATACACTAGATTTTGACTGCGACTTTGTTCGCTTTAATCTAGATATTGTAAATAAATTTCTATCTACAGCTACAGGAACATTCTGGATTCTGAATAAAAAGTACCCTATATACTTTTCTAGACCCCCGACAACATGTATGCGGAATTTCATGGTAATCGATCGAGTGTCAATGCGTAAATGCGTAACAAACAAACAACAAACACACATTCGAATTTATAATATTAGTTTATATTCAACAGACAAGTAACACCGTATGTGCACATTAAGCGTCAATTTGGTCATGACATATAACCGTACTGACCGATAAAGAAGCAGTCAAATAGGCGTAGTTCAATGCTTAGCTATACCAACAATATGCTCTTTCTGATATACTGATACACTTACGGTTAAATAATGCTACAGTATAGTGAACCAATACCCCATTACTAGACGTGTCGTTATTTCTTAAAAGAAGTTAAGAGAGTATTTAAGACTTTGCTGCACATTACAAGTAGACTTTCTTGTAAAGTAAAGCAAATAGGTAAACAGTCAGCCAGTGTGAAAATTGTACGTAAACAAAACGTGTTTCAATTATATGTATAGTAAAATCATGCATATTCGATAAGATTTCTAAAATACACTTCTTATCACCAAGATATTAATTGGACATTGCATATTGTTTTACTGAAATTGCTACGCTCAAACACTGCTTTCTAGTTTTATCGTAATGAAGAAATTCAAATAATTATCTATGATAAACAATTATGATAAAATACCTTTAAAAATAAATATGTCTACGTCGCTAGTTTTGTCTCATAAGCGTAGTGCAAAATAGACAGTGTCATGTGTCTGATAGATGGTAATATATTCGTAGTCACTTACTCATGGCTAACAGAAATATATATTTTTAATGATAATGCTCGCTCTAGTTATCTTCCTGTGTCATGGAGAGACTAAATAAACTTTCAAACAACGGATGCAATGAACATTCAGAGTCGGATAAAAGTGTATCACATAAATTTATGCCCTGTGTGAAGATTGAACTCCCAACACTCGAAGCAGGGGCAGTGGCGAGGCAACTACATAAACCACAACGCCAGCCGTGCAGTCAAAATGCGAATATAACCAAACAGCAATAAAGAGATCTGAGTTTATCCACATTTGAAGAAAATTTCCAATAGGCCGCTATTGACAATTTTTTGATATAAAATTATACTGTTTAGCTGAGAAGTAGAATATCAGATGGCGTAGTGGGTAGTGAAACCGACTGCCACGACTGAGGCCGCGAATTCGATTCCCGCAAAAGTCAAAGATTTGTGTGCATGAACATGGATGTTTGTCTTGGTCTGGATGTTTCTATGTATAATAAGTAGGTATTTTAAAAAAAAAGTATATATGTATGTTTATCCATTGTCTAGTAACCATAGTACAAGCTCTGCTTAGTTTGGGCTAGATAGTGTTGTGTGTATGTGATAGAATATTATATAATTATTAATTATTTTGTTTATTTATTAGCAGTACTTCAGTTTTCAAATTACTAATGCTGTTGTGGTATTCAAATTACTAATACTAAGCTTAAGTGTTTGTTTTAGAAATGGGTTCATGCTGTTTTTGCAATGTGTGGGAATCAAACCCATAGATAAATAAACTCGCTTCAGGCATATCATCAAAGCAAACTACTACTGTCTATCTTATTAATTAAACTATAGATGGTATAGTTAATATCAGACAGACTTATGGTATGTCCTCAGGTTTTAACGTATACATCAGTTGGGATCCAAAAATGTCATATATTTCACTTTATCTGATATATGTTTCTTTTCAGGGGTCTCGGGGTGAAAAAAGTCGTAAAAATATTTTATCGCCTCGCGACAAATTTGATTATTTTAGTGTTACGGACGCGCTGTGTAAAAACTTTTTGTTTGGACTTTTATTAGCCGACGTCTGTGCCGTTGGATCGTGTTGTTGTCTTGTAAATTAGGTAAAATACTTAGATCTGTAGTATTTCTAGCTAGCTACTTATTGGCCGTGACATTTTTTGCATAAAATAAATATAATAATAATATATAATAATAATATCAGCCCTGTATTTAACTGTCCCACTGCTGGGCACGGGCCTCTTCTCAGTGTGAGAAGGCTTATAAATAAAGGTTAATTAAAATTTGATTGATTTCATCGAAGCGTCCTCTATGCGTCATGCCCGAGAACTTTTGCTTATGAAGGTCACCATTTATCGTGCACATTGTTAACATATCGTTTTCTATATATTCATTATTTTTTACTTAATATACATATTACAAAGCGTATATTTTAAGGCGTTTTAATATTTCGTCAACGTATTACGTCACGAATTAATGAATTAAAATATTAGGACCTCCTAATACTTTAATTTATCAATTTTAAGTTGCATTGTGCACTATATATGTATAAATATAGCAACACATAATTTGTCAGTTATTACTCTTCTTTTTATATTTTCATATCATTTAGCAGAAAATTAAAAATTACTTAGTGAGGGATCACAGCACAACAAATTAATAATATTAATAATATGGTTAAGCGATTTATAGGTAACTAGCAATCTATATGGCCTTTTTTTGGATGAAGGGTACGTTGTTTTAAGTGTACCCCTGACATCGTGCATCAAAATAGCATGATAATCGATCGAGTAGCTAAGGCGTGATAACAAAAAACTCACATTCGAATTTATAATTCTAAATAGTTAGAATAGAATTTCTAGTGACACCATATTTGCCAAATTCCATTCATAAATGTTAGATTTAATTGAATTTGACTTTTTCAAGTATTTCGTTGTGACTTAAATGAAATTTATTCATTTTTTTTACATTCACTTTGGAGTTTGCTCACTATTGGCCGAATTTTATTTAAAAATTTGGCTTCAAATTTAATTATGAATATTTATTTTATTTGTGAGTCCAATAATTTTAAGCAATCTCTTATTCTTCGCGTACCACAGTGTTCCTCGTCAAAACCGAAATCGGCGGGGCCGCGCAAATCACTTTCACATGCGGTCGCGACCCCGGAAAACACAGGATTTTCTTAGCACGGGGGCCATTACTCTAAATAAATTGTATTCATATTAAAAAACCGGTTCGAAACCACGTCGCGCACCTCGGACTTTCGGCAGTTATATGACTTTTCGAAATTATGTGCGTATTGATTGACAATTATCGCCTGCTCTGTGCTTCGGAGAGCACGTTAAGCCGTCGGTCCCGGCCGTAAGCCATGAACATCTATGGCAGTCGTTATTGGGAAAGTCAGTACCCCCTAATATCCTGACACTGTTCTAGCCTTAGGGTATCGTTAGCCTTCGGGTTGCGGAGATCAGGTGGCAGCCGCTCCGTGTAAAAACTGATATCCAGTCAAATCCGGTTAGACTAGTAAAAGCCAAATGACTTGGGAATAATTAAGACTAAGGAAAAGAAGAAATTTATTATTATTATTTTATTATTATTATTTCCTCCATACCACGACCGTAACGATTGCAAAGCCTTAGTATATGGACAAAACAAGCATGAGTCTATATAAGTATGTATGTTTAAGAAGAAAAATCTTACCATAATTAGTAGGAAGTTTCGTCAGCAAGCTCTGCCTAAAACGCCGAACTTGAACTTAATGAGTACAGCAAACAATTGACTCCTTCCCTCATTACTAAGAAGGGTAAAAGCAGCTATAATGAAACGTCGTTGACTTGTAATTGTTATCACTGGCAAACTTGCGAATCTCCTCGCGCGCAAATAATTGTATTTTGGATATTGAGGACGATGTGTATATGTGTTTACACTGTACGTTATTTTATTTAGTTATACTTTCTACTACAAACATAATGCCATTATTCCCGAAGAGGTAAGCAGAGGTCTATGACACTCATATTTAGCCAGCTTTGGTTTAACATCCCACGTAATGGAGACCGAACATAGGTTCGGAATAGTGCCCGACCGCATGCTGTTACTAAAAAATATTTAAAAGAAAAGCTTAATACCATTATGCCAACCCAGGAATTAACTTTATGAGCAGCAGTCGTACACACTGCGCCACTGAGGCAGTCTTCGACTATAAGCTCTATAATGTCAATTAAAATAAATCTAGACTTTTCCATAATTCTCTTAATTATGTTTAACTTTGTATCTAAGCAAATATATCGGTTATTAAAAAAATACCCGTTAAATTGTATACGTGTACATGTGTTGGCATTGTAAATTATTATTGATGTCAAAGGTAACATATAAACAAACAAGTGAGAAACGGCAATGAATTGCCGTAAATCTTACGAGTTCGAAAAATGGTATCACGCGACCTTGAGGTCAGAGGTCAAAGGTCATAGTCATTTCGGAGTTAATCGACTATACTGAGTCGAATGGCGTTGACCGCGAGTCTCTAGCTCTTACGGTTCTTGAATTGAAATTTGTATAACAGACAGACGGATAAACCTATTGTATAAGAGATTTTTCGAACTCTAAAAACCAAGGTACAACCATATATATTTCCTTGGTAGAGACTACTTTATATAAAATCGAATTAGGCGTTACTAGGCGAACTCCATTGTGATAAAATCAAAGGGGACGGCTGGGATCCTCTCGAACCTTGTATTACAATTGCATTTGCAATTGAAAAACGTTGACAATACTGTTCTCCAATAATGGACAGCCGTATTATAGGATCAAGGCGTACTACAAATTGCAATATGTATTCATGCCAAACTACTTTAAGATTATCCATCATTTCCTGCATAAGTAAGTGACGTGTTGCATCTTCACTTTTGTATAAAAGAAGTGTCGGGTGTAAAGTGGCGATTTGACCACTTACAATAGTCACAACAATGCTAGTAAAATAATGAAATCATTTGTATTACTCTGTCTAGTCTTTTACCTTCAGCTTCAGCGTTTCCCGGTAGTACGAAAAGTTATATACGAAACAGCGTTGCGACAAAAACAAGTCAAGCGTAAGAAACATCAGGTTCGCGATAAACTGAGCATGACGGATAGTTTAAAGAACGTACAAGTTTGTATAAAGGTCTCAGTGAAACTGAGATTTTAAACTTGAATAAAATTCTTTACAAAAGTATGGAATGTAATAAAAGAGTATGCTTAAATAGCAGTCTAAGAATTGCGTCTACTGGTGATCAAGTGATCTGCCTGTCTGATATAGTACTTGACTTTGTTGTTGTGTTGTGGGTTCGAATCACAAACCCAACAAAATTTTGTGTGGTCCATAAATGGTTGTTTAAAGTCTGGATGTTCTTTGTGTCCGTTGAATCGTGAATTAGTATTAGAGAGTCTTTCAAAAAATAAAGTGTTTGACGTCACAATATACTCGCACTCGCTACTTGACACGAAACTCGCAGTCTGGATGTTTTTTGTGTCATAAATGTTTGTTGCAATTACTTAAATACATTGTTACGAGTAACGATGAGAAGTTGTATATAATGTAGTTAGGGACAGTTTTGGAGGAGCAAACTTCGATATCGTGAATCAGGGTTTGTCGTGACGTCATCGATGTTCTGCTTTGTTATATTTTGTTAACCATTATTCAGTCAACTTCAAAAAAAATATTTCTTTTAAAATGATTAACATTTCTTGAACACGTGATTAAAAATGATTATTAATAAAAAGTAAATTAAATTGTATATAATAAAAACAATTAAAGAAGTCTAGATCTCATGCTAATTATAATTACCTAATCTTTTTTATTATTAAAGAGGCAGCTAAGAATAACACCTATGAAGCGGGGGACTTTACGAACATTCAAATAACAGACACAAAAAACACCCAGACTTGACCAGACAACCATTTGTGGATCACACAAAGTTTTGTCCCGTATGGGATTCGAACCCACAACGCTCGGCGCAATGGTAGTGGCGAGGCGAGCACTTTAACCACTACGTCTTCGGTGCAGTCAAAATATATGTTAAATATCTAGAAATAGCCGTAAATGTGGGAGAGAGCAGTTTAGTTGACCAAGCATTCGTATCTGCCATATAATCTGTGATGGTAATTAAACATAAACTATGTTTTAAAGGATATTGCGTGATATCCATTAAAACATTTTGTTTGTTTCATTACCGTATTAATTTTAATTACGCTTAGGCTTCGAATGTCGCTTGGAACTTTTCTACAAGCGCACACATTTGACTTTATTAATCAGTTGCAATTCTACCAATTAAATATTTGTCGTGTAAAAATGAAGGAACGAGGTACACAACACTTTGAATTCTGACCGAACTCGAGAATCGTGGCTAATGGCCTGCGGCCCAACGAGTGACGATGGGAAGTTTTATATAATGTAGTTAGGGACAGATTTGGAGGTGCAAACTTGGATATAGCGATTCAGTCTGTCGTGACGTCATCAATGTTCTGATATTATCCGCTTTGTTATATTTTTGTTTGTTGTTTCTTGTAGGTTTCTACAAGAGCAGCTTCACTTTTATACTTATTATATAATATCAGAATACACGCATGCTGCAATGCTTAAAACTGGTTGTTGTTGTCTTGGTTCGTTTATGGATCTCACGAGCAACACCAAAAGCTTTCTAAATCCGCGCCGCATATTTAAAATTTCTAGACAACCCAATTACTTTTTTGCTGGCTCGACCCGGGACTTGCACTCGAGACCATGTACAGCAGTGACATTTACTTCCGCTACATCATGCGCCATCCAAGCAGTCGAGTATTATAATTCATCAAATATTACAATTACAATATTTATAATTACCTTGTATTATGTCCCTAAAAATACCTACAGCCATATCTTCACAGAGAAGTTGCCTGAACTTCATCAAATTTTAAACTGACGGTTTCTGAAGCGAGAATTTTTAACTAACCAGATACGCTACAAGTCACAAATTAAGTTTTTAGAGATCTTAAAGTTCGTGCCGTCTCAAACGACCGGCCTTCATATTGAATGAGGAAATAGGAGGGTTCAGTTCAAGTATTAATTCGAACACGAGTCACTTCTAGTTATTCGTATAAAAAGCCTTCTTTTGTATGGAGTATATTGTTAAAGCCTTTAGATAATAACCTAAATAAAATAGTTATTAAAAATTTATATCAGGCACTTACGAATATCAGTTTTATATACTCCGTTAATTTATTATTATTTAAAATGCAATATATCTTGTATTTTCAATATACATATGCTAACACTTAAAAAATATATTTAAAATATAAAACGTTAAAGATCAACCGGCATCTGGAACAAAGTCCAATCTACTAATGGATAGTTTAGGCTCTAGTTAAAAGAATCTCTTCATTTATTTCATTTCTTATGCCAGTATATTATATTATAAAAGATATTTTAGTTCTGTTTATATACTGCCCCGTTAGACACGGGCCTTTCTCTGTATGAGAAGACTTAAAATCAGAGGTTAAGCCTTGGATTTAATTCGAAACGTCGACGTAGATGGTCTACGATCTGCCTACTAGGCTTCAGTTACTTCAACATTGGCATTACGGGGCTTCAGACTCTAAGGACCCGAGTGCGATTCCCGAGTCAAACAGTTCGGCGGCAGCACGGAGTTGGACGCTATGATCATATTAACACGTAGATGTACATATAGATTAAAATATACCTTCCCGAAAATACACGCAAAGGTGTTGCTCATACAGGAATGGTTTTCGAACCCACGTAGTAGAAACAAGCTTTTTGCTGTAAATCGGCAACAGTTCCAGATTCAGTGCATCTACTGAAAAGTTTTGAACAAAAATCCTTTGAATTAAGAAATGCTTTGAATTGAATCTAAAATCTCATGTACAGCAATCACATTCCCTACCGCAACAACACCTATTCATTCCATCTTAGAACATATACAGTAGTAGCAGTCTTAATATAGTTCTCCTCATCTTTCTCAGAAATACAAGCGTGATCCACTAAAATAGATAAATAATTTAATTAATAAATCACAGCCTTCAAATCAAATTATTTCAATAAATTAAACAAGTATCCAATTAGGTATAGAATACCAGAATATTGCCAATTAAATTTAGTTTCTAATTAAGCATACAATGAACAATTTGTAACGAACTTTATACTTGCAGAAATAGCAAAATTTTTTTTTATCTATTTAATATACTAGCTGTGCCCCGCGGTTATTCCCCTCCGTTCCTAAAGGTCGTAGGGTGATGTTACATAACCTTCCTTAATAAATATGCTAATAAATATACAATATTTTTTTAAATTGACCGCGTTCCAAAATTTAGAACTTGTAACAAACAAACATATTTTTATAAGATCAATATAGATACCACTTAAGTGGCAGATACGCATTATGGTCTGAATAATAATTATGGTAAGCTTTTATCATAGCTGATGTACGCTTGCAACACCAAGAATAGCACTGACTAACTCTTTAAATTATAAAAGAGATCAATATTATCTTAAGAACTCAAGGTAATGTATCAGTAAATAAAATACACTGTATTTTTCAAATGAAAACAATTAAACAATTTATCTTTGAACAAGGAATGCTACAGATGCTACGTGTGCTACGATTGCTACAAAGTGCTACGAAACGTGTTGAAGAATTTCATCTGGTAGATGTCTGGGGGCTACGATACAACTCTTGTAAACCTTTTAGTATTGATTGCTGGAATTTAGACGGTTTAAAGTATAACGTATAAATGTGAGCTGTTGAAATGTATTGCGTTTGTTATATATGTAGGTGAACGCATAAAAATATGTAAATAATACATTACGTATTGTTATACAAAATATTTTACACTTGATATACTTGTCAAATATGATTGAAATTTGTTGTATAACTGAAACGTGTAAAACTCACTGCTTATCATTGCACAGTTCGGTGACGCGGCAGTATTGAATGCGACTGTTCGAAGATTGAGAGTCAAACTCAAGAGAGTTCGATTATCGGGTCAGACAAAGTGTTGTTAGAATTTTTTGTCTGAAAATTCTAAGTACCTGCACGGTATTTATTTATGTAGGTGACTAATAAATTTGTAGTATTGTGATAAATCTTGCAGCTGATACAAAGGATGTTAAAAGTTTGTCACAATAGGCAATGTGAGAAATGGAGAGCCACTCGATCGAAATGTTTAAGACACAATCCTTATACTGCTTGTATATAATGCAAGTAGCTGACGGGGGATACATGCGCAAGCTATTCACGCGAGCTACATGCGCTAGTTAATTAATTTAATCATACTGGTTACCTACATGCGTAAGTGTCTAGCGTCGGTCGTTTACAAGAGGCGTACAATCTGGAAGACTACACGAATAATGTAGTGATGTATCTTATCTTATCTTGTGTGGGGGCCAGTCAGTACAGACCGGCGACACTTCAACCCAGTAGGGATCTTTTGTGTCGACTTCCTCAATAACGACTGCCATAGATGTTCATGGCAACCGGGACCGACGGCTTAACGTGCTCTCCGAGGCACGGAGCAGGTGATAATTGTCAATCAATACGCACATCCTGCCACCTGACCTCCGCAACCCGAAGGCTAACGATACCCTAAGGCTAGACTTGTGTCAGGATATTAGAGGGCTCTGACTTCCCAATAACGACTGCCATAGATATTCATGGCAGCCAGGACCGATGGCTTAATATGCTCTCCGAGGCACGGAGCAGGCGATAATTGTCAATCAATACGCACATAATTACAAAAAGTCATTTAACTTTCGAAAGTCAGAGGTGCGTGACGTGGGTTTGGACTCGACACTCTCTGCATTAAAGTCTGTTAGTGTCCCCACTGAGCTATCGCTGCTAGTAAAAAAGTGCTAAGCTGAAAGTATATACAGTACTTACATTTTAAAAAAAACTATTTTTTTTGTTTGACTGCCTGTTTGTTCCGTATCTCCGAAACGGCTGGACCAATTTTGACAGAATTTTCACTGGCAGATAGCTGATGTTATAAGGAGTAACATAAACTACTTTACTTTTTTGTTAAATTTCACGTGGTCGAAAGGCGGGTTACAGATAGTAAGAAAGTATAAGATAAATTATACGAGATACACGATGCATGAAACCCGCGCCCGTAACTCTTCTTGCGCACTTTACTCGCGTAATACAAGAGCTTTTAAATAAAGGCTTAAATGTACTATATTATTAATCCTCAATTGAATAGCTAATACTAAAAATAAACAATATTAAAATGAAATTACAAATGGATGAAAAATAACAGAATGTAGCTGTGTTAAGACAAATCTCTGGAAGACGGAGTTTGAATAATTCAATTCATTCGATTAAGGTGGTTCCTATTAATTCGATGCGCGCGCTGAATTTATAAAAGCCCTGCGTTTGGGTACTCACGGTAAAATTTTGCGATACTGAGTCGTTTGATCCTAAAGCAGAGATTTTTTTGTGTGTTCGAGTGGGTCACTGTATGGTTTAAATTCACAATTAAACCCGGTAGGTTACGTTGCGACCTCACACTAGTCGGTTTCAATACCACTGAGACACTGAGGCAGTAGTTTATTATATTAACTAGATTTTGGCCGCAAATTCGCTCGCGTAAATGTAGGTTAGGTTTAGTAACAATTTTTTTCTGGTTGAAAGGTACTTTATGTCCTTTTTTATTTCTCTGAAAACGTGTACGCGAAATATCATGCCTGTTGGTTGAAGTAAGCCATGAAAGCGTAAATAACAAACTCATGATCGCATTTATAACATTAAGTAAGAATTTATAAATAAATAAATACATTTTCGTATAAAGAGTGGGATTATATGACATTTCGTGGACAAATACCAAAAAAAGTTCCATGACCGGACCGAATAGCCCTCCATATATATCAAAGGACCCCTAAACGAAAGGATGAGAAACGTTTACATACAATTATTTAAAGTAGTCGTTATTATAACTTAAAGTGGGCCAATGTATGAGATATCAAATAAATGTTTAATTTGCACTCGACCTTTATGAATAAGTAGAGACTATTAAGACCTTATTTTAATTCAAAAGCTATGTTCAAGGAATTTTAATTCCTCAAGTAAGTTACCTACGATAAATGAATGTATGAAAAAACATCCTTTTAGGACAAACTTTAAAAAGAAATATGTGTCTAATTAGGAGTTGTTTCTGTAATAATATTTTATGTATACATGAACAATATTTATGCCAGAAAAATATAACAGGAAAATGTTTACTAACATGTCACTCATACTCATACTCATTCACTCATACTCATACTCATACTAACAGTCATATAGACCAGTAGCCTTACTATCAGTATTATCAAAAATAATCGAGAAATATATTTATAATCAAATTTATACATATATAGACAAATGTGGCATATTCTGTAAGGAACAAAAAGGTTTTCGACGAAACAAAAACATAAATATGGCTGTATTCGATTTTCTTAAAAATGTTCTATCACACGTCGATAAAAGAACTCCAATCTGTTCAATTTACTGTGATATGTCGCAAGCATTCGATTATGTGGACCATTGTATTTTATATAAAAAACTTGAAGCTTATGGCATACGCGGTAACGTCTTAAACTTATTAAAATCGTATTTAACTGGACGCTATCAAAAAACAGAAATATTAAGACTAAACTTAACTACAAAAATTGAGGAATCACATCGGTCTAATAGGCGCTATGTTAAATATGGAGTTCCCCAGGGCAGTGTACTGGGCCCTCTGCTATTCATAATTTATATTAATGATTTACCGCTCGCAGTTAATCACCCAATGTCACTATTTGCTGACGATAGCACTGTGACAATATCTTTTAGTAATAATGATACCTATGAACTTGACATTAACAATACTATGACATCTATAATTTCGTGGCTTAATAATAATAATTTAAAAATAAATTTGACTAAAACGAATATAATGCATTTTAACCAAAGATCGCAAAATATATCTAATATAAAGTTAGCGTATAAGGACATTTTAATCACAGAAACAAATACAGCTCGCTTTTTGGGTTTGCTAATAGACAATAAATTAAACTGGAAGTCTCATATGGAGAGTTTGTGTAAAAAAACTAGTAGCACAGCATATGCACTCTATAAGCTTTCTACTGTTGTTAATACCAATACCATATTAAATGCGTACCACGGCCTAGTAGAGTCATTGTTGAGGTTCGGTATCATCTTTTGGGGCAACTCATCCAGTAAAGAAATGCTCTTTAAAATGCAAAAACGATGTATTCGCGCCATGTTTTGCCTACAAAGCAGAGACAGCTGCAAGCCATGGTTTAGAGAACACAGAATTCTGACACTTCCGTCATTATATATTATTGAAGTAGCTATTTTTGTTAAAAATAATCCGCATCTGTTTCCTCGTCTATCTGACAAAGTTACACGAAGTCGACGAGATAATACCAGACTCTGTATACACCCTGCAAAAACATCGATGCTGCATAATAGTGTAGTATGCATGGCACCAATCATCTTTAATAAAATACCTACCTATTATAAACATTTAAATATTAATGTTGTAACCTTTAGAGGTTTTCTTTAGAAGAAATGAAGGTTTTAGAGGAACAGGCCACGCCGTAGGGGCGTGGTGTCCCTAGGTGAATTTAATTAAAAGATACAAATAAGAGAAGGTATGGCAATTACACTTTTAATGCGTTTAGTTAACATGTACAACTTTAACAATATAAAATAGACAGGGCGTGGGTCACTTAAAGGCTTGCTGCGTGTCCTTGTAGTCAGGAACACTTAACTGAAGATGTGGAGCCGGGCCGCAAGGAGGGACGTCCAGGACGCGATCGGGCTTATATATGGCTACCGCCGGGCAGGAGGGGAAGGGGGGGCGACAGCCACCACTCCGACTCGCGCGCAGCCGTCAAGGTCGCGCGGTCCGCGTCACACACCCCCCTCGTTAGGGGAGAATTTTTCCTCGGGAAAATTCGGTCTCCCGAGGACTCCCCTCTCCTCCGGCAGCAGCTTCCGATCGGCATCCTGAAACAGGTAGTAGAAGTGGTGTCAGTCCTTTAAATGATCAATGGTATTTAATAGACGAGAATCTATAATAGATAACACCGTAGCTGCGAACAGATCATTAACTGATAACAATAAAAAACACGTTAAAGGCAAGGTGATTCATTCATTAGGAATGCGGACTCGACAGCTGGCCGTTAGATAATAACACGTTTAGAATGTCAACAAAGTAATTAGCTAATGAGTTTGTTATGAAGATCAATAAACGACAACTACGGTGAAATTGTACAATACAAAAATATAGCGATTAGTACGCTAGCAAGCAGATAAGAAGAACCACTATGAATGCAAAAAAAAAATATGACGGGAACAAAAAGACTGAACCTGTAGACCGACTTGACCGTGGCAATTTAACCACTGAACCACTGGGTGAAAAAATGAAATGATTAGATTTCGATTAGTATTTTCGAAAGCAATAATTGATATGAAGATAGAATGCGTAATTAAGACACAAATTATTGTCTAAAAAATTTTATAATACATAAAAAAAATTATAGACAGATACACGCATTGAAGTACGCAGTTTAGAAGTATATATTTTCTAGTGTTACGCTAGGAAGTATTACTTTTGTAGTTAAGTAATTAGGTTAAATATAAACAAATCACAAAAGAAAAAAAAAAATCAAGACAATGTCGTGATCTAGCTAGCCCTACGACGAAGTCTTGGGTTTGGTACAACAAAAGTCCACTAGCTAGAATCACCAAACTATTCCTTATAGTTAATTAGTTTCAAGTCTTTAACATGCCACTCACCGAGAGGTTTACCAGACATATCAGACAGTATATATACTAACGGAGACTTCTTGGAAACAATTTTACATTTAATAAATTTAGGTGCCAACTTTTTACTAAAGTATTTATCTTTATCACTAAGGTAAAACGTTCTTCTCCACACAATATCACCAACATTAAACTCGACCGGTTTACGACGTAGATTGTAAGACTTACAATTGCGTTGGTGAGCGACCAGTAATGCTGCTTGTACCTTCTCGAAAATAGAAGTTAAATGACCAAGGTTCTCAGCGTAATTGTCATGAGGAATATGGACTATATTGGGATCAGAGTTACTGACCCCAAATAGTGAACCACAAGTGACAAGCTCGCGTCCATACACAAGAAAATTAGGAGTAAAACCGGTTGTCTCGTTAACCGCGCAGTTTATTGCAAACTGAATTTTTGTAGTTAAAGTGTCCCAGATTCGATGATCGGAAGTTATAAAGGTAGAAATAGCTGTCATAATAGTTTTGTTATAACGTTCAACAGAGTTCACGTGAGGAGAATATAACGGTGTATAATGTAGATTTGGAATTTTGTATTTAGATAAGAGATTTTTGAAAGTTGCACTAATGAATTGTTTACCGTTGTCTAAGATAATAGTGGATGGAATACCATGCACTAAAAACACATTTTCTTCAAGTATTCTTGTTATTATGTCTGCGGTAGCCCGCTTGATAGGAAAAAGCAAACAATATTTAGAGAAACAACAACTGACCACAAATATAAAAGAATTTTGTCTCCTACTAGGTGGTAATGGACCTATTAAGTCAATACTAATCACCTGAAAGGGTTTCTGACAAGACTTAGGTTGGCCCATGTGACCCAAGGTGGCATGATTTTGATGTTTATGAGCGATGCAGGAATCGCACAGATTCACGAACTTGACCACGTCAGAATACATGCCAGGCCAATAGTAATTAAGTGCTAAGCGCTTATAAGTCTTAAAGACGCCAAAATGACCAGCTGTGGGTGAAGCATGATTATTAGATATAATGGTAGACCTCTGTTCCAACGGAACAACTTCTTTCCATAGAAAATCCCTAGTTAGGGGATTAAGAGTTTTTTTAAAGCGATATAATTTATTGTTTATTACTTGATAATCGACAAATAATGTCGGTGAATCAACACAACCATTAAAAATGTTTAGATACCAGGAGTCATCAGTATCTGGACATCCTAAAGAACCATTAGTAAGTTCATTAGTAACATTAGTTATGGAGGATATAGGTATAGAACGTGAAAGTAAATCAGGTACAACGTTCTCAGAACCCCGACGATGTTTGACCTCGAAATTGTAGCATGATAAGCGAACACTCCATCTCGCCAAACGACCTGTAGGGTTATTTAGCTTTAAAAACCACTTGAGAGCGGCATGGTCGGTGTAAACTGTAAATTTTTTCCCGTTCTCCACATAACAACGCCAATGCTCTATAGCAGATAACACGGCTAAAGCTTCGCGCTCAGTAGCACTATAATTTTTTTCCTGGCTAGTGAGCGACTTACTATAATAGGCTATAACTCTCTCTTGTCCGTTCAGGACTTGACAAAGAACAGCACCGATACCGAAGTTACTGGCATCAGTATGTATTTCAAAGGGTTCAGTGTAATCTGGGCAAGAAAGAACAGAAGAAGACACCAGACAATCCTTTAACTTACTAAAGGCCAAATCAGCCTCATGAGACCAAAAAAAAGGAGGAGAAGTTTTACCTTGGCTAGTTAATTTGTTTAAGGGTGGGGCGATTGAGCTAAAGTTCGGAATAAAACGTCTGTACCAAGAAGCAGCGCCTAAGAAACGACGAACATCTTTCCTATTAGAAGGAGTAGGGTAATTTTTCATTGAGTTTACTTTATCGGGATCCGGATGTAACCCCTTAGAATCAACAACATAGCCCAGATATTTCAATTTATCTCTAAAGAATTTACATTTTTCGAGATTAATAGTTAAGTTAGCACTTTTTAATCTTTCGAGAATGCGTAAAAGAAGAGAAATATGATTTTCAAAGGATGACGATATACAAATAATATCGTCGACAAAACAAAATACTTTGTTTTCAAACTCGGGACCGGAAAACAAAGTATCTACCAATCGCTGTTGAGTAGCAGGTGCATTAGTAAGACCAAATGGCATTCTTTTAAACTGATATGTACCTCGTGTAGGAATATAAAAAGCTGTTTTACAACGATCTTCCTTTCTGATCAAGGTCTGCCAAAAAGATTTAGATAAATCCAAACTAGTTAGGTATTTAGCGTCTCTTAAATTATCTAGAATTTCCGCAATATAGGGTAAATTATAAGCATCTTTTTTTGTAATAGAATTTAATTTACGGCTGTCTAAACAAAAACGTAATTCACCATTCTTTTTAGGGGTCAGAATAACGGGATTCGACCAAGAGCTTTCAGAACGTTCTACCACGTCTTCCGCGAGCATTTCATCGAGATGATTAATTAAAATACGTTGTTTATTAGGAGACATACGATAAAACCTCTGCTGAATAGGAGAACAATCGCCTGTATCTATGGAATGTGTAATAATGTTTGTGCAACCGAGACCCCGCGACTGATAAGAAATATCGGTGAATTTTGAGATAATTTTGTCAGCGGTAGCTCTCTGGTTGTCTGTTAGAAGACCATAAGAGACGAGGTGAGAACCAACATTCGTCTGTAGTTCAGCGACGTGCGCATCAGACTTATTAAGAAATAAAATCGATTCTAAATGATTAGGAAACAGACCAAAACTTCTCCAAAAATCCATACCAAGTATTAAAGAATTTTTTATATCTGGTACAATATGTACCACCAAGTTTACTAAATTATTTTGGAATTCTATTGGTACAGAAACCGAACCTAATGTATATAATTCCTCTCCGCTCGCGGTAATCAATTTAATTTTTTTAGAATTGTCTACAATATGGCTATTGCTTAAAAAATGTTTATGAGAATTGTTTCCAAGAATTGTCACACCGGAACCAGAGTCCAAAAGACCAACGGCGCTTTTGCCATTTACATTAAGAGAAATATAAGGAGTGAATTCAATATTAGAGTCACGGATTGAGGATAAGTGGTAACAACTAAAGAATTTAGAAATATAAGTTAACCAATTAGACCACTCTTTTTTATTGAATTTACAGTGACTATTATCTCCCCAATCCTTACTAATTAGTTTTTTGGAGTAGTATTAATAGGTTTAGGTTTACAATTAGGACAATCAGCGACGCGAAAACCCTTTAATCCGCACTTAAAACATATCAAATATCTCTGCTGACGACAAGTACTTAATGAATGTGTATTATTTCTACAACGCGGACAGAACCGGTTTTTATTAACGACAGCTGCGCCGATTGTTTCAACGTGAGACTTGGTAACGGCCGATGTACTAGGTTGATTATTAAAGTATTTACTTTTATAATTAGGAGACTTATTATAAAAGTTCATATTATTGAAACTGCCCTTATAAGGACTAGAAGAATTAGAAGTAGGGTAATTATAAGCAAAATCAGGTGCCAGGGTGCTAGGGGACACTTTAGGTGGCTCCCTAAAGTCCTTAGAACGGCTATCAAACCTTTCAAAGTTTCTACACACGTTAATCAGAGAAGGAATATCTATTACATTGGTAGTTAAAAGGCAATTAGTGTAGCACGGCCTAATGTTATTTAATAAAATTTCTAATTTATCAGATTCACTAATTGGCACATCAAGACGAGAAAATAAACCTTGCATCTTTGCTATATATAAGGTTATATTCTCAGATTCGCCCTGAGAACGTTGTCTTATTTCAGACATCAGTTTGTAATCAAAATTATGAGGACTAAAGTCTCTTTTCAACAACTGACATAATTGACCCCAAGAAGTAACGCTATCCCGAATACTACGAAACCAAGTCAACGCGTCATCGGAAAAGATCTCAAATGCAAAAGAGAATAACTTATCCTCAGGTATGTTCCTAGCTGACATAAATTCATTAACCTTCTGAATAAAAGCACGCACACAAGACTTGCCATTATATTTAAATTTAGAAAGTTCTGAGAAAAGTTTTCGCTCATAGAATAATACATTTAGAGGCTCGATCTGTTCGCAAGCTCTAGTGCTATAATTTTGAGAAGTTGATTCCTCCGGCTGAGAAACTAACGATCTAAATGAAGCATATAAGCCGTGGAACTCATCCCAAATAGATTTTAAATTATTTTGAATCGACGGTTCGTCGAGACAAACGCGGTTTAGTCTATGAAAAATATGATGTAATAGTGACTCAGTTCTAGCTGATAAATTACTGTCTAATCTATTACGCAACACTCTGACATTATTTGATGCTCTGAATAATGAGGTCTTTAGAGCCGCGATATCGTCTTCCGGAGACAAATGAGACTCCAAAATGCTCTCAGAAGGAGAACCTGGTGCGAGCTTGGCGATTAATTTTCGAAGTTCATCGACCGTGTTAGCTTCACCACCACGCAAAGTAACTTCGTAAAGTAATTCCGATTTATTCAATAACGGAAACTTAATCTCGTACGCCATCTTGTTTAGAATGTTCTCGACGGTCACGAGGTACCGAACGGCCGAGAAATATTACTAATCACGCAATATACAAATATAAGCAGCGAAATAAAAGCACTTTTTATAAAATACAGTAAAATATAAGCGTATGATTCTGGCCAAAGGAGCAAGGAAAAGAAGCGCGATAGCTAATTAGCGTATAATATGTAGCACGTGTAATGGAATTAAGTCGAATAACGCGGCGTGGATAATGATAATGTATGTAATTTCACTACGCGATCACGCACGTGGTTGATTAGGCACTTAAAAAAATAAAACTTACATACCCTTTGAGCAGAATACACACGCACAGTACACAGTATATAGCAAAAATATAAGAAATACCACGTAGCAAGCCTTTTAACTTAATTGCCGGGCGCCATTGTAACCTTTAGAGGTTTTCTTTAGAAGAAATGAAGGTTTTAGAGGAACAGGCCACGCCGTAGGGGCGTGGTGTCCCTAGGTGAATTTAATTAAAAGATACAAATAAGAGAAGGTATGGCAATTACACTTTTAATGCGTTTAGTTAACATGTACAACTTTAACAATATAAAATAGACAGGGCGTGGGTCACTTAAAGGCTTGCTGCGTGTCCTTGTAGTCAGGAACACTTAACTGAAGATGTGGAGCCGGGCCGCAAGGAGGGACGTCCAGGACGCGATCGGGCTTATATATGGCTACCGCCGGGCAGGAGGGGAAGGGGGGGCGACAGCCACCACTCCGACTCGCGCGCAGCCGTCAAGGTCGCGCGGTCCGCGTCACAATGTATTTAAGTCACAATTTAAAGCAATGTTGGCAGAAAAATGTTATTACCATATTAATGAATTTTTAAATGATAATTTTTAATTTAATTTTATTGTGAATCTTATTATTTTAATGTAATAAATTATTAATTTTATGACATATCTATTAATAAATATCATTTTAATATTGTAATTAACATTTTGATATATTTTAATTGTTAATATTATTTGTATTTGTATGCCTATATCGGCAAAACATGTAGATCTAAATTGTCCATAACATCTCGGAATATGCATGTTTTGTTATATTGTACACACATGTTTTCACAAATAAATATATCTTATCTTATCTTATCTTATCTTATCATGTTTATTTTGTTTTATATGAATTACTTCACCTGAATGGTAAAGGAATTAAAGTGACATAATACCAGTCAGACACGCAAACATAAAAGCTTAAAAGGAATATCTCTAGATCGAATTAGCAGCAAGGGTGATTCTACGAGGCATAACTAATATTATAAATAAGAAATATTTATTCCATTGTTTGCAATCAATAAAGACTGAAACTACTGAACCGATTTTAATAAATCATTTTACTATTAGCAATTTTACCAAAAATCACATTCTGCCAAGTTTCACACAGAATGTATACTGTATACAGTATGGATTACTAAATACTTTTGAATGTTTGTTAAGATTCATTGTAAAACTGTTGTTTGGAACCAATAAATGTTATTATTATATTGCATAGCCTATATAACATCGCGCTAGGAGAGCCATGAGAGCGGCGTAGTAATCATATCTATTGTGGAAGACAGCTAGTTGTTAATAAAATAAATAATAATATAATATTGATGGATTTTTGTCTTGGTCTGGGTGTTTCTATGTATAATATGTATGTATTTACAAAAAAAAAGTATATATGTATGTTTATCCATTGTCTAGTACTCATAGTACAAGCTCTGCTTAGTTTGGGCTAGATAGTGTTGTGTGTATGTGGTAGAATATTATTATTATTATTATTATATTGACGAGCATTTCCCCGCGACTATCCCCCGTAAGCTACATTTAAATTTTTAACTTATCACACAATGCACCATATCATAGATTATTTTAAACGGAATCAATAAAAGGAATGATAGTCAATAAATTAGAGAAAGGTGAAGTTGTAAAAATCGCATCCAAATTTGTTTAGTGGTTTTTGAGTAATGCTGAAACAAACAGACAGACAGCAATTCTAAACTCAATTTTATTGGGTTTAAGTGTCGCTAAATACACAGCTAAGTACACAGCCTCTTTATATATAGTTTTATAAAAATGTACGAAGATAAAATATATTTACTTTATTATTAAATACAACACATTACATTTTTATTTTGTGACCTTACCTAGCGGGCCCTATGACCCTTAAAAAAGATTAGTCAACTTCACACGTACTACTAATAAGGGACTACTTTTGACGGACTCGATAAAACCTTCGCCCTCGGCAAGGTTTACATAAGTTTAACTCAAAAGGGATAAAGGCAAGACAAAGTTTTCAAGGTCCTTTATAAAAAGTGATAGATAAAATACCTTACAACGCCCAAAAGGTTTTGTGAAAAAATAAGTGAGATATATGAAGAAAAATGTTACAGTAAAGGAGAGAGAAGGTGAACTTCTTGAACGTGTTCAGGAAGGCTTGAAATAAGCACGTACGTGGCTGGTACGTTTACACAACGTGATATCGAAAGGTGACTTCATATTTAAGGATTGTATTGAAGTTGCCGTGGAGAAAATAAACTGGAGCAATCATGGTATTGTCTAACGGTTTATATGATGTATAGCTCTTGTACATGATATGGATAACATACGTAAGTATGAATCGCGCAAGTTGAGGCGTTTTCGTGGGTTATATGAGTTGTGTAAGTGACGATACATACCACCTAGACTTAAATGCAATTAGTGCGTATGGTTAACTTGCATATGTAAGCCGCGCAAGTTACTTGCGTTGTGTACTAGGGCAATTAATTTGTTTTTGTGAAGGTTAGACCAACAGACTGCAATGCAGAGGGTCTCGGGTTCGAACCCACGTCGAGCACCTCTGACTTTCGGAAGTTATATGACTTTTCGAAATTATGTGCTTATTGATTCACAATTATCGCCTGCTCCGTGCCTCGGAGAGAACGTTAACCCGTCGGTCCCGGCTGCCATGAACATCTATGGCAGTCATTATTGGCTGGCTTATTTCGGATCTTATTCTTAGACTCCCCAATAACGACTGCCATAGATGTTCATGGCAGCTGAGACCGACGGCTTAACGTGCTCTCCGAGGCACAGAGCAGGCGATAATTGTCAATCAATACGCACATAATTTCGAAAAGTCATATAACTTCCGAAAGTCAGAAATGCGCGACGTGGGTTCGAACCCGATACCTTCTGCATTGCAGTCTGTTAGTCTCCCCACTGAGCTATCGCTGCTCTAATAATAGAACTTAATCTCGTAATAAAAATATGTACATTGCAATCTTGAATTTATCAAAATACAAAAGCAGAGCCTTTCAAATCAAGAACTTGTCTCATAAGAACGTAATAGTCTTACATCACTTATCATAAAAACAATAGCAATAACACATGACAACTAACAATGTTGCTACCCTCCACAATAAAAATAAATGAGCAAGTAATCAATGTTGCAATACGAAAGGGCTTATGAAGATAATATTATTTCCTGACTTACTGCTTCTGAGGGGATGAGCAACGATTATGTTTTGATGGTAGTGGCTTCCTTCGGTTTTATTAGCATTAAATATTATATTAAATGATAGAGGCCTCTCCAGGCACTTACCCGGCCTTGAAAATTGTATTTATTAACTAGATTTTGCGCGCAGCGTCGCTCGCGTTTATGTAGATTTTGAGGATAGAACGTTACTCTGGATAAAAAAATATGTAAGTATGTTCATTTCTGTAGCCCTAAGCAGCGATAGCTCAGTGAGGAGACCAACAGACTGGAATGCAGATGGTCTTAGGTTCTAACCCACGTCGCGCACCGCTGACTTTCGGAAGTTATATGACTTTTCGCAATTATGTGCATATTGATTGACAATTATCGCCTGTTCCGTGCCTCGGAGAGCACGTTAAGCCGTCGGTCCCGACTGCAATGAACATCTATGGCAGTCGTTATTGGGAAGTCAGTGTCCTATAATATCCTGACGCTGGTCTAGCCTTACGGTATCGTTAGCCTTCGGGTAGCGGAGGTCAGGTGGCAGCCGCTCCGTGTAAAAACTGATATCCAGTCAAATCCGGTTAGACCAGAAAAGCCGACCCCAAGTGGCTTGGGAATAATAAAGGCTAGGGAGAAGAGAAGATTAATATTTTTTATTAATCTTCTCTTCTTCCTCTCCTCCTCAGATAATTTTGCCAGCTTTGGTTTTGGGTTGGTACGTAATAAGTATTGCCGTCTACCAAGTACAGTTTCAGACCACGTGCTGCTACTGAGACTTTTGCGATAGGAAACCCCAATAACACGATGCAAGAGACTTCATGCACAGCTGTTAACATCACTACCGTCACATCGTGTAATCCATTTTCTAACGTTAGACACCTCTAATAGCAGATTTGAAACGCATGTATCTTATTTAATTTAAAGAGGATTTAAAAGATATACACAAATTAGAACCACATTTCAGTATAGAATGGTATTAGACGGTTCGCTTAATTTCAGCTACCACCTGGACCTAGTTTCCTCCAGAACACGAAAATTAATGTACATATTCAAAAACTTGCGCCACATAGCGGACGCATAGGTCATCAAAATGCTTTATATATTTATTTGGCCCTCTGCCAATCAGTTATAGGTTATTGTATCACTGTGTGTACTGCACGAGTCGAGTGCTGGTAATCTGTCATACAAGTCAAGCATAGTAACAGATACCAGTCTCTCACATAATTGCGAATATGTTTATGTCTAGATTAAGTTTCTTTTGTGCAATTTATTGTTATGTACCTATGTGAGAGAGAAACAATAAACTATTATTATTATTATTAAAACATATATATATATATTAAAACTATGATGTTAGGGCCCACGTAATACGAACCAGCGTATTGCCATAAACTACCGGGCACTGTTCTAGAACCCGTGCGGTAAATTCAAATAACTTGCCAGAAAAACTCAGTTAAACTTTACCAAGAATCGAACCAGAGACATCATGCACAACAGACGCATTCATTACAATGCCACATAACCAGTTAACAAACGTATTTATAAATAGACAATAAAATAAACATCAAAGTAATAAATACTATGGATGAACGGATCGTTTCCGCCCTGCGCCGTTGTTCCATGTTTGCACCAGGGGGCGCTTTGTCCCCCGTATTCTGTTTCATTCCCTAAATGGAAATGCCGAGGGTTTTTCACTCCCGATCGAATTTCGCTAATAGTTTTCTTCGATCCTTAAGGTTCTACGTCTTTTACTTGGAAATTGTTTTTTTTTTAAGTTTGCAGGCAATGGAAGCTGACGAATTATCGCTTAAAATACAAGAAGTTTGAAACAATTTTATTTTTTCGTGGAGGCAATGATTTTGTTTTCTGATCTAGGTTATTAGAAGCGCTGTAGTATTTCGTTTTATACCACGTAACGCCTAACACATTATCTAAAGTGCAAGATATAATTATGATTAAATATAAGACTAACGGTGTAGATTATTTTTCAGTCTGCTAGCAGAAAAACAGTTGGTTGAGGTTGCATTTCTTAGACATCAAAAATAAATGTATTATTTGTAATAGTTTCCATAAAATAATTCTCGTGGTATTGAATGCAACTCATGTACATAATATCTGGGTTTTTAAAACAATCAGTGATAGCACGGCATCTGAAACCGAAAACGGTATTTATGTCAACCGGTTTAGTTTAGATATCATGTATTTGGGGACAACCAAATACATAAAATCAAAAAAAAGCTGGAGAAATGTGAGACAAAAGTGTGAGACTATGTATGAATCTATAATAATAATATTATTCAACTTAGTTAAAAAAACATTACCTGCATATTAGGTGAGATGGTAGACATCATTTATCTATTGCACATAAAACTACTGATAGAATAATTTTATTAAATCTCAGTAACTGTTTTCCCAATCTAGGAATTGACCTTCGGATATCACGACTTATAATACCATAGAACAACCAAAGCACCTGATGTATTATAAAAACAATGATTATGAATTATTTAATATTTTTCCACATACTTTCGTTACAATTTTAAATATATTCCGAGTTATTCTGAAGTTTCGCAAACAGTTCCTTACTTGCTAAAGTGTAATGAGGCGACTATTTTTGCTCTGTGCTTCTCTCGGGGCAATTTGGCGTGTTTGTTGGAAAATGATAAGTTTATGTTTTTATTTTCCTTTTTACTCAAACTTCTGCTAATGAGGAGCCAACGGTTCACTGAGTTAAGGAGACATTACTTGCAAAACTGCACCTCGCAACGAAATCACCAAGTCTCTTGTATTCTTTCTACTGTGATACTTGTTCAAATATAAACCACGCTTTACAGTTATGTAAAAAGTTTCTGTGGCCACTAAGAAACTACGTTTGTGCTGTATGCATAAGGATGGAATAATAGTTGTGACTTTGTATTACATTTTAAAATTGTACTTTACGGTAATACAACTGTGCATTCGGTGAGAATAAGAATATTTTCTATCCTAGTTTTATTTGCAGTATTGTGATGCCGAAGTATTTCTAAATACGCGTAGTAAAACGCTTGCTTCCTAGCAATGTCTTGATTACAAAAATTCTTTCTTGTACTTCTTTTAAAATTGACACTGGCAATCTAACGCAGCATTTATAAAGTAGCCTTTTCCTTAAGCTAAGCATTGAAATTTTACACTTATGCCATGCACCAATTCCTATTATTGCATAACCTACCTTTCTCAATTGATTGCTTTTATCCAATCTTTAATTCATTTATTGTATTTATATTGCTATTTATATCATTGCCATTTATATAGCGTTACCTTCAGGCGAGCCATTTGCTTATTAACAACGGTTGTTGTAGAAAATTAAATACATTCCTTCTCAACACTCAGACAAATAGCATTAAGCTTTTGAAACACTAACAAACAAACAAAAACACTTGTCTTCGATTAAAACCTGAAGAAGCACCCAGTACTCGACTGTAAAATATTTTATTAAACACTGTTGAATAGTTGCGGAATTTAAATAATATAGCCTCGACGAAAACAACGACACTTTTGTGAATCCCTCTGAATAGTAGACTAACTACGTTTGTGTAATTTTGACAAATAATAATATTTTTAAACTTTCGCGTTGCATGATACTTTTAAAAGAACGCCGCTCTCGCACTAGAAATAATTCCTTTATCGCAGGGGAATTTACAAATATCCAAAGAACAAAGAATGAAAACAGCCAGACTCGGAACAACCATTTGTGGACCACACAAATTTGTGTACCGTGTAGGATTCGAACCCACTACACTCAGTGCAGTGGCAGAGGTGAGACGACCACTTAAACAACTACACCATCCGCGCAGTCGTAACGGGTATAGTTGTGACCACGACCGGTGTAGCCTGGTCGAAACGTCATTTTGATGATTAAAAGGTAAACATTAGTATGATCGCATTAATATCCGTTACGAATGATATCTTTATATATATAAATCTTCTGTGCGTGTGTTTGTAATTAAACACCTCCTAAACGGCTGGACCAATTTTGATGATTTTTTTTGTGTGTGTTCAAGTGGATTCGAGAATGGTTTAGATTTGTTTTTATTTTTTTTATTTTTTTGGTTTGTACAGTGCAACTTCTGTCAAAACAGCTAGTATATTTATATATGTAAATCTTCTGTGCGTGTGTTTGTAATTAAACTCCTCCTAAACGACTGGACCGATTTTGATGAAATTTTTTGTGTATTTTCAAGTGGATTCAAGAATGGTTTAGATTTTTTTTTTCGTCTTTACAGGACGACCTCTGTCGGGTCCGCTAGTATAATTATATATTACATATTTATTCGTACACGAAATGCAAGATGCGAGTTAGGTAGAGGTAGACACAGCGGGGTATCAATCCTCGTTCAAACGCAGGGTAAACCGACTGGAAAATTACCTCCACTTACAGAAGATTGCATCTAATAACCTTATGTTATTTTCCTGTGGTGTGTAAGGGTTTGAATGCTCCTTGAGGAGGTGCTGCGTTATCAAAATGAGCCTACGTTGCAGTTCATGTTTTCAAACTCGACAATACATGGTTTTTAAATTCTGCAAGCATCTTTAGAGGTCGGCCGGTTTATTGATTGTCATCTTGTTGGTATTAAAAAAATATAACCCATGCCTATTCACCTATACATTTGCTATTTTTAATAAATATAATATATTTATCTTTTTGTTAATAGTCGCCCTAAAGGTGGAGCCTTGTGTTGTTCAGGACTTATAGCCATACAAATAACGGCGTTGATGTATGTCCAGAATTTAAAAAAAAAATTGTTGGTTACACAAATAAGTATCGTTTGTGAGATTAATACCTACAACATCTGATCGCTTATTTAGAGGACCCCTAATCCAAAATATCCTTTTTCTATTTTTGTCGCCCGGTGTGTGGCAATATACACGAACTACTTAACAAATTTTGGTGCAGCTCTTCGGCAAAATCCAAGTTATCTTCCATCCAATTTCTTTTTAATCTGATGCTATTGTCCAGAAACTATGACCCGTAGGATGATCCTTGTAAATTTGGTCTGTCCCACTAGTCCCTATCAGCTATCTTCATGGTGGAGATAAGTAAAAAAAACTCCTCCTATTTCTTACTGTGACACCACTGGTAATGGCATGGTGACGATACGTGGAAATGAAATTCCATTCATCTTAACTAGTGACGTCATGGCTGAGAAGAATCGAAAAAATTCACTTGTCTCCAAACCAAAGCTGGTCGCTAGCGGAATGGACTGTAAATTTAATCTCTGTTAAACTGTAACCAACGAAGTCTGATACTTAAATACGCCACGGTATCTGTAGTACATATTCATATAGGAACATGTTACCCATACTTATTATTTGCATACTACATTATACACGTCGTCTTACTCCCTTGTTACATTATACGGTTACACTAAACTTCATTGCATCGAGTTTGAGTTTCAATAGCGGAGGAAATCTGAGACACTGTTTATCTTTGACGTTATACTATAACGCGTGTCGCACTTCGAGCTATAAAATATAATAATATAAATATAGCACGGTATGTGAATAAAATTTTGATAATACTCTGGTTTGTATCCTGGTAATTTTTTATTACTAAGCGTAGCCATGCGATTCTATGTTTTAGTATCCCGTGTGTATATGATACTGACCGCAGATGGCGTTTTGTTTTCCGTGGTTACCTCGACACTGCACAATTGAACAAAAATAAACATCTAAATTTTATAGCTCTGTGATTTTGAATGCAAGTATGTGTTTTAGGATTTTCTGGTGATAAATTCTCAGTGGCGTCCTCCTTGTACATGGAACCTAACACCATAGCTGGCGAAAGGTGAATATAATATACCTCTGCCTGTCCCTTCAAGGATATAAGCCTGAGACTATGTATGTTCATATATCGAATGGAGAAAGTGCCTTGGACAGAAGAAGTTACTAATACAGAAATATTGACAAGAGTAAATGAAAAACGTGAAATTTTGAAACACATAGAGAACAGAAGGGATAAAACGATAGGACACCTAATTTGAAATAATAATTTTATCACAAGAAGGAAGATGGGAAGATCAAGAAGAAGGTACACCGATCAACTGAATGAAGTTGTAAAGTTTGAAACTTATAAAGAACTGAAAGAGATGGCATTGGAAAGAGAAAGATGGAGATTACTACACCGATAAATGCAAAGCTCTTAAGTTTTGGATGAATGAATTATGTATGTATTTAATTCTAATCTAGGTAATACTTTTATTTATACGCATATTTAGTCCTGGCTAGTCACTGTCGATGGCATATATTTGACTGCAAAGTTGGCATTGTGCCTTAAGTGGTCGCCTCATTTCTGCAACTGCACCGACTGTTGTGTGTTCGAATCCCACACGGGGCAAAACTTAGTGTGATCCACAAATGGTTGTTCCGAATCTTGGTGTGTTTTGTGTCCGTAGTTTTAATGTTTGTAAAGTCCCCTACGACACAGGATTTATTCCTAGAGAGGGAGATGTCGTTCTTAAAAAAAAGGAACACAAAGAATGTTCCAATCTGCCATAAAAATTAAGCTACAAATATTGTACGAAGATATTATAGCATTGTATGCGACGTGCTTAATAATTCATGTGGCTTGACCGATGATATAAGCTAGTTGGCATGTTTAAGAGGTTTAGCTCTCGAGTTCCATGTTAAAGGAGTCTTAGCTTATTTGATTACAGATGCATTGTCGTGTAGTTTCTAAATGTTATATCGCTTACATGCAAGTTTAATTGGCTTACACCACAATATAACGGATCAATAGAACAAATGAATAATCTTCTAACCGTGTCTTCGTACTTAACAAGTTTAGTCCTAGCATTTATCCGATACATAATTTTGAAAACTTGTTTTAGCAAGTAAAAAAAAGCATGCGCATTGCCTTCTCGCACAACGTCTCTCGTGATGTGTTATTTGGTTATGCTGCTATTTTCTTTTGCGACTGCATGTAGTCTTAAGTCTTAGTCGGGCAATTAGTGCAACCTATTTCCATTCATGTGTTTATTATTTACTACCGCACTAGGAATAATTCCTGTGTCGCCGGGGACTTTACAAACATTCAAACAACGGACACAAAGAACATTCAGACTCGGAACAACTATTTGTGGATGACACAAACTTTTTTCCCGTGTAGGATTTGAACTCTTGGCGAATTGGCGATTCAACAACACTTAGTGCAGTAGCAATGGCGAAGCGACTTCGCCACTACGCCACTATTAAGCTTCGTGCAATCAAATCAATAAATTTTTGCATGTAAAAGTCAAATAATAAATCAAGAAAAATGGTACAACACAACTTCTTGTAAGGTATAAATAAGTCACAGGTAAAATGTTAATATTTAGTACTATTAGTATTTTTCAATTAACCTTGTATACCAGTAAGGAGTTTGTTCCACCACCGCCAAGTAGCATTTATCTACCATCTCCTTGTTTAACCTAATAAGAGTGAGACGGCATGCGATTTATTTTTCGAATAATTTTTACTTGTTAGCTGTAGGACTGGCTGTAAGTGTCGTGTTGATGAAATGCAGTTCGAGGAAAAAGTATCAGTCTAAGTAAACCTCGCTAAACTTCGCTATGCTATATAACATTATGTAGGTTCTACAAAAAGGTAAGACCATTCGACAGATATATTGGATTGGTTTTGGATATACCTTTCCTGGTTACTACTTTATCTGGGAAAGCTACATACTTACTAAATTTTAAATCAAAAGGCCAATCTACATCTAACTATCTAAAGTTTTATATTTTTGTTTGTAATTAATAAGATTAAAACCACTGAACCACTTTTAAAAAAACACTTTGCCACACCAAAAAATTTAAAGCTCAAATCTTGTATGATTCCGCATTCAAAATGTTGATCAATTCGATGTCACCGCTAATACTTCGGTGGCGTAGTGGTTTGTGTAACCGACTGCCATGCCTGAGGTCGCGGGTTCGATTCCCGCACAAGTCAGACATTTGTTTGCATGAACATGGATGTTTGTCTTGGTCTGGGTGTTTCTATGTATAATATGTATGTATTTACAAAAGAAAGTATATATGTATGTTTATCCATTATCATATTATTATTTACCCATAGTACAAGCTCTGCTTAGTTTGGGCTAGTAGGTGTTGTGTGTATGTGGTATAGAATATTATATTTGGTATAGAATATTATTCGAAATTTGTAACTTTATAGATGTTGATATCGATGTTTTGTACATGACAATAGATAGTGGACAGCGGCCTAAGACTTCAGGCAAAGGTAATGTCCTACTTCATATTTTCTTCTCCTAATATGCTTACACAGTGATTTGAAATTTGCTTTAAAATTCGAACTGTTTGCTTTTTTATCATTAACGACACATCGCTTGTTTATACAGATTATTAATATTGTTAAAGACATTTTATGATAATAAAATCAGTTGTATGGCATAATATCTAGTAATTTACAGCATGTGATTATCAGTAAATCGGTGGGCCACCGGTGCGGGTAATCGACTGACGCACTCGGACACAGCTCATACAGAGGGCCTGTAGCTGCCGTTTTCTACATGTACTAATAAACAAAGGTTACTTACGCGGGTAGTTCTCGTTGCTCGTGTAAACGATGTAAAATCCCTTTTTTATGGTGCGTGTATGCCAATTAGGCATCCTTCTCCGTGGAAAGAGGTAAGTCGGGCTCACCCGTAGAGACAGGATGGAAAGTCGCAGATTCTACCGACTAAATCCACTACGGTATACCTTCGCCTGCCTCGAATGGCTGGTGGATCGCTGGAACTGAAACTAATTTAGCTATCTACCCAGTAGTGCCCAATGCAAGCAACCTGCGGGCAACGATGCCTCGGCATGACAAAGGGCGTCGCTCCGACTCTATTGTCTGCAGACGAGAGATCCCCATTCTCTAGCCCGCGGCCTGCACTACGGCAGCAACAGGCTCGCATAACCACGTCTACATTGCCCGGTCCGCCGGCGGTGGCTCGGATCCACAAGGATACTTTTCTCACAGATCCACTCCGCTGCCTCCTTTTGCGAGATGACGGCCCCGCAGAAGTATGTAACCGCTACCCATTTTTCTTTCTGTCGACCATGCCTTTCATTACAACCGGCAGCGAGAGTTCATTGTCTGACACGATGCGAGCAACCTATACAAGTGCTCAACTTGCGCATGTTACTGTTACTGTTTCGTTTACAAGAGCAACTGCAAAAAACTTGTATGTCGCCATCCCGTGACTACATAATTTATACAACAACTCGCTTTACGCCAGTCATCGCCAGTAAGACTTAAGATTTATATTCCTGGTACTGTGTAAGATAATACCTTAAACAGTACCAGGAATATAAACCTGCTTTCTCCTCATATTACAATCTCAATTAGTTGAGATATCATATTCTTGTTAACTCAGCTCACTTAGTTAAACGCTTGCGTGCAATTTGCAATTAAGTTAGCGTCAGAGAACATATTCCTTAATGTTCTCTAAGCACATATGAGTTTAGAATTTTTTACCTATACATTTATATATCTACATTTATATTATATATGTATAATAATATCAATTTAGATATGAACTGTCCCACTGCTCGGCTCGAGCGTCTGCTAAGTATCAGAAGGACCTATCCACCACGCCGGCCCGGTGCGGGTTATCAGGCTTTATATATATTTGAGAATATAATGGCAAATTCTCAAACATGCAGATTTACTCACGATGTTTTCGATCACCACCGAAGCAAGCAATGATTAAGCATTTAATACATGTGCATTAAATACAATTATTGTTTGCTTTGGCGCTAGCTCTGTAGCTTGGTATAGTCAGAGATGCATGCCTTGGAATCGAACTCGAGATCACCATATACCACAATAGTCTAACGTTAATCTGCATAATAACCATTCGTAGTGAAACTTTACACACAAGAAATGACTACACGGGGATTACGGGGACACAAGCAATTTCATGCGGGCGAAATCGAAGGCAAAACCTAGTATCAACTATAATAGAAGTAAATAATATATTTTAAAAAGCAACTATAGTAAATAAATTATTTATGCCGGCGACAGCGTGCATATCACTGGCATAATGCCACTTTCTATAAAGGCTAGCCTTTGAGTTCCAGACATTGTGCTAACTCAAAATGTCGCACCGAAGAACGGAAAATACAACGCCTTTGAATAAGAGTAAAGTAATGGTTAAATAAGGCCAAGTGCCGATATCTTAATAGCAACCAAAATAATTTTATATTATTCAAATAAATCCTGCTGCTATTACCTCGTTGGTCCCGTAGCATATTATTACGACTGTATGTAATCCGTGATGGCTTAATTTTTCGGTCATGCTATCTTATCTTATCTTGTGTAGTCCAGTCAGCACAGATCGGCGACACTTCGACCCAGTGGGATCTTTTGTGTCGACTTCTCCAATAACGACTGCCATAGATGTTCATAGCAGCCGGGACAGACGGCTTAACGTGCTCTCCGAGGCACGGAGCAGGCAATAATTGTCAATCAATACGCACATAATTTCGAAAGTCATATAACTTCCGAAAGTCAGAGGTACGCGACGTGGGTTTGAACCCGAGACCCTCTGCATTGCAGTCTGTTGCTCTTCCCACTGAGCTATCGCTGCTCATTTAGGTCATGCTAAGTTTTATAGTATTTTTCTAATAGAAAATCTCAGTGCCATTTAGACATCTAGCAATGTGCCCGATAGATGACAATAAACTAGCTCTTTATAAAACATAACTATATTTATATGTATAATATGTATGTATCAGGGATGTTGCGTATATTCGCATCCGCATCCGCAATTGCAGAGCTTCCGCATCGATTTAGACCTCTGCATCTGCATCCACATTCGCAGTAATCAACGCGGATGTTAATGCCGACCCAGATATAGCGTAGGTTACGATAAGAAAGAAATCAGTTGCTCAGTAGTACTTGTTTAATTTATAAACCTTTGCAAAACAGGCTTGAGCTTGCGAAGATGAACAATTTTCATCAACATCCGCATGCGCAGTTGCGGAGATTCCGCATTGATTTAGATACTTAAATTTCGAAAAGTCATATAACTTCCGAAAGTCAGAGGTGCGCGACGTGGGTTCGTAATGCAAGCGTAACTATTCAATACGCACATAACTTGGAAAAGTCAGAGATTCCTTGAAGAAGCCTTGGAATTGAACTCAGGACCTCTGCGTGGTAGTCCAACTACCTCACATTAGGATATCGCTGCTTGTTATAATATGTTAAAAGTTGTATAATTATATGAAAATAAATATATATTGACACAAAATACATTCAGCGGGTACAATACATTTAACACTGTACGTGATGTATTACACTAAAGATGCTGAAACTGGATTCCAAACCAGACTAATGCCTGAAGGTTGAAAACCAGTGATCAGTCGCGAATTGTGACACAACAATGGCTTGAGACGTGCATGTCGTTGCAAAACAGTTTACATTAAAGCACCTAATTCAGTTTTTTTATACATAGTTAATTTACGAGACAGAGAGTCACTATATTAAACTTTTTCTAAACTTCATATCGCAATCATAAGTTTTAATATCATGAGATTGACTTCATTACTTAGTTTGTATTGATAAAGTCGTGTTATCGTATTATTGGATATATCGAAGTCTCTTTGCAATTTGATTATGCGTTAGTATAGAGAATATTAAATTGATAGATACTCAGAATGTATAAGCTTAGACACAGAAAGTACCTACATAATCTATTCTGGTTGGTAATTGTGTAGCACTTACGACAGTTTATAATATAGTAATAATTGATACATAAATATGAAATTGCCATTTGTATGAAGAAGATCGGTGACGTAGTGGTTTTCGTATTAACTATTTCATCATTATTTTTTTACTAGCCAATTCGAATTTTATGTTTTTTCCCATGTATAGTTGATTGTATTTAGGCCTCTATGGTTTGTCTTAAATTATCAAAAACATCAACCATCATGAATTTATGGCGTATTGAAACAACTAATACGGGCAGGCACTAAGCGAAAAAATTATAAATACAAATTGTATAAAGGGTTATTAATATTAAGTATTAATAATTTATGTCAATAACAATCGTATGTAAGCAGCGATAGCTCAGTGGGGAGACCAACAGACTGCAATGCAGAGGGTCTCGGGTTCGAACCCACGTCGCGCACCTCTGACATTCGGAAGTTATATGACTTTTTAAAATTATGTGCGTATTTATTGACAATTATCGCCTGCTCCGTGCCTCGGAGAGCACGTTAAGCCGTCGGTCCCGGCTGTCATGAACATCTATAGCAGTCGTTATTGGGAAGTCAGTGCCCTATAATATCCTGACACTGGTCTAGCCTTAGGGTATCGTTAGCCTTCGGGTTGCGGAGGTATATCCAGTCAAATCTGATTAGACTAGGAAAGCCGATCCCAAGTTACTTGGGAATAGTAAAGGCTAGGGAGAAGAAGTTAATAAAAATTGTATAGTCTAATCTCGGCATAAAAATGATTTTGAAATAACCATTACATTGTGTACAGAAACACGAATTATATGTAGGCAATAAACGGCAATTTCATAGCTAAAGACCTAATCACTACTTATTAACAAAGTCTCCTGAAACTAATCACACCAAAGTCTCCCGCCGCGACTGTCTGTCTGTTCGCGATAAACTCAAACACTACTAAACGGTTTTTCATGCGGTTTTCACCAATATTTTTCACCGAGATCCATGAGGAAGGTTTAGGTGTATATTGTGTATAACTTGTTAAGGTTTTCTACTGCCCGTGCAAAGCCGGGACGGGTCGCTGGTATATAATATGTTACAGCTAAGCACACAGCCGGCTTAATAGTACCTCAATGTTTACTTAGTGGACGTTTCAGTGCCAGCTATATAACTCGTTGTATTGCTAACGCTGAGGGCAAAGCAAAAGAATTTCTGCTTACATTAGAGTGCCTATACAAAGAACTCTGTAAGGTCTGCATTTGGTAGAAATGCAATTCCGTCGTTGCTTCTGAAGTTGTGCGCGAGTTACACTGTACCTCTTATAGAATTAAATCTGCTGGAATCAAAGCCGTATTCAACTACTTCACGAGATTTCTTGCCGCTATATTTACTTTCGATCTTCAGATATAATATTTTGTAATATGTGAGAGTAATATGAACACCTTACTCTCAAATGCTGACCGCACAATACAAGTTTCTATCCGCGGCTTCGTCCTGTTTAAGTTAAATGCGTATGGGGTTACAAAGTGTTAATATAAAAAATGATCTATCAGTGTATCAAGTCTTATACAAATGGATTTAACACGGTACACATGCATGAGTTACAAAAATTCACATCAACAAATTTTCACTATTATTAATTAAAGGGTAAGTATGTAACATCAACAAAACTGGAACGCGACTACGGAACGTAAACATTGTTCTAAAGTAACAAATTATATAAAATTGGAAATTACCGTGTAAATAGTGCGGAAAGGTCGTGTATTTACTCGTTACTAAGTGACTAATAACTACTATTGTTCGCAACTAATAAAACCTCGTAGAAACAAAAACAAAACAAACTGTGAAGTGATAAATAATATCCGTAAAATAAACAATAAATAAGTGATAGACCACTAAAACCTCAGTAAAACAGTGTAAGCAGTTCCCATCAGTCAAAAGACTAAGCTAATTGTGATCCATAGTGCTAATAACATTAATCAAAACATTACTGGCGGTTTATTTTCACATCTATTTTAAATTGTCCACTGAGCTAAATTCAAATGTCATGGGCGCGTTCCATACACGAATTATATATTGATATTGAGCACCCAAGTTTCTGCTACACGTTCGGAAACATTGTACCAGAATTCAATACTCTAAAGCATAACACTATAAACAAAAGACATTTTTCACATTAACTGGCATTAACGAGCGTAGCTTAGTGTCTCACACGCTGGACTTCTAACTACGTGGTTCCGAGTTCGAGACTGACATCGAAGTACGCTTTTTTGTAAATTTGGAAATCTGCTTTGAAAACTCTGCATATTCATTGCCAAACCCTTTTGATTCTATTTGGAGCTTGGTTGATATTTTACGTTACAAATTTATTGGAAGATATTGATTTATTTTGTAAATATAAGCGCCTGCGTTTTGGAAATAGCAAGCATCAGGACGACATTGCTACCACTTTTTTGCCAGGCGTCTTGAAACAACACACTCAACAAACCTCATAATGGCTAAATGCTCAGCTTGCGGCAAGTTCTTATCTGCGTCGGGTGCAGTAGCATGCTCAACGTGCCCTTGTATTTATCATCGAGGGTGTGTGGCGATCCCCGAAAACGCAGCTATTTCCAAAGACTGGATCTGTCCCGAATGTAAGAAAAAACAGCGTAAAGGCGACAACAATAGCACTCCAGTGAAAGGTATTTGTGGAGATCTTACACCCTTACCTACAATTGAGAGGGAGCCAACAGCACTTGGCACAGCTGTAGACACGGATATCCAAGCCATGCGACGAGAACTTAAAGAATTCATGGCTGAGCAACGCGAATTTAATATGGAACTGCGTACTTCTTTTGCCACCATGACAAAGCGTATGGATGCATTCGAACGAAGGCTGGAGGAACTGGAACAGAAGGAGCCGGTTTTTGGTACAAACGAAATAGCCGAACTGGAAAAGACAGTGATCGGCCTGCAGTTAGAACTAAATGACCGTGATCAAGAAGTGCTTCAGACAGACTTGGAAATAGGACATCTTCCAGAGGAGAAAGGCGAGAACGTATTGCATATGGTCACAGTTCTGGCAACAAAAATCGGTATATCGCTCGAGGAGCGTGATATTGTGTACGCTGAGCGTGTCGGGCCCGTTGAGTCGACTGCAGCTGTCACCGGCGAGGTTCACAAGAAAGGACGCGCGCGCCGCATCGTTGTACGGCTGGTTCGCCGCCAACTGCGAGATGAATTCCTGCGGGCTGCACGTGTCCGACGCAACTTCAATACAGGTGACATCGGCTTGACCGGACCGGTGCAGCGCATTTATTTTAACGAAAGGCTAACAAAAAGAAACCGCCTACTATTCCGCCGGGTGCGAGAGGCATGCCGTCAACGTCAATGGCGATATGCGTGGACAAGAAAAGGACGTATCTATGCACGCCAGATCGATGGGAAACAGGTATACCCGATACGCTCGGAAGCTGATTTGATTCGTGTTTTTGGGGTTGATATTGTTTGATGAGCTGGCTTATTTTATCTACTGGTTTCTATACACATACGACTACTATAATGCGACGAATTTATCAGCGCCTACGGTATATTATGCTATTGTAATCCTTTTTATGTTATATGCACTCGTAATTTTAATTTTAAATTCAACTAAATTCATATTATTTATGGGCAATTCATTCATAGACAGTCATAGAGTTGATAGAGAGCACCTTGCTTATTATGTACTCCATAAAACGAATACTATTGTTGTATTATTTTTTGCAATTGTAACGTGTTGTATAACTTTTTATTTCATGTCAGCTTTATTGTTTTGTGTAGCATTTTGTCTATTAATGTATTTTGATATCTTCAATCGTCATAATAGTTAAGAATCTTCTAAAAATAGGTTTGTTTAATGCAGGTTCCCTCGGCACCAATCATGACAATTTTATTGTATCAGTTGCACGAAATGACATAGATGTATTAGCGATAAATGAGACTTGGCTGAGAGTAGGCGAGGAAGGACGCGCTCCTGTGCTACCATCGTATCGTTTACTTCATGTTCCTAGACCGTCAAACGTACGTTCAAGGGGTGGTGGCGTCGGGTTTTATATTAAACGTAATTTTCATATTCGCACACTACCTCACCCTGCAGAACCGGCTCACGAATCCGTTGAACAAATGTGGCTCACTATGACCCTTAACTTAAAGAAGATTGTGATTGGCACAGCATATCGTCCTCCTTGGATGGATGTCGACTTATTTTTCAATGCTATTACTGACTCCATTTGTTCTTTCTCTGCCTATGATAGTTTGATCTTGTTGGGAGATTTTAACATAAATCTGCTTTGTGACGATAATACTAAAATATACAAATTTAATACTTTTTTATCATGTCTAAATTTAACTCAATTAGTTACAGAGCCGACTCACTTCACTGCGACTAGTCAAACTCTTATTGATGTTGTTTGTACTGAATTGCGCGCAAACAGAATCAGCGTTGAACATGTAGGATCACTGTTTGGCCACTGTCTTATTACTTGCGAATTTAGTATACGGCGGGTGAAGCCCACGCCTTACGTGTTAAGTTATAGGCCTTTAAATAATATTTGCACAAATAGTTTTAACAGTGACTTGCAGAAAGTGCGATGGGACCTTATATCATCAATAGGGAACGTAAACGAAATGGTAGACTCGTTGACTCGCAGTATGGTATTATTATTTGACCTGCATGCACCTTCGAAATCGATAGTAATTAAAGATCGCTCTTACCCATGGATCACAGATACTATTAAGTTTATGATGAGGTTGCGTGATAAGGCTGCCGCGGATTATCATAAAACTAAGTCAGAGACTAAAAGGGAGTATTATAAAAGTCTAAAATCTATGGTAAACCAGGCATCCTATCACGAAAAAACAGCTTATTTCAAACAAAATATAAATAATAAAATAAATGACCCGAAGCACTTATGGAAAAATTTGAAGAGTACCTTATTGCCTAAGAATAACACTGAACTACCCCCGACATTTAATGACCCCAATACGATAAACAAGCACTTTTTAAACATACCAGGTAGCTCAGATGTATGCATCTCACAACTTACATTCTTCGAATTCCAAAAGTTTAGTAACGCTGTCTTTCACCTGGAACCAGTTAGTAACGACAAGCTATTCAAAATTATTACTAACCTTAGGTCGAACGCAGAAGGCTCTGATGCAATCAATCTGAACATGCTTTTAATGACGCTTCCTCACACAATAGATGTAATAAACAGTATTATTAACACATCAATTGTCACATCTACATTTCCTAAACTTTGGAAAGTCGCAATTGTACGACCTTTACCTAAACATTCAAATCCAGTGGAATTAAAGGATTTAAGGCCAATTAGTATTTTACCATGCCTGTCAAAGGTTTTGGAAAAAACTGTCTGTTTTCAGTTAACAAATTACCTTGAAAAAAATAACATTCTCCCAGAGGTACAGTCGGGCTTTAGGAAGGGGCGAAGCACAATGACAGCGTTGCTCGATGTGACTGACAATGTACTTTGTGCCCAAGACGAAGGAATGTGTACTCTACTGGTTTTATTGGATTTTTCACGGGCTTTCGACTCATTAAATATTAACTTATTACTGTCTAAATTAAATTACTATGGCTTTGACCGGGCAACCGTGCAGTGGTTCAATAGCTACCTTAGTGATCGACACCAGTTTGTAAGGTTGAGCAGTGGTAATGGATCGGCGTTGGTGTCTGATAATGTGTCATGTAATAGGGGGGTACCCCAAGGGTCCATTCTGGGGCCAATCCTATTTATTTTATATACAGCTGATATAAAAATGCATATCAAACATTGCAGATATCACATATATGCCGATGATATACAGTTGTATATTTCCTTCAAATCATCAGAAGTTGATAATGCTATACTCGGACTTAACGAGGATCTTACAAGTATATCCAGTTGGTCCGAAAATAATTGCCTATTGCTTAACCCTAACAAGACAAAATACCTTATTTTAGGAAGTAAACACCAAGTAGCATCTCTGAATCCCTCAATAAGTGTTATGATTGCGGGTGAAACTGTCGAGCGTGTTTTTGGAGCACGTAATCTGGGCTTGCACATGGATCCCGATCTCAGGTTTGAAAAACATGTTGCAAATGCAACCAGAAACTGCTTTTACAAATTAAAAATACTTTATAAGATAAGACGATATTTGAAAGAAGAACTACGTATCCAACTAGCCGAATCACTTATTTTATCTAAATTAAATTATATGGACATAGTTTATAGCCCACGATTGCTTTCAAGAACACAAAAAGTCATACAGCGTATTCAGAATGCCTGTGCTCGCTTCTGTTTTGACATTCCTTTGAGAGCTCATGTCACTCCTTTTCTAAATAAACACAAGATTCTGAAAATGAAACATCGTCGCAAACTTCACCTAGCATGTCTTCTTTTCGGAGTCATTAAACATAGACAACCTCATTACTTGAATGTAAAATTGAAACAGGTTTCAAGCCAAAAGTCATATGGGAAACGGCAATGTGCATTGCAATTATCGACACAACGTCATAAATCTGAAGCTTTTAGGGGAAGTTTCCGTTACGCTGCAACTAAATGTTGGAACAACATTCCACCCCCGATTAGGAATCTGCAACATGTTCAACGTTTTAGGGCAACACTAAAGAAATATTTATTTGATCACCAAAAAGGCCAGGAAACACAGCTGCATGATACAAGTGCTATATAACCATGTAGAGAAATTACAGTCGCTAACATTAATGTCTATTTATATATATGGTATTGTTAACATATTGCTACCGTAATCGCTATTAGTATTATTATTGTATTATTGTTGTATTAGTTGTGTTAAGTTTATTAGTTATATAAAAACCAAGCATGGTCGCAACGGAAGACCAGCGCTAGTTTTTTCAAAACTAGCATTTTGCTGAGTTGCGACCAATTTGCAGTAAGATTTGTTTTTTTTCTTTTTTTTTTGTAATTAACTTTTTCTGATGTATGTAGTGCATAATCTGCTGTAAATAAATGTATTTTCTTTCTTTCTTCTTTCTTCTTTCTAACAAATGTATAACTATTTATTTGAAAGTGTTTCTCTAAACTGTTACTTGATTGGATGGTATTATATATATTCGAAATTTTATATAACTATGTGACTTCTGAATCTGTGAGAAACGAACTTAACCGTCAAAGTCATAATAAATAAAAACAAATTAATGATACCCAATACGATGCTGTCTATTGTCACCGAAAATCATTAAATTCTCCAAATTCTTTTTTATATATACTTTTTACGATACTAAGTTATTGGACCGACCATATCTATACTATATTATAAAGCTGAAGAGTTTGTTTGTTTGTTTGCTTGAACGCGCTAATATCAGGAACTACTGGTTCAAATTGAAAAATTATTTTAGTGTTAGATAGCCCATTTATCGAGGAAGGCTATAGGCTATATGACATCACGCTACGACCAATAGGAGCGGAGCAGCAATGAATGATGTTGCAAGAATGGGAATAATTCTCTTATGTGAAACAGACGAAGTTGCGCGAGTCAGCTAGTACTAAGTAAATCTTTTCAAATATATATCCTAACTAATATTATAAATGTGAAAGTTACTTTATTTGTTTGTTCGTTACGTTTTCACGCCTTAACTGCTCGACCGATCATCATGAAATGTTGCATACGAGTTGTCAGGGGTACAGGATAGGACATAGGGTACCTTTCATTTATAAAAAAGTACTGTTACTAATTTAAACTAACCTACATCTACGCGACAGCCGTGGACAAAGTCTAGTATTTTATAAACCAACTAGCTGTCCCGACAGACGGTTGTCCAGTAAAAAAAAATTAAAAATCTATTCACTTGAACACACACAAAAAAAAACATTCAAATCGGTCCAGCCATTTAGGAGGAGTTCACTTTCACCACACGTACAGAATAATTATATATATAAACCAATATAGCTTAAGACCTGTAAATATTTGTACAAGAAGAAAATATTTTTTAAACGAGTAAAGGAAAAGATTGAAGCTCATTTATATTTCAAGTTGTATTATAATGAGGTCAATACCGATTCTTCGCTGCCTTCATCGTTATTACTTAAGTTTTAGGAGAGGAGATTTAAAATCATTTTTATGGTCCGTCATAAATAATACCCACGTGAAGGGATAACTTCGTACCTCTTTTAAGTATATTGCACGCACGACCGTGAGATTTGACATAGTAAAAGTTCATATGAAAAAGAAATAAAGTCTTTACAATAATCTATAAATTAAACATGAATGAAACATAAAAATATAAATGAAACATTCGGCATAGTTACAGTAAATACAAAGAAGGCAGAAAAATAAATGCATTTACAGTTGTACGAGCAAACCCGTACATATTAATAGTTACAGTTTTATGCTGACATCGATGCGCAGCGAAACACATATTACATATAAATTAGTACATCAACAATATATCAGTAGTAGTTGCAAACAGCTTTCCGGGCGATCTATCGCACAATTTACTCTTTCGCCGCGTATCGATCATTATCAAAACCGTTGTAAATCTGTTTATTTCAATATAATTATTTTTATTCTATCAGTTTATCTTTCATTTATCATACGAAAACGTACATTTTGGTCCTTCGAGCCTTCACTTGGGACATAAGTGCAGTGTTTTAGTCAGATATTGTGCAGTGTTTCGCGAGTGAAGTGAACTGAACTAGTTCTGTGGGTGTTTGTACTGCCAGCAAGCGTGCAGTACAGGATTGTAGCAGCATCAATCATCAAGGATCAACAAGGATCCCCAGTTGGTGAGCAACAAGGCTCTCCGTTTGGACATTCAAGTAAGAGCGTTCCATTTATATTTTAACAATATGTCGTCTATGGAAGACATTTTAGCAAATCAGCAACAACTACTCGGTGCGATGGAGCAGATTTACACCAATTTCAAAAAGGATGGCTCCGATCGTAAAACTTCGGACTACATACGCCGAAAATTGGAGACTTTGGATGCATACTGGCAAGATTACCAATCTAACCATATGCGATTGCGCAGCATAGAATATGCCGAAACTCATAGTTATTTCACTTCCAAACAATACGAGGGCGTGAAAGAGAAATATGAGAAAATCCGAGGAGTGATTCAACAGTATCAGCGACCAGACGACAGACCGTCAACGCCATCATTAAGACCTGCTACTCCTTTAGCGGTACCAGGCCCCGCGCAACAATCAACCTGGCCTATCTCAAAAGCACAAGGCTCAAATAGCAAAACCGACGAAATGGTGAGGAAACAGTTAAGCAATTTCAAGGCCTTTGAACATACTGTTTCCAAGATCAATTTAGAAGTTGTCTCAGAGAAATGGGAATTTGAACACCTATTGAAGACAGTACAGGATCGTTGGTCAAGAATAGATACCCAACATTGGGAATTGGACAGCGAGTTGGGAGACAGAAATCAAGAATACTACAGCACGTACCTCAAATATGAGAATACATATAATGACGCAATAAAGGCTATCAACAAGAAAATGTGGTCAGTATCACACCGAGAACAAGCCACTCCGAAAATAGATATTCCGACGTTCGGAGGCAGTTATCATCAGTGGACATCCTTCAAAGATCTCTTCACTGAATCGATCCACAGCAACCCAGGACTCTCTGGCGCTCAAAAGATGCAGTTCCTAAAGACGAAAGTCAAAGGTGAAGCGGAACGTCTTATACAACACCTTCCAATTACCTCTGACAATTACATAATTAGTTGGGATATATTAAATCATAGATACGACAACAAAAGAATGATTTTTACATCTCATATTAATATTTTGTTAAATCTTCCAATATCACAGCAAGTATCCATCAACCATATAAAACGTATACATGACACCACACAGGAAACCTTAAACGCCATCAAGAACTTAGGAGTGGATGTTACATCCTGGGATCCTTTGGTCGTGCACATCTTATGTCAAAAATTAGATTCAGAGACGTTTACTGAATATAATACGTCTATCAAACAACCCCGAGAATTACCCGATTTGAACGAATTTTTGATGTTTTTAGAAGGTAAATTCACTAGCATGGAGGTCAGCAGGCGAAAACAAGAAAATTTCAATCAAAAACCCATTCCTACAGGCAGCAAATCAATGGGAATTAGCCATACAAATCATTCAAAATCATATAATTTTAAACAAACATACTCTGGTAATAAACATATTTTGCAACCGCGAAGCGACAGGAAATTGCAATTTGATACTCAAAATTGCCCAGTCTGCAATGACACACATGCCTTGTATTTTTGCAAACAATTCTTGGAAATGACACCTATGAAGAAAAAACAATATGTTTCGAACCTAAATTTCTGTCAAAGTTGCTTATATGACCATAATGGTAAGGCATGTTTATCGAAAAAGCGTTGTCGTCAATGCAATGAATTTCACAATACATTATTGCACGAATCGTATCATCAGCAGAATAATATTGCAAAACCGTCTATGAGCATGCAGCAAGATAATATGCGTTCGAATCCCGACCGTGTGCAAAAAGGCAACACTCACGTGGCCCAACAACACATGTTATCTGAAATCCTATTATCAACTGCACTTTTAAAGGTTCAAAAGGCAGACGGAACTTATCAAACAATGCGAGCTCTTATTGATCAGGGGTCTCAAACATCCCTTATTACGGAAAACGGTGCACAGCTGTTAGGTTTGCCACGGCATAGATGTCAGAATATTATTACGGGTATAGGACATAGCGAAAACATTTGCAAGGGAACCATGACATTGCATTGTATGTCAACAATTAGCACTTATTCATTTAATATCGATGTGTATATCATGAAAAATCTCACAAAATACTTACCATCATACACCTTCCCTAAGATGGCATGTCCATTTTTGGACAATTTAGAATTAGCCGATCCCGATTACAACGTAAGTCGCCCTATAGACATGCTGCTGGGTGCCGATGTATATTCAAATATTATCTTAGGAGGGATGTGTAGACTCAGCGAGTCACTTCCTATTGTACAACAAACTCGTCTGGGTTGGATATTATGTGGAGGCATGAAATCTCTCTCATGTAATGTCGTTCAGATAGATCTTGATGAAATACAGCAGTTTTGGGAGATAGAAGATATCACAGACGATAAAACATTATCGTCTGAAGATATAGCATGCATTCAGTCATATAAGGCAACAACTACACGTTTGGAAGACGGGAGATACCAGGTGAGACTCCCAATGAAACCAGATTATCAAGAATATTTAGGCAAATCTAAGAATAAAGCCATAGCCCAATTCCTACAGCTGGAGAGAAGATTACATAATAACATACGTATCTTTAACGAATATAAATCATTCATTGACGAGTACAAACAATTAGGTCACATGAAACCGGCATTGTGTAATCAGACTCTTGAATGCTTTTTACCGCATCATTGCGTATTACGCAATGACTCTACAACTACGGCACTACGTGTTGTTTACAATGCATCATCAAAAACTTCTACTAATAAAACATTGAATGATTTAATGTATACTGGACCCAACTTGCAGCATGATCTTCAATTTTTGATCTTAAAATGGAGACAATATCGGTATGCGTTTACTGCAGACATTGAGAAGATGTTCAGACAAATTTGGATCCATCCAGATGACCAACTCCTACAAAAAATAGTGTGGCGAGACGATCCATATCAAGAGCTAAATAAATATCAACTTACTACTGTGACGTACGGAACAAAAGCCGCGCCATTCCTCGCAATGATGACTTTGAGACAATTAGCAATGGAGGAAGGACAAAAGTTTCCTGAAGCAGCCAAGGTCATCGAGGAGTCGTTTTATATGGACGATGTCGTTCACGGTAGCCATTTTCTAGCATCAGCTAAACAATTACAAAAAGATTTATTCGATTTACTCAAATTAGGAGGCTTTAACCTAAGAAAGTGGATCTCTAATGATGGCCGACTACTGCAACAACAAAAACAAAACTATTACGATCAGGAAGGTTTGAACTTTAAACAACTAGGTACAACTAAAACTTTAGGTCTCCGTTGGAATCCCACCGAAGATAACTTTACATTTTTATCACAAATCCTATCATCAAACTCTAAAATTACCAAACGGATTATATTGTCCGATATGTCTAAGATATTCGACCCACTTGGATGGATTGTACCTGTAACTACAAAATTAAAGATTCTTTTCCAACAGACATGGCTATTAAAGATTCAGTGGGACGAACCAGTGCCCGAAAACATTAGTAAGGAATGGACCAAACTCAAAGCTGATCTAGAAAACATCAACCAATTTGACATACCAAGATGGTACGGTACACAATCAACAAGTAATATTGAACTGCATGGTTTTTGTGATGCCTCGACAAAGTCGTATGCCTGTGTTATATACTGCAGAGTAAGTAATTCAGAAAAAACAATCACTTTAGTTGCTGGGAAATCTAAACTAGTCCCGACCAGCAAACAAATATCGTTGCCCCGATTGGAGTTGTGTGGAGCGCTATTACTTGGCAAACTAATGGCAAAAGTCAAACGATGCTTAACCGGTTACAACATAGATACATTTGGATGGTGCGATTCCACTGCGGTGCTGGGGTGGCTTCAGGGTGAGCCTAGCCGGTGGAAGTTATTTGTGGCGAATAGAACGAAGCAAATTACTGAAGTTATACCACCACAATGCTGGCGGTATGTTAAGTCGCAAGAAAATCCCGCTGATTGTGCGAGCAGGGGCTTGACAGTATCCCAGTTAAAAGTGCACTCTCTGTGGTGGCACGGCCCTGCCTGGTTACAGACGTTTGACGCAAAGAAAGAAAACCATACGATATATACAACGGAAGAGGAGATAACTAACAAAATTATACCCAAACAAGTCCATACCATTATCAAACAAGAATCAAGCATTATCATTAATTTATTACAAAAATGCAATTCAATCAATAAGATTTTGCGTATCCTAGGATGGATTTTAAGATTTATTTCTATAAATAAAGAAAGAAAGCATGGGCAATATTTAACATTAGCAGAAATTAATAAAGCAAAGCAAAAAATCATTAAGCAAGTTCAGCATGATGAGTTTTGGAAAGATATAAGCGAATTAAAGCAAAATGGCAAACTGAATTCTAAAAGCAAATTGTTAAATTTAAACCCATTCCTAGATAAACAAGATATCTTGAGAGTTGGAGGCAGATTAAGTAAAGCAAACATGAGCATTGACAAGCAGCATCCCATCATCCTTCCACACAATGGACGCTTGACAGAATTAGTAATAGAAAATGCACACCAAACAATGCTTCACGCCGGTGCACGATTAACACTGAGTTTCATTCGCCAGAAGTACTGGATCTTGGGCGGTAACACTGCTACAAAAAAGCATATCAGAAGTTGTGTAGTCTGTAGAAAACAAAACCCGTGTTTTCAACCTCAGATAATGGGAGATTTACCCGAATCAAGGATCAATCCGTCGCGACCTTTTACTCATACAGGCGTAGATTTTACCGGCCACATCTATGTTAAAGCTAGTAAAGGTAGAGGTATAAGAACTACCAAAGGATACGTAGCTGTCTTCATATGTATGGTCACGAAAGCGGTTCACCTCGAACTAGTCAGTGACCTAACTACCTCGGCTTTTCTAGCAGCATTGAAAAGGATGGCAGCTCGTAGAGGAACGCCCAGTGAAATCTACAGCGATAATGGACGGAACTTTGTAGGCGCTAACAAAATATTGCAGCAAGAATATCAAGAGCTACTACATATCATGCAAAACAAAGAATTATCATCAGAGGTATTAAAAATGGAAATAAAATGGAATTTCAATGCACCATCATGGCCTTCTGCCGGTGGTCTATGGGAAGCAGCTGTAAAAAGCTTCAAGTACCATTTTAAACGAGTAATTGGCGAGCAAGTTTTAACGTACGAAGAGCTGTACACAGTACTTACTCAAATAGAAGGCTGTCTCAATGCGAGACCTCTGTGCCCGATATCAGAAGATCCCGACGATTTGGATTTCTTAACGCCCGCTCATTTTCTCACTGGTGGTTCAAACGTCACTTTGTATGACACTGAAACAGATTTAAGGACGCGGTGGCAGCTGACACAAAGAATAGTACAAGATCTCTGGAAGAAATGGAAAAATGAATATTTAGTACAAATTAGTGCACGGAGCAAGTGGCGACAAGTAATAAATAACGTCAAGATCAACGACGTAGTCATGATTCACGATGACAATCTTCCTCCAGGAAAATGGTTGATGGGAAGAATCGTTGAACTATATCCTGGCTCCGACGGGCGAGTTCGAGTCGTAATGCTAAAAACCAAAAATGGTACCTTAAAACGTCCCATAACAAAGTTATCTTTACTACCCGTTACCGAGAAAATCCAAACAAAACAGACGACAAACATTGTATCAAACACTTATCACGCCAAACAAAATCCAAAGTCATTCAAAGTAAAAAGATTAAACATCGCCTCTGTGTTTATATCTATCATATTATTTTTCACGATGTTAGCAACTTCCCAAGGCGCCCTTAATATTAGCAAGTTCAGAAACAATCAACATATTTATTTTGACAAATTAACAAACATGAAAATCATAAGAGACGATTGGAAATTGATAATATATTACAATATGGAACCTTATTGGGAAGGTATTACAGCTCTAAACAAAAGCATACAATCCATTGAACAATCATGTATTATGATATCTGAGCGTACACCTTGTGATATAATATTACTACAACTGCGACACGGGTACGATGAACTCGAGTACAACAATCACAGGTTACTGAGTCAGCACTTTGACACGCGACCGAACAGGTGGCGACGCGGTCTTATCGACGGTGTCGGTTACATCGCAAACAGCCTGTTCGGCGTACTGGATACTAGATTCGCGGAACAGTACGAGAGAGATATCACGCTTCTCCGCAATAATCAAAAACATATAGCGTCATTTTGGCTAAATCAAACATCAATTATAGAAGCAGAATTTAGTCTATTGAAACGTACAGAGTCTGCTATGCATCGACAACATAAATTAATACATCAGCAGTTAGCCAACATGGAAAACTCTTTAACAAACTTGAAATCGGAAATTCAAAATATAAGCTTAACAAGTAAAGCTTTTATGGGTGGTGTTATCGCAAGTAATTTGTTACATAATCTAAAGGACTTGCAAAATGCCTTAATTGACACAATTACTGACGTATACCATGGTCGTTTTAATCCCCATCTTATAACAGCGCAACAATTACAAGATCAACTTCGTACAATAGCGAGTCATCTGTCAAATGATGTTATGCTACCCATCGAAAGCATTCATACAGATTTAATTCAAATTTACAAACTTCTACGCGTTAAAGTAAGGTTGCTCAAGAATTATTCTATATTTGAGGTACAAATTCCGTTAATAAGTCGAGATACTTACGAGGTCTTCAAGCTTGTCCCTATACCGCTAGATAAGGATCACAACACTATGATAGTCGTTCAACCTGTCTCTGATTTCGTGGCGGTCAACATAAAAAAGGATGCATACATAACTATGACAGAAAATAAATTGAATTCTTGCCTGTTGACCGATGTGCAGTTATGCCATATTCACACACCTATATATAAATTAAGCCGAGATAAAGACTTCTGTCAAACGAGAGAAGCAGAGTGCAAAGTTAGTATTGAACCTTGCAAAAACATATGGTTGGAAACCTATTCTATCAATTATTATATTTATTTTTGTTGCGGTCAATGTCGTGTACGGACTTTATGCGAAGATCAAATAACCGCATATCAGTTGACTCACTCCGGTCTAATTTATATCGAGCCTGGCTGCACAATGAAATCGGACAATTTTGAAATAATCGCACATGAACAGAGATCGAGCGATGTTGATATCACAGCTAATATATATGCACCAGTAATCCCATCCATAAATTTCTTCGTGAATGTGTCTATTCCACGTGATAACTGGAATGAATCCAGTACAGAAAACGATCAAGCCGAGTTGGAAGCTCTTCACGATAAGATAAAGATCTTGAAGGAAAACGGAGCATTAGCAGAGAGCCTATCCAAGCATGATATTCATCATTACACGTTGATGTACAGCGTGATAAGCATAGCAGCTGTAGTACTCGGCGTGTACATTTGGCGGCGTGCGCGCACGCGCCGCGCTGCCGCCGCTGCGCGTTCGCCGGCCGCGCGCCCCCGGGCAGCGCCAGCGCCAGCGCCAGCGCCTGCGCCTGCGTCCGCGCCCGCGCCCGCGCCCGCGCACTCGCCCACGCCCGGCTCCCTCGTGGCTCAAGGAGTCACCGGTAGTGACAGTGAAGTGCAGTGTGTAAGTGAGAGGGTCAAGGTGGCAAGTGTACGACTCTCGGATAAAGCCACCTCCCCTATTTTAGGCTCGTATACTAACATTTCTAAGTTGTGAGTGATTTGACAATCATTAGAGACACTAAGCATTAGGATATACTTTACAATATTATTGTTTTCTTTTTCTTACATTGAATTTTGTTAATTTTTATTTGCTTCTTTTTGTGGGGGAGCATGTACGAGCAAACCCGTACATATTAATAGTTACAGTTTTATGCTGACATCGATGCGCAGTGAAACACATATTACATATAAATTAGTACATCAACAATATATCAGTAGTAGTTGCAAACAGCTTTCCGGGCGATCTATCGCACAATTTACTCTTTCGCCGCGTATCGATCATTATCAAAACCGTTGTAAATCTGTTTATTTCAATATAATTATTTTTATTCTATCAGTTTATCTTTCATTTATCATACGAAACCGTACAACAGTAAAAATTAATGAATTGTGGTCGAGTTTCCACCCCTGGCCAATCACTAATAGTGATTATTTTCTACAAACTCATCGCTTCTCGCATCGCAAACGAAATATCGTTTATTTAGTTAGCTACTCAATTATTAAGTGGTCTATCGAATATCGAGATGAATGATGAATGATGAGAAATTCCTGGCTAAGAAACCATATGCCTCATATCTCGTAACTGAGTAGACGAATATACGTGAAGCAGAGGAGTACTCAATTTATGTAGGTATTTGTATAATTTTTATTTGCCGTACTATCAATGCATTTTTGATTTCATAACAAGAAATCAATTCGCGTGATCTTTTGATATTTATCCATTTTTTGCTATAAAATAGATAGCCGTATCATGGTTTATACACAGTTTAGAGTTTATAATAATTTATTGCACAAAATATAGTCACAAATATTTCAACCTTATATAATTGCACAAATAAGACTTAATACTAAGGATTTTGAAAATTTGTGAATTAGGTCACATATATCCTGTACTAGTCAGAAACTTTATTAGTTTCTCTTTCAATATTATATTTCATTTTATTGAGTACTAGCTAACTCGCGCAAATTCGTCTGCTTCACATAAGACGATTTTCCCCGTTTTTGCAACATTTTCCATTGCTGCTCTGCTCCTATTGGTCGTAGCGTGATGTTATATAGCCTATAGCCTTCCTCGATAAATGAGCTTATCAACACTAAAAGAATTTTCAATTCGAACCAGTAGTTCCTGAGATTAGCGCGTTCAAGCAAACAAACAAACAAACTCTTCAACTTTATGATATTAGTATAGATATGGTCGGTCCAATAACTTAGTATCGTAAAAGAGTATATATAAAAAAGAATTTGGAAAAATGACTGATTTTCGGTGACAATAGACGGCATCGTATTGGGTATTATTATTTGTTCCTTTTTTTATTTATTATGACTTTGACGGTTTAGTTCGTTTCTCACAATAAGCTTGGCTACGACACATATTGTCCATATATCCTGGCAGTTACTGCCTTATTACCGTTTATATTTACTCGAAGCTTACGTAATCCAATAATGAACATAATTTTGAAAGTAAATTGAGCGTTACCACCGCTTTATTTAAACAATAAACGCGCAATGATTCGTAAAGATAATAAACAGGGAATCGTTATCGTTAATGTATGTGTCGTATGTAAATACATATTTGCTGGTATACGTATGTATATTTAATTTAAATGTTCACCGAACAGTGTATCGGTCATGGTGGTCAATAGGTGCGGAGACTAGCCATCAGCGCAGGAGGTATTATAATCCACAAGAGTGTATGCAAAAACAGGTCTATATTTCCCCGATGGGACAGCAAGACGTCACGGCGTCAATAGAAAAACGATAAAGATTTTTACTGGGCCTATCCGGGATTCTGGTCTAGAACGACATGATTCGCTACATATAAACAGAGCGCGGGAATTGTCTTTGTAAAGGAAATAACATCTGTTTAACTTGGTTTTGCAGAGGATATGAACGTCTTTTGCAAATTTACTCAAATAACTTACAATATATATATATATATATACTACACCGGGTTGTAAATTCGACGCACGTGTCAAATTGAACTCATGTCAAATGATTTAAGTTGCAAACTTATTTAGCCAATCACAGCGGTTGACATGCCTTTAAGTTCGTGTTTATCTGACTTTCATTAACCGGGTCTAAGACTTGTCTTTAAAAAGGCACCTTTAAAGTGCAATTGAAACAATGCTGGCAGCACTTTTATTTTCATTAGCCCTGTACAAAATGTATATAAAACTAGTTACTTTTAATTCAAAAACACGTTAAACGCTTAGATTACATTAGCATAACGATCTTCATTCCATTTATTTTTTCAATTTCCATTTAAATAATTCGGATTTATCTTTAAAACTTACAATGTCTTACGCTTAATTTAATTCAAATGTAACGCAGAAGTTTAAGTATTTGTTTTTATAAAAAAAATGTATAAAAGTTGAAATGCAGACTGATTGAATATGTAATGACTCGCATAAAGAATTTAAAGTTACAAATTGATTTTATAGCCATTCAAATCTCGCCAAAACTCTAGGGTCTGTTATTTGTCAACTGTGTACCTAAACTTTGTTTGAATAAATATATTTTGGTATAGAAATAACCTGGCAGCTTGAAAATAGTTAATATATTCTATATAATAATATAATATATTCTATCACAGACACACAACACCATCTAGCCCCAAACTAAGTAGAGCGTGTACTATGGGTACTAGACAATGGATAAATATACATACCCACATATTGTTTTTTTTTTGTAAATACATACATATTATACATAGAAACACCCAGACCAAGTCAAATATCGATGTTCATGCACACAAATGTTTGACTTGTGCGGGAATCGGATCCGCGACCTCAAGCGTGGCAGACGGTTACACTTACCACTGCGCCATCGAGATCAACAAATTTTAACTTGCCATCAAACTGCAGAATACACCTATATATGCAGAATATATAGCAAGAATACTAATTACTATTCTTGCTCAACCCTTCGATCTTAAATAATACATATCACCAAAGGGTAGGTAGACTTAATATACGTCTACACACCCACCTTCTACTGGGTACAGTTCCAAATACCATAACACTACTGAGAATTTCTAGATAAAATAATTCAATAATACTTTGCCCGAACCGGGAACCAAACCTGATATCGCATACATAGTAATCGCATTACCAAAACTGCTGCTAAAATTATACTTTTATTTGTATATACATAGTGCAGTAGGAATAATTTAAAACATGATCAAAATAATTTTACCGTCGTAGAGCCACGCTTCGATTGGGCCGGCTCGACCGAAGTAATACCACGACCTCACAGAAAACCGGCGTGAAATAGCGCTTGCGTTGTGTTTCGTCATGTGAGTAAGGGTACAGTAGACCCAACCCCCCCCCCTCCCCTCCTCTTCTAGTGGGGGAAAATTTGAAAGGAACGCAACGCATTTGTGTCTTCTCTGGTGTTGCGAGTGTCCATGGGCGGCGGTAATCGCTTACCATCAGGCGCTCCGTCTGCTCGTTTGCCTCTTATACCATAAAAAAGAGCAAGTTTATGTTTATACTGTTGGACTAGGCAGTCCGTTTAAAGGTAGGCTTTAACCAACTTTATACATTTATCTTCTTTAACAAACCTTTATTCAGCGACTGCTGTGTATAATGTGTCGAGCAAACTGATATTGGATTTCTACACTAAAAATGTTCAGAAGCATGTTGGTGCCTGGAACTGTGCCCAATTACGTTAGATTTTAAACCATAGCCAGCGAAATCTAAATGAAATACACCTCAGCTAGCCTTCTTATGGATACAAACATGTGCTTATATACGTATGTACATGTATATTATACACTAAGCTTACAATCAAATCCAATCATAATTTGTAACATAAAGTACACAAATTACATACAAAAATAGCCGCGGAGCGCAGGGGGAAATAATTCGTACTGTTGATCATAAACACACGTCCTCAAGTTTGTTTTGATTAAATCTCTCTCCTGCTTCTCGTAATTCAATGAGTACTGTCGCCGGGCGAATCGTTTATTCAGGCTTTACGTATCGTATTGTAAATTATCCGTATTTGTTGAACGTGGAACAATGTTATATATACCTAAACGGTCCAGTTTCTCAAATTGGCGCTTACGTTTACCGTCGTATGATTGGACTTGGATTCACCACGATGGGGAAGGTCAAGTCTAATTAATGAATCTCAATGTTAGTGGTTACAGAAATTACATTTATTGTATTTTCAAGTTTAGAAAACTTACAGCTAGTTAAACAATATTAAGAGAATCTATGTACCTATAAACAAAGGTCAATACAAAGTTTTCGCGCTTATAACGATGATTAGTCTACGATAGTATTACATTGCGACACAGATAAATACTATTAAAAAACAACAGTATGTAGATAAAATTAACCATAAGTAAATAATAAATTATAAGAGAGAAAATCAGAAAATTTATAATTATTATTATATGGATTAAGTTAGGTTGCTACGTTCACACCGTGATGCCACACCGTAGTCAATTTTACCGGTAGGATCCTAGACTTCCCGCTCCCCTTCTTCCGCGGAGAGAAATGCGTAAATGCAATTAACCAAGTAAAAACAATTACTACGTTTCGGAATTAAGCTTATGAGACTATATCAGCAAAAACCTCAAGGCCACCCTATGAGATTGATATTTTTAGCACCACGCTTAATAAATTCAATGATCAAGTCAACCAAGCTACCATCTAACTGTCACTTTAATTTTTCATGACTATCTATGTCTTCTCCCTAGCCTTTATTATTCCCAAGTCACTTGGGGTCGACTTTTCTAGTTTAACCAGATTTGACAGGATATCAGTTTTTACACGGAGCGGCTGCCACCTGACCTCCGCAACCCGAAGGCTAACGATACCCTAAGGCTAGACCAGTGTCAGGATATTTTAGGGCACTCACATCCCAATATCGACAGCCGTAGATGTTCATGGCAGCCGGGACCGACGGCTTAATGTGCTCTCCGAGGCACGGAGCAGGCAATAATTGTCAATCAATACGCACATAATTTCGAAAAGTCATAACTTCTGAAAGTCAGAGGTACGCGCCGTGGGTTTGAACCCGAGACCCTCTGCATTACAGTCTGTTGGTCTCCCCACTGAGCTATCGCTGCTCTCTAATTATCTATGTAATTGTCTTATAATATTCTTTGTTATTTTATATAGGACTGAATTTATTTTCTTGTAAGTAGTGTATTCTCCTAAAAGATTTGAGTACTCTTTAGTTACTTGTATGAATAAGTATGTATAGTATACAACGTATGTATGTTAATAAAACAATCAAATATTAAACATAATTATTTCATAATAAAATTAATAATGGCATGAAACATCTCAACATTTAGACGCATACTAATATTTAATAGTAATTAAAATGTAAAATGCGCCTATCCACTTTTACCACGGTAATAATCACAATTGTTGCTTATTAGAGAGCTAATTCACGTAAAAATCTATTCAAAATAGTGTTAGGTTCTTGCCTCACTACCACAAATATCACAAATGATAATCATTTTAATTAAAAACAACCGTCAAACCTTAACATAAATTCCATTTCAGTTCACATTTGACGATTATTAGTCCAGAACGATGTTCAAAATAGAGTGCCTATTTTGAACATATTTTATTACAAGAATTTGCCTATAATCTATCTTATCTTATCTTGATCCGGGGGCCAGTCATTGTAGACCGGCGACACTTCGACCCAGTGGGATCTTTTGTGTCGGCCCCGAGGTTTATCCTTGAGCTATCTCCCTATGAATGTACTGCATCAGTCGCAGCGTACACCTCAGAGGGAGAAGCCTGAAGTCTTCAGGGTTCGGATATGCCAATCCCATCAGACCCATCCTTAGTCCGGCCAACGCGTCACATTCACACAGTAGGTGTGATATGGACTCGTCCTGTTCACCACAGGCTCTGCAGATCGAATTGTTTGACAATCTCAATCTGCACAGGAAGTCATTGGTGCCAAAATGACCAGTAAACGCTCCTGTGAGTAGGCGTATTTGGCCCTTGTTGTACCCGCAGAACTTCCGGGTAAAGCCCGTGGCTCTGTTTGCAATGAATTTCTTGGAGTGTTCCAGACCCCTAAGGACCATCCACTCCAGCCTGTGTTTATCATTGCCATGTGCATTGAAAGCTGCCTTGACGGTACTCTCAGAGAGACCTACGAATGGCTCGGGGCCCACAAATTGTTGCTCCGAGCCCTTTTTGGCTAATACATCAGCCTCCTCATTACCCTGCACCCCTGCATGCCCCGGAACCCACACCAGCCTGACTGTGTTTTTCCTGCCAAGTTTGTTAAGGGCTTTAACACAGTTCAGGACTAGTGCTGAGTCCACCCTACAGGAGTTCAGAGCCTTAAGAGCAGCTTGACTGTCACTGAGTATATAAACAATCTTGTCAGTGACATTGTTGTTAATATTCTCCTGCGCACAGGCAATTATAGCATAGGTTTCCGCCTGGAAGACCGTTGCATATTTGCCCATGCTTTGGTTCACCTTGCAGTCGTTGGCATAAATACCAGCGCCTGATCCTGTTTCCATTTTGGAACCATCGGTGTACCAGATGAGACAACCCTTGTCAGGGGATCGTAGACCTCGTCTCCATTCGTCCCTTGTGGGGACCTTTATTTTAAAATTCTTTTTGAATATGTGCATTGGTTGCATTTTGTCACATCCCATGCTCATAATCTCTTTAAGATCCTTCGAGATCTCCAGTTTTGTGTGTCGAGTTACTGGCATGTTGACGCTCCACAGCCCATGTATAGATAGTCTATGTAGCGCCTTCATCGCCTCTAACTCCACAACAATGTGTAGCGGCGTTAGGTCCAGCAGGATCTCTAACGCAGCCGTTGGCGTAGTAGGGAACGCCCCTGTTATAGCCATGCAGGCTAATCGCTGCACCTTCGACAGCGCTTTCCTGCATGTTGCTAGTTTGGTTCTTGGCCACCAGACAACGCTTCCATATGTGATTATGGGTCTTATCATCATCGTGTATAGCCACTTGATGACCTTGGGCTTCAGGCCCCAGGTCTTCCCATAAGTAGAACGAATCATACCGAAGACCCGCTGGGCCTACATTATGACTTTGTCTACATGAGGTTTCCACGTTAGCTTGTTATCTAAGGTCATACCTAGATACTTCACCTCCGTGGACCATTGTAGCTGTGTACCATACATGGATAGAGTTCCCAAGCCAGTCGGATCTCTCATCCTAGTAAACGGCACGACAGTAGTTTTCCCTGGGTTGATCGATAAATGGTTACTACTGCACCATTTTTCTACCATACTCAGGGCCCTCTGCATGAGACTGGATACTGTGCTCGGAAATTTTCCATTGACAAGTATCACCAAGTCATCCGCATATCCGACCGTTAAGTACGGACCTTTGTTGAGTTGTTCTAAGAGTGAATTAACCACCAAGCACCATAAGAGCGGTGAGAGTACTCCACCCTGAGGGCAGCCTTTGGTGGTCATTGCAGTCATTTCATCCCCTAACAACTCATACCTAATAATTCTTCCTCTGAGCATACAATCGATCCACTTGCAAATGGTTGGCTCTATGCCGTGATTTGCTGATGCCACACTAATGGCATCAAAGGTGGTCCGATCGAAAGCTCCCTCAATGTCCAGGAATGCAGCAATGCATACTTCCCGGTTATCTAATGCATGTTCTGCCTTATTTACCACAAAATGCAGTGCCGTCTCAGTGGATTTTCCCGACTGGTAGGCACATTGTAGCCCGTGGAGGGGCAATTTTCTCAATGCTCCCTCCCTGATATGTCTATCTACTAACTTCTCCAGGGCTTTCAAGAAGAACGACTCAAGGCTAATAGGTCGGTATGCCTTGGCTTCTTCGTAGTCTTCTTTGCCCGGCTTCGGTATGTAGATGACTTTAACTCGCCTCCATATCTTTGGAATGTATCCAAAAGCTATGCAGGCTCTGTATAGTCTGCACAAATGCGGAACCAAGAGTGCAGCTCCCTGTTGTAGGATAATGGGATAAACCATGTCTGGACCAGGTGACTTGAACGGTTGAAAACCATTTAGAGCCCAGCCGACCTTCCCTTCATCCACTACCTTCCTTGCAGTGTCCCAATCTGCTTTGGTTGTATGGTAGCCTAGTTCAACCAGGCTAATCGGGTCCTCCTGCTCCTTTTCTATTATCTTACAGTCCGGAAAGTGTGTGTTTAGCATCATTGCTAGTGTCTCCTTACCGGACCCTGTTCGCTGCCCATTGCCATCTCTGATGGTTGTCAATGGGTGTGCTCTGACAGTCGAGATAGCTTTGGAGAGTCTCATTCCTTCAGGAATAGTACTGATGTTTTCACAGTGGGCTCTCCAAGCCTTCCGTTTGGCTTTCCGCACAGCTTTGTTGTAGTTGGTCAAACAGCGAGCGTAACCGCTATAGTCCCTGCTGGTCCTAGCACTGTTAAACGCTCTTCTGGCTTCAAGCCTCAGCTTGACCAACTCTGGCGTCCACCACGGTACCCTCTTGGGCCTAACTTCCCTTTCAGGGCAGTTACTTGTCCAGGCCGTATTTACAGTCTGGACCAATTTGTCTGCTGTAAACTCTATGTCTAATATAGAATTAAGCTTACCCTTAGAATCCTCCAAATCTATACTGAGGTCACTCCTGAAGGAGTTCCAGTCCGTATTTCTGGGATTCCTTCTACGTGCTATAGGAGCTGGAACCAGCGTCCTATACTTAAAGCATATGTAATTATGATCTGACAAGGTAATCTCATCAGACACATGCCACTCGACAATCTTAGTGCTAGCCCTGTTGGTGGCTAACGTGATGTCAATTACCTCTGCTCGCCTACAGTTGACGAACGTTGGCCTGTTTCCCTTGTTTAGAATTTGTAAAGAGGTACTTACCACATACTCCAGTAGCTTTTCCCCTCTTACATTCACATCCGTGCTCCCCCAGACTGTGTGGTGTGCGTTGGCATCGCACCCCAGGATCATGTCCAGGTTCTCCCGGCTGCCATATTCAACAAGGTCCTTTATCTGTCCAGATACAGTTTCCTTGTCCGTATAGTCGAAGTATGCAGAGGTCAGGATTACAATATCCCGCCCTCCGCTCCCTCGCACATCTATCTTAACTGTCGTAAGATCCCTAGAACAAAAATTGTATAAGGGCATTGCATTTATGCCATTTCTGACATACACACATGTCCTTATATCATTAGTGGAACAGTTATGATAAATTACACCTCCTGTCCCACCCAAACCTCTGATCTTTCCCTCTTTAACATAAGGTTCCTGGATCAGGGCAATATCATATTCCTTCATCCGCAGGTGGCGGGCCAGAACGGCCATCGCCCCGATGCAGTGATGAAGGTTTATTTGTACGCACCTTAGTCCCGCCATTCGGTCTGCCTATGGTGGCGTCTACGGTGGCAGGCACTGCTGGCCGCCCCCCTCACTCCCTTCCTCCATCAGCGCCCCCGCAGCCTCCGGCGACGACAGATCTAGACAATCTATATGTCCGATTATGTCGTCGGTCTTCGGAGACACGCATGGCGACGACGTGTAGAGAGCCGTACCTGGTTCAATCACCACTGGGTTCACGGGCTCTACCCCGTCCCCCACCTGTGGTGCCGTCACCGCATGGGCCTCCTCCTCCACGCTGGCACCCACTGTCACCTTCTGCACGTTCAGATCCTCAAGGATCTTGAACGTGCTTTTGTCCATGCCAGCATGGAGACAGAAGCCGCCTGCTTTTATGGCCGCAGCCGACACGCTGTCCACCAGGACAATGCGCCTGGTGTGCGTCTCCTCGACCTGCGTGCTCAGCACCTTCCACTCGCAGGTCCTCAGAGAGGGGTTGAGGCGCTGCAGCATGGTCAGCACCCTGGAGGCATCTAGGCACCAGGTATTCCTGGTCTTCCAGGCCATCTTTATTGGCCTTGGAAGCTCCTGCCTATAATCTATGTATGTACTGAAAACACTATTGTTTTTAAATATTACCAGATCTAATTATCACACTCATGATAAAGATTATGAAGCAAGTCAAATCCGCCTATTTCAAGAGCTGTTCCTATACACGAAAGGGCAAAAGTACTCTGAAAATTGCTTCGTACGGTACATTTATTTTGATTGTTTTTTATGAAGGGAGTTCATTTTTATGATGTTTTTCCTGATTAGCCTTCCATCATGCAGCTTTATATAGAATTAATACTTCATTTTTATATTTTCTTTACAGATCTACAGAATCGATATTTTATTTTTAAATTAATATTCTTCAGAATCAAGTTCTCAAGAATGTGTTTCTCCAAAGTTACTTGAGTTACATAAAATATGTAACCTAAACTTAAATTTAGTTACTAGATTAAGGGAAAGGTTTGATTGAAACTTTGAAATTATACCTGCAAGAAAATTACAGGCATTTTTTTTAAATGCCTTTTTGTGCTAATTTACAACCAATATCTACAATGTCGTTACACCATATACTGACTATATAAATATAAAAAGGGAAATCACTAGGCACTTAGTCGTTTTAATGGAATGAAAAATTCATGTTCCATAGTAATATTTTGTGATTTAATAAACAAACAGTAGGATGGTACGAAGACGGACTTTTTGTGACAAATGCAAAGACAATCTGTGAATTAATATAGTTATACAACATTTGTCAAGTGATATGTAAACAAATTTATAGTTATATTCTTTTAAGGTCTTAAGTCTAAAAGTCTGCATTTCTTACCAGACGCAATATCACCAGCATCAAATAATTGCATGTACATACATCAAAATGTTAGTGTCAAATAAGCGTGAAATGCATCGCGCGTTCTCAACCGCACCAACTTTTCCAATATACTGAAGGTACGTCAATGTAATGCAATATCGTCCAAACTATTACGGAATACGGCCCCTAGGGGAGCTGAATATTTTCAACAGCGGATCGACTGGATCGCTGTCGGTTTTGCTCTGAATTGTTGAACAAATGTTTTGTAAAAACGCAGCTGCGGTTATTGTTTATTCGATATAGTTAAAAACTGAATGGTAGCGGTTCTATGAACAAGAACATGGCTGATTGCATTTTGGTGTCATCGTTTGCGATGGCCTTGCTTTAGGCATTTCGCACACGAAATTTACTTGCCTACAAATTTCTGTTTTGTTGATTATTTAATAATGTCTAGCATCAAATTGTAAAATAGATAAAGAGCTTTTATGCTAAGAATAGCCTTCTACTAATATCCTTCTAGTAATATTATGTCAAAACAGAATATAGATTATGTATACCTAAGCTTTGCATAAACATTTACGAATCACATAATCATTTGCTCTTTACTCGAATAGTAAGTCTAGGTATCAAACAGTCTGCTTATAATCTACTTGTCATATATTTCAATTTTGTAAATGTCTTGAATGTATTGTTTATCTTTTCACAATCCTTACCAAACAAAGCAATTCTTAAAACGTATCTTTATCAAAATAAGTTTCTTGGATCAAATAATAGTTTAGACGATCACCATAAAAAACCACCTTAATAAAAAAATATATTTAAACACCTGATATTCCACTATAACCTTACTAAGGGAAGCCAAACACAGCTGTGAAACATTCAAGTTATTTTGATTTGATAGGTGTATAAAAATATATGAAGGTATAACGCCGTTAGTTTCACGTTTGCGGAAGTCTTAAAAAGCGATTACAGGAAAACTGTTACCATATCACCCTTAAGAGCAATAAACAAGGACTGAGAAAACTCAAGCGAAATTGAAAGAATAAGGAAAACGATACGCTAGAATTAATTTTGTATTTATTTTTGTATGGTAATGTATTCATGGTGAAGCCGGCGGTGGAAGTAGTTTATGATCCCCCTAGCTGACTGTGACTATGTTTTTATCTTTGATTCCATCTTCTTATGAAGTTATCTAGACAAAAATGTTTAGAAGAAAATATATTTTTCTATTTTTAAAAAGACTATCTAGGGATTGACATTGATTTTAAGAACAGCTGGTATTTGACCTATTGAGTCGCAGCGATACATAGGTGGCCAGGTATAATACATTTTCAATTATGTCTGGTATTCTAAGTCTTGACAGATAAACACGGATTCCACTAAATATGATCGTGACAAGATTACGAATGGCATGGCAGTTTTAGCAACTACACAGTCATAGAGTGTATCATAATAAATATTGGTATTGTCGGGTTTTCATCTAAGCTTAGACTTAAGATACTTATTCACTCCAGATGACCGTATAATTAGGGATCAAAAGCATCATGAGTCTCCAATTTAAAAAATAACAATTCCACAACATGTTTCTGTGAATTTAAAAAACACAACTCAAAAATATTTTTTGTATTACAACTATAATTTCCAACAAATTTCATTTTAAGATTAGATTCGATTTCATATTTTAATTTATAGATTTCACATTTTAAGTTAGCTACAGGATCCATAAAACGAACTCAAAATATGACCGTACCTTACTGTCACACGCCGTATATATGAGAGAAGGCAATTGGGCCTAAAAGCCTCAAATCTCCGCATTAAAGTTACAAATGTCAGCCCTCTACGGCTGAATCTCAAAGATGAACCTCCATCCACAAACACATGGCATCGCCTACCTGATTTATCCTCAACCATTTAACCCTGCGACGGCAATTATAAATGTCGTACATAACTCACATTGAGGTGAGTTCGTGCATTAACTACATGTGTTCTTATTTATTACTTGCTCGAGATAATACACGAACTAATTCGTGTTAAACCACGGTGTGGGATGCAATTTGTTGTTTATGTAGAAGAAAACGAGCGAGGGGCAATCTTACATTATAAAGTTTTTAAGCATTTATATTGTACCTATCGGGGAACTGGCAGGTATAGTGTGATTTTCAATAAACTTAAAAGTGTCAAGATGAACTTACTGTTAGAACTAAACTACAAATAGGTCATAAAATAGCACTTAAGTAATATTTCTAATTACTAAAGAGCTGCCAGATTTGGCAAGACAAAGATTATTTGAAATTACACTGATATGGAGCTTAGATACTATGATTAAAAAGGTAAGATTGAAACCAAAATCCTGGTTATTATAATAAAATAAGAAACATATGTATTTAAAACTAGACGGTTTTCTTTATTTCTATGTATGCCAACCTTACTTAAGTACATATATGCAATGCAGTACGTAAGAAAAAATATATAATGGGTTGCGGCATGTGTCGCAGATGACTTTAGAAATTTTCAATTAACAGACAAAAGTACAGCTAAACTCGGCAAATAATTTGCACACACTAATATTTATCCCACGTGGGATTCAAACCAAAAGAAAGAAACAACCGCTTGTCTCCTGCTCTGTCCGTGCAGTCAAATTTATTTTATTCATTTAACTAAATCTACACCTTTTCGAGACAAACTTTTCGATTTAAATAAATATAATAATAATAATATCAGCTCTGTATTAAACTATCCCACTGCTGGGCACGGGCCTCCTCTGAACGTGAGAAGGGTTAGGCTATAGTCCACCACGCTGGCCTAGTGCGGGTTGGCAGACTTCACATATCTTCGAGAACATTATGGAGAACTCTCAGATTTGCAGGTTTCCTAACGATGTTTTCCTTCTCCGTTAAAGCAAGCGATAATGAACTATTTAATACACATATAACTTCGATAAGTCAGAGATGCGCGCCTTAGGATCGAACTCGAGATCTCTACGTGACAGTCCAACGATAAATACTATACAAGAATCCACACTCCTCAATGCACTCATAAAGTCCTTAAAAGATTACAAATAATTTGGTTTACAAACTATTAATACGTGTTAACTCCTCTATCTTAGCAATTTTCTTGAAAAAGCGGATTCCTAGTTACTCAGATCGAGGGAACTAGGTAACAGGCTACTCCATGTGTACTTACCGTATTTTTGTGAAGCCAAGCTTAACATATTTCCTAGAAAATCTTAATTCAATTTAGCGAAGATTTAAAATCATGACCTTCCACAGCATTTGGATGTTTGCCAAATTCTCGTTTGTTTTTTATGAAATATGAATCATGGCTGTCTGCCTTCTCAATTTGCACATAAAGTCGTGCGAACCTCTTAATAGTCCTCATTTTTGCTATTTATTTGTTTTTTATTTACCTACTGTGCTATGAAAGATGATACTTTGTTTTTGATATTTATTCTACCCACAACAAAAATATAAGGAAATACTTACTCATTCGTCTATTTATATACAGATTATTACTGTATTTCTATTTCGTGGTCTAAAAGGATCAAACCTATATTGCAAATTGTATGTTTACAAGTTTGCAATACCAAATTCTGCTATAAGTTAAAGTAACTTTTCCAATTACTTTTGTATCTTGGTATTTTTGGTAACATATTTTATGACATATTGCTCCCAAAAATACTTTATTAATTTGGCCACAGACAATTTCACAATGTTCTGTTCCACAATCGTGTTAAATGACAACTAGTGGCGCCTAACACTTGCCTTCTAATTCAGATAACAAGCACAAATTGTACGCTGTCCCGGCCGGGCGAAGTTTTAATGAAACGTACATTCATTTGGGGAGTTCCAATGCATTTGCATGAGAAATGCTCTTATAAATCTAAAGTAAACACGGCTGCAGGTAAATTGCACATGTTGAATTTATTGTTAGACTCGTCGCCTTGCAGTGAGTTAGGGCCGAACTACTAATGGTTCACGGATCATTGTCGCATCTGTGAATTTAAAACACTGGATGGCGTACCACTAGCTCGATTTGAGAGGTCTAAGAAATAGAAAGTTGAAGTACGCGCATGGCCTTAAACGTCCATAGTTTCAGCAGTCTAATGTTGCGATTGGACGTTTACTGGCAGACTGAATAATTTTTTTGCCTTTGTTATATGTACAAGGATGAATAGCGATATCTGATGTCAAAAGCCAGCATTCCCTTTTTGTGTTGCTAAAGCCGTACATAAGTTAAAATGCCTGTTGTATACAACTGACAACAATCCGTTGTGTATTTATACATTAAGTAGCAATATTATGTACAATATGTATAATTAAATATTATAGTGCATTTATCACCTTTTATAAAGCAATTTGGTAATTCAAATCAAAGCTTTTGCAAAAAGACACCTTGTTACGTCTTTATAAAATATTTAAAAGTTGCTAATAATTTTGATTTTTAATTGTTTACGGTGTTTTGTTATTCACTTTTATTGACCTGTTAGTCCCGTGGCATACGTTTGCGTACAACTGTAAGGACCCTGGTTCCTTTCCTGGAAGCTGAAATGCAGCTAACGAAATTTGGGTAAGTATAAAATACACCTTTGGCTACACCTTCGAGAACATACAGGCAAAAAATTATGTATGTATTAATCATAGTAAAGTCATATTAAATATAATAACCTTAAAAATATAAATACTAGTTGCACATTCAGCCAAGAAGTACTTAATAACAATTTCATTACACTTAGCAAATGAAAATTTAATTTAATATCTCATCTTTGTTTAATGTTTAAGTGAATAACTTTTATAATACGCTTTCAACTCTCTTCATAGAGCTTATCATGAATAAAATATAACTTAAAGATCTATAACTGCAATGACTTTTGTAACTAGCACTGTTCGAAACATATCTTTTCTTGCAGTTTATACAAGTCTAGGCGCATACAAGCGTATTAATCAAATCACTCTCGGTATAGATCAATAAAGAGGTATAATATTGTTTGTTTGTTACGTTTTTACGCCTTAACTACTCGACCGATTATGACGAAATTTTGCATACACGTTGTCAGGGGTACAGGAATGGACCGGTAGCTTTCATCTAGAAAAAGATTGTGACTGTTCCAAGAGTGAAGTCGTGGGCATAAGCTAGAACTTTAATTTCGCTCATATTTCGATTTGCTTTACCGTGCCGTTTGTTCTGAAACCAAACAACCACATGGGCAAATATTACAAAACTCGTTTGTAATGGTCTACTTCGAAAAATTATTTCCAGAACGCTGTAATAATTTGTCTGGCCGTAAAAGAAAGCCTCGTTAGCCGTTTAAAAAAGATATTAACAGTCATTTATTCACATAGATAACAAAATAACGCTTATAAAGGTCAACTTATGAACAGTGGTTAAAGAGTTTACTAAATTCACTGGTAGCTTAGTCTACTGGACTAAAGAATTGATAAACACAGTTTCACGCTAAGCTAATGAGGTGACCAGCATCTACACATAGTCTCACGCCTCGCCAGCTATCGTTTTCATTATTGACCAGAACATATGCTGTATGTTGCTAAAGGTTCCCATGAAACTGAAATTTGTTGTCATTAAATTAAATAAAAAAACATATTTACACATAAGCTTTTATTTAAATGCTCTTTAAAAGAAAAATAAATCAAATCCAGTATTTTGTTACATTAGATAATTCTATTATTATAAAAGCTTGTCGTCAGTTTTGCCTTATTAAAATATAAAATTGCAATGTTCTCAGCCTAACGAAACTGGTTCTAATTCTGCTTGCAAAATTTAACTAAAACAAACCGCCAAACAAGCAAGTTAAATAAAAGCTTGTTAAAAGAAATCGATTTGATACCTTATACACAGCAATCGCATATCACCGGGGTGACTTGAATTTGAAATCACTCGCCAGTAAAATAAAACCCATAGTAACGATGGTATGTAGTGTTAACAAATAGTTGACAACTCGACGCGATTCCACCACAGTGCGAGTGCCTAAGTAATGAACTTCACGTGAAGTGAGACTAGAACGTTTTGGCGCTATTGCCATTTTTGTGCTTTTCTATTTGCGGGAAAATTTGTTTGTGAATTTTTCTGTTAGCCTGTCTTTATTGACACGGCTTTAGTTTGTGTTAGTGTCAGATTAGTCTTACATAAAGGAAAATTATAACTAGAAATGTTGCTGTGTTATAAATGTGAATGCCTCGGTGTCGTAGCGATAATGAATTAGACTGTTGTGTATGAGGTTTTGGATTTGATTCGTGAATCGGACGAAGTACTTTTCTGGCATAAAATTCTCAGTAATAGCATAGAGTCTGGCACTGTGTCCTGTAGACTTCAAGGGGCTTCTTATTACAAGGGTTTGAGAGCTGGCAATATGTAGGTGAAATTAAACACTTCTCCCTGCACTTTCGGGGATTATGCACTCGTATTTTATGTGCTACCTATTATCATGATAAATATAATGGGAAGCAATTGATTGATAAGGTGTTGTTTATTTTTGAAGATAATAGTTAGTTCTAGCCATATTCTTCTCAAACCCGAATGAACGTTTTCTTACAAGATCGGAATCTTTTTTTAAAAAAGCTACTATTGAGGGCCTCCTAAAACTACGAGTATGCATCAAGAATATGATGCGTGTGTGCCTGTTCTCTGTCTAAATGGACGTAAGTATATGTATGTAAGAAAATGCTTACCAACAAGAAAATGCCATTATGCCAAATAAAGAATAATTATACTCTAAGCCAGTGCCCAATCCAAACATACCCATTTAGCATATTCTAGTGATTAAATCCACCTTCACAGCTTGGCACCAAAGATAGGATCCGGTAACGTTAAGCCAAGTCGTCAATATCAGAAAAGGATGGGGTTTCTTGGCACGCACCTCAAAAGCATTATGAGTTATAGCGGAACGTTGGCAAACTTAACAATTTATTATCGCTAGTCAAATGGAATACAAGGATTTAAGTAGAGCTGAAAATTATGGGATATGTGCTGCGTTCTCTATGTATAAAATCTTTGTAATATTATTAGTTACATTTTACTTTTAAGTAAAGCATTGTGTTGTACTTGAATCTATAGGATAAGATTTTTGTTTGACCGCGCTAATCTCTGGAACTATCAATCGGATTTAACATGTTTTTTGCATTTTGTAGCCCAATTCTTGAGAAAGGCTTTTAGGCTTATAGGCTTTATAACTTCAAGCTAAGTCTAGGAAGTGGAACAGTACTCGTAAACGTGGGTGAAATGGCAGATACAGGCTAGTTTTTATTAAACATCTACAAATAGATTCACACCTGTTTCCGGACCAACAGACAAAGTGTAGAGATTTTGACAATTGCTACGATGCTTGCATTTCTTTATTGTTATTTTCATTAGCATAGCATTCCTTGCGCATTCGTAGGTTTACTTTACTCAGTGTGCATGGAAAATTTTGTGCGCACGGTGTGAGATATAGCTTGATTAAAGCATATACTATATAAAAATATATGAATTTTCTCGATCACTGAGTGACTAATAATTATAAAGAGACTAAATAAAACAGTATACCTAAGTATGTTTACTATGATACTAATCACCGTTCTAAAACAAATGTTTCGTCAATCATTCAATCAAGTATTTTGATATATATTTTATAACTTTTTGTATGATAAGTTAGACTATAAATTATAACGGAGGAAAAAATACTATAAACGAAGCAAAAGCCCTGCTTCGTTTATAGTATTTTTTCCTCCGTACCCTGAACCTGCGTACTCGACTAACCGTGTGGTGGCTCTGCCAACCTTTTTCCTCTATTATAATAAACAGTTAATTTAACTGCACGGCTGGCGTAGTGACGCTAAGTAGTTGCCCACCACTATTACTACGCCGAGTGTTGTAGGTTTGAATCACACACACACTGTTGATTGAATGTTTATTAAGTCCCCAGTAACACTGGAATTATTCCTAGCGTGGGAGAAGTGTCATAAAAATATTTATTTAAAGTCCTATTCAACATATCAGCTCCTACCCAGTTATTTATTATATTTTACTTCATCAGAAAACATGTTATTACATTGCATAAACTTAAATAGTAAGTACATTTTCCTTGTTTGTAATTAATTCAATAACCACAGCATTTTTATACAGATTGGGACTATGGCCTAACTCTACTCAGATTGAAAATAGACCCGTGCTCAGCTGTGGGAAAGTTTAATACACAGACCTGATATAATTTATTTAAGCTTTTGATATAAGAAATATACTCCTTACACTAGAAACCAAAGACATCTAGGAACAGACGTCTACAGGACCATTTAATTTAACCGCCTTTAAACACAGCATAGTTCAAAGACAGACCAAACGTATAGCCACTGCGGCTGCCACATAAATCAGCTGGTACTTTGTCACTGGCGTTCAGCACAATTGGACGGCCGAGATGTTTCAAACGGCTTAGCGTGATAATTGTTCGTATGAATATTAATTACTATACTATAATAACGGTTTAAGCATAACATATGCCTACTACAATTAGGCTAGAAATATATATGTATAATATGTAAGCAGCTACAAAAAAAAAGTATATATGTATGTTCATCCATTGTCTAGTACCTATAGTACAAGCTCTGCTTAGTTTGAGCTAGATGGTGTTGTGTGTATGTGATAGAATAGAATATTATTATTATTATTATATTTTATATTCTTATTAAAATTCTATTCTACCATATGCACACAACACCATCTAGCCCAAAGTAAGCAGAGCTTGTACTATGGGTACTAGACAATGGATAAACATACATATATGCTTTTTTTTGTAAATACATACTTATTATACATAGAAACACCCAGACCAAGATAAACATCCATGTTCATGCACACAAATGTTTGACTTGAATATATATATAGTGTTAAAAATAGTTAAATAATGTTTACCAGGCTAAAATGAAATTGGGTGCAGGATGCAAAGCCATCCGCAGAATATATTTAGGTGCATAAGTGCGTGCCCATACACCACTCTCTATTCCCTAACTCATATTCATAATCCGATGGGACGGCAATCTGACACAACTGACAAAAAATCAGGCGTTAGACTCACGACTTTATGCACTTACCAAGGCACGGTGTTGCAACACTGACAATGTCCTAACTTCTACTACTACTTATTACGAACAGTTTCTTGACTGAAGTACCTAATAACTTTTTGTATACCTATAAGAAAAATATCGAACTTAACGTAATACTAAAATGTGATGTTGTGCATGAAGTGTCGAGTTTGATTACGGACTCGATAAAAAGTTATTAGGATAGATCTATAATCTATATATATAGGTATTTAAAATGAATCTCTGTTTCCCTTGGTCACGCCATAACTTGAAAACGACTTTATCGATTTCATTCATATTTTTTTTTAAGTTTTCTAATACTTTGTAGAAGATTCCTTCGGAAAGAAAATTTCAGAAAATTTAACGTCTATTTTAACCTCTAGACTTTGACAGTTCGTCTATATGTTACGGCTAATAACCGAAGTGTGGCTACACCTAGCTGTAGCCGGCTAAAAATATAACTAACCTAACCTAGGTGTAGCCGCACTTCGACTATTAGCCGTGACAAATATATTATATAAAGTGATACTATAAAGCTATACCAGTCAATATTCTTCCAACGCTTATTCTACGATGTTTGTCTGGGTATTAGGCGTTCTACAGACGATGCTTATTTTGCCGACAGATAGAAAAGTCCGGCTCCATCCGATGGCCACCGCGGCTGCGGTCGCCACGACGGGCAACCGCGATTTACTTTGTCCTAAAAAGTCCTTTGGTGCCCCGCCAACGTCCCACGTCACTAACCAAGAATTTTCGGCTTTATCCTTTATATGCATTGTTGCATAGGAGTCCATGTTCTGTAATGCCGGTCAAATTGCCCGGTACGCTGCTATCCGCCGTGTGCGGAACGCCTTATATATAGATTCTTTTCATTTTCGCTACTCCAAACGCTGTCCTGCTAAGAATTTATTACGTAGCGTGGCTCATTCATAGCCCGCGATGTCTCTTTCTCCGTTATTTAGCAACATACATTTGTTTCTATTTTGGACAATATTTTTAGAAAATGACTGCCCGGATGGAAACTTTTCCCAGTGGCGTTGCGACCGTTTAAACCACTTGGTTTAAATGGTCGCAACGCCACCGCTACTTCTAAGGGTTATAGAGAGTTCTTAAATCCCATGCGGGATAAATTGTGTGGTCTACAAATGCTTGCACCGGGTCTAGATGTTCTTTATGTTTGTTGTCTGTATCTTTGTAAAGTCTCTCGCGATATTGGTAGACGGAATTTTTAGGGCGTGTGATGCAATTGAGTTATTATACAAAAGGTTTGTAATAAAGATGAAAAAGGGATTTGGATGAAACTTAACACACAGATAGACCATGTCCGGGATCGTCTCACAGGACACTTTTCTTTACTTGCCTTACAAGCAGATGAAACTGCGGATAAAACTAATGTATTAACCCCAAATAATATTAGAAATGCGAATGTGAATGTTTGTTTGTAACGCTATCACGCCCTAACTACTCGACCGATTATCACAAAATTACGGATATACGTTATCATTTCGGAAACAGAAAAGGACATATACCTTTAATAAAAAACATTATACATACCTTTAATAAAGAGAAACAGTCGCAAGGGGAAGACCTAGGCGAACGTTTATTGATCAGATCGGAGACGTTCTGGATAAAGGCCAGGTTAAGAGCACCTTAAACCGGCGAGCATGTATGAGGAATGGTATGACAGTGAATGAAGCCAGAGAAGTGTGTCAGGATCGTAGCAAATGGAAATCCGTAGTCTCTGCCTACCCTTCTGGGAAACAGGCATGAATCTATGTATGCATGTATGTAATAAAGAACAGAAGTTCTAATCTCGAGTGATAAAAATTAATCCACAAAATCATCATTAAAGCGATAGGAGCAGCGAACAAAACCTAGTAAATAATATTAGTAGGATGATTGTAAAAATAAGGCACTGCATCGGCACTACAATGAGTGGAAATCACGAAACCCTCTGCGAACAGTACAATGATGAGGAATGCTTTTCACCGCACGAATATTACGGAAGGATATTTGGCTGAGATTTTATGTTAGATGAATGTACTTCCCTAGTTGGGAATAGAAGAAAGCGATTGTTTTGATGAACGGTCGATAAAAAAAGGATTAAATTTATTTATATTTGAATTAATCCATCGAGCGTCGTGCCTCTAAGTTACTTTTAGTTTTAAATATAAACGACAATTACGCTCTCAGAGTAATGCCTGTTTTGTAGGAATTTTACAGACATTTAAACAACGGATACAAAGAACACTGACTTTACAGTTTTACAACAAAAAGTAAAAATTATCCAAAAGATAAATCGCATGTTGACTCACTCTTGTTAGGTTAAAGAAGAGAGATGTTGAAACTTTTATCTTATAGATAAATGCTATTTGGAGGTGGTGGGACAGGCCCTGAGACTCGGCACAACTATCGTCCCGTACTATTACGCCTAGTTTTGCGGATTTAATATCAAGCGTCTTCAATATGAAGTTTAAGGTGACCTGCTAAACCATTTCTTTTAACGTGAGGGAATGCTTTGACGCACACCTCTCCTGAAAAGGGGAGTGGAAGCTTATGTCGGGCTCACCCGGGCAAAAATGGGACGTTCAGGGTACTACCGACTAAACTTACCACGGCTAGGAGTTAGTTCTTTTCGGTAGTCAATGTGTGAAATTTAAGCCCACGACCTCTTGATTGCAATTCCAATACCTATTTCACTGGTCTACAGCTGCTAACAGTAGGTATTTTTTATACTGTTTTTAGGTCACTGACATAACTCACATTCATAAAATACATTAGTTCTGCATTAACATTATTTGGATCGGTTAAGAAAGGGTTAACGATAGTTGAATAGACCGCGACTCGAACCCGCAGCCTTTGCCACGGATATCCGCACCCGCGTCAATGGCCTATTGTCACTTTGACAAGTGAATAGTATTTTGGGACAGTATAGTTCTATAGATGCACACATATTATGTATTGTGTATAAATTGTCGTATAATGTGCACATGGTGATAGTGGGCAGTTATAGCTTAGTTGTGCCTTACCAGTCACTGCATGCGCGAGAACGAGACAACGCTATAGCGTTGCGTTGCGTAGCGTTACAGACTGCATACAGTCAAAGTCAAAAGTCAAAAATCTTTATTTCCATAAAAATGTGCAATCAATTCTTGGACACGTCAATACACTATTATATTAATAAAAATAATTAAAAGGAAATAAAAAATTCGCATTGAAAAATGCCTGTTCGAGGAGTAGAGCTTTCATAAGAAGAAGCAGGCAAGAAACTCATGGCCACTCTTTTCAATCGCCAAATGTTTATAACAGTACAATTCAATGTTATATTCTTTCCCTTATATGGGTCTGTTTCATTCCCGCACAAGTAATGTCAATTCTTTAAGAGATCATGTTATTGCTCCTAGAAAGACCCGTCGACAGGTCTCGTGTTTAAATTCACAGCTTGGACTTTTCATTTTTAAGTCATATATTAATTTTCTTTATACTGTGAGGAAAGATTTTACAAAATTTGTAAAGTCTACAAATTTTAGACACATCAAGATTGTTTACCTTTAGATAAATACCTAACCAAATGGAGTATAGTGTCAGACCGTTGAACTGCACATAGAGGTCTCGAAGTCGATCCCAAACTCTGGCAATTCGAAGTTTTATGCCATTAAATAGTTAATTATCGTTTCTTTGGTGAAAGGTGAAGGAAAACATCGTGAGGAAACCTGTATGTGAGAGTTCTCCATAATGTTCTTAAAGATATGTATGTGAAGTCTGCCAAGTCGCACTGAGTTTGGTGGACTATGACCCTACTCTTTTCACACTGAGAAAAGGCCTGTGCCCAGCAGTGGGACAGTTTATATGTATACAGAGCTATTATAATGCAAAAGCATTCCAATCAATCAGAGCGCATCTGCAGCGGATATTTTTAGAATACCGTAACATCGTGACGTCACAGTCGAGCGGAACTCACGCTCGACTAGACTTCAGTACAAAAGGGTTTGTTGCGTCACACGTCACACACAGGTAGCCACGTACAATGTTCGTACGCTGAAACAGTGGCCGAAACTGAGAGTTTATTTTTATTGTTCTATATATACTTCGTAGTTGTGGCTAGCTCTGCATTACTCTTCTTTTTGTTGACTTATTTCCAGGTATATATAGCGACAGAAGCGATATCCCATGTTTAGATGTGCTATTATACATACAGCTTAAGAGCTGTTTAACAGTAGGCAGAGACTTAGGTATCTGCCTACTGTTTCGGGTATATCTTAAGAGAGTAGACTTTAGTTGAACGTGGCTTAGAAGCTACCGATGGCGTTGTAGCTTAAATGGTCAACTCGCTACTGCCACTGCGCCAAGTGTGGATTCGAAGCCCACATAAGACAAAAACCATGTGAATATAAAAATGTGTTTATTGTTTGAACGTTTGTAAAGGCCCTTGGGATACAGGAATAAGAGAATATATTTAAAAAAAATAAGGTTTGTAGGTATGTTGATGTCCAAGTTACTACCTATATAATTATGAAAACCGCATATTTTATACTTAGTTGAATGATTTTGACGTGATGCGGTAACAAACAGACAAAAATTCTACGAGCCATTATTTTGCATTCAGAGCCCTCTAACACTAAACTCTACACCAAAGATAGTTACTTTTCATCCAGAAAAAAAGTATTGTTCCCGAGGGATAGAAATGTACAGACAGAAATATACTATAACGCGACTGAAGTAAGTAATTTTATATATAAACTACACCGAAATATAAGTGGTATTACATTTCAGTATATAATCTACTATTGGTGACGTCATATGAAATTATATTATGACGTCAATTTAAATTACATCATTTGTGACGCCAGCGCCTGTTCCATGTTGTGGTATTCTACTAAATATTATGTTCAAATAATATTTTGGACATTCGGTTTTGGATTGGGTAAATGATTTGTGACAAGGAGTGGTCGCTTAGTGTTTAAAATTCGATCGTAGCTATTTGTCTTCTTCTCCAAACAAATTTTAGCTATGACAAATCTCACACTGATTTTTCATGTAATAAGCCTACACAGTTTTCTCTTTATCTTTGATATATAGATAAAATAACAACCTTTATTATTGTCTTCTGTTTACGCGAATGTTATTCATTTAAATTAAACTACTATATACGGATTTTATCGCGTTGTTTATTTAACACTTTATTACATAATTTAGAAACTGTTACGCTGCTATTACTATTAAACTTTATTAATTTTTAAGCTAATTTAATTATTAAAACTTTTTATATTTAAATTTACCTTTTCCCCGAGGTTTCAGTTGCTTTTCAGCAGTCATGGTCACGGGGAGACTAAGATGGTAGTCGTCTCAACGTTCCAGTGTAGTTATTTCAAAGTACCCGAACATAATTTAATCATTGGTGTTTCTATTTACGCAGAATGAGCTCAAAGTACCGTGAAGTCTAGCTGTGGTTTGCTTCTTCTTGGGTTTGACTATTTGAATTACTGGATCCCAAGCTGGTGGTACATTCCAACCATCTTCTCTATTGAAATGAGGATGTTTTTTAATTTCAATAGCCTCGCGAAGCATCCTTGGTAGGAATCGGTGTTCTTTTGTTAGTATATGTGGTTTGTCAAATCGTAGGTAGTGGTTGGTCCCCTGTTGCACATGTTCGTTCACAGCAGACTTCAACGAACATTGGTGTTTAACATCAGCTATATGTTCTTTTATGCGGGTGCCTATGCTTCTCTTGGTTTGATCAAAGTATAAAAGTCCACAGTCACAATCTATTTTATAGACCCCTGCATCTTGTAAAGGTAGTCGGCACTCGAGGGATGGTAAAAATTTACTTATCTTCGTTGGCGGCTTGAAGTATGTGTTGATTGAAGCTCGCTTCAAGATGTAGCCAATCTTGTCAGTGACACCCCTTACATAAGGCAGTATAGCAGTCTGGCGCACGACTGTGGCTGGCTTTTCTCGGGATCTGTGACATGGCTTGACATGTTGAAGCTCGGCGTCTAGGTGTTTCTTGTCACAGATCCCGTGGGCTCTCTGAAACAAAGACATTTCCACGGTAGCTAACTGTTTAGGATGTTAGTGAGATTCACCGTTTAAGTACCTATTTGTATGGGTCTTTTTCCTATAGACAGTGTGGGTCAAAGTATGATCAGGATTTCTGATGACAAGTACATCTAAGAAAACTAATGAATTATGTTCCTCTAATTCCATAGTAAATTGGATGTTGTTATTAATGAAATTAAGATGTTTTAGGAATACACTTACACTATCTGTTGGTAATATTGTAAAAGTATCATCTACAAACCTCTTATAAATACTGGGTGTGATGATAAAGCTTGAGCCTCGAAGTCCTACATATATATAGTCTCCCCGTGACCATGGCTGCTGAAAAGCAACGGAAAAGGCGGGGAAAGTGTAAACTTAAATATAAATAGATTTAATAATTTAATTAGCTTATAAATAATAAAGTTTAATAGTAGTAGTAGTAGTGTAACAGTTTCTAAATTATGTGATAAAGTGTCAAATAAACAACGCGATAAAATCCGTACATAGTAATTTAATTTCAATGATTAACAACCTTTGTTTAAGAAAAATACATCTTCCGCGCTAGAAATAATACCTGTGTCGCGGGGGGAAAACATTAAAACAACAGACACAAAGAACATTCAGATTTTAACAACAATTTGTGCATCACACCGAATCACAGAAATATTTGTCCCGTATGAGAATCGAACCCACCATTTACCGCTATGACTGTAGCGATCTAAACTCTCAACGCTCTCCGAGTACTCTTCTACCACTCATACACCAGTATTTCATACACGAACTCATTTATTTAAATTATATTAAACAATATATAAGTTGCAAATATATTTGTATACAATCACGGGTCGCTGTGCACTGTGCAGTATACACACTATTCCGCTTCGCCTCTCTCACGTTTAGCTCTCAAACAAGTGTTAGTGACAATTCAAACTACATACATTGCAACGTTGTAAACTGTTCTAATTAAACTACGTAAAACTTTTTACCACCAGTAATAGCACTGAGTCAATTATACAATTTCATAATGCACTGTAACGATATTAATTTAAGTATGGAACATTCTAGACTTAGGTATATTTCGAATGTTTTGAAATCTGGTAGTGCAAACATTTTCTTTGTATTCGTTATTTAAATGTTTTTTAAGTCCCTAACAAAACAGGAATTATTTTGTAAGGAAGTCGTCACTTTAAAAAGAAATATTTTTAAAATGTTTGTACCTATGTAACTGTGGCTTATAAAGCTTACTAGCAATTAAGGTTAAAATTAAAAAGTAAGTTTTTTAATCCTTCAGCTAAACTAAAATACTTGTCTTAGGAGTGGGTGCACGCCGATGTTGTAATGGGTGAGGATCAAAACGCTGACTTTGTGATTCACCAAGTCCAACATCTTAACTATCAGGCAACCGCTGGTTCTAAAGTGGAAATAGACACAAAGCTCGTTTAGCTTTTGTGTCTTGTTAAGAAGATATCGTAGCTTATCGATGTTTGCTTAAGGTTGGTAACGAGATTTAAAGAGAGTACTGCTATCACGGTAGGCAGCAGTTTGGCTTTATGTACCCTTGACATTGCCGAAATCCATGAGCGGCGATTGACATTTACCATAAGGTGGGCCACTACGTTGTTTGAAACTAGTTGCAATAGTAAAGAAAAAGGTGGATTCAAGGACTTCTCAAAGAAACACCATCGCGATGATTATTATTATAATTATGGGTACTTCCCCAGTTGAACAATTTCAGTTCCACGAAGAATTTGCCTGTGAAATGAAACAATAGAAAAACTATAGTCAAAATCAGTTTAATTAAACCTAATTTAACTGATTTTGATTACAGTTTTTCTACGATTCGGACGATTTTGATTTACTATATAACCATATAGTTAATCAGAATCGTCAGGATCGTAGCAAATAGAAATCCGTAGTCTCTGCCTACCCCTCCGGGAAACAGGCGTGAATCTATGTATGTATGTATTTTAAATTAGGCCATAGATGCTCACTTTTCACTGTACTAGCACACAATAAAAAGTGTACCATTTGTGACCTGAATACATACATGTCCAGACAGAGACACTCTTAAACTTCCTAATAACCAACGTCATAACTTCACATTGTTTTTTCTTCTTCATTTCTAAACTGCCCATCACAAAGCTATTTCTTATTTTAACCAATATTGTTTCACCAAACATTCAATATTCAGTGCAAACGCTTACATTCTAACTGCATGGTTAGTCATTCATCCGCCATAAACCATAATTTCAATTCATTATTATATATAAACAGTTCCTAATGGCCTTATACATCAACCCCTTATGTTTAAGGGAAACTTGTAAGTAACAAAAAAATAAACAGCTAATTAGTCGACACGCAATATTCGATTCCGGTTCGCATCGCACGCAAACACGCGTTCATCGCAAACGATTCATCGCGTTCAATGCGTTCATCGCGTTCGCCGTGTTTATTGAGTGGTACTGACAACTTCACGCATTGAATTCTAACTCTTAATTTGTTTGAATAACATTTAATTTGTATGTGTTTCGCGTGAGCTGTGAAGCAAAAACGTTTGGTTAAAATGTAATTAAATCTAAGCTTGCCAACGTCCTTGAGACAGTTCGTCTTGACTGTCTCTTTGAAATATGTAAATTAATCTACTGTAAGGAGACGTTTCTAGGAAAGCTCTACACCGCTGAATAGATAAAGATCCTAAGCATAATAATATTCCGCATAGTTCGTAAGCCTAGACTGAATTCTAAAAACTCTTAGACACCAGTAGGATGGAATCCTACTGTACTAGCGGCTTCAAACGTGTAAATCCTCCGGAAAGGTATTCCCGAATTGTTTTATTGTTTAGCCAAGACATTTATTATATTATTCCCTATGAATGCCAAGTTTCATCCAATACCATACAACGATTAATAAATAATCAAACATCTTAAGAAACTTCCACGTTTATAAAATAAATAAAATTCTGTGACCTAAATAAATAAGTCAAACAAATCTTTTAGAAAATCACAATGTTTTATTTTAGTAGGCGATAAATTTATTGCAACCGTAATCATTTATAAAGTGCATGTTTGTATTTCACAGTCAGACATTTTTAATTACGTAAAAATAACCCGTTCATTATGAATGCATTTAGATTTATATTTCAGTCATGCGTCATGGTAAACACGCGATGCTGACCGCTATATCGCACGCGAATTGTGACGTCACAGGGTTGACTGACAGTAAATTAAGTGGCACGGTTTTATAATGAGACACATTAGTTTACGTTGCATATTATCATCTGTAATATTGAATATTACTGATTTCAAACGTCGAACGCGCCGTAAAAAGGACCATTAGACACTATGACGTAAAATACATTTACCTATATAATATGTCATGCAATGATGCTAGATTAGAAGTCAAAGTTTAAAATTATTAATTAATTGAGGTCACAAAGTTACCTACACTTATGAAAGTTAAAGTTTATAGTTAAGTGAGTTAACTTAAGTTACTAAATTAATTTCAATGTTAGTTGCTTAGGAAAATGGTTACCTAACTATGAGATGCCTTTTTTTTTTACGTGGGTTACAATGACGCATACCCCTCCGCGGAGGCGCCGGAGGGATTATGTCGGACTCGCCGGGGTAAAGAAAGATGGAATAAGAATAATGTACCTCCCGGAATACCGACTAAGCCTACCACGGTGTTCTTTGACAAAACCACTATCGAAGGGGCCGCGCGAATCACTTTCGCATACGGTCGCGACCCCGCCGAGGTTTCGGCCCGCCGTGTGAAACGGCAGGCCACTACCGAGTAGATAGGGTTTCGGGGGGAGAACTACGGGTCTCCCCCTTTGGACCAGGGTACTGCGGGGTCAGGAAGCCCACTGCGCCTCGAAAGGCGTGTTCTATCAACCGCTGACTAGAGTGCGCGGTGCCTGACATTGGTGTTGGACTCGCAGGGGTATGTGGTTGGCCGCTGAGGACGACTTGTTCGTTTGCTCGGCAAGCACGTTGCGTTCGAGCGTCGGACTCAGGCGCGGCTAGTGCAAACCAGTCGGTCGGCATGAGGCACGGAGTTGCCTTTAGCGAAGTGGCAGTGTGGTTTCACTGCCGCAACGCATCTCGGGCGCTTGCCTGCTTAGCAAGTAAGAGTCATAGCTGGAGTGACTCGGGCTACACCCGGCTTGTAGGCCTATTTGGGTAGGCGTACGGATGTACGTCGGGAAGTGAGCGTGCCTTACACGGCTCCGGTACCATACTGGAGATATGGGAGACGGCTTCTCCGTTGGCTTCAACGAGGTTTTCGTTAGCAAGTCCCTGAGTTGCGGGTGGTGAGCGGCTTTATTGCTCCGGTACCTATCTGGAGAATAGGTAGTGTCACTTGGGCACGAGGTAGCTCGCTTACGAGAATCGGATCTCTGAGGTTAGGGTGGAGAGTCGAGATTTGGGGACAAGATCTGTCTATGACTGGTCCCGGAAGGTGCTCTCGGGCACTGGAAGGTACAGCGGCTCCCCTAAGATAACCTAACGGTTGGTGTAGGGGAACGCTGTATCATAAACTAAGATAGTCGTAGAGAGGGGGATGTCCTCCCCCTAGAGGGGGAGATGGACTCGAAACAGAGCCGCGCGTGGGAACACGCACGCCGCCTCTCTGCCCTGGTGCTGAATGGATGGCGGGCAGGCCCACAAAGCCCACCATCCCCAGGTCAAACCTCAGGGTGGCTGGAGGTCATCTCGCGCCCTCCGGCGCCCGGCTCTGCGGTTGGGGAGAGGGTTTAAATGCTCCATCGCCCGCTCCGCCGCCTTCTTGATGGAAGTCATTTCCTCACAGAAGGAGGCGACGGCGTTCCACGACCTCTCGCTCCGGACCATAGACTGAACTACGGCCGGGAGCGAGAGGGTAACCGATCCGACTGCCGCGATCAATTCACGGCACTGCGATGCCCAGGCGGAGCAAACCACCAAAGTGTGCAGTGGTGACAACCGGGTGTCTCTTGTATACGACACAGGAACTGGCCAAAACAACCGTGGCCAGTCATTACCTGTGTCAGGCGGAAGGTGAGGGCGCCATGCCGCCTCTCCAGCCACTCCTCAAACACGGGATTTACTGCCACGATCGTGGCGTGCCCAACTATGAGATACCTGCAAGAAACATGGTCACTCTTTTAAATCGCCGTTAATCTCTTTAGTATTTACCAAGATGTGACAGCCAATATAAATATTTTTGTAGTATATTCATTTATAACTAACTTTAAATACTTAATATTATTAATTGGTGTAGAATACAAAAACAATCAATCACAAATTCGTACAAAAATCTGATTGATTCTAATTGATTTATGACAATGACACACAAGAAATGGGACACCTTATCAGTTAGGCAGACTTTTGTCCTATATAAAATCCTCAAAAAACATAGCCAGCTGACTTATAATCCGGATCTGAATAAAGACAAGCGCAGGAAGGGCAAAATCTGCCAGACATGAACACTTAATACGAGTCTTTCCCATAGGTTATTTTGTTATCTGAGTGGATACTTATATAATAAAGCCAATATTCGCTTATATATCCAAAAATCCTTACGCACTGTAAAAGTGATGTGACAAATTGGTTAAAACAGCTAAATTATGAAGAAACGGAATCACTTTTACCACCAACAAATCTAAAAGCAAATTTACATATATTCTACCATTGATTCATACACGGCTTACTAACACAATAATCACGCACATTTACAATACTTACAAATGTACACATACACACTCATACTCATAAATCCACAACAATCATCCATCATACACGTACAAAACGTTCACAAAACCCACATATTACACAAACAACCTGAACATTCACCAACAATACACAACTTAAATTTTAATAATTCAAGAAATTTTATGTATTTTCTCAATAATCTATGTTACCTAATTATAAATTATAGTAATATACTTTTCCTTAAAATGTATAATTGCTTTTTTTTCTATTAATTTATGTACGAATTTTAAACTTTACCTTAGCGTTTTCTACGACTGATTAATTTAAATAATAATATTCAGTAAAGTGGGGACCTGGTGACCTGTAACACAGGTGTTAAAATACCTATCACAGGCACCAGTCTCTCACAAAACATTTTGAAAATCCTTGTATTATGAAATTTGTATGTACCTTTTTTGTGAAGAGAAAATAAATCAATTATTATTTATAATTAAACTGATAAATATTCTAAGTAATGTGTATTAGTTAGAATATATATCAGTTTAATGTGGTGGTTCAAATTAGATGTAAATACCTACTCTCTTAATAACAAGATCAAATCTGCCAATTCTCGTAAAATGCAATTCAAGATATAATTTGGCGTTTATTTTAATTAAGGAAAACACCATTTGTGATATTTATGACGCTAAGATTAAATCAGAACTCTACACATATATATATTGAACAGTTATTTAACGAGAATTGGCTCTAATATAATGATACTAACTCGTGCTCGCTCAGTCAAATAGAGCTATACTCAAAATAATAGGTTTCGTCTTAGATTGATGCGATTGACTTTTTGTATAATACTGAAGCAATTAATTTAGTTTTATATCATATAAGTTTAAAATAAAATATAGTTATAATATAGTCCATTTCTGAAACCACTGGGTAAAACATTTTGCCTTTAAATAATTTCCCGTGATATAGTTGTATGGTTTCTGATAACGTCACGGCAAGCGTCAGTAATCGTACATTTACTAAACCTATACACATCACTAGCTCGACCTGCGTTATTAGATTAAATTTCACTATACGTTCTAATCAAAACGGTTCCTAGCTCGCATTAAAGACTTGCCAGACAGGAGGACATTAGAAATTATCGTCAACTACTAGAATTTTCTATAAATACACTTAAATAGATGTAGTTATCAGATCTACATTTTCTTAGTTATGGTTTTAGGTCTCAATTAAACGGGGGCAAGCCAATCGCTGTCTACCGATCAGAGTTCCGTTCTAATAAGACGTAAATATTGTCGGTCATAAGTATTACTTTATGACCTAAATGAATAAATGATTTTCGACTTTGACTTTGAAATTAAATATCTATGGCGCTGTTACTGGGAATTTCTTAATAGAAAACCCAATAACACTTTACCAAACTATAGTATATATAGTCTATAAATAAATACCGATTATTTTAACTGCAGTTTTATTCAGCAACTTTAATCTTTCAATAGCCGGCAACCAGATACAATAGAAAAAGCACTGTGTCTGGCCTCCAAACGTAAACTAATTAATTAAATTTACCTATTACTGTTCGTAGGTAATTATTTCGTTAATGTTTTAAACGACCGCCACTTAAAAGAGTTATTCAGTACTAGATTTTGCCCGCGGCTTTGCTCGCATAAATGTATGTTAAGTTAGTAACAGTACTTTTTTAGATGAAAGGCCCCATGTTTTTTTTGCTCCTCTGACAATGTGTAGGCGAAATTTCATAATTATAGGTCAAGTAGTTATGGCGTGAAAGTGTAAGAAACAAACCAACTCACATTCGCATTTATAATATTAGTTAGGATCCCTACAGTGAGTAGAGTTTCATAAGAGTCTCTTAAAGAAATGCTGTACTGATAACAGATAGACTGAAGCTGAACTATCAGTATCTCTTGCTTAAAGCATCTCGTCTTTCTTGCAGGGTTGCCAAGTGAAAACCCTGGTTTTGAAAGCGAATGTCTATTGATTAATTGATAATACTAGCGGTCGCCTAGTGGTCGAAATTTGATTAACTATACCCTTATAATCACATTTAATTTAGATTTCGATCTATGTAGCTTAATTTACCTATATTTTTCAAACAAATTATTATTTACTTAACTATACTCTTTAATTGACGATATTCCTAAGCTTGCTACTTTGTTTTCTTTTTTTATTTATTACATATAAATACGTAAATATAATTATTATAAATTATAATATAAATAGTATATATCATTCCAATTCGCCCAAAGTTTGCCTGTAAGATATTCCTGATATATATTATGTCATTAGGTATATATTGATATATGTAACCATAGTTACGAAAAATAGTACCTACTTCATCAGCCGAACAATGCCGAAATACTACGAACGCGATTCGACTGTGTGTGTCAAATGCATGGTTGTGCGTGTAGTGTTTTTCATTAATTTAATGTATTTTTAATGCATATTTTATATAAATATTAGGATTCGCGCCGCCTTCTCCATATAAACTTTAACTGTGCCAAATTTCCTCCGTCCGCGCAATTTTCGTCAAAGGGGTACAAAGTTTTTGCTTCACGTATTAATATATAGATATGTGAGAATTTGAATTTAATTGTTAACAGATATCGTTAAACGTATGTGGATGATACTTGGTTCACAGATATACCATGTCCTAGATTATTATATAGGATACATTTTATCTTTTTTATGCGTGAATTATCGTAAGTAAAGCTGTGACCAGTAACTAACCTTTAATAAAATAATGATTTAATTACATTAATACTTTATCAAAACTACATTATTACATCGTAACTTAATCTTATAAATGCGAATGTTTGATACGCTATCATACAAGTTAACTCAAACGAGCATTATGACATTTTCTATACTTGTTGTCAGAGGTACAGAAAAGGACATAGGACATCTTTTATCTAGAAAAAAATACTATTCTGAGGGATAGAGATACATTGACAAAGTCTACATTAACGCGAGTGAAGCAGCGAGTAAAATCTAGTTATAAATATACAGAATCGCAGCGTTTTAACAGTTTCGTATGGAATGTCCATGGTTATAGTTACCAAGACGGGGCGTGCACTCAAGTTATTAGTAGCTACTCATATGCGCCCCAGTTAGGTCTCTGCTAATCCAGTTTAGCGATCATATGTTTGCATATATGTGGTTATGAGTGATGAAATATACGGGGATTATTATGAATTTAAATTATATTCAGTAGCTCGCCGCTGCCAAAGCTGTGAATATGGTTCGATGGATTAATATTTAGTTTAAGCTGTATGCTTCTGTTATACGTATATGTAGTTACTTGTCTAGAATACGTAGACTCACATCTATATTCCCAAAAGGGTTGGTAGAGGTACATTACACCCATATTTATAATCACACCTAATTAGAGGCGACAGTTCTAGGCTCCAGGTTGCCTCTGAGAATTTCTGGTCAGAAAAATCTATAACCCTTTGCCCGAACGGGCAATTGACCCTCCAAGGTCTCATGCATAGAAGTCGCTTTTACTTGCATTTAAAGGCGGTCCTGACAAATAATTAATAACAACTAGCGGTCGCTTAGTGCTCGAAATTCGACCAAAGTTCGCCTGTAAGATATTGCTGATGCCTGATGTCATTATATATTGATATACGTAACCATAGTTATGAGCTTCGACTACGTGTGTCAAATGCAAGGTTGTGTGTGTAGTGCTTTTTCATTAATTTAATGTATTTCTTATGCATATTTTATATAAATATTAGGATTCGCCTCTCCTTCTCCATGTACATTTTAACTGTGCCAAATTTCATACCCCTCCGTCCGCAAAATTTTCGTGAAAAGGGATACCAAGTTTTTGCTTCATGCGGATCACAATATACAGTATACACCATAACGCAATTTCTTCTGAATGTAATTAATAAAAGAATATCAGGCCTGAATTAAACTGTCCCACTGCTGAGCACGAGCTTCTTCTCAGTGTGAGAAGGCCATAGTCCACCACGCTGGCCCAGTGCGGGTTGGCAGACTTCATATATTTTTGAGAACATTATGGAGAACTCTCAGACATGCAGGTTTTTTCACGATGTTTTCCTTCACCGTTAAAGCAAGCGATAATTAACTGTCTATTACGCACATAACTTTAAAAATTCAGAGATAGGTGCCTTCGGATCGAACTCGAAAGCTCTGTGTGGCAGTCCAACGGTTTCCCATTTGATAATTTAAATTTTAAGTCAATATCCGATATATTCCTATCAAAATTGGTTCGCGTTAAGGTCAACTATTGTTTATAGTTGAGTTTAACGCAAGAAACTTAATAATAAAGATACTTTTAAGAATGCTTTGAATAAGGATAACGGGTATTAACGCGATCCTGCTCTGTATGTACATACCTTTCTAAAAGGCTTAACGTTTCGGTCAGGTTGCACTGGCCATGGTCACAAACAGACTGTCTGATGTCTAAGACAGACAAATTGTGTTTGTCGGTCAAGATATTCACTTGAAAGCTCGCAATCTGACTATCAGGTAGCAGTAAGTTAGCTGGCGACATGGGACCTGAACGTAGCTAGTGAAGTAAATGTTTAACTCTTCTACTAACCCATTGGAAATATTCACGCGTCATGTTAAGTCCAATAAATATATGATAACAGTAATAAAATATATTATTATATTTGATCTGCAGTAGACCAAGTTTCAGAATACGGAGACGGTCAGTTAATTGGTCGACTCGCCAGTGCTACCACGCCGAGTGTTGTGGGTTCGAACCTCACACGGGACAATCATTTGTGTTATCTACAAATGGTTGCTGTGAGTCTGGATGTTATTTGTGTCTGTTGTTTGAATGTTTGCATAAAGCGGGAGTTTTCTTTTAATACTGCTAGGATGGCAAACCGGCATACGGCCCACCTGATGGTAAGTGGTCATCGTAGCCTATGGACGCCTGCAACACCAGAGACATCACTTGCGCGTTGCCGACCTTTTAGGAAAGGAAGTGGGAAAGAGAAGAAGTGGGAAGGGGAAAGAGGATGATTGGGCCTCCGATACTCTCACCCACCAAACGAAACGAAACAGTAGGAATACTGCTATTTCACGTCGGTATTCTGTGAGAGGGTAGTCTTTCCCCGATCGAGCCGGCCCATTCATGCTGAAATCAGCGAGGCTCTACTACTCCAGTTTATAGACTATTGTTTTTAAAAAGAAAAAAATAGCTAACAAAATGTGTGTGTGGTTTGTGAACATCTGCCTCACAAACGGCAGCCTGACATCACCACGCCATCGCCAGTCTGCTTGTGACCACGGCCAGTGCAACTTGGCCGAAACGTCATGCCTTTAAAAAGGTACGTAAATACCGAATACCGTCTCGCTTTTAGTTATATAAATCATGCAACGCAAAAGTCTCGAAGCGATTAAGTGTAATAAAAGCCGAAAACAACTCGAAATGGCTAATTATGCAGCTAATAAGAGTCCTCGCGCAGTAAAAACAAAGCGCAGCTCATAAAAGAACTTACAAAGCTGCTAACAGTTGCCGAGTGTTCAGCTGAACTTAACAACATAATGAGCTCCTCATTTAGACTTAGTAGCGTGAATGTTTTTAGTTTGCCAAGGTAAAAGTAGCCTTGATTTTGAAAAAAAAACAGTTAATTTTAGAAATAAAAGATTAAAAATTCCTTTTCCAACTACCGCTCTATGAATAATCTCTGCGTTGCAGGGGATTTGACAAGAAACAACAGCACTCGGATTTAAAGTTTTAAATATTTTTTAAACTCTCCTCCGTTGGTGTTATTCCTGTGTCGCGGGGAACTATACATACATTCAAACAACGGACACAAAGAACATCCAGACTCGGAACAATCATTTGTGGATCAAACAATTGTTTGTCTCGTGTGGAGATCAAACCTCAAACCTCAGCGCATTGGTAATGGCTTGGCGACCGCTTAATCTACGCCGTCCGTAGATTATTGATTAAACATGGGTCAAGGATTACTACGGGTATCTTCAAGGAAGAGCCCATTTGTCAACTAACTGGGTTGTTGAAACAACTTCGATGTTCAACATTCTAGTTAGTTCTCGTTCCTTAGAATATTGAACCAACTAGAAGATTGCTGATTATAGTGGTTAGAATGTTCTTGACGTTTTCTTGTGTCAGCCTCAAATAAACACATACAGAATAGACGTATTTGTATGTTGAATTTGTTTAGCTAATTAATACTTAATCACAACTAGATCATATCCTGGTTTAATAATAATAATAATATTGTTTATTTTTCTCTCAAAAAGGTATATAGGTACATTGGTTTTGTTACTATAATGAGTACAGGATGAGTTACACCTTAGTGAGAGATGGAGATTGTAGTAGGTTCGAAACCTGTGACTAAGACAATCTTATTATATTAGTGTGTATGGTGTTTGTGTGTGTGTGTGTGTGTGTGTGTGTGTGTGTGTGTGTGTGTGTGTGTGTGTGTGTGTGTGTGTGTGTGTGTGTGTGTGTGTGTGTACAAACGGACAAACCACAGACAGATATTAATCTTAACTAATATTATAAAAGCACATTTAAGTTTCTTTGTTACACTCCCACGCCTTGATTACTTAACCGGTCATCATGAAATTTCGCATACACGTTGTCAGGGGCCCAGAAAAGAACATAGAGTATCTTTCATTCAAGAAAAGTACTGTTCGTGAGCGATAGCCATTGTTTAATTTGTCCAGCATCTTGTGCCTACATACGTTTATCGCCAATATTACGAATATTCAAAAGACTAACTCTCGTTATAAAAGCTGTACAAAAAAGACGTTCGATCTAGTCTCAGTGACATAATATCACACACATTCACCTAAATTAAAATCAAAGTCGTTTTACCATAAATCACTTTTCAGTTCATATTTGACGTTCACTACTCTAGATTGGAGCTTTATTCTGAACATATTTTATTACAAACGCTGCTGGCCTCTCATTCCCAACCACTCGAGGCCTACATCTAAAAGTCAATTACACTAGTAATAAAGGGTACCACCGTGACGTCAGCAAAGTTGTCGGAGGCGAATATCGGCACGCTTCCTAATTGATTTCAGTGTCGACTTCGTGGCGTGGGCCTTACCATCAACCGCTCTGCTGGCTAAGGTATTATAACTGACAAACTTACTCTTGAATTGATTTGTGCTTAAATGCAGAAACTGTTTAGTTGTCTATCTAAGCTTTTAGAAGACTGTGATGAGGGTGAGATTAAGAGAGTAAATACATATATAATGTAGAATTTCTTTAAAGATATTGGTATTATTATTAGCTAACTAAACGCGCCTGAACCAAAAACAAGGAATTTAGTAACGTATTTTTTGACGATTGTTTCAGAATCACGCAAAATTGCAAAGTGGATTTTGCGATTTGGTAAGTTAAGATTCTATTTAAATCAAGCCAAGTTTTATATAATTACTTTGAGTAAAAGTTAAGTAGAGATAAGGTGCATTTTGACGTGATTCGCGTCAATTAAGTCTGAGGTAAACGTAACATTTTGTTTTTTGTACAAATTAGTTTATCGATATTTTATTAGTAAAAATAAAAAATAAAATACCTGAATAAAGCTAAGTATGGATTGTCTTAAATTATTAAAAAGTCTCTCGTCTTTTAATACGTGGAAATAAAAGCCAAAGCGTACAAAAAGAGGATGTATGTAATACATCGATTCTTTCATTTTTACCGATGTAGGCGTGAGACTGACACTATGTATAAGAAAGTTTATCCTATTCCATTATATAGCTTAATGTTGCAAAAAAAAGGCAATTTTATAGGCAAAAACCAAATATAACGGCATTCTTCTCGCATATAGAAGGCAACTGTAATTAACGTTAGTCTACTAACCGCGCCAGTTTCATTGTGACGGACGTTTCCGGACATTGCCGACCATGGCCGATGCCTCACCATTATATACCGAGTACGTCTGCCCGCACAAAGTTACTCCGACGGATCTAACCGATGGACATTCTGTATTTGGAATTTCTACTCGTTATTGGGACTTGCTTATATAGTCATACGATTTTATTTAATTATTAATTATAAATGAGACTGCCTCGGTGGAGAACAAAACAAAAACATTTTCCTCGCATTCACTACTGCACTAGTAGTGAATTAGAGGAAAACATTTATTTTTTGAAAATAAAAATTCTGTTAAGAAATTCTCAACATAGTATCTTGATCTGTGTTTGATAAACGGCAACTTAGGACCTAAAACCATTGCTGTGCTATTTTATTCTATTCGGAAAACAAACAGTTTCTATTACTATATATAAATCTTATAAGTTATCTAGGAACAAATTATATGTTCTCACATATGATTTCACAGCCTATTTGTTTCTGTAGTTGATAAGGATGGTAATATACCTACAATATATTGATATACGTAATTTTAACACATCAGCTCTAGTTTACATACTACACTCATTTTGAGTTTTTCAAAAACATTCATTCTTATTATAAAACCGATTAAATTTATCTTATTATTTCATTATGGCTAGTACGTCTAGATTTTGTGTTAACGATCCCGATATAATGTGTTATGTTTGTGGTGAACACATAGAAAAATCAGCGAAAATCAATTACAGACACTGTGTTTCACTTGTATTTTGATTAGTTCGGCATTGAAATTCGAAATCAAGATAAAGTGTGAGTACAAGTCAGTGCAGTGCAGTCTCCAAGAAAACAAGAAAATTTCTTAAAAGACAATTAAATTGATATTTTTGTAAAAAATGCATTTATTTTTGTCTCATAAACTAGAGCTGATACAAAAAAAAACAGTATCATTTTTGATATCGCCGTACAAGATATACTTAAAATCAAGTCTAAAATCCCAGGCACCAATGAGTGTAGGCCAGTGTTATTTGAACCTTGATAGTTTTACTTATAGTGCTATACAGATTAACATTGCTATAAAAAATTTAAATAAATGTTGATGTGAGGAAAATAAACGGCTTATGTTTAACTTATCACCAGATATAGTAAAATATAACAGTCAAAAATAGTAAACGATCACCAAAATTAAAACCGCAAGATATTTAAAGATTTAAAGCTCCTATTTTTGGGTGGGTTTAAGAAGGAACCTAACATTACCTAACCCGTCCGAGACGGAATGCAGTGATTTAAGGCGTATAGGTGCTCGTTATGATATATGTATTTTATTAAGCATATTTTGTTGCGCAATTAGTATTTTTGGTGGTCATTATATTTAATCACAAAATAAACTACTATTAAAACGTTTAAGGAACTGATTAAAACCATTAATTGGAAAATATAAACCTTCCTCATGAATCACTCTGTTTATGTGAAAACCGCATGAAAATCCGTTCAGTAGTTTTTGAGTTTATCGCGAAAAGACAGACGGACGCGGCGGGTGACTATATTATATGTGGTTATGATAGTGAAGTGTTTAAAAAGGTTGTATTACCATGCGTATTATACATCACGGCAGACGCAATTGTCACATTACCAAGCGAACGAAGGCAACAAGTTTGATTCGAAGGAAAAAACGAATGTTGAAACGCTAGTCTCCATAATTATAGCGTGTTTACTTTGGTTTTGTTTGAAATATTAATAAAATATTAAAGATTGAAAATGTCTAATTGTATATTCTAATTACTCCAAAATATTTCGGTAAATATAAATTTCATTCTTAATTTACCTATTAATTTAAGCCAATTGAATTTGAAGCTAGTCAAATGAATCTAATTATATCGTATTCATTGGATTGGAATTGAACTGGACTCCCTCTATGGTGCATTGACATGAAATTGCGCTTAGTAGTAGTAGTAATAAAATATTTATTGAGTCCAAAACATATGAATTTAAACATTGAAATCCACTTACGCTTACACTGTGAGGTCTGGAGTTTGATTTTTCTGGTAGATCGGATACATATCTGGCAATACGTCTGGTAAGCAACAATAGACTTACCTCCAAGTAGGTGTAAAAACAAAACTGACGAATTATGTGACTAGCACAACGTGAATATGAGGCTTACTCTTTTCTTTTAAAATACTACTCACTCACTTGAAAAAAATCCTGTGTCGCGAGGAACTTTATCAACATACAAACAACAAAAACAAAGAATATTCAGATTCGGTACAACTATTTGTACATTACATATACACATTTTTGTCCCGAACCGAACCCAACATACTCGACGCATTGCCAGTGGCGAGGTGACTTCTTAAACATAGTTGTTGTGGTAGTTTTAGCAATCAGTGCTTTTAGTCCATCTTCGCAAAATCTGTATATATATTTAAGAAGGATAATTAGTACTAAGTTCCAATTGGCAATTCTGTCTGCACTAACTTCGGTCGAGAATTTATTTATACTCAATTTTTGTACGACAAAATATTTTCATTGCTTCCGCCTGGCACACTTCCAAGAGAGCTTCCGTTAAATTACTATGATTCCTATCACACTGAAACCAGACAAAATTTAAAAAGTACGACTGATATAAACAATAGCTGCATTCTAAAACATTTTACTTTAAAATCAAATTGGAAAACTGTTTTTACTGTTACCTATTTCTGAAGACAAAAACGTTATGACCTAATTTTACAAAGAGGTTGTGAAAATGCGATGTTTAAGCACCTTTGAACATCGCGTTTTGAATAATTTTGTCATTCGTTTACGTAACAGTCTCCCCGCGACCATGGCTGCTGAAAAGCAACCGAAACGATGGAGACAGTGTAAAAAATAGTTTAAATTATCTAAAAGTAGAGCAATTTAAAAATAAATTGCTATAACATCCTTATACAGTAGTTTAATTTCAATCACGTTTTTACGAATTGAAAAGTCTGGCATTATCAAATATTCAATGATGGTAACATTGAACCGGCTCAAGAGGAGAAATGCCACGCTATTGCTGAAACCGGCGTAAGAGTACCTTGTAACGCCTGGTTGAAGAAAGAAGATGGTAAAGGTCTTCCATTTTCTTTCTTGCCTTCCACTCAATCTTTAATTCATTGTAACTAGCATCGGTGAAATGCATTATGCTCTGATATTGCAAGTGAATAAAGATTACTGCAGCTTGTCTTTGCGCGTGCTCTGCGCTTGCTTACCTTGCCGCTTTAGTAGAATAAATACCTAACCATTTCTAACACACCGTCTTATTGGCGCAGGTAGTGTACGTAGCTGCTGTGCATGAGGCTAAAGTTCCATATCCTGGTTGGACAACGAACTTATCTTGTGTCCAGTCAGTACAGACCGGCGACACTTCGACCCTGTGGGATCTTTTGTGTCGAATTCCCCAATAACGACTGTTATAGATGTTCATGGCAGCCGGCACCGACGGCTTAACGTGCTCTCCGAAGCACGGAGCAGGCGATAATTGTCAATCAATACGCACATAATTTCGAAAAGTCATATAATTTCCGAAAGGCACAGTTGCGCGACGTGGTTCGAACCCGAGACCCTCTGCATTGCAGTCTGTTGGTCTCCCTACTGAGCTATCGTTGCTGTCGATGGACAACGAAAGTTTTATGTAATGAAATGCTCAGTAGCAGCTCTAAGTCTGAACACTATGTCTGGTAGATAGTAATGGAATTTAAAACCATTGCTAGTTAAATGTGGGTCTGATACACATCTGACTACCCTATTATAGGGAATATAGGTCTGAAGCTATGCATGTATAACACACTACCATTCTTAGACAAATTTCTCCCCTATCTTACCTTCCGTTTCAATAAATCACCGTACAAACATCCTACAATTCACTCGGCATATCGCCAATAAATTTCAAATCTAAAACACATACCGTCGAACATATAGAGCGGACATCTACCAGTCCCTCTCAATTTGTTACAATGTTCATATCCATATTTTATAGATGATTCATTCAATTGCATAAATAGAGCAGCTGTAAATCATCACCTCGCCTATGACCAGTATGCGTAATGATGCTTTTTAGGTAAATAATTCTATACAAATACCGTATTTTAAAATAATCAACTATGGATTCGTTTACGTTTTATTAATGTGAATGTCTAAGGCGTTAATTATACAGAAAATACATGGCATGGCGTAGGACAGACATGTAACGGATAAGGCACAGATGCGATTACAATCATACAGAAGAGGTGCAGATACAACGAGATGTGTCATTAGACAGTTCGATTTTATTGTATGTCTCTTCAGAAGCACCGTATAAACTTCAGTATGAAAAAGTATTGAAGTGGCATCATGCCTTTGCTGTGCCTTTGCCGCGCATTCGCCTTTATGTAATATTTTGCGCCATAGATATTCATATTTACAAATAAAAAAGCAATCCAATGACAATTATAAAAAAAAGGACTTTGCCTAGAAATTTTCATAGCATGCGCAAGTTGTCCTTACAAGCCGACAACACACTTTTTAAACCCAAATGAATCAGAACATGTTTCGATTATTACGGCACGAAACGAATTATTGGAAAATTGTTAATTCATTTGTTGTCATGGATTTATTATTCACGTTTATTATATGTATTAATCAAATGGTATTGAATATTTGAACCAGTATTTATTTTTTGACACTAATTGATACATACTAATTGATGGCGAGGTTTATAACCGAATAAATGTTATTTTTGGTTTCTTTATTCGTTTACTGGTAACCCGTAAACATACAATGAAATAATTTACCTTTTTTTATTTTACTCGTCAAAATGACCACAATCCGCTTCAGAGTAAGCAGTCGTGTGATCTAAGAGCAGTGGCCTCCACATCATCCTCATAGCAGCCGAGGCGATGTTGAGGTCTCTACTTTGACGGCCTGATAAGGTGCTTTTTCACGCCTAGCCTCACTCGCCGATCCTTTAAGGATCCATGATTGAAGGAAGAAGGAAACACGTGCCTTAGCGTCACTCATGAAGTGCGGCATATCTCATTAGTTAGCATAACCTGACATGTAATTGAGAGTTTATATAGATCGCAATAACTATCAGAAAATCAAATTTAATTCCGCATAAAAATCACAAGCGATTAAAAAGCGTTAGTTCAGTATTGGCGAAACGATTTATTTCTCAATGCTCCCACCATCCATTCTTTAATTCAATCGAAGCGAGTAAAATGAAATATTTAAATCGAAAACAGGATAGGATTTTATCAACAGACGCAGCTAATACTACAGACGATAAATTATTCTCGTCGTCCATTATAATATTATAACTTGCTTGTTAGCACAATCAATACCATCTCTTTAAACGATTGGATCTTTCAACTCGTCGTTTTCTACAGTTGCAGTCACATTGACGATTATGCGTTCTTATTTTGTTTCTACTTCCAAAGTTAAAGACCACTATTTCAATTGAAGATGTAGGCTTATTGGAAACGTAACTTGGTCAGATATTTTGAATAACAGGATACTACTATGGTTACTAAATAGATATCCCTTATGGTATGTTAAAGGTTTAACAGACTGACTGTAAAACTATAAGGTAAGTTTGAAAGCAAAGTTAGATAGTTATTTAAGAGCAGCGATAGCTCAGTGGGGAGACCAACAGACTGCAATGCAAAGGGTCTCGGGTTCGAACCCACGTCGCGCACCTCTGACTTTCGGAAGTTATATGACTTTTCGAAACTATGTGCGTATTGATTGACAATTATCGCCTGCTCCGTGCCTCGGAGAGCATGTTTAGCCGTCGGTCCCGGGTGCCATGAACATCTATGGCAGTCGTTATTAAGTCGACATAATAGATCCCACTGGTTCGAAGTGTCGCCGGTCTGTACTGACTGGCCCCCACACAAGATAAGATAAGATAAGATAGATAGTTATTTTGTTTTAATAAACGACACAAATGATAGTCCCGTGCGGGGATTAAACCTACAAAACCCGAGCACTGGCTAGGTGACCACTGCAACAACTACATCAACCGTGCATTTAATTGATAGCATTACAACATGCGGATTAAATAATTATAATACGCTAAAACGATTAGATATACAGGGTGTCCGGTATTAATGGATAACCTTGAAATGTCTTACAGTAGAACAGAAGGACGTCCAGAAAAATTTTTTAAGAAAAATATATATATTAAAAAGTGCAAGCTATATTAGCATAGCATACTTTTGACTATCTACCTATTAGCATAATTAGTGTTTAATAATAAAACAACAAAAAGCCGATGGATTTCTTTCATTTATGGTCGTAGTTACAAGAAAGTTATACATGGTAATTAAAAAAGAAACACATATCTCAGGTAGTAGTTAGGATAGATTTTTTTTCATATTTTTTCCTGAACGGCCATCAGTTCCACTATAAGACATTTCCAGGTTATCCATTAATTACCGGACACCGTGTATAATTTTATTGACTTTTAGTGTGTGTAATTTGCTATTCGTGGAAAGCCGAGAAATAAGCAAAGTGTTCTTGGAATAACAGATGTATATATCCATCTGTTATACAAAGAATAGGTCTATTGCTATACCATATTGATGTTGCTAACTAACAGTCAATATTATTGAGCGACAGTTGCTGCACAGTTACTAAATGGCAGTAGAATGGACACAGGCGACTTATCGTAGCGCCATAAGCAATAACATTTAGGCAGGTCCACCTGTATCTGCCGTTACGATAATTCGTTCATAGTAAAATCAGCTAAATTATATGTATCTTTAATCGGTAGACTCTTCCATTCAAGAGACATATGCCTCCCCACCAAGCAGCGAAAGGAAAAACCATTACTCTTGTACCGAAGTCGTTAAAACGATTGGATAAAATAACCAACATTTTTCTTTTTTTTTGCGAGCCAAAGTGACCACGCTCCGCCTGATGGTAAGCAGTCGTGTGGTCTAAGAGCAGTAGTCTCCACATCGTCCTCATAGCAGCCGAGGCGATTTTGAGGTTTCTACTTTAACGTCCTGAGAAGGTGCATTTTCACGCCCCGCTTAAAGGACCCAGGATTGAAGAAAGAGGGAAACACTTGCCTTGGCAGAGAATTCCATGCCTAGATCGTTCGGCAGAGGTACGAGGGTGCGTTTTTAAGTTCGCGGAATGGAATAGAAGGGGATGAAATAATATTACAAAATTATTTTTCCTTTTCAATGTATTCACCTGAAACCCTAATACATTTCTCAGATCTATGAATTAACTTATGAATACCTTCATAAAAAAATGTTTTGTCTTTCTCTGAAAAATACGCCGAAACTGCATCCTTCACTTCTTCATCGGTTGAAAATTTCTTTCCTCGAAGCTCTTTTTTCAGATTTGGAAAGAGATAATAGTCGCTGGGAGCCAAGTCTGGGCTATAAGGTGGGTGATCAATGATATCGAAGCTCACCTTGTGCAAAGCAGCCAACGCAACTCGACTCTTGTGAACAGGAGCATTGTCGTGCAAGAGCAGGACACCTTTGGTCAATTTTCCTCTTCTTTTTTCTCTGATTGCCTCTTTTAACTGCTCTAAAATTGAAGCGTAGTGTTCTCCGGTTATGGAAACACCTTTTTCTTTGTAATCAACCAACAAAATTCCTTCTGTGTCCCAAAAAACTGTCGCCATGAGCTTTCCCGCCGATTGCGACACCTTGAATTTCTTAGGCGGTGGTGTACCCTTTTTATGCCACTGCATGGAATCTTGTTTAGACTCAGGTTCATAGTGATGAACCCAAGTTTCATCCCCAGTAACAATTCGCTCCAAAAAACCATCCTTGTCTTCATAACACTGGCTCAAAAACGCACGCGAACACTCGACGCGCTTCTGTTTTTGAGGCGGTGTGAGCATTCTAGGCACCCATCTTGCACTGACTTTTGTCATGCCGAGATGATCATGGAGAACCTTGAAAATGGTCGTTTCAGATACTCCAACCATCTCTGCGATTTGTTTTTTCTTCAAACGTGCATCCTCCAATATTAATTTTTCGATTTTTTCGATAAGATCTGGAGTGGTGACCTCAACAGACCGCCCAGGCCGGGAATCGTCTTCAATTGATTCCCTGCCTTGCTTAAAGAGGTTGTGCCACTTGTATACCATGGTTTTTCCTGGACAAGAGTCCCCGTATACAGATGACATCTCTTCCAAAATGGTTTGAACATTTTTTCCTTGCTTGGTAAGGAACTTTATAACGGCGCGGAACTCGATTTTCTCCATACTTCACAATTTCTTCCAGATTGAGTTGCTTGAGGGACGATAGTTCAAAGACTAATGACCTCATTATGATAATACTCGGTATATATACTAATTATTAGTTGCTAAACACGTTAGTGACTAAACAAGCACCCCCACCACCTTCCATACCCTCCATTCCGCGAACTTAAAAACGCACCCTCGTATGAGGACCCAAACACGTTGGTACGTACTCTAGTCGACTCTACCGTGGATGGTAATGATGTTATGATGTAAGGATAGCAATTTGAGCCTAGCACGCGTTGTTCTGGATAGGAAAGGGGAGGGCGGGATAAGGTGCAATAACTCTTCAGAGCATTCCCCGTGGTATATTATGTAGAAACATGCCAATGAGGTAATGTTCCTATGTAAATATACGTCATATACGTCCCTAATAATAATAATAGTCATACTCTCGCGCCTATATTCCCGTAATGGAATATAACTCTACCTGAGTTAAATTACACCTACGATCATACGAGATATACTTTTTCCCACGTGATAGGATGCAAGTCTATTGGACACAATTCCAGACCAGCCTCCACTGAGAATATCTTACAGGAAAACACTTTTCCCAGATTTATCGAATCTGAGACCTTATGCAAAGCCGTCTCCACAGCACCACTATACCACCATAGCAGTCTTAATTGCTTTTATCTTTCCATAAAATATGTACAGGTAAATGAGAAATCTTGTGACTTTAAACATAATTTAGGTATTTTACACTCAATTACAATAATTTTCATTATCTATTTACAGATTAATTTATTCACAAACCGAAAACTAGCCATGCAAACCAGCTATATAACTCAGGCATTGTCATTCAAAATAACGTATTGTCTCGAAATAACATACCTAACCCTTAGAACGGCGGTGGGTATAACGGGCCCGCCAGGTGCGTCGAGATTGACGCAATATTTAATTAGAGTACTTCACGCTTGGGAGGCTCAAAGGGCTCGAAATTCGTGCTTGAGAATTATTGTAATGTTGTGCACTTACGCGTAAGTGCGAGTACAGTATGTTACACAACGCTCCGCTGGTCGCTGCGACCGGGCTGACGCGAGACAGGGTTGTTGGAGCGATATTGTTTTTAATTTTGGAACATATTCAAAATTGATGTCTGATTTTAAAATACTTGCTTTTCATGTTGTTATGTAGCCAGTACTATAAATAAAGCAGAAATCTGTTTATTCGCTCCAAATGATTAAATATTAATATCGATATTGGCAACAATGTGGCTTGCAGCCTCTTTTTGAATATGTGTTTTTCTCTTTTAAATATTTGGAAAATATATTTAAAAGAGACGGTATTTACAATGGTAATTATTAATTATATACTATTTAGCAATTATGAAAGCATATTATTTAAGAACTTAAAAACGAAACATTAAAAATGAAAACGATTTCAGAAGGTAGCGCAGCAGTAATGAATTCGTCTTCTATGCATCAGATATTGCGTTCAATCCTTAAGTAGAGCAAAATGATAGGTTTTCCTGTTAGAAAATGTTCAACATATTGCCAAATTCCGTGCCGAGTTTGCCAATGGTCTACTATTACGTAGGACTTAAAAACATAACTGAAGAAATGTTGGTGTTCACCTATTCTCATCTCTTCAAGGATGTACATACTATGATAAGCATATTTTGATTAATAAGTCCTTGTTAGCCCTTTACATTAATATTAAAGTAGGTATTATTAAAAGCTTATTTAATTTTGAGCAAATACTTATAATCTTGCTCAGGTTTCTACGTTGTTTATGTATTCTTGTAAAATAGACGTTGCTATTTATAGTCATTGACGTCAGACATCTAGTATGTATTTTTGTTCTAGGCGTTGCTTTTTATATTCACACATATAGTTTTGTATGTCAACTTAAATTATTACAATGACAAGAATCTAAATACGTATTAATAATATTCAAGATACCTATTATTTTACGTCTGATATATCTTAGTATCAGGTGTAATTTAATCAGTTGTAATTTTGTCTAAAAGTAATCCTCGGTTAAACCCAAAAAAAATTTACGACCGTAGAGTAAAAAATCAGAGCAGCGCCTTCTTGTCTAGCTGTTTCTAAGCTCTCGCTTTTTTTTATATGTTTTCTATTCTGTGGCATTTTCAAGATCAGTAAAGGAAGGTTTTGGAAAAAAAGGAAATCTCTTTGAATAATGTCTGCGCGTGTTTGGATTCAGGTGGGCTCGTCTGACACAGTGTAAGCATTACAGCAAGATATATTAGAGAAAATGTATTTGTATGTGCGAAATATCATACCTTTGAATAGCAAAGTATTATAACATTTGTTTTTATGCTGATTTGAAGGATTGGAAGGATAATATGAGGGATTTGTCACACGTATGAGGGTCAGGGAACGTTTATGCATTTGGAGAACAATCACAACTTTTATAATTTTTCAATTGGATTTTCGTATGGGCGTTTTGAAAACATATTTTATAATGAAACTGTGTGGGTACTGAAGTGGTAGTCAATACAATGCCAATACAAATTTCGATACCCGACTGAAGTGAAGTGTGTATTTTGTTCAGACATTCTTAGCAGTACGGAGTCTGCTATGGATGTCTTGGATTTGAATGTAATATATCTGTGCCTACCTCATATTAATAACTAGATTTTAACCGCGGCTTCACCCACGTAGGTTAGATTATGTTAGGTTAAAAACAGTACTTTTTCTGAGTAAAAGTATTGTTACAGCTAGTGCCATCTGTCGGCACTGTGGGGAAGACTCGGCAGTTCCTTCTAATAATTTATTAAAGCGCCATCTATTGACATCTTACGGAACTAGGTAGCTCGTCGATACGCGAAGAGTGAAGAGAACGCTGGCACATTCTCGAATCTTCGTATAGTTTACATACCGGGTATGGCTTTTCTAGAAATCTCCAGAAACGCTTTAACCGCGTATAAAGTTTATTCGGTGTTTAGTCGGTAATATTGTTTATATTCTTATCCCTCGAACCCAGCACGTAACAGTATCTTATATCTACATGATTAAATAGTCTTAAATGTTGGTGGAACATTACACCTTGCACTGTGGCATTTATAATTTTAAGATTACCTACTGGTTTTTTGTGTTACAACAAATTACTACTAGTCTTGTTAAGCTCTACAGCTAAGCTACAATGATTGTGTTAAGAGTGAGTTCACATTACAATTGCCTATTTATCTTTAAGATATTATACACAGCTATGAATATATTGAATATTGTTTATCACATAAAATAACTAAAAGATTCCTTGCATCATCTAAGTTGCTATTTGCCGCGGAATATTTACATAAGATCTTAACCCGATCTCGACCCATCGCACTTCCCATATCCAAGATAAAACCCGGCTGCGATCCGCCGTAAATCCGTAAGAAGTACGACCATTACTCAGAGGGCGAGTGTGTAGTTCTTGTAGCGCTCTCTTAGCGTACTGCATGTCGAGTATTTGTCACTGTGACACCTACTCCTCGTATTTATACTATAGTGCTTACTCAAAGTCTGGGGTGTTAGGTGTTCCGTCGCGAAGAACTGTTTAGATAATGCTTAAAGTGCATTATATATGAACAATTTTGTTCTTGCCCTGTGTAGTGAATGCGACTGTTGTGCATGAGGTCTTGAGTTGAACTCCCAGGCTGGGAAAATGTCATAGAGATTTTCATTGAACAAAATTATAGATAGCAGCACGGAGTGTGCTACTGTGTTCAATATACAGGAATAGCCTCGGCAATTGTTACGTGTGATCTAAGAATATAGCTGATGAACTACTATTTTATTGTATTATTCTCTCACATACTCACAACACCATCTAGCCCGAACTAAGCAGAACTTGTACTATGGGTACTAGACAATGGATAAAAATACATTTATATACTACTTTTTTGTAAATACATACATCTTTATATATATAAATCTTCGTGTGTTTGTAATTAAACTCCTCCTAAACGGCTGGACTGATATTGATGAAATTGTTTGTGTGTGTTCAAGTGGATTCGAGAATGGTTTAGATTTGGCATTTTTTTTTTTTCGTGTGTATAGGACAGCGTCTGTCGGGACAGCTAATATTATACATAAAACACCCAGACTAAGACAAAAATCCATGTCCATGCACACAAATATTTGAGTTGTGCCGGAATCGAACCCGCGACCTCAGGCGTGGCAGTCGGTTACACTAACGACTACGCCATCAAGACCGCCAAAAATTTGATAATTAAAACTAAATAGTATAAATGCCGCAATGGTCCTCAAAATAAATTAATGCTCTAAAAAGCCCAATGGATAAGGTATTGGACTTGCGATCGAGAGGTCGCGGGTTCGAATCCCACCCATTGCACTACTGACGTGAACCCACGCCTAATACAAGCATTCTAGCTTAGCTGGAGGGGTTAACAAGAATACTAGTAATTTGAAACCCCAACTGCAAGACTTGGTGCAAAAAACACACGCCCAATTACTTATCTAGCAGAAGTACTATTAAATGTAAAAAGAATATCTTAATCCAAGATTTTGTCGTTTTGAAACGCAAAAGATTATATGAATCAACGTCATTCACATCAAAATAGTCAACCTGTCACGCCCTCGGGAATTATAACAACGTTTGAATTTGACCAGGTACAACATCAGAGGCTTTAGAGCAATAATACCGCCCCCAACGCAGATTATGTCGAGTAATTCTCTAATGCTGGTGAGTTAGAGGGGGATTTAGCAGCTGCGTCCCCAGCTACGGGTGACAAAGAATTACGTCAGATGCACGGGAACATTAGTAGCACATTTGTTTATTATGGAGACAAGTTTATAGTAGCAGTATACTTTTTATGTAGTATCTATTATAATATCTACCTTTCAGACCGCGGCGGCACTGCGGGAGCCAGGCACAATAAATATTAAATTATTTCTGGTATTCTAAGACTTGGCTGATTAAGGAGGAATATGCCAAAGGCTTTGTCTATACAAACGTACTCTTCTATTTTCAATCAGAATAATGACACAATAACAAAAGTGAAAATTAGGTGTAATCCATATCTATCACTGCCATGTTCTTATGTTGGGCGTTTTTCATAATGTAATTATTATACGAACTAGGTAACTCCAAAAATTATAAAATTCGATTGGATTTACATGTTCAAATCTGTCCAGAAATGTTTAAGTGAATATATTAAATAACGAAACTACACACTTAAAACTAAGCCACAGAAAAAGCTAAATAATGCTTCTTTGACCAGAAAATCAAACGGGACGGGTTCGATTCACAACAGCTACATACTCTACGGCTTCGCCACGAAGGCAGTTTGATCAATAAAGAAGGAAAATATAATTTTGCGTATAATCTAAATTGAAAATTTAATGTTCATTAAAAGCAGAGTTTTGCGACGCAATCGAGAGCCAACCATAAAACGAGTGCAAAATAAAATAATAGCCTCGTCCAGTTTCCATTATTGAACGAGCGTAACATATAAAAAGTGTCATAAAAATCAAACGCAATTACCGGTTTTATTTCAAGTAAAAATGGCGCACGGCTTGTGGAGACAACTTACGATCGCTTGAATTAACGCATGGCCTTGTCTGCTTCGTAATATTATTTTTACAACAAATTTTTACATAGGTACTTAAACACATAGTCTCACGCTGGTGAGACATTAGCTATGATTTTTGGTCCCGTGGAATAGGAGGTCTATTGCCGTTTATCAGCCGTCATTATCCGTCCATTACTTAGATATATATTAATAATGTCAGCCCTGTGTTAAACTGTCCTACTGCTGGGCACGGGCAGAGGCCAATATTTTCCTTCGCAGTTAAAGCGAGTGATAATTGGCTATTTAATACGCCCATAAATTCGAAATGTCAGAGATGCGCGACTTGGGATCAAACTCGACACCTCTGCGTGGCAGTCCATCGGTTTCCCACTAAGCTATCGCTGCTTATTTATTACTTAAGGCCTAAATATTTAGCTGATGACATATGAATGTTATGGACCTTTACTCGTTTTTTGTACAAAATATCAACGTCATACCATAAATATATATTTTATTCCACTGCCATCCACACTATCACATGTATATTTTTGCAATTATTTTATTACAATGAGTTTCTATCAAATAACGCAATAATATATAAAAAATCAAGACTCATGTTAGTGGCCCGGTAAGCAGAAAGTGCTCACGCTAGTCGTCGCGTGACCACGATCGATGTAAATCGGTTGAAATGTCAGGAAGTAAATAGGTATTTATTAACTTTAACTAATCACCAACGCGATTAAGACGTGTTGTCTAATATACAAGACTACAAATTCCCAATTGCTGTGATTCTAGTATTTGGCTAACTAAATCGTTAATTTTATTCTTATCCAAACTAATATTACAAATTCTAATGTAAGTTTCTTCGACTCACGCCTCAACTGCTTCACCGTTCATCATGAAATTTCGCAGATACGTTGTCAGAGGTACAGGAAATAAAAAATACTGTTGCCGAGGGATAGCTAGTTATTTAATAATTAATTGGTGATAATTAATGCAGTATTTTTATGACCTTTTTTCATCCAGAGTACCTTTACTGTCCCCAAGCGAACAAAATCTAATATTCGCATACATTTATACGAATTTTTCATTCGTATTAATCTAGCACGTTAATACAAAGCTCGAACTCCTATATAGCCTACAGGTTTCAGCTTCTTTTTATTTGAAGAAGTTCAAACACTCAACCTCGAAGTAGTCTCGTAAACAATTTCATAGTTTCACAGGCAGATGTCGAAGTTTTTGCTCCAGAGGCAGCGGCGCTCGCCGGAAAATTCTCAACTTGATCGCAGAATTTTAACTTCAGCCGTGTCACCGGCACTCGATGCCATGTTATTAAAAATATCAAATATTTATTGAGATTTTTAGTGCTGTTATGAAATATTAAGGGTAGTGTCGATTTTAGAGTGATGTAAGTTAAACTCAAACTGCTTTTCTAGCGAATTTTTGCAAACTTTTCAGACTATGTTTTTATAATTTTTGACAGAATGACGAGATCAGCACTTATTTTTTTAAATAAACTTTTACATACATAACTCGTCAGTGAAGTCAGATAAATATTACAACTATGTTTTGGATCCCACATAAAAGATGACTGCCGTTAACCGGCCATGTGCCCGGTAGACGACAATCCTATTAAAATCTCAGCAACACTGAGTATGGAAATGTTTTTAAACTGTATGCTACTGAGAATTTTAACACGTAAAGTTTATTTTCACCCTACCCAAGATTCGAACCCAGGACTACATTATTACGCTAACATAAACGCAAACTTAAACTTCGTATTAGATATTTTCATGTTTCTTTAACTATCTCAGCTTAGGCATAAGCTCTAGAGCCATAGATTAATTATAAAATAGATAAATTAAAGATTTTATTTAAATAAATTATAGGTATAACCTATAATATATTAAATAAATCTTTAATTTGATGAAATAAAATGCGATTAAATCTGTATTTTATTGCATTTTATTTGAATTGATATTATTATATTTAAACTACTTCACACTTTCCTTAAAGCCTTAACTTCTTCTTAGCACACATGGTTTTGGAAAAATTAAGGTTTTTATTGTTAGAAATTTAATACTCGTTTTAATCTTAAATGTGTAGTTATATCAAAGTTCACTGGTTACATCCATATTACGTACTAGCTGACTCGCGCAACTTCGTCTGTTTCACATAAGAGAATTATCCCGTTCTTGCAACATTTTTCATTGCTGCTCCGCTTCTATTGGTCTTAGCGTGATGTTATATAGCCAATAACCTTCCTCGATAAATGGGAAAAATTCTTTTAGTGTTAGATATAACATTAAAAGAATTTTTCAATTCGAACCAGTAGTTCCTGAGATTAGCGCGTTCAAGCAAACAAACAAACAAATAAACTCTTCAGTTTTATAATATAATATATAAATATATAATATATTAGCTGACCCGCGCAACTTCGTCTGCTTCACATAAGACAATTTTCCCCGTTTTTACAACATTTTTCATTGCTGCTCCGTTTCTATTGGTCATAGCGCGATGTTATATAGCCTACAGCTTTCCTCGATAAATGACCTATCTGACACTAAAATAATTTTTCTATTCGAATCAGTAGTTCCTGAGATTAGCGCGTTCAAGCAAACAAACAAAAAAACTCTGAAGCTTTATAATATTAGTATAGTGTAAATGCGAACGGTCAGGGTGGCGGCGGCAATGAAGACACAAGTTGTACGGAAAAGAACTTATATTATCCTTTCAATGCACGTTTCAACAGTTAGAATATGAATGCCCTAAAATATTCTAACCGCCGGTATTTATACAAACATTTGACCTAATTTAATACTAAATTCACAAACTCAATAGATAATATTAAACATTGTTTATCTTAATTATTCTGATGATTATTTACATACAATTATTATTTAATAATACATAACTATGTAACATTAAGGATTTATTACACCGGAAGCAGAGGCGCCGGTGTGACAAAATTATGCCTAACCCAAAATCAGTAAGAATCTAATAGCTTCATCATTATATTATACATAGTAAACAAAATGATTATAGGATTTATTATAGTAGTATATGTGAGGCCGGAAGTGTTACTTGATAACAATAGATATAGTAAAGATATCGTAAGACAAACTACTTATAATTTTAAAACTACGAAGGTCAATACACCCCGTTGCAATTTAAGCGGCATAGATACTTAGCACTTAAAAAGCGACGGTGACTGATCACCGAACCTTTATCAAAGAAAGCCAAATGAGCTCACGACCCACGCTCTTCGTAAAATAACCATTAACTATACTAACTTGGATAATTGGATTATTGGCTAAAGGTGATTGTATACAATCAGATTTCGGTTCGGTTGTTTTCGTTGTTCGGTCACTGTTGACATAAGAAGGTTTAAGAACATAACGAAGGTTCATTAGGCCCAACGGATTCACTATATTATTGCCATAGCAGGTGTGAATCCATTTATGTAGATCTCGTTACTAAGATATGTAGTTATGGGTACTAAGACCCGACCACCTACAGTATTGGTACACTAAATCACATCATGCCACCTACGGCTCTACGAACTCTATTTATCATCAGTTACTAATTAATAGATATAAAAAATAAAAGCGCCCACCGCATCGTTAGTGCCTCTTAACAAACATGCGTCAGTCTTTGAGGACTGCCGATAGAAGTGAAAACTAAGTAACTAGCATGCGGTGACGATGACGCGAGTTTCACGCTTTTTGTTTACCCAAAAAGTCCACATATAAACACAGTACACATAAAGCTCATGGAAAGCGTTCGGTGACGATGAAGCGATTTCCATGAATTTTGTTCACCTAAAAAGTGCTCTACGCGCCTAAAGAAGTTTTCACTTCAAAAATATGTCCAATCACCTTAAGCACCCATAATAAGATCAGTGCGTGTTAATATTTGACTAGGTTAATATAATTTTTGTTTATTACATACCCATAGTGTAGTCGGAATAAGAAAGATATAGTTTTCCAGTCTAAATGGCTGCGAATTTGGTTCTGTGTCATATCTTTAGGCTTGTAGTCGTCAGACTTTAGTTTCTAGGGGGACATTTGTTATTGTAAAATAGTGAAACGGAATCTAAAATGTAACTAGGGGCCAAAACAGACTCGAATCTATTAAAAATTAAAGCAGTCTGATACAATACCTACCATAAGTTTATAGTTAATATGAAAATTAAAGCAATCTGACACAATATAGGCGTAATACCCACTATAAGTTTATACTTAATATAGGTACATATGTCAGTATGATAATTAATATTTATATAGTAGTCATTGATCATACATATGTAAACTTACCTATAATACTACCCTATATATATAAACGACAATGTCAGTTTTTACATATAATGTTTTAGTATGCCCATTATAGCCTTCTAAATAGACAAACAAGACCTGTGTATTACCAGTTTTTATTACTTTACAAGAATTGTGTTAAATTTCTCACAATTTACACCAGAATAATATCAGTAATAGTTTATTTCGTAACTTAAGAAATGGGAACCAAAAAAGCGAACAGGCACACCGTCTAAACATGTGCACACACCTAAAGAAGTTTTCTTTCTTCATCGAAAATCTAGGTCAGACTTATAAAACTGTGTTTAATCTTTTACGGTGAGAAACAATGGGCGTTCGTAAGAAAGCTTTAAGAAAGACACGGGCAATTACCGACTGAATGCACGTGGAAACTTAGGAGATATTGCCCACTGCATTTGCTGCATTTTCTATACAAAGTGTTAGAGCGAAATGCGCTCGTTCTACTTGATTATGCTATACTGCGCTCTAAGCATACTAGGTTTAAGAATATTGACTATACTTAGCGTTTATTGAGTAATAATATTATACCGTTTTATAAAATGCGCGAGTGGCGTAGCAGTTTCAGAGGTCGCCTCGAAACTGACACTACACTAAGTATTGTGGTAAATTTTATGATACAATATTCTTTTTGACTCTTGGTGTTCTTTGTGTCTTGTAAGTTGTTGTTATTTGTATTGTCCCCTGCAACACAGACATTATAGTAGTGCGAGAATTGTCTTTTCTTGAAAATCTCTTTTATTTTAGTACAACAGAAACGATTCTCGTAAACTTGTTGGTGCCGCGATCTGGAGATCCCTTGGGTTTAGTGCCCGGGTTAAACACAGCCCCATTGGGGTCAATTAATTATCAACCCACTTCCAAAACAAATAAACTGAAATTTTGCATTCGTATTAAGAACTATACATAAAAGTATATTAAAACAATATACATAGAGGACTATTAGTGCCCACACTTATGTATGGAAGTGAAAGTTGGGTATGGCAAAAGAAGTATGAGAGCACAATAAATGCTGTAGAAATGAGAGCGCTGAGACGCATATTTGGTGTGACTATGAAAAATAGAATAAGGAATAGTGTGATTAGAGAGAGATGCGGCATGAAAGTGGACACAGTGACAAGAATAGAAAAGGGTATGTTAAGCTGGTATGGTCATGTAGAAAGAATGGACGATGAAACACTGACTAAGAAAGTTTATAAGGCTAGTGTGAATAGAACAGTCGTTAGAGGAAGACCTAGGCGAACGTTTCTCGGTGAGATCGGAGACGTTCTGGACAAATGCCAAGAGCGCCTTAAACTGACGGGCGTGTATGAGGAATGTAATGAAAGTGAATGAAGCCAGAGAAGTGAGTCAGGATCGTAGCAAATGGAAATTCGTAGTATCTACCTGCCCCTCTGGGAAACAGGCGTGAATCTATGTATGTATGTATGTATGTAAAACAATATACACCTGTTTACAACAAATAATTGAAAATAATCTGCAATAAAATATATGTTGGGAAAAGCTATATTCGAAAATTATTCATACGTAATTAATTCGCCTTTTTATCAGAGGTCACGTAAAGAATGCACAATACAATTCCCAACATATCCATATAGGATTTTAATTAACGCCTAGCACGATTAAAGAATTTCTCTCAATAAGCATCAGAGCAAACCCAAGCCAGTTATCACTAAGTTCGAATTGTTTCAATTAAAACATGACCATTTCAACCTAATCGGTTTAGTTTTTTGTTCTGTTCTATTTGCTTTAGCGCCAAGCTTTGTGAAATGCGTGAATAATATAAATCTATTCTCTTTGTAGGTTTTATTTTTTGGTTTTTAAACAAAGGGAATTCGGTTTTAATATATTTTATGTAATCTACATTATGTAGTTCAATCGTCATATAGAAGAGTGCGACGCTTTCTCGATGGTGCACAAAGGATTGAAGTAAAACCTGGCTTCGAGTGCTTGCGCTTGACATTGAGATGCGACCTTATTATCTAACTTTATTGTCCAGAATCTTCAATTGTATTAAAGAAATAAATCGCTTCCTTAACACCGTAAAAAAGAAAATTAGTTCACTGTTTTATCTCCCTTAGATTATTTTTAAAGAAGACTTGAACTGGAATATTTCTTAATTCTAATTAAGATGTTAGAATGTCAGGCATAATTAAAAATCTAGTGTTTGACCGCTTGCGACACAAGAGGTTACAAAAATTACATTACAGACATTAAAGCAGCGAATACAAAGAAGAGCCAAACTCGTAACAATCATTAGTAGATCACACAAATCTTTGTCCCAGGTCAGGTTCGAACCCACAACTGTGCACAATGTAGTAGCGACGTGACCATTAAGTAATTGCGCCATATGTGTAATGATTTCTTTTTACATAAGATTACTCGACGAACTATATCTCGTCTCTGCATGGTTAGTCACGTGGTTTAAATTTTCACTTACACTACGAACGGAGTCTCTACGTTCAATAGACGAGTCTGGAAAAGTTTTTTCAGATTCTATTCAAGGAAAATCTGGATAATAGCACGGAGTCTAGTGCACGTATTATAATTCAAATAGAATTATTGCCGTAAGAAAAAGCTCTAAAGTACAGCTAAGTTATAAAATTAAATTTAAGTTTCTACATATATTATTATATATCAATTGTAGTTATTTAATATACTGTTAAATATAAACCACTACTGTTACTGTTAATGTTTAATATACTAGGTTAACAGCAAACATCAAACTTTATGTGTGTTGAAGGTGGATGTAAATGGAAACCAGGAACAACTTTAGAAAACATATTTATTTGTTTAAATGGGAAATTTACATAATATTGTCTTATGTTTACGCGAATGTTATACATTGAAATTAAACACTTTATACGGACTTTACTTTTACTACTATTTAAGCTATATATTTTCTAATTAAAACTATTTATATTTAAGTTTACACTTTGCCCCGACGTTTCGGTTGCTTTACAGCAGCCATGTTCACGGGGATCTCCCCGTCAAAATTATGTAATAACAGTGTTTAACGTAAAATAAACAACGCGACAAAATCCGTATAAAGTGTTTAATTTCAATGGGAAATTAACATACAAGAATAAATCACACCAGTATTATTATTGAGACTTATTGATATTCCTCGGGAGCTGAGTGATTGTTGTGATAAGTTTTGTAGACGCAAAGAACATTGTTCAGCTCTTGACAAAATGTACTCTGATATTGTGAATATACTGGAACGGGCAGCCGTACAGACTTATAGGATAAAGTGTCGAAGGAAGGGTGGCTATGTCACGGGGTGGAACAAACATGTCGCAGGCGCTCACCGCGAGGCCCGGCTTAGATTCCAGGTGTGGACAATGGCTGGTCGCCCAGCCAATGGTCCTATTTTTCATGAAATGGCGGAAGCGAGGAGACATTTTAAGGCTAAACTCAAGTGGTGTCAGAACAGGCAGGACCAGCTTAAAATGAATCTCCTTGCTTTCAACCACGCGAACAAAGACTTTCGGCGTTTTTGGAAGAACACGAATAACATGAATGTGAGACCGGGTCTCCCGGTGAGCGTCGGTGGGTTTACTGACCGTAAGAATATTGCGGATGGTTTTAGGGACCACTTTTCTGTGCGGTCACTCTTGGGCTCGGCGTCTCGTGGAGTGAACAGAGCTGAGACCATTGAGACTGAGCGGAATGCGAAAATACCTGCCAAGAGTGTGGCTTCAATTATTTCGAGGATGCAGCGTGGGAAGTCGCCGGGTCACGATGGTCTCAGTGTCGAACATTTTAAACATGCGGGAGTCCATCTGCCTAGAGTTTTGTCACTGTTTTTCACTTTGTGTCTTGGTCATTCCTATTTACCGGAACCACTTATGCGGACGATTGTGGTCCCTATAGTTAAAAATAAAACTGGTGACACATCCGATATGAACAACTATCGACCCATCTCACTAGCTACCACCATGGCTAAGGTGCTTGACGGTCTGATGAAGGGCTGCCTCTCAGAACATGTTAAAGTGCACGACGCCCAGTTCGGATTCAGGGCGGGCGTGTCCACTGAGAGTGCTATTCTCGGCCTGAAGCACACCGTCAAATACTACACCATGAGGAGGACGCCGGTATACGCGTGTTTCCTTGACCTGTCGAAAGCTTTCGACCTTGTCTCCTATGATGTGCTATGGGACAAGTTGAGGGGCACGGGTATGCCGGTGGAGTACACAGCGCTTCTCCGGTACTGGTATGCTCACCAGACAAATCGGGTGAGATGGGTCGGTACTCTGTCGGATGAGTATCGAATGGAATGCGGTGTAAGGCAGGGGGGGTTAAGCTGCCCCCCTGTTATTTAATTTATATGTAAATGAGCTCATCGAGCGACTGAGCAGCACACATGTTGGCTGTCATATAGACGGTATATGTGTCAATAACATAAGTTACGCGGACGACATGGTGTTGCTCAGTCCCTCGATGAGTGGACTGAGGAAGCTTCTCACGATCTGCGAGACATATGCGGAGGTGCACGGCCTTAAATAAAATTCAAAAAAAAGTGAGGTGTTAGTGTTTACGGCACCTAAACAACAGCCCCGTCGTGTACCTCCAGTATATCTCAACGGCGTTGAACTGAATGTGGTAACTCGATTTAAATACTTGGGTCATGTTGTCACCAGTGACCTACGTGATGATGGGGACATAGAACGCGAGCGCAGGGCGTTGGCGGTGAGGAGCAATATGCTCGCCCGTAGGTTTGCTCGCTGCACGGCAGACGTCAAAGTCAGTTTATTTAAAGCGTTCTGTCAGTCCTTCTACACGAGCGGCCTATGGGTGTCATATACGAGCCGAGCCTACAATGTCCTGCGCGTCCAATACAACAATGCCTTCAGGATGCTGTTGCGGTTGCCGCGACGTTGCAGTGCGTCGGGAATGTTTGCTGAAGCACGTACGGATGGCTTTCACGCCATCATGCGTAAAAAAGCGGCTTCCCTACTGCAACGTTTGCGTAGCACTCGGAACGGCATCCTGAAAATGATTGTTAGCAGAGTGGACTGCCCCATCCAAAGGCACTGGGTAGAATTAGGAATAGGACACAAATAGAATTAAGTACTAACAACAATAACATAGCATGTAAGCACAGTTTGTTACTAACCACTAACTACGTATGGACTGCTTAGGTCTGAAATAAAGATATTTTATTTTATTTTATTTATTTATTATTAATATATAATATATCCTTTTTAAAATACAGGTCACATAATTCTCAATATTCACAATTTCACATGGCCTAAACTATAACCTAAATGTTATAATATATATAGGTAAAATTATTAAATAATACAGCTATTACAGTGAAAATAAAATAGTAACTACTTAACTTGTGAAGCTTTTAGTCCGTTCACTTCTACAGCTCACAACAGAATAGAAAGAAATTCTGCCCGGGAGTGCCTTTTATAATCATATTACATGTGGGTGGCCATTGCTCAAACATACATAGAATTAGACTTGGAAATAATCCAATTAAATAGCTCATTTTCATAATAAATATTATATCATGTTTAACATAATATTTTCAAAATAACAAGAGTCACATAGATCCAGTTTCAGATATCATTACATTAATATTGGCTACCTACAGTACAAATCAAATTCGTCGAGATCTCAGTCATAAAATATTTTATAAGCATATTTTGTAGCTTGCTTGTTTGACTATTTCGATGGCGCAGTGGCAGTGAAAACTTCTGTGCACTAGAACCTGAGTTTAATCACGAATCGAACAAAGTGTTATTGGATTACTTTGTCAAGACATTCTCAGAAGCAACACGGTCTCTAGAACGGTGTCTGGTAGATGGGCAGACTTTGGACAGACTCAAAAACTCCTACCGAGATGTGCATAAAATACACCTCTACCTATACAGGTTATATCTTTACAATATATATGTCTAAACCTATCCATAATGATAAATGTCTTATCGTTTTATCATCCAGTACAGAACTATAGAAACTTTTTTTAAATGTTATAGTAAAGAAAAGTGGAGCGTATCCAGGCGGACAGCCGTTTGCCATCTGTTGGGTCTCGATGGATAATATACAGTGGAGTGCGACAGATAGTTCGCTTCACCTCTCATCCGCAAAGCCGTTCGGTGCGCGAGGGCTTCTCTTAGTACTGCCACACACTGGGACACTGATGCCGGCTACAATGATGCCAGCATAAATTAAATTAAACAAATTAAGTAAAGGATATTTTCTGAAGGTTATTTTGACCAACGATTATACAAAATATATAACCAATAATTAAATAAAACAGATGAACTAACTTAATACACAAGCAATAATTTAACTAAGTACATACATATCAGAAAATTAATTATAAAACAACGCAATACAAGATATGAAATTGAAAATTGAATACGATGGAATTCTATAATACCTATTACAGGGTTTTACTTTTACGCTTTACTGTATTCATAATTTATTTCTGTAATATAATATTTTAGGTACAAATTAATGTTGGCCAGTGCGCTGCAATACTTAACGTTAATACTAACACATTTTTATTTACACTTTTTGTCGCATTCATAAGTCACAGCGAATGATTAATTAAAGGAGTATTGAATGGCGGTATCTGAGCTGTAGTGGATTAAGTTTGTATTGACTTAACTGAAAGGAGGCTCGTGTTTGTTAGTTGTATAATTTGTAAAAAAAACATGTCTGCACTGATGTTTTAGCGGGCAACTAGTCGCCTCAACGGTGGTGCCACGCTGTGACATGGGTTCAAATTGCATACGAGACAAATATTTGTGTAATCCCCAAATGTTTTTTGAGTTTGGGTGTCTTAACCAATATTGTAGGTATGTTTCTTAATACACGTGCAATACCGAACTTGAATCCTAACACGAGAGGCGACATTTTTAATGATTTCAAAATTAAGTATTATTTCTACTATTACTGCTGGTTGCATACAGTAAGTTATTGCGAGACAAGTGATTTTCTGGCAGTCTGAAAATAATTATTATTTAAAGTAAAACTGTTTTTAAATTAAACTACTTCATACTGATTTTATCGCGGTATAATAATTATGTAAATAAACCGCGATACGAATTACGATATTTAAAAAAAGAACCTTAAAGTAGTTTAACTTCAATGTATAACATTTGCGTAAACATAAAAAAATATTATGTATATCAATGGGGTCTGTAAAAGCACCAAAAAAGCTGCGATAAAATCCGTATAAATTAGTTTAATTTCAAAGCCTAATAACAGTTAATTCAACCTTGGAATCTAACTCTAGACCACACGCACAGCAGACATTCACTACCGCCGCGCTTCAACCCTTTGTTTAGGACAAAACAAATACATCTAGAACAAAAACAAAGCTGACAATTAAACTAAACAATTGCAGCGTACTGTGACGTCATGCGTGCCGACGCTCCGTCTCCCGCGGACCGTGAACCGACGCCCTCTGTCATTTGAACACACGATATTTTAACATCACTGTCCAACTTTACCTTTTAGCGGAGCGACGCATCACGCTCACATGATCCTGTGGGGTCAGCTGAGTTGTATCATGGCCATACGACCCTTGTTTATATTTAAGGAAGACTGTCTCGATAGCTATTTTTGATGCATGTGAATTGGTTGGATTACTAGGTCGAGCAAATTATACTGTACAAGGTTGCTATGCTCCATGGACATTAAAATGGACAGAGTATTCCATATGGGCTCAGTGTTAATTCAAAACTGTTAAAAACTCGATAAAGATAAAAATAGTTAATCATATTTTTCAAACAAATTAAATTTATTTAATACGCAATCACCATATTTTGTAAACATCTGTTGTCTTTCATTGTTTTATTGTTGTTTTTCTTTCATTGTTTCATTGTTGTCACGGGTTTATTTATTGCTTCGTTGTTTGTGTTACAAACTAATGGTACAATGTTTATGCTTGTATTTTCGTTCTTATTGCGCTAAAATTAAGACTCACTTTGGCGTGATTGTAGGAGGCAACGTCTCTTACATTTTTGTCGCTTTAAGGTGCATGACCTAAATACCTATGCTTAGACTCTCGGACAGCTGTTAGAGCAGATACAACCCGTTGCAGTTTAGAAACTAAAAAACTATCCTGTGGCTAAACTACTGCTCCTATTGAACTGAAATTTGGTGTAGAGCTTGTATGTGGTACCTATATACTTCTTCTTCCTAGCCTTTATTAGTCCCAAGTCACTTGGGATCGGCTTTTCTGGTCTAACCGGATTTGACTGGATATCAGTTTTTACACGGAGCGGCTGCCACCTGACCTCCGCAACCCGAAGGCTAACGATACCCTAAGGCTAGATTAGTGTCAGGATATTATGGGGCACTGACTTCCCAATAACGACTGCCATAGATGTTCATGGCAGCTGGGACCGACGGCTTAACGTGCTCTTCGAGGCACGGAGCAGGCGATAATTGTCAATCAATACGCACATAATTTCGAAAAGTCAGAGTACCCGGGTCCGGGACCCGGAGGGTCTCGGGTTCGAACCCACGTCGCGCACCACAGACTGCAATGCAGTGGCATTGCAGTCTGTTGGTCTCCCCACTGAGCTATCGCTGCTTGTGGTATGTGGTGTGCATGTGGTACCTATATACTATATGTAAAAAGAAATAAAGCCTCACTGTTTAATCAATCTTGTACATAATTTGCTTGACCTGGTAATCATACCGAATACCTATGTAGCCTATAATGCCCAAGGGGTAGGCAAGTTCGTGAGCTATGTCCCAAGTGATAGGGGGCGAGTCTATTTCCATCTTAGTATGTATTAACAGACTCCATGCTGCTAATGAGATGATGAATATTAATAAACAGAAAATCTCAAAAACATTTAACTTGAACTGGGAATCAACGGAAGACTTAACGCAGAGTATTAGCATGCATTAAAGCTGCGCCATCTTAGCAGTGGTAACTGGCAATAGAAGCAACTAGAAGGCCAATCATATTAATAGAAACTGTTCAAAGTAACTTTATTGTCATAACTCATTGATCGTAACTGTATTTCTCATATGAGAACTGATATATAAAATGGAGGCCCCTGGGGTTCCACCCTCGTTTAAAATCACTGCTCCGCTCCCGTGCCTTATATCGTGATCATAAAAAACCTATATTACTTCTGGATAAAATAGTTTTCTAATGGATCAAAAGAATAATTAATAGTGATTTAGTAGTTTCAGAATTACAACTCCCGCACTAGGAATAATCTCTGTGTCGCGGGGGCGCTTACAAACATTTAAATATCGAACACAAAGAACATTCAGACCCTGTATGATGCTGGATCACCCAAATCTTAGTCCCGCGTAGGGATCGAACCCATGAAACTCCGGGTACTGGAAGTTCCGTGGCGCCCACTTAAGTCACTATCCAAACAAATCAAAACTAACAAATCTTTTCTCTTCATAATACTAGTATAAAAACGGGGATTATTGCATAACAACACAACAAAACCGAACAACACACTTAGTTAAAACACTTAGTTACAATTCAGATAAGGCTGGTTGTTCTATTAAAAAAAAAGCTCTGTTTTGTACACCATATTTTATTTTTATCTAAAATATATGAAAGTAATATACGTCAGAGTCGGCCTTAATTTATTGTCAAAACATTTGTATGTCTGATGCTACTAGTGGACATAGATGTACTAATATAGCAGACTATATGTCAGACTTCAAGGCTTAGGCACCAAAGCCCAGTTCCAATATTGTTTTACACTACTAAACTGGCAAACATACAGCCCACCTGATGGTAAGTTGTCACCGTAGCCTATGGACGCCTGCAACATCAGAGGCATCACTTGCGCATTGCCGACACTGTAAAAACATTTCAACACCATTTTTAAAGAACCCCATACTCAACAAACATGCATAACAAAAATCTCGGCAGGGCGTACATTCTACAACCTAAGCGTCCGCGGGAGAAAATTCCTTTGGAACCGCTTGGTGCGGCACCAATTAGGTTGTAAGGTGTGAGACTGAAATCCCTGCCGATGGTGAGCGATAAAATATTCATTTCTTTTTCTATATTTAGAAAAGAATCGTTTTACCTACAGAGAGTTAATTTTTGCTTGAGCTAAAACGACTTGTTTCTTGATATACAAACATGGCTTACGGAGAAATGCTACATTGACTATAAGCAATCGATTATTAAATTAGTAGTGATCCCTCGGGAATAGAACTGTTCTGGACTAAATTGATTGCATGTAAAAAACTAGCATTCTGCTTTACTTTTGTTTTAATTTATATTATATTAGCTTTTTCCCGCGGCTTTGCTCGATAGGGATCAGTTCATTTTTCGGGATCAAAAGCATGTCCTTTTCTGTACTTCTGACAACGTGTATACAAAATTTAATGATAATCGGTCAAGTAGTTAGCTATTTTAGAAGGAGGATACAGCCGGTTTCCATACCAAAATTGCACACATTTACAAAATACAATCACAGTGATATTTTATACTATTCCCTTGGGTTTGCAGGTACTTTATTATAGTAAGAACACTCCGAGTTCATTTAAGTAGCCAAAACCTTAAAAATGTCAAGGAAACATATTCAAGTAATATCTATTTAATCTTATTATAAACTACAGTAGTAACTGAGCATATACTATGAAAAGAAATAAGAACAAACTACGTAAAAGAAAATTAAATGAGACTTACCTATGTTCCGCATAGTTTATGAATTTACAAATTATAACAACACTACTCACAAATGTTAATAACTTCAAATAGTCTCAGATTAATAAACAGATTGTAATGCTTTATTTGAAATATATCATCTACATATAAACAACCAAGCGATAGCTCAGTGGGGAGACCAACAGACTGCAATGCAGAGGGTCTCGGGTTCGAACCCACGTTGCGCACCTCTGACTTTCGGAAGTTATATGACTTTTCGAAATGATGTGCGTATTGATTGACAATTATCGCCTGCTCCGTGCCTCGGAGAGCACGTTAAGCCGTTGGTCCCGGCTGCCATGGCACATCTATGGCAGTCGTTATTAGGCAGTCAGTGCTCTATAATATCCTGACACTGGTCTAGCCTTAGGGTATCGTTAGCCTTCGGGTTGCGGAGGTCAGGTTGCAGCCGCTCCATGTAAAAACTGATATCCAGTCAAATCCGGTTAGACTAGAAAAGCCAACCTCAAGTGACTTGGGAATAATAAAGGCTAGGGAGAAGATATCATCTATAAATATTACTTATTGCCAAAGTAAAGTTTTAGCATTGTATCAGTACATGCTTTGCCACAAAACTATTTAAATCACTTCCATTATTAATAAGAGCCTAGTACTGCATGAATAACATCACAGGATAACTAATGTACAGATAAAATGCTAATACATACTTAAGCAATAAGTAATCAGTACTTTTAATACATAAATCTTATCTAAAACACAGAGCACTTTTCGAAATTCAATAGTTAAAGCCAAGCAGAAAGGAGAACGTAGAAGCACTAAATTGCAAAGAAGTATCGATACAATAATTAAGGCGTTCGATTTCGAAATTGCTACCAGACGCAGAGAGTTCTATAAAGAAATTGTCGATACCATACGTGCCTGCTGCATACCTGCTTTGACACTTACATCCTTGCTAATATTATAATGTGAATATGAGTAACGAAGATAATCAATCTATTTAATTATATATAGGTATATCAATATCCAGATGTTGTAAACAAATTACGGCATTTATGGTGTGTCAAAAAACGAATGCACGTCGTGATGGACTGTGATCCATAGATAGTCATCCTAATTCTGTGTGAACATTATATCTTTAATTATAAAGCTCTTTAAGTTCTAGCAGCGGAGCCTAGTGTGAGAAAGGATCTTAGCAGGTTAGTTAGCACATAGTTTTTAATTTTGGGAGAGGAATGTAGTCGGAGCGATAGTTGAGTAAAGAGAGAATGAATCGAGTGGTGATAATGGGTAAGATAAAGGCAGTGTAGTTGTGCGGCGGTCCTACCTAATACGGTGAGTATTGCCACGCAGAGGTCTCGAATCCGATCCCGAAGCCCGCATCTCTGACTTTTCGAAGTTATGTGCGTATTAAGCTGTTAATTAGCGCTTGCTTTAACGGTGAAGGAAAACATCGTAAAGAAACCTGCATGTCTTAGAGTTCTTCATAATGTTCTCGAAGGTATGTGAAGTGTGCCATGTCGCACTAGGCCAGCGCAGCGTGGTGGACTATGGCGTAGTGCCCGAGGCCAGCAGAGGGTCAGTTTAATACAGGGCTGATATTATATAAGCTCTACAATAATATCCTACCTTCGTGATCGTTTGTTTCCAAACCAAAAAATATCTAAAACTGCATGTACTTAGACAGTGATTCATATCGCTTCTTTATTGGCGCGATGCCAGCAATTTACATTCATCAGCATGAAGATATGGCTACAAAGTCAACCTTTCACGTTTTGTTCCAATTTATTTGAAATTTAACTTATTTGACTGAGTCGAAGCATACAATCTATACATTAATACGTGAAGCTAAAACTCTGTACCCCTTTTTACGAAAATTGCGCGGATGGAGGAGTATGAAATTTGACACAGTTAAAGTTTATATGGAGAAGAAGGAGCGAATCCTAATATGTTTATAAAATATGCATTAGAAATGCATTAAATTAAATGGAAAAACACTACACGCACACAACCATGCATTTTACACAAGCAATCGAATCGCGTTCGTAGTATTTCGGCATTGGTCGGTGATCTTCGTAGAATGCTTCGTAACTATGGTTATATAAATATTTATGTGGTGACTACATGAAAAAAAAATAAATAAAATTGAAATAAAATAAAAATAAACCTTTAATAACGATCAAATTTAAAATTTAAATAAATTATGGGCGAATTTCGACCCCGTGGCGACCGCTAGTATTTATAATTTTAGACCATAGCCAATCTCCAACATAAAATATCTTGTTAGGCCATGTTGTTTAAATTAAATTGCCTCTATGACGCAGCGGTGGCACTGACTGCTCGTATGGCTTAGTGGCGTAAGCGGTCGCTTCGCTACCATTGCACCTGCTGTATATTGTGGATTCGAAGCTCCCCACTGGACAAAATTTTGTGCTAAAGCTAAAGCCGTGTATGAAGTCTCGACAATAAATTCTGTTTCGGACAAAATAATTGAGTTTTCGGTCAAGAAGTTTTTAATCGCAGCATGGATTTGGGAACTATGCCCTATAAACGGTAGTAGGCTTAAGCCTTTTACGTCAGACCTAAAATTAAAGTCGGCAAAATGTGTATATTATTATTTGCCTTCCCTTTTGGTAACTCTCTGTTTTGCAGGACTGATAGACAAACCATATATGTTGAAAATTACCTGTAGTAGTACTGTTTATTATCTAAACATAAGAGTAACCACGTGACGAAAGAGAGTGGTCCCCACGACACAGGCAATCCTAGTCTCCAGTGCATGTATGCAGTACATTAAATGTAATTAAAGATATGTGTTTTTTTTTTCTGAAGACGACATCTCCCTCACTAGGAATAATTCGTGTGTCGCGGGGGACTCCACAAACATTCAAACAACGGTCACAAAGAACACCCAGACTCGGAACAACCATTTGTGAACCATATTTTTTTTTGTCTCGTGTGGGATTCGAACCCACTTACTCGGTACAATAACAGGCGACGAGGCGACCATTTAAACCACTAACCCAGTGCAGTTTATTGATGTCAATCGCACCTATGACATATTTTAACCAATATACTCAGCATATCTTAGTTTAGTGCACCTCTCCTGACCGGCTTTGAGTTAGCGAGGAACAAACAGGGAGTATTATATCAAAGAGTCAGTATTTGTATCAGACGTCAACTCAATCGTATAACGAGTCTACTGCGCCCTTTTAAAGGCACTTTCAAAGTGAATGCATTGCATACAGATTGTAAAATAAGAATGTTTTATAATCTATACTTTTTATATAGTTGACTTTCGAATCAACATTCGGTTTACGGATGTATATAATTCTCGGATATTGAGTATTGATGAACATACTTATGTATGTACATATATGCAGCGCGTACCCATTGATCACGCCTTTTTGTCAAGGTTAGTCTTTAATAAAAAAAAGTATTTATTTTGCTAGGCATTTTGATTAAATTTATGAAAAAGCATTTATTCAACAAATTTCAAACAGATTTTTATTAAATATAATATAAATTGCATATACTTATTAATAAAATCGATTTAAAATTATATAAAACATTTTTATTTAACTATGTAATGGTAATGATATTAAATTTTAAATAGATTTTATTATGTAATATATTTTAATAAATTATATTTATTATATGTATAATCCCGATATATTTTCATTCATTAATATTCATTTCATGACCATAGATAGATGGCAATATAATTGGTCCCTGATTACGAGTGACATAAACATAGTTATAATAATAATAATAATATTCTACCACATACACACAACACCATCTAGCCCAAACTAAGCAGAGCTTGTACTATGAGTACTAGACAATGGATAAACATACATATATACTTTTATTTTCGGTAAAAACATACTAATTATACATAGAAACACCCAGACCAAGACAAACATCCATGTTCATGCACACAAATGTTTGACTTGTGCGGGAATCGAACCCGCGACCTCAGGCGTGACAGTCCGTTATATAAAATATATTATATAAAATATTTATATAAAAGCTAAAGAGTAATTTGAATAATATAAACCAATTATTTCCATTTAAGATTTTGCAAATAAAATATATGTAGGACAAAAAATATCCAATGGTTTAATTTGCCACTCCTAAAATATAATCACATATTTTGTTACAATACGTTGCATTGCTATAAAATAAATCAATCAACTAATCTATTTCACAGTTTATTCCAGTTAATAACAGAATACACAAGCAATTCGCAGTTTAGTACATTAAAATCTACGTTCAGCACCAGAGCTTTAATCCAGTCTCTAAGAAAGCCCGAGATAGTGTAGAGATATTGCCGAAGGAAGTCCTCCTGCATAGAAGCATTTAATCCGAGGCCAATACCTGCTTACACGGAATGGGAGGCGCCGCAACGAATCAATTTGCGAAATCCCGGACACAGCCGCGGTAAATTATCCGCCTAGCTACCAAACTGTTTTGTTTAGAATTTGACTTATGTGTATTCACTAGACGTTTAGAGGTTTAGTTATAGGAGTTTTTATTTGGTGTTTTTGATTGAACTAAGATAGAGGTTGAAGCTTCTAATTCTGTTTAATCCTCTTTAATGTAATATCAGGAATGTGAATGTTTCTGAAATTGATTGGTTAATATTGTCTTCTGTTTAGGCGAATGTTATTCATTGAAATTAAACTACTATATACGGATTTTATAGCGTTGTTTATTTAACACTGTGCTATTACATTGGATTATTTTGGAAACCGGTACTACTACTACAACTATTGAATTTTACTAATTTATAAGCTAATACAATTAATAAAACTATTTATATTTAGGTTTACACTTTCCCCGACGTTTCGGTTGCTTTTCAGCAGCCATGGTCACGTTTATTAGCTTATAAATTAGTAAAATTCTATTTTAGTAGTAGTGTAACAGTTTTCAAAATTATGTAATAGGTACAGTGTTAAATAAACAACGCGATAAAATCCGTAACTATATAGTAGTTTAATTTCAATGAATTGATTGGTTGTTCATTGCTTTATTTAATTATTTGATCTTTATCAGAAGGGCCGCAGGCCACTTACTCTAATTAAGAGACAATTGTTAATATATTATACAGTCCATATAAACCTCTAACACACAGACTTCTCGCAGTACATCAAACAGACTGACATATGCGATCACTGATGACTCCGGTGCTCCTATTTTGCCATGCCTGACGTTACGTGTACGATTAGTTCTTTCATTTTATTGTTATTCTTAAGTGTGTCCAATTTAGTAGTAGAAAATGGTGTAAGGTTTGCAGCTCCTTACAAATATAATTTGTAAAATAAGCAGCATTGTAAAATTAGCGATAAAAAAGAGTGGCCGTGAGTTTCTTGCCCGGTATAGGCTTCTAGGCTTTTTGGGCTAGGCTTCTTAGGCTTTACTAACGTGGCAACAGGTAAATGTAAATTCATACTATAGTTTAGTTAGTGTAAACTTGACGTTCATAAGTGTTATTTTGTAAGCTAAATGAAGAAACATATACAGTTATTTTTTATTATTTAATTTAAATTCACTTGTAAACTTGGAAGGATTTGGATGAAGCTTAACACACAGATAGTGATGTAAAGTATCCTATATGTTAACGTGGGGCATTAACACATAGAATCCATTTTATTCTTCCATTCAACCATGGGATGCACGCAAGCGAAGCAGTGGGCAGAAACTCATGGTATCTAATTCTGTAATTTGAACCCATTATTAAATTACAATAAAGCATTAATTAGGATAATCTTACGCGTAGGCCGTATATAGATTTGGATGACATCCTGGTGTTACGCTCAACGTTCTTGACAAAAGACCACTATCATTTGGGCCAGTAAGGCAATCAGTGTGTGAGCCACAGGATAACATGCAATAAGAAATAAATCACATAGCTAGGAACTTGGATGCATTTTGTAAATGAAACCAGAATTTAAGTGTTTCACACGTTAAATACTCTTTCTCTTAAAGATGGATGTGATGGAAACAGATTTTATCAGTTTGCCTAGAGTTCTGTGAGAAGTGTATACGCTATTAGGCCATTTAACCTAATTAAGATATATAAAAAATAAAAATATTTTTTTATTTCAAAATGAAATTACATTGTAGTTATACACACAGTATTGCTATACACGTTGACAGTATACATTAACTACAATAATGGTGGGTCTCCACCCACCATTATTGTAGTTAATGTATACTGTCTATGTGTTCTCTAATGTGTTCTCCTAGATAGGCTACTGAGCAGCCTGTGTTAAGGAGTTGCAGTGCCAGCCCCCTACTGGTTGTCGTTATATCTTTATATATATAATTCATCTGTACGTGTGTTGACAGTAAACTCCTCCTTAACGGCTGCACCGAATTTGTTTGTGTGTATTCACGTGGATTGGAGGATGGTTTAGATTTGTTTTGGAACGAAGTTCCTTATCGCGCGTTGTGAAAGGAGGCTAGACGAAAAAAATTCTTACGAAAAGTTGTCACGACACTTTTTGCTATAGTAAGCTATTGTAAGCTGTGCGGCGTGCGTAAGTAGTTACGCTATCTCGCTCGCACTGTTCATTCATGCGTCAGCAGATTACTTCATTATGGCAAGAACGCGTGACCTTGTGGCCAGCTGTGAGCTAACAGACTTCTTATTATTATGCACGCGCCATGTAGGGTGTGTATCTTTTATGGATTTTTTTAGATTTTCGGAAATTTATAAATTAATTAATTAAAAAAATTTTATTACAATTCCTTCACTAATTAATCGAAAGGAACTTCGTTCCATCCGGGTGTCCCTTGACACCTCTCAAGTTTTATTTTTTATTTTCGCCTGTACTAGACAACGTCTGTCGGGATAGCTAGTATATTTATAATGTCTTAATTAGGATAAATGGCCCACAGCCGTTTTAACTATAATTATATAAAGAAATCATTTAATTACCATAATTATATGTGTAATACTGTTACGGTGTAGAATAAAACGATGTTGTATCGTACAACTTGAATAAGTTTTTGCTATAACCTATTTGATGTACAATCAGTAATGAAGTTAAGGTGACAAACCATACTATATAGAAACAGGCCAATGGTGTCTTACTAGGGATAACGCATACATTAAGCACAATATTTGTATGACCTGTTACCATAACTATATGACTGGCAAAATATTAATTAAATTCTGAATATGATTATTTTCAAAACATTGAAAAAAATAAAGTACTTTTATCAATAGGCTTATTGATTTCATACATTTATTTCGACGTATATATAAATACATGATAATTATAAATATGACATCGCAGCTGTTTTACCTAAAAATAGTATATAAATATCGTTTGCTAAAATTTCCATATAAAGTAATTCTTTTAATAATATGTATTGTAGACTAATGGTGTTTCCATCCAAACATCAAAACACAAATGAAATGGTTCTCCAATTCAAAATACAAAGAATATGTTTCCGAGTTTTACCTCCACAGATAAATAAGAGAATGTTTTTTTGCGAGAGAAATTTATTTTCTTCGGTTCTTATGTTTGCGTCAAAGGAAATTATTGAAAACCTCTCAAAGGAGGTCGGAACTCTTAAAGAAAATTATGTGTCTGTAATTGTGGGATGCCTTAATATTTTTGTTCGAGTACCTTTTGAAATAAAATACTTATTATGAGATCATTGTTTTTGGTATGATAATAGGAAAGGCGAGGATACGTTGTAACGTTACATATCGAGGAAAACCCATTACAATTGTAATCTTCTTGTGTTATTACCAAGAAACATTATAATAGATATTTTTATACGTAATTGCAACATGAAATAATACGCAGGTAAATTAAAGGCGCGATTAAGGCGACAGCCTTTATAGTGCAGCGATAGTAAATGCATCTGTTATGCTATATAAACTCTCGAAATGGATTCCTAGATAGTTCTGAAAGCAAAAAGTTGCAGTAGCGCCTAAAAGCCCCATACTGAACCCTGTAGAGCAACTCTTTTGCAATTTAGATGGCAATAGAGTCGCTCTTCATGACACGGGGCTTTAGAACGGGTGCTACTTGTGGTGACTGGTCGACCTTGGTTTCGTGGAATTCGATAATTTACTTACTACATTTTTATTTAAACAGAAAGATTAAACTACGGACTAAAATCATGCCTTGGCTTGATTATTTATGTACATGTAAGTGGATTCTCCTATTTACCATACTGCTGCTTTAGAGGCTACCATAAATTTTTATCAAATACTTGAGTATGTTCAGTAGTGGTTCATGGGGAAATGGTTGCAGCACCTTACAGTTATGATTTGTAATAGTACTAAGGTTTGTTTCCAGTAGGAATTCCCATTGCAGTTTATAAGCACATATGTAAGTATTTTCTTATATAGAAAATCACCTATTTCTTGAATAACAGACACTCCTTGGTGAAGTCATTAAAAATTGTGTTTCATCGTTATTTTACTAGATATATTGTCATTTAATCTACTAGGTTCTCGCTTATCATTGCCAATTATACGAACATTGAAACGACGAGAAAACAAGAGTTCAATATTCTTTATTGTTTAGTGTTATTAAAAATAACAAATACTACATTAGAAGTGATTCTTGTATAACGGGTGACTTACCAAACAACGGAAACATAGAACACCCAGACACGTGATAATTGTATGAAAATCACAAAAATATTGTCTCGTGTGGAGATCAAACCCACACCACACGGCTTCAGTGACAGTGTGGCCACTTAAACCACTATGTCATCCCTGTATCCCTAAAAAGTACATACCGAAATAAGTGTTATGACCGCCTGTTTCATTATATTCCTCAGCTATATAACACATACACACAGATTTTTAAACTGAGTTAATCATAAACCATAGAGCCTTGGGACATATGAAATCCATTTTCCTACAGCAATTCATTTTTGAGGACACAGTTCTAGCTAGAACGAAGTGACATAGAAATGGAGGCCTGCGGCTCAAAACTAGATTTGCAAGTGAAATTCGCGCGAGTCATAACTTTATCACTGACAGGATATGATGGCCCAGCGGGTAGAAAGATTCAAATTTTAGTAGTATTAAGGTTGGTCTACGATTTATAATATTAATTTGTGAGTATAAATTTTAAATAATAAAATTAGTAAGATCAAGACACATAATAAAATAAATATTATTAGTAGACAATGAAATAAATTTGTTCTGCGTTCTTATCTACACGAATATGGTAATAAAGATTTGTATTTTGTTAACCTCTGATTCTTCTTCGAAGAGGTTAATGAAAACACTATGTGGATCTGTGTGTCTGTCTTCTGACTTGCAGTTTGGTGTGCAGACACCTTGGGGTCATACCTCGGTCCAGTTTGAATATGGGCCCTGTGGGTCAAAAGACCCCCGAGATATAGGGGTCATTTCTTTTCATTACTTTTACATTTAAGACGAAGAGATTGAATCCTGAGTTTTTACACCCATCTCATTTGTATTAAATATACTTAACATTGCTGGACCAAAATTAAAGATTATTTTATCGTTAGATAACTTTATCCATAAGTAACATAGGCAGTACAACATCACGCTATAAGCCACGGGAGCATAGCAAATGTGAGCGTCTAAGATGTTTGAATGTTTGATACTCAGTCATTCGACAACCGTTGAACGGACTTGGATGAAACAGGCAGAAACACATTTTAAAGACAGTGACAGCAATAGTTGTGGATGACTTTAAAAACATTCAAACAACGCACACAATGAATTATAGACTCGTCACAAAGATTCGTAGATCCCACTTATCTTAGAACCTTATGTTAGTATAGGATTCGACATTAGGTATCTCTACATTAAGCACTGCTGGGCAGATAGCTGATGTAGTTTCAGTGCCAGCGAACCACCAACCGTACAAAGCAGCGAGCTGGCACACCGTGATGGTTTTAGTCTCGGGAGAGCCCGACATGACCCTCTTACCTCCGCTAGTGGCGAGGGGGTATGTATCAAGAGTATATCCCCACGTAAAAAAAGGATTCGATCTCACTGCACTTGGAGTAGCAGTGATCGCCTCACCACTAAATAAAACTAAAACCTTACCGAAATTCCTTTAAACAATTTCCTCCTTACATCTCGTACTACTACTAATGTGCTGCATTCACTAATGTACTCTATATTTCCTTCTACCGCATATTGTAGAAACGATACACTGACTTAAATAATTACAAAACCTGTACCTGTAGGATTGCAGATGCACTCTGTGCTAGTATCACTAATCCTCTGAGTGGATTAGCTGAGCGATCCTAATTAACATACTCTGAACCTGAGTACTAAGTCCCCAGTGATTTAAATACTAGCTCGAAGCTCAAGTATCAAATTTACCTGGTATATTGTAGCTGGAATTGTGGTTTATGTAGAAAGTGTTTTGGCTATATATGGTTGTACTGTAACCTGTCAATTGTTGGATAGTCATACATGATTGAAAACCTGTTGTTTCTGGCCGCCAGTGTGCCGCTGCGTTAAGAAAATGTTGTCAACGTTTAGTTTAGACACCGTGCTGCCAGTGGAAAGAGTCAAAATATTTTTAGAGCTGTGTTGCAAACCTACAATGAACTAAGATACCTTAACCCCTCTGAGCAGTGATAGCTCAGTGAGAAGACCAACAGACTGCAATGCAGAGGGTCTCGGGTTCGAACCCACGTCGCGCACCTCTGACTTTCGGAAGTTATATTACTTTTCGAAATTATGTGCGTATTGATTGACAATTTTATTATCACCTGCTCCGTGCCTTGGAGAGCGCGTTAAGCCGTCGGTCCCGGTTGCCATGAACATCTATGGCAGTCGCTATTGGGGAAGTCGTCACAAACGATCCCACTGGGTCGAAATGTCGCCGGTCTGTACTGACTGGCCCCCACACAAGATAAGATCAAATAAGATAGCGCCTCTCATATTGAGAAGAATAAAAATGTAATCGTGTGGTACCTTGGTGGCCCGTGCCTAGCAATGGGATAATTAATACAGGGAAATATTACATTAAAATGTACATCCAGACAGAGAATAATCATTTGAAGATCATACAAATAAATGTTTTTTTTAAATCAATTCGAATCTATTTAGCGCGGCGGCAGCGGCAAGACGAATCCTTGCTCTCTGTCTGCAACTTGGCAGCCCAATCACACTGCTTTTTATGCTGGTATCACACTATGTCTACCTACCTCTTCGAGAATATAGACGATATACAATGTATGTACATGAACATGTTTCTATTGCGTGTACGAAGATAGATTATCATATTTAAGTATCAGCTGTGTCCATGTATAAAATGAGTCCCGAACATTACATCAAAATTCACAAAGAAAAACCACTTACCAATTGGCAATATCGATTTGTGCTAATATTGCGAATTTCTGTTCTAAAAAAATACCTGACGTGAACTAAACGTAAGTAATAAGCCACGAGGAAGTTGATTAACCGCTCGCCTTTGTTCCGGACAAAGCTGTGGTAAAATGAGGGAGAAAAATAATACAAATTGATGTAAAACATTAAAATTGATGTTTTATAAGAATTTTGTAATTGATGTTTAAGATTAAGATTGCTTTAGGCGGTATAGCTAAAATTACATTTATTTTTACATAATACGATTTATTAATATTATTAAGTTATTATTGTTTTTATCTTTAGTTTTTTTAAAGTCAGTAGTATATGGCATAATGGCTGCAACACCTTGTTAATCTGAGTTGTAAAATACTGAAATTATATTTAATTGGCGATTTAAAAGAGTGGCCGTGAGTTTCTTGCAGGTTTCTTCTCATAGGCTTCAACCCTTTGCCTGAACCTAGCAACTAACCTAAATGTAGCTTCAGTAGCTTAGTAAACTCACTAGCCTTTTGTAAAATAGCCTTCAGTCATCAGTAATTTGTAATAATATGTAATCTAAGTTATTTTTATTATATCAATATATATATTTATTTTAAGTTTATGCACATTTACCTAAACCATATTACTGAGCATATATTTTTTGTAAGTGAAGAAATAGCCTGTAGCACAGGTCTAAACCAGTTCTAGTTCAGGCAACCATTTTATAAAACCTAGCGCTTTAAATTAAATTAGAATGCACAATGTCGGCCGATTAAAGTATAAATAAAACATGAACACACAGCGACACATCAACCTAGACTGTTTGGACTTCGAACAATTAGAAGTTGAACGCTGCGAATCGTGCGAGAGAGTGCGTTATCTTTTTGTTACGCTCTATCCTTACCATTACATCGACACCACTATGCACTGTCCCTTTCCGACAATTCTCTATTTTGTATGTAGCGTAGTTATGCGTATATAGAGGGTCTAACTTAATGTGTGGCCGTGTGTACCAGATTAAGGATAATTATAATTTATTGTAGTATAATATTATTTTAGACTGATAACAAGAATGTATACCCATGTATTATTATTAAATAAAAAAATTAAAAAAATAAAAATAACCTATGTATATATTTTGACGTTCATAAGTGTTACTTTGTGACCTAAATGAATAAATGATTTTGACTTTGACTTTGACTTTAATATATTATCATTTATTTTTCATATATCATCACTTTCACAGGTTTCTAAACAATTAAGTACATTTAGAAATTATTGTAGTAATAATTACGCACTGTAGGAAGCTTCGGTGACGAATAATAGTAAGAAGCATTTAAAAGTTTATGATTTGATTGCTGGTATTATAAAAGTATCATACGTTTCCAATATTTAGCTAATTGTGCAAATTACAATAGAAATGTGGAAAAGGTACGTATGTTTTTAAATGTAAATATTTAATGTCATAAGTACAATATTTACTATGAAAGGTAAAAGTTATCAGTCATCATGAGACGTGGCTACTTATTTTCGGCTTATATTAAAATATCTAACGTATAACTAATTTATTTCTGTCTTTATAAAATTTATTTTAAGTCATATTGTTATTATAAATATTCTTTTTTTACTAAGATAATAATTTGAATACTGCAACCTTTCCAAATAAGGTACCACAACATTTTTCATATCTTCGCTTTCTGATTATTTTTATCGATACTCTTATAACAACGTCAAAGTTAACAACACTCCACAGAGAGTAACAACACTCATAACATACCTAATAATAAAAGAATATCACAAACTTCTGCAAACAAAAGTCTAAATAACTGAAGAATACGGAACTCGAATATATGTTGGATGGCAAAGGAATGTGTGTTTGGAAAATAATTCAAAGTTCAGCACAGCGGGAGACGTTGGCAAGCCGTCGCTGGCTCGTGCTAAGAAGCCATGAATATCGTCCCACCGTTTGGAACCCATGAAGTTGTCTGAATGGAAGGACTAGACATTTTCTCATGAAATATTTAAGTACGCTTGGTTACCGGCCAAAATTATAAAAATGCATGTGGTAAATTTAAATTCTGAATTAAATGATACGATGGAGATTTAGAACGAACATATGTATAATTATGACACAGTTGTATATTTTGCACCGCAGTATTAACGAAACGGAAGTACTGACTTAAATGAATGAACGCATTTTAAGGCAGATAAATTAACAAAAAAAGTGCTTTTCATAAAAATTAAATAGAGTTTGACCTAGTGGTGAGCTTCGTGGGCCAGCCCGCCACCCGATCAGCACCAGGTTCGAGAAGCGGCGTGCGTATTTCCGCGCGCGCCTCTGTGTCGTGTCCGTCTCCCCCTAAGGGGGAAGGCAGTTGGGCGTTTTAAAAGTAAGTAGTACCTAAAGGTCTCTTTGTGTGCCTGTCATTTCATACGGCGGGCCGAAACATCGGTGGGGTCGCGACTGCATGTGAAAGTAATTCGCGCGGCCCCGTCGAGTACGGTTTTGTCGAGATACACCGTAGTAGGTTCAGTCGGTATTACCGGGAGGTCCATTATCATTACCATCTTTCTTTTACCCCGGTGAGTCCGACATAATCCCTCCGCCCGCACCCGCGGAGGGGTGCGGGTCAATGCATTCCCCACGTAAAAAAAAACCAAATGGAGTGCAATAGAGGGTCAAACTCGCGAGGGTCTAACCGCAACACTGATTTTCAGCCGAAGCTTACTAGATTTCGGACAGAGAAGAATAGTACAATAAAATATATTAAATATAAATACATGGACTGCACGGATGGCGTAGAGGTTTAAGTGATCGCCTCGCCGCTGCCACTGCGCCGAGTGTTGTGGGTTCGATTCCCACACGAGACAAAACTTTGTGTGATCCACAAATGGTTGTTCCGAGTATGGGTGTTCTTTGTGTCCGCTTTTTTTAATATGTATAAAAGTCTCCCACGATTCAGGTATTATTCCTAGGGCGGAAATCGCCTGCTTATTAAAAATAATATATTTTGTAATACATACCTAAAACAAAATCAAAAAAGCCAGTTGGGGACGCCCCCAATTGCCTTTTTTGATTAACAAAAATTTACGCTAAAAACCACAGAATACAAAAATAAAATTACATTCAAAAGCAAAAATCAGAAGGAACAATCGAGGTTAATCCAACAATTCATATATTCGCTACATTTTTCTTAATCCTATGTTAGTATACTAAGTAGTTAAAACGAACAAGTTTAAACGCAAAGTTAAATCCTAACGTTGCACCAGATAACTGGGTGATTAGTGTTTTCCCCGAAGTAGTATTGCGATGCTTCGAAGCTAATTGCGACATGAATATTATATACTAGTACCGAATAGCCCTCATACATTACGTATACGTATCATTGCACACACTCACACTCAAATCAATCAATTAACTTTTAGCAGTTTAGCAGAATCAATTTCAATTAAGTTTTAACAGTTTAGCAGCTGGAGGTCTAGAAATAAAAACTAAGCACAAAAACATTTATAGTAACAAAAATCCTTTTTATATTTGATTATATGAAGAGGCACTTGTAGGTATTGCGGTATTTTTGTTAGCAACAACTGATATGAAACATCATTTGTTTTTAGAAAAACGTCATAACAGCTCATTTGAATATATCTAATGTCCAATTTTCCAAGTGTCTGGAGTTAGATTTCTGCACGGCTCTTACCTTACCTTAGGAATGGTCTCCTCATTTTTCTTAATATATAAAAAGTCTTAATTCAACGTATTTTACATACATAAAGTAAGTTTATTATAAAGACTTTCAATATTAAAGCAAGCAATAATGTCCTCACAATATCATAAAACAACTTTCAACAAACATTCAATATGAGATTTATTTTTAAATTAAAAACATTTTCGGTTATCACATGACAAGACAAAATACAAGTGAAAAACTTTGTTATTGCTAGACAAAGCCGGAGTTTAACAACTTTTGTCATGTCGTTATTGGACAACCTTTCTGCAAACTTTGTAAAATGTCAGCATTACATAAACACCCAGTGTAATCTTAGTTTAAATCTTTTTATCTCAACTAATATAATAAATACGAAAGTGTTTGTTTGGTGTTACTTTATCTTGAGAAGAGCTAAAAACGAAGTATTTATTTTTGCTGATAACTGAAAGTTATATAGTATTTTAAATTATATTTTGAAGCGACATTATCACTATGTATCTGCTTGTGTATATGGTACGTACAGTAATTAAAAAAACAACAGCTACAGCATACGTGGAGATGATTGGAGTGCTATCAGTATAATATTATTGTTAAAATCGCTAACACTGCTTGCGTATTCAAATGCACAATTGAGACATGCAATATGCCCCACAAGGCTGGAGGGTTGCCCAGCAAAATTGCTAAGGCGCGGGACAAATACAAGAGGTGTCGGGCTCGGGCGAAGCGCGGGCAAGGCGCGGGCGAGGTGCGGACGCACCGCCAGAACAGGCGCGCTAACGGTGTCGGAAAGGCGAGGCGCGGGCGAACACAGTGAATGCTTCTGGGGCATTCTAGTGATTGATTTTATCACAACATGACGTCTTCTTCGTCAGATGATGAGGATATGCAAGCATTTGGAAAACCTACAAAAAATCAGAAGATATGCGGTCCACCCTGTGTGGCAAGCAGGACGGGAGCATAGATTCCAGCACGCCAATACTAACTGCGGGTGCGCCGAGGGCGAGGAAGCGGTGACCATGCCTCGCCCGCAACGTGCCCCTGCCTCGCCATCTCAATATGTTTCGCGCCCCACCTATACCCTCTACCCTCCACAACCCTCTTCTATACATTTTGTATGAAATATCAAAAAAGTGGCGCCGAGCCTGCGCTGCGCCCGCGCCTCACCACCGCACGACGCCTCTTGTGTTTGTCCCGCGCCTGAGAGCGCTTGCTGCACCAGAGGCGTGATGCGTGACCCTTGCAGCCCTTCAAAAAGAATACTGCTGCTGCGCTGGGCTTTTATGCATGATGGTGAGCCTTATTTTTATTCACGTACAGACTAGCATAAGATACGCCTAAGGATGCTTTACCAACAGCGGCCACAAAGAACATCCAGACTAGGGTCAACTATTTGTGGGTAACAAAAGTGTTTATTCCGTGTGGGAGTCGTACCCACAACACTGGACGCGGCGTCTAGGTGACCTCTTAAATCACTATGATGGCATAGTGCAGTCCAGTCAAGACCTACGTTTATCAGTAAGGTGGAAAGCAGTCATCCAGGATTACTTTAGCTTTAAGAAAATAGTGCCTACCCCGTTTATGTCTTTTATTCGTTTGTATATTCGTTTTTACTATTAAGATTTTTTTATGAATCGTTAGAAATATCATTGGAATATTGTAATAAGAATTCATACAAACAATAAGTCAATAACAAAACCTCATGTATTTAGGATTCATCCGAATAATGACTATTTGAGTAATCTTTTATCTACCATCAGATTTGATAGTGCTCATAGGTAGTGATGATCACAGCATCGTATGTCTAACCTAAACCATGTACGTCATAATTTACATTACTAATTGTGCTTTTAAGTATGTAAATGACACTGTAAATGTGAATAATATAGTCGGCGAGTAAGTTACCCAGCTTTGTACAACAAAATATATTTCACGATTGTTATCAAAATTCTTCACACCGGCCACTTCCCGCAGATAATATTCCGCGTTTGCATACATTTTCTTGCAGGACAGGATGCGGAGGCATTTCGCACGGAAACATTGAATAATTTTATGCTAAGAACTTAGCAAAATGAATTCTTACCAGCTGAATAAGTCGTAAATGTTCGTTTACTTGTTCAAGAACTTCCTGACATTCTGAGAATAATATAATGTGAGCCGCACGTACGTAATGCTCTAAAGGAAACCCTGGGACATTTGAGGCTCATGGGGTAATACATACACAAGTTTAAAATTATACGCAGTGGGTGGATGCTTCAGGATTTTAAGATTTCCTTCCGTGTTCTTGTGTAGTTAATGACCAACTATAAACTTCTACATCTCTATAAATAAAAAGTTTCCATTGTCAAAGTCGGCAGGACGTATTACGTAGTATGTATGTACATTAACCGTGATCAGGTTTTACTAAGAATACTTCTGCTTTATACATTTTTTGTGGATTTAAATAACCTCCTTTTAAACTTTGTTTCAATTCCTGTTGTAGGACCATGAATAGCTTTGTTGGCAGAGCGACAACACCGTTTGTCGAGCTCGCTGGTTTAAGTCCTACTTCATAGATTGTCATTTTCTCTGTCTCCGTGGCGCAGCGGTAGTGAATACGACTACTGAAGTCTCGGGTTCGAATCCCGGGTCGGGCCAACAAAAAAGTATTGGGTTTTCCTGTTAAGAAATCTCAATACGAGCCCGGAGTTAGGAAGTTGGCGGTGTTAGACACCCGCGTGCCTCGGAAAGCACATAAAGCCGTTGGTCCTGCGCCTGACCTCTCTCCGGTCGTGTCGGATTATCCGTCCCATTGGGTCATGAGAGTTCAGGAACAGCGAGTGCACTTGTGTTTTCGCACATACTTGTGCACTATAATATCTCCTGCGTAGATGGCCAGTCTCCATTAAGATTGGCCGCCGTGACCGAAATTCGGTCTGGAGGACATTATTATTATTATTTACATTCTACCTTAGTATGGGAAATACTTGTAAAATAAAATCTAATACTAAACCTTGCCTGTACTTAAAATATGCTTTAAAAAAGATAACAACTTTGACAACAACAATTATCTAAAACGATTCCTAATAATTAAAATTGAGCTTCCTTAGAAAGCATCACCTAGGAGATGTAGATATATATATATATATTGAAGTAAATGCGCAGATCAAGTTAGCTAATTAAAAGTAATTAAGAATCAATTTGATCAAATTACTTTAACAACCTGAAATATATGTCACCGCTTCAACTTAAAGTATAATCAAGAAGAAAATCTTTAAGCATAAAATAAAAGTTGACACCTATTACTTAAACTATCAAAGATTATCCAGGGAGTCGACATTGCTAAGTGGCTGTCACTGGCCTGTACACTTGAAGCTTAAACGTGGGGCATCACAGACTGCGATTGAAGATGAGAAGCTCGATTAAACCCTGTGATGAGCGAAACGGACAACTCAATAACTGATTTTATTTGTCTAAATATGAGTAGACCTACTAAACGCGCTGCTCATATGAGACAGCGCCGTTTAAATGAGACAAATGAGGAAAAAGAGAAACGCCTATCTTAAAATAAGAAACTTACCTCCAGGGCCATTTAAAAAGAGACTTGTGAAAAGCGCAGCAATTGTCTTTCGAAAATGCGACCTTTCATGAAAAATGTTTTGAACAGGAAAAATCGGGATATACTGTTTAAATCATTTTTGGCCATAGTGCATCTCATGATAATTCCAAATACGGTTGTGATGATATTTTATTCCGATGTTTCGGTGCTTAATGGCTTCAGCGTCATATTAAGTTTTATTATAGAAATAATTTTGTTATTGGCTTTTTTGTATATACCTTGTTAAGTTTAGCAGTTGCACATAACCATATACTATTAAATGCCATCAAAAACCAATTTGGATTTGTGTAAACAATACATATACCTACATATATTTATGTGATTGTAGCAGTCACGGCAGATTTGCTGTCATTTATTAAAGAATTCCGTTGTATAAAACCGAAGATCTTTCTCAGAACATCACCAAATTAGGATGGGGCTACCTCGAAATACTACGAGGGGCTTCCAAACCATCCTACACAGTTGTTTATTTTATTGTTGCAAAAAATGAGAACATCATCAATGTAGCCGAAGTCAACCAAATACGTATTATTAAGGATAATTTAAAAACCAATGATCAGATCTTGATCAAAACTAAATGGGACCCAATGGAAAGCACCAGCTTTCAAATAAAAATCATCAAAATCGGTTCACGTAGAAAAACTACACTGGTACACTGGAACATTGAGAGAACTACCATCTTAGTCTCCCTATGACCATGGCTACTGAAAAGCAACCAAAACATCGGGGAAAGTGTAAACTTAAATATAAATATTTTTAATAATTTAATTAGCTTAAAAATTTGTAAAGTTTAATAGTAGTAGTATGTAGTATAACAGTTTCTAAATTATGTAATAAAGTGTCAAATAAACAACGCGATAAAATCCGTATATAGTAGTTTAATTTCAATAAATATGAGGTAACACACATAAAAAACATACAATCAAATTGAGAGCCTCTTCATTTTTTTGAAATCGTTTAACAATTCTTCTGTATTTTTATAGACTGAGAAGTGGCCATCGATAAATCCAGAATATATCTGAAGGCGACCACAACTCGACTCAACACACGTCTCAGATAAACTAAGCCGAATTAATTAACAGGTACATCTATTAGCTGTCATACCGCTTGACGAGCGTTATCTCAATAATGCGAATGTCAATAATTGGTCGAGCGAGAGCTCCGAACGTAGGGATGTCATACCAATTAACACTGTCAAGCAAAAGTGAATTTTCTTGATATTGTCTTATGTTTACGTTAATATTACGCAAATCAATCTATACTGATATTATAAAAGGGAAAGATTTACTACACTACCCTTCTTTCTTTTCTTTTTCTTGTTAGTTTTGTTAGTGGCCAACATGTTGTCAAGAGTTGTTTAATCCGCCCGTAGGCCTCTCTGACATGACTTAACGACTGCTGTCAATTTGGCAACAACCGGGACCGATTTTTTTACGTGCTCTCCGAAGCACGGAGACGCTCAGATGAAATATCACTAAGCGGTCACCCATCTATAGACTGACCGCACCCAACGTTGCTTAACCTCGCTAATCGTTTACTGATCAGTGAGTGCAACTGGCAATGAGCGTCTTATTGTCTCATATCACTATTAGATAGCTACTTTACCCGAAAGTAACGTAGGCTATATAATATTATACTACGTACCATGGGGGCGTTGCAATAATCATAAACGGAAGTGAAACCACGACGTGACCAAGTGTATAATATTCGCAAAAACTGAACAAATTATAACACACAACACCATCTAGCCCAAACTAAGCAGAGCTTGTACTATGGGTACTAAACAATGGATAAACATACATATGTATATACTTTTTTTGTAAATACATACTTATTATACATAGAAACACCCAGACCAAGACAAACATCCATGTTCATGCACACAAATATTTGGCTTGTGCGGAAATCGAACCCGCGACCTCAGGCGTGGCAGTCGGTTAGTTAGTTATCAATATTTAAATGATCACAAATTTGAACAATTACACTTTCCCCGACGACTTTCTTTAACTGTATTTTAACAGCTTTGGTCACCGGTCAGTGATTTTTCTTTGAGTTTGTAAAATTGTTACTTTTGTGACACAGATTTTTTAACTCAAATAGTTTTCTCCATTGTCAAACTTGACAAGAACAAGAGAAAAGTAGTTATAAAGTTTCATAAATTTCCAAAATCTATGAAAATCTCCGAATCGAAAATAAATACCATATTTGTATAATTTGATTTAATACAAATCAAAAAGTCCTTCAAATTTGGCCAATGGATTGATTTTCTGTATATACTAAACATGTTGTCTATGATACATACCTAATATATAGCATATATCTAGGTATACGATACAATTAAATTAGCTCAAACGTCCAATTAATGCTAATTATCAATTAAACTATTGAGTCTGCACTATTTTAGGTAAACAAGCAATCATACACATACATAGATTTATATGATTGCTTGTTTATTTACAGAGGATATTACTTTTTAGGGCAAGCAGGCTCTTTCATACCGTCACCGTTTTTTGTTTCTAAATGGTTCATGGTGTCTACACAAACATAACATTATCATCTTTCTTCTGAGTTAGAATGAATAAGTACCATATTTTTCGTGACCAGTGTATATAAATCCCGAAAGTCGACTAATATAATATCGTTATTCATATAAAATCAAATATTAAGGTTCCAATCAAATCTTTATTTGAATACGAAACTACTTTAATTTCGTGTAGGCGGAACACGTGTCAGTAGTACTAATTAGATTGTTTCATTATTCCAATTAGTACAGATAAATATTGTAATCCCTAAATCACGCTGCTTTCCTTCAGGCGGAGTATAGTCATTTTGAAGAGTAAAAAAGAAAAACTTATCTCGAAAAAACTCCGCAGTATAGAATTGTTCTTAAACAATTCTATACTGCGGAGTTTTGTCTATTAAAATCATAGTTTTATTTTTGTACAACCAAGGTGGCAAATAAGCATTACAGTCTGCCTGATAACAAGTTATGTGAGCCTCTAGCAAAACGCAGTAACAGTGTTAGTACCCATCCGCCGGTTGCTTGTTAGAGGGTAATATATCCTCAGACGAGCCAACTCATTCATACCGACACCTAATAATAGGCAAAAGTGGACTTTCCCTAACAGGCAGGCATAACAATTTATATTTTAGTTGTTTGATATATTAGTACTAGGGACACTCTACCGGCCGCGGGCGACTTTTTAGAAAATTCAATGTGTCACAAGGACCTGGTTATTCATGGATTCAACATTGTACGTATGTTTGTCCCATACAGAACCAATAGTCAAGTATTATAATAATAATTATTAAAACACAGTATCCACGTCGCGTACCTCTGACTTTCGAAAGTTATATGACTTTTCAAAATTATGTGCGTGTTGATTGACAATGATCACCTGCTCCGTGTCTCGGTGAGCACGTTAAGCCGTCGGTCCCGGCTGCCATAAACATCTATGGCAGTCGTTATTGGGAAAGTCAGTACCCCCTAATATTCTGACACTGGTCTAGCCTTAGGGTATCGTTAGCCTTCGGGTTGCGGAGGTCAGGTGGCAGCCGCTCCGTGTAAAAACTGATATCCAGTCAAATCCGGTTAGACTAGAAAAAGCCGACCCCAAGTGACTTGGGAATAATAATAATTATTATTATTTATTATTATTCATTTATTTGCAGACTGTTAGGTCCATAGGATTATTTTTACAAAAGCAACTTATTAACTATTGTTAGTAAACATACATACAATAAATACAAATGACAATAAAACACAGATAAACACAAATCACGGGACACTCAGACATACATAACAAACAATATTATCTATCTATTTCCTAATTGAGTGTGTAGTCTCACCCATCGGCCGAGCATCTGACAGTCCCACTGGTTTGTCAATGCTCTCAGCATGCTGTGGGAGCTGGCGCATGCCCTGTGTCGGAGCGAGGCGCATCGCTTCCGGATTATGGCATAGAAGTCGTCAACCCTCGCGTTGGCAAACATGCCTGATGCGCTACAAGATCGCAGCAGCCCCACAAGCATCCTGAAAGCATTGTTATACTGTACGCGCAGAGCTTTGTATGCCTTCTGTGTATATTTGACCCACAGACTGCAAGTGTAGAAATTTTGGCAGTAGGCTCGAAAAAGAGTCATTTTGACTTCGTGCGTACATCGTGCAAATCTGCGGGCCAACATATTAATTCGGACACACAGCGCCCTGCGCTCCCTCTCTATATCTAGGTCGTCACATAGATCCTCGGTGACCCAGTGTACCAGGTACTTAAATTTTGTGACCTGCTTCAGCGGTGTGTTTGCTAGTGAGACGTGCGGAACATTAAAGTGACTTTTGGCACCGACTTTAAAAACAAGAACTCACTTTTACTCACGTTGTACCTGAGCCCATGAGCCACGGCGTAATCCTCACACAACTTCAACAGCCTTCTCACTGAACTGATTGATGCTCCCAGCAAGACCATGTCGTCCGCATAGCTGATGTTGTTCATAGCAACACCACCAACATGACAGCCGACACCGGCGTCGCTGAGCCCAACAATCAGCTGATTTATATACAGATTAAAGAGGCGAGGTGAGGTAATTCCCCCTTGCCTCACCCCACATTTCAACCTGTATTTCTCAGACATGGTACCTGCCCATCTAACGGTATTTATTTGATTAGCGTACCAAAACTGTAATATACTTATTATGCCGGCGTCTACCTCACTCTCGTTTCTTAATTTCTTCCATAGAAGGTCATGAGAAACACGCATTAACCGGAGTTTTTCTACCCGTGTAGCACCGGACAATCCGCTTAAGACACATAATTGCACTTTCTGTCGACAAACCGGGTCTGAAGCGAAACTGCGCGTCGTGCAAAATTATTCTAGGGGCCATGTATGTATCCAGCAGACTATCCAGCACCTTGGCTATAATGGTTGCTAAAGATATGGGCCTATAGTTGGTGGGATCAGCTGCGTCACCGGTTTTGATCTTTATAATAGGTACGACAACAGATTTCATAAAAGATTAAGGCAGATACGAATGGCTTATACATAGACTAATAAACATAGCTAATACTCTCGGCAATGTGAACCCGCATACTTGAGGTGTTCGACGCTGAGGTGATCATGTCCAGGAGATATTAATAATATTGTATTTATTGATAATATTGTAAGCAGTGTTTTTTATAGGTATGCTAGTTAAAGGAGGAGGAATAATAAAGGCTAAGGAGAAGAAGAAAACACAGTACTAACACAATGATCACTCGACTTCTCTAGAACAATTAATGGATCACATACACTTTTGCCTCATGTGGGCATCAAACCCACTCGACCCACTCGATGAGATGACTTCTTCAATCCTTGCACCGTAGTCTCAAACACCGTATCAGAAGAGGTCCATCTACTTACAAGTATAATGGAGCAGCTTTGTGAGATAAATAGTTTAGCTAGTGAGCGCCACCATGTTGGCAACGACCGATCTTAGGTAATATTCTGTTACTAACTTGCTTAAGCCAAGTTTAGCTAAACTTGCGATTCATTAACGATCTATTGTTAGCTATCAACTATCCGTATATATCCCTCTTGATACTCTCATGCAAGATTTTAGGACATACTGCGTGATTAATTATCAATTATTGTACTATAGATTTTGATAAACGAGATAGCTATAAGAATAGAGGGAGATGTTATATCCTACTTGTGTTCATTTATGACTGTTCTAAATATAATTTATTTTAGTTCTAGCTTTTGCTAATCTCGCTAAGGAACAATACTATTTTTAAATAAATTGTCCCATATTCCCGTTTCTGCAGCCCTTACAACGTATATGCGAAAGATCATGATGATCGGTCAGTTAAGGTATAAAAGCATAAAAATAAACTTTAATTCACCTTTATAATATATTACATTATATTATTATTTATTGTTAGGATACATGCTTGATTTTAAATAAATCAATTATTAGAATATCCGTGTGTAGATGTGTGTATTGCATGACCATAAAGTTGTTTGTTACACAGCCACGCATAAAATATTAAACAAATTTGGATGTAATTAAGCAAAGGGCTATTCATTTCTCAATACGTCCGACACAAATACTAGCAATATATTATACATAAATAAAATTAAACAAGTCTTCAACAAATACCAGAGAAACCTTCCATTACATCTACTCCATTTAACATTCGCCGGAGATATTGACATATTGACATATTTTAATCTATGGTAAAACAAAGCTATTGGTTATGTCAGCCGCAGATCAGTTAAGTTACAGATGGGTATCGTCAAACAAAATATATGAAGGCATCCATCACATTCAGCCTTGAGGCTTAAAGGGTTGTCAATGTGACTTAGGTTTTATTGTAATTTGTTTTTCTTGGCCGAAAATTAGAGCTAAATTTTTATTTTGGATTTAGTATTTTGTGGATTTTTCGACGATTAGATGTGTATCTTAGTATATATTATAAGCTGGTATGAGAAAAGAGCCGTTGTACAATTCATCTAGGTAAATAATATTTTTTGTAGCAGTGACAGCTCAGTGGGGAGACCAACAGACTGCAATGCAGAGGGTCTCGGATTTGAACCCACGTCGCGCACCTCTGACTTTCGGAAGTTATATGACTTTTCGAAATTATGTGCGTATTGATTAACAATTATCGCCTGCTCCGTGCCTCGGAAAGCACGTTAAGCCGTCGGTCCCGGCTGCCACGAACATCTATGGCATTCGTTATTAGGAAGTCAGTGCCATATAATATCCTGACACTAGTCTAGCCTTAGGGTATCGTTAGCCTTCGGGTTGCGTAGATCAGGTGACAGTCGCTCCGTGTAAAAACTCATAGCCAGTCAAATCCGGTTAGACTAGAAAAAGCCGACCCCAAGTGACTTGGGAATAATAAAGGCTAGGGAGAAGACATATTTATTTTTGTATGACCATAGGCTTATAAATAAATTCGTTAAGCAAATAGGCTTTTTGTGTGTGTCTGATAGACCGATTATACTTTTTTCAAGATGGATTTATATTATGAGCTATACTATAACATGTTAATAAAATCACAATGAAAAACATAATAAGTTCCGGCCAGTAATCTAGTACATTATATACAAAGCAAGGGATGAGCTAATAATTAAGCTATGACATAACATTATGCTCATTTGTGGATTGGTAAAATACGAAAGGATTGTATAGTGTAAAGGGGCCCGTCCCAGGTGGGATCATTAGGTATCAAGCTTATAAATATGATATTATATTACACACAGAACATTTTTCTTTTAATAGGGTACGATATTTGTGATATACTTGTACGGACGTCCAATGATCTGCGCTTTTAGCAAGTTCTCCGGTGCGGACCAAGAGTTGGGCAAGGACATCCTCGAGGAATAATACGCATACAGCAAGTTACATAATACGTGAATGTCATCAATGCAATGTGTTAATCTAGACCACGGTTTATCTGTCCAGTATAATCTAAATCCGTTCAATGATATACGCGTAATTGAATAGCAAACATACAAATACCTTCTTAAAATTTGCGTTATAATATCAATATACTTTGGGTGAAGTATTTTATTTGCGGGTTGTATTTTTACTAATAAAAGCCAATAAAATACTGCAAACACAGCTTCGTACATAGGCAAACCTATCGCTCTTTCCCTTTCTACCTTAGAGTAATGCAGATACAAGCAAGGCGGATAGTAATTATATGCATTGTTAGTGGCTATACTGCGGTTTGTGGTCGAATAGCGTTCCATGAAACGCTATTATCCGAAATCCCTTTGACAGATCATACCTCTTAACAAAGAACATCTACTACAGTTTCATATATCCATACTAGCTGCGCCCCGCGGTATCACCGGCCTAAATCCCGATGCTGTGGGAATATCAGGATGAAAAGTACCCTATGTATTAATCCAGCACTCCAGTTGTCTACATATCAGTTTCATCGCAATCGGTTCAGTAGTTTTTGCGTTTTTTAGAGTAAGAAACATCCAACTGTCCATCCATCCTCAAAAGGAAGGAAGGTAGGAAGTAGGATTAACTTAAATATTTTACCAAAACTACAGCCTTCAATCAATTTATCACTAGTGCAAAAGACTCTTTAAAAACACGTAACAAAAACACGACCAGTAACAATAGACACTAAAAACAATGCTCACGCCATCTGTCATTTTCATTTGACAAAAACATGTTGGTAATAAAAATATATCATAGTTGCACTCGCAGCCGCGGTAACAAGGTCTTACTGAGGTTACGGACGTATAAAAACGCTTCGTTATGTTAAAGTAAGACTTCCACTAAGAAATAAGCTACGTTTCTTCTTAAAATTAATGTTCGGTTTTCACATCAGAACCTTACGAACGCTTATATTCTAATGTATGAAACTGCTGTGCATAGTGACATTGGGTGTTTCTGTCAAGAAATCATTCACAGAATGCTACTGAGGATTTCTTAATAGAAATACTAGAAAGAAGAAAAAATCTTTATTGCTATAGGTACAGTTGGGCACAATGTGTATAAAGATAAAAAAATAATTATAAAAATTATAATAAAAAAGGAAGAAATAAAAACACAGTCGCATAAATACTCAATGAACATCCTGACATGCGTCCCACAGCTGCAGCAATCAGGATTCCAGTTCAGCATTTGCGTGGTCTCAAAAACCAAACACTGATCTTCCACTGGAGCCTGTTATTGTGACATATGGAAGCCAATAATTATAACGATATATACATAGATATATATTTAATTTAAAATTATGTACACACGATTAGCGTGAGAAGGTACATAGACAAATATTAAATAATTACGCAATTATATATAAAATAAAAGACGACAGTAAGTTAATAAATTTAGTAACCAGGCACAATTCGAGACTCCGTAGTCTAGAACTTGGTTGATAGCAATAGGCTCGATTTCTATTGTATGAGACTAAAACGTATGAACCTTGCAAAAATATGCAAAAATAAATATCCTTCGCGGATATAGGCGTAAGAGACTATTATCTTAGTTTCGATTACTGCGTTTTCATATAAAGCAGAATACCAGATTATAAGATTCTTAATGGATGTGTACTTAAAATGTGCGAGAATGTCTCGAAATTCAGTCGCACGTTGTAAAAGTACCGTTTAAGTTCGAATGTGATTTCAATCAATAGGTGTCTTTAAGGGTGCCGTAGGTACAGGTTATACACAATAACTTTTTATTTATTCATTTAGGTCTCTGTAAACTAATGAACATCAAAATTTATTGGTTAGTTAGTTATCTGGGTTGCTGAGGCTATGTTACTATTAGGTACCTAGTTCAGGCAATAGGATGTTCCTCTAATTCCGATTACTGGTGAATCACGCAGGTGCCGTAGTTCATCAGGTGGTCTGCATACTTATTGTACAAAAAGCCCATCCTTGCTAATATTATATATGTGAAAGTTTGTGAGGATGTATGGATGTATGGATGTTTGTTACTCTTTCACGCAAAAACTACTGGACTGATTGCGATGAAACTTAGTATGTAAATAGCTGGAGACCTAGATACACACATAGGCCTACTTTTTATCCTGATATTCCCACGGGAAAGGGACTTACGCGGGTGAAACCGCGGGGGAAAACTAGTTATTTATAACACTCTAAAGAAAACGCTTTTATAAATCCGTAATATTCCTTCATATACTATTTGGCTTGATGTTTTTAACAAATCTAGATAAAAAGTTCTAAACACATCAACAGATAAAACAATGATTATAGTCCAAGAAATCGGTTCCATCTTCAAAGAAATGAATATACAATTCGAACATTATTATTATGAAGTTGTGGCATAATATCTTTGTTCGGGGTGGACATCTTGCTTAAGTTGTAGACTAACTTTGCAATGTTCAACTTGCAACCTGTCACTTAGGACGTGAATTTCTTTCTTTACAGTTTAGTTAGTTTACTGGTGCACTGGCAGCAACTATTGCAATGAGTTTGTTCTGCACAACAATAACAGTGTTTGGTTTAAATCTGGTTTTGATGTAAATCTAAAAGTATTCTCAATTGTTCTTCTAAGTTTTAATTGCCAATTAACGCTATTTTTGCATTTGAAGTTAGATGTTACGATTGAAATTAATTTTAACTTAGACTATTACTTATAAACTAAAGCAATTTTGTTATATTTAAACATATTATATCCAACTGTATAATTTCTGTAACTATGCTTTATTGCCAGAATATTCTCTAATCCTAACAGCAGCCATAGCTCAGAGGGGAGACCAACAGACTACAATGCAAAGGGTCTCGGGTTCGAACGCACATCGCCCACCGCTGACTTTTGGAAGTTATATGCCTTTTCGAAATTATGTGCGTATTGATTGACAATTATCGCCTACTCCGTGCCTCAGAGAGCACGTTAAGCCGTCGGTTCCGGCTGCCATGAACATCTATGGCAGTCGTTACTGGGAAGTCAGTGTCCTATAATTTCCTGACACTGGTCTAGCCTTAGGGTATCGTTAGCCTTCGGGCTGCGGAGGTCAGGTGGCAGCCGCTCCATGTAAAACCTGATATCCAGTAAAATCCGGTTAGAAAAGAAAAGCCGACCCCAAGTGACTTGGGAATAATAAAGGCTAGGGAGAAGATATATCCCCGAAAGGATAGGATGAAATGTTTTATACCTACAATTCACCAATTATGGTATAAAGAGCCACGTAAAAAGTACTAGGCCTATTGATAGATAAATCATTTATTACTTATAACTATAGAAACGACTGAAGCATTAATTATATACTGAAGTAACAATTTGTAATGCAAGTTATTGTGTATTTTCTCACCACAATATAACAAAATACATATTATACTATCAGAATCAGACGAAAAAATCGTATAAGGAGTGCGTTGTGCAATTAAGGAAGATCAAACCGATTTAAAAATGTGCATGTCATTTTTTATGATTGATACTTCCTACGTAATTAATATACCTTATAAGACATTAAAACGCCTTATTAAAGATTAGTCTTAAAACAAAGAGTTCTGAATCACACGTATGATTGGCTCGTAAGATGATTGAAAACGAACCATTATCACAGGCAACAAAGCCGATATTTAAAAGTTTTACAAGTGTGCAAACTAGATTAGATATCAAAACACAATAACGATTCGAAAGTTTTACGATCGCGCATCCGAATGCTGATCAACTCGTTTTCACTGATTATCATTTTAATCATAATAAAATATTTTAAATCCCAACGAGCTTTTTTATGATGTCCTCCTAATATTGCCAAGTACCGTGCCCTTGCCAAGTGAATATCTGATTTAATAGCGTATCACGTTCGTATTGGCAAAGGCATAACACGTTATCAAATAAATAATCAACATCACAATTTTTTCATTCAAATAGTCAAACTTTCGAATATTTCGATATCTTTAAAGATTTAAAAAAACTATTATTTTATCAATAATCGCTAAGCGTGTCATGTTTAGAGCAGAATAACAATACTACATACAGAATAACTTATATCCATCTTATATCATTATCCTCGCAATACAGAGCTAGTCATAATACTTAAATCTATGAAGTTTCTTATTCTTCGAAATTGTCTTAATTTTGCATTATTAACTTTATAAAACTTGTGCATGCTTGCCTGTAAAAGGCTATTATTCTATTATGTTGTTTTTTTTAAGTTAAACAAGGAGTGTATTATTGTAAATAATGTAAGCCTAAATAATTTAATAAATTTACTAAAACAAAAGCATCGGAATATGAAAACCACATGCAAGCTCTCGATAACGTATTTAAAACAAACAGTTCTCCTTTGCTAAGCTGAGCGTTTCAGAAACATCTTTCTAACACTACAAACATTATATTCTATTCTGTAACAACGGCAGCGTACCGCAAAATCTCGTGTCATTTATCTAGGTGAACGTCGAGTCGTCGCGTGACGTTTCGACAGCGCGCGATGGCTTCGACAACAGACAGGTGCTTTACTAAACATTGGCGGGACGAACATATTTGATCTTGTTTAACGTTAGATTTTTAGAGGATAGTTTCTAGTTCAAGCTTTGGATGACGTACACGATGTATCTCGGGTAACCTTGCTGAGTGAACATGAAGTGTTCATAAAAGTATTAGGTATTGACTGGAAAGAACACAAAAGTGTGGATAAGAAAATCGCTCATCCAGGTTTTGAATTTTATGGCAATATCCAAAGGATTATATGACGCCATTAGAAAATTATATAATGTGTCAGCTTACACTGGTCCACTAAACCTCTGTGTCCTAGTAAGCAGACTATGGGACTACCACGCAGAGGTTTTGAATTCGATCCAATTAGTATGTACAGTCAGTGGCAAAAATAGCTGAGCATTGAATAAATTTCTAACTCTATTGAGTTCATGAGTTTAATTCATAATTATTATTCTGCGTATATAAATTGTCATTATGTAAATTATTCAAAGTATTAAATGCGAGAGCAATCCAAAATCACGCAATTGTTGTGTATTAATCGGTTAATTGGTTCTGGTTTTAACGTAGGAAGATCACGGCAAACCGTATTTACTTAAGAGTTGTCCTTAATGTTTTTAAAGATGTATGAAGTATAATACTAACTCGCACTTTTATATATTGTACTACTTCATATGCTTAGTAGATCAATATGATTATCTGTAGGTATTGTTGCCATATTCTGCCAACAATAGCTAGTTAGTATAAAAAAGTAGTAATGGGCATCACAGGATTTTGTTACGATATAGTTTAATTTAAAATCTAATTCTAATATTTGCAAAATATGTAACTAAACTTTGAATAAAATCGTAAATGTACTTTGAGCATTCCAATTCTTAATAAATCTGTATTTTAAACAGTAGCTAAGGTACCTAATTAATATATTTCAAGATTTGCTGCTATAAAAATCTAACATTTGTTATAACTTTATGGAATGGCAGGGAAAGGGCAAGATAAAGGAAATCTAAACCTTGCATTTGTGTATCGTGTATACCCGTGAACATTCATGGTGTTTCGTAAATTTTACGTACACTGTATAGTATATACAGTGTGGCGTAAATAATGGATAACCCTGAAATTGTTGACTGGCCAGATTATCATGTATCATTTTATACCCATACATTTTTTTTCGATACAGGGGCCCAAAAATGCATAATTCCTAAGAAAACATGTTAAAATTTGAGAATATGTATTTTTTGCGAAGTTGTCTTAGAATGTAACAAAAAAATTTGATACTGGTCTGATGATACAAGTATTCAGGAGTGACATAAAAAAACAGAACGAGAAAATGTCGCCAATTGTAGAAATGGCAGCTGATTTTGTATGAGTAAGTACAATTTTTATTTAAAATATCAAAAATCTCAATAATTTGGTCATCCATGGGCATATGGTGATATAAGTGGGGTAAATGATAGATGATAATCTGGCTAGTCGACAGTTTCAAGATTATCCATTATTTACGCCACACCCTGTATATATTTGCGAGGTCAAGACGACAAACAAACAAACTATTACATTTAAAACGTTAGATAGAATGATAAGACAATACAGGCCACGCAAACAAAATATTTGCCGAAGCAGGCTAAACTGTAGAATAAATTTGAGGTTAAACTCAGAACTTAGGACGCTTGGGAACCTTTTGTTCCAAGAAAAATATATTTGTGGTTAAAGATAAGCGTCCTTAAGTGCACGGGGTAAGGTAAGCAAAGTCTTTATGTTCTCTCTAGGGTTATGGGTTAATATCGTGTTTAGGATGGGCCATCAACTTGAGGCCACTTCATGTACTACTATACTTTAGGGTTACTTTGGCCCAATGTGTTTTACAGCTGTCGGTACTAGGAAATACATTCACACAGTGCGATGAATAGTTTTAACAATCGAATCGAGTCAAATGTATGGTTCGATTGAAGGCGTAACATGCCTTACATATGTTACACGGACAATTATAATAAACAATGTCGATATATTATCTATTATCTATGATATCATAGTTTATATAAAATTACACCTCAGATTTCTATGCGTCATTTCAGTAATTTAGTAAACTAACTAATAAATAGATTTTGTCACGTTCATAAATCTTAATTTCTGACGTGAATTAATTAATGATGTTTACTTTCTATCTAGCAAGAATAACCCGGCTGATTATTATAAAATAAACCCTGTACATAAACTGCTGGGCATGGACCTTTTCTCAGTATAAGAATCCGGCCAATTAACTAGGTATACTAACATAAGAAAGCTGCAGAGATTGTTTGTTTGATAGCGCTAAGCACAAAACTACTAGTTCGATAGTTCCAAAGGAGTTTTGTCCCGCGTACGCTCAGGTTGTGGAATGAACTCCCTGCCGAGGTCTCCCCACAAGACTACAGTATGTTACAATATGGTATGTTCTTCAAAAAGGGTGTTAATAAGTTTTTCAGGGTCGGCAACGCGTAAGTGATGCCTCTGGTGTTGCAGGCGTCCATAGGCTACGGTGACCACTTACTCAGGTGGGCCGTAAGTTTGTTTGCCACTTTAGTCGTATGTAAAAAGAAAAATCAAATAATATTTATGCAATAAGATAATAATGTATATTCATAGCTTTCTTTATTTATCTATTAAATAAATACTACATTGTGATTATTTTTAGCAAAATATATTTTATTTTTATAGCGCATTGTTTAAAATTATTCAGACAGCCAAAGGAGGCAGTTTCATATAATATCTGAATCATTTATTTAATTTAGCTACCACAATACAATCTTATCATAACATTACACGCCATTACAATCTCTAGAGCACATTATATTTTCTAAACCACGAGACAAATGTTTACACCGCAACAATAGGTTCATAAAAACACATTCTGCAGCTGTTGCAATGTAATGAAGTATCGCAGTGAGATTACGTACAATAAAATCGTCATAACTCTTAGATAAAGAGACAACAATGAACATCTTCGTAACTGAAAATGGAGGATAGACAAAAGAATTAAGTTTTCGGGTTTGGGTTACGTTGCAATAATACTTAAGTTGTAATATTAAAAATAAAGCCACAAGCTACGTAAAATTTCTGAAAGTGACGCATTACTGACTCTCGAAAATATGTTTTAATAATAATTGATAATTTCTTTGTCAAATCAAATGCGTTATCAACAGCACAAACACACTATACAAATAAATATATATAGGTATAGATCGAAATAAGATGCATCTAATGCCGAGAAATTTTCAAAAGGTATTTTCATTGAAATAACCAACTAGACCGCGCATTCAATTAAACAAATAATAATTAAAATTGTTAAATCCAAAGAATTCCGCACATCTTACCTACTGAAATAACTCGGAAATACAAATTGAAAGTGGTAGAAGTGGTTTCTAAAACGAAGGAACAGCACATATTTTTACGTTACCCGTTCATAATATCACGATGTAAAGACAATCAATGACTTAAAAGACTTTGCAGTAAAAAAGAATTACTCTGAGAATCACTTATAAATGATGTTTTTTTTTTTATAGTCGTCTCCGAATATCGTGCCAAATCCTTCGGAATTAAATGCTTTTACCATCGTTATTACATTATTTTCCAAATCTAACCGGTATGCAAAGTATGTTCTAATCCCATTGGCAACTTAATTGTCCTTTTGGTATTAATCAAATTGGGACCTTGCAAATGAGATCTGATTATTCCATTTGCTGGGCCCCAATATAGCTTACTGAATTTTAGGAAAGCTATTTTGTTATTTTTGTATACCAAGACGATCGCATAATTAAATTAACAGTATCTAAATAAGAGTGAAATGCGAAAAAAATATAAAGTTAACCCTTTGTATTATTTGGCAATACATAAAGTACGCCATGTGTTTAACCCTCAAATAACTAAATAAAAACATAATTATTTCCTTTATGTTGTAGGTACATAGGACACAAGGTTGCATAGACCTTAATCGTCCACATGACCTTGACATAGCACCCTAAGAAAATATATTTTTACGGAGTATAACGGTCTCGTTCAGACGGTATTGTGGCCGTCTCCTGCGGCAATTCTCTTCAGTAAATAAACTCGGGTACAGCTAAATTAAGGTACTTTAGCACTAGTAGTTTCTAACAAACGTGCTAAAGAGATTTGTAGTTTAGTTTTAACAGAAATAGTTCCAAGTGATCTAAATGGTACTGATTGAATTTTTTTATTACCCTTTGTAACACTTCAATGAATTATTTTCTTAAAACAATATACTTTCAAAAAGCATTATTCTAGTCTTTTATGCACTCCTTTATTTTTCAACGCAGCTGTTGAGTGATTGATCTTTTTGGTTCCTGTGTGCTCTTGTGTGTAAAATAATGTACAAAATAAAAAAAAGGAACTACCCAATTGTTTACTCGTTAATTTAATACTAATATACCTATTACATTTACTTTAAGTGTCGTGTAGACAGTTTTTATACCTACGTGAGTATATTGTCAAATGTTTAACTAAAGTGAGCAACCCATAAACTGTGAACGAAAACTGTTGAAAAAGGTTTTCGAGTGGCGACGACAGGCAAACGTAGATCCCCTTCCACTAGTTTGATAGACGACCTAGTCAATGGGTCGTCGGATGGTACTGGCAAAAAATCGATCGCGAAATTTTTGCACTTAACAGCTGCAGACATATTGCTGAAATGATCTTCACCGGGATTTAGATAACTATGGTTATCCTGGCGGCTCTCCCCTTTGATGTATCAAAGAGGAGAGCCACCTACCGCCTACCTATTGCCATCTACTGGGTACAGATCCAAATTGCGTAGTGCTACTGATAATATCTTGGTAGAAGAACCCAACAGCAATATGCCTCATCAAATTCTATACAAACAGTCGTATCAATAATCTCTGTGTCACTAAGGTATGTTTCATTTAGCTAAATTACAATACAATATAATGTAGATATATATTAAAAGAAGTAATAAGCAGGCGAAAAGCGAGTTTTAAGACGATTACAACCTTTAACAAGAAACCTATTTCAAAATATCGTCATTGAAATATGCCACAGTAGCGAAACCAAATCAATATTATACATTATTACTTCGTTCACTTCCTAGCATCGTAGCATATCTATCTAGTTTAATACACTCTAAAATAATTGTATTTGCTGTTTCAGTTAAGGTACTTAACATAACCTTTCTCCAAAAGTTTCTGATCCAATCAGAGAATGTTTGTCTAAGTTTTCCCCTTGCGGCTAATAGAATCATTCACATTAAATATCTGTGTGATCAATGTTTCTTCATCCATTGTATCCGCATGCCAAACCATCTGTGTAATCGTCACAACTCTTTAATCATACTATTCCTTTACTCCATCGTTACAAACGCCCCCACACGTTACTCAATGTTCTCATTTCCACCAGATTTATTCCACTTTCATGGCTCTTTCACCATACCAAATTTTCATACACAAGTGTAGCCAACAATACTTCTGTATGCACAACGAAACGTACCTTTTGGACACGTTTCAGTTGCTCATGAAAGCGTGTAGAGCCCCATTCACTTTGCGACCCATTCGCTTTGTAGCTTCAAAAAAATAAAAGGCAAATTACTTAAACACAAGTAATAATTGTAATTAGCACAGAGGAACAAACGAAATGCTCATTTTTACGTTTGTAAGTAAAAAGAATGAATACTAATAAGCTCGCCAAAAAAAGGTTTCATTTAGATACATTTTCTTATAATATTATATGAAGAATATTCTATATCAAAATATCGTAATTTAGTTCACAATATGGATTACTTTATTATATTACTTAATCTGATTTAAATTATTTGAAAAGTCATTCTGGTTACATCGGAGTAAAAAGATCACTCTTATATAGAATTGCTACGATGCGACAAAGTATCAATACAAAGTAATCAAAAGCCAATCCATCGACTACTTTTCATGTTTAGCGAACATAAACATAGAGAGTCTATATTTTACGGATTTATATATACTTTCTGAATGTCACAGCTATTCTTGCCAAGATTTATTTGTGACTTTACACCCACATTACAACAACAGCGATAGCCTAGTGGGAAACCGTTGGACTGCCACGCAGAGGTCTCGAGTTCGAACCCAAGGCGCGCATCTCTGACTTTTCGAAGTTATATGCGTATTAAATAGTTAATTATCGCTTGCTCTAACGGTGAAGGAAAACATCGTGAGGAAACCTGCATGTCTAAGAGTTCTCCATAGTGTTCTCGATGATATGTGAAGTCTGACAACCCGCACTAGGCCAGCGATGTGGACTATCATATGGCCTAACTCCTCTCACAGTGAGAAGAGGCCCATGCCCAGCAGTGGGACAGTTTAATACAGGGCTGATATATTACACCCACAATATCCGTTGCAACGTTCAGCAAAAGGAAGAACATAAAACCAATAAGAAGAATGTGCAAGAAATTCATTTTAATTTTCCTTGGTGTGGGATGAATCTATCAATATCGAAACCTCATTGGCTACTACAAATTGAAGCTATTTGGTATTGAACCGCTGGCCCAATGGAGCCCAAGTTCTATGTCCTGTTTATAAAGACAGGTACGTGGCCGATCGATTTTTCTCTTTAAGCTAATATTGTTTTAATTAATTTATTTAGTTTTATGATTATATTAAATGGACAAAAATCGACTAAACATTATATTCCTTGAATAAGATTGCAATCTCACTCTACGAATGATACGCTTGTCTTATCTTTACCAAAAAGATTTACCACATGAAACAAAAATGTGCGCCAACATTTTTACTGACTTTCCGAAATCTAAACATTTTAAATTCATGCGGGCTGATTGAAATACAGCCTCAGTTGTAGTCCGAGTATTCAGCACGTAGGTGGCGTGTCGTGCTTCAACGTTTGATAAATCTAGCAAATGTTACACTAGTATTCCGAAACAAGTGTACGAGAAAGACAGCTGACAGCTCAGAGTGTTAAATTGTTTTTGAGAATGCTGGATTTCTGGTTTCTGAGATGTAGAGTATTCTAAAGAACTCTAATACGTACTCTAAATAATATAGGTGTACGCGTGTACTTCAATAAGGTACAGGCAGAAGTGTGTAACAGAGTTCGGACTGTAAATGAGAGAAGAGTTTTTAAGGACAAGATAGAAGAAGATAGCAGGTCACCCGTTATTATATTGTACTAGCATTTTCCTGCTGCTTAGCTTGCTTAAAAGTTGTTTAAGTTAGGTTGTGTTAATAACAGAACTTTTTGTTAAATATAATAGCCTATGTTACCCGGTGATAATATATCTTTCTAATGAAGAAGAGATAAAAGAATTTTAAAATCGGTTGAGTAGGCGCTCATAGCCAGTTGCACTCACTAATCGGTAAACAATTAGCGAGGTTAAGTAACGTTCGATGCGGTAAGTCTATAGATGGGTGACCGTTTAGTGGTATTTCATCGGAGCGTCTCCGTGCTTCGGAGGGCACGTAAAAAGTCTGTACCGGTTGTTGCCAAATTGACGGCAGTCGTTAAGCCATGTCAGAGGCCTACGGGCGGCTTGAACAACTCTTGACAACTGGTTGGCCACTACCCTCACGAAAAGGAAGGTTAATTAGTTTTGGGTTAAATCCTTGCAAACAAACAAAAATCAAACCTTTCCTCTTATTAATATTAGTGTAGATGACTATGGTAAGTAAAACTGATTAAGAAAGAGCCATTCTGTTGAGAGCCAACTGAAAACCAATATAAACTTTGCCTTTCGCAATTAATCTAATAAAATGTAATTACAAGACTTTAATTTTCGCTGATTTTCTAATCATAAATTGTTAATACATCAACTATCAGTATTTATTACACTGACCTTGCTAACATCGTAATTCAAGAAAGTATGAATGAATATTATTATCCGTTCTTCTTATATCGAATGTTATCGGACTCTCAGACTGTAACAGTACTTACCAATTGTTTTTCAACTATACAATATAATAATATATAATACATAATTATGAACAAATAGTGTGAGGACTGCTATGCATGAAGTCTTGGGTTTTAACCTTGGAATTCATAACTCTGACTACGTTACTTGAGTTTTCTATCAAGATATTCTTAGTAGCATTGAGTCTGAAACTGTGCCCGATAAGCAGCAATTAGATCATTCTCTATTATGGGGTACCTATAACCATATCTATAAATATGAGTGTAGCACCTCTGCCTATCCTTTCAGGAATATAGGCATGAGACTGTATTTGTAATTGTATCGATGAATTCAAAATAATATTTGTTTATCATCTCCATATGTTACGACCCTTTTTCAACACTGTGTTACATTTTGTATATAAACAAAATATGATTAACAATTAAAGTTAACGGAAAATGATAAATTATCAAACTGTAATATGAAACAGTTACATCCCTATCATAATATAAGTAACCTTTCAAAAACATCACAAAACAATATAACACACAAACGTTTCTAAGTCGATGATTTCTACTTTCATTTAATTCTGTACTCACATTTAGAACGTTTCCATTATCAAGACCCTTTGTCCGGGATAGCGTTGCGAAGGTAACCATCCTGCTACAGTTATACGGATATTTCCCAAATGGTTTATACTACAAACTTACATAAGTCAGGTCACCATAGCCTACGTGGGTTTGAAACACAGAGCTACCGTTTGCGTTTTACCAGAATTCAGAAAAAGTATTGCTGGTGTAGGCGATTGAGAAGTTTTATTAAGAGTTTTTGTAAAAATTGTTCATAAGTGACACGGAGTCTAAAGTTGTGCCCGATAACACACAGTAAATCTTCCTAATAAGTATGATTTGAACAAGGCTAACGATTTCGGTAGCCTTGTTCAAATCATGATATATGATGTAAGCATGATATATCTAGAAATTTTCTCATAGAGATATATAGGCATAAAGCCATTTCGTCTAAAATAAATAACAATTACAGTGGTCAATCAATCAAGTCTTAAATACACATTAATAAAACGTAGTGAAATACTTGCCAAAGTAAAAATTTCAAAGACACTTAATTAATTTCCTGAATCGCGTCAAGACCGCAGACCTGGTTTTTTCCAACAGAAACTAAACTATTGAGCCTCATAGACGGTAGTAGCCTCCACCATTTTGGGGTGAGAGAAAACACAAGGTGAAATATGGGAGTAATATACTTTTCATCCTAGGCGAGGACCTATCAGAATACATAGATTTTCAATTATGTTATGACATTGCAGTCAAATGCTTTTGCCTTTATTCCTGCACTTTAGTGATGTCCTCAAAGCTACAGTTTGGTGTCAGATTTGGCCATGGTAAAATTATATTGGACCACGCATCAAAGTGAATTACACCACCCTTTTCGGTTAGAGACGTCACTCTATACGTAAAATTTGGTTGCATTCCCGACTAAAACAATTTTCTACGCAAATCCGAAACGATGTCCGAGCTTTGCATATGCAACATGGCCGCCCTAAGGACGGCTTGTAATTAAATATCAAACGGAAAGCCTGCTCTCTTCGATAATTCTAGTTTTTAATAACTTTTACTTAATCGAGGGTAGCAACGCCTGGCTATCGAAAGGTCAATAGTTCTATTTCAATTAAATTTGTTTGGCGATCCTCGCTGACAGATTTGACCTAGTTAGGATATTATTTTGAGCAGATACACTAATTACTATTTGTAATTATTAGTATATCCGTTTTCCATTAATACATGCTAATTAGAATTTAATTTCGAGTACAAAACTATTAGATAGGAAGCTATTTTAAGGATTGTAGATATCTATATAATTCACTGGTTTCCGTATATTCATATTATATAGGGCACTTTTAAAATCTTATAAAATCGAACCCACGTCGCGCACCCCTGACTTTCGGAAGTAATACGAATTTTCGAAATTATGTGCGTATTGATTGACAATTATCGCCTGCTCCGTGCCTCGGAAAGCACGTTAAACCGTCGGTCCCGCCTGCCATGAACATCTATGGCAGTCGTTATTGGGAAGTCAATGCCCTATAATATCCTGACACTGGTCTTGCTTTAGGGTATCGTTAGCCTTCGGGTTGCGGAGGTCAGGTGGCAGCCGCTCCGTATAAAAACTGATATCCGGTCAAATCCGGTTAGACCAGAAAAGTCGACCCAAGTGACTTGGGAATAATAAAGGCTAAGGAGAAGAAGAAGGGTACTTTTAAAATATGTACGAGCTGGTATTTCGTTATTCCCGAATTTTGAGGCTACATGCTAGAGTTTCTTCCTTGAACACGCCTCACTTAATTGTTTCGCGTAAACTATGGTCTCATTAAACTAGCTGACCACTAGAGACGCGCTCATAATATTTCATACATTATTAGTGTGTCAGCGACAACTACACAAGATTACAAATATAACACTTATAATAATTATTGTTAAACTGACGGTGTTTCTTTTGCTCTTGTCATTCCTACTTATCATATATGTACGCAAGTCCATGCCTAATATAATAAGACAAATTTTACCACCCACATTTCATCAGCTATAGTTTTAGATCCCATTCTTCTACGCTAAGTGACTAACCCCAGACTCTATGCTGATACTGAGAATGTATTGACGAAAAAGTCTTCCAAACATTTTTTCCCGAACCAGATAACAATACCGTCGAATTCACAACCTACGTCATTCAGGCAGTCGTTACTTGCAACGAATATTTATTTTCAATCTTTATATATGTTATAAGTCTTCTGTGCGTGTTTGTAATTAAACTGCTCTTAAACGGCTGGACTGATTTTGATTAAATTTTTTGTGTGTGTTTAAGTGGATTCGAGAACGGTTTAAAATTGTTTTTATTTTTTTCGTGTGTACGGGACGACGTCTTTCGGGACAGCTAGTCTTGTGTAAAGTATATTATTATATTCTCAACTCTTTCAAGTACCTCATCATCTCAGCCAAAACACGTCCACTGCTGGACATAGGCTTCCCCCAAGGTCTTCCACACAGACCGGTCATAGGCCACCCACATCCAACCGCTTCCCGTGACCCTTACCAGATCGTTAATCCACCTTGTGGGGGACTACCCCTGCTGCATGTTCTGGTGCGTGGCCGCCACTCTAGAACCTTTCCGCCCCAACGGCCATCGGTTCTGCGTGCTGCGTTTCAAGAACCTACACAATTTTAAAACAAAACGTAAGTAAACGCATTTTCTCTTTCAACTATATTTGTGAACGAAAATTGTATAAGAAATTCAAAATGGCCTCCAATTATACATTAACTTAAAAGATTACTTTATATAAATTTTCCTAGACAATGGCTCGATTCAACTAAGGTCGACGGACTTCGTGATGAATTGTGTTTTAAAATTTAAATACTATCTTAATACTTACCTGATTTTCTAATGTTCTAGACTTTTAGTTAGACTAAGATGTTTCGAAATTTGTTATTTAGATACTCTAATATTGTGTCTAGCCTTTGTGAAATCTAAGTTCAATTTAAGTAATATGAATATTTTATATTATTTATAGAGTATTATATATTTATCTTGTTAAGTTAGTAGTTAAGCTTAATGCATTTTAATATAATACTAGTATTATACTTAGTATCAAACTTAGCTATTTAATTAAGAAATGTCGTTATAAAGAAGATTCCATTTAATGCATTTTTAATGTATAACTATATTTAAGGCGAATAAAACTAATTTAGAAAGGCTAATATAAAAATTGCAACAAATTAGCTTAGTAGAAATATTACATTGCAGCAGAGAGTATGCAAATGTGATCACTTCAGACATTCCAACATAACAATTATTTAAAAACTATGAATATCTTTATAATTGGGAATCTTTAACCTGCCTGTAGCCAAAAAGAAAGAAATATTCATGTGAAATAAACACCTAGTTTATATTTTAGCATATTGAGATACTTTATTAACTACAAATAAAGTAAATCAAGCCCAGGCAACACACAATGTTTCTTTTTCCTTGTCATACCGAGGGTTTAGAGCAATTTAATCTACGGCGTAAATGTTACTGATTCCACTGATTGATTTTTCGTATTGATGGTATTGGCAAATGATATGAGTAATATCCCTCTGCCTACCCCTTCGAACATAGAGGCAGATTTAATACACAGCAGTCTCTTTCACTACTTCTACGGTACTGAGGCAGTCAGCAACAAAGCAATTTTAAGCAATTGTTGGTCTAACAGTAAATATCTTCCATTATATGAAGTCGTACTTCTAATGCAAGATATGCAATAACTATATACAAAGTAAAAACATCAAATAGATACTAAATATATAAAAAAAACTACATCATCTAACATACTCTATTAAGTCAGTCCCTTTACTTCTTTGTCAGAAAAATCATAACTTTTTTATTAATCGCCTATTCCTTTCTTTACATCAATAATACTATAAAAAATATTTCTTCCTTTTTAATTATTCAATGTCTTTTGATCCTTTACAATATTATTCGATTTATCTTTAACTTTGACCTTTATGTATTCGTAATTATTCTGTATATTTTTTGTTATAGTTTGTAGAAATTAATTGCTCAACTTATGGCTTCTAGGCCTTGTTGGAAGCCTTAAAATACCAGTGTCTTGGACTTAGTAATAAAAGTCTGAAAAGCGTTATTTTAACGAGAATTGATTGGCTTTTATAATAGGCATCTCCCAAATGGCGTACGTAACGCAAGAGTAGTAGCATAATCGAACCCGCGTAGTCGAATAACAATTGATATTAGAATACAATTGCACACAACACGATACCTGGTACAGATGTTCTATCTCACGACGGCGGGTTGATCTTAGTCGTGTGTGTAAATGCACATGCACATTGTTTCTGTGTGCGTAAGCTCGGGAGCGCTCAGCAGTGATGCCAACTTAGCTATTTTATAGCTAGATCTAGCTATATTTGCACACCTGTAAACTACAATTTCTAAAAAATTGTAGCTAAACGATTTAGCTACATTTTTCAGCAACTTTTCAGTATCACCTAAAAGAAGAGATGAATATAAAAGCATATATAAGACGATTAACTATAGAGAAAGTCCGCTTAAAATCACAAAAGTTTGTAACAGTTTGTAAAGCTTTCGATAGAGCTAGCTGCAAAAAATAATGGGAAGAATTAAAATAACATTTCAACAAGCAAGCAAGGGAAAAAGAAAATTGTTATACAGCTGACGTGATATGTAATATGCTTAGTGACGATAAAAATTATTTATATATGACATTTCTGAGAGGTGTACTAAATGACGTCCAAGTGACTATTAAGGCATTTGAGAGTGAAGACTCGAATCCATTGAAATTGTTAAATACGCTAACGACTCTATTGCAATCAGTGGGCCAAAGAATTTTATTGCCAAGCCCTATAAAAAGAAATTTTTTGAACCCTGTTACTGACAGAGATACAAACCCAAGGCCATATCTTATCGTTATATGTTTGAAACTGACTCTCGTCATCAAAATTTGAAATCTGCGATATTAAATGACATATAAGAATACGGTGTTCCTCATTCTTAGTAAAACTGTACAAAAAGCTGCAGCAAAGATTGCCGGATAACTAAAGGCAATTAGAAATTATGGCACAATTGAGCCTTAAAGAGGTAATAAAGCCATAAAATCAAACACAACCGTAAGCGTTGCAGAGATTTTGGGATTTTCACCAGATAGTATTGACAAAATGGTTCAACAGTGGCGTTTACTTCATTTGGTTAAGTAGACATCACAAGAAATAGTGAAATTTTGGGTGGAGGTCAGACACTTTACAAATACTTCTGGTGATGATATATATAGGGATATAAGTGAACTCGCTACAACTGGCCTTTCACTTCCACACTCAAATGCAGAGGCCGAGAGGTTAATCTCTCAAATGAATTTATTTAAAAATAAGCAGAGGAACCGAATAAGTCAGATAACTCTAAATTCTATTTTATGTACAAGAGACTCGCTCAGGAAAAACGGCTAATGTTGCTTCAACTGTACTTTACCTTCAACAGTTCTCCAACAAATGGGAACCGTGCTGAAATATACAAAATCACTGGATTTTCAGGATGCACAACCATCTACAATCTACATCATCTTCCCTAGATTAAGTTACTGTAGTAGTTATATTAATAACTAGATTTTGCCCGCGGTTTCACCTGCGTAAGTCCCGTTGCCGTGGGAATATCGGGATAAAAAGCCTATGTGTGAATCCAGGTCTCCAGCTATCTACATACCAAGTTTCATCGCAATCGGTTCAGTAGATTTTACGTGAAAAAGTAACAAACATCCATACATCCTCACAAACTTTCACATTTATAATATTAGTATAGATGTTTTACCATAAGTAGTACCATACATACTTTCACCCGCCGTCGTGAGATAAAACAACTGTATCTGGCGATGTACTTTATTGGCATGGCAAAGGACGCATTTTGTTTCATTTTCTTATAAAATTCGAATTGTGCACATCGCTTACCCCGTTTTTATCAGCGTTCAGTTTTCACTTATGTATATATTTGCGGACGTATTAACGTCCCGTAGTTATCCGCTATTCGATTCCCGAATAGAGCAAAATTATATTGATGTTTTCTGTAAGAAATTTCTCTGTAGCAATAATAATAATAATAATAAGAAAAATAGATAATCATAAATGGAGGTGAAACCACGACGTGACCAAGTGTATAATATTCGCAATAACTGAACAAATTATAACATAATATTCCATCACATACACACAACACTATCTAGCCCAAACTAAGCAGAGCTTGTACTATGGGTACTAGACAATGGATAAATATACATATATACTTTTTTTGTAAATACATACATATTATACATAGAAACACCCAGACCAAGACAAACATTAATGTTCATACAAACAAATGTTTGACTTGTGCGGGAATCGAACCTGCAACCTCAGGCGTGGCAGTCGGTTACACTAACCACTGCGCCATCGAGGCCGTTTGCAATACAACACTCTAGAGATGTACCCGATACGTGGCAATAAGCTTTATTACATAAGACCTAAAAACATAGTTAGCAAAACGTGGATGTCATAATACACCACTGCTAATCCTCTAATGAACCTATATAACGAGGACATATGTAGATATATTGTATGGTAATACTTTTTTTACAGTATTTAGAAGGACAAAATCGTTCACATTTTGTATAAGAATTCTTTACAATATCCGCGATTTATTTCGTCCACAAATCATCGGAGTTATGGCGTCCAATCTTAAGGGCATTCGTTTACTCCATGGGACATCAAAATTTAATGTCGCTATGTTACTTGCTTCTTTTATGGAGCATAAAAATTCTAGACGTCTATATATAAGAATACTTTTATTGCGGCTTAGAAAGAAATATAAAGCGAAGAATATATTTAAAAGAATTTGAGTAAAACGTTGTTCTACAGTTATTGAATATTTTAGTACTTATTACGCGAGATTTTAAGACTGTTATGGTTTTCAGTAACGGGTAGTATTTAACTGTTCCTCAATTTTTTGCCTTTGTTTCACCAAAAATACTAATTGCACATCAAAATATGCATACGAAAAATACTAATTACACATCAAAATATGCTTACCAGAAATACTAATTGTACGGCAAAATATATTCAAAGAGATCAAACTAAGTCATATTCATATTCATATTCATATTATTTATTTGCAATCCACAATGTAATATAGGATGGTAGACAAGTATCCTTAAAGCTAGTGACAATCGTGGACCCTGTCGGGCACAGCAAATCATTTTTTTATACATAATTATTTATGTAAATTTTCTTGTTATCAATGTTATTATATTTAGTACAATACAACTATGAGATAAATTTTACATTCATGCAAAAAATACTTAAACTATCACATATTCATAAATTCTAATATAATAAATACTATGTCACAAAATTTTAAAATTACAATATAAAATAATTCAACATTAATATAATGATATTATTATGTAACAAGATATAAGTCGTCTATTTGTTTATCATTTATGTATTCTTGTATTGTATAGTAGGCTTTTTTTATAAGAATATTTTTAAGGGTGTTTATAAATTTCGTGTCGCTTGTTTCATTTTTAAGGCTATCTGGCAGTTTATTATATATTTTGATGGACATTACGTACGGGCTATTTGAATGAAGTGTTATGCGGGAAGTAACATGTTTCTATATCTAACTGACCGGTTATTATGTTTGTCACTACGAGTCGTATAAAAGGATTTGTATTTTTTTACGAATTTGCATATTTCCAGAATGTAGATAGAAGTTAAAGTGAGTATCTGATATTTTATAAAGAATGGTTTACAACTGTCCGTCTGTTCTATATTAGCAAGAATGCGAATTAATTTCTTTTGAGCAATGAACAATGTTGGTGCATCTGTACTATTTCCCCACATTATTATACCGTAACTGAACCATGCGTAAGCATAGGCATAGTAAGTGGTAAGAGCAGTTGAAAAGTCGGTCGTTTTTTTAACTTCACGGAGTGCATAACTGAATCTAGATATTTTTGATCTTATATTGCTGATGTGGGTCTTCCAAGAAATATGTGTGTCAATAGTGAGTCCTAGTAATGTGAAATCATTGACAACTTCAATTTTTGTATTATTTATTAATAAATTAATTGATAGAGGCGATTTTTGATAAGGATAGAATGTCATGAGTTTGGTTTTATTATAGTTAATTTCAAGGTTATGTGCGTTCATCCAATCAATTGTTTTATTTAATATTAAAGTTAACTGGTCGATTATATTTATATCGTCTTTGCATGAAGTTAGTATCGGTTTAAAGAATATTTATTCTCAAAAGAACAATTACAGTTCACTGGTATGAGAAAAATGTTTACAAAACTATATAAACAAAGTTGTCGTCTAGTGACGAAGCATGCATGCATCTGTGCAATGATAACAGTATATATTACTATCTAAACTTAAACACAATAGGTACACGAACTGGCCAGTCGATATTTAACCACAGGGAAACGTTTTAGTATTAATTTGTACTATATTTGATTTTATTTAAAGCTTAGGTTATATAAGTATATAGAAGGAAGATATTTATGCGGCATAGTAAACTTACCTATAATAAATTGGAGGGCAGCTGTGGTACAATGAAAAAGCACAATTACTAATACACTCACTAAACTGTGCATTAAATTAATACCGTTCATCAAAGTTATACGCAAACATATCTAAATTATTAAGAGATTAAACGTAAAACAATGTACACAAACATAATCAAATAATTAAAAACCAAAAGTAAAATAAGTACAAATAATACTATTTTGGTGTAAAAGAGGGCAGTTTTACAAAAATGTCAGCTACGGCCGCTGCGTACTCGCACGCTTTGTTGGTGTTTATTAAGGTCTTGTAACACAGTAGCTGAGCGGAAGCGATTTGCTTCGTGATTTGGGTAAGTACGAGTATGTCTTGAGTTTACTTTTTATTATTTATTGTTTTTATAACTATTGTACTGTTTGGTTATTTATAGTTACTTATAAAGACATATATACATACATACATATATTACTTTTTATCCTTTTTATTTCATTATTTCTGTTGTAGGTACTGTTTAGTATATTTATTTGGACACACACACCCAAATACACATCGATATATGAAATGCAGTAAGTAGCTGTGAAAAGGCAGTTGAATACGATCAATATTTATTCGACAGCTGTAAACAAATGAGCGCAGTGTAGTTTCGAGCGCAGCTGGAAACTGCACTGTGAGAGCAACCTTATCCATTGCCATAGATTAGTATAAGTATAAAGGTATTCATTACTTTGTTGGTGTAGTCTAGGAGTTTGCTGACTTTTTATACCATTTATATATTATGTATATTATAGTATATTTAGTTGTAGTTAATTTGAATTTTGTTTTCTATTTTAACGTTAATTCGAGTATTGTATGTCCATTGTACTATGTATGTAATTTTTGTAAGATGTATTCTCTAAGTTTTCTTTTGTATATATTGATACTTTGGCATGCTTTTATATCATTTGGGAGCTTATTGTACAGTGTAATCCCTTCGTATAAGATATTTTTTTTACCATATTGTTCTGTTCTGGGTGGACGTAAAATTATTTTATTTTTGTTTCTTAGGTTATATTTACTTGTTTTTTTAGAAAGTGTAATGTTTGTTTGTATAGTATTATCTAGAATCTTCCGTACTAATACACAGGTATAATAAATGAAAAGCTCGTGTAAATTAAATAATTTTGTCTTAGCGTATAGGTCCTTGGTAGGAGTTAGAAAGTCATAGCAGTATAACCGTTTAATAATTTTGTTCTGTGATATTTGTAAATTTTTAAGGCTAGTTTTTGATGCCGATCCCCAAATCTCTATTAAATATTCTAAATGAGGTTTAACCAACGAATTATATATATTACATTTTACTTTGTAAGGTAAGCAGTTTCCTATTTTGCGAAGTGCCCCAGAAAGAGCTGTCAGTTTTGTTCTTACGTGGTTTATGTGAGCTTTCCAAGATAATTTATCGTCTAGTAATAAACCAAGATATTTTTCGTTATCAGATTTACGAATGATGTGGTTATTTACTTTCAACGGTGTATGTGGTGGAATATTTTTGTTTTTAGACGTAAATATCATGTATGAGGTTTTTGATGTATTGATAGTGAGAAGGTTATATAGAAACCATTCGTTTATAAGATTTAAATCATGTTGGGCATCATTTATTACATCATGTACGGATTTACCAAAGTAAAATAAACAAGTATCGTCTGCATAAAGAGTTAGGAATCCCGTCAGACCTATTTGATTTACATTATTTATATAAATGAGAAATAGTAAGGGACCTAAAATTGAACCTTGTGGTATTCCGAATGTTATTTTTTGAGGAATACTCTGGTAATTACCAATTTTAACAATTTGACTTCTATTTGTTAAATACGATTTAAATAAATTATATGGTGTTTCGGCTATCCCTAGATTATCTAACTTTTCCAAAAGTTTTGAGTGACTAACCGTGTCAAAAGCCTTTTTTAAATCTATAAACACTCCTAAACAAATGTTTTTTTCATCAATATTTGTTTTAATTTTTGTTATTAAGTCAATTGTGGCAGATAATGTGTTTGATTTTGGTCTGAAGCCATATTGCTCACTTATCAAAAACTTTTTTTCATTTAAATAATCATTTAGACGCCGGTATATTAACTTATACTTATACTTATACTTAGTATAGAGATATCATCCGCAAAGTTGACGGAGCCTCGCTTCGCGGGTCTCCTATTTTTAGGTAGGTTTAAGAAGGAACCTAACATAACCTAACCCTTTCAAGATGCAATGCAGTGATTTCAACCAAAACTAAATTTCAACTTAAACTTGCACTAAAGGATTATCTTAAAAAACTTACCTTCCGTAATACCGAAGAACTCCTGCTGGGGAATTAACAGTTGGATAATACATATACACAGTTATGTAGAAAAATACTTTCACACACTCATATTTATTAATATAGACACTCATACACACTCAAACATCTTTATATACACCCACCTACACACATACACACACACACGTCGCACAACAATTAATTATAAATCTCACACTTTTATTATTAAAGCAGATACTTACAGATTTTGTATTCCTAAAGAAAGATACATTTCTCCATTTTCACTAGCCCTTTTTTGTATTTAGTATTGTCTCACTATTAATGAGAATATCAATGATTGTAACCATTTGCTAGGCTTATATAAATGTAACTATCAGAAGGTAACACTGGCTTCTAAGATACAGGTCCATACCTAGTTTAGAAGTCAGGGTCTCCAGTTTGTTATGTATTCCTAAGCCCTAAATTTTGTACCTAGATTAAGTGTTATTCTTATGGAGGAATAAACTTTATTATTATTTGAGGCATATAGATGTTCGTTATGATATATTATAATGAGCATATTTTGTTGTGCAATTAGTATTTTTGATGGTCATTATATTTAATCCCTTCAGTAACTATGTCCAAGCAATCTTAGATTAGCTTATCTTGAGCAGTTTTGCCTAGTGAGAGACCGTTGATGGACTACCATACAGTCTCTCTCCCAAGGCACGCATCTCCGACTTTTAAAGTTATTTTCCTATTAAATAAATAAACACTGAGGAGTGCTACATGTCTGAGAGTTCTTCATAATATTCTTGAAGATGTATGAAGTCTGCTAGCCCGTATGCTATCGTGATAGACTAAGGCTTAATTATTTTTACTTAGAAGAGGCCCGAGCTTGGTAGTGGGACTGTTTTTATACATACATAGAGACACGCCTGTTTCCTAGAGGGGTAGGCAGGAACTACGGATTCGATGGCGTAGTGATTAGCGTAATCGAATGCCACGCCTGAGATCGCGGATTTGATTTCCGCACAAGTCAAACATTTATGTGCATGTGTGTTTATATGTATAATATATATGCATTTACAACAAAAAAAGTATATATGTATGTTTATCCATTGTCTAGTACCCATAGTAAAAGCTCTGCTTAGTTTGGGCTAGATGATGTTGTGTGTATGTGATAGAATATTATATTATTATATTATTTTATTATTCCATTTGCTACGATCCTGACACACTTCTCTGGCTTCATTCGCTTTCATAACATTCCTCATACACGCTCGCCGGCTTAAGATGCTCAGCAGGGCTAATATTATTATAAGCAGTCTAGACTAAGTAATTTTGTCTAACATAGACAGTTAGTTCATTCCTAGACGTATTGTAGTTTTCGCAATCATATTATTATATTAAATTATTTCGTATTAGCTTTTTTCTGCTCATCACTAGAAACTATCTCTCTGCAAGAAATAACGTCGATCCCAAAACAAACACACTATCACATTTAATATATAAACCTGTCAATTGTTGAAATGCCAGAAAACTTATTGTATCTGGCCATGGGTGTGCCGCTGCATCTCAATAGATTTGTATGGATTACTATAGACGATGTTAAACTTGTTTTATTATTGTTTGATGATTTGGCAGGCAGGCCAGAATATCATAATCAGCATCTAATATTTATAACAACGTAATTCTAAAAACAACACCAACTTAGCTTTGTCTTCCTCCAAATATTGGGGCCTTGAAGAAAGGATCACTAGGGAGCGATGATTGTCATTATTCTTATCTCGAACGATGCTATAAAGCCAATATTTTTGTTGATCTAAAAACACCGAAATCTAAACAGTTGCTGATGTAATTTATTCCACATCGCCATGAAAGTAAAATAAAAAGGGAATATCGAAGTTTTTCTCTCAGTATAAATCGTAAAGTTCGTCGGGGAAAAGGTTTACTGTTATACAAGCAGATAGGTGATGGGGTGGCAGTCTGTTGCCGTGTGAAGTATTTTTAGAAAGTGTTATCAACGACATCTGTTTGCAAGTAGAGCTAACAGATAAGATAAGTTATGACTTTAGGTCTTCAAATTAGACATAGAGCCTAGGTCGTATCTCGGTTACAATCTGAACATACACCATTTTTATGCAATCTGTAAAAGGCTTTTAAGTTCGCATGGTGTATTGAAGCTAGAAACGCATCACACTGACTGATCGGATGGCAGTAATTTAAGTGGTCGCTTCGCCGCAGTGAGCCGATTGTTGGTGGTTTGATTTCTAGACGGCACAAAGATTTGTATGATTCACTAATAGTTGACCAAAGTCAGGTTTTGTCTTTTCATTGATCTCTACACGGAACAAACATTTGTGTGATTTACTAATAGTTAATCTAGTTGTACCTCATTTTTCTTTTTAATTCCAGTTATAATCTTTTACGACTGAGAGATAAAATTCCCCCGAACCGCTTTTCTAAAAGGTCTCACAATAAAAAATCGATAATGTGTGAGAACTTTACCACAATGAATTATTTTTCAACATAATGTTCTCAAAAACTTTGTCATAATTTTTGAGTAAAAAGGAAGCTTTTATGTTGTGTTATAAAGAAAATTTCTACACTAGAAATAATTCCTATATCAAATTGTAAGCAAACACTGGAATAATGGATACAAAAAAACACCCAGACTCCAGACAGTCCCACACCTGACATTCGGATGTCTACTGGTCAAATTACTACTTAAACCTCTGCGCCATTAGTGCAGTCAGTTTTGCCTAATATACCATAATATTATGTTCCTATATGAGTTCTTATAGAGTCCATAAATAAACCAGTGTTTATATATATATATTAAATTATATACATGTGGTAATTACTGCGTCGCAAGATGACCCAATTTGTTTCCTGCCCTCAATGCAAGGAGCAATGTCCTTTAGGCACCTTTTATCAGCGCACTCTGAGAGTACTCCATATAATAAACCAACTTCTGACTCGGATATTTTAAAGACATACTTCAGTTAATTTTACAGCTATGTTTGCATTATTTAATACATCAATAAAACATAATCTCTTGATTTATAATAAGCAATTTAAAATCTAGTAATATAATAAACGAGCAAGCATAAATGTCCGCGCCTTCGTCTACGTACTCTTTATTATACCTTGGCCAAAAGTAGTCTATATTATACCGTTTACAATGGCACACGCTTAATTTTTACCTTTTATACACTCTCTCGTGGATTCAAACTACTTAATAACTACCAACACTGAGACAACTTAGCTTTAGCAAAAATTATAAACCTTCATTTCTTATGGATTTATTGGAAATAGTTAAAGATTTTAGAGTATTCGTATAAAGTTTCTACTTTAACGTCAAACATATTTGCATTAAAATTTGGTGAATAGAACATGCTCTATATTAAAACAAAGTATTTTTGGGTATACATTTCCAGGGGATTCAGGAGGGCGAAGTCGGGTACAGAAATTATTTTTAAAATGTGAATATGTTTGGATATTTGTTACTCAATCACGTTTAAATTAAACACTTTAGGCATACGGATTTTGTCGCATTGTTTATTTTACTGTAAAACACTTCTATTATATAATTTTGAAAAGTCTCCCCGTGAACATGGCTGCTGTAAAGCAACCGAAACGTCGGGTAAAAGTGTAAACTTAAATATAAATAGAAATTTTAAATTGTAGTAAAGTTTAATAATAGTAGTGTTAGAGATTCAAAATTATGTAATATAAGTGTTTTACAATGAAATAAACAACGTGACAAAATCCGTATAAAATGTTTAATTTCAATGTATAACATTCGCGTAAACATAAGACAATATCACTCAATCACGTCTAAACCGTTAAACGGATTTAGAAGAAACTTGTCGCATAGATAGATCATATTCTGAATAAACAATTAGGATACCTTTATAATATTATACATAAATAAGTACATACAATCATAAAAGACCTAAATTCAATTAGCCGCTCGCCTTGACTGAGGGTTCAAATCGTGAATAATAAATGTTTAATATATTATAATACGTAGGTTATTTTAACCCCGAAGAATTCAAGTAAAGAGAGATTAAATAATTTAATCTCTATTTATACACTCGAAACAGCTTTATTTGTCAAATCTCACCGACACTTATTTACAAAAGCACACAAACAGTACCTATCTCTCATAGGATAAAAAAGCCTACTTTACACCAAAAATAATGTCACAGCATGGTGATAAAGATTTATAATAAAATACCGAACACATTCACTTAGGATACTTTCAAGGTAAGTGTACCTGTAGGTAGCGCGGGCAAAGCCACGGGCAGTACGATAGTAGGTATAATAAAATAGTGAACGTCTCTTTGATTCAGTTTTGCTTAGACTCGATTGATGTTTCATCCGTGAATAACTTTTATGGTGATCAATTATATTTCAAATTATAAGTCCGAAGTTGCCGGCAAAATGGCGGAATGGATTTTAATTAAATCTTGTACGGGGTAAGCTTATAATTACCGCTGGGTAATATATTCTTAATTTTAAAATTGTTCCCGCGGGCGTTACGAAAATATTAAATCATTCATTCATTTTCATAAAACCTGACCGCAAGGATTAGTATATCTTTTCTACTATATATAACGCCTTAAGTTTAACACGAAGCTATGAAGATACAAAATAACAAGGTATACATCTCACCAGGATACAGCATCGAATTCCTCGGTGCTCTAAAGAGGAAATTCTGTCACCTTCAGCGCCGTCGGCTAGTTAACCTTATATATATATGCATATAAATATATAAAGATAAGTTATTTTCTTTTTATCAGTCAATCACATAAAGAGAGCCGCAAAATCTAGTTTTGCAATATCAAAATACCATTTCTAATGTAATAGGCTGTGGTTTTTTAATATAAACAGCAGGGCTGACCAGCCGTTGATATTATTTTATTTAATCATATAGGTATCTATATAGTATTCTGAAATTCACAAGAAAATAGTAACAGCACCAGCGAGTACAACAATAAATAAAATAGAACAATAGCACTTAACACAAGCCGCATTATTACATCACAAATAAATTTCACAGTAAAAAACGCTCTTCATAAAGTAGAAAACTGTAACCAAACAACAGTCCATTCGAATCAGCATATTATTACACTAGTGTACGCGTAATTTATGGAATGAAACGGTATAAAACTATAAAAAGGAAAATGGCCATGAAACAAAACTGACTTAATGGTTTCATGTAGTAAAAAAGGAATTATATTAGCTGGTTATAGCACACGTAAAATGTGTTCATAGAAGAGTTTTATAATCATAATAGGAGTGGCAACTAATAAAATAGATTACTCACCATTTAAAAACATCGGTTACTGCATATAGACGTATGCAGTAACTGTATGCTATGTACCAAATTTCATTAGAATCCGTTCAGCACTTTACACGTGAGTGACTAACAAACATCTAAACAACTACACATCTTTCACATATATAATTAAGCTATCGTTATGCTTGCATTCACACCAATGAACCACTGAAATAAGTTTACAGTGACCTATATAACGTTTTCTATGTAACAAAACACAATACGTTCGATACACCACCGAGATAAAACTTCGGTACAATAGTGAGTACAAATTAATATCGAGCTTCTAGAACTGTCACCGCATCTTCACTCGGCCCGCGGTACTTTGTTCAGAGTCCGTTGAGTCATCGGCTTATCTGTACTTTGAATAGTTGAAGGCTCTCATTCGTATTCAATCTGCAGACTCTCAAGTTCGTCTCGGGGTTCTATTAGCTGTACACTATTAATTTATGTCTGTAAGTTGTGAACGGACGTTCTTAAGTATGATTTTGAATCAGCTATGAATACTCACAGATATCGAAGTCTATTAAATAATATGTGTATTTTGTTAAATGGATAACACAGGTCATAATCTACTATTCTTGAGGGACAGATAGCAATAGGTATTAATTTAAATTTTTATTTTATTTAATACCTACTCAAACGCAAAATTATTCGTAATGTGGAAGTGATCTTTTAATAAGAAAGTGTAATGGAAGCATATCAATAGCTATGTTTTTGTTTACCTATGACAATGAGCGAGTGTAATCAATGCCGTTTACCGAGAATTTTGCAAACTATCACGCTATTATTGAAAATTAGCGGTCGTCTCGTGGTCAAAATTCGACCATAATTGATTTAAATTTTTAGTTTGATCGTTAGTAAGGTTTTAATGTCTATAACTCTACCCTTATAATCATATGTCATTTAGATTTCGCCACGGCTATACAGGTTAATTTACCTATCTTTATCAAACAAATTATTATTTACTTTACTATACTCTTTCATTAACGATATTCCTAAACTTGCTACTTTGTTTTACTGCTTTACTTTTTTTTTCATTTTCTTTATTGCATATAAATAAGGTATATATGTAGGTAACCATAGTTACGAAGAATTGTACGACGTCAGACGAACAATGCCGAAATACTACGAACACGATTCGACTGTGTATGTCAAATTCATGGTTGTGTGCGTGTAGTGTTTTTTCATTAATTTAATGTATTTCTAATGCATATTTTATAAAAATAGTAGGATTCGCCACTCCTTCTCCATATAAAATATAACTGAGCCAAATTTCATACACCTCCGTCCGCGCAATTTTTTTGTAAAAAGGGGTACAAAGGTTTTGCTTCACGTATTAATATATAGATTTCTTAACAGTAAACCCAAACAAAAACAGCGATAGCCTAGTGAAAGACCATTGGACTGCCACGCAGAGGTCTTGAGTTAGATACACACAAGATCCCAAGTCACGCTCCTCTGACTTACACACTCTTAATCAATTTAGGTTGTTTCTTGAGACTCGTTTCCACGCGTTAGAGTTTATAGAGCCTAAAAGGAATAATGTTCACCATGGTCTAAGTTCAAAGGTTTCCAGTATTTGTACTGGGCTATGTTGGTCACGAATTCATCAGCAATGTGGTGCGAATATTGTTCAGATGTTCATAAGCTTTGCTTTTGCAAGAAATTTGCTAACCAGTCCATCGACAGTAGACGGGAGTTCGTTGCAAAAAGTAAGATTTGCTTCAACTGTTTAGGCAGCAATCACACTAAGTACACCTGCAAAAACCCAACTTCACGTGTTAAATATTAAATGGCATTAAATATAATGACCACCAAAAATACTAATTTCGCAGAAAATATGCTTTCAAAAATATATCATAACGAGCACCTATATGCCTCAAAACACTGCATTCCATCTCGGAAGGGTTAGGTTATGTTAGAACATTTACAGCAGGAACAAAAAAAAAATGTTTCCTTCTTAAACCCACCCAAAAATAGGAGCCCCGCGAAGCTGAGCTCCGTCGACTTATTTTGATCTCTTTAAATATATAGCGGTTTAAATTTTGGTGATTATCTTTTTGACTGTTATATTTACTATATCTGGTGATAAGTTAAACATAAGCCATATTAAATTATCACTAGCTTTGACGATGAACGAAAAAATCGTGAGAAAACTTGCATATTTGAGAGTTATCCATAACGTTTTCTAGGATATATGAAGTCTGCCAACCGATCGCGGCAAGGAATGGCGGACTATGGTCCTTTTTACTCTGAAGAGATTCCCGTGCCCAGCGGTAAGACAGTTTATATACAGAGCTGATATAATTTTGATTATTATAAATCCCAACGACATTATGCCCAACTGGGAAATCAGGTCAATCAAACGCAAATGTCTGCCGCGAGATGCGAAGCTTTTTATTTATATTTTATAAATGTGTAAGTGCGCAAAAACTAAAATGATTTGCATGGCTGTGTTGTCCTTGGCATGGATTAATGTGCGGTGTTGTAACTGAGTGCCAGCCCCTCTGCGACACTTGGACGGGACGGGCTTTACGTAATGACCCGCCATGAATACAGACCGTCTATCTACATCACTAGTTTATCGTATCTTATCTTATGGAATACAACAATTATAATTTAAAAATATGGTCTTGTTGCATAGTTAGATGTAATTTATAGAGTTTTAATATAATAATCGTTATTGGAAGCTGAAAAAGACATTTCTATATAAAAAAATTTAATGACACCACATTTCGTTGCGTATTGGAATCGTGAATACATAGGTATTCAAGATTCCAACACCTGACGGTATTTTCTCACACTTATACATAATATAAAAATAATTTCAGTATTTTACAACTCATATCAACAAGGTGTTGCAGCCACAATACCATATATTACTGCCTATACATAGGTATAAATCCAAAATACCCGTATTTCGAACCCGGAGACCTCGTGCACAACAATCACATTTACTACCAAGGAAATCTTTATAGTACCAGGAGAATATAAATAAAATTATTACATCTACAAAAACCAATATGCCGGCTCCCCTCGATAATATTCCACTCAATCCAATACTTAACACGAACCATAGATGTAGAACAAAATCAACTGAATTCTTCGCCATATATTTGTACCGCCCCATAAAAGCGTCGCCAATAGGGCTTAGGGTTACCAGATATAAAATATATCTTCACAGGATGATAATTTTATTAGATGTGCACACTACGGAATTCAGTATATTTACTTGGCTGCATTGTTTCTGAAACATATCTATACTAATATTATAAAGCTGAAGAGTTTGTTTGTTAATTTGTTTGTTTGGTTGAACGCACTAATCTCAGGAACTGGTTCGAATTGAAAAATTATTTTAGTGTTAAATAGCCCATTTATCGAGGAAGGCTTGTAGGCTATAACGGCATCACGCTACGACCAATAGTAGTGGAGCAGTAATGAAAAATGTTGCAAAGTCGAAGAAAATTCTCTTATGTGACGCAGACAAAGTTAAGCGGGCCAGTTAGGGTTCAAATTCAAATTCAAATCTTTATTGCTTTGGTTTGGTTAACTGGAAAATCTGAAAACTATACATTTGTAATGAAATCATAAAAAAACAGGGTCTTTATGCAAGGACAAAATCTTTATAATATGTAGATTTGTAGGTAAATATGTACGGAACCCTCGGTGGGCGAGTCCGACTCGCACTTGTCCGGCTTTCTTATTTTATAAAATTGCTATTTTGATCCCGTGGCGTAAGTCTGCATTAATGATTGGGTATTAACATAAAATGCCGATTTAGATGCCCGGGTCGGGCATGGTGTTTTTAAGGTTTTATTTATGAAATACATAGTAGTGGCATGATGTCTGGTAATGAACCCTGTCGAATACAATAGGCTCCTTTCCTACAAAGTGCGACATAAAACCGTAGCTCACTAAATGTGGTTTTAATACATATTTTTTTATTTTGTTTTTCGAAATGACCACACTCCGCTTGATGGTAAGCAGTCGTGTGGTCTAAGAACAGTGGCCTCCACACCGTCCTCATAGCAGACGAGGCGATGTTGAGGTCTCTACTTTGACGGCCTGAGAAGGTGCTTTTTTACGCCCCGCTTAAAGGACCCAGGACTGAAGGAAGAAGGAAATACGTACCTTGGCAGAGAATTCCATGTCTTGATCGTTCGGGAGAGGTATGAGGATCCAAACTTATTGATACGCACTCTAGTTGACTCTACCATGTAAGGATGGCACCTGAGCCCAGCACGCTTTGTTCTGGATAGGAAAGGGGAGGGCGAGATAAGGTGGAACATATAAAAAAAAATTAAAAAATATATATATATATTAAAAAGTGCAAGCTATAATAGCATAGCATACTTTTGACTGTCTATCTATTAGCATAATTAGTGTTTAATAATAAAACAACAAAAGACCGATGGATTTCATTCATTTATGGTCGTAGTATACAAGAAAGTTATACATGGTAATTAAAAAAAATATATATCTCAGGTAGTAGTTAGGATAGATTTCTTTCATATTTTTCTTAACGGCCATCAGATCCACTATAAGACATTTCCAGGTTATCCATTAATTACCGGACACCCTGTATATGTAACTAGTTCTTCCAATTGTATTATACATTAAATTTATTTTGACTGCACGGAAGGCGCAGCGGTACTATGGTGCTGAATGTTACAAATATTTATGAGCACTAAATCTGAATAGTTAATGACAATAGCAGAAGTTGGTCTAATACAAAGATGGCATAGGTTTAAGTGGGTGCCTCGTTAGAATAACTGCGCTGAGAGTCGTTAAAAATTTGTGTAATTTACAAATAGTTATTCCAAGTCTCAGTGGTTTTTGCGTCCATTGCTTGAGTGATTGTAAAGTTCCCTGCAACACAGAAACCAGTGTAGGAGTTGTCTTTTTAAAAAGGATAATAATAATAATTCATAAAATATGAAACGTAAAACCTTATCGCTCCAAAAATGACAGAACAAATACAACAATATGCAGATGTTACTCACATCTGCACAAAATTTGGTTAAATTACATTTATTTATATATCCGGGCAAGATCTCGCAACTCCACAATGAATATCCCGTCGATCCCGTATTGTTGGCGACCTCACAAGCCCCGCTATAAATAATACATGGTCCTACATGCCCCTGTACACAATGACTGATGGCTTTTATAGCCTTTTGGTGTCAGCCACCGGTGACTAGGGTTTTATTCTTATGGGAACAGCCAGGACGCCATCAATGGCCGCCTAAAAAATTTTAAAATAGATACCTACGATATTTGGTGACGTAGAGGTAGGGAAAAAGAAAGAAAAGAAATATATTTATTTTGGTACATAACACGAGATAACATAACATATAAACGATAAAAATATTAACACCAAGGAGATATTATGACACAAAAATAAATCATTAACTTTTAGGTACATAATAAGCCAAAGAAGGCTGAAAATAAATAAAAAAGAAGTTAAAAAAGCTCTCGTGGCTGCGCCGAAATAGGTACCCAGTTCAGCTTGGGTGTAGTTATATGCCCAGCGTTGATTTTCAACTAGGTCCTAATAGACGTGACATATGCCAGATAGAAAATAAGATGCGATTGTTGTGCATGAGGTTTCAGTTTCAATTTCCGGGTCAGGCAAAGTGTTATTGTGTTTTAGGTAAATAAATTCTCAGTGACAGAGTGACATCTGGAATTGAAATTTACGAATAGGGTAGTCTTTTAAGGTATCATCACAGCCTTTATTAATACCCTTATGCGGCAAAATGTCGATTGTTCCTAAGGCACTTAGTCTTGTCTATATATTAATACGTGAAGCAACTAAAAAGGGGTACAACAAACTTTGTGCCCCTTTTTAGGAAAATTGCGCGGTTGGAGGAGAATAAAATTTGGCACAGTTAAAGTTTATATGGAGAAGGAGGGACGAATCTTAATACTTTTATAAAATATTAATTGGACATACATTAAATTAATTAAAAAACACTACACTCACACAACCATGCATTTGACACACGCAGTCGAATCGCGTTCGTTGTATTTCGACATTGTTCGTCTGACGTCGTACAATTCTTTGTAACTATGGTTACCTATATACCTTATTTATATGTAATAGAGAAAACATAAAACAAAGTAGCAAGCTTAGGAATTTTGGTCGAATTTGACCACTAGGCGACCGCTAGTTAAAATTAGTATGTAATGTAAATAGTTGCTACTGAAAAAGAAATGAAAATAATACGCGTTATTAAAATATACTAAAACTCTTGGGGTTAGTCAGCCTTAGCCAGTACCTATAAATTCAAATATTAAACTAGAAGTGCCCGCGTTTATAGTTACTGCGCTGCCCCCGTGGTTCGTAGCGTGATGTTATATAGCCTATAGCCTTCCTCGATAAATAGGCTATCCAACACTAAAATAATTTTTCAATTCGAACCAGTAGTTTCTGTGATTAGCGCGTTCAACCAAACAAACAAACTCTTCAGCTTTATAATATTAATATGGATGTATTGGCAGAACTGTAGCGGAATTCGATTATGCAACTAAGTCATCGTATCGTGCTTTATAAACTTAACTACTTTACCTTCAATAAGTAGCTTACTTAATTAAGTATTTCCAGCACAAAATTGTAAGCTCAAATTTACCTAGACGTGAACCTTATAAAGTTACACGTATGAAAGTCAAAAATAACACCTTCAGATATGAAAAGTTCACGAGCTTTTACGAAAAGAAAGAATAAACCACTCCATATAAATCACTAGCAAGTTACAATTTGGCGATATTTTACAGAATACTGTTCGTACCGCTCCAATAACCTATAAATATCCAATGGATATTTCATATTTTGCTTCATTAATAGTGACTGCTGTGAGTTTTATAGCGCCGAATATTTCAATACAAATTATTTCAGTTCAAAAATCTACATTTTGTGGAGTAAAAACAAATGTATAAATTGTTACAAGCGAGTTATTTCTTTTAAATATTTACTAGCGTTTTGGCTTACAAATTGCTAGTATTTTTGTTAACCCGTCATTGCTGTATATGCTTTTGATTTGAGTGAGCTTATGTTGGTAATAAAAGTAAATATTTTATTGTAAGATGATATAATAATAATGTACATATACCTTTTATATTAGCGATATTGACAAAAATAGGTAGGTACTCCACTGTCACACCAGTGAAGCATCTTATATATAAAATTCTCGTGTCACAATGTTCGTTACCATACTCCTCCGCACCTAACATTTTTTTTTAATCTTTTGGTCAAAACATTTTTTTTATGGCAAAACAACGTTTGCCGGGTCAACTAGTAGTATTATAAATTTTTGTAACGATTTGGTGTATGTTGTAATGTTGTGCGTTCGATTTAACTAAAGAAAAGGTAGGATACGGACTTACGATCTCTCGACCGCAAGTACAATGCCTGATCCAATAGGCTGCCGTAGCTCAAACTATCGAGTTCAACTACAATTAAACAAACTAATCCAAAAACAGAAAACTTTACACCATAAGATAAAACAGGAAAAGTAGGCTCTACTTAAACACTCTACGTAAACACAATATAATATATACGTACACTCGGCTCAATTTGTACCGGCTTCCTATTAGTGACGTTAGGGTAACCGTGGTATGAAGAGAACTCGCTTTTGGTCATTTGAGGTGGAGCGATGAGGGGTCCCGTACAACATGTATGTAGGCAAGACTATGTTACAGTCAACAAACGGATACAGCTTTTTGCTTACGAGTGATTAAAAAATAAAAATGTATATCTACATTAGCTAAAACCCTGATTTAAATAGAGATGGTTGTGATATGATGTATAACTTTGGATCTAGTAATTTCTTTATTAGAACCCAAAGGAAATCTTAATACTGCAAGACTTCATCATACTTTCAGCTCCTCTGTGTCAATAGTACCCAGGGATACTATATTCCCCGTTGAAGTCTAGGCTGCTAAAAAATAACTAAATAGTTGAGGAAAGTGTAAACTTTAATAAGTCACTGTTTTAAAAAATAAACCGGTATACAAAATCTGTATAAAGTAATTTAATTTAAGAGAACATCCAGGTAAATGTGAGACAGGATTGTCTAATTATTATTTTAGAAACCGTTTGGAAACTTGCATTGACTTACTAGCTATCTTCTAATAAAACAAATAGAACCTCAAAAAAATAAGACAGATTATAAGTTGTCGTACTTCATTCGGCGTTCGATCGTACTTTGTAGTCGTTACCAGAAAGCTGAGTGAACAACGACATTTTTACTTCTCAAATATTTTCTACATCTGTAAAGCACTTACAATATTAATAATTAGAATAGTAATATTCGGCAACGGTAAGCGATCGCCTCGTCAAAGTAACCACACAGAATAAGTATCTGTAAGATCCCCAAATAATATTTTTTGTGAATGAACACTATGATACGAAAGTAAACTCGAAAAACATACAAAAAAATATTGTTCTGGGTATGAATTTACTTTCTGTCGGTCAATTATATGTTCGAAAAGTCCTTTGCAACACGAGGTGCAATCCCTGGTGCGACAGTTTCTATTTTACAAGTAAAGTAATTAAGTCACTTACTCCTAAACAATTCATATTGCGCCATCATATTGTTGGGCCTCCCTTAAACCAATAGAGTCAAGGTATTTCTAAGTAAGCTAATAAATTAAAACCTTCGTCACGTATCTAAATATAATTGCTTCACAACGTGACAAGTCTTACTGCTGATAGCTGGTGACATTTAATATTATGTTAAAATTAATTATTTAAATAGGACTTGACTTGGGTAAGGGTGTGTCCTTGATATAGAGAAAACACAACATGTAATAGGAAGGATTGATTAAATACCAAAATCTAAATAAGTTTCTTCATACAGTTTACACCTAACAATGTTAGAATATGATCTTTTTTTTCATTTCTCAAGACAAGGGTGGATAACATCTGAAACATTAACGTCCTCGAGACCAAAACTCGGTCACAGCGGCAAATCTTAACGGAGATTGGCTATTCCCACAGGTTGTATTATAGTGCACAAGTGTGTGTGCGAATACAAGTGCACTCTGTATTTTCTAACTTTTATTGTCCGACACGATCGAAGAGAAAGCACAGAAACCGACCAAGGCGATTACGTGCTTGATTACGTGCTTTTCGAGGCACGAGGATGTACAACACCACCACCTTACATACGCTGGGCTGCTATGAAATTTCTGAAAAGAAAGACGCACTAAATTATTGTTGGGCCGACCCGCAAACTCAAACTCAGAAAACAGCAGCAGCACACTGCATTGCGTATAGGTGACGTAAAGTGATAAATGACGTAGGAGCTAAATCCACCAGGCTGGAGTAGAACTAAGCCAGACACATCTGCTGCATGCACTTTAAGACGTGGGCACAAATCGTAACCAATTAGGTGCCACAAGACAGTCGACGGCGACGGACCTAAACGGAGATGGCGGGATGTCTTAGACGTGAGATAGCTAAGCTAACAACTGAGTGATTTGGACATCCAAGGGATAGAGGCCACCCCATAGGGGTGGCAAACACTAAAAATGTGTATTTACGTTCACGTGTTGCCACGTTCAATTTATCAAATTTGTTAACCGCAAACGTAGTTTCAAATATTATGGCTCAAAACATTATATAAGTATATGTATTGAACTGATTATTTATTAAACGAAATTTGTTGTGATATATTGTACATTAGAATATCTATGGTTACACTCAATTTTGTGCTCAGAAACCGTTAAAATAATCTTTCTCATAGTCTTTCAAACATATTACAAAATACGAACGTATCTTTGTTTCCCATAGAGTAAAACTATAAATATATTATTTACTGAGAATTTTAACCGTGACCGCTCATCCTGACAACGTATTGCGAGCACGCCTACAGACAATTCAACACAATTTTCTCATTGCCGTCAGAAATAAAAACCTATGTACGTTATGTATTTTTAACTTTTATTTCTTACTATTCGGAGACGAATTTCGAACAAAAGGTTTTTTTATTTAAAGCGCTCTAGAAATAATTCCTGTATCGCGGGGTACTTTACAATCATTCAAACAACGGACACAAAGAACCAGACACGAAACAACCATTTATAGATCACACAAATTTTTGTCCTGTCTAGGAATCCAACCTGAAATACTCGACGCTGGGGCAGTGGCGAGGCGACAACTAAAACGACTACATTATCGATGTGTGTGTTCGTTTTGTTAAAATAATTAAAGATATTGACACAAAAGCTTTAGGTACACAATATTACGCACGCCATACGCTAATAGACGTTCAGTAATCCGTTCCCCGTACAAGCCTGACAGTTATTTATGAAGGTCATACGCACAAAACACTGCCAGTTTAACTTTTCGCGTTATTAGTCGATCAATCATTCGACCGATCAATCCCTGTCGCCCAAAGGGACACGCGTGAAGGTCACCAAAGGGAATTAATTAAAAAGCCGATTCTCTTTTGTTACCGATTCAATCAGCCATAATAGACGCTTTGTAAATGTGACGTATTTTTACGAGGGATATTTCAAAGTCAGAACGCCTTTTTTACGTGAAAGGAGGTTAAATATAATTTATTTTTTATTGTCCGTAATATTCGTGGATGTGGTGCATGCCAGATTGATAAGAATGAAATAAATTATTTTATGATTGATAGTTCCTTGGCAGTAACGGGTATATTGTAAAAAGCACGATATCAAATTACGCTCATATTCTACCATAGCTCGCTGTACTATATGCTTCGTGTTTTACACGATACTGAATATAATAGATATATTTTAGCTAAGCTAAATTGCTTGTGTATGAAAAGGGTTCACGTCAGTATTATAATAGTTAGGATTCAACCCCATGACACCACGAATACAAGTCCAAACCTTATATTGGTTCCATATAAGTTATTATATCGATATATGCCCTTTGATATGCAGCTACAAATCATGTGAATTATCGATAGCTTAGTAAGAAAGCGCTTGACTTACACGAGTTAGATCCTAAGCCAGCCCTCGGACTTTTCGAAATTTTGTGCGTATTAAATAGTTATCTACCGCTTGCTTTAACGGTTATGGAAAACATCGTGAGGAAATCTGTATGTTTGAGAATTCTCCATAACGTCCTCGAAGGTATGTGAAGTTTGTCAACCCGCACTTTAGCAGCGCGCTGGACTGTGGGTTAACCATGTGGGCCAACCAACCCTGAGAATAAGCCTGTGCCCAGCAGTGGGACAGTTTTTTTTTATGGTATAGGGTGGCAAACGGGCAGGCGGATCGACTGATGGTAAGCGATTACCGCCGCCCATGGACACCCACAACCCCAAAGGAGTTACAAGTGCGTTGCCAGCCCTTTAAAAAGGAATGAAGGAGGGTAAGGACAAAGGAAAGGATAGAAAAAGGATCGGGGTAACTGGGCCTATTCTGTGAGAGGGTAGTACTACCCCGGTCGATCCGGCCCATTCATGCTAAAACCAGCGAGGATCTACTACCTACCAAATATACTTACAGGACTGATATGCACCTGATTTTAGAGACCATTAATGCTATGAGATGAGTAATATTATGCTATATTTATGAGGCTCAATCTAAATTCTTCACAAATATAAAACAATCTGAAGAAGACGATAACAAATGTTCAAATACAAACAGCTAAATATTTATGAGGAATAAAAATTTGCATATTACAATATCCTCAAATACCAAATTTCCGATTATCTCAAAACACTCCTTGCTGGAAGCCAACACTCCAATTAATTTAATAAGCAAATCAGCATTCATAATGCTATCTTAGCGCTCGTTCCCTCGGAATAATCAGTCGACTATTACTTAACCAGTACCGAAAACAACACTATTTGCAACCGTCCATTTAATACCTATCTAAATAAAGCCACTTCGAAGGCTAAGAACACCAGCTCTTTTGAAAATGCCGGATGGAAACTCTTCTTTAGCTTACATACTACTAATTAATAAAGCCATTCCAGAACCCTTAATTTTTACCTTTCAAATATTGTAAGTAATTTTTATAGATGTATTTAATATCTAGTGCTAGTTAGAGTAATTAAATTAATTCTAATTAGTTTGGGATATGGATCTCATTTTGGGTCGGGCACGCCACGATCGTGGCGGTAAGTCCCGTTTTTGAGGAGTGGCTGGAGAGGCGGCATGGCGCCCTCACCTTCCGGCTGACACAGGTACTGACTGTCCACGGTTGTTTTGGCCAGTTCCTGTGTCGTATACGCCGGCAAGAGACGCCCGGTTGTCACCACTGCGGCGACTGCCGCGACGTTGTAGAGGACACGGCGCTGCACACATTGGCGGTTTGCCCCGCCTGGGCATCGCAGCGCCGTGAATTGATCGCGGCAGTCGGATCGGTTGCCCTCTCGCTCCCGGCCGTAGTTCAGTCTATGGTCCGGAGTGAGAGGTCGTGGAACGCCGTCGCCTCCTTTTGCGAGGAAGTGATTTCCATCAGGGGGGCGGCGGAGCGGGAGAGGGAGCGTTTGAACCCTCTCCCCAACCGCAGAGCCGGGCACAGGAGGGCGCGCGATGACCTCCAGCCACCCTGAGGTCTGACCTGGGGGTGGCGGGCTTTGTGGGCCTGCCCGCCATCCGTTCAGCACCAGGCCCGAGAGGCGGCGTGCGTGTTCCCACGCGCGCCTCTGTTTCGAGTCCGTACAGTAGGGATTTTTTTATGAAGTAAGTCCTTTGGGTAGGTCTCTTGTGTAGTGGCCTGCCGTTTCATACGGCGGGCCGTAACCTTGGCGGGGTCGCGACCGCATGCGAAAGCGATTCGCGCGGCCCCGTCGATAGTGGTTTTGTCGAGGAACACCGTGGTAGGTTTAGTCGGTATTCCGGGAGGTACATTATTTCTTTTCCATCTTTCGTTTACCCCGGCGAGTCCGACATAATTTCTCCGCCCGCCCCCGCGGAGGGATATGCGCCTTTGCATTACCCCAAGTAAAAGAAAAAAAAAATGGATCTCATTTTGGGTCCTCCCCCAACCTTTTCCATTATTCCTTATCCTTGCCCTGGTCGATCCAATCTCTCCCCACCGCCTGCACGATGTCATCTGCCCATCGCTGCTTTGGTCTGCTGGCTTTTCTTTTGCCTGCATAGTAATAGCAGATATAAACGGGGTGTGTGTCCGAATCATCAATATATTCCAGTGACGACACGACTTTACGCTAACGCTCGGGGTGGTTTTATTACATATATACACTTACATAGTTTGGGTCAAGGAATTGTTAGAATTAATGCTAAATTGTTTAATATAATAAGCGTAAATTTGCGAATGATCAATTATAGTCAGCCTTTTTTGCTGTTTCAAGTTTATCGGTAATATGTTTTATTATGATTTACTACAATATCATGCTATTATGAATGTAATCAATGCATTGGAAATAATTACATAATTACGAAAGACGTTACATAGATTAAAAGTATAAATAACAAAAACATCTAAACACAAAACAACAAATTAAATAATCTATATAGATCTACAGCTAAATCAAGAAATACGACAGAAGTCCTTCTTATGGTCACCCTAACCGAAGCCCAAGATTCTGTTTATAAACCTGCTCATAATTATCTTTAGTTAACCTCCTTGCTCATTTAATTTCCATATAATTAGGGGCCCATCGAATTACTAGCCGTGGAGCAGTCACTTAACTAAATAAGGAACATTCGGTCGCCCAACCATGGAGGATAGTCTTAATATAATTGGGACTGTTATAGGGTTAGACTGGGTATATTATAGACCTTAGGCGTCCCATGGCCCCTCGAGAGCGCAGTAAGGGTTTACTTTCGAAGTTGAAATTAAAACATGTTGACATTAGTTCGGTACGACCGGTGAAAGCCGCATTGCGTTATCAGAATAATAGGATAAGGCACTTCACAATAATAATTCTATATATGTCTAATAAAATTTCCAGTGATTTGCTAGGAATTGTATTAGAAAAACCTTAACCTAAGCTAAATACGAAAGTTTATGGCGGTACTGTAATAAGTGAGGTTCAAACCCATGACCTCTAGATCGCAACCTTCACCATTTGGCTGCCACTTGTATCTTATCTTATCTTGTGTGGGGGCCAGTCAGTACAGACCGGCGACACTTCGACCCAGTGGGATCTTTTGTGTCGACTGCCCGAATAACGACCGCCATAGATATTCATGGCAGTTGAGACCGACGGCTTAACGTGCCTCCGAGGCACAGAGCAGGCGATAATTGTCAATCAATACGCACATAATTTCGAAAAGTCATATAACTTCCGAAAGACAGAGATGCGCGACGTGGGTTCGAACCCGAAACCCTCTACATACAGTCGGTTGGTCTCCCCACTGAGCTATCGCTGCTCCACTGCCACTTGTATACTTATGATAAACAATTTTAGACTTTCACGATTTGTACACATTTTACAATAATATCTTAATCGCGCTGGTAAGTAAAAGTATCGAAACAAGTCGGTTGAAACTACGGCAAATTTCATTTCATTTGGGCATAATGTTAATTATAAAAGATTAAGAAGCCAATCCATAATGCTTTATGGATATTTTATTAGGAACCGTGTCATCAATTCACCGGCTATTGCAAACTATTCATAGTCCTACGTACGAATTCAAAACCATTGTTTAAGGATCTAAAGTCGAAACTATACGTCATCTATAAAACCCCACTAGTTATTGCCCAGGTCTTCGCTGGCGTATTGCTTTGTATAACTCGGGAATAGGACCCTTTTTTCTGAATTAAAAGTACACTGTATCCCTTCATGTACTCCTGACATCGTGTATGTAAAATTTCATGATGATCGGTTGAGTAATGAAAGCATGAAAGCTTAACAAACTCTACATTCTTCATTTTTTTTTTAACCACTCCCTCTATTGTCTCGGGGGACTTTACAAACATTGAAACAACGGACACAAAGAACAACTAGACTCGGAACAACCATTTGTGGATCGCACAAAGTTTTGTCCCGTGTGGGATTCGAACCCACAACACTCGGCGCAGTGGCAGTAGCGAGGCTACCATTTAAGACTACGCCAGTCGTGCAGTCCATTATAATATTAGTAAAGCGTAGCTCGGCGCGGCATCGGTGAACCTTTATGAACTTTAGTATTATGATTAATAAGTTTTGGTGTTGCCATGGGTAATCTATTAACATATTATTTTAAATATATTAAATTTACTGGGGTAATATTTTATCGATATTTTATATAAGGATGTCACTTACGTACTCATAATAAGCTATTGTATAACACCTTTAAGGATCGGCAGGGTTTATTATACACATTGTATAGGTGTTAGTAAACAACAACTGATTTCAGAGTTGAGCGCTAACACGCACATTAGATTGCAGCCGCCAGTTTAGGGCGGTGCAACATTTCAACTCATTATGCGATATAAATTCGCGACTAATTAGCGGCTGTTTGCTGACAAAGATTAATGTCGTCGTGCGTGCGACGAGCCTATGTTGTGGAGCTAAACGCTTTACAGTCGACACTGAGAGTCAAATTATATAGATATATCTGTGGGCCTAGTGTGAGTTGTTTTTACGTTAACGCGTTCGAAACGTTTATCGCGATGGCTCTCTGATTGGTTAAGAACTTGGAGCGGGCCAATCGGAGCGCCGAACGTCATAAACGTGATGATTGCGTTAACGTAATATAAACTCTCACTAGGCACTCTGACTGCCTCTGTGAAATAGCAGTAGTGAACGCGACTGCTATGAAAGGGGGCTCGAGACAGATTTTCCATTCCTTCTATTTTAAAAGACAACACTACTGGCACTAGGAATAATTCCTAAGCTGCGAAGGCCTTTACAAACATTCAAACAACAGACACAAAAAAACATTCAGACTCGAATCAACTACTAGTGGATCAGGCAATGTTTTGTCTCGCGTGGGGATCGAAACCACAACACGACCAATCCGTGCAATATAATATCTCCGTTGCTAATGGGGTCTTGAACTGACCCTGATAGATGAGAATAATCTCTCCATGTACTACAATCATCGCTTGCCATATTTTAATATCTACATACCTATTCTTTCGAGCATTTAAGATTATGGATATATGTAATAGCTTTTAAAAATTCCTTATACGTTATAAATCAATTTTGTGTCGCGGAAGAACTTACTAACATTCAAACGACAGGGACAAAGAACACGAAAACATGAATCAACATTAGTTGATTATATAAATGTTTGTCCCTTGTTTTTCCCTTCCTTCTATGACATTGGGTCCTTCAAACGAAGTGTCAAGAAGCATCTGGTAAGACCGGCTTGACACTAACGACGACTAGAAGACATCTATCTTCTCCTCGTCGTTACTGTCTCTGGACTGTATTTGGACTTTCCATCAGGTCAGTTACCATCAAATTGCCGAGTCACGATAAAAAAAAAATCAAATGGACAACACTCGTTGCAACCACTACGCCCAATGCAACGTGTTATTCTTTATATTTACTAAATAACTTCTACACATATGTTGAGAACATTTGTAAATCTTGTGCCTCAATAGTAAGAGACTTTGAATCCTAATATTATAAATGCGAATGTGAATGAGTTTGTTTGTTTGAAACGCTTTCAAGCCTTAATTACTCAACCGATCATCATGAAATTTAGCATACACGTTGTCGGGGTTACAGAATAGGACATAAGCTACGTATCATCCAGAAAAAAGAACTGCTACTAATCTAAGTCGCGGGCAAAATCTAGTATCTATTATATATTTTAATTGATTTATCTATTTAGCCAGTATTAGTTTACTTGACCATACATTCTCGAAGTTTGTGAAGGCTGCTGCCTCTCATCAGTTCTTAAGTTGAATGCCATTAGCTACACCAGCTATCAACTCCTTAATACCCCCGTTTGGAACGAGAGGCGATTTCATTTGGACTCGTTTTTCCTTGAACCTCTTAATTAAAACCGAGCCGCGGCCGTTGCTCTCTAAATTGACTCTTTAGAACTTGTGATTTGCATTCATTTTTTACAAGAACTTTGAAGACTTATTTAGGTGCAAGGGGGAAAAGGCTTTGAAAGTAATTTTCCTGCGTGTCATAAATGATTTTTTTTATTTCTTTACGGAAGTCTTTCCGTGTACTGTGAAGCGATGCTTTACCGTAAAATGGTTTTTGAAATATTGCTCTAATTAGGCGCATTATATCTCGAGTGGTAAAAAGTCGAGGTATTATAGCGATTACTGTTTATGAAATCTGGGATTCAATTATCGCAAAGATTTCTTTATTCCTTTATTTTAATAGACAAGTCCCACTTTAGGAATAATACGTGTACCGTGGGGGACTTCAAGCATTCACACAACAGACACAAGAACCATCCAGACTCCGAACAACTATTTGGATCATACAAATTTTTGTACCGTGTGGGGTTTGAATCTACAATACTCGGAGCTGTGGCAGTGGCTGGACGACCACTGTAACCACTACAAGCCTGTGTTTTCCTTGTGTCCGTTGTTTGAATGTTTGTAAAGTCCCCGCGACACTGGATTCATTGTTAGAGCGGGAGAAATCTTTTAAAAAATATACCAATACCGCGTTGTTCCACTACATACGACACACTGTACCTATATTAGACGTATTTGAATGAATCCGAACGGCTGAGTCCTAATATATACTTCCTAACTCATTTTCAGATTATGTGCGAGTCCTGGGAATTTTCTAACATAAAACATTTTCAGACTATGTGCAGATACTGAGAATTTTCTAACAAATTAACTTAATAATACGTTGCCATCCGATGAGTAATTAATTACATAAATACATACATACATAGATACAGGCCTGTAATTAATTGCCAATTAATAAAACGCCGATAATCCAGGACAATTATTTTTCATTTCCTGACAACTGTTATTCCATGGCCAGATTTTATATTAATAAACAATATTTTGTTAATACGGTATAGTGTCTATTCTGTTGAATATCGCTCTAAGTTTTCATAATCTCTATGTAATAATATAATAATGTCCTCCAGACCGAACCTCGGTCACGGCGGCCAATCTTAACTGAGACTGGCTATCTGCGCAGGAGATATTATAGCGCATAAGTATTTGCACAAACACAAGTGCACTCTCTGTTCCCTAACTCTCATGATCCGAATGGACGGATAATCCGTCACGACCGGAGAGTAATCAGGCGCAGGACCAACAGTTTTACGTGCTTTCCGAAGCACGGGGGTGTTTATCACCGACAACTTCCTAACTCCGGGCTCGTATTGAGATTTCTTAACAGAAAACCCAATAACTTTTTGCTGGCCCGACCCGGGATTCGAACCCGAGACCTCATGCACAGCAGTCGCATTCACTACCGCTGCGCCACGGAGGCAGTTTTATACATACATAGTCTCGTGCCTATAGCTCATAGACGTGCGTATGTCTAATAGGCATATTACAACCACATTTAATCGGGCTATGGATGTTGGGACCACGAAGCCTTCTGCTTTCTAGTAGGCACTGTTCCAGACGCAATACTACTACTGAAATTTCTTGCCCGAATAACCTAAATTGTCCGACTCGAAATCTCACAGCAATCACATTAATTACCGTTGCATCTATCTACGTTTACCTTTAGACATTATTACAATGAGTTGTAATATTATATATAAAATTCTCGTGTCACAATGTTAGTTACCACACTCCTCCGAAACGGCTAGACCGATTTTTATTAAATTTTATAAGCATATTTAGTCTGGTCTAGGTCTGAGATTCGACTACTATCTATTTTTCATACCCCTTAGTGATAAGGGTTGTCCATCCCTATCATTTTTTTTTTTATATTTTACGTAAAACATTTTTTTGTGGCAAAGCAACGTTTGCCGGGTCAGCTAGTAATATATACTAGCGGTCGCCTAGTGGTCAAAATTTGACCATAATTGATTTAAATTTTAAATTTGATCGTTATTAAGATTTTATTGTTTATGACTTTACCCTTATAATCACATTTCATTTAGATTTCGCCTAGGCTATACAGGTTAATTCTCCTTCTATAACCTATCTTTTTCAAACAAATTATTATTTACTTAACTTACTCTTTCATTGAAAATATTTCTAAGTTTGCTGCTTTTTATTTTTTTTATTACATGTGAATAAGGTATATGTAACCATAGTTACGAAGAATCGACGTCAGACGAACAATGCCGAAATATTACAAACGCGATTCAACCGCGTGTGTCAAATGTATAGTTGTGTGCGTGTAGTGTTTTTTCATTAATTCAATGTATTTCTAATGCATATTTAATAAAAATATTAGGATTCGCCCCTCCTTCTCCATATAAACTTTAACTGTCCCAAATTTCATACTCCTCCGCCCACTCCACTTTTGTAAAAAGGGGTACAAAGTTTTTGCTACGTATTAATATATATGTAGATAATAATATCAGCCCTGTATTAAACTGTCCCACTGCTGAGCACAGGCCTCTTCTCACTGTGAGAAGGGTTAGGCCATAGTCCACCATGCTGGCCCAGTGCGGTGTTGGCAGACTTCACATATCTTCGAGAACATTGTGGAGAACTCTCAGACAAGCAGGTTTCCTCACGATGTTTTCCTTCACCGTTAAAGCGAACGATAATTAACTATTTGATAGTCACAAAACTTCAAAAGTTGTGAGAGGTGCGCGCCTCGGGATCGAACCCGAGACCTATGCGTGGCAGTCCAACGGTCTCCCACTAGGCTATCACTGCAATGGGTTGTAGTCATAAATAAATACTTGATAAGTGACATGAGAATTGACACCCAAATAATTTGTACTATGCAGTAAAATTAATATTTAATTAACTTTGTAAATTGCATGTTAGTTTTGCTCCAATACTGTATTTATTTTAAAAGGCTGCTGTTTTGTAATCCGTGACACATAAATATCGGTACTGTGACTACACGATGATAACATTTGTGAATGCCAACAACATATGTGTTATAGCTTAAAAATCACATGCCTACCTTTATAAATAAATACATTCATTTATTTTTAAAAGACAACTCCCTCATAAGTATTCTTTCCAGTATCGCGGGGGACAATAGAAACATTCAAACAACGGATACAGTGAACATCCAGACTTAAGACAACCATTTCAGAATCACACATTTCTTTGTTTTGCGTGGGATTCGAACCCACAACATTCAGCGCACTGGCAGTGGTGAGGCGAGCACTTACACCACTAAGCCATCTGTGCATAAATCATTAATACTAGGCTACTCGTGCCGATTCAGGTACTGCATACATAAAACCGTTTTAGAATATACGTGGAGATAATTCAATATAAACCCGGCCAAGCCTGTAATTCAACAAAAATAAACTTTGAAATTAAAAATTTTTTTACGAATTTCATCGCAGTTTTATTTGAATTACGACTTTTTTACACATTTATCTTGAAGTTTGGGATGTTTTTAGCATCTATACAATCTCAGGGAGACTGATGTGTTGATTGTTTTAATGTCTTATAGTGTATGCTGACTCGGTAAACGTTGTTCTGCCATTACGTTCATAAGTGTTACTTTGTGACCTAAGTGAATAAATTATTTTTGACTTTGACTTTGACTTTGATTAAAATGTTTGTCAAAAAATGGAAAAATTCTGGTTAGGGGCAGCCTAATCATCTATACTCCATTTGGTTAGGTACTTAACTAAATATAAACAATCTTGATGTGACTTTTTACACAAACACATATTAAACAAATAAACGACTGCTTAAACTAACGGTTCAATTGATTTAGTAATCGTTATTGTTGTATTTACATTGATCTTTAGCAGCATTTTAACTGAGTTTTTAGATAAAACGACACAACAAGATTGTTTACCTTTAGTTAAGTACCTAACCAAATGAAGTAAGCGGTATGAGATATTCTGTACGAATTATTCTGATACCTGCTAAATTAAAATTTCAAATTAAATATTGGTCGAGCAATTTTGAAGGAGTACTATCACAAACACTGTGACACGAAATTTATATATATTTATATACCTATAGATGTACCTATCCAATAAATTTATTTTCTCCGTTATTTCATTACGGGTGCTTGATGCAAAATTAGCACAAAAGCAAACTGAAAGAATGCCTGCAGTTTTCTCTATTTTAATTATAACTTTTAACTAGGTATTTAGATAGCATTTCAAACTAAATAATTTTATGTTTCCGACTATTTGATTACTTTAAAGCAGCCCTGGTCAGGAAGAAATGAGTCACTCTGTGACTATGGCTATAAGCTAAAAGTTTTAATTGAAATAAACCACAATAAAGCGTGTGCCTTGATGGCGCAACGGTAGTGAACGCGACTTCTGTGCTTGTGGTCCCAGGTTCGATTCCCAGGCCTAGCAGAAAGAAAATTTACTGACCGACGAAAACACTTTGATATACCAAGTAACTAGATACACACAGTCGACAATTACGCAAGCACAAATTTACACAACGCTTTTACGCGCGGCCCCGCCCGCATGGTGCGTACATCAATACAAAACCTATGTCCTTCCCAGGCTTTAAACTATATCTGTACTAAATTTCATCTAAATCGTTTGAGAGATTTAGCCGTAAAGAGGTAACAGACAGACAGACAGAGTTACTTTCGAATTTATAATATTAAGTAAGAATTGACGTACCTAATTAAAATTTATCTTTTTTCCGACAATGTTGCGCAAAGGAACGCATTGCTCCATCATCTAAAAATGGTCCAACGATTCTTTATCAACTCTTTACGAATGAAAACTGTGTAGACGTTGTTGTAGATTTTTATATTGACATATTGGAGACAACAATCTATAAAGCCAAATTTTACGAGCATTCCATATGCATCTATGATTTTATTCGATGTATCCACAACTTGCTATTGAACAAAACATTGTAATGTTAAACATACTGAAAACATCTATAAACTGGGTTTAAAACACTGTAGTGTCGGACGCGCCTTCCCTACTATATAATATAAGGATAGTGTGTAAGTGTATGCATTATACAATAGTTTACTGGTGAAGTAACATCTTTTATTTTGAACACCCAACGCCCCACATTGCATGGCGACCCTGCCAGTGCTGCCTTTAGGCAGTGCTGCGTATGTGGTTTTTATTTAAAGTAATATTGTAGACCACATGCTAGAAATATTTTTGTTGTTGGCGTTTTTGATGAACCAATAAATGATTACCTACGAGTTTATGGCGAATTATGGAGAAATTTTTTGACTCCGTGGCGATGGTAACTGGGGTTGGCTGATGATGATGCCGGCGGGAGCTATGGGCACTGGCCCGTAAAGGATGCTGCTCAAGAACGGACCAGAGACTCTGCCGACTGAGTGAAATGTGAGGTGACTTTTTGTTTTGTATATTGCCGCGGACAATAGTATTTTTTTGTGCACTACGTAATTTTTTTTTCTGTATTTTCGTGTTAATTTCCTTAAAATTAAGGTTTTATTAGATAACTGCTATGTAACAGTGGTTTATTAATGCCTGTTGACAACATATAGTATATAATGCGAAATATTACACAGACAATTCAGTTTATGATAAATAGTCGTTTTTTTACCAATATGTTAACTGAATAAATTAAAGTAAATTTGCTTAAATTGTGTGACGTATATCCGTGCAAAACAGTATATAGGTAAATGACCATTTTCAATCACAAAATATTATTACCATTCTAAATTGTAATTAAATAATTTTATTACATTACATTTAAATTTAAATATTATGAAGATGATATTATAATGGGTCCATGTTAGGTTTTTTTTATGGTTGTATGCATTCTTTTGCTATGTTGCATAAGGTGTCCAATGTTCAGACGTGATATCTGACCCTTTATTAATACTAACTGTTGCGCGTTGATTCACCTTATAAATTAATGAATTATTTTAAAATGTACGCTGTTTTATTAGTTCCTTTTATTAATGACACATTATTTTTAATCAGAATAAACTGAGTTTGTGATAATTTTTATTCATTGTTTTTTATTTTTATTTTTATAGCTTTTTATATTGTCCTATATTTTACATGTCATAGATATATTGTAGTTTACCAAAGGATTATACTTCCACAATTCAAACTTATATTTGTACTTCCATATACATAATATGTAATCACCTACTATTGTAAACAATACCTCGTTATAAAACTTGATACCTAGGTATGTCTTAGTAATGTATGCATAGGATAGTCATGCGAACTGCAATTAGCTACTTCAGCAACAACTTATGTGAACATTAGACATTATTATGAAATGTAATTATAGACCATGTAATTATTTACCATAGGTGTTCTATGATTTCTTGAGAAAAATAAAAATATAATTAATATTATTAGAATTTGAAGTACCTATATGTTTATGTTATGAAGCATAAAGTTCAGAGTTTCTTTTTGCCAACTTTAAAATGCAATTAGGTACCTATCGTTATATCCGATAAGATGGAAATTGTGGACAGTATTAGTATTTTGAAGCAGGTATAGGCTTGTCGAGAATGATTTCGTATCACGTGATATCTGACCCTTTATGAATACTAACTGTTGCGCGTTGATTCACCTTATAAATTAATGAATTATTTTAAAATGTACGCTGTTTTATTAGTTCCTTTTATTAATGACACATTATTTTTAATCAGAATAAACTGAGTTTGTGATAATTTTTATACATTGTTTTTTATTTTTATTTTTATAGCTTTTTATATTGTCCTATATTTTACATGTCATAGATATATTGTAGTTTACCAAAGGATTATACTTCCACAATTCAAACTTATATTTGTACTTCCATATACATAATATGTAATCACCTACTATTGTAAACAATACCTCGTTATAAAACTTGATACCTAGGTATGTCTTAGTAATGTATGCATAGGATAGTCATGCGAACTGCAATTAGCTACTTCAGCAACAACTTATGTGAACATTAGACATTATTATGAAATGTAATTATAGACCATGTAATTATTTACCATAGGTGTTCTATGATTTCTTGAGAAAAATAAAAATATAATTAATATTATTAGAATTTGAAGTACCTATATGTTTATGTTATGAAGCATAAAGTTCAGAGTTTCTTTTTGCCAACTTTAAAATGCAATTAGGTACCTATCGTTATATCCGATAAGATGGAAATTGTGGACAGTATTAGTATTTTGAAGCAGGTATAGGCTTGTCGAGAATGATTTCGTATGTGGCATTCGATTGTATAAACGAAACGTAAACAGCAGATGGAAATATTTTGGTAAATAAGTTTTTGACAGCAATCTGGACTGATCACCCAAATGCGATGTTGACTTCATATTAACCAAACTATTAATTTTGTATGTTAAGCATATTGAATGATATTGTATGAGATTATATAGTAAAAATGGAGATTGTATATAGGTACACACTATTAAAAATACATTAAAGGGTTCTATTCCATCAATTTGATCATGGTGCAAACGAGATTTCTCTGTGAAGATTGTTGGAGGCCAAAGTCTTAAATTATGGCCCTTATAATAATGAATGATATAAGTCGACTAATAAGTAAAATGAAATGTATCTAAGTTATAGTAAAATGATAAAAGAAAGTCCGTCCGGACCAGTGTGATAAAATAATTATGTTAAATACTTTTTGTTATAGAAATGATAGATATTGTTAGTGTCAGGTTAATGAAATTGTGTTTCGTTGGTCTATGTTAAAGAAATAAAGGAAGTATTGAGATCTGTAAAAATATATAATTATATAAAACATAATGAGCGTATAGGTATATATCAATTAAACTTAATTATGTAGTTATTCAACTGAATATAATAATGTCAATATGTTTTTATTTAATGTGTCTTTTTCTGAATTTTTGTTAAAATTCCATATTTTAAAATAATTTTAACTGTTTATGTTGGCCAAGAAGCTCTGTAATTATATTGGTATATTGTGATTTCTTAAAGGCTTTTGTTATTTATTAATATTCATAAAGGGATTATAGTAGATAAGATATAGTATTTTAAAATTTCTGTTTTTGACTTTAATATGTGTAGTAAAATATATTTTTGTCAACAGCGCATTATATGAACTATGATATAAACTCAATTTATAATTTGTTTTATAGTTGTATTTTCTTTGCTAAGAGTTTGTATTAAACTTGTATTTCATAAAAGAAAATGTAGCCATTTCTTTTATTTTATAAAAACAGGGGAGGTGTAGTGTGTGACGCGCCTTCCCTACTATATAATATAAGGATAGTGTGTAAGTGTATGCATTATACAATAGTTTACTGGTGAAGTAACATCTTTTATTTTGAACACCCAACGCCCCACATTGCAACACGATTTATAAAACTTAACTCAGTGATGAATTAATTGGTCACAATATTAATTAGTTAATGTTGTGTTTACATTACAATGAATGTAAAATTTACTAAAAACGTAATCTCTAAATTTGTTTAAAATAGAATTAGGAAAGCTTAAATAAATATTATTAAATCGTTTACAAATAAAATAATTTATGTTATGCGTATTGGTAGAGAGGTTACTTTACCAACTACTGAGGTATGGCGAGTTGTTCCAAGGCTACTGAAACCGTTTATCATCAGCAGGCAGACAAGTTTCATTGATTTATTAACTTTCTAGAGTAAATAATACTTTCTTAATATTGCAGTTTATCTACAATTAGCCAAGTTTAAAAACTTAATGTTGATTAGACAGTCTAACAACAACATTGAAAATACATCTTCTCCCTAGCCTTTATTATTCCCAGGTCACTTGGGGTCGGCTTTTCTGGTCTAACCAGATGTGACTGGATATCATTTTTTACACGGAGCGGCTGCCACCTGACCTCCGCAACCCGAAGGCTAACAATACCCTAAGGCTAGACCAGTGTCAGGATATTATAGGCACTGACATCCCAATAACGACTGCCATAGATGTTCATGGCAGCCGGTACCGACGGCTTAACGTGCTCTCCGAGGCACGGAGCAGGCGATAATTGTCAATCAATACGCACATAATTTCGAAAAGTCATATAACTTCTGAAAGTCAGAGGTGCGCGACGTGGGTTCGAACCTGGGACCCTCTGCATTGCAGTCTGTTGGTCTCCCCACTAAGCTATCGCTGCTTAACATTGAAAATACATATTATTAAATGAATATACAACAGAATAATATAAGTAATTAAAAACAGAGATATAACATTTTCAGTCAAACAACACTGTGAAGTGTGAATATTAATAACTAGATGTGCCCGCGGTTTCACCCGCATTTATAAACTGCGCCTTGCCTGCGATTACTGCGCCGCCCCCGTGGGTCGTAGCGTGATGTTATATAGCCTATAGCCTTCCTCGATAAATGAGCTATCCAACACTAAAAAATTTTTTTAATTCGGATTAGTAGTTCCTGAGATTAGCGCGTTTAAGCAAACAAACAAACAAACTCTTCAGCTTTATTATATTAAGTATAAATTAAATTAGGTATATGAAAGCTAACATTAAGATTTATTTTACGCTTACATTTAACACGAAGCGCTGAAATTTTCCACCATTTTGTTTCGAGTGTGTTTCTACGCCACTGAAATGTACAAATAAAATTACAAATTAGATGCCTACTGAGTGTGATGATTCTAATTTTAACGGTATGATTTGCATTGTAATTAATGTAAACTGCACTAATAAAACATGATTTTAGCACAATTTAGTTGAAATGTGAATCACTGTTTAAATCATATTGATTATAACTGTTCTGATCAGAATTAATAACTAAGGACTGTTAATAATATCGGTAGTTTATTAATAAAATGGACCAGCGATAACCTAGAAAGAGACTGTTGGACTGCCGTGCAGAGGTCTCGAGTATGATCCCAAAGCGCGCATCTCTGACTTTTCGAAGTTATGGGCGTGTTAAATATAATATAATAATATATATAATATTTTATCACATGCACACAACATCATCTAGCCCAAACTAAGCAGAGTTTGTACTATGGGTACTAGACAATGGATAAACATACAAATACACTTTTTTTTATTTTTTTAAATATTTACCTATTTATTTATTTATTTATTTATTTCACCACATCAAAGAAATAATATACAGATTAAAAAGTACAGGTCACATTATACATAGAAACACCCAGACCAAGACAAACATCCATGTTCATGCACACAAATGTTTGACTTGTGCTGGTATCGAACTCGCGACCTCAGGCGTGGCAGACAGTTACACTAACCAGTACGCCATAGAGGCCGCTTAATTATCGCTCATCGGTGAAGGAAAACATCGTGTGGAAACTTGGATGTCTGAGAGTTCTCCAATAATGTTGTCAAAGATATGTGCAATCTACCAACCCACACTAGGCTAGCGAGGTGGACTATGGCGTTACCCTTCTCACACTGAGAATAGGCCCGTGTCCAGCAGTGGGACTGTTTAATTCAAATCAAATCAAATCAAATCAAAATTCTTTATTGCGAACATAGGTACAAAAGGTGTTTATATATATATTTGTTACAAACAAATATTTAGATCTACTACATTCCGCTTATTAGCATGCAATAATGAGTTACTAACATTTAATCGAGACAATTTAAATTAAATTTTCTTAAAGTCAAACTATCAATTCAAGATTCGCTACTGCATTGGAAAACTTTATTTTATAAGTAAATTAATAATAAAATAGGTTAGAGAAATAACAAATGTCTGAGGATTAAAAAATAATATTAAATAAATACATATGTCAATATTTAGTCTATAAAATCAAAATTTGTCATCAATGTATTCCTTTACACTATAGTACGCTTTACTAAGTAGAAATTGCTTTAATTCAAATTTTAGCTTTTCTTTATTAGAGCATTTTAATATATTTGTTGGTAAATGGTTATAAATGCGTGGAGCCATACAAAATACACTGTTATTAAATTGTGCAGTTTTATTTGAGGGAAAAGAAATTTTAAAGTTATTTCGTTTGCTCTTTAGGTGCTCAAACATGGACATATGCAAGATTACAAACATAGTTACCTCATATATGTAGATACAAGGGAGTGTTAGTAGCTTAAGATTTATGAAATATGGTTTACAAGATTCAGGCGGTTTTATTTTACAAATAGCTCTCACACATTTCTTTTGGGCCTTAAATACTGCCTCCTTGCCTACCGAGTTACCCCAAAAGATGACGCCATACCTTAAAACAGAATCTACATAACCATGATATGCGGTAATCGCCGCAGATTGATTTACAACTTTTATGAGCATTGATAGTGCATAGGAAAACTGGCTTAGCTTAATACATATATTTTCTACCTGTAATTTCCAATTTAAGTTTGCGTCAACAGTTAAACCTAAAAATTTTGTATTCTCAACTTCATTAATTTTTTGTTCATTAAAAATAATGTCAATATCTAATAAATTATTTTTCCTATTTCTAAATGTCATAATATTAGTTTTGTCCAAATTGATTAATAAATTATTGTACGCTAACCACTGAACAATGGTATCCAATGTCTCCTTAATGTCTGCTACCAATTGATATTTGCAAGTGTTTGTGAACATCACTGTGCTGTCATCCGCGAATAATACCATGTCATGATTTACGAAATTGGGCAGGTCATTTATATAAACGATAAATAGCAAAGGGCCGAGAATACTCCCTTGTGGAACTCCTTGTGTCACCTCTTGGTAAGATGATGAGTATATAACCTCCGTACAGGTGTTTGGGCATATGCGAGCAATCTGTGTACATTGTTGTCGGTTTTCGAGATATGATTTTAGGAGATCTAGGACATTTCCTCTGATTCCATAAGCTTCTAATTTATTTAATAGGATTTTATGATTTACATAATCAAAAGCCTTTTTTAAGTCCATGTAGAGGGCAGTAATTAAGAGCTTGTTATTAAGACTCGACATTATAGAATTAAGAAATTGAAACACTGCTAAATTTATACTTTTTTGTTTCCTAAAACCTATTTGCTTTTCAGTGAAAATTTTATTTTTTTCGAAATATTCATTCAGGTTTTTACCTATAACTTTCTCTAATATTTTACTAAATATGGGTATAAGGGCAATGGGCCTGTAATTACTGAGACTGGCCTTGTCGTTCTTTTTAAATAAGGGTTTTATTATTGTAAGTTTTAATTTATCAGGGAACGTACCGAAAAATATACATAAATTAAATATATAGCTCAAAACTGGTGAAATAATAGTTGAAACGTTTTTCACAACCTTTGTACAGACATCATCATAACCCGTACTATTCGTATTTTTTAAAGATTTTATTGTTTCATTTATTTCTAAAGGAGTTGTAGGGCCCATGAAGATGGAATTGTAATTTTTATTACTTGTTGATAATTTGAAGTTAACATTAGTAGTGATTGGATGAGTATTATGTCCACTAGTGAAATATTTGTTGAATGACTCGGCAATTTTTCTAGGGTCATAAATCATCAAGCCATTATCATTGACTTGCCTGATATCCTGTTTATTTTTTTGATTTTCCCTACGATTAATAATTGACCATGTCGCTTTTGCTTTATTCGTCGCTGTATTAATTTTATTATCGTTTTGAGCTTTTTGTGTTAATTTGATAATCTTATTTAGGCGCGCTGAGTATGATTTGAATTTATTTCTATTAATAATAGTAAATTTTTTTCTATATTGCCATAGTAATTCTCTTTTCCGTTTTGCACATTTCCGAATGCCTTTCGATATCCACTTCGGTTTTCTACGAGGGGTTTTGCTAATTAATGTCAATGGAAAGCATAGATTATAAAAAAGCATAAATAAATCGTGGAAAATGTCAAATGCATAATTTGGGTCATCCGTATTATATACTTCGTTAAATGTAAGCGATTGCATGCAATCATTAAACTTTGTCATATTTTCACTACAATAGTCCCTGCACTTTGTAAACCAATATTTAAAAGTATATGTTTCTTTGACAGGACATGTTAAAATTTGAGATGTATGATCAGACAAAGCGAGTTCATGGATCTTATGTTTGCATCCTGTAATATTGTGCATAAAGTTATCTATACAAGACCCACTTGCCGGACGGGTCGGCTCATTGATCGTTAATTTCAAGTTGTAGCTGTGTAATATGTTTAGAAGATGATTAGTTACATTACAGTTTTTTAATGTATTTATATTAAAGTCTCCACAAATTACGATTTTCTTATTTGAAAGACATAATGTACTAAGTATAGAGTCAAAATTCTTAAAAAAAATTTCAAGTTGTTGTACGTTATTTCGGGGTGGTCTATAAACGCAAACTATTATTAATTCAGGGCTGATATTATGTCAATGTATGGTTTAATTAGCCACCACGCTAAAGACAGTGTGCTGTGAAATCGGACAAATAATGTATTGAACTTAAACCCTCGGGTTGTAACGAGGGTTGTAATCAATACACTGTTTGTTTGATTTATAATTGTAATAAGACTGTTCTTTGTATCCACTCTTTGAATGATTCTCCTCTTTGTGTTCATAGCAAAATAACACTTAGTCGTAAACTGGGAGCGCCACTTACGCCATCATAATTATAAGAATTACTAGTTACACAGGTCACAGACGGCACCGATGTCACGGTGCAGGACGACGTTCTTGATGATGCGGATTTACTGGTGATCCATTAGTGAGGCAGTGCAGAGTAGTGAATACTATGCACGGTCCATAACAACGCTACGCAAATTTCAAATAGAGCCTAAGTCGGCGCAATGTAGCCCTCGCGCTTGTGTAAGGTACATGGTACTTACCATACCATAGGGTACCTTTTATTTATTAGGTACAATTACAGAAAACAGATCACATAGTTCTTAGAATAGATCTTACGGTATCGATATTTGAATCTGAAGTCCGATTATAATTGTATACATTTATAAATACTAGCGGTCGCCTAGTAGTCTAAATTTGACCATAATTGAATTAAATTTTAAGTTTGATAGTTATTAAGGTTTTACTGTCTAGAACTATACCCTTATAATCACATTTCATTTAGATTTCAATCTATACATGTTAATTTACCTATCTTTGTCAAACAAATTATTACATTGATATATGTAACCATAGTTACGAAGAATAGAATTTAACAGCAGTGATAGCTCAGTGGGGAGACCAACAGACTGCAATGCAGAGGGTCTCGGGTGCGAACCCACGTCGCGCACCTCTGACTTTCGGAAGTTATATGACTTTTCGAAATTATGTGCGTATTGATTGACAATTATCGCCTGCTCCGTGCCTCGGAGAGCACGTTAAGCCGTCGGTCCCGGCTGCCATGAACATCTATGGCAGTCGTTATTGGGGAAGTCGACACAAAAGATCCCACTGGGTCGAAATGTCGCCGGTCCGTACTGACTGGCCCCCACAAAAGATAAGATAAGATAAGATACGAAGAATAGTATAACATCAGCCAAACAATGCCGAAATACTACGAACGCGATTCGACTACGTGTGTTAAATGCATAGTTATGTGCGTGTAGTGTTTTTCCATTAATTTAATGTATTTCTAATGCATATTTTATATAAATATTAGGATTCACCCCTTTTTCTCCATATAAACTCTAACTGTTTCAAATTTCATACTCCTCCGTTCGCGCAATTTTCGTAAAAAGGGGTACAAAGTTTTTGCTTCACCTATTAATATATAGATATATAACTTCATACACATATAGTACATTATAGGATGGAGCTGGGATTTCCTTAGTCGCAATGCTTCAATATGAGCAAAATCGCAGCTTGAGAATTTGTTTTGTTATTGGTCTGCTTCATAAAGTGCGTCTATTTAAGAAACGTACCCTTTAAATACAATCTCATCTTTCTTTACAATCTATAAAGAGTAGATAAATAAAATGTAAATTATAAAAGAGGACAAAGACAAGCCATGAAGCAGAACTGGAACCTGCGACTTTGACAAATCATGGTCCTACGTCATAGCCAAAAATTTTACATGTACATATATATGGGCCTCATTTATACATACTATGCGATCAGCACGTACATAATCCAAATGTAGCAATTGCTAAAGCTTAAACTTAGTTGCAAAGCGACGACTAGAATCAAAATAAATCTTAATATACTAAATTAATTGAAATGTTCACAGTTATACTTCGGCCAAAGTCAATATTGGAAATACGAGAACACATAGAAACGCTTGAAGCTCTCGTGTAATTATAATCGGCAGTGGAAGCCTCTAACCGCAATAACAGTAAAGTTCGGCGAACATTTTAATAGGACCACATATAAAAGGTAATATGAGCCGTGCTTTTAAAGGCCTAGTAGAAATACCTGGGTCGTTTATTTAATAGCTAGTAAATGTTACCTGTCCGTGTAAATGATAGAGCCTTTCGGGACCCCTAATGGGTTCCGGATGTGAACGCGACGGGAGTTTTGTGGGACCCATTTTGGTGTGCGTGTTGACATTCCAGAAATATTAAATTGTTTTAAACAAAGTGATGCGAGGGTTTTCTGACAGCTTGATTTCAAGGAAACGAAATATCTAGTGTCAAGTTTTGATGAAATTAATTGAACTGTAACGGATCGAACTCATGACTTTGATACATATATATATATATATATATATATATATATATATATATATATATATATATATATATATATATATAGACATTGCACTAACGATTTCAGCCCCCGTAAGCATTCAGATCAACTAGAAATGTTCACAGTATTGCAAGGTATTTAATATATTAAGATTTATTTGAAGCTTTCTATCTGAGCATAGCATGTACTATGCAGAAATAAACAAACCATCAATACAATCCAATAAAACTCCTGTTTTATGGATTGTGTTTTTCCTCATTTATAATTTACACTACAATTATCCTCAGTTTGCCAATGAATAACCTGATCCATTGCCGAACTGTCCTAAGAATACCTCGCGCTGAGACGAAGCACGTATCGACGCATATTTTATTTTCGAAATGAAATACTGCAAGTTAGATATCGCCCGGATCCACTACGCTGCTGTCCCTATTCAGAAGAGTTCGGTATTGTCAACCTTTTTTCTATTGCAATAGTTGAGGTGGACCATCCACGAGCGTGTCGTGGGCCTCTTCCTATGCTCCCAATTATTTAATTGTAAATTATAAACGAGGATATAAGTAATCACCATATGTATATCACTTGAGTGAAATACCCCGCTACATACGTAGTATACCGTGTATATAAAACGTGTAATTGCCTCGGTAGCGCACCAGTAGTGACTGTGACTGCTTTGAAAAGTTTTAGGTCCGATGCCTAGGTATTTCTGTTTTTCTGTTTAGAAATTCCCAATATCAGCATGTAGCCTGCAACTGTACCTGGCAAAAGGCAATATAATCCCTTCAATGCGTAGGACCTAAAACCAAAGCTCGCCTAATGTGGTTATAATACACCAAACCGAAGACACAATAGACGTAAGAATATGAACGCTTACAACTACAATCACAGTTTTATGACTGTACGCGCAACTAACTATATTTTATTCAGCGATTACATTAACATGATACCATTCTTTTAATGCAAATCAAATCAAACTGAACGTTCAATTCATTGACCTCGTACTAATCTAAATGGTATTACTTAAAAGTTGCCCAGGAACCGAAATCTAATTCAATAGATGATTGATTACAACCGTTTGAAACTGTTTCACAAGACGGTGCCAGTAGTAAAGTGCTTCCTGGTACAGGATATTGAAATACTTCAAAGTTCTAATAGGAAAGCGAGACTGTGGCATGAATATGGATACAGGCGACTGAGAACTGAAACTGACGAGATGAGATTTCATACAGATGCTGTTTAGAACAGATTTGCTAACCGTTCAATTTCATAGATTTTAAACGCATACGAATCTACGAGAAGTATGGATAATGTCCTTGTAAACTCTTGCACAGAGATGAGTTCCTTTACTGGGGCGAATTTTGCAAACATTCAAATAATAGACATGAAGAATATTCAGACACAGAACTACAATTTCTGGAACACAGAATTTTTATCACATAATGTAATATTAATAAGAGTATTTGAAAGTATAAATACATATTTATTTCCCCACGTTTCGCCAGCCCTGCATCGGTTGTAATCACGGCTTAACTGGTATGAGTTCATCTACACTTACTGCGAAAGTCTAAAAACGTATGTCCGATATAGCGATCAAACCCTCAGCACTCTGTTCAATGGTAAGGACTGATAAAACTACTGTTGTTGGATTTTGGTAATACGTTTGCTCCATAGTAATAGCATTGTTATATAATATAACTCAAAGACATTGCATCTCATATTTTCCCAAGTAGCCTTTGAGAAACCACAGAGGCGGCTAAAATGTACCTTCAATATACCTTTGAATATAACATCTATCACAAATACGAAGGAATACTACAAACGTTCCGCATCTAAACTTGTCCACGGCACAAAATTCAATAACCTTTGCCTCGGGCAAAGAAGTTTCGCTTCCGATATTTTAAAGGATGTGTTTGCAAAGAAATTCTGTTCACTGAATGTATATTTTTCGTTTCACAATACGGATGTTACGTCCGGTTTCATAGCCAACATGTATTTATACAACGTAGCGAGATCCTTCCTTGAGGCTAATTTGGGAGTTTGGTTCATTCAAGTGCTTTTACTTCTTTCTCACTCCAACTAGTATAAAGTTTCAGTTATATATATATTACATTCATCATTCAGGTCGGCCTCGGTGGCGTGGTGGTTAGTGTAACCGACTCCCACGCCGGTCGCGGGTTCGATTCCCGCACAAGTCAAACATTTGTGTGCATGAACATGGATGTTTGTCTTGGTCTGGGTGTTTCTATGTATAATATGTATGTATTTACAAAAAAAAGTATATATGTATGTTTATCCATTGTCTAGTACCCATAGTACAAGCTCTGCTTAGTTTGGGCTAGATGGTGTTGTGTGTATATGGTAGATTATATATATATATATATATTACTATCTGAACCGGCAAACGTTGTTTTGCCAGAAAAAATGTTTTGACCAAAAGATTTAAAAAAATGTTAGGGTAGACAATCCTTATCACTAAGGGATATGAAAAATAGATAGTAGCCGATTCTCAGACCAATTAAATATGCATATAAAATTTTATAAAAATCGGTCAAGCCGTTTCGGAGGAGTATGGTAACTAAATTGTGACATGAGAATTTTATATGTAAGATTATACGTCTTACTATATTATTTTAAACTCGCTTTTGCCTTCACTCGCGTAAAAATAGGTTAGGTTACGTTAAAAACAGTACTTTCTTTTTTAAATAAAATGTCTATATTACCCAATGATAATATAGCTTTCTAACAGCAAAATAATTTTAGAATCGGTTGTGTAGTTTTTGACTTAAATCCTTACAAACAAACAGAAAATTCAATCTTTCCTCTTTATAATATTGATATAGAAGTATATATGCGGAAGCTTGCGAAGATGTTTGTATATTTGTTACTCAAACATGTATCATGTTAAACGGTTTTAAAAGGCCACTAGGTACCCAGTTAGATTACGAGTATATCCTGGGTTAAACAGATAGTTAATAGTAATAATTTTTATGCTGATGAAGTGTTCCCGTGAAATTATGCGGGCAAAACCGCAAGCGGAAACTAGTTTTGATAACTACCACTCTACCACTACACACAGGTCATATTTTTTTTTTGTATTTAGCACTTTTGAAAAGTCCTTTCTTAAGGAATCTTCCGTAACAATTTGATTCATATCTTCTGGGACACCCTGTATGTATATATTTTAAGTATGTAGCTGCATAACATTCAATGTATTAAGATGATGATCCTGCAAATATTTTAAACTAGTTTTTGCCCGTGGCTTTGCTTTCACATATGTAGGTTAGGTTATTACAAATACTTTTTTCTGTTCCCCTGATAACGTGTATGCGATAATTTCATGAATCAGTCGAGTAGTTAAGGCGTGAAAGAGTAACAATAAACTCACATTCGAATTTATAATATTAGTTACGAATTAAAAGATTGTCATTCAATCACGTGCAAAATTGCTGGTAAATAAAATTTATTTGCTAGAGGCATGTTAAAACAATTATGAAAAATGACATAACAAAAAGGATCGTGTTCAGTGGAGCTGCAGCATGAAGTGTTGTGTTTGAAACAGATTCGCACCGAACGGTGAGTGTTTGCCAACATTGATTCTGCTACACTAAATATGGCAGTTTTATGAAAGTTTTAACTGATAGAGTAAACGTTATTGATTTTATATTTTGCAGTAGTTCATCATTTTACATTATACAGAAACTTCTGCAGAGTTGAGAATACAACTGTATTCTCGTTCACATTCCGCGTTCACGCGTTAACTACTCGACCGTTCGTCTTGTAATTTCACATACACGTTGTCAACGGTACAGAAAAAGACATAGGGTACCTTTCATCTAGAAGAACAGAAGCGACGCCACAAACAAAAGCTAGTTAGGGTATGAATTTTATTTACTTACGTCACGATTAGAGACGTTAGTATGTCAAAGCACGGCCATTGTATGAATTAGATCAAAACAGCGCGATATCTAATGTATACTCTTGTCTCTTACTGATGGATGGCATAGTGGTTTAAGCAGTCGTCTCGCAACTGCTACTGCGCCGAGTGTTGTAGGTTCGAATCCCACACGGGACAAAACTTTGTGTGATTCACAAATGGTTGTTCCGAGTCTAGGCGTTCTTTGTGTCCGTTGTATCAATGTTTTTAAAGTCGCCCGCGACATAGAATTTACCTGTATAGATACATTTTTTTTTTCTAATAACCTTTAACATTAAAATAGATAACGATAAATAGAGAGAGAACGAGTTTAGAGCAACAGTCAACATAATTTACATCACTGAATAATAATACACAAATGAATTATTAATTAATCTAAAAACGGGTCATTGATTGAATGGCCCTAGTGAATTTAACATAATTAAGCCGATTTATCGGCATTCAATTATTCATAAATTAATTACACACCAATTACTAAAAGAACAATGCCGGTCATTTGGTGTGGTTCTGTTCAATTAAGGTAGTAGCTTCGCACAGGTAGTACAAAACCTTAACAAATTATACACCTAAATGCTTCTCATGAATCAATCTGTATATTGGTGAAAACCGCTCGAAAATCCGTTTAGTAGTTTTTGAGTTTATCGTGAACAGATAGACAGACGCGGCGGGGGAATTTGTTTTATAATAATGTAGTGTTCGCGCCGCTCCGTAAATAGTAATACACATCTCATGACCCTTACACCATCACATTAACATCTAATTTGCTGTGTATAACTTCCACCAATCAAAACACTTACACATCACAACATATTTGTTTTAACCAATCACATAACTCCACACAAGCCACGCGCATACGTCATAACACTCATAACTTTTTTAACGATTAACATTCGAACACGCCATCTAAAGAATCATATTGTAAATTTAGAAAAAATTCACGTATTTTCAAGGAAAATGATTTTGTTTTATCTCCTTGTTTCTGCTCGAAACATGTAGTATATATATAAATACGCCTATTACAGACGATTCATTGCGTGTGATGGTCTGTGAAACAGCTCTTTTTGTGGCTGTACAAACCGATACTAGAGCGACATAACACAGGCTCGACAACAGAAATCGGCGGTAATTGGTGCTAAGCCACCTAAATGACGTTTCTGTCTCTTGTCGGCAAGTGCTTGAAACCAGGCGTCTTCGTAAAACTTGCGACCCTCCATTACACGTTTGCGCCAATCGGTTCTAATTTCTGCAAGCTTTTCCCAGTTATGTGATCAATTTTAAAAGTGGCCATGCCACGTTTGAGTCCTCCTTAAAGCAAAGCAAAGGCCTCACATCATCTTTTTTTGCATTCGCTACTGCACCTAGGAGAACGCGTCGTGGTAAACAGGACAGTTCCATCCTGTGCACATGCTCCAGCCATCGTAGATGCCTCTGTTTGAGAAATGCAGTCAAGTAGGCAGCTGAGCGATTTCCAGAACCTTCTCGTTGGTTAACCTGTCTCGCCATGATACGCCCAAAATTTTTATATAAATATGTAATGATGTATTTATATTATAAAATTTACATACATCACAGTCACATACATAGTCTTACTTCTATCCCCAGAGAGGTAGATAGAGGTGTATAACACTCACATTTCACCAGCTATAGCTTTAGGGAGCATAGTTCTTAACTCCGTGCTGTTATTAAATATTTCTAAACAGAAAAATTCAATATCGCTGCCCGACCTGGGATAAAATCCGAGACCTCATGCTCAGCAGTCGTATACACAACCGCTGCGCAACTTAAATTCAGCATTAGGACATAATAAAATTGATTAAAATAGAACAAAGTATATCCAGACTTCGAACAATCTTTTGTCGTGGGGACAACGGTCACATCAGTGGTGTACATCCAGTCTCGAATAACTATTTGTAACCCAAACAAATTTTCGCCATCCGTGCAGTCATTATTTTTTTGACATTGACGCTTTAGTAATAAATCGGTTTGATCTGCATTCCAAAATATTCCTCATTCGCCCCTCTTTTTTAAGTATTCCTTTTTCGTCCCACATTTTTGTGCATATGGTTAGCAAAACAAAACATGATTAAAAATTATTTTAAATCTTTTCGATTTCGGGCTCGTGATGTCATGCAATCATACGCCTAAAATTTTGCCGAGAGATTAAGGTGTTTTAAAATATTTTTCGGCAGACGATACACTAAAATAAATATTCCATACAAAAAAAAACAGGGTCAGAAAAGGATCATAACTTGGGACGAAATAGGAATTACGTTAAGAAATTAATATTTATCTAAATTGTTTCCTTTGCCTATATGAGGAACAATTTTTGGGGCGAATGGGTATTTTTACGTTTGGGACGCAACATGAGCGTCGAATGCGGAACAAACCAATAAATCCTGTGTCGCGGGAAGCTTTCAAACAACGGACACAAGAAAATATTTATCCCGTGTAGGATTCAAACCCACTCAGCGCGATGATAGCTACGAAATCACTTATCTGCTACGGCTTCTGTACAATCAAAATTTCCAGGTAGTACACTTCAAGGTTCACCACGACGCGACACGGCACAGCCCTCTACGGCCATATTACCATAATCATTACATTTACTCGAACGGGTGTAATAATACTGCCACTTACCTGTTATATAACAATTACACGTGTTAAGCTTACTGTCACTCGAAACCACACGATTATTTATTGATATATTAGTTGCAACCCGCGGCTTTGCCTGCCTCAATTGCATCGAAACTTATTACCGTAATAAAACCCAGTCGAATGTGAGTCGAACTCGCACACTAAGGGTTCCTTACCATCCTATATATATTACACTAGCTAACCCGCGCAACTTCGTCTGCTTCATATAAGAGAATTTACCCCGTTTTTGCAATATTTTTAATTGCTGCTCCGCTCTTATTGGTCTTAGCGTGATGTTATATAGCCTATAGCTTACCTCGATAAATGGGCTATCCAACACTGAAATAATTTTTCTATTCGAACCAGTAGTTCCTGAGATTAGCGCTTTCAAGCAAATAAACAAACAAACTCTTAAGCTTTACAATATTAGTATAGATTATGTACTTGTTTTTGTTGTATTTGATGTAATAGCGGCTATAGAAATACACACTCCTGACAGACAGACAGACGAACGGACAGTGGAGGCTTAGTTCTAGGGTCCACCCTTTGGGTAGTGAAGACCAAAATCGTACGTGTTGATTTAAAAACATGGTGCATCTGTTTGCTAAGTTTCATTCATCGTGAGTGAGTACCGAACATCTTCAGAAACCTTCGCATTTTTTATAGGTTAGGTTAGTAACATACCTTTTTTCTGGCTAAAAGGTACTCTATGTCCTTTTCTGTACCCCGGACAACGTGAATGCGAAATTTCATGATGATCGGTCGAGAAGTTAAGGCGTGAAAGCATAACAAACAGACAAACTCACATTCGCATTTACTTACTTTCCTAAAGGATTGCCAACGCGCAAGTGATGCCTCTGGTGTTGCAGGCGTCCATAGGCTACAGTATCCACTTACCAACGGTTGCACCATGTTTTTTGATTTCAATAGCCTCGCGGCGACGCATCCTTGGTAGGAATCGGTGTTCTTTAGCGAGAATCTGTGGTTTTTCAAATCTAAAGAACACCGATTCCTACCAAAGATGCTTCGCGAGGCTATTGAAATCAAAAAACATCCTAATTTCAATAGAGAAGATGGTTGGAATGTACCACTAGCTTGGGATCCAGTAATTCAAATAGTCAAATCCAAGAAGATGCAAACCATAGCTAGACTTCATGATACTTTGAGCTTATTCTGCGTAAATAGAAACACCAATGATTAAATTATGCTTAGGTACTTTGAAATAACTACACTGGATTTACACTGGATTGAGACAACTACCATCTTAGTCTCTCCGTGACTATGGCTGCTAAAAAGCAACCGAAACGTCGAGGAAAGTGTAAACTTAAATATAAATAGATTTAATAATTTAATTAGCTTAAAATGTGTAAAGTTTAATAGTAGTAGTAGTGTAACAGTTTCTAAATTATGCAATAATGTGTAAAATAAACAACGCGATAAAATCCGTATATAGTAGTTTAATTTCAATGAATAACATTCGAGTAAACAGAAGACAATATTATTGCATAATTTATTATTTAAATACATAATTACGTCATTTTCTTGCTTGGCATATTACTAATCGAAAAGAAGGCTTATACAATGCGCTACCCATTCTACGTTTGCACATACAAACAACAGACCAACAAAAATAAAAGTCTTCCAAGGATAAACTAAACTAAAAAGTCTTTAACTAAACGTATTCCAATAAACAACGTCCAAGCAACGGAGTCAATAAAACGGCAAACTGTCTGGACGTGAGTCTGATGTAGCGGCAATTTGGCTGGAAAATTAGATCAGTCTGGAATAGTCTGGGTCTAACTGCGGTCCGCGCCGACCAACTTCTCTGCACCTACGCTTACCAAGCTAGCTTCATGCTAATGCCTTTCTAATTTCTTCTGGGTACTAGTAGTTTGGAAGTTTCTTTAGTATAATGTTTTGGGTGAGTTGAATAATTTACACACACAGTGTTAAATTATAACAAACACATATGCTTGTTCATAAACGTAATAAATAGGTTTATAGTTTTGCTAGTTGATTGTTTTTTTACTTGTATATTATTGAGAATGATTTCAGGCACTTATACAGGGTGTCCGGTAATTAATGGATAACCTGGCAATGTCTTATAGTGAAACTGATGGCCATTCATAAAAAAATATGAAAAAAAATCTATCCTAACTACTACCTGAGATATGTTTTTTTTTTATTACCATGTAGAACTTTCCATGTATACTACGACCATAAATGAATGAAATCCATCGGTTTTTTGTTTTTTTATTATTAAACACAAATTATGCTATGGGCGAACGGTTGTCCTCCAAATAAAATGTTCGATTTGGAATTTAACGGTTATTTATTGTAACAGTTTTTACACAAGAATTTTTACGCATGACGCGCCGTTACAATGCTAATAGATAGACAGTCAAAAGAATGCTATGCTATATAGCTTGCACTTTTTAATATATATATATATTTATTTTTTTCATTTTTCTAAACGGCTTTCAGTTCTACTATAAGACATTTGAAGGTTATCCATTAATGACCGAACACCCTGTATATAATGCAAAATCATGCTCAATATTAATTCAAATTATAAGCGAGGAAGAAGTGATTATATGAAGCATTCTGATTTAATAACTAGCTCAGAATCTTACTGAGCTGTGGTGGATAGTTCATAAATTTTATTGCTAGTACATATTACGTAAGGTTAAAAAAAATAATAGTAATATTAAAAAAACTAAGAACAGTTAATAAAGACACATAGATATTACGTTTTCCTGATACATACTTGATGAATATTATCATCGTGTAGGTGTTTGCGTATGAAAAAGTCATTTATAAATAAACGGTTGAAAATACATTTATATTTCGATGGTGATGATGATGGACTGCTAAGACGAATCCGAAGCGCGGATATAATTAGCAATCGTACACAATTAAAATAGAATTTACATATCATTTGAATTTTGCAATATAAATATCAATTTAAAGTTTGACGCATACGTTACCGCCATCTATCGGAGCCTGGTAGGAATAATACCCTTGTATCAGTTACATCGACATCATATCCAAACTGTTGGCTCGACTTGTCATTGGTGCAGAAAATAAAATAAAAACATATAGTTAACCCAAAATATCCAATAATACTTGCTTGAAGACATGTTGTTGATTTTAGTTCTATAAGAGGATTCGCCAAAGTCTTTAGCTTCCACCAAATACCGAGACATCAACACGAACTCGACACAACTCCTGAAACTCAGCGCTCACTTCGTTTATTAGTTTTTACTGTACATGTACAGGAAGATATTATGTTGCTGTTGGTAAACCCTAAAAAGGTTACTGTTTGTCTACTGATTCAGTCTAAATATACGAATATATAAAAAAACTTCATATATTGATTTGCACGATACATTTTCTCTGCCCCTAATTTATTAATTATATAATTACTAGCTTTTGGCCACGGCTTCGCTCGCATAAATGTAGGTTAGGTTGACATACTAATCACCTAGCAGTATGAAATATACTTCACAACCTATTTTTATACCTAACAAATATACATAAAACTCCATAAAAATCGATCAAGCCGTTTCGGAGGAGTACGACCACAGACACCGTGACACCAGATTTTTAAATAAAAGATTTACCATGCATAGCGATACAATCACTTATAAATTGGTTTACTTATGTTTTAAAGATACTTTATTATCATCATGCCCAAGAGCAGTTTAGTAGTACATACACTATAATTATTTTTGTTTTATAATTCACAATCGAAAATAATAAACAATATTTCCCAGTTATAGCAGCCAATTCACTTATACAGGTAAAATTTAATTTGAGCTTATGATATAGTGATGCATTACACAAAGCAAGAATTTTTGTTCAAAATTCTAGACTAAGATTTTACGTTACATAAAATTCTTTATCGTTTTAGGTGCCTAAATATCAACATTCGGCAAAAAAAATACGTAGGTACTCATAAATAGCATAAAACATTATAAAACTAACTATGAAGACTTGAAAAGGTGGTAGCTTCTTATAATATTATGTCGATAGGTATCTAAATATACCAGTACGATATCCTCTCAATGTGACTTCGTTCATAGGAGAGAGACTTCGTAGACAGAAAATATAACAGGGTACATTCAATCTAAAAACGGTTTCAGAATCTCTTAGATGGGTGCAGGACTTTAAAATTTAAACTACCATTTAAATTACATTACTATGCACCGCATAATGGATGCTTTATACTAAGAAAAACTTCATTCCATTAAGTAATATCTTAGCTAATATTGTCTTCTGTTTACGCGAATGTTATTCATTGAAATTAAACTACTATATACGGATTTTATCGCGTTGTTTATTTATCACTGTATTACAAAATTTTGAAACTATTACACTACTACTACTATTGATTTTATTTTACTAATTTATAAGCTAATAAAATTATTTAAACTATTAAATCTATTTAGGTTTTTAGGTTTACACTTTCTCCGACGTTTCGGTAGCTTCTTAAGCAGCCATGGTTACGAGGAGACTGTAAACCTAAATATAAATAGATTTAATAGTTTAAATAATTTTATTAGCTTATAAATTAGTAAAATAAAATCAATAGTAGTAGTAGTGTAATAGTTTCAAAATTTTGTAATACAGTAATAAATAAACAACGCGATAAAATCCGTATATAGTAGTTTTATTTCAATAATGTAATTTAAACTACCATTTAAATTACATTACTATGCATCGCATAATGGATGCTTTATACTAAGAAAACTTTATTCCATTAAGTAATGTCTTAGCTATTAGACACAGACGTAAACTTTAGTTTGCAATACTACAAGGAGCACCAATATCTTTTAACCAAAACCAAATTTTCGCTAATGTGTTGGCGTTCTCAAATGGCTAAATCTCGTGTCTGATCGCAGTTAGCTGGTTGGCCGAACGCCAATACTTGCGGCTGTATAAATCATATACACGTTACTAGGGACACTCGATTCTTCGCTTTGGAGACGTCACGAAGTGTCGTAATGCAGTTTTTGTGTAGCGTTGGTTAGGTCACACAAAATCTTGCTACAATCCAAATTGCGCACAAAATATGATAGAGAACGAATACTTGAATATGTGTATACTTCTTGCTCAAAATGGAACAACAAAAACGGCGTATTTTAAAAATATGAAAGGCAAATGATCACAGGCTTCATTATTTTATTGTGTTACTTCGTCTTATTACGATAGTTTGACAAACACAAAACACGACATTACATATTTGTAAATAATGTGTCTGAATTACTGATTACGAATATACAAAAACGTATCTGCTAAAGTAAACCAACGTTTACGTTATATAATAAGAATGCGTTGAATCATCAGCAGCTTGGAGGGGTCAAAAAAGTTATATTAGTGAAGAGCATATAAAATTACATTACCGAGAAGAAGGGCAGGGAAGGACAAGACCGGCTAATCAGGCAAACTCCTTAGCCTATTAGTGCCTATCATACCAGATGTATCACTTACGTATTTTCAACCCTTCAATAAAGCAGACGCTGCGTCAACGCAAAAGGAAATATCGCACTCGTGCCCTACCAATAGCACATCAATTTATTAAGTGCGCGTGAAACCCAACTCTCTTCAGTAAATCAATACAAAGTTGACCTTCTGTAAGGTCCTTAACTGTAGAGTGAAATCCTAGTTTTAAAATGTTCCGCTGTCGTGAGATTATAAGCATAAAAACAAGGGAAAGAGAGTGATCTATTTCTCTTGTTATTAAGCTTATAATAATTTCTGTCAGTGGCTTCGTCTGCGTGAATCTCACGGGAACGCATGCCAAGATACGTATTTTATGTGTTAACCGAAGATATGATCTGTATGCCAAGTGTCAACTGAACCCGTTCAACAGCTTACGCGAGATTCAGTACCTATATCTTAATTTAGTAGGTTAAGTAAGCTTTACGTATAAGTTTACAGTCTATAGATACACACTCTGTAAACTTATACTATATTATTGGTCAAGAGATAGAAGAAGGAGGTCGGCCTCGATGGGGTAGTGGTTAGTGTAACCGACTGCCACGTCTGAGATCGCGGGTTCGATTCCCGCACAAGTCAAACATTTTGTGTGCATGAACATGGATGTTTGTCTTGGTCTGGGTGTTTCTAAGTATAATATGTATGTATACTAAAAAAAACATATATATGTATGTTAATTCATTATCTAGTACCCATAGTACAAGCTCTGCTTAGGTTGGGCTAGATAGTGTTGTGTGTATGTAGTAGAATATTATTATTATTATATTATCTCTTGACTAATATAACGTTTAATAATTACAATAAATACAAAAAAAAAAACTTTCTTATATTACACATTTATAATATTATTTTATAACAAAGACTTTTTATAAAATTCCAACTACAAATCTAAGCTTTCATCGTCATAATAGACACATTACGTTGATGAAAGTTTCATATAAAGGCTTACTATAGCTAACGCATTTCTTTGCATTCGTAATATTGAAGATTCTAAAGCCCAGACGACTAAAAAAACGGTACCACAAAAGTTAATCAATGCTCTTTTAATCCAGAAGCTCTTTTACAGAATCTCTCATTAACAAGACTTCGGTTCCTTCAAACCAAATAAAACTATACCAAATTACTGGGTAATTTTAGTTGTCCGTTTTATATGATTTTGAGACTTAAGACTAATAAAAGTAAATTTTCCAAATGTAGGTTAACTTAGAAACAATACTTTTTTTCTGTATATAATGTTTTCATATTCCACACAGAAAAAGTTGTACAGGTTTCCACCCTACGTGCTTTTTTGTTCCCCTGACAATGTGTGCGAAATTGATCGGTCGAGTAGTTAAGGCGTGAAATAGTAACAAACAAACTCAAATTCGCATTTACAGATATTTTTTTTATGGCATAGGAGGCAAACGAGCCGACGGATCGCCTGATCGTAAGCGATTACCGCCGCCCATGGACACCCAGAGTGCAACACCAGAGGAGTCGCAAGTGCGTTGCCAGCCTTTTAAATTTGCCTCCTCCCAGAAGGGAGGAAAGAGGGTTGGGCCTCCGGTATCCTCACTCACTCGACGAAACACAACGCAAGTGCTATTTCACGCCGGTTTTCTGTGAGGCCGTGGTATCACTCCGGTCAAGCTTTCCCACGGTGACTAGCTTTTGCGCGCTGTTTCACCCGCTTGATAGCTACATCAATAAAAAATAGCCATGTCCTTCCCCAAGTTTTAAACTATATTTGTATCAAATTTCGTCTAAATCGATTGAGTGGTTAAGTTTTGAAACGGTAACAGACAGACAGAATTACTTTCGAATTTATAATATTATGTAAGGACTAGGCTTTACTTGCGTAAATGCAGGAAACGGTACTTTTTTTCTGGATGGAAAATGGAAATACTACATCTTTTTCTATTCCCTTGACAAGTTGTATGAGAAATATCATGATGATCGGTCAAGTAGTTTAGGCTTGAAAGCGTAACAACGAAACTCACATTCGCTTTTATTACATTAGTTAGAATATTCATTTATATATATTCCAATTACATGGTCTTTCGATCTTCACCAGTGCTATTGTTAGCCTCGTCTGTCGGTAACTTATACACAGTGCTAACGAATGCAATGAACTGCATCGGCAGCGAGCCACTGAGTGAATGGCGCTGCAATCTCTTCGAGGTCGACTCATCGCAATTCCGATGCCTATAAATATGCAAACTTGGGGCCATAAGATGCTGCAACAGGACAATCGTGAAATACATACGTAGGATGGTCACTAAACAACTGATAAGGGTAGTAACTCCAGAATTTTACGGTAGGCTTTATAGTAATATCAGCCCTATATTAAACTGTCCCACTGCTGGGCACGGGCCTCTTCCCAGTCTGAGTAGGGTTAGACCATAGTCCACCACGTTAGCCTCGGACGGGTTGGCAGACTTACAATATATAAATTAGTTTAAAAGTTTTTAGACTGTCGCGATTTGTACACTTACTTAATATAATGTTAGACAACGGGTCTTACAGAGTCGGTTGTACACATACTTAATTAGGCGCCGCTGAGCTCACATCAGTCAACCCGTGACCACGATCGATGCAAGTCGGTCGAAACGTCGGGCAATTAATAGGTATTTATTACCTTTTAAATACTTTATCGCGAGTAAGACCCGTCTAACATTACATTAAGTATAAATTAGTTTAGTACTAAAAATAAGGCAATAAACAATCAAACAACCTAATTTATCGTAAGCTTTTACTGTAACCTATGAGCATTTATAACACCGGTTGTATGACTCGCGCTCGATACTACGCATTGGAAATCTACGAGTTTATGGTTCCAAATCTGACTGCATATTTCTCCATAACGCCCATGTTTATTTTATTAATCCTTTGCAGGGACTGTAAAAATGTGTATTTTCTATAACACTGTCAAAAATGTTGTTAATAGATAACTCTGAAAACTATTTTGGAAGATCTGATGATTGCACTACATATTTATAGTTATTAGCTTTAATACGCACATTATTAAGAGTCTGGAACCTCTTGCCTATAGGGTCAACCCCAATAGATACATCTCTTGTCTTAGCAGGACATTTATGTATTCAAACTATTAGTTTGTCTGCCATACTTCAATTCTGATATTATACTTTAAATCGAAAACATAATTTTTTTGCTCGTCAGAATGACCACACTCCGCCTAATGGTAAGCAGTCGTGTGGTCTAAGAGCAGTGGCCTCCACATCGTCCTCATAGCAGCCGAGGCGATATTGAGGTCTCTACTTTAATGGCCTGAGAAGGTGCTTTTTCACGCCCCGCTTAAAGGACCCAGAGATTGAAGGAAGAAGGAAACACGTGCCATGGCAGAGAATTCCATGCCTTGATCGTTCGGCAGAGGTATGAAGACCCAAACTTATTGGTACGCACTCTAATCGACTCCACCGTGTAAGGATGGCATCTGAGCCCAGCACGCGTTGTTCTTCAGTTGGATAGGAAAGGGAAGGGCGGGATAAGGTGGAATAACTCTTCAGAGCACTCCCCGTGGTATATTCTGTAGAAACATGCCAATGAGGCAATGTCCCTGTACTGTTTATAGTGGTTCAAAGTTAGAACACCTGAACCGATTATAAAGTAGGGTCTGTATGAATATCGAAGACCAAAATGGCAATATAAAATAAAACTTTATGAAGCTACAAAAAAAATTAATAATACCGCAAGTAACCAACAGCATAAGCAATCTTATCTACAACTAGAGCCAACACCCGTATAGATTATTCTAGAACGTAACACACCTCTTCTTCTCCTTAGCCTTTATTATTCCCAAGTCACTTGGGTCGGCTTTTCTGGTCTAACCATATTTGACTGGATATCAGTTTTTACACGGAGCGGCTGCCACCCGAAGGCTAACGATACCCTAAGGCTAGACCAGGGTCAGGATATTAAGGAGTACTGACTTTCCCAATAACGACTGCCATAGATGTTCATGGCAGCCGGAACCGACGGCTTAACGTGCTCTCCGAGGCACGGAGCAAGCGATTATTGTCAATCAATACGCACATAATTTCGAAAAGTCTTATAACTTCCGAAAGTCAGAGGTGCGCGACGTGGGTTCGAACCCGAGACCCTCTACATTGCAGTCTGTTGGTCTATACCTATTAAACAAAAATTAAAACATAGAAAAGCGTCGTTCTATCGTCCCTCACCTTCAATAGTCGGCCTGTTCTCGCTTATTTAAATATATTCCAACTATCTCCGTGCCCAGGCTCGTTCTCAATACAACGTCTTCGAATTACATATGAAAAGGTCCGTGTTCAATGCCCACCCAGTATCCATGTTAGGTCATTATACGGTATTCTTGAAAATGTATCGAGTATCATAGAAAAGTATTATACGAACTGAATACATGAATTTTGAAGAAAACTGATACTGTACGAATGTTTTGTTGTAGAATTTTAGAGAGTTTAGAGATCGAAGGAATATCTATATATATACTAATATTATAAAGAGGAAAGATGTAATATTTTATTTGTTTGTTTGTTAGGACTTAACTCAAAAAATAATCAACAGATTTTAAAAATTCTTCCACCTTTGGAAAGCTATATTATCACCGAGTAACATAAGCTATATTACTCCGTGGCGCATCGGTAGTGAATGCGATTGCTGTGCATGAGGTCTCGCGTTCGAATCCCGGGTCGGGCCAACAAATAGTTATAAGGTTTTTCTGTTAAGAAAGCTCAATAGCAGCTCGGAGTTAGGAAGTTGGCGATGTTAGACACCCCTGTGCCTCGGAAAGCACGTAAAGCCGTTGGTCCTGCGCCTGATCTCTCGCCGGTCGTGTCGGATCACCGTCCCATCGGATCATGAGAGTTAGGGAACAGAGAGTGCACTTGTGTTTGCGCACACACTTGTGAACTATAATATCTCCTGCGCAGATGGCCAGTCTCTGTTAAACCGGCCGTCGTGACCGAAATTCGGTCTGAAGCTATATTTTATTTAAATAAAAAGGTACTGTTACTAACGTACCAGACCTACTTTTAAGCAAGCAAAGCCGCAAGCAAAAGCTTGTAAGTAATAAGATAGGTTTTCAAGTGAGTGAAAAATTCGACACTACGAATTCGGATTCAAGTGTCAGCGATATTTCACCAGATGTTTATAAATCGATATATCTACGATTAAAGTATTTAGATACAATATTGTATTTACTTATCTTATTTTTTAACAAAATTCAGCATTAAAGAAAAACTAATTTTTCAGATTTTTCCTTGCCTGTTTGTTGATATTCATCGCGCGACAAAAATGAGTTAGAAGCACTTGAAACAGAATGAACACAGTAGTTCAAAACGTATTACAAAAGTGTACGACTTATATCAGTTCTTTATCATACTTTCAACAGTAAAATATCTCCTACCTTGACATATAAATTTGAAATGAGGGTCGTATGTGCCTTACTTGTAAGTCAACAAATTCAAAGAACAGGGAAATAAAAGCATATGCTTTTTTTTCCTCAACAAGAAAAATAATGATATTGCAACAAATTTTGACTTTGTCAATATCCGACAAATACAAAAGTTTACGTTGTTCCGTCTCGCTCCCGTTGCGAACAACTGCACTTAAGACAGCAATAAGGCTACGTCAGAATATCCTTATTATGTCATAAACTGAAAGCTTTTCGCACTATTTATATTTTTGGATGAAAGCCAATGATATAATTGAAACCTAGTTTTATACAGTTTAAACGCTAATAATTGTCATCTTGGGACTGGTTTGGATTAAAATAAAATTATTCAAAAGTTGCAGTTTCAAGTACTTTATACACTTTACGCTTCCTAAAGAAGTTTTCTGGTGCCGCTAACGAGATAAGTCTTAATTACGTTCCGTAGCATGGATACCGAAATACTTGACAAGATCGACGTCAACAAGTAATTATTCGCTGTCGGTGGAGTCTCGTAGTGGGGGCGGCAGGGACGGCCCGCTCCGGGCGGCACTTTTAGAGGGCGGCAAAATTTCACAATAACTAATAATAATATTTTGTAAATATTTGAACAATTTACGAACGAACGAGAGAAATGAGTAGATGTACAATATTCAATAATGATGACTGTACTTGCAGAAAAATTATTTAGAATTACTTTATGTTATAGTATTTTTAGTTGAAATATCTATAGAAAGGCAAAATTTTATATCGCTCCGGGTGGCAAAATTTTCTGCCGCCCCGGGCAGCTGACGCCCACGCTACGCAACTGAATCGAGTTAGAACCTCAGTATCTTTGTTTGTCTCTGGTTAAGCTCAATTATTGGTATATCCGGATAGAAAAGCCATTAAATTGCAATAAAATCTTTTCTAAAATATTGTTCATGATTGCTTAGGCATTTAATATAAATAAAGCGAAGGATATTTAAAATTAAATACACATACCACTGGTGTGCGGCACAGCCCTACCCAATCTACCTGTTAATTGAACAGCTGATCGGTCCGTGTGTACGTCACGTTTTACGCAAGTTTATGGCGCACACACGCATTCTTTTCAATTACAAAGACAATTCTTACTCTGATAACTCCAGTACGCGGCAAACTTAAACAAAATTAATACAATAGTCACAAAGAACAAACTGTTAGGGAATAATTATATGTGAATGAAACTAAGGAGAGCGGCAGAATTTTATATCGCTCCGGGCGGCAAAATTTTCTTCCGCCCCAAACAGCTGACGCCCACGCTACGCCACTAATAGATTATATAAATAAATAGATTAGCAAATTAAGATGGTAGTCTAATCATACTTACTGATGATATGACAACCGCTGAAGAATACGTGTTCTTAACCGAATAAAGAATTATTCCAATTTTTTTTACTTTAAATTATTTCAAATACACGTATTGTAATGTATGTTGACGAGTAATGTCAAAAATGAAAATTATATATGAGGAAAATGACAAACTACTAGGTCTGGTTTTTCCTCATATAAATAAATAATAAATAAAAACAGTTTATTGCCATTAATCATTACATAACGAATTTTTTAGCGGCCCCACACTTGGCATAGCCTGTCCTGTGGGTGCCAGGTACGATTTCCTTCCATTTTTAACAATTTTAGCTCGGGTGACGTGTCATATAAGACTAAAAAATATGGTTGTATGTGTGTGCATACATGTGTGTGTGTGTGTGTTGTTCGTGAGTGAGAGAGTGTGTGTGTGTGTGTGTGTGTGTGTATGATGTGTTTATAATAGGCATACCATAAGATTTTCGGTGGAGTCATATGTCAAAGAAGTGAGCCATTTAGTGACTTTTAACTGCATCTCTTTCACTGAACACTGCTTTATCTGGCATGCGTTATATGTAATTTACATTGTTGTCGTTACTTGACAAATATAGTATAGGTTGTCGTGCTAGGCGAAATTACGATATAATTACGATATACGATATATACGCAATCGCTGATTGCAGTAAGAAAAGAGGGACTTCAGGCCTTTTTTAGTAGTGTGATTTAATAGAAGCTTAAATGCAGAGGACTGCCAAAAGCAAATTTTGTAAATGACGATACTTTGAGCTCATTCTGCGTAAATAGAAACACCAATGATTAAATTATGTTCGGGTACTTTGAAATAACTACACTGGAACATTGAGACAACTACCATGACCAAGGCTGCTGAAAAGCTACTGAAACGTCGGGGAAAGTGTAAACTTAAATAGTTTTAATTTAATTAGCTTAAAATTAGTAAAGTTTAATAGTAATATAGTAGTGTAACAGTTTCTAAATTATGTAATAAAGGGTTCAATAAACAACGCGATAAAATCCGTATATAGTAGTTAAATTTCAATGAATAACATTCGCGTAAACAGAAGACAATATTACGATAAAATAAATCACGCTCATAGCTTGCCTCTTACACCAAACAACCCCAAACTTATAACGAGATACATACTTGCGCAGCCTAATAGTTTCTCCAACTGTTTTATTGTTTCTACCCGTTTTGCTAACGACAGTAATGTGGTGTTCACTATACATTAACAGTTCGACTGGACCCTTCGGCGACTAGCATTTCTTCTTAAATACAATCTCAGATATCCATTACTGGCCACGGATCCTGTATCTGAATAAAAAGGATTGAGGTGTAAGATAACTTGCCCACGTCAGCATACCAACAATTGCACTGCGTGCATACATGAAAATTTATAGTCAGTACGTTCTGTACCGCGGAGTCGAACAGTGTTGTCGTAAACGTAGGACATTTAAATACATACAATATTGTAACTAATGTGAATGAACAATATTAATGGGTGAACAGTTTATCTTCGTATTATTACTCAACCTGTAAGGCAGAACCTACTCCACAAAATAAAGCGCTCCTAAATAGTTACGAAAAATCTAACAAAAACAAAAGATCTCGCATTTGAAACTTGATCGATCTGTTGTGTCCGCTCCTATTGATGGTCTTACTTATGATTTATATCATGATTCGACTTGGTTCTTTCCGAAACAATGGAATACTTGAAGTATTTTTCACGGTCCAGTGCCTCAATTCGAGTTGTCTAAGTGCATTTGTATAAGTATGCTAGTACATAATCAATCAACACTAACGCATTGGAATCATTAATATTATTGCAATACATGTAAAGCAAATGCACATTTCAAACATTTGAATGTTTAGACAATGATCGCAGATCGCTAATTATGGATATTGGTTAGGCAATAAATGCTCGTTTTTATCTAGTGGTATATTTGACGCATTAGAAATGTGGACCTTATACCTCCATACACAGATGATTGTATGTCCCAGTAAAAGTACCCACATTTTGGTTTCTTTATTTCAAACCGATAAGACTATTGGTATCTACTGGGAACAGATTCAAAATCGCCACATTGCTACTAGTAATTACTTAACAGAAAAGCCCACTTGTACATTGCTTATCCGAGAGTCATCACGATCAAATCAAAATACATATCTTTATTTATTTAGGTCACAAAGTCACTTCACACACACTTATGAACTAACTATAATATGAAATTATACTTACATGTACCTGTTGTGGTCAGAAATATAAGTACCTACAATTTTATGCCTCAGGACTAAGTATTCAAAGCTAACATTTTTGATTTGCCTAACACTCCATTAGACGCGCCACTGTTTGGGATGCGAGTGCTCGCGCACTCTACATATGTAGAACAATTTTGTGTAAAGATTTCAGAGGGCGAATATAAATAAATAAAAATACTTCAATATTATACAAAAATAAACTTTAATGAGAAACTAAATCAGGCAAAACATAACTGTTAACATTTATTAGAAACTAAATATCAGACTTCTTGTAAATTTTGAGAAAATCAATTATTTTTTGGTATCAGAACTTCTCAGTCTTATTTTTTTACTCGTTCATATCCTCCACACATTCTTCATAATTTTTACAACAGTCAGGACATTGAAGAACCTGATGTTGAGGACAAATCCACTTGTTACAGATATGACATTGTTTTCTGCTTGACTTATTCCGTGCTCTGCCACAAAAGGAACATTTTCCAACACGACCAGCATTGGGGGGTTGTGCAGGGCATGGCTGTAATTCAGATGGCTCATTCATACCCAAAAGCATTTTCTCTTTCATTTTCAATGACAGTCTTCATCACATATATCTTCAGAGTCACTTTCGATTACATCTTCATCATCCGTACTAACTTCTTCCAACCATCTCGAAATATGTGCCATTATTCTGCGAAATATAGTTACTTTGGTTATTACAAATAATATATCACCAAAAAAAGAACTCATAATAACAATATTTAAATATAATATAAACACTTGCGTTAAATAAACATGAAAGGTGAACTTCTAACAAAAATGTCACGACAGTGCTCGCGCGCTCTATTATTGTAGAATTTTAGTTTTGGCGCGAAATTTCTATCTCTTGCGATCGCGCAGGTCGCCGCACGGATACTAATAGTGATCACCAATTAGTAATAGAGAATTACTATGAGTGTGTGCGTCAGATACCCACAATTCATGTTATAATTCCACGAAATGTATGCGTGTTCTACAATAATAGCACGCGCGACTAATCAAGTGCTAACCAAGAATGTGGCCTAATACTTATTTCATATTAGGCAGCCCCGCATGAACAATATAATGCAAACCGGAAGATTTTTCCATGGTCTTTATTACCAAAGTTCTTAATGCCACTTTTATCCTTGGTAATAAGCCATTAACGTAATATCTCTGTAATGCAATCTTTTAATATAATGTTGGCTGTTTCCGAAGTTGCTGCTTGTTGTATGAAATGTACATAATGAACGCATAACTTAATTTTACGGTTATATTTGGTCAAATTGAAAGAGGATTTAATATTGGCGTACGACATTGGCAGAAACACACAGAATAATTTGTCATTGTTAAAACAGATATATCGATAACAGACAAGTAGGGCAAAAGCAGGAATACATTTAGGAAATGCTTTTGTGATAGAGAAGACCGCAAGCAAATAACCTTTTGATATTCTCCTATAATAACTAAAACAGCCTAAGTGGTGCAGTGCTGACATATACGACTGCTGTAAGTACATAAATATGTAGCGGGTTTTTACGCGATCATGCATGCTTACCTTTTTATTGCTTTACGTTTCGACCAGGATACACCGGCTGTGGTCACAAGCTGACTGGTGCGCCGATGTCATATCTCCGTTTGTGAGGCCGAAGAATCTTGATCCACGCAATCTCAATTTTCAAATGTTCTTATTTGTCTATGTACCGTCACACACTACACTCACGTAAAAGTTATTGCTGTACATAAAGTTTTTTGTTTGATTTCTGTCAAGAAACTATCAGTCAGTATTACGGAGTCTGGAACAGTACCCGAAAACGGAACCCAGCCTCTTCCTTATTATGTGGCATCTAAAGGAGTCTGCCCACTACACCGTCTTATACCATGACCGTGCTAGGAACGTATCAGACAAGAAAAGCAACACGATGCGCCCTGCTATAGGAACTGCTGGTCGGTGATGCAACGGTCTAGTGGGCATAGTCTTATACATTTCCTTACAAACTACTACTACTAACTATTCTCTTTTAAACTATAACTCACAAAATGTCGGTGAAGTGCATCTTTGCCTATCTTTTCAAGTATATTTACGATTAGGAACTCCAGAGCCCAGTCTCAGAATCTGTACTATAATTTATAAGCATGTTAGGAGTATTCGCATTGTGTGAGTGACCTCACTACCTAAGCCTGTGTTTCCCGATGAGTACAATCTGGGTGCCTTCAAGTCACGAGTGAATAGGTCTCTTCTAGGAAAGCGTGCCCCATCGTCGATTGCATCGTCACTTAACATCAGGTGAGATCGCGGTCAAACGGAAGCCTATTAAAATAAAAGATATAATATTTCTGGTATCGTAAATATGCTTAAACTGCCTTCATTGCTTACTTCCTAGTTACAGACGGCGGAATACGGTTACTGCTTAATAAAACAATATCGCCGATGAAAAGTCAATAAATAATAACTGCAAAAATGCAACTTTTCAGGAGGCGAAAAAACGTTTCAAGGCCATTAAATTTTTTTATAGTATATTTTATTTATATATATTATATTATGTATTATTAAATTTTTTATTTATTATTTATATTATAATTTCTTTTTTTTGGACACGGTTGAGCTTAGATAGTAGGTATCTATTGCCGTCATAAATGACGTAACAACACTTAGTATATATTGCAATAACTATTTATCTTGCAAAATTAATAAGAGACGGACCCAAGATCTTTGTCAGCATTGTGTATTACTTTATTTTACAATAAATAATTCAATAAATCAAAAAAGGCCCAAATGTCAGTTATTATATATTGACTCTTCATCGGCGATATGATTTCCTCTTTGACTGTCTATCTGATGGCCTCAGGTCTATTAAAATAGTAGAGAAGAGCACGTCAAGATACTTTGCTTTTCCATAAATAGATTTCAATTTATAAATAAATATACTTTGCAGACGGCAAACATATAGTTTATTGTGTACTTCATTCAGTCTGTTATTTTGCAAGAAGGCGACAAATCGGGCAATAAAATGCGTTTAGACTTATGTACTTATAAAACTGTCGCTAACTAATACTTACCTACCTCTCAATTGAATAGCTTTGAAATCTTTTGCCAATAATTAACCTTTGATAAATGGCCCGTCATTGTTACTTAACTATTATTCGACTAAGACTGAACGTTAAGTAATGTTTATTGGTATTTTTCTGAATACTCGCTAGCTCTCAAATAATTAAGATATGGCTGTAATAAGTAAGGCTGCTAATTTTCAAAACTTAGAAGATGCCTCGTCAAGGTATTATAAAAACATGTGGTCAAAAAACTACTCTCTACTACATGTTTACGTATCTTATCTTATCTTGTGTGGGGGCCATCCCCTCTTTCTACGACTAGTCCAGTTTATGATATAGCGTTCCCCTACACCAACCATTAAGGTTATATTAGGTGGAGCCGCTGTACCTTCCAGTGCCCGAGAGCACCTTCCGGGACCAGTTATAGACAGGTCTTGTCCCCAAATCTCGACTACTCCACCCTAACCTCAGAGGTCCGGTTCTCGTAAGCGAGCTACCTCGTGCCTAAGTGACACTACCTATTACGGATTTGACTGGATATCAGTTTTTACACGGAGCAGGTGCCACCTGACCTCCACAACCCGAAGGCTAATGATACCGTAAGGCTAGACCAGCGTCAGTATATTATAGGGCACTGACTTCCAATATCGACTGCCATAGATGTTCATGGCAGCCGGAACCGACGGCTTAACGTGCTCTCCGAGGCACGGAGCAAGTGATAATTGTCAATACGCACATAATTTTGAAATGTCATATAACTTCCGAAAGACAGAGACCCTCTGCATTGCAGTCTGTTGGTCTCCCCACTGAGCTATCGCTGCTTTTTTTTTTTTTTTTTTTTTTTTTTTTTTATTTTGCTCGTCAAAATGACCACACTCCGCCTGATGGTAAGCAGTCGTGTGGTCTAAGAGCAGTGGCCTCCACATCGTCCTCATAGCAGCCGAGGCGATGTTGAGGTCTCTACTTTGACGGCCTGAGAAGGTGCTTTTTCACGCCCCGCTTAAAGGACCCAGGATTGAAGGAAGAAGGAAACACGTGCCTTGGCAGAGAATTCCATGCCTTGATCGTTCGGCAGAGGTATGAGGACCCAAACTTGTTGGTACGCACTCTAGTCGACTCCACCGTGTAAGGATGGCATCTGAGCCCAGCACGCGTTGTTCTGGATAGGAAAGGGGAGGGCGGGATAAGGTGGAATAACTCTTCAGAGCACTCCCCGTGGTATATTCTGTAGAAACATGGCAAAGAGGCAATATCCCTACGGAGTTGCAGAGGTTCCAGTGAACTCGTGACCTCTGGATCTCCGATGATGTGTGATCACATGTTTACGTAATATCTTGCAATGTCACACAGACTTTTAAATAATTAAAAAAATAATACCTTTTAGGTATAAGTATCCTCGTATATAAAAAAACTTTAGAGTATTCACAGTACATATTGACTATGTGTACATACACAAATCCAGCTTGTCTAATGATGACAACTATTAATTTTTTTTGAATGCGTTATTGAATATGTAACTTACTTCCAATGACTTCCAAATTAAGATTTTATCCAACGGTTTATATTGATTAATTCATATTTGATATATTTAAATGACGTCTTAACACAACCGTCGTGAACTTTGAATACGTTCTGAAGCGAATATCCGATAACTCGACATCATTTAGCCATAGTTATGTGCGTCCTCGTTAAAACCTGCAAGAATTCCCGCCTCATTTACCGCAGCGCGGATCGTTTCCCGCCAAGAGCCGCCAAATGTATGGATAAAATATTATACGACCAGTTTTGAAACCCTCGCATTTAAAACTTGACTTGTTCATAAAGTAGACTTCTAAATTTGTGCGGCTATAACACTTATAAGTTAATGGTCATTGGTTGTGATTTTGGGATTAAGATGGAAATGGAGTTTCGTGATTGCGGTTGTGTGCAGTGTTGTGCGATGGGATGGGAGAGGACGGGAATGTTCAGTCAACGAAAAGAGGCCATTGCATGCTTACTATACAATACGACAGCCAATTTTATTTTATTAGGTACGACACATACACATAAACTCACGCGTACGGCCTGAATGATGTAAGTAGAGGTTACAAATTTCTTCAACCAATTCAACAATTTTGGCATTCATATTTCTCTTGCTTCATGCAATCTCATACACACCCAAAGGTTTAGATAACTCTAAATCTATTACGATTTACTTCCATTAATATTCGGCGACATCAAATTCATACATTTAATTCTTAGGCCTCGGTTATACTTTAACATGTAAACTATTCAAATAATTAAGACGTAAGATTTCAATTTAAAATACTCTGACAATAATCTCATAGGCCTGTATTTTTTATTTTCCCTGTCATTATTTGCTTTCATTTACCGTTCACTACCTAAGCTCCCAATAGGCTATGACCTGTGCCGTGGAGCCTTAACAGATATTGACACCAATGAAAAACACATATTTGCGTTCGGCGCGAGAATACGCGGTACGTGATGATGTATTTAGAATCCTGATCCTAACTAAAATATTAAATTTGAATGTGAGTCTGTTTGTTTGTTACACTTTCACAATTTAACTACACGACCGAAAATCATGCAATTTCGCATACACGTTGAAGAATAACATAGGATACGTTTTATCCCAGAAAAATTCCCGATGGATAGACATTGATTGATATATTATAAGTATATACTTTGATTTTATGTATATTATTATGCTCACAGCAATGCAAGCGAAAACATAGACAAAATTGTGTACTAAATAATTATCTAAAGTATTAAAGTAGCTTTAAATAAAATATAGGAACGCAGTGGTGACAGCAGTAGATCGACCAACACCGCAGCAAAACCTATACTCTCAGTACCAGGACTACTTACATAAGGCAATGCCCTGATCAATGCTGTCTGTACCGGATGTCATGTCGCTTAATCGATTTTCATCGATGAGAGACGACAAGATTAGATCTATCATTTCCTTAAAGCTTTTGACATCTGGTCTAAGCTTAGTACGTCGCCGTCCTTTGAATCTCTCTGAGTCGCGGATGTCAAAGTACAATCCCATATTCAGTTGAATTTAGTTCACCTAGAAAAGCCAAAATATTTACAATTAGTCCGGTCAAATTAGACATAAATTGTAGATCATGCAATTATCTACAAAATGTTTTGTCTGAGATATTTTTATCATAAAAGTAACCGTTTCGCTGAAAAATCCAAAATACCCATTTTTTGAAATTAAACTACTATATACGGATTTTATCGCGTTGTTTATTTATCACTGTATTACAAAATTTTTGAAAATATTACACTACTACTACTATTGATTTTATTTGACTAATTTATAAGCTAATAAAATTATTTAAACTATTAAATCTATTTATTTTTGGTTTACACTTTCCCCGACGTTTCGGGTGCTTTTCAGCAGCCATGGTCACGCAACGTCGAAACTAGTCTATAACCCGAAACGTCGGGGAAAGTGTAAACCAAAAATAAATAGATTTAATAGTTTAAATAATTTTATTAGCTTATAAATTAGTCAAATAAAATCAATAGTAGTAGTAGTGTAATATTTTCAAAAATTTTGTAATACAGTGATAAATAAACAACGCGATAAAATCCGTATATAGTAGTTTAATTTCAATGAATAACATTCGCGTAAACAGAAGACAATATTATACCCATTTTTGCGAACTTTGACCATGAATAAATTTTTTTTGCAGACATCGGATTGACGGGGACATTGAGAGCAGCGATAGCTCAGTGGGGAGACCAACAGACTGCAATGTAGAGGGTCTCGGGTTCGAACCCACGCCGCCCACCTCTGACTTTCGGAAGTTATATAACTTTTCGAAATTATGTGCGTATTGATTGACAATTATCGCCTGCTCCGTGCCTCGGAGAGCACGTTAAGCCGTCGGTCCCGGCTGCCATGAACATCTATGGCAGTCGTTATTGGGGAAGTCGACACAAAAGATCCCACTCGGTCGAAGTGTCGCCGGTCTGTACTGACTGGCCCCCACACAAGATAAGATAAGATGGGGACATTTCACAATATTATTACAATGGTGTCCGTAACGTCAAATTTTCAGCTTTCTGGGAATTTTGCAAGGATACGGCCCCTAATTTTACGGCTAAATTGACCAGACTAAATATGAAGTAGCAAACTCTTTTGAATATTTCTACAGTACAAGAACACTAACATTATGTCGGATAGATATGAGATGGAGTATTATAGCGAAAAGTCTATTCACATCAGCATCTTAACTTCTTGGTGTACCGTTTGCCGAAGTCGCGCTTTCAGGTTCTACACAAAATGTGCAATAAGGAAAAATTTAACTAAATATAACGTTTGACTTTTCCCTCGGTTATACATTCTTGCTTATCATAATGCAACCTAAAACCGGCTAAACTGACATGTGTTGTTCGAGTTTGCCTGTCTAGTTTTGAACCCATGAGCATTCTTTATCATAAGCTCGACGTTCTGGCGTGACAGAGGTAGGTGCCGAAGCCTGCCCGAATGCGTTTGAAATTTGTTAGGTTAGGTTGACCCGGCCCTCCGGCGTGCGCCGAGGAGCGCTGTGCCCTGGTCGCCGTGATTGGCCCCGACCTCTCGTTGCCAACCGTCGTATCCATGATGGTCGGCGACGACAGGTGCTGGGGCGCAATGAGGTCCTTCTGCGAGGCTGTCATCTCGCAGAAAGAGGCGGCGGAGCGGGGGCGTGAGGAAGATCCTTACGCCCCGGACATCCGCCGCCGGAGGAGGGGGCGCAGGAGACGCGCTTATGTCGCTCTCCTGCCCCCCACCTAAGGGTTCTGGGTGGCAAGGCCTCAGGGGACCCTGCCACCCGTGAGTAAGAACCCATAGAGGGCGCGCGCGGTGTTCCCACGCGCCTTCTAACGTCGAAAGGGGAGAGCATTTCACTGCCGGGGACGAGAGGAGGTCGGGTCCGATTGACCCGGCCGGACCCCACACACGGGGAGGCCTGCTATGGATGAATCTTTTTAGACTCCCAGCTGGCCCCCTCATTGGGTGAGAGAGGGAACACCCCAGGTTTTTTTAGTGGGTATACCAGCACTCGGCTGGTGAGTCCCACACGCCCTGCCGGTGCCGTCCCCTAGCCGGCGGGTAGTGCATCAAGCATTTTTTCCTGGGTATCAAAAAAAAAAAAAAAAGATTGACCCGGCCCGCACCCACACGGAGGAGGCTGCAATGGATGAATCTTTTGAGAGCTCCCAACTGTCGCCCCCATTGGGTGAGAGAGGGAACACCCCAGATTTTTTAGTGGATATACCAGCACTTCATGCTGGGAGTCCCACACACCCCGCCGGTGCCGTCCCCTAGCCGGCGGACAGTGCATAAAGAATTTTACTTCGGAACCAAAAAGAAAAAATATGTTAGGTTAGGTTAGTTTTGAACCCATGAGCATTCTTTATCATAAGCTCGACGTTCTGGCATGACAGAGTTAGGTGCCGAATCCTGCCCGAATGTGTTTGAAATTTGTTAGGCAAACCCAAAAAACATCACACATGAATAATACTATTTATATAAAGTGACTTAAGAATAATTGGTTATATAGCACTAAATGTATATAAGACTCGTGCCTCCCAAACTAGTAAGAACCTACAGGTTCGGTCTTTAAAATGTTGTAAGTGTCGTAGTACCGTAATAGTATCGTAAGTACTTACGACATTTTTGATCATGCTAATACTCAAAAATTCTTCGTACTACGTAATTACTTCAGTGTCAAATTATATTTTCATTATACGTATTGACCCTGTTATCACACACAAATTCAATTTGGATTTATCGACACAGTCGCGGTTCAGATTTTTAAACCGTCCATTTCTAAAACAAATAAAACTGGTCACACAAACAAATGAAGCGATAAATTCAAAGCCTCTCCGCGAAGGGGATTCAATTGTTGAACCAAATTTAATATTATACGGTTATACCCGTTTCCTATTAATATCCGTAGGGATATATTTTGTGACGCGCTATCGGAATCAATGTTTTATTTAATTAATTAATTTAGGCTCACGTTTTTGTTGGCATGATCAATATTGTTTGACGCATTGGTCATTTTAATTAAATTTTCCTTTATATATTATTTTCTAAAGTTCACTTGCAACTATTTAACAAAAAAAATTGATTGTTTATTACAGACAAACATATTCTCGGCTTAGCTTGCGTGATATGACTTTATGACATTTCTCATGGATTGTACAGTTTTTAAATAGAGAGAGATATTTTATTTTCTATAGAGACTGCGTTGAAGGCGTGTGGGTAGTCAATACAAATACTGCTGTGCTTAAGGATAAAGAGTGAGTAACACCACGAAGTCTGGAACTATTACCCGTAGGTAGCAAAAGGCTCACCCCGTATTGCGTGGGACCTTAACCTATTTACATCATACAATAGTTGGCAAAATGTGGGTGTAAAAGAACTCTGTCTATGCTTTGCCATTGTGTTGTGCCATTTTTGGTCTCGCACTGGCGGTATGGTGATACTTAATTGCGTATTCTTATGTTTTCTTTGCTTTTATTTTTGTATTTCTAATATCTCTTTGTTTTTTTTTTTGTTTTTTGTTTTATGCCAGTGTAAAGGCCAAAATAAACAGTTTTCTTTCTTTTCTTTCTTTCTTTCTTTCAGGTATATCATACAAAATTTGGTCGCGCAATAGGCATGTTGACTAAAAAAAAGAGTTTAGTCCGTCTTTAAGAATAGCAAAAAATAATGGACACGTATTTTTCTTTTGTCACACAAACTTGTAATAACGAAGATACAACGTGTTTAAATTTCGTGTTACGTCACTTGTCGGTATAAATTTTATAGGACAGTGACGTCACAAGCCCCCACTTCCGAACTTTAATGCGTTATATCTTAGTAAATATTTCATGGTTTGGTAAAACAAAAAACAGGTGTACAATATTTTTTGCTAATCTAAAAGATGGACTAATCCGAATCACTTATTTTTAACCCTGTCAACATGCCCATTGTAGGTTAGGATATGTTATATTAGCAGTTTTTTTTCTGGATAAAAGGTACCCAGATCCTTTTCTGTTCCCCTGACAACGTATATGCACAATTTCATGATGATCGGTCGAGTAGTTAAGGCGTGAAAGTGTAACAAACAAACATACATTCGCAATTGTAATATTAGTTAGTATGAGACTATGTATGGTTCAATCGATCCTAAGATAACGCAATCAAACAATTTCGACGGACAACTTTTCATTACCTGACTTTATTAATTTGACTTCTCTTTGCCAGATTGACACAACACAGGCTATCAACAAAATTATCCTACAAGCCCAAAGAGTAACGGCATCCTAAAACAACTTGAACCACCAACAGCTCAGCATTAAAGACTAATTACTATGGACGAACACCGGTAAACATAAAATCTGTTTATGAATCAACTTTATACACACACGTGAAGGTAATTTTATAACCCCTATAAAAACAAACCCTAGTAAAGGTAAGCCCTAAAATTAATCTACACACTGCGTTTAACGTTTACCGGTATAAAACGGTAACGGTAATATAACGGTTAGGTTACCGGTGAACACCGGTTACGTAGTGTAACAACAAATGAGTTTTTCATTTACCGTTACGATATTTTAATCGCACATAAGACAATTACTTAGCAAGAGTAATGAATTCCTCTGAGCTGGAAGCCTCCGGATCCCTATTTATTGTGAGATACAGCTGTCACTCAATGTAACTGCGTTTACGATGTTCGTGTTTCTTCGTCGTGTACTTGGAGAGTCCGTAGGAGGTGGTAGATACTAATACAAAAATATACACTACCTCTATTCACTTATACAGGGTGATTTTGAAATCGTGTAATTCCTTTTAACCACGCATTCTACTGGTGATATAGAATAACCCTGACCATATTTTTTCTTAATTAGAATAATGGTTTCGGCAAAATTAGAGTACAGATTTTTTTCATGAAATGATTTCAATAGTCATATTTTAACCACCTGACACAATCTTAATATTTTACTAATTTAAAAATAATAACATAACAATAACTGATGTCGTAAATAATAAGGGGCAATAAAAAGGACCGCCCGTTATTATTTACGACATTAATTATTAATATGTTTTTTTATTTTAATTAGTAAAAAATTAAAATTGCCTCGGTTGGTTAACATATGACTATCTGACACCATTTCACGAAAAAAACGGAATAATAATTTTTCAAAAAAAATAAATCTAATTAAATAAAAATATGGTCAGGGTTATTCTATATCACCAGTAGAATGCGTGGTTAAAAGGAATTACACGATTTCAAAATCACCCTGTATAGTGAATTATATTGCGACGCAACAGTAAGTATGCCTATTTCTTTAAATCGATCTTTAATCATCAGAAACAGGTGAGAGCACAGAGACAGGTGGGAGCTCCGAGTCTATATAGACACAAAACACACGCCCTGATAAGCAGAGGCTGCAAATTTCTAGAAGCTTTTCTCTACACCTCTCTTGCATGGCTTCTCTAGGCCTTCATAGCTTTATTTTAATTCATGTCGTAGACACTATCGTCGTTTGGTTAACTCATAACGTACGTGATAATCTAACTATTACTATTAATGCGAATGTGACTTTGTTTGTTTATTTGTTTATCATCATGAAATTTCGCACGCAAAGGCACAGAAAAGGCCATCATACATCCAGAAAAATAATTACTGTGGACTGTGGACTCGGAGAATAGGGTATTTTTTAGAAAGTTGTGGTTAAGACGTGCGATGCCGCGGGCAAAATCTTGTCAGCAATAAAGTGCTCAAGGGAACTTGACGCAGTCACTCTTTTTCTGACTACTACTCTGTATTAAACCTATGAACAACCTTATCTAGTACCTAATAAAAGAAGCACAACGCAAAGCTTTTAAAAAAAATGCAGGGAAAAGCATATTTTTACCGCTTAAACTTCTCTATAAACCAAAACAACATGGCTATCTGTAAACTGATAATCGATAATCAAATTATATTGGTCTAGTTCAACTAAGTCTCGTTTAATTTGATCAAAAAGCAGTTAAAACGGCAGCGATTAAAGGCTTTTAGGCAACGCTTTAGGCTTTTTAAATGTTAGGAAAATATTAATATTTATTTTACCAACGTATTGGTTTGGCAGCTGAGGTGTGAAAGCGCAAAATGTTAAATAATTTTACATTTTAAATGCAAAAAAGTGGAAGACAGTTATGTATATACGTTTTATGTACGTGGTTTCATTGGAATTTATCTACCATACACGGCTTAGTGGTCGTATCGCACGAATTGCGCGAAGCGCAACTTTAAAAAAATATTTTTGTTTTAGGTGTCGATTCGCAAACCTTATTTTATAGACAGGGTCGTTTCGGACTCACATTAATTGAATGTGTGCGAATCGACCCTTACAAAATATTATTTTAATAAATGTCGTTTCGCTCAGTTTTGGCGAACACATACCTGCGAACCGACCCAAGCCCTATATAAGAATTTAAACGCGGTTTATAAAAACACTTTATTTAATGGTCACAAAATATATTAAATGAATGTTGTTTGTTAGAATAAATCACGATAATAATATCTGTTTATAGTAACTTAATTTTAAATTATAACATTTTGTAAACGTAAGTCAGTATCGAGTAATATAATCATGATCAATAAAGCATGATTTCGAATATTATCTATATATTAATACGTGAAGCAAAAACTTTGTACCCCTTTTTACGGAAATTGCGCGGAAGGTGGAGTATGAAATTTGGCACAGTTAAAGTTTATATGGAGAAGGAGTGGCGAATCATAATATATATATAAAATATGCATTAAAATACATTAAATTAATGAAAAAACACGACACGCACACAACCATGCATTTGACACTCAGTCGAATCGCGTCCGTAGTATTTCGGCATTTTTCGTCTGACGTCGTACAATTCTACGTAACTATGGTTACATATACCTTATTTATATGTAATATGAGTAAAGTTATAAACAATAAAACTAAAAATTTAAACTTAAACAAACTTAAAATTTAATTCAATTGTGGTCGAATTTTGACCATTAAGCGACTACTAGTTCTAATTAAATTATGCGCATTACTAGTGCTATCATTCGCACATTGTAAAAACAGAGACGCCCTTCTACAAGCGCAATGAACACCTGACATGGTATACGACCATGTGTCTCTCTGTTAACATCACAGCACTTCATTTCACTCAGTAACACTTCCCAAGACCACTAGCGATCTTTGATTTGGACAACGCGTCTCGGTGAAGGTTTTTTACCTATTGTTTAAGCAGAGTCTTGCCCCCTTTGGGGATATATCATCAAAGGGGTTATTATAGGTGTATTACAACCAAGTTATGCCTGGTATGATTAATACCACGTAATACTTGTAGTAGGTAAGACTATTGTCATATATAATACTGGGTTCAATCCTAGAACTGCTACTGAATACCTGATGCCTGATCCGAAAATCAAATCGGAGACCTCAACCTCATGCACAACATTTACATTCGCTACCACGGCGCCACCGTTTATTTTTTATTGATTTAGTTGCAGCCCTAGGTTATATATGTCGGAGACGTCATTAGTACGAAACGTGACACAAAAGTCAAGATATGGCAGCACTGTTGCGATGACGTCAACATGCAGCTCACTTCGTGTTACGACAGAGCCTACTTAAATGGAGGCGCGCCCTATATTCAATGGGATCTTTCTACCGTCGTCGAGTGCGGACCTCCTCGCTAGGAACTGTCATTCGTTTTGTGCAAGACATTCGTGTTAATTTATTGTGAAGACAGTAAAAGTGATTAGTGTGAATTTATTGTTTCACTTTACTCGATCACCCTATTATACGCCCCCATTATTTCAGTCAATGGTGTTACTGACGCACAGTCTCTAAATATCAGACATATATAAAAAAAATTTAAACGTCTAATGTGGCAAACAATCATACCTATGGACGCCTGCATTACCAGAGGCAACACTTGCGCGCTGACGACTCTTTAGGAAAAGAAGGAAGTGGGAAGGAGAAGGAGCGGGACGGGGGAAAGAGGGTTATTGGGCCTCCGGCACTCTCACTCACCAAACGAAACACAACAGTAGGAACACTGCTATTTTACGTCGATATTCTGTGAGAGGGTAGTACTTCCTCGGTCGAGCCGGCCCATTCATGCTGAAATCAGTGAGGCTCTACTACTCATAAAACATATGACTGGCTATCTTATTAGCCCATGGAATTGACACTAATAATGATAATTTTAATACTAATTTACTAATTTGCTTATGAAAATATACAAATATACAAAAAAATATACAATAAGTTAGCCTTTTTATAAAAGTAATAAAATACACAATTATAAGGAAGAAAGAGGAATATTGCAACCATAAAACAGAACTGGAATTTGCGACTTCTACAATATGTGTGAGCAATTCTGCAACTTTACATTGAAAGAAAAGAGTATTTATTTTAAAGTCGATTGGGTAGACAAAGTTATAGACATGTTTACACATGTCGACAACAACTGTTTAGCGGTGAAACATGCTGCCACTAGGAGCCAGGGAAAAAATAACACGCCCCATTAAACAGGGGAAAATATTAGACGAGAGCGAGATACGAGATAGAAGTTACATTCAAAGTTACCATAGGCAATAATATTGTGAGTTTGCGAAAATGGTGTTACATTTCTAAGTTAGTTAGTAGTAGTTAGTAGTTTAACTTAAAAGTAAGCTGTAAATGAACGTTAATTAATAAATAACAATGTCACATTGACATTGTTATTTATTAATTAACGTTATTTCGAAGATTGCGGCGGCCTCGATGGTGTAGTGGTAAGTATAACCAACTGCCACGCTTGAGATCGCAGGATCGATTCCCGCACAAGTCAAACATTTGTGTGCATGGACATGGATGTTTGTCTTGGTCTGGGTGTTGCTATGTATAATATGTATGTATTTATAAAAAAAGTATATATGTATGTTTATCCATTGTCTAGCACGCGTAGAACAAGCTCTGCTTAGTTTGGGCTAGATGGTGTTGTGTGTATGGGATAGAATATTATTATTATTATTTTGAGTAGACTACATAAATAAGTTCATATGTAACAATTTCTTTTTAATGAGGTCGACAGTGTTCTACTAGTAATGTAACGTCAAAAGCATACCGACAAAGGCTGTCGTAACCGCTTACAATTAGCCGGAACATAACCAGATTCATTCCGAAAAAAAACTAATAGTTATTTTGATTACGGGTAACTAAATTAGCCATAACAATATAAACACACATCACTATTGCACTGAAATGATTAAATTATATCTTTTACTTAAAATAAAAGAATATGCACAAACATAACAACTGGTATTTATTTATCTATAGGTTTAATGAAGATAATAATTATCATCTCAAGCGTTAAAAATTTGGTTGATCAATTGCCATGAAAACACTTATAGTTAATCTGATTAAGTAGCTAGATAGATTTTATGCAACTGATAAAATCAAACGCAATACCTCACTATCGATGACTATACTCACAATTGATCAACAAAGCAACCAGAACTACCAATATCAAACGACGTAACATCTAACTCGCGTCGCATCCAATATTGGAGCCATTCCAAACGGCGAAAACATTGTCTTGCCACGAGGACAGTAGCTAAGCATAATATTGTTACTTATTCGGGCCCCGATCAAATTGGGTCGCACCGGCACATCCAATTTTACTAATACCCCACTTAAACGTTACAAGGCTTATAGCTCATGGTACTATTAAGCGGCTATGGGAAACTCACAGTGCATAGAAATTTGCATTTAAGAATGATCGGGTTTGTAACGTTCAGTTCAATGTGGTGTAATCTGGTGATATTGGGCCTGTTATTGCTGCGCCCGAATCTGAATAGGTTATTTTGAGGGGAGGCAAATTGGCTTGACATTTAACGTTTGTAGGCGAATAAGAATTGGATTACAAATTCTCTAATTTGATGGATAGGAACAAGGTTTTATTACAACAATTATAGCTGTTTCTTTGATTCATTTAGTAGGAAAATCCATAAATACGTAGGATTACGCTTATATTTCTCGGAAGAGATAGGCTGTACGACTGTGTTACGACTTTGTTTTAAGCTCCACGTTATAGAGTACGAGCCTAACGACATATTGTCAGACTCCGTAGTTATACTGAGAGTTGCCTAATATCACGTTGCCTAAACCAGAAATTGAACCCAGGATCTCATTCGCAAATATAAAGGCAAATTTATGCTACGGGGCCGAAAAACATATCGAAACCTCTTTTGTTTCATATTTATTTTATTTCATAAATATTTATAAAATATTTGGGAAACAATTCTAAACAATTTATTTTGTAAAATTGATCATTTGCAAGGCACATACATAAAATATACATCGTAGTTCCTTAACTTTATAACTGAAATTTTAGATGAAAACTACCTTACATAGAAGTAAAAAATTTAAACATCCAATGTACAATATTATATAAGAAAAATATCAGCTGATATGTTACATGAACGCCAGTGTAATATGAGAATCATGCGATCATATTAAATTGCTAAAGTAAAATATTAAGGCTATGAACCATAATCTGTTACGCTTAGCAATAATCTTTTACTATCAGATCCAAACAAGAAAAATAAAATAACTACTAAAATAAAGATCTTTATAACGTGAGCTACGAACGAGATCTACAAGTCTGTCTAAAATTCGTCTTAAAAGCAAATCTAGAAAATAATCTAGACCTAAAACAAACAATACAAAAGCTAACAAGCTTAGAGTCATCCATTCAAGACTTAAGACTGACGCAAAATACTCGGGAATCTTCCAAATGCCCATCATATGGCCACCCTGATGGGGTCATAAAAGTAAATTACGTGACATACCCATCCCGAAGCTGGTCTTTTGTCGTTTCAGATTTATCTTGCACATTAGCCGAAGACACAGAGAGATAAAAGTTGGTTTACGAGTATTCACCACTATATTTGGACGATATTCTCGTTTTAGATAGCAATGTTATTTGTCTGTACGAAACTGTTTTATTGGTGACTCGAATTAGGGTAATAAGGGAAGGTATGGAGTGTTTTGGTTGATGGTGTAATTCTTAGCTAAATGTGGAACGGTATAGGGGTATTTAATGATACGAGCGCAGGGAAATGAGGCGTCTCGATAATGTGCATGAAATACTGTCTGGCTAATTTAATTTCTTGTGTGTCGTATCCAGTAAGATTTTAATATATATATATATATATATATATATATATATATATATATATATATATATTTATTTAAGAGCTTTCCTTGTTAACTATTACCACTCTTTTCTTCAAAGTTTTATGTGTGTATTGTGTCATAAAGATAAAATTGAGTTTAATCTTGATCGATCAAAATAAGTTTAAACTTCAAACCAATATTAATATAAAAAGAAACATAATTCGATAACAAAAGAGAAAGCATACAACAATGTGTTATAAAAGGGATATTTTTATGTGTATGTTAAAAATACAGACATCGCTCAGCATATAGTATGGGTGAATGCCAGGCAACTACGTCATCGAGCTTACCTGACTATCACAGAAGCCCAGTCTTGTACACGAGTATTCTGCGGATAAAACACCATTTTAATTCCATATGTATTAACAGTCTTACGTAATCTTTCCACTTACATTATTTTACAAAGTCTATCTAGTATCTAAGCTAGTTTATCACTGTACAACCTTACGACCTTAAATAGAACAAAAAGTATCAGTGTCTACATCTGTAGCAGACACATAAATCACTGTCTGTCAATGTTTATCAGTTCACACTGACACTACACGCTATATAATATTACATTCGATTTGAGCTCAATAGTTTGTTTCAAACACATGCCAATCTAATGCAGGCATTGCGAGCTGGCTGGTTTGGTAGCCGAATTCAAGTATTGTATTTGTTGAATCCGAATCCTAACTAATATTATAAATGCGATTGTGAGGTTGTTTGTTTGTTTGTTACGTTTTAACGCCTCAGCTTCTCGGCCGTATACCACGAAATTTTGCATATACATCGTCAGGTGTACAGAAAAGGACATCGGGTACCTTTCATCTAGAAAATAAGAATTCCTGTTCCCGAGGGGTACAAATTTATTGGGAAAATCTCTAATAACGCGAGCGGATCTGTGGGCAAAATCTTGTTTACATACACACCTAGCGCTGGATTCTAATACCTGTTTAAGATAACCGTAGCATAATCGAGGTATTAATGAGAAAGCAAGATACCTTATTAGTCTTATTAAAATGAAATACTTCATTCCTTCAAGTTTGAACATTACCGATTCAGAGACGCCATCAGCGTTGCTGATAATAAACATACAACTCCAAAACACCTACAGAAGCACGTAAAGCAAAGCAAAAATAATATAAACACTTGGTCAGAAGATAAGCAACTTACTCTCTAATATCCGCTACTTATCTCAAATCAAATACTACCACATTCGTGTAACACGTCATAATATGAAGGAAATGAACCATTCTGGCAGCTTTGAGGAATAAGTCGATGAGTGCCATCATGGCAATTACGCCGAACAAATGCCACTGCAAGTCTGTAAAACTTCGTAAAAGGCTGATTAACTAAATTGTCTGATGGAGTCTATTAGTGGGTGCTGCTCAGCATCTGTGTAAACTTTGTAGTAACAATGTGGACGCTCGAAGTAATTATTAGAGTTTTAGTTAGTACTTTAGCCTTTTGGGCTGTTATAAACGGGATTTTGTAAATGAGGAAAAACGTGTGCCGTGTTCTGGCTGTAATAAGAACAGAATGTTTTTCTAAAGCTGTCTGCTTTTAGGAGAACAGGTGTATAATTGTCACAGGTTCAATAGTAGATTTAGCTTGTATTTTCACTAGAAATAGACACGAGGGACGATACCAACATTGAAGCAACTGCCAAAATGGAATCCGTGGACCCGAAAATCCATTTGTAGATGGCACATTTTTTTTCAATGTAAGAATTTATACGGCTTCTTCCTGCAAGCTCTGTGCCGGGACTTTAAAATATACAACTAACGGACAGAAATGACACGCAGATTCAAAACAATCATTTGTATATTATGTAAATGATTGTCCCGTGTGAGACACACACCCATAACACACAGCACAGCGGCAGCAGCTAGATAAACCACTGAGCTATCCGTGCAAAAGTATATAAATTCGATAAAAACACATTGCTTTAATTAAAGTAAAACCGATAATAATATGAACATTTCGCAATGATTCCATTTATACACATCAATTGGCAATGAACAGAATTTTTCCACAGTTTTAACTTTCCACATTCAACATTTTAAGTAATTTTTCACGTTTATTGTCACTGAATAAAACGGCGTAGTTAACTGTGTAAATATTTATCACCGAACAACAAGAGAGTTCATAAATTTTGTAGATGATAGGGCGCCAGGTGACTGTGTAAAGAAGTTATTTATATTAAAATGAAAGAATTTATATTTGATGCCTAGTGCTACGTGGATTGGTTCTCATTCTATTATGGCATTATATATAGGCAGTAAGCAAAATGTTTCACATCATGAATTTGTGTGTATTTGTAAACAAAACCTAACTAATATTATAAATGCGAATGTGAGTTTGTTTGTTTGTAACGCCTTCACACTTTAACTACTCGACCAATCATGAAAATTTACACCCACGTTGTCAGGGGAACAGAGAAGGATATATGACTTTCTTGTAGAAAAAAGTACTGTTACTTACTTAACCTATATATAACCTATATACCTAACTAGTGCTGTACGTCTCGGGGACAGCTCACTTAGGGGTGCTATACCTAGCTGGTAGCCCTGGTGCCTGAACAAGGCATCCCCAACGTTGAGGGCTCCATGGTGGGTGGGGAGCCAGCAGGTGAAAAGTAAGATAGACCAAATGGACTCTGTCACAAAAAAAACCAAGGGCTTGACCGATAAGGGCGAGCAACAAAGGACCTCTGGACCTTTAGGGGGAGAGGTCAGCAATAGTGTAGGAGCTGCACGTGGGAGCACCTACATACCCAAGCTGCAAGCTCGTGATGGCCCCAGTGGCCGTCCGAGCATGAGCCAGGGGAGTGGTGCTCACACGGGCAGCGTTAAGAAATGGAGAGGGGGTAATCCTGGAAAGGGCTACCAATTTAGAGGGCGTGGCAACCACAGAGGGGGTCTGACGTGCAGGGAATACCCGAAGGGGGATCCCAGCGGGACACCCTCTGGGAGTGGGTGTCAGCCCTCCAGGTTCGGGGAGGCCAGGAAGGAGCAGACGGGCGAGGCACACCCTAAGGGGGAGCCAAACTTGGCTGCACACTCCACAGACCATACCCGGGGCAGGAAGAGGCGCAGTGGGTGTGCCAACCGCAAGCGGCGTGAGCTGCAGCGGCAGTTGGCGCTGGCACCCGATGCAGTCTCGTCAAAAAGGGTCAGGGAAGTGAGCGACGATGCTGTTGCTCAGGCAGATGGCAATAAACGTGCCAAGACCCAAGGTGACTCCTACAGGGAGGCGCTGACGGGGGTTAAAATGGCCGTTGTTGCCGACAACTTCCCTGACGCTCTGCTTAATGCAGAGCTGGTGGAACCCATAAGGGTTGCCATTTGGGACCAGCTGGAGGCCACACCGGATCCTCTGCCGGCCATTAGTGTCGGTGCACTGCTTGGTGGAGCTCTGCACGTGACGTGTGAGGGTGAGAGAGCCGCAGAGTGGCTTCGCGGCCTCAGCGGTAAAACCGTTGGGGACGTGAAGCTCAGAGTGGTCAGCGCCAAGGAGCTTCCAAGGCCAATAAAGATGGCCTGGAAGACCAGGAATACCTGGTGCCTAGATGCCTCCAGGGTGCTGACCATGCTGCAGCGCCTCAACCCCTCTCTGAGGACCTGCGAGTGGAAGGTGCTGAGCACGCAGGTCGAGGAGACGCACACCAGGCGCATTGTCCTGGTGGACAGCGTGTCGGCTGCGGCCATAAAAGCAGGCGGCTTCTGTCTCCATGCTGGCATGGACAAAAGCACGTTCAAGATCCTTGAGGATCTGAACGTGCAGAAGGTGACAGTGGGTGCCAGCGTGGAGGAGGAGGCCCATGCGGTGACGGCACCACAGGTGGGGGACGGGGAGGAGCCCGTGAACCCAGTGGTGATTGAACCAGGTACGGCTCTCTACACGTCGTCGCCATGCGTGTCTCCGAAGACCGACGACATAATCGGACATATAGATTGTCTAGATCTGTCGTCGCCGGAGGCTGCGGGGGCGCTGATGGAGGAAGGGAGTGAGGGGGGCGGCCAGCAGTGCCTGCCACCGTAGACGCCACCATAGGCAGACCGAATGGCGGGACTAAGGTGCGTACAAATAAACCTTCATCACTGCATCGGGGCGATGGCCGTTCTGGCCCGCCACCTGCGGATGAAGGAATATGATATTGCCCTGATCCAGGAACCTTATGTTAAAGAGGGAAAGATCAGAGGTTTGGGTGGGACAGGAGGTGTAATTTATCATAACTGTTCCACTAATGATATAAGGACATGTGTGTATGTCAGAAATGGCATAAATGCAATGGGGCTTATACAATTTTTGTTCTAGGGATCTTACGACAGTTAAGATAGATGTGCGAGGGAGCGGAGGGCGGGATATTGTAATCCTGACCTCTGCATACTTCGACTATACGGACAAGGAAACTGTATCCGGACAGATAAAGGACCTTGTTGAATATGGCAGCCGGGAGAACCTGGACATGATCCTGGGGTGCGATGCCAACGCACACCACACAGTCTGGGGGAGCACGGATGTGAATGTAAGAGGGGAAAAGCTACTGGAGTATGTGGTAAGTACCTCTTTACAAATTCTAAACAAGGGAAACAGGCCAACGTTCGTCAACTGTAGGCGAGCAGAGGTAATTGACATCACGTTAGCCACCAACAGGGCTAGCACTAAGATTGTCGAGTGGCATGTGTCTGATGAGATTACCTTGTCAGATCATAATTACATATGCTTTAAGTATAGGACGCTGGTTCCAGCTCCTATAGCACGTAGAAGGAATCCCAGAAATACGGACTGGAACTCCTTCAGGAGTGACCTCAGTATAGATTTGGAGGATTCTAAGGGTAAGCTTAATTCTATATTAGACATAGAGTTTACAGCAGACAAATTGGTCCAGACTGTAAATACGGCCTGGACAAGTAACTGCCCTGAAAGGGAAGTTAGGCCCAAGAGGGTACCGTGGTGGACGCCAGAGTTGGTCAAGCTGAGGCTTGAAGCCAGAAGAGCGTTTAACAGTGCTAGGACCAGCAGGGACTATAGCGGTTACGCTCGCTGTTTGACCAACTACAACAAAGCTGTGCGGAAAGCCAAACGGAAGGCTTGGAGAGCCCACTGTGAAAACATCAGTACTATTCCTGAAGGAATGAGACTCTCCAAAGCTATCTCGACTGTCAGAGCACACCCACTGACAACCATCAGAGATGGCAATGGGCAGCGAACAGGGTCCGGTAAGGAGACACTAGCAATGATGCTAAACACACACTTTCCGGACTGTAAGATAATAGAAAAGGAGCAGGAGGACCCGATTAGCCTGGTTGAACTAGGCTACCGTACAACCAAAGCAGATTGGGACACTGCAAGGAAGGTAGTGGATGAAGGGAAGGTCGGCTGGGCTCTAAATGGTTTTCAACCGTTCAAGTCACCTGGTCCAGACATGGTTTATCCCATTATCCTACAACAGGGCGCTGCACTCTTGGTTCCGCATTTGTGCAGACTATACAGAGCCTGCATAGCTTTTGGATACATTCCAAAGATATGGAGGCGAGTTAAAGTCATCTACATACCGAAGCCGGGCAAAGAAGACTACGAAGAAGCCAAGGCATACCGACCTATTAGCCTTGAGTCGTTCTTCTTGAAAGCCCTGGAGAAGTTAGTAGATAGACATATCAGGGAGGGAGCATTGAGAAAATTTCCCCTCCACGGGCTACAATGTGCCTACCAGTCGGGAAAATCCACCGAGACGGCACTGCATTTTGTGGTAAATAAGGCAGAACATGCATAAGATAACCGGGAAGTATGCATTGCTGCATTCCTGGATATTGAGGGAGCTTTCGATCGGACCACCTTTGATGCCATTAGTGTGGCATCAGCAAATCACGGCATAGAGCCAACCATTTGCAAGTGGATCGATTGTATGCTCAGAGGAAGAATTATTAGGTCTGAGTTGTTAGGGGATGAAATGACTGCAATGACCACCAAAGGCTGCCCTCAGGGTGGAGTACTCTCACCGCTCTTATGGTGCTTGGTGGTTAATTCACTCTTAGAACAACTCAACAAAGGTCCGTACTTAACGGTCGGATATGCGGATGACTTGGTGATACTTGTCAATGGAAAATTTCCGAGCACAGTATCCAGTCTCATGCAGAGGGCCCTGAGTATGGTAGAAAAATGGTGCAGTAGTAACCATTTATCGATCAACCCAGGGAAAACTACTGTCGTGCCATTTACTAGGATGAGAGATCCGACTGGCTTGGGAACTCTATCCATGTATGGTACACAGCTACAATGGTCCACGGAGGTGAAGTATCTAGGCATGACCTTAGATAACAAGCTAACGTGGAAACCTCATGTAGACAAAGTCATAATGAAGGCCCAGCGGGTCTTCGGTATGATTCGTTCTACTTATGGGAAGACCTGGGGCCTGAAGCCCAAGGTCATCAAGTGGCTATACACGATGATGATAAGACCCATAATCACATATGGAAGCGTTGTCTGGTGGCCAAGAACCAAACTAGCAACATGCAGGAAAGCGCTGTCGAAGGTGCAGCGATTAGCCTGCATGGCTATAACAGGGGCGTTCCCTACTACGCCAACGGCTGCGTTAGAGATCCTGCTGGACCTAACGCCGCTACACATTGTTGTGGAGTTAGAGGCGATGAAGGCGCTACATAGACTATCTATACATGGGCTGTGGAGCGTCAACATGCCAGTAACTCGACACACAAAACTGGAGATCTCGAAGGATCTTAAAGAGATTATGAGCATGGGATGTGACAAAATGCAACCAATGCACATATTCAAAAAGAATTTTAAAATAAAGGTCCCCACAAGGGACGAATGGAGACGAGGTCTACGATCCCCTGACAAGGGTTGTCTCATCTGGTACACCGATGGTTCCAAAATGGAAACAGGATCAGGCGCTGGTATTTATGCCAACGACTGCAAGGTGAACCAAAGCATGGGCAAATATGCAACGGTCTTCCAGGCGGAAACCTATGCTATAATTGCCTGTGCGCAGGAGAATATTAACAACAATGTCACTGACAAGATTGTTTATATACTCAGTGACAGTCAAGCTGCTCTTAAGGCTCTGAACTCCTGTAGGGTGGACTCAGCACTAGTCCTGAACTGTGTTAAAGCCCTTAACAAACTTGGCAGGAAAAACACAGTCAGGCTGGTGTGGGTTCCGGGGCATGCAGGGGTGCAGGGTAATGAGGAGGCTGATGTATTAGCCAAAAAGGGCTCGGAGCAACAATTTGTGGGCCCCGAGCCATTCGTAGGTCTCTCTGAGAGTACCGTCAAGGCAGCTTTCAATGCACATGGCAATGATAAACACAGGCTGGAGTGGATGGCCCTTAGGGGTCTGGAACACTCCAAGAAATTCATTGCAAACAGAGCCACGGGCTTTACCCGGAAGTTCTGCGGGTACAACAAGGGCCAAATACGCCTACTCACAGGAGCGTTTACTGGTCATTTTGGCACCAATGACTTCCTGTGCAGATTGAGATTGTCAAACAATTCGATCTGCAGAGCCTGTGGTGAACAGGACGAGTCCATATCACACCTACTGTGTGAATGTGACGCGTTGGCCGGACTAAGGATGGGTCTGATGGGATTGGCATATCCGAACCCTGAAGACTTCAGGCTTCTCCCTCTGAGGTGTACGCTGCGACTGATGCAGTACATTCATAGGGAGATAGCTCAAGGATAAACCTCGGGGCCGACACAAAAGATCCCACTGGGTCGAAGTGTCGCCGGTCTACAATGACTGGCCCCCGGATCAAGATAAGATAAGATACTTAACCTATTTTGGTTCGGCAACGCGGAAGTGATGCCTCTGGTGTTGCTGGCGTCCATAGGCTACGGTGACCACTTACCATCAGGTGGAACACATTGCCACATTTGTTATATAAAAAAAAACTAACCTACATTTACACGGGCAAATTCTAGTATAGAATGAAAATCGTAATATTGAAGTTAACTTGGTTAGGCAATCATTACCAATATCTATGTCTATAAAGCTATATAAGCATATGCTATATAAGAACTGGCCTCTACCCAGAATGAGAATGGTTACGCCGTAGTCTGCCACGAGTTTCCTTTGTTGTCAAAACCTACTTATACTAGAATACAACAATAAAACGAATACAATGCATCAGTAAATAACGAACAAAAGGATATGAATAAAATTAAAGATAGTTACCTACCTTGTTAAATAAATTTGCTTGCAATTTATAATTAACTTTTTATTTGCACAGCAGTATAATATGTGCAATGTTCCGCTCAAACTTTCCACAGCGAAGCACCAATTTAAATGGTATCATTTACGCGTATTTTTTACAATGCGCGCCACAAAAATGTATAAAGCTGTCGGATGCAAATTTAATGGACTATCAAGTTTGTAGTCACGCACGTAAAACGTGAACTTTATCGTGGCTGTTACAGCGTTTTCTGGTGATTTTCATCTGCACTCCAGTGTACGTGGCCGTTTTTATATGTCCAGTTAATGTGGACTAATGTGTACGATTACGTTGATGTTTTTGTGAGTGCTTTTGTGCCTTTTTTGGTGGTTTCAATGCTCTTTGTGTTGAATTGTGAGCTTAATTCCACACACAGAAACTAATGGCACTTGTATACGACGCGGGTAACATGCGTAAATTGAGGCACTTGCGCGAGTTGTGTGCATCGTGGAATAGTGTTTATTTACGGTATGGGTAATATGCGCAAGTTGAGATACTTGTAGGGTTAATCGGCTGACGCAAATTACTATAATGCTATTAAGTTACTCGCGCATTAGCTTGCTTGTACCGCGTATTAGTAAAATGTATTCTTTAGTCGCTTGTTAATACTGGCTTATTTGGCCTCTGCCTTCTTATTTAAATGAAACATGTAAAGTATAAAGATATGATTGATAGCATGATCACTCAATTATTATTCTTCGAGAAAAGTCTACGCTAATAATGTTTTATTTGAAATATTTCATCAACTCAGATTATAAATAAGATGAGAAATCCTCCCCAATCCTTGTCAAAGTAAGGAATTGAGTGGTGTTAATTGAAAATCCTGCCGGGTACATTATTTTGTTAGCTTTACGGCAATACGTAATAAGATTATTAGTCAAAGTCAATGTCAAAGTCAAAAATCATTTATTCACTTAGATCACAAAGTAACATTTATGAACGTCAAAATATATAGGTTAGTGAGTTTACTAAGTTACTGAAGCTACATTTAGGTTAGTTGCTAGGTTCAGGCAAAGGGTTTGAGCCTATGAAAAGAAACCTGCAAGAAACTCACGGCCACTCTTTTAAATCGCCAATTAAATATAATTTCAGTATTTTACAACTCAGATTAACAAGGTGTCGTACTTAAACTCAAGTAGAGTTAAAATGTATAAGGAGCAGTAATAGATATCATATTTGTCTTTTGTGCATCCAGGCAAGAGGTTGCCTAGTTACAGGATCGGCAACGCACATTTCCCTTCTCTTTTGCGCGGCGGTGCCAGCACTTTAATGTTAACTAAAATATCATATTTGGTATCATAATTAAAAAAGAAATACTAGAGACTGAGTTCTAAGCTCCAAACAACACCTAAATGAATCCAAGTTACCTTCAAAAACTATACAAACTAAAACAAAAATATTTACAAAGATAATAGTGACATGAAATTAACATAGAAAATCTACTTTAAAAATCATACTTTAAGACAAACGTTGATGTTTCGGTTGATAAAATATTATTCCTAAATAAATGGAGGGCGCCGGAACAAAAAGAATACCTAATTGATTCTCCGAAGACCGGTCATCAGGCCGTAATAAATTCCAAATTATGAAATAAAATTTTATAATAAATTATTACTCGAGGGAAACATGTAAGGGAACTACCACACTGTTATAAATTTTGTCTGATATTAAATTATAGGAGCCATTTTATAACACGGTATGTAGTTTGTAAATTTTTGAACGATTGCAGAATCTGGACAATGTCCATTGATATATAGTTTGTGTCAAAAATTACCTTCACATTTCACCATCAATAGTTTTACGTCCCACGTAATGGGATTCTACTGCCAACTTTCGGGCACAGTTCCAGACTTCGTGCTCTATTCTAGAATCATACCTTCTTCTCCCTAGCCTTTATTATTCCCAAGTCACTTGGGGTCGGCTTTCCTAGTCTAACCGGATTTGACTGGATATCAGTTTTTACACGGAGCGGCTGCCACCTGACCTCCGCAACCTGAAGGCTAACGATACCCTAAGGCTAGACCAGTATCAGGATATTATAGGGCACTGACTTCCCAATAACGACTGCCATAGATGTTCATGGCAACCGGGACCGACGGCTTAACGTGCTCTCTGAGGCACGGAGCAGGCGATAATTGTCAATCAATACGCACATAATTTCAAAAAGTCATACATCTTCCGTTAGCCAGAGGTGCGCGGCGTAGGTTCGAACCCGAGACCCTCTGCATTGTAGTCTGTTGGTCTATATCATACCTGAAGCCATTAAAACAGTGCGACTTCTGTGCAGTAGCTAAAAGGCAACAAGGTAGCCAAGGTGGTCTGAATACTGCTACCAGCTATACTGCTACAATACTGCCAAAAAATTTGCTTTTTAATTACACAGACAGCACAGTATTATTTATATAATAAGAATAATAAATAATATCAGCCCTGTTTTAAACTATCCCACTGCTGGGCACGGGCCTCTTCTCACTATGAGAAGGGTTAGGCCATAGTCCACCACGCTGTCCCAGTGCGCGTTGGCAGACTTCACATATCTTCGAGAGCATTATGGAGAACTCTCAGACATGCAGGTTTCCTCACGATATTATTTATACATTCGTAAAATATTTATTTATATATTATATAAATTAAGATATCAAACATTAAGTAAAATTGATAACAGCTTTAAACTACTGCCTCGCAAATAAACTAACGCATGCGCATAAAATGGCAATTAATGCAAATGTATACTTGACATTTGTAAACAGAATAATTCTCATAGTTTTACTTAGATGGCCTGGATGCAGTTACAAAGTGAACTGAATTGCAATGGTTGAAACTTTAATATCCCGGCGTCCAAACACAAGATTTTTCTCATTGTATCTGGTTTCCAGCTAATTAAGAAAAGTAGAAATATGAATTGTTAACCACCAATGTTAAAATCACTAAGAACCTATATTAAACATATTCCTTTAAACTTTAAATGAAATGAAGTGACGCCAACGCCTTTACTGAACGAAATACGCTACAAAATATTTTAATTTTCCAATATAGCGCCAATGTGAACGGTTCACAAGGAGGGCAAACGATTTGGCGAATATTAAATGTTTAAATTAGGCTTTTTGCGAACACCGAAGGTTAGGGCAAAATGTAATTTTAAACAAAAATAGTAGACTTCTATCAGACGACATTGGCGATTGGGATATGGCATTCAATGTACAAGTCGACAGCGATTAGCGTAACTGAATATAATTAGCGGAATTCGATACTATTAGAGATAATGGGGTACGAATAACGGAATTCTGCACTTAAGTACTTCGGTTAGCGGGATTTAGTACGATTAGAAAATAGGAATTATTTTAAAAACTGAAAAAGTAAATCAAGTATTTTCTGTAACACACATTTCACACATCTTCTTTAAACGTAAAAGCATGGAGAAACAAATTTAGATTAAAAGACGCTTTTTGCTACAACCTTCTTCCACTTTACCAAATCAATTATTTCACGTCAAATGCCATTTATGCTCTATATCATTAGATATCAGAAACATTTAATAATATAATAATAAAGGACCTTATTTGTTCTTAAACTTATTGGTTGTTTCCTGTTACTTTATGAGCGTGGAATGGGCATAGTACTTTAGCTTTAAAATATCACCTTCACCTTGTGATATAAACAGAAATGTATCACTGGGTATTACTTAAAGTGCACAAACCGCAGGGCAGCTTATGGCGAGCTGAATGTGAGTGGCGACATTGCGGTCCTGAATGCCTCAGAGAGTCGGCTTGCTTTTACTGGCTGGCTGAGATGGAACTTCAAGAGCGCCCGTAGGACTCTCAATTCTGGCTTGCCTTGGTCGGCCAGTCAGAGGGCTAGACTTATATGCTTGGGGGTGGAAGTGTTATTTTCAAGGGCATAACTACGGGGAAACTCGCTCCGGGTCGCCGTTGTCACGAGGCTCGTGATGGTGAAACCGACGCCGCATCTCTCGACACCTCTAGTCGCTTACACCGGTGTTGCCTTCTGCTGCCTTTAAAGGTTTGTATACCTATGGTGGCTATTTAGTGGGCGCATCTAGTGAGCCGGCGAGTCACCGTCTGCGATTTCGATTTTATTTCGCGTGGCATAGGCGCATAGATAAATACCTTATAGACTAACATACATACAATTTGTGTTAGTATTGTTACGTGCTGGGTTCGTGGTATAAGAATGTAAACAATATTACCGACGAAAACACGTTTTATTCTAGCACACAATTAAATAACACTACAAACACTATACTACACTTTTCCACTGTAACTGCTTCAAACTCCATAGTATTTTCGCTTCCGTTCGCTTCGATGAATACTTGACCGCTTACGATTGTAAACTGACTCGGCAAGCGCTGGCCTTCCCCTTTTATACGTGGTTAAAGCGTTTCCGGAGATTTCTAGAAACGTCATACCCGGTATGTAAACAGTACGAAGATTCGAGAATATGCCAGCGTTCTCTCTACTCTTCTCGTACCAACGAACTACGTTTTTCTATAAGACGTCAATAGATGGCGCTGTAATAAATTATTAGATGGAACTGCCGAGTCTTCCCCACAATTCCGAGAGTTGGCACTGGGTGTAACAGTATTTATGTAACTTATTAACTATGTCAGTAATGCTTCACTTGTACTCTGTTGTTGTGCATTCATGTGGCACTTGTCCGCGGAGGCAATGGAACACCACACCCTTCGGCTAAAAGTCCTCCTTCATAAATACATATGGAAAGCAAGATGGGATTCACAACTCGAACGCCGTGAAGTTGACGTTGCGACATGACTCCAGCAGGTGCACTCTTGGCATGTACTTGGACTTCTGGCGTACATACTCCGCGATATTCTCCGCCTTAGTGGTGTAATGCAGGCGAGAGATATACACCGGTATGTTCGGTGCTGCAGCACACAGGTTTGCACCAGGCTCCACAAGAGCTGTGCCGCAGCAGTTCTTATTGGTTTTCTGTCGGCGCTTCCTCCTTTGTACCGTCACAAAACCTCCCTCAGCATCATCCTCCCGGTTCTTTGCCATATCAGGCACCGACTTCGCGGCGGGAGCAATGAGCGTGCTCGCAGCTATCTGTTGAGCCTCTATCGGTTTAGGTCACGTGGTGCGAGGAGAGGCCGCGGGCACAAGGGCGAGGCTGCAAGGCGCGCGTGTAGCGCACTCACCAGTCACAACATTCGGCGGCGACAAAACTGCTGACATGAAACTTGCGATCGACGCATTGAAGCAGCCTGCGCCTCGAGGCGTGTTGACGTTGTTATTACGCGCCGCTGACATACTTAAAGTCACAGAATTGCGCAACTCTTCAACCTCCGTGCGCAAAACCATGACAATGTCCTGGGATTCCTCCAACTTCTTGTTTACATCCGCTAAACTGACCTTAAGGAAGACGATGTCCTTCAAAAGGCTTGTAACATCGACGTGGTCGAAAGTGACGGGAGGTAACTTATTCAAGTCCCTCGCCACAAACGTCGGCACGTGTCGTCAGGATCGATTTCCTTCAGCAGCGTGATAATATCCTGCAGACTTTTCTTTGTCCCGTCACGCCTGCGAGACACCATCTGGTCACTTTTGTTGTGCGACCTGTAAACCAGCAGTTTGGCAGCAGCTATGTCCTCCTCTCTGAAGTTCGTGAAATAAATCTGGATGGCTGACACCTCGTCCATGACATCCAGGCTTCTGTTGCAGGAACGCCAGCAATTCATTCGCCACAAGTGTATCACTCATGACGATAAAAAATACGAGCAACGGCTTGCGCCGCGCTAAACAATAAAATAATTATATTTATATACGTGCACACGTCCGTCTAGGAGCGACTACCACGCCTGAGGTCGCGGGTTCGATTCCCGCATAAGTCAAACATTTGTGTGCATGAACATGGATGTTTGTCTAGGTCTGGGTGTTCATATGTATAATATTTAATTACTTACTTATAAAAAAATAAATTAAATTATATATGTATGTTTATCCATTGTCTAGTACCCATAGTACAAGCTCTGCTTAGTTTGGGCTAGATGGTGTTGTGTGTATGTGATAGAATATTAAATTATGTTTAAAGAATCTCTTGGCATTACGAATAGCTTTATTTAGTAGAGGGCTTTACAAACATTGGAAAAACGCACACAAAGAACACATACCCTCAGAACAATAACATCTATATGAATCACACTAATGTGTCTACGTGAAGGAATCGAACCTACAACACTTGTGGTGGAGTCAGCTTTAAACGACATAGTTATCCAGAACTATATCAGAATTAGAGTAAATGCTTTGTATAATTTCGTATAACAAAAATACATTTTATTTTATTTCAATATTTGTTATACGAAAATTATGTTAACTAATTATTTCGAACACATCTATTTCAAGTAAATCCTTTTATAATTAGAAGCACTAATTATCCGCATTATACCTGCATTCGGTTAAAAACTACTATCTTGTTATGTATGTAAATACATAAAGGCAAGCTCAGGTTACCTTTCACATAAAAATCCATAACCTCTAACAGAAACCATCTTGAAAAACATAACACTCCGATTCGATATCCTATTCTGCAGAACACTATACAACATACCTTCTGCAGTGAAATCTCTCCACACATAAAAATACATCCACTTGTTCCAACCTTATTATATCTTGCACCGCGCCCTAACAAAATAAGGGTGTAATAAAATTCCTATACAACGTAAGCGGTTTATGAGTTTTCTATTTAGTCGTGCTGTTGTATTGGAATTGAATTTTTCCTTCCACCTGACGCTCACTGCGCGACAATTGTCCCTATCTCAATTTGCTTTGCCTAAGAAGCGACTGTATTGAGTCCATAGAAATGTTTTGGAGTGATCTTAAGTCCTTCTTTATTGGGTTACGTCCTATTGATTGAGTACATTGTCAATTGTAATGTAAATATTGTTTTTCTTTAATGCTTAAAGTAATCTTTTTAGAAAATTGTTAACCTTTCTTCAATAACGCTTTTTACTTTGGAAAGGAAAGCAATGGGTACGGTTTATCTTAGCAAGTGAAAAATGTTGTGTATTAGGTTCCTTGGACAAAGGTTGATATGTTCTTCTCTGGGAAGCAAACCTATTTATATGTATGCAATATGACTTGTTGCTACGGCATTCCTTGTTTTTTTAGAACAACTCCCCTACTATAAATAATCCGGACACATACAACCCCGAGATTCGGCACATCTATGTATATACTGTGCAAAACAGATTATTAGTGCCGGTCGTCGGGAAGGCAAATTTTTTGAAGCCTGGGAGCATTAGAAGACTTTAAAAAAATTATAAATCGTTTAAAGTTCAATGTGTGCGTTTTTACAATAAATGCCCACGCCGTGACATAGAAAATCTAATATTGTCTTCTGTTTACGCGAATGTTATTCATTGAAATTAAACTACTATATACGGATTTTATCGCGTTGTTTATTTAACACTTTATTACATAATTTAGTTAATTTTGCTTTGGTTTAATTTTTTATACCAACCGAAACGTAGCCTAGTTAACAGTTTTTAAATTATGTAATAAAATGTCAAATAAACAACGCATTAAAATCCGTATATAGTAGTTTAATTTCAATATATAAAATCTAAGTTTTAATAAATTTAAAACAATAGTGAAACGTAAATTATGTTCAAAAGGTCACAGAATATATAAAAGATAAAAAAGCTTGGGATTAAGTTGCTTTTGCTCACAGGCTATTTCTAATCAAACTATTAAGTTAATTGTAAGTATGAGTTGATGTGACTATTACTTTATTTGTTACTAGCTTTCCGCCCACGGCTTTGCCCGCGTGGAATTTAGTTATAACGCGCTTTTTCACCCCTTTCATCCCCTTCGGGGTGAAATTTACAAAAATCTTTTAGTGCTCCCCTACACTCTCCAAGGAACATACATGCCAAATTTCAGCTTCTTGCATTCAGAGGTTTCGGCTGTACGTTGTCTGTCAGTCACTCGGTAACGGAAGAGTTTTATATATACACATATATTAATATGTATTTTACTATACTTTTACTGTTTCAATCATATTGAAATAAACGATTGTTAAAACTACACAAAACAACTCATATAAGAAAAAGAATATAAAATTAATTAGTATTGTAAATAAGCATTTGGCGATTGAAAAGAGTGGCCATGAGTTACTTGCCCGCTTCTCCTTATCAAAACTCTACACCTCGAACAGGGTTTATTCAATACAAAATTTTTATTTTCTTTTATTATATTTTTATTAATATATCAGCTAATTGACGTGTTCAAGACTTGTTTACACGTTATTGTAAGAATAAAGATTTTTGACATTGACTTTGTGGATTGCAGAACAAAGATGGGGATATTTCGAGTATTCTTAGAGGTGCTTGACACTAATTTCAGGAGAGCCAGTATATTCTTTGTTACTATGGTGGTTAAATACTGTATATATGAAGGATACGTACAAAGAAATACATTTTATGTAACTAAAGAAACGTATTTTTAATAGGTTTGAAATTACATGCCAGGTACGAATGCCCGCAAGGATATATTCTGTCGAAATTCTCCGCATCAAATTAAGGTAGATTATGATTATGATATGATATGTGTAAGAGAGTATTTGAAAATACATTATTATACTTTTAGTGTAATAAATTAATTTTGAGTTTTGATTTGAATGGTGGCAAGTCTTAACGGAGACAGTAATATTATAGTGCACAAGTGTGCTGCTATTAAAAACTTCTGAGTTACATTCGAAGAGAAGGCTGAAGGCGCAGCGATTCTGAATACGATTGTTGACCATGAGTCTTGCATTCATTTTCTGTTACACAATTTTCAGTGGCAACACACTGTTTGGAAATCCGCCTGGTAGTCGGCAATAGGTTAACCTCTTTTTATGTTAGGCTCTTTTTATGCTCTGCTCTGAAGAGTTATTCCACCTTATCCCGCCCTCCCCTTTCCTATCCAGAACAACGCGTGCTGGGCTCAGATGCCATCCTTACACGGTGGAGTCGACTAGAGTGCGTACCAACAAGTTTGGGTCCTCATACCTCTGCCGAACGATCAAGGCATGGAATTATCTGCCAAGGCACGTGTTTCCTTCTTCCTTCCTGGGTCCTTTAAGCGGGGCGTGAAAAAGCACCTTCTCAGGCCGTCAAAGTAGAGACCTCAACTTCGCCTCGGCTGCTATGAGGACGATGTAGAGGCCACTGCTCTTAGACCACACGACTGCTTACCATCAGGCGAAGTGTGGACATTTAGCGAGCAAAATAAACAAAAATAAACAAAACATATCTACACAAACTGTCGATATATTGCGATATACGCGAGATGCAAGTCTACAATATAGGTATATGTTGTAATATTACACTCATGGAATAGCCTTTGTATTCTATTCTTGGACGGAATACACGGCAACTTGGTCATTACCTACCGACAATATATACATAAAACGAGTCCTTAATTCTCGGTTAATTACCCCCTTTTACGGCCGCTATTTAAAAAGGGCGTTTTATCAAGATTAGGCAGTAAACACATTTTCACGTCGATTGTTGTGTTGAACTTTGGTTAAAGCATCTTTGGTAATGATCTGATAGGCTTTAAATAACATCTCAGATTTACATCTTACATATATAGTCTCACGCTAATAACCCCGAAAGAGTAGACAGAGGTTTCACGTTACTCGGGCCAGCGTATTGCCAGACATAGATTTGGAATCCGTGTTTATTATGCGGATTTTCAAAGAAATACCAACTAACGATTTGTCATATTCGGGAATCGAACTCGGGAATTTATGCACAGCAGTCGCTGGACTACCGCTGTGACACCTAGACTGTCAGATAATGACTAGTCGCAGTTTAAGCAATATTATTAATGGTCCATTACTGTGGTCTGTCTGATATATACACATACCAATTATTTCTTAATCGGGTTTTGTTGTGGCTCTAGCATTTACCCGTGCTTGTCTACATAAAGAATAGTTGGCAATGGCAAATTCTTTTCTATTAGAAATGGTGTAAAATTTAACTATCCTATTCGACTAAACTGAAAGAAAACTATTTTTTTCATATTGAAATACAGGTCTAACGATAGGAATAATTCTTGTGTCGTGAGAGGCTTTACAAATATACTAGCGGTCGCCAAGTGGTCAAAATTTGACCATAATTGATTTAAATTTTAAGTTTGATAGTAATTAAGGTTTTACTGTCTTTAACTATACCCTTATAATCACATTTTATTTAGATTTTGTCAAAGCTATACAGGTTAATTTACTTATCTTTTTCAAACAAATGATTATACTCTTTCATTGACGATATTCCTAAGCTTGCTACTTTGCTTTTTTTCTTTATTACATATAAATACGTAAATATATTATAATAAAAATAGTATTATCATTCCAATCCACCCAAAGGTTGCCTGTAAGATATGGCTGATATATGTCATTATATGTATATTGATATATGTAATCATAGTTACAAACAATGCCGAAATATACTAACGCGATTCGACTGTGTGTAAAATGCATGGTTGTGGGCGTGTAGTGATTTTTCATTAATTTAATGTATTTCTTATACATATTTTATATAAATATTAGAATTCGCCACTCCTTCATATAAACTTTAACTGTGCCAAATTTTACACTCCTCCGATCGCGCAATTTTCGTAAAAAGGGGTACAAAATTTTTGCTTCACGTATTAATATATAGATAAAAAACGGACACAAAGAACACTTATGACAACAATTTGCGGATCTTACAAATTATCCTGTGTGGGAATCGAATCATGGCGGCAGTGGCTAGGTAACCACTTCAACCACTACCACTACCTCGGTGGTACAGCGATAGTTTGCGATTGCTGTGCCTACGTCAGGCATGCCTCGGGTCCGATTCTCGGGTCAGACACATTATTTTAATCCGAGATTGCATGCTAAACATTATCCATTACCATGTATTATCGTTTAAGGCAAAGATTACAAGGAACTGCGTTAAAGCTTCGATACATATTACGAAATTCATAACCTCTTATCGAAATACGTTTTAACCGTTCAATTATTCATTATATTCTGACATAAAATTGTTGGAGGTCGCGCAATATACTATATTGCCTAGAACTTACGCTTCGTTCCACGCTACATGAAACGTTACACCTGTTACCTACTTACTAACAGTAATGTGAACTAATATTTTAGGGCATATGTGTGTACGGGGTGTGACTGAATAAACAGTTGATTAGAAATTGTTGGATTGTTTGCGTTCTTCTCAATTCTTGGAGAGCATTATGTGTTATTACCTAATATGTACAAGTATATACTTGTACATATCGGACGATCGTACATGATCATATAGAAAGATCTTATGCTATATAGCAAGCGATCTTTGTACATGATCAGGTTTATAAATATGTCTATACGAAACTTATCTCCTTATCTCGCAGATTGTAGACACTATCACTTGTTTCCACTCGAAGATAGAAGAAAGATGTTGGATATGCTTCTCCTATTTGATATTCTACGTGGTGAGATTGACAGCGTTGATCTTTTGTCGTGCATAGAATTTTGCACACAAAGATCTCGCACAAGCCACACTCACTTACTTAGTGTACCTTCACACCGTTCCAATTATGGGCAAAATGCTGTTATGACTCGACTGCCTCGCATTTATATGGACCAATTTGAAAGCCTGGATATATTCCATTTGTCTTAGGTATCCTATCGCAAATTACTTGTGAAGATACTCACCAATAAATAAATAACGCGATAAAATCCGTATATAGTAGTTTAATTTCAATGAATAATATTCGCGTAAACAGAAGACAATATTAAATAAGTAAGTAAGTAAATAAATAAATAATAGCAGTTTACCAGATTATTAGGTGTTTCTTTATCTTTTAGTTATTTTTTATATTTAGTTTTGTAGCCACTTTCTAGTTTGTATAATGCATGCTGTGAAACTCTGTAATAGGCTTCAGAACCTCATGTCACATTGTTACAATATCATGTACTTTGTAAATAATAATAATAATATTCTACCACATATACACAACACCATCTAGCCCAATGTAGGCAGAGCTTGTACTATGGTTACTAGACAATAGATAAACATACATACATATATACTTATTTTTATGGTAAATACATATTTATTATACATAGAAACACCCAGACTAAGACAAACATCCATGTTCATGCACACAAATGTTTGACTTGTGCGGGAATCGAACCCGCGACCACAGGCGTGGCAGTCGCTTACACTAACCACTACGCCATCGAGGCCGACGATTGTTTGGTTGATACCGATATGTTATTGTATAGAATGTGACAAGCAGGGTCTTGCTAGTAGGAAGGTAATATGTTTGGTGCTGTGTGATTTAGTTAAGGTTTTTGCTTTATTGGAGTCTTTGCTTAATTGAAAATAGAATTCGGGAGCGCACTAACGGGCTGGGGCAGCTATTAGCCTACTAAATCACAAATCAAGTAGCCTGATGAAATTGAAGTTTGCAAGTCGGTAGACTGTTCCAGCTGAGAAACAAATATATGGCGCAAATCGACTTGATTTTCAAAATATATGTGGTTCACAGTACGAACAAGGGAGCAATGTCATTTTGAAAGTAAGAAATCCGAAGCAATTTTATTGTATGTTACCTTCGTTCGGCGCTAGGTTTATTTATTTATTTATTTATAGGAAACTCAACAGCTTATTTACAAAGTACATGATATGGTAACAATGTGACATGAGGTTCTAAAGCCTATTACAGAGTTTCACAGCATGCATTATACAAACTAGAAAGTGGCTACAAAACTAAATATAAAATTAACTAAAAGATAAAGAAACACCTAATAATCTGGTAAACTGCTATTATTTATTTACTTACTTACTTATTTATTTATTGGTGAGTATCTTCACAAGTAATTTGCGATAGGATACCTTAGACAAATGGAATATATCCAGGCTTTCAAATTGGTCTATATAAATGCGAGGCAGTCGAGTCATAACAGCATTTTGCCCATAATTGGAACGGTGTGAAGGTACACTAAGTAAGTGAGTGTGTCTTGTGCGAGACCTTTGTGTGCAAAATTCTATGCACGACAAAAGATCAACGCTGTCAATCTCACCACGTAGAATATCAAATAGGAGAAGTATATCCAACATCTTTCTTCTATCTTCGAGTGGAAGCAAGTGATAGTGTTTACAATCTGTGAGATTGGCGGTCTCGATGGCGTTGTAGTTAGTGTAACGGACTGCCACGCCTGAGGTCGCGGGTTCGATTCCCGCACAAGTCAAACATTTGTGTGCATGAACATGGATGTTTGTCTTGGTCTGGGTGTTTCTATGTATAATAAATATGTATTTACCAAAAAAATAAGTATATATGTATGTTTACCCATTGTCTAATATTACAAGCTCTGCTTAGTTTGGGCTAGATAGTGTTATGTGTATGTGATAGACTATATTATATTATATATTATAATCTTTCACTTATAAACTTAGTTTCTAAAGAAACTTAAAATAATAATTCCTATTATATTAGTCCAAACTCTGCCACCGTCTTTTTGTGTACTCGTGACATCACTACATATTATAAAAAAGTCCTTAGCCGTGTCTGTCTGCGGTTTTCACGCGGTTTTCACCAATAAACAGAGTGATTCATGAGGAAGGTTTAGGTGTATAATTTTTAAGACTACCCGTGCTAAGCCGGGTTTGGTTGCTAGTAAATTATATAGCCACAGATGTCCAGCCAATAGAACGCGAAGACCTAAGCGAGAGTCTACTACCATTTTAAATCAAGTTGACCGAATGTAGCGTTTAACATTCAAACGACCTGGCACAAAACGCATAAGGCATTCTGTATGTATTCGTTTTATGCCAGTGGTCTGAAAACGACAAGAATTTTTAGTACGAGATTCCAAAGCCACTAAACCTACGCTATTTAAGCAAAGCAGAATTGTTTACAGTATATCCTAACTGATATTATAAATGTGAATGTGAGTTTCTTTGTTACGCTTTCACGCCTTAACTACTTGACCGATCATTACGAAATTTAGCATACAAGTTATCAGGGGTACAGAAAAGACACAGGGTATCTTTCACTCAGAAAAATACTATGCCCGAGAGAAATTTATTGACAAAATCTACATTAACGCAACCAAAGCCGCCGGTAAACCTAATATGTAATATGTAGAGAAACAACTGCGTAGTCTCTACATTGACAGATGGCCATTTTTAGGGTTCCGTAGCTAAATGGCAAAAAACGGAACCCTTATGGATTCGTCATGTCCGTCTGTCTGTCTGTCCGTCCGTATGTCACAGCACCTTTTTTTCGAAACTATAAGAATTATGCTGTTGAAACTGGGTAAGTAATAATAATATAATATTCTAATAATAATAATATTCTACAACATACACACAACACCATCCAGCCCAAACCAAGCAGAGCTTGTACTATGGGTACTAGACAATGGATAAACATACATATATACTTTTTTTTTTTGTAAATACATACATTTTATACATAGAAACACCCAGACCAAGACAAACATCCATGTTCATGCACACAAATGTTTGACCTGTGCGGGAATCGAACCCGCGACCTTAGGCGTAGCAGTCGGTTACACTAACCACTACGCCATCGAGGCCGACTAAACTTGATAACAAGCAATAAATTTTGGGGGTTCCCCATATTAATAACTGAAACTCAATAATTTTTTTTCGTCTTACCCTACGTGTGGGGTATGTATGGATAGGTTTTCAAAACTGATATTGGGGTTTCTAATAGATATTTTTCTAAACTGAATAGTTTGCCCACATATATATGATGTATATTACTATGTAAACTTCCACCGAAAATTGGTTTGAACGAGACCTAGTAAGTAGTTTTTTTTTATTACTTCATAAATCGTAAACCGCAATTTACCTTTCATTCAATCAACACAAATATAAAAATTAAAAAAAAACATTTAATTTCATAAACATAAACCTACAACAAAACCTTATGCATAAACCGTAAACCATTATTTTTGTAAGCTACGGAACCCTTCATGGGCGAGTCCGACTCGCACTTGGCCGCTTTTATTATTTATTTATTTTTATTATATATATATCGTTTTAATTTTTTGCAGTATTACGTCTATATCTCTAAGGGATTTACGCGAGCGAAGCCTTGGATAATCCAGTAAGAAAATATTTTTTTAATAATGTAGGTTTCGTGACTCTAAGATCTCAGGCCGTATAAGGGGTATACTTTTTTTTTAGCCCTGTTAAAAGGTACTCTGTATGAGAGACGTGTACAAATGTTTTAGAGCGCACGTAACAAGTAATTAAGTCTAAACTTATCAAAAGAAGAATAAACTGTAATTAGCGAGGCTAATCTGAGTCCCCGATCTCGAATCGTAACCAAGTGCGGCGGCAAACAGATGTTACTCGGATAGTTTAACGTTTATTGATTTTTACTGCCCGCTGGCATATACAACTGTAAATCATAATTGTATAGGTTCAATCACAGCGTTGAACGAGGTTTAATTTGAAAATAAATTATTTTTATTATTTTTCCGGGATGTAACGACATACAAGTACTGTAAATGAGTTTGAATTATATTTAGACACTCAAGTAAAAATCGGTATTGAACATTATTTTTCATTACTTTTAGATTAATGGATCTCAATCCTAATACATCCATAATTTAACAGGGAACCTATTAATGTAATATACGAACAGCCAAGGGTAGTTTTTGTATTCTACAGGTAGGTAAATTACATTTGTTTTCTTCAAAAACCTATCCATTCACACAGATAAAATAAGGTTATGTACATTCATTAACCTGTCACGATGTGTTAAAATCACGACTTTATCAGCATGGATGGTGCAACAGGCATGCGGCTACTTCGCCACTCTTTATAGGGTTAGAGTATCTCACTCATAACACTCAACGCGGAGCAATAAGTTGTGTGATACACAAATTTTTACTCTAAGTCAGAGCATACTTTGTGTTCATTAATTGAATGTTTGTATGACAAAGGGATAAAAACCTAGTGCGAGATATGGTTACAAAAAAATTAAAAGCATTCAAAATAGGCAATAGAAAACACAACATTCTTTTCCGCGTTAGTATATAAACCACGTACAGTTAATCAAAATAGAAGAGCTTACATCGCTCTCACATCAACACGAATAAATTCCCGCGAAAATAGTTTATTTATTAACTTCGATACTCACGATTGATATCCATCGGCTGAGCTGGCCGAAAAATGAACACTGGCCGAAAAAATGCCAAATCTGTATTATAAATATTGTAAAAAAAGGTTTTATACGCAGAACAAATATGTAAATGTTTGCTTCGATGATGAAAGGCGTCGGCTTGTAATGGACATCGGAATTTATTGAAAATTTGTTTTATATTTTATCAGTAGCCCATTGGTTGACAATAATGTATTTAGTACCAGATTTGCACGCGGCTTAGCTCGCATTAAAGTAAAATTTGGGAATAAATTTGTATCCCTCGAAACAACAACTATAACAACTATACTCAAAGCGTAACAAACAAAGCTACTGAAATTAAACTTCTTTATACGAATTTTGTCGCGTCAGCGATAGCTCAGTGGGGAGACTAAAAGACTGCAATGCAGAAGGTCTCGGTTTCGAACCCACGTCGCGCACCTCTGACTTTCGGAAATTATATGACTTTTCGAAATTATGTGCGTATTGATAGACAATTATCGCCTGCTCCGTGCCTCGGAGAGCACGTTAAGCCGTGTCGGTCCCGGCTGCCTTGAACATCTATGGCAGTCGTTACTGGGAAGTCAGTGCCCTATAATATCCTGACACTGGTCTAGCCTTAAGGTATCGTTAGCCTTCGGATTGTGGAGGTTAGGTGGCAGCCGCTCCGTGTAAAATCTGTTATCCAGTCAAATCCGGTTAGACTAGAAAAGCCGACCCCAAGTGACTTGGAAATAATAAAGATTAGGGAGAAGATACGAATTTTGTAGCGTTGTTTATTTCAAAACACTTTTATTACATCGCTTTGAAACTATGCATGACACTACTATCATTGAACTTTATTACTATTTAAGCTAATTCAATTATTAAAACTATTTTATTTAAGTTTTCACTTGCCCTGTCATTTCGATTACTTTTCAGCAGCCACGTTCACGTGGAGACCAAAAAAAGTTTACAAACAAACATTCGCGTAAACGTGAGAAAGTATTGAACAAACTCAGACTCGCATTTATAATATTAGTTAGAATTGGGATTAAAACACTATAAGTTGCTTCTTAGTATCCCGTCTTTAGTACTTTTTACAGGCAGACCGCAATGCACGAGTGATACGTTTAGTATTGCGAGTGATCATAAGCTTCAGTTACAGTTTTATCAAGCATCAGACGAGACTTACCTATGCTTGCTTGCCATCTACATACTTCCATAGTCTCACGTCTTTATGCAAGTAAGTTAAGTTTCGCTGGCTTTGATTTTGTTCTTATGGAATAGGATACAAGTCTTCTGCCGTCTCCTGGGCACAGTTCCAAACTCCGTGCTACTACTGAGACACCCTTCTTCTTCTTCTCGGTGCGATTACCAAGTCAAGTAAAGTTTTACTACACTTTACTTGACCTGGTAATCGCACCCGAGACTTCAAGCATAGCAGTCACATCCACAGCCTCAGCGCCATTAAAACATCTAATAAAATATCCTCTATAATAGCTAATTTATCAACTAATACATATATAATCTATATTCGAAGCTTCGCATAACAAACGCTGCGTCGTTGACGCAGTTGACACATAAAAAGGAACAATTCTGTATGCAGTTAGACATCTGAAAATAATGAATCATGTAACTTACAACTCGAGTCGAACTGAATTATAAAACAACGCAAAAAGTATTTCATACGTACGTCCGGTGAGGTCGACGCTCGACCGGAAACGGTAATCGGCCGCCGGAAGTCGCCCCGCTGTTTATTGTTCGCCTCTATTCCTGACCACACTGCGATCGAAGCGTTAAAACCACTACGATATTCCTGTCGAGACGAACGACTGGACCGGGTGTATGACTATATACTATGGTAAAGGCATATTTTTAAAATTCTAGTCAAAATAAAAAAAACTATATCTTAGAGATTTTTTTAAGCATTTCTTTGATGTTTATTCCTTGTTAGTTGTAGGACTAGACATTAAACAATAGTATATTTACAATACTTTTAAAACGTATTAATCTAATATATATTTACAAACGTATTAAAAAGTTTTTTTATTTGTTTTTTTATGGTATAGGCGTCAAACGAGCAGACGGATCGCCTGATGGTAAGCGATTACCACAGCTCATGGACACCCGCAACACCAGAGGAGTCACAAGTGCGTTGCTGGCCTTTTAAAATTGCCCTCCCCTTCCCTCAGAAGAGGGGGGAAGGGGTTGGGCCTCCGGTACCCTCACTCACTCGACGAAACACAACACAAGCGCTATTTCACGCCAAGATAACATAATTACAAAAAAAAGTTACAAAAAAATTGCCTTGAAGTATTTTAAATCTATACTTTAAGGGATTTTAAAAGAATTAATTTTTCTCGATCTCTCGTGCATTGTCTAGGCAAAACGATACCAATATATGTAATAAAACTGTTTTAAAGTAAAATAAACAACGCGACAAAATCCGTATAAAGTGTTTAATTTCAATATATTTAAATTAATATTTGCATTTTCCCCGACAATTCGGTTTCCTTCAGCAGCCACAGTCACGGGAGACTAACTGTTCTATAGTTACTTAGAAAATCTTACTAATTATTAATGTAACAGTTTGTAGATGTTTGGGTGCTTCTAACACAATTACGCGTAAACCGGCGCGTTAGATGAAACTTATGACATTTCTATCTGAGTACAAAATTGCATGCAAATCGGTTCAATCCCGAATAGAGAAATAAATGTAACATGTAATATCGGCCTCGATGGCGTAGTGGTTAGTGTAACCGACTGCCACGCCTGAGGTCGCGGGTTCGATTCCCGAACAAGTCAAACATTTGTGTGCATGAACATGGATGTTTGTCTTGGTCTGGGTGTTTCTATGTATAATATGTATGTATTTACAAGAAAAAAAGTATATATGTATGTTTATCCATCGTCTAGTACCCATAGTACAAGCTCTGCTTAGTTTGGGCTAGATGGTGTTGTGTGTATGTGATAGAATATTATTATTACTATTATGGCCAGATTTACTGCCTATAGTTTAAGAAGTAAACTTATTAAAAACATGAGTAGGGGATTGAAAGCGTAGTCACACGACTTCCTATTTAATAATGCCACAATAGTTTGAGTTCTAAGAATCATGCCTTTTTTGCGCAATTGCAATAGCACTATAGTAATTCCAGAACCTGATGTTTGGCGTCCACCTTTAAAAAAATTCTAGAAGTTTTACAAAATTTCTGGCTTTCTTGATAACGCTAAGCTAAGCTGTGTCAGCAGTAAGGTCACGTCGGTAGAGTAATGTGTGAAATTCGAACCCTGGACTTCTCGATCGCAATTATACCATTAAACTTCTGAGCCAAGATTAATATCAAAATAAAAGAAAGTAGGATATTTCGCTAACATCAACAATACCTATGCTATGCATTTCCCGAGGGAGCTACTCAAGGATTCTCCGACATAGAATAAATCCTTGTAACCTTGTTACTCCAGGCGTATTGGGGTCGGCTCCTAGGTTAACCAGATGCGATTGAATACTTATGAGCTTTTTCTCGAAGCGAATTCTGTATAACTAAAACTGTAAACTGAATATCTAACGATCTTACGCCAGTTATAACGAATTTTGCATTCTGGGTTTATTCCCATATAGATATTTGAAATATTCGCTTCGTATTTCGCAGGGAATGCACGTGTATTGATATTAATAGCGTTAGAACGAACCAGCATTTAGTTCTGTATTTAAATATTTTCTTTTCTGAGAAGGCAAGTTCTGCACCATTGATATATAGTGCACAAGTTACCTTGGCCTATGTCGCGGAAGACTGTATATAAACATGCAATTAGCGGAAAATTTTATTTTACTGAGAATATACCGAGAAAATTATAATCACTATATCGTTAAAAGTACTTGCATGGTCTCAAAAAAAAAAGGTATATATGTATGTTTATCCATTGTCTAGTACCCATAGTACAAGCTTTGCTTAGTTTAGGCTAGATGGTGTTGTGTGTATGTGGTAGAATATTATATTATATAAATAATACTACGGACGCAGCGACATGCAACACGCCCCTACATCATCATATTCTTATACTTTGTCACGTGTTCCGTATGCCAAATGAACGGATCGCAAAGTGCATCTTCTATAGCGAGCTTCAAGAAGGCAAGCACAAGCACGGCGGACAACTCTTGCGATACAAAGATGTGCTTAAAAGGCACAAGAAAAATTGCAGTATTGACCCCTTAACGTGGGAGTCATCTGCGGCAAATCGCTCGAAATGGTGACGTCTTGTAGGGCAGAAAATCGGCGCTCTTGAAAACACACGTAAAGACGAGCTCGACGCAAAAAGAGACAAGCTTAAAGCCAGACCACCAACTTTAATTTACCATTATAGTGACGGCGTTCTCACTTGTCCGAAATGCTCAAGAACATTTACGGCCAAAATTGGCTATAACAGCCACATGCGAGCACACCACCGCGCGGACCAACGTGACGGCAGTTGCTGAGCCTGTCCAGCAGTCGCTGTAGCTGAAATCGGCTTGGATTATTATTATACCACACTCTCATCTCACTACAGACACCACACTACCATTCATTGAAACCCCACACGCATACACACTTTCGTACGCTCCCACACATACATACACACTCACAAACATACACTCACACTTACATGCATACACACTAATCACGCCGCAGTAGCTTGGTATATATTTGGATTTGAGTTTTTGTTTTATTTTGCTTTTATAATTAAATTTTATATTATTAACTGTAATAGTTTATTATATAAGCTAAATATGTCTCATTACTCTGGGAGAGGGCACTGGCTTCTGTAATACAGGTTTTTCACCTACCGCTACCCTGACTCCTGTCAGGGACTTCATACAATCTGTATGAAGGTATTACGAATAAAGATTATTATTATTAATATATTGACAGAATAACTTAGTAACACTTATCCGACTTAGGAACCGAACCCGAGGCCTCAGGTATAGCAGTCACATTACATCCAACATTTGTCCTGTAGTTTTTAAATGATCCCAGAAGGAACGAACAGGTTTTGGTTCACCGTATGGTCGATAGGTGTATATCGGTAGATGTTTATAGGTGTATATTGAAAGATAGACGTACTGTATCCGACGTTGTAACATGTTAGCTACCCGTTCGGCACAATCAAACATTAGCTTTACCTCGAGCCCACACTAATTACCGATAAAATTATATTATTATTTGTGCGAGGTATAAAATATTTAATCAATGACATAATTTATACACAAATTATTTACAAGAAATATAAACTAAAGAGAAAAATAAAACTGCAAAATCAAAAAGCGTCATAATATTCCTCCGCATCGTCGTCAATTGGCAACGTGCCCAAAAGACTGGCAGCATTGCCACGTTGAATGGCAATACTTATTCTTTGTGCAAAGAAAATACCAGCCCTCTGGTTACGCGAAGCGTCGATGAGCCGCTTAGCTAGGTCTCTATAAACAGACCTAGCACTTGGACCCCATGGCTCCAGCGTTTCGACACCAAACGGCTCAAATATGTACACCAATAAGGTTTTGATATTTACGTTTGAGCGTCTCCGCTGATACAGCAGCAGCACCAGCACAACCCGCTGTGCTAGAAAGATGTGATGTGTCCCACACCATCCGTGCGAGAAGATGTGTCAATGACATCTCTAAAAGAAATAGCGAGTTTGAGATGTTTAGAACTAAAACCTCACAGGTGAAAAAAATGTTCTTTCTCGATATTTTCGGCACCAATCTAAAAAGTGCGACAAACTCGTAGGAAAAGTACTTATGCTGTTTATTTTTATGTATACATATGTACATACACATTTAAATTCCATTTGCGAATACCTGTCAATAGCTATGATGTTATTAATTGTTTAAGTGTTTATCTTTTGTATTTCAAGCTGTTGGTATTCCGAAAACAATAAAATAAAAGCAAAAAATAATTTGTCCAAATAATTTGCAATACAGATATACATAAGTATACTGGTAGAGCCTCGTTATATTTTTATAATAGTACAAATCATAAGTTACATATCCAGTGTGTAAACTATAGATGATATACCTAATATCATTAGAAGCTTAAACTAATAATAAATTGGATAGTCATCAAATAACTTTTCCAAATTTGATTATTTTTACAGTTTAGCTTATGTTTGCACGTAAATATATGTCTTCAGTACCTAATTAACTGTAATATAATGATTCTGGACGAATCATTATATTACAGTTAACTCCAATAACGTCATCGAAAAAATAGAAAGAAAGAAAATAGATTCGTTTTGATAACAAAAAACAGAACACGACACATACTGCATACTGAGAAATTCACTGTACCGAAATATTTAATAACCGTAATTTTTTTCTCTGTATTAATAAATTGTGAATTTGTTTGGCCATGTCTTATTACACTCTGTTTATCAACGGTACAAACTAAGTAGACGGTACAGCCGGCACTGCTTTTCCATTTAAATCCCAAGAGGGAACTTATCAATTGCAGTTATAATTGTGCAAGAAGTGATTGCTAAGACATTTAACTCAGAATAGTTGGATTTGCGCACTCGGCGTGTGATTAAGATGTACCGGGGCAGAAAATAAGGCTCTTCCGCGCTGCACTTTTAGCTGACGCCGCGAATCTGCGAGGGCAACGAACCGTGCTTGATGGTATCCTGCCACTGATAGGTGTACGGTGCAATGCGTATACCGAAAATTTAGCTGTACCTACTATTGAGGCGTTTTAGGTACGCTGTTTTATACGTAACAGCAAAAGGCATTCAAAATTACCGTTTTGAGCAAACAGATCAAAATAAGATGCAAAATGAATGAGTAATTCATAAATTAAAAATAATATCGCTATATTTCTCGCATGCCTACATTTAAATAGCGATTATGTCACACAATGGTATCGTGCGCTTTTTCCTATTTGACTGTCATTTGACAATTACCCCGTCTACAAGATTGAAAGCCTTAGAAATAAAAAGATAGCTCTCATTTTAGAGTGGATTTAAAAACATATTTGTATTTCAGATTTTGGGTAACGTAATATTTTAATTAAAATAATAAAAAAATAAAGTCAAATACGACCAGGCACCGAAAAAAGTAACATTGGTAGGCCGCCCACAAGGTGGTTCGACGACCTGGTAAGGGTCGCGAAAAGTGGATTGATGCCGAAAGCCCGAGATCGGTCAATGTGGGAAATCTTGGGGGAAGCCTATTTTCAGCAATGGATGCCATTCAGCAGAGATGAAGAGCTTTCGAATTTATTCACCAAAAACAAATTTATTCTTTTCTCTTTAAAATTTCAGTGTATAATATGTAGATCGTTATTTTTGTCAATTCAAAACATTACCTACCCGTGTACCACGTTTAGATAAATGCGAACATATTTTTTTATATTTATCAAGAACTAGATTTTGCCGCGGCTTCGCTCGCATAAATCAAGGTTAGTTTAGTAACAGTACGTTTTATGGATGAAAGGTACGTATGGATAACATACAAACAAATAAACAAGAAACAAAATCACATTCGCATTTATAATATTAGTTAGGATACGTTATCACGTCGCCTTACTATATCCCACTATCAATCCCACATTACATAATCGTCTATCTCGAATGCGGTCCGTCTTTGCATCCTAAGTACATGTAACTGACATGCTAAGGCGAGGAGCGACTTGTGACGTAGCCTGGTAGTACAAACGCACCGGCTGGCTTGACCGCTTGAAGTGACGGCCAATTACTGCGGACACAGGATGCTGTAGAATCATCTATTATTTAGCTTGCGTGTTAGCCTGTGGTTAGTAATAGCCAACGGGGTGGAAGGAAGAGAAATAGGAGGCCTTCTGGTCGACATTGAAGCAAAAGTGAGCAAAGATAAGCGTTTTTAAGTAATTTTAATGTAATATGAAGCGTACATCAACTTCCTAGCTTTAGTTGTACGAAATATTAGTAGTACATTGTTACCGCATTTCACCCGGTAAGTAAAAGTTTCACATACGTAATGCCCATGTTTTCACTTTCATTCCGCCTTTAGTAACTATTGCCTATTTTTGAGACGAACAGCGATAGCTCAGTGGGGAGACCAAGAGACTGTAATGCAGAGGGTCTCGGGTTCGAACCGATGTCGCGCACCTCTGACTTTTGGAAGTTATATGACTTTTCGAAATTATGTGCGTATTGATTGACAATTATCGCCTGTTCTTTGTCACGGAGAGCACGTTAAGCCGTTGGTCTTGGTTGCCATGAACATCTATGGCAGTCGTTATTGGGGAAGTCGAGACAAAAAATCCCACTGGCCGGTGGCCGGTCTGTACTGACTGTCCCCCACACAAGATAAGATAAGATAACTATTGCCTAGAATTAGCAACACGCTTTATAAACCGCCACGGTAGATATTAGGTACTCTACCTATCATCCTACTATCATGCTTGCTTGCCACCTTTATTATATGAATATAAACATAAGCTTTGTCAGAAGCAGCAGCCAGTATTACGGATTAACAAAGCACAGAATTTTCTTTATCGCCATATTTGAATAATACAAAGAAAAAACTTAAATATTAACAATGAGTAAGTACAATAGGCGGTCTTATCGTTTAAACGATCGCTATCTCAGCCAGACAAGTTGCCTCCAAAGCAAAATTAAAATAATTTATCTGAGATGAGTGTGAAGTTCAATGGGCTCGGTGAAGCGTACGCGTTGGAAACGTAATTCGTGTTTCTTACGCATTCACGCCTTATAAAGGTTATTGAATAAGTATTTTGGCTTCAAAATAGCTGTACCTAAATTCAGATTTAGGTCGGATCCCAGTAATCTATCTACGGCCTGTGGTTTTACTGATGACGATAGAAATTGAAATATAATTTGGTGTAACACATTTCTATCTTTAGTAAGGATAATACCAGACGGCAATCGGGCACCGCGCGCCGATAGATTCACGGTAATATATGTGTCCGAGGGAGATAGCAGAATGGTTCATTTTTATCACGGTTATGCGTTTGCTTATACGCTTATGTTAGCGTATGGTCGTTGGTTCCCGAATCTTCTTCTTCTCGAGGCGATGGTACAATCATTTTAAATATGTCCTGCCCAATGTGTAGCCACGGCAATTGCATCAGCAGTTGCGTCTATCAGGTCCTACGGCACCATGTAGGACCTGATAGACGCAACTACCTACAGGGACAATTGAATGTAATTCCAGGTCAGGTAAAACTTATTAGGAAATATAATGTAGCACGGCGTTTGAAAATGTACCCGGCAGACGGTTTGCTTCTTATTATGTGGCACCTAAACTATAGTTAGCAAATTATATTAGTGTAACCCATCTCCGGTTTTCTTTATATTTATCGTATCACCATCTTGTCAACTTTCTTATTTTTTATTTTGCTCCACAAAATGGCCACACTCCGCCTGGTGGTAAGCAGTCGCGCGGTCTAAGAGCAGCGACCTCCACATCGTCCTCATAGCAGCCGAGGCGACGTTGAGGTCTCTACTTTGACGGCCAGAGAAGGTGTTTTATATGGTAGGTATATGATCATTGGTATTACCGGTCTAGAAGTTTAAACTTATATTACGAGAACACCCATATAAAACAAAATTAAAGCATTTATAGAACCTTTATTTACAAATAATGACTCCATACTATGACAGAGCCTTTCGAGATTGTACGACTAATTAAGTTTCCTCATACCTCGATAATAACAATAAGTCAACACAAAGTGATTCGTCAATTGCTTACATAATGCCGACGACGGTCGGGCCGGGGGATACTGGACGAGAGAGAGGGAAAGGGAGACAAGGGGAGGTCAGGGTGCGACCATTAATTTCCATTTATTCGCACTGACAGAGGATCGTGGCCAACCGTATATGGGCCCTGAAAATTTTCGTCTTGTACACTGACAGAGCAGTAGGCAGGGTGAAGATTGGTGGTTGTCCCAGTTGTCTATGCCGGGACTATATCGTCTTAAATTATGACCACACAGTGAGTTACACACATAATGTTAATATTAAATTTCTAATCGTTCAATATTTTTTTAATGACGATAATCTGTGCGTATCGTTCTTAAATCTTAGATTTAATTTGGTATTTAAAAAAGCACTAACCATATTTATATTAACAATACATACATGGCACAGAACTAGAAATTTATTTCGATGTGAACATGGATTATCAACATGAGTCATCGTAAAAGAATATACTACTTCACTTCACTTGAAGAACAAGTCAAGACTGCTTATACATTCGCTGCCCTAAAGCTATGTGTATGGAATGCTAATGGGCTAACCAAACACTCGAACGAGTTAAAAATGTTTCTTAAAATAAATAAAATTGACATAATGCTAATATTGGAAACTCACTTCACATCTAAGAGTTATTTCAAAATCCCCGAGTACAAGTTATATCATACCATGCATCCTGATAGAAAGGCACATGGAGGGTCAGATATCCTTATCAAAGCTAATATCAAACATCATCAATGTCAGTCATACTGCAAGGACTACATCCAAGCAACCACCGTAGTAGTGTACGATTGGATTAGCAACATCACAATGTTAGCTCTGTACTGCCCCCCAAGACATACAATTAAAGAAAGTCAATTTTGCGATTACTTTAATACTCTAGGCCATCGTTTTATAGCCGCAGGCGATTACAACGCCAAACACACTTTTTGGAGGTCTAGGCTCATCGTGCCTAGGGGCCGAGAACTTTTAAAATGTATTCAAACAAATAGTATGGATGTTGCTTCTACAGGACAGCCAACATACTGGCCTTCAGACAGAGGTAAAATACCAGATCTCATTGACTTCTGTGTCACCAAAGGAATGACAAAAAACAGTATATCGTGCAATAGCACCTGTTTTTATCAATATTGAAACTAAGATAAAAGTGATATTAAAAAAATGTACATTGCATAATAAGAAAACAAACTGGATTCTTTTTCGATACTTAATAGATGAAGCCTTTAAAGTACCACCTCCACTCACAACAGAGGATGACATTACAAATGCCGTTGAGTTCTTCAATAAAAACGTACAAGATGCCGCATGGAACTTGACTCCGTTAGACCACTACAAGTCTCATGTCCAATCTGTCGCCCCAAACATATGGAACTTAATTTAAAAAAAAGAGAGACCAGAAAATTATGGCAACAAAATAGATGTCCTGATGTGAAAAAGAGATTAAACTACAAAGAAAGAGAGCTAAAACAAGCTCTACAACAAGATCGGAACGCTACCTTCCAGGCGTACCTAGAGAGCCTTGATGCAACAGCAGCTACATTACTCTCTTTGGAAAGCCACTAAGAAAATTAAAAGACCTATAGTAACATGTTCACCACTTAGAAAACCTGATCTCAGCTGGGCACGCAGCGACCAAGAAAAAGCAGCTACATTTGCGCAGCATTTGAAAAAAGTTTTTCAACCCCACCCATTTGAGCGTTCACCCGAACATGAAAAAGAAGTTATCGAGTTTCTTGATACCTCCGACCAGGATAATATCGAACCTGACTACTTTACTATAAGTGAAGTAAAAATAATTATTAAAATAGCCAACTCCAATAAAGCTCCTGGATACGACCTAATTACCAATAAAGTCTTACAGGAACTACCGGACTCTGGCATAACACTTCTCACAGCAATATATAATGCCATTACCAAACGTAAAGTTATCCCGCCGCAATGGAAAGTCGCACAAATAATTTTGCTGCTGAAACCAAACAAACTACCAGAGGATCCAAAATCATACAGACCTTGCTTGTTACACATACCTGCGAAATTATACGAATCTCTAATATCGCGCCGACTGGCACCATTGATAGAACAGCGCAAATTGATTCCTAAACACCAATTTGGATTTCGTCGTAAGCACGCCACCACCGAACAGGTTCACAGGGTAATAAGCGAAATTGACAACGCCACTGAAACTAAAAGGTACTGCGCAAGTGTTTTTTTAGACATATCATAAGTTTTTGATAGGGTATGGCATGAAGGCCTGTTATTTAAAATAAAATCTCTACTCCCTATGTACATGTACAACATTTTAAAATCTTTTTTGGCAAACAGACACTTCCTAGTCCAATATGGCGAAACGCTCTCAAGTATCTGCTCTGTTAAAGCAGGAGTTCCACAAGGCAGCGTTCTGGGCTCGACGTTGTACCTTGTCTACACATCTGATCTACCTACTTCAGAGAGTATCACCACCGGTACTTTTGCTGACGACACCGCGATCTTAGCAGTTCACCCAGATCCAGTTACGGTAGCGGAACTCTTACAGTGTGGGCTTAATGATATACCTGGTTAAAACAGTGGAGAATCAAAGCTAACGAAACTAAATCTGTTAATGTTACCTTTACTTTACGAAGAGGCACTTGTCCACCCGTCAAACTTAATAATGTAGAAGTCCCTCAATCAGACCATGTCAGGTATTTAGGTTTACACCTTGATAAGCGACTCGTTTGGCAAAAACATATTTACACAAAAAGGAAACAATTGGGACTACAATTACGCAAGCTGTATTGGTTAATAGGTCGTCGGTCACAGCTGTCGCTGAGTAGCAAGCTTCTGTTCTACAAAACGATCCTTAAACCAATTTGGACATACAGTATACAACTCTGGGGGACAGCTTCCCATTCCAATATCGAAATCATACAAAGATTTCAAAACAAAATCTTGAGGATGATAACCGGTGCTCCCTGGTTCGTCACAAATGAACAATTACATCACGACCTGAACATGACCACAGTCAATCAGGAAATTATCTTCCATACAAACACCTATAAGGAAAGGATTAAAGACCATCCGAACAGCCTGGCCAATGTTTTGATGGAAGACAGCAGTATAATTCGCAGATTGAAACGAAAGATGCCCCAAGACACACTTAAATTGCAATAGTGAAGTAAAGTAGGATACGACACGGGTCGTATACCGAGCATGCCAATCAGAAACCCAACCAATCCACTGATAAATGTCCCTGTGGTGACAGATGGCAGTGCAAAGGGAGAAAAAAAAAAATCTTCACTTGAAGTCTTGTGCTGAAATGTTGCATAATTATTCGATTAAAAAAGACAGATAATTTGGATAGTTTAAATGGTGTTCGTACAAAACCAACGACTTCAAAAAACTTGTAAAAAGAATATAGTACACAGTTATTTTACTATCTGGTGGTATTAAAAATGTTGCATTCAAGTTTATTCTATGACTGTGAACACAGAGTTTATAACTTGTAAGTTTTGTCCTAAAGACACATATCAATATATCTTCTTTACCTTATAATAGCGGTCGCCTAGTGGTCAAAATTTGACCAAAATTCCTAAGCTTGCTACTTTGTTTTCTGTTTTTCTCTATAACATATAGGTAACCATAGTTATAAAGAATTGTACGACGTCAGACGAACAATGTCGAAATACTACGAACGCGAATCGACTGCGTGTGTCAAATGCATGGTTGTGTGCGTGTAGTGTTTTTTTATTAATTTAATGTATTTCCAATGTATATTTTACAAAAATATTAGGATTCGCCCCTCCTTCTTCTTATAAACTTTAACTGTGCCAAATATCATACTCCTCCGTCCGCGGAATTTTCGTAAAAAGGCGTACAAAGTTTTTGCTATACGTATTAATATGTAGATGAACAAGAGGCAAAAATATTGTCCATTTATTTTAAACTAGACAAACTTATATTGGTTTATTCCTCATATCAACCTGATTCACAAAGTGCTGACGTCATAAATAAACCAACGCCAATACACAAACTCCTAACAACACACATATTCAAATCAGTCGGGTGCTGTTACGTCCATATGTTGCAATAGCAAGTTTAGGACTTCGGATTATAGCGAGAGACGGCGAGTTCATTAATGACCTAATAATTCATATACGTCTATGTTCTGAGTTACTACATGATTAGCTTTGTTGATATGTGGTGCGAATATCTAGACTGCAAATATAAGATACGCTTAATCTTTTTGAACGCCTGAACCAATTAAAATTAAGTTACTTGTTTATTTTAAAACACTTTTATAACATAATTTTGAAATATTACACTACTAGTATTAAAATTTACTACATTTTGATCTATTCCAATTATTAAAACTATTTATATTTAAGTTTACACTTTTCTTGACGTTTTGGTTGCTTTTTAGCAGCCATTTTCACGGGGAGATAAATATAGATTTAGTAAGCTCACTAACCTTGACGTTCATAAGTGTTCCTTTGTGACCTATATGATATTTGAGTGTAACTTTTGACTATGACTTTTTCACACGAAAGCCTTAGATACGACTAAAGTAGGAGACAAATATCAATGTGCACGCAATAATGCTTTGTACTAAACAATTATCGGTTCAATATGAAACAAGGATACAAAGGCATCCATGTATGCAAGTAGGATATAAAGTAAGAAATATATCGACGTCGAGCAAACAAATAACATTGCATAGTTTGTTGTTATAGCTTTTAAGTGAGCCTTTTAAAGAAGTAGGCATAGCTGAGAACACGTGAGAGTCAATCTGGTGTCGCAAGCTATAACAGCACATTGCATGCGACCTCAGTTTACTGTTAGCAGAAGAACCAGGAGTCCATATTCATTCATCTTTCAGTGGAGCCAGATTGCGGGATCGGCAACGCGTTCCTCAGACCTCTGGTTTTACATTCATCCGTATCGCATAAACACTTATCAGGTATCTAGAAACTAACTGGTTAGGACAGGGAAGCTCTAAACCAAAAACGTTGACCCGTAAATAGCCTAGATTGATAATGGTCATCAGGCCATAACGCATAATTAGGCTCACAGCGATGCTCGCATGAAGCGCACAAACATGACGCGCCTAGTTAATATGCTAATTCAGCACATCAATGCACTGTGCTGGCTTGGCCACAGAGTAGAAACGTATCACAGATGAGTATTTTAATTATTTTATCTTCTTGCTACCTCTTTTATAAGTTTACTGCTAATCATGAAATTCTGAATCCAATTCGGTCCAGAAACAGAGGTTAGTCTTAGTCTAAAAATGTGGCCACATTACCAGACTACGTGCTGGGGATGAGAACGTAGATCTTAAGTCATAAAATAAATATACATATCTTCAGTCTATGTGTCTTCTCGATTAAACGCAATTCCGCAAAAACCGTTGTGTCAATTTGAATTACATTAAGCGCAAAGAAGACTATGTCCTGGATAAACACATAGGATATTTATATCCAGGTATGTGTTCCTAGAGGGAAACCATTGGAATACCCCGCAAAGGTTTCGAGTTCGATCACGAGGCGAGCATCTCTGACTTTTCAAAGTTATGTGCGTATTAAAGAGTTAATTACCTGCATATCTCAGAGTTTTCTTTAATGTCTTTGAAGATATGTGAGCCTACCAACTCGCACTGGAATGGCGTGGTGGACTATTGCCTAACTCTTTTCACAATGAAAAAAGGGCCTGTGCCCAGCCATGGGACAGTTTAATACAGAACTGATATTATCTATATACATGACGGAAAATTCACGCAAGAATATAGTCTTTCGTTTACGCAAATGTTATACGTTGAAAATAAACTACTTTATACTTATTTTATCGCGTTGTTTATTTGAAAACACACATAACTTCGTTACTATATAGCTGCTACTACTATTAAACTTTATAAATATATATTTTATTAATTATTAAACTATTGGGGAAAGTGTAAACCTAACTTTCCTCGACGTTTCGGTTGCTTTTCAGCAGCCATGGTCACGGGTAGATAGAAGCAAATAAATCTCAACTTTTCTAATACTTATACTATTTAAATTATTAAACTATTGGAAAACTTTGCCCGACGTTTCGGTTGCTTTTCACCAGCTAACAAGCCAATAAGCATAAATTACGAATATGACCAAGTACTATTAGATACTCTGTTATTTTAAGCAAAGAAAACATTGCATGAATAGCCTTGCAATATTATTCCGATAGGTGTAAAACCCATTAATTCTACTCTGTAACATAACCGGAATAGGTCAAATCAACCCCACAACGTTTACGGTGTAAAAGATTGAATCTAATGGCGCTGTATATGTGTAAAACGACACTCCTACTCATTTTAATGGCTCTTAATGAACAACAAAGTAATGGGCATGTTTGTGAAGCACAGATTTAGAGTTATTTTAGAAATCGTGTTTACGGACATTCTACATACCTATATAACGTTTAAGTAAACACATTGTGAAAATTATGTTAAGAATACGCTCAGGACACTATCCATCGGCAAAGTTTGCATTCCTTATGAAAAAAAATTAAATTCACCAAATTGTTCTGCTTGTAATCAAATTGAGGATGTACAACTCATTTTTGTTATTAACATGTACCTGTTAGTGTATTATATTTAATAGCATTTATGTTAAAATGATCTTACTTATGTTAAAAGGTATGATGAGGTTAATATGTCTGATTTAGACAAAAATCCTAAAAGAAATAATAAATGGAAATAATATATATATATATATATATATATATATATATATATATATATATATATAATAACGAAGCATAATATTAAATATATTTTAAAGACTTTAAAGACTAGAGTGAGGAAAAGAGTGCGTTGTGGTGTAAAAGAAGGTAGAGGGAGAAAGATGTACTGAGATGGTTTGGTTATGTATAGAGAAGGATGATGGCGAGAGTTTTATCTCGTGGATAATTGTTATTTAAAGATTGTGTATTTAATGCCTACCTACACTTATACATTTATTTTAAAACAGCCGATATTTTGACCGTACAATATGTTGATATCAAGATATCCATAAAAATAATAGTTTTAGAAAACTAAAAAACATGCTTTATTAAAAAAGTAGAAAATAATTTAATAATTTTAATGTAAAAACGCGTGAGGTGCTTTCTAAGATATTTTGATAACCCACGCTTTTTTACATATTTAATTTAATTTTTTACTTAATAAAGCGTGTATTTTAGTTTTTTGAAACTATTATTTATTTTTATTTTTTTAAACTATTATTTTGTTATTTTTTTCTAAATTATTGTATTGTGCGGTCCTCGATAAGTGTGCAAAGTTTCAAATCAATCCGTCGGTTTGAAAGTGGTGAAAATCACGTTCAAAGATTCCGTTACATAGATTCATATATACATACATAGTACATATATACATACATAGATGCACACCAAGCTAATAAAAGTGCGTTAAAAATTGGCCAGCTTGCCAAATAACTAATATGTAAAAATCGTTGTGCTGAAATAACGTCTAGCATCACAGATTTGATTGCACGGATACCTTAGTGGTTTAGATCGTCTCTTCACCAATGCCACAATACCGAGTATTGTGAGTTCGAACCCCACACGGGACGAAAAATTGTAACCACAAATAATAGTTCCGAGTCTGGGTATACTTTGTTTCCGTTGTTTCAATGTTTGTAATAATTTCCAGCAGAAGAATAGTCATTATAAAAATAACTGGTTCTAATACGATCTTCTAATTTAAATAATCCGTGAAAAGCTAAGTCAAGTGCTAATAGATGCCGAAGCTGCATTTGAAACATCGTTGTGAGAGACCCAGTAAAAGTTGACAATGCTGCATTATTGCTGCATACTGCAACTTTGTGTTTTATTAGCCTTTTAGCCCTTTTACTCAGTCCGCTTTTACGACTTGCGTGAGTCAATAAGCTCGGGGTACTTTCTATGTATTGTACTTTATCTGAGTTTATCCGCGTACTTATATACCAATTATTTCTCGGATAAAGTGGTTAATATAATTATGCCTATGTCTTCTGTTATGTGTAGTAGTGTGTAGTATATGTATACACACATTTTTCCAGGTATGATTTTAGTGAAATTTAGTGCATTTTATTTTGTTTACGTTATATCTGCCGTAACGGTGAAGGAAAACATCGTGAGGAAACCTGCATGTCTGAGAGTTCTCCATAATGTTCTTGAAGATATGTGAAGTCTGCCAACCCGCACTAGGCCAGCGTGGTGGACTATGGCCTAACCCTTCTCACAGTGAGAAGAGGCCCGTGTCCAGCAGTGGGACAGTTTAATACAGGGCTGATATTATTATTATTATATATCTGCCTCGGTAGTGTAGCGGTAGTAATGCTGTGAAAAAAGTCACAGGTTCGATTCTTGGGTCAAGTGAAGTGTGATGGGTTTTTCTGTCAAGAAGTTTTCAGAGGCAGCATAGAATATGAAACAGCCATAGGTACATTTACTTTTAGGTAAATATTTGTAGAACACATCTACTACTCGTTCGGGATAAAGTCGCGAGACTATATTATAGTTTCACGACGACCTTTATAGGAATGATTATAAAGTCTCAATAGCAACAGGAGGTCTGGAGTAGGGTAGTAGGCAAACTTAAACATAAAAAATTTAAAACCATACCCATATTTTTAATATCTTTGAGATGATAACTAAATAAATAGGACCTAGGTGCCTAGTATGTGATAACTAGATGTGCCCGCTGTTTCACTCGCGTTTATGATTACTGCGCCGCTCCTGTGCGTTATAGCCTGATGATAAATATATCATCAGGCTATAACGCACAGGAGCGGCTAGCCTATTTATCGAGGAAGGTTATAGCCTATAGCCTATAACCTTCCTCGATAAATAGGCTAGCCAACACTAAAATAATTTTTCAATTCGGACCAGTAGTTCCTGAGATTAGCGCGTTCAAGCAAACAAACAAACTCTTCAGCTTTATAATATTAGTATAGATATGCTCACTCCCTATTACGTGGTACCTAAGTCAAGTAAAACAAAATCTTTATTCAATTAGGTCACAAAGTAACGTGACGTAAATGAACGTCAAAGTCTATAAGTAAGTGAGTACCTATAACCATAGTTGCTTACCCCTTCGGGGATACTATGCATGGATTTAATATTAATTTGGATCGTCACGACCTACTCATCGCACTGTACTAAATCTAAGCAGTCTTCACCACGTTATTTGGAGAGAAAATCAAGTTTTGCTTAATTACGTAATAGACCCGCGGCGGTGCGCGCCGGCCCCCGGCCTGATCTAATAAACGATAATTCTACCTAAGCTGCTGTAAGCGTCGGTACTAAATAAAATCCATTATTTCATTTAGCTTCACGCCATATGGGGAGAGGGGTTATCCAGAAATTATCGGTAAATAGATTTGTTTTTTCTCGTATGAGAAAAAAATATATGTATTAGGACATCCCGACTTTTCGATTTCTATCATAACCCGTTGATTCTTAATAACAAAGTAATTGGGCAAAGAGGAACGCTCGCTGTCTCCACCCCAACTATTGCAATTGAAAAAGGTTGACAATACCGAACGCCTCCGAATTATTATATTACACAGATACATATTTGTACGCCTACTTGTCCAAAGTTTACGCTGAAGTTTGAAATCACATTTCATCAGCTGTGGATTTTAGCATGTCCATAAAGTTCGATACATACCTAAGGGGCGCTATGATGCCGCGTCTAAAATGTCTGCTATATTTCATAGATAACTAGGTTGCCGCGGTTTCACCCACGTTTATGATAACTGCTAGCTCGTAGCGTAATGTTATAAGCCTATTTTGCGTCTGGATAAAGTAGCTTCTCTAATGGTGTAAGAATTTTTAGGATCCGTGTAGTTTTTGAGTTTGTTAATTACAAACATAAATACAAATCTTTCCTCTTAATAAGGCTTAACCAGCAGCATTGCTCCTTTGTTTCTAAGAAAAAAAAACAGCAATGATTCCTTGCGATTGTCAGGTCGTAGGTTTAACTCAGAAAATGCTTAATAGCAATACGTATAATATTTAATAATAATATTCTACCACATACACACAACACCATCTAGCCCAAATTAAGCAGAGCTTGTACTATGGGTATATAGACAATGGATAAACATACATAATTTTTTCTTATATGCCTGTCTATTGTACATAGAAACACCCAGACCAAGACAAATATTCGTTTTCATGCACATAAATGTTTGACTTGTGCGGGAATTGAACCCGCGACCTCAAGCGTTGCAGTCGGTTACATTAACCACTACGCCATCGAGGCCGAAAGGTAATGTTACAAAACCACATCGTTATTTCTTGACTATTCACGACTGGTTCCTGGCGGGGTAAGCAGCCTACTAATAATGATATTCCACTTGCTACAAAACCTTAAATCATTATCATCAAACCGCTCTGCGAACCCTTTTTATACATGTATAATATATATATAAATAGAAACAAAGATATAAAACAACAACGAATCAAAATCGAAACTCCGGACGACTGTCTGACTGGCAACAATAGCGGTTTCATACGAAGCAGCTAATTTTGATTGTCACTGATACAATGCAATAATTGAACATGAAGTGTATTCATGCATCTGTTCGTATCGAAGAATACAATGAAGTTTTATAGCGCTCGTCGGCATACGTGACACGTGAATACGGGATTGTTCAACATTGTGACAATGCAATAGCGATTGTATTGAGTATTTTCTTTTAAAAACAATGAACTTAAGATTTTTGATAATCTAACTACATCGGTGAATGCCACTGCCGCGCATAAGGTGCCGGATTTAGGTCCCAGGTCAGCCGCAGTGAGTATTCTGGAGACTCATTCACGTACTTACCTCATTACCTCCATATGTTATTAGTTCTTTGTCCTGTCCTCGTCAACGCGCTAGTGAAGCCTCTGCAAGCACTTAAAAGCAACAATAACCGCTTATCATGTAGTTGGATTTATACTCTCCATGGCTCAATTTGAAAGGCTCCATGCTATTTCTGTTATTGCTATTATTTCTATTTTCTAGGTAAGTAGAATCCTACCTTAAAATCGAACACAACCACAATATCAGTCCAAAGCTTTACGACGAGACCAACATAATGTTCTAGAAACTTCATTTAACTCATAATACAATAGAAAAGCTCGCCTCTACAAAGTATAACTCATGCAGAGTATAAAACGTCGTCGCTCGTATAAAACTCAAAGAAAACTTTTATCTAAACGATAATGTGGTATACAGGAAAGTTTATTGAGATAATACAATTACCTTGAGTTGTTCTAACAGTTTGTTCTACAAACATACAGTATTTACTTAAGTACTCATGTTCAGAACAATTGTTACCACGCCCGGGAGACCGCTAACCCCAGTAAATAGTCTTTGGCGGGCTGGACTTAACAAGTCTTAACAGAACCTCGTTCGCACTTGTTCGTTGTTGTCTGTGCTTGTCGTAGGCTGTCTTCGCTTTCTATAGTTCATGTTCAGTCTACTACTTGTTCTACAAATACAGTTTGATTTCATGCAAAAGGATAAAGCAGTTTCATTGATTGATTTAAATAAATTTTGTTGGAATTTGATTTTAATGAAACGCGATAACTTAAATAAAATTATTAAAATTTTGGAATATTTTAATATTATCCTAACTATGCAATATTATAACTGCGAATGTAAGTTTGTTTCATACCTTAACTACTCGACCGATTATCATGAAATTTCGCATACAGGTTGTTAGTAGGACAGAATAGGAGAGGCCTTTCATCTAGTAAAACGTACTGTTCCCGTGGGATAAAATTTATCGACAAAAATTAGTAGGGTATAATACACCTAAATAGGTTTCATGTCTGTAGAACAGCTTCTTACATGCAAAGAAAGATAAATATACAGGTATCTACTTTCAAATGTCAAGCCTTATACTTCTGCGGCAGACGCTAGTATCATAGACGATACAAACAATAATATCATCCATTGCCACGAATCGCTCTAGCACACAACACACTTGGCACACCGGCTCGACCGGGAAAGTACTACCCTCTCACAGAAAATCGACGTGAAATAGCAGTGTTTCACTGCTGTGTTTCGTTCGGTGAATGAGAGTGCCGGAGGCCTAAGCATGAGGTGACGATTCTCGTAGCTTACGAGGGACCTGCAGAGTATCCGTAGAGTCATTGTGTGGGTGGCGCGAGTCGACCCGGCGGCCAGGGAGAGCCGTAGAAACGGTGCTCTGCTGGCCGCCCGCGGTATAGTCCAGAGGCCCAACCGAGTCTAACCAACTTGGTTGGCTGCCTCATCATGCCGCGCATAATCTCGAGGTTGCTCGTCGTGCCGGATGGTGACCGGAGGGTGGGTCCCGGCGACCACTTTCGGGAGGGTACGGGGGTCCTTCCGTCCGTCGGATCGGCTATCGCCATACCACACAGTAATATGACGAAACTTGCTCTGCGCCTTGCCCCACTTTGTTGCGAGAACAGCCGCCTCTTTTTTTTTTTTCACGCTTTCCCTTCCATTCACTCTATGGCAGTACGAACAAAGCATTGTCGTTTAACAGCAGCCAATCGCCGTAACCCCACCGCTGCTTCCTCTTCCGGTGTCGTGGAGTTTATTAACATCAGAGGACTCCACGCTAACCTTAATGCTGTCCATCACCACCTGGAGACGGCTCGGCTGGCAATGCTTTTTCTAACGGAGACACAAATACGCCGCCCTGCAGACACGACCTACTTGCAATATCCCGACTACGTGCTAGAGGAGTGTTTCCTTGCGAAAGCCGGGGTATGCTTGTTTGTTAGGGCGGATATTTGTTGTCGCCGTCTACACTGCCTAGAGGACCCTTCCTTCTCTGTCCTTTGGGTACACGTAGATAATGGCTCTTTCAGCCAAATCTACATGTGCCTCTACCGATCCCATTCAGGATACGCTGAGACAACTCGACTCTTTGATTACCTGAGTCAGGTGGCAGACGACGCGCAGGAGCAGTTTCCGAACGCTGAGTTGGTGTTCTTGGGAAATTTCAATGCCCACCATGAGACCTGGTTGGGTTCTCCCAAAACAGACCACGCGGGACGAATTGCCCATGCGTTCGCTCTCACGCATGACCTGTCTCAACTGGTACTCCAGCCCACCCGGATACCGGACATTGCAGGTCAGGCGCCCTCTCTGCTCGATCTGCTGCTGACAAGTAACCCGAACCGGTACAGTGTGTCGATTAGTGCTCTTCTGGGCACCTCAGACCACTGTCTGGTTTGTGCCACAGCTGTTGTTGTTACACCCCCATGACCCGAGGAGGCAAGACGACGACTGTGGCACTACTCGTCAGCAGACTGGGATGGAATGCGGGAGTACTTCGCATCCATCCCTTGGGCTCAACGCTGCTTTGAGAACGCTGGTGAAATCATCCTGGGTATGGAATATTATATTCCATACAGTGATGTCCATACACCATGCCTGATATACATATCAGGCAACGTGACGTTCGTGCGATACTGCAGTCTCTCGATGTTCGGAAAGCCAGTGGACCTGACGGCATCCCAGCTGTGGTCCTCAAAAAATATGCAGCGGAGTTGTCTCCCACACCTACGCGCCTATACCGGACGTCTTACGCCGCAGGCACTGTGCCTGAGGCTTGGAAGGAGGCGAACGTTCGACCGATTCCCAAAAAGGGGGACCGTTCCGAGCCAGGCAACTATCGACCCATAGCTATCACCTCAGTGCTCTCCAAGGTGTTCGAGTGGATTATAAACACCCAAATTGTCCGCTACCTGGAGGATCACTCGTTGATCAATGATCGCCAATACGGCTTTCGGGCTAAACGATCAACGGGTGATCTTCTAGCGTTCGTCACGCACCTCTAGAGTGAGGCTATGGACAAGCACGGCGAGTCTTTGGCTGTCAGCCTAGACATAGCCAAAGCTTTCGATAGAGTCTGGCACCGGTCTCTTCTTTCCAAGCTTCCGGCCTATGGCTTGCCCCCTCAACTGTGTACCTGGATTGCAAGTTTCCTGCAGAAGCGTCGTATTCGGGTCCTTTGCGACGGTTGCGCTTCCAAATTAATGCAGGTCAATGCAGGAGTACCTCAGGGGTCCGTCTTATCCCCTACGCTCTTTCTTCTGCATATCAATGATATGTTGCATCTCGGCAACATACATTGTTATGCAGACGACAGTACCGTGTATGGGCGATATCTCGGACGTCCTGGGGCCAAACAGGCTGAGGTTGTGGGGAAAAGGCAGGATCTTGTCATTGAACTTGACCAGACCTTAAACCGCATCTCTGAATGGGGTGCCAAGAACTTGGTCCAGTTCAACGCCAAGAAGACCCAGGCATGCGCGTTCTCAACAAAAAAGTCTCCGTTCCTTCCCCTCCCTTCTCTGAAGAACACTCCACTGGTGATACGTGACAGCCTCTCCATCTTAGATATGGATCTTTGCCGCTCCCTTAATCCTAAAACCTACATCGAGAGCGTCATTAGGCAAGCTTCGCGAAAACTCGGAGTTCTGAACAGGGTGAGGCTGTTCTTCGCGCCTGGGCAGCTGTGCCTATAGTATAAAGCACAAGTGCGCCCTTGCGTGGAGTACTGTTCTCATTTTTGGGATGGCTCCGCGCAGTACTTGGTAGACGCTCTTGACAGATTACAGCGGCAGGCTGTCCGTATCATCGGAGATCCAGAGGTCACGAGTTCACTGGAACCTCTGCAACTCCGTAGGGATATTGCCTCTTTGGCATGTTTCTACAGAATATACCACGGGGAGTGCTCTGAAGAGTTATTCCACCTTATCCCGCCCTCCCCTTTCCTATCCAGAACAACGGGTGCTGGGCTCAGATGCCATCCTTACACGGTGGAGTCGACTAGAGTGCGTACCAACAAGTTTGGGTCCTCATACCTCTGCCGAACGGTCAAGGCATGGAATTCTCTGCCAAGGCACGTGTTTCCTTCTTCCTTCAATCCTGGGTCCTTTAAGCGTGGCGTGAAAAAGCACCTTCTCAGGCCGTCAAAGTAGAGACCACAACATCGCCTCGGCTGCTATGAGGACGATGTGGAGGCCACTGCTCTTAGACCACACGACTGCTTACCATCAGGCGGAGTGTGGTCATTTTGACGAGCAACATAAAAAAAAAATTAAAAAAGTATTGAAATGTTTGTTATTCAATCACATGTAAGAATGACTTTTAACCCGTTAAGACTGCCGTGGCAAGTAAGCAGTAACCTATATCATTTACTATACAAACAATAACAGTGTCGTCCATTTCCACGAGTCGCTCTGGCACACAGTGCACTTGGTACATTTTAATTTACTCAATCACACGTAGCATAGACTTTTTATCCCAATGATATTCCAGTGGCAAGCAAGCCTATATCATATACGATACAAACAATAACAGTCTCCATTGCCACGAGTCGCTCTGGCACACAGTACACTTGGTAAATTGGCTCGTTCGTATGTACATTGTTCCCGGACTACTCCAGCCACTACGACACAACACAATGACATTCAATTAAACAACTTCATTTACCTGTTGCGATTGATAGATTAATTGAAGCTTGTTTTTTACGATTTGCTGTACAAAAATAAATTTATGTTCCATGTGAGTTATTGTATCTTTTTTTCTGTGTCCACTTACATTTATTTCGAAACTGAGTAAAATAGCAACGTTTTATGATATGAATTCAATTTGGACTGGTTATTAACGCGATCATGCATATTATTTACCTATAGGTATATGGTACTTGACGTTTCGACCAGGCTGCATTGTCGTAGTCGACCTGTGTAACCTTTTAACTTTATTTATAATTATATCAATGATTATAAATATATAAGTAGGTGTTTATTGTATTTCTAAATTATACAAGGTCTGGTATCGATATAGTGTAATATGAATACATACAGATCTTACTATATATTCATGAATAATCGCTCCTCTTATTCCGGTCAAGTTATTGGCAATTTCTACGATTATTAGCAGATTTCACAAATTTAATCTTTTAAACCGCCACGATATTAAACAATGTGATTTTCATTCGCATCCGACAACTAGCAAAATATATCTGTAACAATTCTAATATAACACATGTAACATAATAAACGCACATCCTGAAAGAAGTTTGTTCAAAATCGGCTACTGAATCAATTCCAGCAATTTTTAATATAGAGCTTTTTTATTTTAAAAGTTAATAAAACGATTTAAATTATAGTCACCCATTTATAAAACAGCTGAAATAAACGAAAATGTATCATAATTCAAGGCAATAAGGTTTTTGATGCAATACAGGCAATAATGTTAGATTTATAGTAATATACCCATACTATCCGCGCACAATAAGGAGAAATAATTCGTTAAATTAAAATATTTAAGTACATAAAAGTAACATTTTAATGATTATATTATTATTACGATTTAATAATCTAATTGGGGTGTTTGAGGTTGTGCGTTATATCTGTGACATGGTGTATATAATCTTGGGAATGAAGTATTAAGAACAGTTTTAAAGCACATGCACTCTGTATGAACTATGAGCCCAACGTTTACACATGAAAACACTAAGCTCTTTTATGCTATTACTCACAAAGAAACCTACTTTCGCATTTATGATTATTATTATTGAAGTAAAATATGAAAATATGGATGCTTGTTATTTGCCTAATGTAGGCGGGAGCTGTGGGAAGGCGTGTGACGTCACTACATTAATAATAATCAACGTGACGCGTGACACGTCATGTCGCGAGCGTATTGCGTGTTGCGTGTTTCATAACACGCGACCTTGACGGAACATCTAGCAGGATAATAATTATTGTTATGAAGGGATGTTTTGTTTTTAAAACGGGTTGTACTGTTTTGGTATTGCATACGTATTAATTATTTTTAGGGTTCCGTAGCCAAATGGCAAAAAACGGAACCCTTATGGATTCGTCATGTCTGTCTGTCTGTCTGTCCGTCCGTATGTCACAGCCACTTTTTTCCGAAACTATAAGAACTATGCTGTTGGAACTTGGAAAGTAGATGTATTCTGTGAACCGCATTAAGATTTTCACAAGAAAATAGAAATAAAACAATAAATTTTGGGGTTCCTCATATTTAGAACTAGAACTCAAATTTTTTTTTCATCAACCCCGTACTTGTGGATTGTCTATGAATAGATCTTCAAAAATGATATTGAGGTTTCTAATATCTTTTTTTTTCTAAACTGAATTGTTTGCGCGAGAGACACTTCCAAAGTGGTAAAATGTATGTCTCCCCCTGTAACTTCTAAAATAAAAGAATGATAAAACTAAAAAAAATATATGATGTAAATTACCATGTAAACTTCCACCGGAAATTGATTTGAACGAGATCTAGTAAGTAGAAAGTTTTTTTTTAATACGTCATAAATCGTAAACCACTATTTACCTTTCATTCAATCAATTCAAATATAAAAATTAAAAAAAACAATGACTTCAAGAACTTTTATATTATGTTACTTGCTGCTACGGAACCCTTCATGGGCGAGTCCAACTCGCACTTGTTTAACTTTCTGCGCTGCAATAATCAGTGTAGCGCGTGACTTTAAGCAACGAACACAGAGAACATCCAGACACATAACAGCCATTTGTGTATCACATAAATTTATATCCCGGATGGGGTTTGAACCCACAACATGCGGCGCAATGTCAGTGACGAGGCAATCACTTATAGCTATCCGCGCAGTCATATTTGGTTTTAGTATAAACAAGCTGTTTCTTCTTACAATCATAAAATTAAGTAACTGCTATGCATGACGTTCACCCTATTACTTGGGACCTATCTTATCTTATCTTATGTGGGGGCCAGTCAGTACAGACCGGTGATACTATAACATGAAACACTCGCACACACGCACACAACCATTTGACACAAGCAGTCGAATCGCGTTCGTAGTATTTCGGCATTGTTCGGGTGATGTCGTAGAATTCTTCGTAACTACTTATGGTTACATAGGTATGTGAAGTAGGTGACGAAATGAAATGTGATATAGTTATAGACAAGGGTATAAGGGATATAAGGGTATAGTTATAGACAACAAAACTTTAACAATCGAATACAATAAAACCTTAAAAATCGGTCGAATTTTGACCACTTGGCAACCGCTAGTAATTCGGTTGTAATACACTTCTGTTTACCCCTATATCCATTATATATGCTTGATACTATGTATATACAACAATGGGGACGAACAAGTATACAGTCGGGGCCTGATAACAAGCGGATACCGTAATTTCACGCTGGCATTACTAAAAGTACCAAACACTTAAAGAAATTGTTGAAATAACAAAGAGAAATGCACAATAGAAAAGACAATTAAGCTGTCCAAACGAGAATGGAACACGGGACTTCAAGCTCGATCTTACAATTACAGCACCGAGGTGCACAGCAGTAGTAAATACGCCTGATACGCATGAAGTCTCTGAAATGATCTATCTATGTGCTATTTTATTTCCGTTCATCGGTTCCCGCGTGACAAACAACTCCACAAACGATATCATTTGTTTTTTTTATAAAATTTGTGAATAATATAAGTTTGAACTGTATGTGTTTAATCATAAATTCGATATTACTTGACCAAGCACTTAGCTGCACAGTGGGCTCAAAAAAAAATTGTGAACATCGAGAGCATTGCCTGAGGCCGTGAGAGGCACTCAACGCCCTCCTAATGTCTTTGACCCACCGAGAAAACATGCCTCATAATTCGATTTCAGAAATGATTTGGAAAAAGAATTCTTGCTGTAACGGTTTATTATTGTACGCTTTTGTGGAAAGTGTTCCTGTTTTACTGATGGTTAGTCTTAATGCTGTATAAAATCTTTTATTAATAATCTTTCTTTAGGCTGTATAAAAAAAATTAGAAAATACTTAAAATGATAACATAAGATTTTACCTGCGGATCCGCTCTCAAAAATGAAGGTTATGTAAATATTTATTTTATAGAAGAAACAAACCATAGCTAGACTTCATGATACTTTGAGCTCATTCTGCGTAAATAGAAACAACAATGACTAAATTATGTTCGGGTACTTTGAAATAATTACACTGGAACATTGAGACAACTACCATCTTAGTCTCCCCGTGACCATGGCTGCTGAAAAGCAACCGAAACGTCGGGGAAAGTGTAAACCTAAATATAAATAGATTTAATAATTTGATTAGCTTATAAATTAGTAATTCAAAATTATGTAATACAGTGTTAAATAAAAAACGCGATAAAATCCGTATATAGTAGTTTAATTTCAATGAATAACATTCGCGTATACAGAAGATAATATTATGGTTTTCTATTCAACATTCATTTGCCTCTACCACACTAATAAAACAGTTATTATGTCCATAATCACCATGTTCTTCTATAAATATACCAAAAGCGCTTCTATTGCAAATATCGATAGGCTCATGAAATATATGAAGATACGTGTATCGACGATCAACCGTGGCAAGGTGCGGCAAGGTGCTGTAAGAGCTACCAAAACTCACGGCTACTGTAAAATACTGTATGGGGTTGCTCAGGTCAGTGAACACAGAATTTACAGCTAACAGCTCTTATATATCCTAAAAATGTCTAGCTAAACTACCAGCGTTGAACTTCAAACAATGTTTCCAAATATTTTTTGGTGGTCTGCATAGCATGATCAGGTTATTTTTATTCTAGTTTATCTGGATATATTTAAGTGTAATGCAAGTTGCATACATGAAGTGTACACGGATTGTCACAATAGAAAAATATGGAGAGGTCTTATAACAGCCACAAGCAACCTTTCAGACACCACAACCAACCACCCCAAATGTATGACTAAGAAGAGAAGACAAGTGGGGAGTGCTCCGAGGTATTGTTCGGACTAATCCCTGCCACCTCTTTTCGCTATCGTCCTACGTGACAGAATTTCCATCCCCATCATTTAGATGGTTGGCAGTCCACAACTGTGCGTTTTACCAGAAATTTTCTGCCTCGCACAACTAAACTGTGGAATGAACTGTCGCCTGCGGTATTTCCGGACCTTCAAGAAAAGAGCATACTCCTTTTTAAAAGGCCGGTAACGCATTTATAACTCCTCTGGTATTGCGAGTGTCTATGGGCGACGGTAATCGCTTACCATCAGGCGATCCGTCTGCTCGTTTGCCTCCGACCTCATAAAAATAAAAAAGCAAGTTAATAGCACGTGGCCAAAGCACTTAGATTTTTAATAACTACTAATTATACTGACAGAAAGGCATGTATACATTTAGAAATTTGATTTGATTTATTGTTTTGAATATGTCAAAATCTGGATGCTAACCGAGTATCAAGTTTAGCAAAATTAAAGCTCGTCCCGCATCTCGGCGAGTGTGCACCCCATGAGGTTCTGCAAACATTTTACGATGGCTTGACTTGACCTTTAATCCTCTGATCGTAAATTATAAAACCCTTCCGAAACTGGTTTTATACCAACAACTCTATATAATATTGTCTTCTGTTTACGCGAATGTTATTCATTGAAATTAAACTCCTTTATACTGATTTTATCGCGTTTTATTTAACACTGTATTACATAATTTAGAAACTATTACATTACTACTACTATTGAACTTTACTAATTGTTAAATCTATAATAATAATAGGAAAATCGAAGCTTGTATGCCTTCATGTTCATGGTTCCATTTTATTCCGAAGTAAGTTAAAAATTGACTGTATGGATGGCGTCGTGGTTTAAGTGGTCGCCTCTTCGCTGCCACTGCGCCGAGTGTTGTGGGTTCGAATCTCACACGGGACAAAAATTTGTGTGGTCCACAAATGGTTGCTCCGAGTCTGGGTGTTATTTGTGTCCATTGTTTGAATGTTTGTAAAGTCTCCGCGACACATGGATTATTTCTAGTGCGGGAGTTATCTTTTTTGAAAACAAATAAAATCAATTACGAATATTTTCCATTTTAAGCGAACATCTTGAATTCTAACAAAAGAAACTAGTCGTTAATATAGATTACAAGAAGAATTTGTAAAATTTGTCTCGACGGATGACGTCATAATCATTCACATCTTATTCACAACCTAGTGTTTAACAGCACTGATGGCACGTACGGTACAGTGGCTTAAATATCCATCTCGCTGCTGCTACTATCCCAAGTGAGATACGCACACAGGACAAAAAATTGGGTGGTCCACAAATAGTTGTTCTGAGTCTTGAATGTTATTTGTGTTCATTATTCGATTCATGTGAAATCGCCGTGACACAGGCATTATTCCTAGTGTGGATGTTGTTTTTAAACATAATCATAATTTTATATATAATACTGTTCTCACTTGCAATATGTAGCCACTTTAAATCAAAAAGTAAATGCAAGCAAAATATTACAGTTTCATTATAAAGTAATGGTTTATAAACTTGAATAACGGCAACGTTTCTCTTGCCTTTTAAAAGTTCGCTGAAAAGAATATTCAGAAAGTTTAAACGTAACCTTAGACAGGCACAAGCCTTCTTGGTACATTACCATTCTCGTCATTATCATCAATGATGTCAATTTAGTAGATTCCCAATAACCAAAAGCAAGAGTTAAAAATTGTACAAAATTTTTATGAAGATCATGACAAATTTACGCCAAACCACGATCAGATGGTTTCTCGGACACCAATGCTGCCTTTTGCTAACTAAAAAACCGGCAGAGAAATATGAGTGCTAACCTGGTGTTGGATTCTATGAATGAAGAAATTATTAGTCACTTTTACTTGTGCATTATTTAACATTATAATTATATCCGTAACCCTGCTTAAAAACTTGCTTGCAAATATAACATAAAATTTAGTAGCCATGCATTTTCAAAAGACTTCTATAAAATAATTTTTAGTAAATAACACAGAAATTTCAGAAGAAAATATCGGCTACACGCCGCAGTGGCATTACCCAAACAATAAATTCTTCTCCTTAACTAGCTCTCAAGTGTCCACAATAAAAACCAGCCAAGTATTCTTCAAAAGTTCGCCACAACTCGTTTCGAGGCAAAAACTACGCCTCGCCTCGCTTTATTAGAAAAACTTCAAAGTGGGGCTTCAATGAGATTCATTGGCCTCTGTTAGACGTTTTGACAACTTGCCTCATGAAATCACACTGCTTTTACGGACAAATGGGAGCCTGAGTTATTGCAGGCTTTAAATAACGTTACGGAAGATCACGGGTTCTAAACATGAAATATTTTCCAGACGCGGTGTTATTACACCGAATTATGGTGCTGACATAAATTGGGTAGACATCCGGAGTTGTCATTGCCGCGGTCTCGAGCAAAGAGATTGCCTTCCAAATAAAACGAAGTAATTCTTTAAACATATGAAAAATCTTGTTTGCTACCGCGACGTCACGTCGTGCGGCCAATAAAATTTAATTAAAATTAAGGTCGCATCGTTGGTCGTGATATCACAAGTTTGGATGGCAAGAAAATATCACTTGCTTCTTATGAAAAAGAATACTCTAGTAGCTCGGCGTTTCAAACTTTACTTTGTAGATGGCAATATGATACCTATACTAATATTATAAAGCTGAAGAGTTTGTTTGTTTGATTGAACGCGCTAATCTCAGGAAGTACGGGTTCGATTTGAAAATTATTTTAGTGTTGGATAGCCTATTTTCCGATGAAGGTTATAGGCTACATAACATCACGCTACGACCCACGTGGGTGGCGCAGTAGTCATAAACGCAGGTGATACCGCGAACACATCTAGTATAAGTATATATGTATATGATTAGGGTTTCTACCTAGTGTGCGATGATGAGTATACGTATAATACGGCTGATGATGGGTGGCATTCAAAAAAGGTATGTTTTTGTCTGAGCTAATGACGCGACACATCGCATTCAAAATCATCTGTTATTGTAAATATTACAAGAAATTGAATTATGAAAACTATGGTTTAATTAAAAGCTCAATTTGACGGTGATAAAATATGTTTAAGTTCATTATGGAGACATTTCAGACATACGAGTTTGGAATGTTTTGAGTCACTCTGGCTGTGTGGTGAACTGTAAGAGTATAAAAGTAAAATTCATCCAATTTATATTACAAACTAGTATTTCGCGTGGTTGCGGGGACCGCAAGCGGCCCGCGAAGAGGAAAGGAATCAGAAAACTAATTTTAGATTCGGATTCAGGGACCTTGAAAACCCCCGAAGCCAAATATCACCGATGATACCCGGTGACCTTGCAAATTGCCTTTTCTGGGAAGATCTCGTCTACCTCTATGACATTTGTTCGAACACTATCTCTAACTGTTTCGGCGATATTAGAGGTCAAAGTTTGTATGGCGGCCATGTTTTTTTGTATGGAAGCCATGTCTTTCTCCGCCTCCTCCTAAAAGTTGCCAGGGTTTGAGAAAGATTTTGTTCGAGGACGACTCGCGTAGATATCACTGTTTCCGAGATCCGATGGGGTACCACCACCAAGAGCTGACCTTCCGAAGGTCAGGCATTTTCCCGGGCCTTCTGAACGATTCCCTATGCGACGCTATATTTCCTTTTTTCCTACGCCTCCCTTGTATGACTTCTATTTCTCTAAGTGAGTCAGTGCATGGTAATTTAAGTTTATATAATATGAATACAAATATAATTGTGTCTACCTATTTGTCTGTTAGATACGTAGGTCCGTAGCTACATACAAATTCACAGTAAGTCGCTGAACAGATTTTAAAGTTTGTTTTAGAGGTAATTTGAGACACATACTACATATATCATACAACAATCATTATAAGAACTGTACTAACTACAGTAAAATAGCAGCAGATAACAAAAAGTATATTATATGAGGATAGATTATCTACGTATATTAAAACAAAGAAGACATCTTTCGTAACACAGACACAGACTAAAGTAAAACACTATCAACATAGAGTGTACTACTGAACGCAAACTCGTGCTATAAAGTGCGAAATAGCCCAACATGTTGGCGAACAAGTCTAAGTTATAACTTGCAGGTGCATCATGATGACCTAAGTTAAATCGAGTTAGTGCTAAGCGCGGGAACTTCGGATAGCTGCCTTGATGGCTTATAGTGAATACCAAATTTTAGACAACTTGGTTTTATCTCAGTTTATGTGCAAGGGATTTCTATTTATCGTACGAGTGGTGCAATGGCTTAAATAGTTAACTCCCTGATAAAGGTTTTGTATTGCACTGAATTTCAATCGGAAAGAGAGCCTTAGGTTATGTGCGACGTAGATTCCAATGGTTCCAATAACGCAAGCTCTCTAGTGTAAGAATTTGGTAAGTGGCAAAACAATATGTGAAGATGGATTTAAAAACAAAATCCTTATAACAGTACGTCTTCTTGTGACCACTGCCAGTGCAACCTGGTCAAAATCTCAAGCATTACCAAGGGAATGTAAATATGATGCTAGATCATCGCTTTAATTCCCGATTCCTATTACTTGTTATATTGTGTAATTCGCAATTAATTTATTTATTCTCGTTTTCTATTATTTGTGTAATCTGTAGCTACTTTATTTGTACCACAGATAATATAATACTATACTATACTAGCATTTGTACTTATATTTTATGTCTGTTAATTAAATTTTGGTAAAATCAGGAGCCCTATAACATGGAGCTATCTTATATATATCAATAAATCAATGTAAGCTTTTGTTCTTATCCGTCCTGTATTTAATCCAAGATCAAATATTAGATTATATACATTTAATTACATTTAAGAAAGCATGAGAACATTAGCCGCTGAGGCGGCTGCACTAATATTAAGATGTAAGTATTTAAATAAATTTACGAATTCATTTTGGTAGGGACTCCGTTTTACTAATAAATTTTAACCTGTTGCTTTGCAGAGATTTCTCTTCCACAAAATCCAATTTTCTTAGATTGCCGTTACTCCAGGCTGAAAATTTTCACGTGTTAAGTAAATTTTCTTTATTTTTAGCTCCACCCTCAAACCCGGGCTATATAAAAACTTATTTTTATTTTTAATAAACGATAACCCTTGACTTTAGAATAAGCCGGGACTTGTTCTAAATATTAATATTATTATTTATGCAACCTACAGGTATCGCATGGGCTTTACAGGCCACATTACCAATTAAATAACACACGAGAGGAGAGACCAACAGACTGCAATGCAGAGGGTCTCGGGTTCGAACCCACGTCGCGCACCTCTGACTTTCGGAAGTTATATGACTTTTCGAAATTATGTGCGTATTGATCGCGGCTGCCATGAACATCTATGGCAGTCGTTACTGGGAAGTATAATATCCTGACACTGGTCTAGCCTTAGGGTATCGTTAGCCTTCGGGTTGCGGAGGTCAGGTGGCAGCCGCTCCGTGTAAAAACTGATATCCAGTCAAATCCGGTTAGATCAGAAAAGCCGACTCCAAGTGACTTGGGAATAATAAAGGCTAGGGAGTAGAAGAGGTCACTAACAAGTATAAGTGAATTAAATACATTGAAATTGACGTTTAACATACATTTTTAAACTTAAAATATTAATCTGTTATGGTGACGTAAGGGTCAATTCTCGTTACAATAATTGTTCACAATATTGATCTAATTTCAGTATCGAATAAAATAACATTGAAATAAATGTATTTTAGTTCCTATTTAAAATTTTATATGACCATCATTTCACACACAACAAAAAACCAACAATCTTAATATACAATTTAACTAATATTAAACAAACCTATCTACTTATAAGTCAAACAAAATAAAAAGCAATGGCACAAAATTACATGATTGTAAATTTCTAATCTAGATTGAAAGTCTATTTTGAACAGCTTGTATTACAAGTATTGACCGCCTAACCTGATTTTTTACTACATGCACAAAATAACCTTTAAATATGACCTTATCTTTATGATACACGCTGCACAAAAGTAGCTAGACTCTCCTCCATTCCCCGTAGGAGGAAACGCGGTAAAAATAATATTACCATCATTTTTATATTTGCATATTTAAGACGGAAATTTAACGGAACTGCGACTTAGTTCGACGTCTTCACAAATAAACAGGAGAGATGGAAGCTGTTAGTAGCAAATTGGATCTTGTTAGAAAATAACTGTTTGTATGAAGTGTGTTTCTAGGGGAGTATGATAATAATAGTTCGGATTTATGTATTTTTATACAACAGAAGTGGTAGCGGTTACCATAGTCTATGATCATTTGCAGTACCAGAAGTAACACGCGTTGCCACTCAAGGGAAAGAATGAAAAAAAAGGAATAGGATGAATAACTATGTGAGCCTTTGGCACTCCAACTTACCGGGCTGTTAACAATATTATTCTCACGATATAATGATACTTTTATATTTTACTCGTCAAGATGACCACACTCCGCCTGATGGTAAGCGATCATGTGGTCTAAGAGCAGTGGCCTCCACACCATCCTTATAGCAGCTGAGGCGATGTTGAGGTCCCTATCTTGTCGGCCTAAGAAGGTGCTTTTTCACGCCCCTCTTAAAGGACCCAAGATTGAAGGAAGAAGGAAACATGTGCCTTGGCAGAGAATTCCATGCCTTGATCGTTTGCGCAGAGGTATGAGGACCAACCTCTTACAACATTAACACTCCTTTCCCATCCCATCACCATATTTTATATCCCATCTTTAATTTATTTTCTTCGGGATGGCGGAAATAATTCCTTTGGTATTAAAATCAAACTACAAAGATTGCTTACTATGAACTGTGAATTACCAAGTTTTATGCAAGGTTGCCACCTTAATTAAAAAACTTTCCAAAATTCTATCCAAAGTATGTTTTCTCTTTTAAATCTCTGCACGTTTTCGTCTAAATACAATGAAGACATGAAACACAGTTGATTTAAAAGTAAAAAGCATACACAATAGATTCTGTTACAGCGCATAAAGCAGATCGTCATTGTGCTCACAATCCAGATCTGTGCTCGTATCCTATGTTCACGTTATTGGCTGCATACAAGGGAAGTCCATTTGCTCTGAGCGCTCGCATCAGGTGCTAAGTGACATTGTACATGAGCGTTATTTTGTTGTATATTTCTTTGTTGGAGAAAGGTTTCGTAAGGTATATAATAAATCAGTATATATACCGCCACTTTCAATAATACATGCTGTATAGTTATTGTATTATATTTATGTATGTGTTTTTTATTTTAGTTATATAGAATTCTTGAAAATATAGCTTAACATTTTTAACTCAACCTTTTATTAACACGGTAATATAAAAAATACACGGTTATTATTATACAATAAAAGGAATCAATTGATTTTGTATTATCTAACTAAAATTGAAATGTATGGAGAAGCTAAGCAGGACCACGATCAAATTTGAATCTGATTCCTGCCTGACTTCGGTTGTCCTAACCAACATAGCTACTCATATTAAAAGATCCTGCATCTTGTACGCAAATTATTTCTTTCTGCTATTTATATTTCGGAGTCATACATACATACATAAATTCACGCCTGTTTCCCAGAGGGATAGGCAGAGACTACGGATTTCCATTTGCTACGATCCTGACACACTTCTCTGGCTTCATTCACTTTCATAACATTCCTCATACACGCATACATACATACTTATATTTCGGAGTCATGTTTTATTTTTTTTCTTTTTAAGATTACTAGCAATTTGGATTTTAAACTACTAGTATTCTTGTTAACCACTCCAGCTAAGCTAGAATGCTTGTATTAGAAATGAGTTCACGTCAGAAGTGCAATGGGTAGGATTCAAACCCGCTACCTCTCAATCACAAGTCCAATACCGCATCCATTGGGCTACCGCTGCTTATAAATTAACAATAAAGTCATATTAAAATAAAGATCGATGAACTATGATATTGCAACGTGCATCTTAAACATAAAATTATAATTATTTTATTTACTGCAAAGGTTCGAACGACAACTCGTGTAATAAGTTAAATACGTGGAGAAAGCAGTGACTTACAGTTGGTTCCAGTAATACTTTAGTTCTAAAATCACTTAAAATAAATACCTTATAAACAAAGATGTAATGAAATCTACTCGATTTGTCCTGTACTTGGTTGGTTTGGTATATTAACTATGTTTAAATCCTAAATTCAAAACCAAGTGCTGGCGATGACTTTAATATATATAAATAGAATTTAAATAAATGCATCAGACGTACTAACTAGTAACGGAACAGATATTCGCATGAGTGTTCTTTTTTTGTCGTAAGTGCTCGTGGTTCGGAACCAAATCTACGATGTTCTCACAGCACTAAAGCCTTCTGCCCACTACCTACCACAGCTAAATATAAACGTTCTACAATTGTTTACGATGTAGATATCTACATCGTAAGTTTCGCTCTCTTGTTATTTCAGGCTATCCTAAAATAACGAGAGATCTAAACTTTTAGACATCCCTTAAGTAACTCAACTCAGTTTATTAGATACCTAAGTTTATTGAACAAGAAATAATACGTAGCTACGTATAACCCTCTGGCTTACATTCCCAGAATTTAATAGAGCCAGTAAAGTGCCGGTAACTACAGCCTTGAAACGAGAGTACAAAATTAATGACGTCTAATACTGTATGATTAATTCAATATATTTAGTATATTTACATAGCTGAGTAGTTTCATATACACCACGCCACGCCACGTCTTGCTAATTGGGTGTGTTGTTTGTAATGGTGCTTACACACTGGCGGTAGATATATGATATGCTTAATCCACAAATAGTTATACTTAACCAGGTTGTTCTAAAACATGTGTGTACATACAAGAAATGTGGTTCATATACAACACAATAAGTAGCTAAATGTTTTGCTATGAAATACAAAAATAAAAATTTGTTTATGTTCTATGTCTATAAGTGTTGTACACGCCATATGTTCTAGAATCATTTTAACCCAGGTCTATTACCCGAAGTATAGCAGGCCTTTCCGGTGTATTATTATTTATATTTAGCCTTTGCTATAATATAAATAATAATACAGCGAATTACTTCATTAATTGAAATAATAATATATACAGACAATATTTCAAAACAGAGTTTTGTATGTTAGTTTTAATTTAAAATAAGGCACCAGACGATTGGCATTCATCATCATCATCATCGGCATCATTTATAACGCCAAAAAATCGCCTTCTTTAAATCAAGTGAAATATAATAACAGTCATCTTCTTTCCCAAATTAAGTATATAATCTAATCTAATAACAATTACCGTTGTGAAAGAAAATTTGATAAATAGCATATAAAATACACATGACAAGTAATTTAATGTATCATGTGGATACAATTAAATACTGTAGTCAGTGAGCACCTTAAATTTTGTTGTTCATGTATAATGTTACAAAGTTTGGTTTTAGAAAATATTTGTGATGGTTTTAGAAAATATTATTAGTACCTATTTATTACTAGATGAAATATAATTCGCTTCAAGGTTGTTACTGAAATTGTTCACTTGTTGTGTTTTTCGACATAACAAAAATTTAAATGAAAAACTTCCTGTTACTACAAATGTTTTAAAAAAATTCTAAGAATATGTTATGTACATAGTCAGGTAGGTCATAAGTTCTGTCACATGTTTAATATGAAATAATTGAGACATGTTTATTATTGATGTAAACATTTATATACCAAACCTCGCGATTTTGAATACAGGCCTTCAACCTGCGCGGCCAGGCGTCTATCGCAGCACGAACGAGGTCCATGTCAATTTCGGCGGCTGCCTTAATCAAGGATACCTTGAGTGACTCCAAATCAGGATTACGCGTTGAGCAGGCCTTTTCCTCCAAGTGTTGCCATATCTTGTAATCTAACGGACTCAAATCTGGACTGGAGGAGGGCCAGTCTTCGTGCCGGATGAAATCCATTTCACGCGTCGCCAGCCAGTCTTGAGTACTTTTCGCTCTATGAGCTGGCGCAGAGAATCTTGTTGGAATACCCAGTGCCTGTTATTGAACATGGTATGAGAAACAGGTTCCACAAGGTTCATGAGGACTGTATTTTGATACACAACTGCATTCGTTTTTACGCCTTTCTCACAAAAATGTACCTCACTTAAGCCCCAATAAGAGACTCCCAACCAAACCATGAGTGAGGATGGAAAATAGCCTCGTTGGACACGCGGGACACAGTTGCTCGCTTCTTTACTGCTGTGTATATACACCTTGTCATTTTGTTAGCTGTAAATCTATTCCAAATAAAAAAAAAACATTAGAAAAATAATTTCCCGATGCTTGTTTCCCGCGTACCGCTTCAACAAAGCGCGACATCTCTTCAACCTCAGGTCCATTAAACGAGCGTCCAAACGATGTCCTGTTTTTCTTCGATATGCCCCAAGCCCTGAGTCTTCATTTAACACCCTTTTCACTGTTTCTGTTCTGCTTAAACCCATCTGAAGGGCCAAAAGGTTTTGCTTACGTATGGGATTTCTTTGAATTCGCGCCTTCACAGCTTTTATCACTGCTGCAGTCCTAACAGAGCGAGGGCGACCACTTCTTGACCTATTATCTACACTATAGTCTTCATTATATCGTTTGATGGTACGATAACGAATCTTTTTGTTATATTCAAATTTTTCAATATGTCAAATATCTAAATTGGCGCGTAACCGGAACGATGCAACGCAATAACCGCATCACGGTCTCCTTTTGGTATCCACTCCATATTTAAAATGAGTAAAATTCTAAATGGTACACATTTTTATATTCATGAAGAATTCGAAATTCGAATTCAATAAACTTTTTTGTGCCCAGCATTTTAAATTCAAAAGTTTTAATTGTGTGACAGAACTTATGACCAAACTAAGTATATATGGAGCAAAACGTGACACGATCAGCTAATCTGATATAATTTATATGAAAACTAAAGCAAGAATATCAAAGACAAAAAGTGCAATTTTATGAGCGTCAAAATCGGAAGCTTTTTGTAATAAATCTTACATTATTATAATAAATCATCGCCCTTTATAATAAAACTGCAAAAATGAAGTAAACCAAATGTCAACTCAGCAAAAGCTTCGACAAAACGTTTAATTCTGTCTAACTTTATAACCGTAAAAATTATTGATGAATGTTTTCAAAATTAAAATCAAAAATACATTCATGGCCTCAGTGACGTACATTTATAATAGAGTACACGGCGGCCATTTTGCGACAAAGCGAGTTACATTTTGGCGGGAACGGCCATGATGGATTGCGAGCTTGACAGGTGGAGGTGCGTTCGTTATTCGCAATTTGTTGTTACTGCGTTGATTGAGGGGCCGTTTGTTTGAAAATTGTTAGCTTCGGATATCGATTGAAATATCTGAAAAAGGTTTTTATAGAACAGAGACCTCGAAGGATACGTTTTGCTCAATAGATAACATAAAAAAAGCAAAGTTGAAGATAATAACATCTATATGAATAATACAAAAATAAATAAAAATAAAATAAATAAACCATAAAAATATAATAAAATTTGGTAGCACGGATACAAATTAAAGATTAACGATAACATTGCCAGTCCAAGCTTTCTCCACAAAATACATCAATTCCAGATAAAACCATTTTTCCAAATCACTAGGTTCTCAAGGAGTAGGTATCAACTCTTTGAACGCAACTATTACAGAAGTCCAGTGAAGCCAATAATACCATTACATCCTTACTCGTGTCCGACAAACCCACTGACTCGAATCATTTAATTGCATTATCTATCGCAAAGACACAAATATTCTCAGACGCTCAACAGGTTTGTACAAAACACATCGGTGGCCAGAATTAATACATATTTGGTTTAACTTACAAACGTTACTTGACCAGAACAGTTGACCTGGTTAAGCTATTGCACCGCCACGTGGAACGAACTTGATAATAATGTACCTAGTTGCTCGTAAACGGAAATATTCAAGTTTGGCCTTTAACAGGAGCTCACATCGATATGTGCATCTCATTGTATAGTACGAAGCCATAACAAGACGTGCTGGAATCACTTGATGTGGAGTTGATTGGTTGCGAATTTGGAGTAATAGTGTGAAATTCGCTCGAGTGACGTATCATTGGATTAAAATTAGGTAAACTCACTAATCGCTAAACTTTGACATTCAAAAGTGTATCTTGTTGTGACCAATAAGTATAAAACATATTTACTTTTGACTTTGAATTTTTAAATAATTACTTTGTCTATGTACCGTAGCAGAATATTCAGGCATTAATGTAAATAAGTCCAGTCCAGTTTGACTAAAATAAATAAGTCCAGTCCAGTTTGACTAAAATAAATAAGTCCAGAAGTGACTAGATCACAAGAATTGGTAGTAGATCCTCGCTGGTTTCAGCATGAATGGGCCGGATCGACCGGGGTAGTACTAACCTCTCACAGAATACCGGCGTGAAGTAACGGTACCCGTAGTTGCGTTACGTATTGGTGAGTGAGAGAGCCGGAGGCCCAGTTACCCCGATCCTATCCTTTCCTTTGTCCTTTCCCTTCTTCATTCCTTTTTAAAGGGCTGGCAATGCACTTGTAACTCCTTTGTTGCGGGTGTCGATGGGCAGCGGTAATCCCTTACCATCAGGCGATCCGGTTGCTCGTTTGCAAACCTAAAAAAAAAAAGATGTCTCTTATTAAATTATGTAATAGGTTATTTTTATAATTGAGTGAAAGAGGCTGCCATATAAGAATAGTAACACTTTTAGATATCTTCTCTTTATCTTACCTGATGGGTACTCTTTATATGCTTATTAATTATTTTTGACCCGCTAACATTCACAAACTTTATTCACTAAATAAAGTATTTGTTTTGATGCCTGTTCTCTATAGTCAATCATACTCTTGCATTGTAAGCAATCATAGACTCCGGTACCATTTATTATCCTTTACCTACCTTTATCTTGTCTGTACATATATGTGCTGTGCCTTCGTTGAATAAAAATGTAGTTTACTTTATGTCGATGGCGTAGTGGTTAGTGTAACCGACTGCCACGCCTGAGGTCGCGGGTTTGATGCCCGCACAAGACAAATATTTGTGTGCATGAACATGGATGTTTGTCTTGGTCTGGGTGTTTCTGTGTATAATATGTATGTATTTACAAAAAAAGGTATATATGTATGTTTATCCATTGTCTAGTACCCATAGTACAAGCTCTGGTTAGTTTTGGCTAAATGATGTTGTGTGTTTGTAATAGAATAGAATATAGAATATATTCCTTCTATCAGCAGAGTATAGCAAGGACTTAATACACAAGGTCATACCTTACTAAACTATAACATGAATTATATAGCTACATAATTCACGTCACAAAAGTTTTATATTTAGACAAAGAAACTATAAAAACAAATGACAAAAGTACAAACTATTTTCATTACCAGCTCAGCTGTGTTGGCACTTAGTTCAGTAATAGTACTTGTGACTTTAACCAAAGGCGTTCCACAAAGTTTGGACACAGTATCGCGTCTAATTCGCAGCTACTTCTGAAATGTTATTAAATTTTTTTGGACACTTCTTTTGTGGCGTCTTGGGTAGTTTATCGGTGTCTAGACTAGATAACGATATACGATCGTCGGGAATAGAAAATTCAGTATCATGTTGGAACTAATATTTGGTGGACGTGTCTACAACTTATGTTATGCCTGTTTTTATACGTCGGTCAGTTAGCCTGTCAAGTCTTGGAATACCAAACATAATTAAAAACCTATTGTATATGGCCGCCTGTGTGCCGCTGTTACTCAAAAGGTTAATAAGCTAAGTAAATAGCTAATATATACTCGCTTTTGTCCTGCCTTTTGCCCGGCTGCACCCACGTGATTACTACAAAAAGAGGGAACATACATATCCTTTAAGTTCATCGAGGATATAATATACCTGTGTGCCAAGTTTCGCCCAAATCCGTTCTTCGGTTTACGAGTGATTAAGTGACAAACACATAAACATATTTTAACCTAACCTAACCAAGCCCAGGAACCAAACCCGATACCTCATAATCGCCTCTAAACGTAAACGCAAAACCATAACCAACCAGGCAGGTTCTATTCAATAAAATAAGATTAATAGAAAGCAGTTCCCACCCTTAGGCTTCAAATCGAACAGTGTAATTTCCAATGTTAGCTCCCTGTTCTGTAAGATGGGAAGAGTGCCCGATGGCCTATATGATTAACTCGTAAACTTGCTTTCTTATCACGCAGAAGCACGTCAAGGCCGACCGTCATCATCTCGATCTCTCGTTGGAATATTTTGAAAGGGTTACAACAGTGAACGCTTATCGAAATTGAATCGTATAAAACCATATGTTTTTTTTATAATCGCCATTACATAAAAAATTAGGATCTATTTTATTGCAATGTTTTAATTAGAAAAATAGTTGAATTAATAAATAAATGCCTAGTTTTTATGTTTAATTCAATTAAAATAGAATGTAAAACGTAAAATACACAAAAGTCTGTATCACCGTAGGAGCGGACAAAGGTGCGAAAAAAGAAAAGGATCGAAAGGAGCGAAATACTTACATTTTGCCATATAAGGCTTTGGATAGCACGTAATAGGTGGCGCCGCTTATTGATTGTCGGACAAAGCTTCAAACACCTAGCTGCTACTTAGAATTTCGTGTCCGCGAAACCCATAAATACTTTTTCTCGATCCAGGAATCAAACCTGAGCCGTAACTTCATACACAGCAGCCGCTTTTACTGCCGCTGTAATATAGATGCTTTCAAAACAATGGTGTTCATTTTTGAAACGCAAACAAAAAAATCCAAACCACTAATTCAAATTACTTAATATCAACGTAAAAATAATGGCTTACTATTAAATTAGAGAATGTTATAAAGTAAGACCATTACGATCTATTCATGACTGAAATATAACCGTTTTCTTAAAGATATTCCAAAGTCTAAAATGACAACTATAAATATATTTTAAATTTAAATGGCGACGAAATTCATATAGTTATTCAAAATGTTTAGTTTGTCACTGTTATCGAAGCACAAATAACCTTCATGTAGCCCAATATCCATATGAATATAAGTAATCCCAAATTATTAAAGCAAGCGTATTGTGCACAAAAGTACAATATAATACAAGTGTGGTGCAAGCTAGGAGACCCTAGCTATACTGCCGTCATAAGGAAAAAGGAGTATCTAACATGTATAATAATATATATATCATATATAATAATAATATAATATAATATTCTATCACATACACACAACACCATCTAGCCCAAACTAAGCACAGTTAAGTATCTTCGGAATTAAGATTTTTACATATTTAAAATCAGCCAGACTGCCAGTATACAGGTTGACCGGTAATTTATGGATAACCTTGAAATGTCTTGTATTAAAACTGAAAGCCGTTCAGAAAAAATGAAAAAGGAAATAATCAAAAATAAAAAAAATAAAACATATTAAAAAGTGCAAGCTATAATAGCATAGCATACTTTTGACAGTCTATCTATTAGCATAATTAGTGTTTATTAATAAAACAACAAAAAACCGATGGATTTCATTCATTTATGGTCGTAGTATACAAGAAAGTTATACATGGTAATTAAAAAAAAACACATATCTCAGGTAGTAGTTAGGATAGATTTTTTTTATACTTTTCTTTTTCTGAACGGCCGTCAGTTCCACTATAAGACATTTCCAGGTTATCCATTAATTACCGGACACCCTGTATATATATTTTTGGCAGGTGCGGACAGACGCTGCAGGCAAAGTGCTACGTATTCTTTTTATCTCAAATTTAGTATAAAGGAAAAGATCGAACTACCGTCTTTTCGAAATAAAATACGGTTGGATTGCCATGCAGAGGTTTCGAGCACGATCCCAAGGCCCGCACCCCTGACTTTTCGTAGTTATATGCGTATTAAATAGTTAATTATCGCTTTCTTTAACGATGAAGGCAAATATCGTAAACATTCTCATACTCAGCAGATGCACGTGCCCAGCAGTGAAACAGTTTGTATACAGGGTTGATATTATTATGAAGTCTTATCAGCGTTTGGGTTTCATTCTTAGTAATTCTTGCAATTTCAGTAACCATCGCGTCATTAGGTTACTTTTTGGGGCATTGGTTCGTTGCAAGTTTGAAAGCAATGTGTGTGTGTGTGGAATCCACATGATAGCACATACGCTCTTATGCTTGAAAAGGTGCAGAAAGCCTTTCTCAGATACCTGTACAAGCGATATACCCATCCGTATGAGTACCCAAATTCACTGCTATTCAACCGGGTTCATACAAACCATCTAGAATATGGAGGATTAGAATAATCAAATTACAACAAATTTTATAATAGTTGACTTTCCACCGCCCGCTACAGTTTCTAGCACGAGCTGCACCTAAGACTGCGAAGCGGCTGTGAAAGGCATATGAAGAAAGTTGGCGAAATACCGAACTTAGCTGAGGATGGATCTCAGGCGGCATTCTTCGCAAAATTGTTTTAGCTCTAGCCTAGAGGACAGGGCAGGCAATAGTCGGAGCTGCTACAGGTCGCTGAACTTGAAACTTACGCCTTAGAATTTGAACAGTTTAAGTAATCTCTAAAACGTTGTAAATGATATTTGGACTTATTTATCACGCCTATCAAATCGACATCTATTGAAGATGAAAATTACGACTTGAGCAATAGTCGCCTGATTACAACACGTAATAATGTATCATTATATTTAACCTGTATTTATAGTCTCACTCTCTATATGCCCGAAGGGATAGGCATAGTTATACAGGGTATCCGGTAATTAATGGATAACCTGGAAATGTCTTATAGTGGCATGATGGCCGTTCAGAAAAAAAATCTATCCTAACTACTACATGATATATGTGTTTTGTTTTTAATTACCATGTATAACTTTCTTGTATACTACGACAATAAATGAATGAAATCCATCGGGTTTTTGTTGTTTTTTTATTAAACATTAATTATGCTAATATATAGACAGTCAAAAGTATGCTATGCTAATAAAGCTTGCACTTTTTAATATATATTTTTGTTTAATATTTTTTTCTTTCATTATTTCTGAACGGCCTTCAGTTCTACTATAAGACATTTCAAGGTTATCCATTAATTACCGGACATCCTGTATATTATATAATATGTAGTGACACTCACCAACGAGAGGGACCTAGAAATCGCACAGCTGCCTAGCTTGACCGCGCTTCTCAAACAGAGGCGACTGCGTTGGTTAGGGCACGTGCACAGGATGGAACCCTCCCGACTACCACGACGTGTTATGCTCGGTGCAGTAGCGAATGCAAAAAGAGACGTTGGGAGACCGTTGCTTCGCTTTAAGGACTGCGCCAAGCGAGACATGGCCGCTTTTAAAATTGACCACCGCGATTGGGAGAAGCTCGCTGAAAAGCGGACGGATTGGCGAAAACGTGTTTTGGAGGGTCGCAAATTTTGCGATGAGGCCTGGTTCGGAGCTCTTGCTGACAAAAGACAGAAACGCCATCAAGGTCGCTCGGCACCAACCACCACAAACTTCTCATGCCAGACCTGTGGTAGAGAATGTCGTTCTCGCATCGGTTTATTTAGCCACCAGAGACGATGTCTCTCAGATATAACGCCATAAATCGTCTGAAATAGACGCAAAGGCCAATATAGTGACACTGCTGACGTTTTAGTTAGTATAGGCAGTCGTCTCCCCGTAGCCACTTAGTTAGGTCAAAGTTCAATTATGTAGAAAAGTAAATTAAATATGTACAAACATTTTTAACAACGAAGCATTTCATTTGAACGACCATAAAAACACTTCTGATTACTCCTACATAACACACCAACATTTCTCCAGAAGTCTTTAGGTCTCGCATTATGGGCGAGTCTATAGTCTATGGCGGCTTCGATAGCGTAGTGGTTAGTGTAACCGACTGGCGCGCCTGAGGTTGCGGGTTGGATTCCCGCATAAGTCAAACATTTGTGTGCATGAACATGGATGTTTGTCTTAGTCTGGGTGTTTCTATGTATAATATGTATGTATTTACAAAAAAAAGTATATATGTATGTGTATCCATTTTCTAGTACCCATAGTACAAACTCTGCTTAGTTTGGTCTAGATGGTGTTGTGTGAATGTGATAGAATATTATTATAGCAACCCACCGGACACTATTTCAGAGCTATGAGACTTTCTTGAAGGTATAACTTACAGGACAGGAACTAGGAATCAAACCTGGGACACACACACACACTGGGACGCACAACAGTTGCATTCACTACTGCTGCGACACCAAGTTTCTCAGATCTAAATTATTTGCGCCACACATCATATTAGCCGAAAGACTTCCACCACAAGACATAAGCCTCCCCGAATGTTTTCCACACAGACCGGTCTTGGGCTGCTTGCAACTATACATACTTATTACACAAAATGTAAACATAGTCACCTAGTTAGCATAATATAAGCATATTCGCGATTCCGTGGGTGTGATTTATTCAAACAACATACTGGAACAGAACTTAGTGTTACAATGAGGTTCCTACTAGATTTTAGTTCTTTAACATTCTCAATTGTAATCGTAACTAATATTACAAATGCAAATGTGAGTTTGTTTGTTACGCTTTCACGCCTAAACTACTCGACCGATCATCATGAAATTTCGCATACACGTTGTCAGCGTTACAGAATTGGACATAGGGTACAATTTATCCAGAAGAAAGAACTGTTACTGACCTAACCTAGCGTACATTTTCGCAAGCGAAGCCGCGGTCAAAATCTAGTTATTCATAAAAAATATCTTTGAATTAAACGAAATGGGTGTAAAAACCCAGGATTCAACATCTTCGTCTTTATGTGACATTTTTTTTTCATCTACTTTTTGTAATGTCTTATTGCTGAGCAAAATCCTCCAATCCTCCCTTGGACTTCCAAATCACTCTGTTGGTGGATACCCCCCTGACCTCATGACTCCTATATCACGGAGGCCGTTTGACCCACAGGGCCCATATTCAAACTTGACCGAAGGATGACCCCAAGGTGTCTGTACACCAAGTTCCAAATCAATCGGTCCAGTGGTTCCGGAGCTATGCCTGTCACTAACAGATAGACACACAGACCCACATAGTGTTTTCATTAACCTCTTCGAAGAAAACTCAGAGGTTAATTACTTGATAATCACTTTTTTGCTTTTATACTGTACGCGAAGTCCAATTTAATCGAACTTATAAATGAAACACTAACCGATAACTTTGTATAATTGACTAAAAGATCGTATAAGATAGAATGTGGACTTTAAAATGTTCATTAATTAAGACCCAGAAGATCTAAACCTAGAAAAACACGCACATCAAATATAATACACAAAACAAAACCAAATTACTACAAGAAACGGCGACATTGCGATCAAACTGTACCGTTACCTTTTGCACGATTGAACACTGCTTCCCAAGATACAGGATAAAGATCAAGATACTACATATTTGCCTACTTTGGGTATCTGTTTTAGTACTTATTCTAGTACGTCAGTCCAGCGTATGCCATTTTTGTGTTTAATAAACATTATATGTATATTATATTAGCTGTTACCCGCGACTTCATCCGCTTGGAATTAAAACACAAAAATGTGTGTTCAGTTCGCAGAGATATTTTAAAACAAATTTTCTTAAGTGCCTGTTCTAACACCTCCAAATAGCATTTATCTATAAGATGCCTCACCATCTCTCTTCTTTAAACTAACAAGAGTGAGACAGCATGCGATTTATCTTTCGAATAACTTTTACCTGATAGTTGTGAAACTGGTCAAAAATTACTCCTTTTATCATCAGCTACCTGCCAGTGAAAGTCCTGTCGAAATCGGTCCAGCCGTTTCAGAGATTAACTGGAACAGACAGACAGACAAAAAATTTTAATAATTGAAAACAAAAATATTAATGCCGTATATACTTCCATATGCATTAAGTAAAAAGCTGTTTATGACATAACAAACAGACACTTCAATTTTAATTATATTTGTATAGATTACCAGATGTCTCGATGGCGTAGTGGTTAGTGTAACCGACTGCCACGCCTGAGGTCGCGGGTTCGATTCCCGCACAAGTCAAACATTTGTGTGCATAAACATGGATGTTTGTCTTAGTCTGGGTGTTTCTATGTATAATAAGTATATATTTACAAAAAGAAAGTATATAATCTTGAATGTTTATCCATTGTCTAGTACCCATAGTACAAACTCTGCTTAGTTTGCGCTAGATGGTGTTGTGTGTATGTGGTAGAATATTATTATTATTTAAAATGGACGCTTCTTTTTTTAAAACACAGTCCCCAATATAATTATTCATAAAAATACAAAGTCTTGCAAACTAGACAGCGTGTATTTCATAGTACGTAGCGCGTACGTGACGTAACTAAATTGGACTTATCGCGGCCGGCTCCAAGCGACACTTCATTTGGTGTCTCTCCCTTACTTAAAAATGTCGCTGGTACTATATTTATGTAATATGTTGTTTTTGAAACATCTTTAATAATAGGGTTATCGGTTGCCGAAATACAAGTCTATTTTATTTGAAACTTTTGCTTTGTTTACATTTTTGACACCTACAAATTACACAACAATATAGCAATTCGAGATATATGGATGCATCGATCATATTTGATCGATGTATGGATGTATTATACACTAACGGGCTCATAAACTGCATCAATCTTCAAGACGCCTTTAAAATAAACATTTTAACCAAGTATTCAAACTTTTTATACAAATTTAAATTGAAACCTATAGTTTGGTTCGTTAACTTCATAACAGCGTAGTATCATATCCTTAAGTGTATGTTTGAATACTGGAAAGGAACATTCAATTTTTTTTAACAAAAACGATAAATGTAACAAAAATTGGTTTTAGTCTATTTAATTGACGAAGAAGGGCTTAGATTAATCAATGACATAATTAACATAATATATACACAAATTATTTACAAGAAAAATATAAACTAAAGAGAAAAATAAAACTGCAAAATCAAAAAGCGTCATAATATTCCTCCGCATCGTCGTCAATTGGCAACAAGCGCAGAAGACTGGCAGCATTGCTACTTTGAATGGCAATACTTATTCCTTGGCCGTCAGGTTGATTAGAGGATACCGCACGATCTCGTTCGAGGCTGCGAGCCTCCTCGCCGGATCGATGCCATGGAACCTGGAAGCAGCACTCCTGGCGTCGCTCTATCGTTGGCGCCAGGAGGCGCTAGCTCGGGGCGAAGGACCGGGTCTTCCCGCTATCAAGGCGGCAAGGTCCGAGCTCCGCCAGGTCCTAGTTAGTGGCGAATTGGAAGGAGCGACTTGTGCACACCAGTGCCGGGCACGCCACGATCGTGGCAGTAAGTCCCGTGTTTGAGGAGTGGCTGGAGTTCCGGCTAACACAGGTATTGACTGGCCACGGTTGTTTTGGCCAGTTCCTGTGTCGTATAGTAAGACTACGCTGTTCGGCTGGTATAAATACTCTTAAGACAGTATATCAAGCACTTTGTCAATCCATACTGAGTTACTGCATCACTGTGTGGGGTGGAGCAGCAAAGACATATATGCTGCCATTGGAGCGGGCACAGAGGGCCGTCCTGAAAGTCATGACTTTTAAGCCCTTCAGGTATCCTACAGCGCAGCTGTACAAAGATTGTAAGCTACTTTCCGTAAGACGGCTCTTTGTGCTTGAAACAGTGTGCAGAAAGCACACAACAATGAAATATACACGTAACGCTACGAGTACACGGCGTTCGTATAAGGTCTGTCAGTCTCAGCGCTTTAGAAGTTCATTGGCTGCACGACATCATAGTGTGCTTGCGGGACATCTCTATAATAGTATAAATAAATACTGCAATATCCACAGTCTGCTCAGACCCAAATGTCGAAAGATCACATCTGAATGGCTTTTGGGCAAAAACTATGAAGAGACCGAAATTCTAATTATAATAACCACTCTGTAGTCATACTGTCAGATACGCACAATTACAAAGCATACACACACACATATACACACGCACACACATACACCCACCATCAAACACACAAACACACACACACACACCTTAATCATCTACTATTTCTATTGCATTAATTATATTCTAAAGATCATTGTGTTTTTTTATAACGATTAAATGTTATTAAAATAAATTGAGGGGGCCTGGTACCCATGACACAAGTTAAATCTTACTTTGGGTACCAGTGTTCGAACATTATTATTGTCTTCACCTTATATTGTGTTAACTTTGATGTCTTTTATAAACTTGTACTTATTCTGAAAAATAAATTATTATTATTATTATTATTATTATTATACGCCGGCAAGAGCCACCCGGTTGTCACCACTGCGGCGAATGCCGCGACGTTGTTGAGGACACGGCGCTGCACACCTTGGCGGTTTGCCCCGCCTGGGCATTGCAGCGCCGTGAGTTGATCGCGGCAGGCGGATCGGTTGCCCTCTCGCTCCCGGCCGTAGTTCAGTCTATGGTCCGGAGTGAGGGGTCGTGGAACGCCGTCGCCTCCTTCTGTGAGGAAGTGATTTCCATCAAGGAGGTGGCGGAGCGGGAGCGGCAACGCTTAAACCCTCTCCCCAACCGCAGAGCCGGGCGCCGGAGGGCGCGGGACGACCTCCAGCCACCCTGAGGTTTGACCTGCGGGTGGCGGGCTTCGTGGGCCTGCCCACCATCCGTTCAGCACCAGGTCCAAGAGGCGGCGTGCGTATTCCCACGCGCACCTCTGTGTCGAGTCCGTCTCCCCCTCTAGGGGGGAGACAGTAGGGTTTGCGGTAATGCCTATAGGGTAGGCTTGTTGTGTAGTGGCCTGCCGTTACATACGGCGGGCCTAAACCTCGGCGGGGCCGCGACCGCATGCAAAAGTGATTCGCGCGGCCCCGTCGATAGCGGTTTTGTCGAGGAATACCGTGGTAGGTTTAGTCGGTATTCTGGGAGGTCCATTTTCATTTCAACATCATTCTTTACCCCGGCGAGTCCGACATAATCCCTCCGCCCGCGCCCGTGGAGGGATATGCGTCAAAGCAATATCACATGTAAAAAAAAAAAAAAAGTTTATTAAATGGTCTTACAGAATATTGTTCCATTCTTGTGAAATTGCTGTTTTTAGTGCTGCCACTGTTGTGGCTGTTGTGGGCACAGGATTTCTCGCAAATAACATTTTTTTTTAAACCAAATATGCTCAATGGGATTAAGATCTGGGCTGCATGCTGGCCAATTCATGGTACGTATCCCAACCTCTTCGCAATATTGTCGAACTTGTGCAGAATTTTAAAAATATTCTACGAAAGAACGATGCAGGCTTTTTTTCCCACAGGGAATCCAACCCAACATTGCATACAGAGCAGTCGCATACACAACCGCTTCTTTCAAAGAAATAAAGAACAAATTCTATGAAAGATTTTACTAGTAATTCGTTCGAATTCAATATATATTTTTTAGTAAGTATTGTTGTTTGTATTTGCATATATTCAAATTAAAGTAGGTACTTTTTGGTATCTACTATTTATAGCCTTGGACGTAGAGCAAAACAATCAATTTTAAATAAGTAGATACTATTTATAAATAATAGTTTATAAAACTAAAAAAATCTCTTTATTATTAAGCAAACTAGAAAGTAGAAAATAATTTAATAATTTTTAGTTAAAAATCGTGGGTTATCAAAATATCTTAGAATTATTTATTATAATTCTTTTTATATTTTTCTTAATTATTGTATTGTCATCGGTCCTTGATAAGAATGCCAAATTTCGAGTTAATCCGATGTTTTAAACGGGGTCAAAATCATGTTCAAAGTTTCCGTTACATACATACTAACATATATATGAAGCTATTAAAAGCGTGTTAAAAAGGAACGTTTGCCACCCGATGACAATTTTGCTATTTGACTCATAAAAATATTACTTATATAACTCATAAGTATTACGCTACTGTTCGATATTGCTAACGTGTCATTCCAATTGCCTGGCTCAGACTAAGAGAGTTAGAGAGCATTAGCTCTAACGTGAGTTACAAACCATTTAGTTGAGAAGTCTTCTCTAGTACATCTTATAACTCAGTACAAATATATTTGTTATTTTTGTAAAAACCATTTTCTGTGTGCCAGGTGACTAAGGTTATTTGTTTAAACTAGCAAAGAATCCTAAAAAGTCAAAATCAAATAAACAACGGCAATACTTTTATTAGTCCTGATACATAATCAGACAGAATCCAAGGCTTTCAAAAAAGGAGTACATCCAATCTAAGCTGACGTAGTCGAAATCAATACTAACCAAAACTCGTGAAACTGTTTTAAATGCGGTCCGCGTTCCAACAATTGAAGTGGCACAATTGACACAATAGCGCAATGCAAATGTCCACAGAAACTTGTCGACGGAGTGACCAAGATGTCCTTTTGGAAACGTGGTGCTTCGGAATTAAACCGAGATTGTAAATTCTCCTGTATTTCCTACTAATATTATAATGTAGAAGTTTCTGGAGATGTCTGGATATTTGTTACTGAATCACGCGTACACACGGTGTACTTGCCACACATAGACCACTTCCAGGCATAACACATAGGATATAGATCGGAGCGCTCCCAGAGGATTCATGCGGGCAATTTCAAGTTATCCAGAAAGTTTGATTTTAGACATAATTACGTATATGAACGACGATTTGTGAGCATCCAGTCCAGACCAACTAATAATGCTATCACAGCAGAAAATAATTTCATTTTTTTTAAAGTAGCATACCCTATTGTTGTACATTATATAAAAAAAACATTGCAATCTTTAATAGTTTAGGAATATCATTTATGAAAGCACTAATTGCAATTACGTATAAGACTTAGGTAGTGTTCGAAATTCAATCCTAAGCTTCCCTCCCAAATTCAAATGTAGAACCTCTTTTGTTCTGTCTTGCGGTGATTAAGGTTTGCCGAGCTCCTTACATAGGCTGAACATACCACCTCTTTAGTAAATACCTATCTAAGTTCAGATAGTATATTATATTTTGATATTAGTAAACATAAGAGTAGAGATTAGTATTTGTAGCTTACGTTGATGACGCAGTGACGCCATTTTATTCGCTGGCATAGCTCGAGTGATGACTTAAATATCGAAATCAATCAAGGTAAGTTCAATTTAATTTTCCTTTTAAAAATGCAACTATCCCACTAGAAATAATTCCTGTTTCGCGGGGGACTTGACAAACATTCAAAAAATGGACACAAAGAACAGTCAGACTCGGAACAACCATTTGTGGATCACCCAAATTTTTGTCCCGTTTGGTATTCGAACTCACAACACTCGGCGCAGTGGCAGTGACGAGGCGACCACTTAAACCACTACGCCATCCGTGCAGTCAAAGTACAGTAATTTGTCTGTCGCAAAGTCTTTACTTTATAAACGTCAAAGTCACACTAACTAAACTTTATTTCTGTTTACGTGTATCCGTTGCCACCTTCTGAACGTAGTACGACGCGAAACCATAGATCTATTAAGAAGAACTGGTAAACAACTCATAGCCATTTTTTTAAACATGTTTTACGTCATAAGCGCCCTGTAACTTCACTTAAACGGTGATAACACTTTTATCAGGGGTTGTATGCTTATTTTTCTTAGAAAGTCAATCACAAAATGTTAATTACTTTTATTCAATAGTTAAAAACTTTTGTTCAATAGTTAAAAACTGATGAACTAGCTTACTAACTTCTATCCTTACTAATATTATTAATGCGAAAGTAAGTTTATTTGTTTACTTGTCTGTTACTCTTTCACGCCTTAACTACTTAACCGACAACCCATAATGATCATTAAATTGTCAGGGGTACAAAATAGGACATTGGGTACCTATTTTTTATCTAGAAAAAAGTACTATTATTAAACTAATCTTTTTTTTTCTTTTTAACTGGGTTGGTGTTTTTACTTTTTAATGTTTTGACGCTACCTCTCAGCGGGGCGATGGAGAGGTTATGTTGGGCTAAGAAACCCCGCTAATACTGACTAAACCTACCACGATGTTTCTCGATATAACCATAGACGACGGGACCGCGCGAATCTCTTTTTTATGCAATCACGACCACGCCGAGTTATCGGCTCGCCGTACAAAACGTCAGGCCTCTACGTAAAAACAACTCTACTGTCCCGTTGTGAGGGGACGAAGACACGATTCAGAGGCGCGCGTGGGAACACGCACGCCGTCTCTCGGATCTGGTGATGATCGGGTGGCGAGCAGACCCACGAAGCCCACCACCCCCAAGTCAAACCTCAGGGTAGCTAGAGGTCATCTAGCGCCCTCTGGCACTCAGTTCTGCGGTTGGGGAGAGGGTTTAGCGCACCATCTCCCGCTCCACCGCCTCCTTGATGGGAATCACTTCCTCACAGAAGGAGACGACGGCGTTTCACGATATCTCACTCCAGACCATAGACTGAACCACGGCCGGGAGCGAGAAAGCAACCTAATCTAATCTAACCTAACCAATATTTACGTGAGCGACGCCACAAGCTAAATCTAGTTATACTATAAATATAATTAATAAAATGTACTAAGTATACGTTCATATCATTAAATCGTTAATTAATGTTTAAACCATTTAGATTACGCTCGTACAAAAGATTGCTTGGGTCAGTAATAAGATAATTAGGTAAACACAAAACATAATTAATTTGCTTCCGGCCGCAATTCTTCGCATAAATTGTTTACGCTTGCCCAACACCATTATTTAGTCGTGCGGAATAATTAATTGTATGTGCGTATTTTATATTCTTCCAGATGAGCTGACCATGAGTAAAATACCTTATATAAGAAATACTTTACTAACCCTACTAACGCTTTTCATTTCTTTTCTTTTCTTTTCATTTGTAAAAATGTATGGATCAGTCTGGTCTGAAATAAAGATAAATAATAATAATAACACATATGTAGAAACTATAATCTATATAAATAAAAATCTCGTTTCACGGTGTTTAAGGGCGCACTCCTCCGAAACGGCTGGAGCGATTTTCATGAAATTTTTATGTATATTTGGTAAGTATGAGAATAGGTCGTAAAGTATATTTCATACCGCTAGGTGATTAAGGTGTCAATCTAACCTAGATTTACGCAGGCGAAGCCGCGAGCAAAAGCTAATAATAATATCAGCCCTATATTAAACTGTCCCACTGCTGGGCACAGGCCTCTTCGCAATGTAACATGTGTTAGGCCATATTCACCACGCTGGCCTAGTGTGGGTTGGCAGATTTCACGTACCTTCGAGAACTTTATGGAGAAGTAGAAATCTTTAAAGTGCCGAGAATATAATTAAAAGTCATAATATTGTCTTCTGTTTACGCGAATGTTATTCATTGAAATTAAACTACTATATACGGATTTTATCACGTTGTTTATTTGTCAATGTATTAGAAAATTAAAAAAAGAAAAGCCAACAAAATATACCAATATTCTTCCTACTAATATTATAAATGTGAAAGTTTGTGAGAATGGATGGATAGATGGATGTTTGTTACTCTTTCACTCAATAACTACTAAACGCATTTTGATGAAACTTTACAATCTTATTTTATCTTGTGGCAGTCAGTACAGACCGGCGAAACTTCGACCCAGTGGGATCTTTTGTGTCGACTTCCCCAATAAAGACTGCCATAGATGTTCATGGCAGCCGGGACCGACGGCTTAACGTGCTCTCCGAGGTACGGAGCAGGCGATAATTGTCAATCAATACGCACATAATTTCGAAAAGTCATACAACTTCCGAAAGTCGAAGAGGTGCACGACGTGGGTTCGAACCCGAAACCCTCTGCATTGCAGTCTGTTGGTCTCCCCACTGAGCTATCGCTGCTCAAACTGTAACAAAACTTTACAATAGTATTGTTCATACATCAGAATAACATATAAGCTACCAAATAAGCTATCTAAATATAAATCTACATTATAGTGAGCGAAGCCGTAGACAAAATCTAGTTGATAAGTAAAATTATATTTTTTGCTTTATCTATTAAATAACCCACATGGGTTACCCTTATTCTTAGGTAGAAAATAGCAATATAACGATGGTCTAATATATCCAAGTTAATACCATCGTGTACGTGTGTGTGTTGCTCCGAAATTCTCACCTGTAAGCATAGATAGCACTCTACTTATCATACACACATTCACACACATAACCGCAAAATTATCACCTCCATAATGGAGTAAGTTTATGTAGATATACTCTCGCGAACGAGTAGCTCCGAAAATACTCCACCCGTTTTGAAACTCCATAATTTTCAGGCATTAGTCAGGCTTGACAAATTCAGTGCTGCAATATAACGCATCTAGAACAAACGCTACGTACCCAAACATAAATTCATTTCGATGACACTGTGTCGTTGGGCAGAAGGGGGAAAATTATGGCAGAGGGGAACATCCTTTGATTTTATAGCAGACGAGAAATATTGTTATTGCCTGCGAAGGCATCAATGGAGTGTTTTGCTCGTCGAAAGATAAGAGGTACTTGCTGTTTCCTCTTCCCATGTGTGTAATAGTGATCATTTAAAGATAAAACTAATACCGTATTATTATTACTAGAAGTTGTTAATAAATAGTATTTGCTGTATGGTAGACTTTGTAATTTTTGAAGATTGTTTTGGTCAAAGATAAAAACGGGCTGTGGTGTTAGAGGGTTCTTTAAAAGCAGTTAATCTCTGTTATATACTTGTACTTATACATATTTGTCGGCCTCGATGGCGTAGTGGTTAGTGTGACCGACTGCCACGCCTGAGGGTTCGATTCCCGCACAAGGCAAATATTTGTGTGCATGAACATGGATGTTTGTCTTGGTCTGGGTGTTTCTATGTATAATATGTATGTATTTACAAAAAAAAAGTATATATGTATGTTTATCCATTGACTAGTACCCATAGTACAAGCTCTGCTTAGTTTGGGTTTTTTTAATATTATATTATATTATTATATACTTATTTCTATTGATAATATGAAGACTTAACAACTTAACATCGCACTAATAATACTATGAAAACTTAAACATGACTTCAGGTCTGGCACGGTGGTTTAAATGATCTCCGCGTCATTGACATCTCAGTGTCAATGTGTGTAGCTGTGGGTTGCGTTCACTATAAATATCTTTAAGACGCACACATAGACACCATTAATTTATTTATCTAAAGTGAATCTCGAGCTTCTTGTTTAATACAAAAAAGGCTCTCTATCCAAAACTTGTGTTTTGAGTAGGGAGCCTTGCTGTTTGTTTGATGAATAAGAGCACCGTAGGCCGAATCGTACCCCTTCCCCTTCACATAGGTTACGGTAATTGAACTTACCATAAGGCAACAGATCGTCTGTTAGTTTGAAACTTGTGTGGTTTACGATTGACAGCGACTCGACTTTCGCGGATGTGGAATGAACAGCGGTTCCCCATCATATTTGCTACTCGTCGTCGAAGGGTCGTCTGTCAACAATAGAAGAAATGCGGCTTAGTTATGTCTACAGATTTAATTTATTACCATCAACATTGCTTTCCGTATCAAAAAATAATTACAATTATTAAAAGCACGCTTAAATAAAAATGTATAACTTAACTATTTTATCACTGCATGCCCGAGAAAAGGTAAACCTATACACTCTGTAACGCAACGTCGTATTCTCGTACATGCAGTTACATTGCTTCAAAGATATTGGTAACCTTACCACTATCTCTACGTGATCCATGTAAATAATAATCATAAACTACCTACTAACAAGCTGCAAACGCAAATACATAAAGCATCTAACAATTCCAGAAAAATCCTCCAAACGGCTCTCAGTAAATAGGCATTAAGCTCGCCAAGTACACCACAACTATAACAATTACTCTATGCTGTTTCCTAACTACTCGAAGGTATGGAGCCGAACAACATATAAATTATATGGACGGAACTATTAAACTCTGTCGCCGTATTCCATTACCGGGTCAGTTCACGACCCGCACGATGCGGTTAGTTATCTTTACATATGCACATGATTAATAACTTTGGGAGTTAATGCGACGGAGAATAGAGGCACCGGCCACTCGGTAGCCGCTGTTAATGAGGATCTGTGCGGTTAAGCGACGTTGCTATAGTGTTTTATAGATGGGTGGTTCATTGACGCGTCGCATCTACAAAGAACTTCTAAACAGACAAACCCAAACGTCAATTATATGTCACTAGTTTCTTGCATGTAGCAATCACTGCGTCATTTGTACAGCCAAATATTAGATGCATACATAGACTTACGCGTATATATATTCTTAAAAGGGTATACAGAGAAGTTTAGTTTCTTTAAAAACCGGCCAAGTGCGAGTCGGACTAGCGCATCGAGGGTTCCGTACAAACCTGTAGGTATATAAGTAAAAGTTATGGTATTTTTATAGCTAAATAACAAAAAAATTATGCTTTTCGAAATTTTTCCTTCATCTGTGCTATAAGACGTCGCTTCGTACCAAATTTCAAGATTCTGAGTTCACGGGAAATACCCTATAGCTTTTGATTCCCTTGCGAGTGTCGAAAGTTTGCAGCATTAACATAACATTAATCTTTTGATTGCGTTGGCTAGAAGTTTGATTTTTCACACCTCCAAGAGACTATAGACTTGAATATTTGATATTCAGCTTGATACCTCCACGCCATCTTGAAAAAAAGGGTCTTGACAGACAGACAGACGGACAACAAAGTAATCCTATAAGGGTTCCGTGTTTTCCTTTTGAGTTACGGAACCCTAAAGAGACGTCTCTTCCACTTGGAATAATTCCTATGTCCCAGGGGCTAGCTAGGCCAGGGGCCTTTACAAACATGAAAAAACGGACTCATGAAACACCCCAACACGGAACAATCATTTGTAGAACACACAAATTATTATCCAGTATGGGGATTGTACTTACAACAGTCAGCACAGTTGCAGTGGCGAGGCGAACATCAATGTACAAAATGTTAAACCCACTATTCGCCGATATTTTACATCTCGCGTAATAGGAGGGTGAATCCGTATTGCTACTTTTACCGTTTGCCTAACATTAAACATGTCTTTATAGAAAGCCTTGATAATTATTCGCTCTAACTGGCAATTGAACTTTCAAGCGATCGTGATAAGCTACCAACTTAAGCGTAATCGTAAACTCATATCAAGAGACCAATAAGAACCGAAATAACACGATTTTATTGAATGATTATTTTAACAAGTGTTCAAGAGGCTCATACTTTCCAAAGAGCTACAAAATTACATCAATATCTATCTTATTAATGATATATCATTATATCATTAATAAGATAGATGGTTAAGATTTATCTTATCTATCTGATTCATTCATTGTCTACATGTAAGACATTAAAAATATTACTAGTGGCAATTGTATACCAATATCATTCAAATGCAATCATTGCATTACAATAGGCTGCCTTCTCGAGCAGCTATAGCTTAGTGGAGAGACCAACAGACTGCAATGCAGAGGGTCTCGGGATCGAACCCACGTCGCGCACCTCTGACTTTCGGAAGTTATATGACTTTTCGAAATTATGTGCGTATTGTTTGACAATTATCGCCTGCTCCGTGCCTCGGAGAGCACGTTAAGCCGTTGGTCCCGGCTGCCATGAACGTCTATGGCAGTCGTTATTTGGAAGTCAGTGCCCTATAATATCCTGACACTGGTCCAGCCTTAGGGTATCGTTAGCCTTCGAGTTCTGGAGGTCAGTTGGCAGCCGCTCCGTGTAAAAACTGATATCCAGTCAAATCCGGTTAGACTAGGAAAGCCGACCCCAAGTGACTTGGGAATAATAAAGGTTAAGCTGCCTTCTGTGTGTTTTGGCAAGCAATTTAGCTATGCAAGTAAAATTGAAGATCCAAAAAGGTATAATATAACATGGATATTACTTAGTTTAATTATTATTAAAAGAGATAATTAATTTTGTTTTATAATAACTATCGCATCAAGACTAAATATAATTCCTGCATCGCAGGGTAGTTTACAAACATTCAAACAACGGACACAAAAACATCCAGATTCGAGACAACCATTTGTGGACCTCACAATTTTTTGTACCATGTGGGGTTCGAACCCATAACACTCGGCGCAGAAGCAATAGCAAGGCGACCACATAAACCAGTACGTCATTTGTAGTAGTCAATGAAATGAATATATCGAACTTGCTGATGAATCGTTATAATACATAAGATATCAATTGCCATATTTTATGGCATAAGATTAAGGCTATTGCAGTCTTTGTGTGCCGCCTTTTCCTATACAATGTTTGTTGTTATCGGCTTTGATAGAAAATGGCCGATAAATTGACAATGTTATGTGCGGTGAGGGTATAACGCCTGGAGGGTTAAAGGACGAGATAAAAAGAGTTTTAAAAGCTCACAGCTTTGGCTCGAGATAAACAGCGTGAAACATTAATGTCTTATTAAAGTCTTGGTCCATGTATAAGGTACATATGTATAAGAAATTCAAGGTATTTTCAATAGAAGAATCTTTTACTAAGTATTTACAATATGAAATGAAAAACATATTTCAAAACAATATGAAATGTGTACTTAGTAATAATAAATCTCTAAAATACTTTTGGAATGTTCAGGTTGTCACAAAATGTCCGTGTAAAATAATAAATTAAACTATGTTATTAATATTTTTATGACAACAAAATAAAAAACACGCTTTTATATAAACGGCTATATATATTTCTTCTTATGTGTATAAACTCATAAAATCTCCGCGAAAGGGTTGGCAGATGTATAATATACCAACATTTAGCTAGTGTTTAAGATCCCATGTAATACAAGGTACAAATTTTGTTTAGCAGAAGACCGCATACATATAAATAACATCAAATACGCATTCTTCTAAACGTCCTCTCAAACTCTAAGTAGAATCTATTATATTCCCAATAAGACCAAATTTCATCAAAACGAATACATTTTTAGGTTTGAAGAATACATACATACATAAATTCACGCCTGTTTCCTTTGGGATAGGCAGAGACAACGGAATTCCATTTGCTACGATCCTGACACACTTCTCTGGCCTTCATCCACTTTGATCACATTCCTCATACACAAGAATTTATTCTCAAAAAGACAATATAGGTATAAGCCATTTACATGACAACAACTTATTTCAACTTAAAATAATACTATTTTATACAATGGTCGCTAAATACACTAAATGTGTCAACATATTTTCCATATTAAGGCCACAAGCACCACGAGTCCATATTAAATCCACTATCTGAAACATTTCATACAGTTCCCGAAATACTCCAGTCAATATCCGAAGTCCCCCAGCCGACTACAGATGAATACAACAATAAATAATACATTAAACCAGTTATCTATCAACATTGGCGGATAAGCTGGCGAATAAACGATAGATTGGATAAATTCAGCGCGGCAGCCATGTTTTATTGATAAGATGCGCGCTTCTGAAAGATTTATTGGCGTACAACCAAGTGTGTTTCATAGTTTGTGTACCTGTGTTTAACTTGTATGCCTGTTGGCGTTTAGAGGATAGTAGGAAGGGAATACGTATTTAGAAAGCAAGGCGTAAGCTGCATTTGGAGATTGCCCATTTAGTATGGACCAAAGTACTGACCTTAATATTTTTGTGTCCTGATAAAAATGCCTTTATTTGATTATGTTACCATAATTAATTACATGTACCAACTTTAGTCAATGTTTACTTCAGGTGTTAAGAGATATTGAACAGAATAAGTTTGTTTTAGGTTATAGTAGACTCATAGTAATATGGACTCTAAGCAGGTGTATTTAAGATTTGCATTTGTTTTTTTGGATATTATTGACAAATTGCAGTTCTACCAGCTCATTATTATTAGAAAATAATTATGAGTTGGTGCCACAAAAACAAAATGGGGTGTGAAGATACAAATACTTAATTGTTATTCTATATAATATTATGTATAAGTGAAACAAATAAAATACATCATGTTACGTGTATTATTTTATTCATTAAATATATTGTCAAGACCTGGAGCTGCCCTTACATTGTTGTAACGGGTCCAGCTCAAATACCACAATGTACACATTACGTGTGCACAGCAACCAACTGTTCGTTTTCCTACAAGACAAAAGCAGTAGTAACCAGATATGACGTCTAATGTATCTGTTACATTTTTATTTTTATTTATTAACATGTATGCATAGTACAGTTTACTAGATACATGTCTAGATATTTTAATTCTTCCACAAACTAAATAATTGATAACTCCTAATGTCAAAGACAAAACTTCTTCAATTTCAATTCAATTTCTCATTAATTTAATAAAATGAACCACGAAAGGAATCTTTTAAAGAAGAAGCTAAAATACTTGAAATATTAATGTTTTATTTATTGTCCGAAAATCATTGTGACATAATATTTTATTTGAAAGTACTGGCCATTGGTATTCTCCTTTGAACCGGATAAGATAAGAGGCGGGTAAAAGAAGCGACACAATGTACAAGCTTATAGAAAGTCTTAAAAGTAAGAGAATAATAGGTTTTGTTATATAGAGTTAATATGTACTTGTACTCACTAACAAACGATTATTAAAAGGCAGAACCACACAAATAATGCATTTAACTGACGATCAAACACGAGTAAGAATTTGACACTTCTTTGATTAGCCTTTGACAAACTGGGTATTATATTAATTTCATGCACTAAGCATTGTTCGAAATGTGCTTCAAGTTTATTTTAGCACAAAAAGTTTGCTATCTAGTCTTTTCAGCGCCACAGTCATGTATACATGACAGAGCACAATGTGTCCAGCACGCCACGATCACGACTACATGACAGACTTTTAAACGTTAATAAATCTTATAAAAAAAGCATGGGTTTTCATATTTGTGCTGTTAATTACGTAGTTAGACTCATCCCAACTAATATTATGTTAACTTTATATTATTGTCCGGGCGCTCGTGCGCTTTTTAGAGATATATCTAAGCGGCTAATCGTCGCTTCGCGTGACCAGAAGGCTGGACTTTTCTTGGCTCAAAGAATCAACATTGCCATTCAGCGTAGCAATGCTGCCAGTCTTCTGGCCACTTTCCCGGTCGACAGCGATGCTGAGGAATTTTACGACGCTGCCTAAACCAGCCATTTTTCTTTATATTAAATTTTACAGTCCCATATTTTGTTACTTTTCATGTTGTTTTATTTATAAGTGGTTAGGTTCGATAATATTAGTTAAGTTGTAAATTATGATTGTTGCTTTGTTTATGTAATTAGATAAGTTTTTACTTAATATTGTCTTCTGTCTACGCGAATGTTATTCATTGAACTCATTTATACGGATTTTATCGCGTTGTTTATTTATCACTGTTTTACATAATTTGGAAACTGTTACACTACTACTACTATTGAACTTTACTAATTTTTAAGCTAATAAAATTATTAAAACTATTTATATTTAGGTTTACACTTTCCCCGACGTCCCGGTTGCTTGTCAGCAGCCATGGGCACGGGGAGATATTATGTTAACTGTTTACTATTTATTTTACTCATATTAGCATAAGAACACAAAAACGATGTAGGTATAAGAGGATGAAATCGTAGCTTGACGCAGAGAGCTTTTGCTTCAATAACGTGGCGGTCAGTTAACGAAATATTCAAATGTTATTTACCGACAAACATATTCAACATTTTAGTTAGTTTAACTTTTAAGCTAGTATTTAGTTAATGTTAGTCCGTATCTATTATAATTATATAATAGTTCACTCTGCTATCTACTACACAAACTGTTGGTGTAAGTGGTATCAAATGTAAGTTCTTAACGAACGTGCGACATGTCAACGGATTCCGTAGCCTCAAATCCGGGAAGACTAACAAACCTTCTAGACATCTACCATTGGAGAAACTCGAATGAATATCACGCTAAAACTGGCAGAGGAGAAATAGGTGATTTTATTCTACTATAAGCATACTGCTGACGCTTTAGTTTTATATAATCAGGCGCAAGTATGCAATAGCGCTGCGCGGCAGTCATCTTCCCGCAATCGCTAAGTTAGGTCGGAGTCCAATATGTATTTATAACTGGTACCAGTGAATATACCTATATATCCATATCTACCATGGCTTATGTTATTTGGACACCCACAACAACACATAAGATTACCCCCACAAATACCAATGATATCAGACCATTTAGACATAGGTATTTTGCCATAGTAATTTAATTCCATTATGTAGCACCAAGCAACCATGGCAATGATATCGATAACTTATTACCAAAGTTTTATTAAGTTAACTGCACGGTTTGCGTAATGAGTTCAGTAGCGGCCTCGCCACTCCCACTGCACCGAGAGTTGTGGGTCCGATCGCCACACAGAAAATAAATTTGTAATCCATAAACTGTTGTTCTGAGTCTTGGTGCTTGTTTTGTCAGTGTTTCGAATGTTCATAAAGTAGTCCGTGTCACAAAGAATACAAAGATAATTTTCTTTTAAATTAATTTCTATATCATTTTACTTTGGTCATAACTAAATAGTTAAGAACATACCTACGTTCTTTAATTACCATTTCGGATCCAAAAAATATTATAGCTATTGAAATTAAACTTTACACGTATTTTATCGCGTTGTTTATTTTTTATAAAACACTATTATTACATAATTTTGAAACTTTAAACTACTATTGTTAAACACTTTTACTAGTTACTGTTTACTTCTATTTAAGCTATATAAATTTGTTTAATATCAATGTATAACATTCGCGTAAACGTAAGACAATATTATTGTAGCTATAATGTCTATAGGTACAATTGTGCAATGTTATGCCAACAGTCTTCTCATACCGGCTTAAACTTGTAGATGTAACTGTGTAATTGTATATTTTCTCACTTCGCCCGAGTGAATACCAGTGCGAGCATAATTCAAGCGCTGGGGAATACACCGCGCACTATACCATCATACATTCATACCACAATTTCCGTGTCTATTACCGAGTGCGGGGCTCGTAAAGAATTCTCTCAAGACTTTCTCGGCTTCGCTTTTCGTCTGCTTTCACTTGATAATATTTTTAATAGCATTTATATGCAAATGATCGTCGAAATTTACTTATATTTGAAGTTATAGCTAAGGATATATTTCAGTTTTAAAAACTTTATTGTAATAATGATATTTTATACAAACGTTAAGATTATAGATAAATTGCAAGGGCTCCTTAATTTTAGATCTTAGTCAGTGCCAATATGTATTGAAAAAGTGTAATCTGCTTTTTCAAGTGTTCAACTCGAAATTGTATTTCTTTATTTGAATACATGGCTTTTGTAAGCAAGCAAGTCAATTTTCCATTCACTTAACAAGGCCCAGATAGCAAAATAAACTAAAACAGAAAACTAAGTTAATTTAATGTTATGAGTTGACATAAATTATCCACACACTCCATTGCTATTCTCTATGGAATTCCCTCATTGTCCATAACAATAGTCTACCAACATTTGGTATGTAATTTAACAGAATCTCAAGAACTTGTATTTTACTTAACGACTTAGATATACCAAGTTCTTTTTAAATTTATTTAGTTATATAAGACTTAGATTATAACTGACGTAATATTAGTCCTTTGTCTACTCTCTACTAAATTTGATTAATACCTTTCTCGCGGGGACTAAACATACACCCAGATTCGGCTCAACTAGAGATTTAGAACCTCTACTCAAGCAGAGCTGTTTGGCAGTAGTAGTTAGTCTATAGATCGAAAATGATCTGAGATTAATGTGTGTAGATACTATTTATAAGAAGAGTTTGTGATGAGATCCAATAGTAGGCATCTCGACCACGGTCCATTGTACCCGTTGAGCGGAAACATAGTAATCGCACGCCCCGCGCAGGAAGTCGCGCGTTCATTCCCTGCTTTATTGTTTGAAATGTTACAGCTTACTGCCCGCTCAGGGCGGTTTTATGCGAGCATTCATTACGGTTAGCTTTACGTTCAGCTAGGATTGCAAAAATTATTTTAAATTATATTCTTTTACACGACTATTTTAATAGCAGGTTTACTTGTTGATTCGTTTGTAGTTTCCACATCAATCTAACACACGTTAATCTATTGTAATTGAATGTTGAATTACAAAGCGGTAAGTAGCATGACTGTTTAATTATATAGGTTATGGTAGCATTTGAACACCTGGGGAAAGGAAAAAGAAATTAGCCACTGAAAGAAAACAGGCCCTCAGTTCCCCAATACAGGGCCTCGTTAAGTATTAATTTTATGTCATGTAAACATCAAAATAGATGTTTAAGTTTAAGCATCGCTAGTTAACGGTATAATTACTAAGTAGATTAGTATAATTTTTACCTTCTATTCCCTTTTTAAAAAAGAAAACCTCCCGCGCTAGTAATAATGCCTTTATCACGGGGGTCTTTACAAACATCAAACAACGAGCTTAAAAGAACACCCAGCCTCGGAACAATCGTTTGTGGATCATATACATTTTTGTTCAGTGTAGGATTCAATCCTACTCTCTCAAAGACAGCGGCGAGATAACCACTGAAGCTACTGTGTCATCTGTGCATTCGTATTATATTAAGATCATAACCACTTTTATACTTTTGCGTTACATGAAACGGAACGAACGGCTATTAACGCGATGATGCTCGGTATTTAAATACCTTTTTACGCCTGAAGTTTCAATGATCACAAGCCGACTGGCGCGACGATTTCTTATTCGTAATTTTTAATTTGGTTTAATTGCTTCTCAAGAACATAATGCTACGCCACGCGTAAATCTCAAATCTAGCGATCGACGTCCTTTTCTAAAACTCTATGCATTGACTAGAGTTCAATTGCTGCATCGAGCTTCCAAAAAGCGAGTCGATCGGTGCAACAACCGCAATGCATATTGAAGCATCAATGTGAAGAGTCGCCAAACTGCGATGGCGCATCGATACTCTTATCTATTAATAGCTTTTGCTCACGAATTCGTCCTCACGAACAAGTCCGCTTGCTTGTTACTTCATTTATATGGATCACTCTAAGCAACACTAACACTAAAATCCAAGCTACCAAAAAGCCGAATCAAAATCCGTTCGATTGTTTTTGTGTGGTACTGGAACAAACACACAGGTGTTTTGGACCCAAAGCCTTCATAGTAGTGGATACAGATTGTACCGATAGCTACAGTTTTATAATAGTAGTTTTACCAGTAACAATTGTGACTCTCACGGGTGTTCTATGATATTTCAGGATATAGTCTACCCGTGTGCCAAGTTTCATTCAAATCAAAATATCTTCATATTTTTTTATACATAGTCTCTTATATTAAGTAGGTACAGAAATAGGGAGCAACTAGCTTTTTGGCGTCTACCGGGTGCAATGCCAGACACATTTCATTGAGGCACAGCATTCAACACAAAAATCACAATTATAATACTAGATATACAGGGTGTCCGGTAAATAATGGATAACCTGGAAATGTCTCATAGTGGAACTGATGGCCGTTCAGAAAAAAATGTGAAAACAAATCGATCCTAACTACTACCTGAGATATGTGTTTTTTTTTAATTACCATGTATAACTTTCTTGTATAGGTACTACGACCATAAATGAATGAAATCCATCGGTTTTTTGTTGTTTTATTATTAAACACTAATTATGCTAATAGATAGACAGTCAAAAGTATGCTATGCTAATATAGCTTGCACTTTTTAATATATATATTTTTTTTCATTTTTCTGAACCGCCTTCAGTTCTACTATAAGACATTTCAAGGTTATCCATTAATTACCGGACAACCTGTATACGAGAATCGCAAAAACGCAATACAACATCGATACATATACCATAACCGCTGATCTCTCATGGTAATACTAGCTTAGCATATCAGAACAGATTGTGAAACGACCTTTAAAACAAAAGCCGTCTCCTTGATATTCAGTTCTCCGGCGTCTCCAGAGATCCGCTCGATCTTGTTAACACAGACGCGCAATTATGTCCAATCTAACAACCTTGTTCACCTACACATGCACTTAACACTGATGACTCTATGTACCCGTTCAAATTAAACTACTATGTACGGACTTTAAACAGATTATTTATTTTGAAAATAAAACATAATTGTAGGATATTTTGCAAACTTTTAAGCTATTGAAATTTTCACTTTTCGCGACGTCACCTTGGTTTTACAATAGCCACGGGAGACTTAGAATATGATTATCTCATTGTCTTGAAGTGTAATTTAAATATATGCGTAAACGTGAGACAATTCTATGTACGAGATCTAGGTACACAGACTCATACTTATTTTTACTTATCAATTTGCGGTATCCTATCATTGCCAAGTAAACTATGTATTTATGTGTTTTATTACTTATTCCTAGTAATTTCACTACATAATCTTCAAATTGTATGCTATCTGAAGAAATGATAGGTTTCATGTTATGCGGTGGTTTAATGTTATTTTAGTGTGTCTCATAACTGAGTACTTTTTTAAGCATAATGTGTATATAATTGTTTCACATTTCTTAAATAAAAAATGGCACTTTATCACGAACCGAACAGTAAACAAACAGTGGTAACAAATATAATAAAAATAAAAGAAAGCACGTAATGTTTTCAACTGGAAATGACGTACCGAGTCAGCTGAATGGCGGAAGTAACAACGTAACGTTATAGACAATACAATCATTGGAGCAGAAGGCACTTGAACGGCGTTCAAGGGTCTGTTAGACAGAATATGTATCCGTATAAAATATACACGTATCTACATATATTTATTTGAAAAAAGAATTCATTGACCTATTTATTTTTTTACGCCTTTAGGTAAGTAACTGGCCACTTGATTTCAAAGGGTTCCTAAAACCTAGGGATGCTACTAGTAGATATTTTATTATATTTGGCTGGTGTTATATTTTTAGACTGCATGGGTGGATGAATACACTCGCCGCTGCCTCTGCGCCGAGTGTATTGGGTTCGAGTCCCACACGGGATAAAAATTGGTGTGATCAAAATGGTTGTTCCGAGTCTGGTGTTATTCGTGTCCATTGTTTGACATTGTTCGACACGGGAATTATTACTAGTGCGGGAGATGACGTTAAAATAAAAATACATACATATACAGTGTGACTGGTTAAACATTGTATATACTTAAGGACATAATAATTTATGGTCAGACGTAACTTATAAAACATAAAAAATATAAAATCTGTGTAACCTATAAAGAAAACCTTTATGAACATTTGTATGAAATATCCATAAAATGTGGACACTGCGCGCGTCGCACACAGCTGCTACAGAGGCTAATGACCTTTGATAACAAAAGGACGGGTGGGGTGCAAATTCGGGAGAGTGCGAGGTGCGGTAGCGCGGGGCGGAGGCGAATGTTTTGTTTAGCTTTGTTATATGCTCAAGAGTGCCCATTAAGTTTTTATTGGATAACTAGATACAATTTTAAGTAGGTACCTATTTTGTTTAGATATTCGGGTCCAGAATCGAGTACTGAATACCCTCCTTCAATATGTCCAGTCTTTTACCAATCAATCCGTATAAATCTAAAAAACGCGAGGTTTCGTTTCTGCTTAAGCTAGGTGTTATTGATAGCTAATATTTTGAGAATATAGGTAATATACTAGATTTTGCCCGTCCCGATCGCGAAAAGTACTGTTGCTGAACTATACAAAATTTACATAACCCACGTGCAAATTTTCTATGATAATCGGTCGAGCTGTTAAGGCGTGAAAGTATAACAAACGAACTCACATTCGCATTTATAATATTAGCTAGCATTAAATCGATTTCATTTCAAACAAGGAAAAAGGCGTTAGACGCGACAATGATGGAATTACTCGTACACCGACCGTCGGCGTTCCCTGCGGTGTCTCCTAGCGTCTGGATGTTGTCCTTCAATTTACGGCAAACCGTGATCCGCTTTAAAACAGACAGGGATTTAAACATGGCCTGCTTTTGTTTACAAGAGGCTTTCAGCGTGGTCGCGGGCTGTCGTTAAAGGAAAAGTACCGCTTTACTTCTAATAATAACGTCGTCAGAAATTCAAAGACTATGCTATCATAGACTGTTCCTCTCAATTATAAATATCGAATTCAATTATAAATATCGAATTCCGGATTCGAATATTGATTCATTCGATGTCATTGCATAACATCCGAATAATATTCGAAGGCCCGCGCGATTAGTGCAACTTTATTTGAATGTACTGATGGCGTACAGGTTTAAGTGGTCACCTCGCCACTGCTACTGCGCCAAGTGTTGTGGGTTCGAATCCCACACGGGACAAAACTTTGTGTGATACACAAACAGTTGTTCAGAGTCTGGATGTTCTTTGTGTCCGTTGTTTGAATGTTTGTAAAATCTCCCGCGACAAAGGATTCAATAATTGGCGTTGACTTTACGAAAAAATTGCAACTTTATTCGTTATCGGGACCAATTTAAACGTTTTTCAACAACATTCGCAGGACGCGGCATAGGTATGTAATGAATGGGACAAAATGAATTTAATTCAAGACGGTAATCATCCAAAACTATAAAAGCAAGGATATGGAGATCGTAATTTTTACATTGTTGTTGTAACAGTCGTTTTAGCGAATGAAAGATGACATGACAACGTGTATGTGCAAAATTTCATGATCATCGGTGGATTAGTTCAGGCGTGAAAGCGTAACAAACAAACAAAATCACATGCGCATTTAAAATATTAAATTAGGATTAAACTATTGGTATATTATGTATGCTTAAATCATTTAAACACAATTTCAAATGTTAAATAATTATGTTCAATTCCATTAATAAAGTTTTATAGACTGTCTTTGTCAACAGTATTCTTATTCAGCCTTAACTGTCATAGGTATTTAATTAAAAACTTTGTAAATAAAGACAGAATGTAGCATTTTTATTTTCTCTTGAAACTGAGCCAAAACGTTTGTGTTAGTTCTTGTTACTTGAAGGCAATAAGGTTAACAATTTATTGTGGTGTATAAAGGTGGGTTCCCCTGGCAAGAGATCGCTTGTTCCTTGTTCCGCTGGAACACTGTGACAAGTGTGTTTGTTTCGGATGTTAGTATTTATGGCCGTAGCTTCCACTGTTGCTGATATACGTACCTACTATGTACAATATAGGGGTCATATAAAATATTATTATTGTATATGGTGAGCTGTCGTAACTTTGTTTTTAAATCACGTGGAGAAGGGCAAGAAATGTTTATGGCTAATAACTTGTAAGAACTTTATTTTATACTGGCTTTTGCACGCGGCTTCGCTGGCTCAGAAACAGTTCTCTTTTTCTTTATGATAGGTACCCTATAGACGTTTCGGTACACCTGACAACGTGTATGATAAATTTCATGATGATTGGCCGAGTAGTCAAGGCGTGAAAACCTAACAAACATACAAACTTACATTTGTATTTATGATAGGTAAGTATTAGTTGAGATTTCTACGTTATGCCTAACGGTAACTTTCTTAATTAATCAAGTTTCGACGTTTGGTAGATGCATAAAAGACCCGTAGCCTGACATTATTTAATATTTTACCCCCTATTCGCACTAAAAAACATGCAACATGTGATGTTTCGAGACATATCGTATGCAACAAATCTTATAACACGTTTTGTTGTTAGTTGCGTTCACACTAATGACAAACAACAAAACTTTTGAATGTATCTCAAGATTTTTTGTTATCTGTGTTAGCACTTACCGATATTTGAGATTTGTTAATGTTTTGTCGATGTATCTGTCTAGTTTGACGTTCGCACTGTTAACATCATTGATATGTCAAACATGTTTCACAACAGAATGTTGTTAAACAGTGCGAACTCAGTGCGATACATTGTCAAAAACAAGTATTTATACATGTTTTTATGTGAATGTTAATGTCAGTGCGAACTCACGGTTATTCTACAAAGCTTTACGCGGTTTATTTAAAAATAGCCTAATTAGTTTATATTTTACTAATAAGCAACTTTATCAGCATTTAACTTAGAAGCAATTCACAAGCAACTTAATATATTTGCAACCTACGTATTCTTTAAGATAAAACATAAAACTTAAAATTTTAAGGGTGCAATCTGGATAAATTGACCTCAAACAGGTTCAAACGAAGCAGCATAATAATATAATATTGTGACTTAGAATTTAAATCTTACTTTTTTTAAAGTCATATTTTACCAGTGGCGTGATGTATTTATAAGCATTCAAACAACGGAAAAAAAGAACTCCCTGATTTAAAACAACTATTTGTAAATCGAAGAAGATTTTGTCCTATAAACCACGTAAATCACTGAGCCATCCGCGCAGTCAAAATACATACATATGTATATATCACAAAACGCCTGGCTTAAAAAAATAGCAACACGTTGCATAACTCACTAAAGACCAGATTACACCAGGCGCCACTGGATAGCCCCGTTTAATGATGAATATACGCTTTAAGTTACCATAAGCAAAATATTTAACATTCCACACGTTTATCCAGTGTACCGTACATAACTTAGTAAGTCGTGACACTTGTATCTCGCAGGGAATGTCCGAAAATGTCAGAGGTGTATGTTCTCTGGTAAACGTAGGTACATTTTGCGGATGACGTCCACATAAGCCTCAAAGTACTACGAAACAGGCTAAGTGATATGTCTATAGCTTAAGTAGTCACGTGTAGCTTTAGGTTTAGACTTTGATGTAACATGCCTACTATCCATACTAAATTATAAATGCTAAAGTAGTCCGTTTGTTACGATATCGCTGCTAAACCACTGAACTTATTTTAATGTTTATCATAAAGATTGCTGGAGCCCTTAGAAAGGACATAAGCTAAAGTCGCAGTTAATTATTAGTATAATAATTATATATAAGAAAGTGTTGGTACTTTTTAGTTTCTATGGATTGAAGGTACGAATTGAGATGTGATAGAAATAGTTTATGAACCTGCGAATGGCAAAAGGCTACTTATATCCAGATAAGATTTAAAACGCGGATAAATGACGAATTGCAAAAATTCAACTCGGTGGTTGAGTAGAATACCTAATTAATATGTTGGTTCCAGGTTAATCAGTATAAATAGCGATGTTTTTTATGTTTGCATTTTTTAGCAGATTCATAAAGTCCTGATATTATATATGTAGTTCACGATGCTTACAGCAGTTTTCAATTATAGGTCGTCAGTCGTCACAATACTTAATGCGTATTTATTTGTACCACCTACATACTGGTTACATACATAGTCTCACGCCGAAATTCCCGAAGGGTAGGCAGATGTATATTACACCCATATTTTGCCAAGAAGGTAGGTATGTCTTAAGATGCTACGTAATAGCGAGCAAGCCTTTTTTTTACATACACACAGTTCCAGATTCTGTGCCGCCTGCTGCGAATTTCTTGATAAGAAAACCGACAATGTATTCGATCCGGGAATCGCTCCGAAGTCATATTTACAGTGACTACGGCTACTTAGTGACTAATATTTATTTTAAGCGCCTTTTCCCAAGAAACAATAGCCTTCAAATAATATAAGGGACGGTAATAAACCGTTCTGCTCCAAATCAGTTAGCGGTCAAGTGGTCACATTAGGCGCAGATTTACGAGCTCCACCCGTAGGGTGTGCCCATACCCTTCCATACTTTTCATTTTCTCCAAAATGAGCACAATGGCCTTGCGGTACGTGGACTATAATTTATGTATGATCAGTAGACGCGAGACGCCAGCGCCGGCGGGCGCCCGTAGGATGTTAAGGTGACAATTGAATCCTTTTATTTTGGCAACGAATCTCTTTCGTGTTGCTTCTGGTAGCAATCTAGAGGTGTTGCCAATAGCAAACTGTAGCTACAACAGATTATAGATCAAAATACATACAAACATAGTCAAACGCCTAGTGTAATATTTATTGCAACTATATTTCTGTTTCAATGTTTTTAAGTCCCACGTAATAGAAGGTAGGCGAGCCTATGGCCGTTTATCAAGCACATTAACAGACTCCTTGTTGCTGCTGATCATTTCTTGACCGAAAAACCTAATAACGTTTTGGCCGACTCGGAAATTAAACCGAAATCCTTACGCAGAGCAGTCGCAAACAAGGCCGCTGCGCCATCTATGCAACTAATATATCTCTAAAAAAGCAAATATCAACTATAATACTGTTACACCCAGTGCCATCTCCCGGTATCGTAGGGAAGACTCGGCAGTTCCGTCTAATAATTTATTAAAGCCCCATCTATTTGCGTCTTACGGAACTACTTCGTCGGTACGAGAAAAGTAGAGAGAACGCTGGCACATTCGCGAATCCTCGTACTGTTAGGTACCGTGTATGACGTTTCTAGAAAACTCCGGATACGCTTTAACCGCGTATGAAAGGGGAAGGCCAGCGCTCGAAAACTCGCCGAGTCAGTTTGCAATCGTAAGCAGTCAAGTATTCATCGGAGCGAACGGAAGCGAAAAAACTACGGAATTATACGAAAAGTGTAGTATAGTGTTTGTTGTGTTTTAAATTTAATTGTGTTAGAATAAAACGTGTTTTAGTCGGTAATATTGTTAAAATTCTTATCCGTCAAACCCAGCACGTAAGAATACAAACAAACTCGCACCTAACTGAACGGCTTTTATTAGATGCAAATGCAAAACTCGATATTTTTTTATTACATTAACTATTCAATCAATAACAATAATAACATCGCCTTGTCTTGTGATATATGTATATTTTTCTTTGTATAAAAGAGACAACTTACGCACTAGGAATAAATCCTGTGTCGTAGGGCTTTGCAAACATTCAAACAACAGACACAAAGAACACCCAGACTCGGAACATCCATATTTTGTGGATCACACAAAGTTTTGACCCGTGTGGGATTCGAACCCACAACACCCAGCGCAATGGCAGTGAGAGGCGACCACCTTATCCCTTGTAAATACAAGCATGTTACTTAGCTGGAAAGGTTAACAAGAATACTAGAAGTACCTACCTACTATAAACAATAGAAAACGCTAAGCAATGCAAAAGAGTGACCGCGAATCCCTTCCAGTTCTCCTTATTGGTTTTACGCCCTGCTTTGCCGAACAATGACCATGGCAATAGGTATGTAAATGTAATTAATTAATTATACATTATTAACCTACCTAACTTTCAGATTCGCAAATTTTGATATGTGACCTATCCATATGGATAAACAAATTTTGATTTATTTAACAAAATTATAAAAATATTTTCTGTTTAAAGTAATTAGAAACGTCTACCTATTCTTAATTATCTTCTTTGAGTGCGAAGTAAATGCTAAGTAGCTATTGATAAAAACCTAAACTAGATAAACTACATTAAATCATAATCTTGAAAGAGCTAATTGGATGATTGAATAATAATAAAATTAACGGTATTGAAAGCCAAAACCTCATAATTAATATCGATTCGTCACTTTGGGAGCTACAATTAGATATACAGACTAAATAACACTAGAAATGCTAAAAACTGCTTTTAGCTTCTCTGGTCTCGTTTCTGAACGGACAATAAATGAACAGTTTGGTACGCTATTTTGCTGGCACAATCACGAACGTAATAAAGAAGTGTTAGGCCTCTTTCTTACATATATAGTTAAATACAAATTTTTTTTTGAACACAGTATCGTTTAATACCAATACCTATAATTAAATAGTAAGTAGGTACTTAAAGAAACTTTTTTTTCTTCTGAGAATGCATTGACTCATTACAGGGCCGCGGGGGCGGGCGGAGGGGTTATGTTGGCCTGACGCGGAAAAAGATGGAGATAACCCGGTAATACCGACTAAACCTACCACGGTATGCCTTCTCACAATCTATGGCCGGGGCGCAGGGATCATACCAATTGGAAACTAAACCACTTCCAAAACGTTTTAATTATTACGGCGAAACAGATAAATATTTATTTTTATTTATTTAGAACTCGGAGCTAAGTTCGAAGCAATTATAGTCTATAATTATTAATTAAATTCTCTCAAAAAATTCCTGTTTCATTTATTTAGAATAACATATTCATTCTAAACAATTACTACAAATTTCTTTTATAAACGCCATCTCACGCCTATATGTATAACTAATATGACCACGTGAAACTTCCACTAGTGTTAATAATTTGTGCCGATACAGCGCAGTATTGTTCGTTTCCAAAATACGAATATAGATGACAGCACTTACATGCACAGAAACCGTGTGAAGTACGCATGTATTGTTGAAGTTTGTACCTATCTATATTATTTTTCTTACATTGCATGTATATAAAGGTGATCTAAATTCTAAACACTTTATTTAGCTTGTAGGCGACTACCGAAGAGCTTATTATCTCTTCTGTGTAGGCGGCATATCACATAAAATATGCACTAGAATATTAAGTTAAACCCGGTCTGTGGAGCTGACGGCTTTAACCAACTTAATGCTCTCCGGCGGTGTGGTGAATGACATCATCGATATTTTGTACAGGGCAAATTTATGCGCTCTACGTAAGAAAGATGGCGGCATTTGTCCCATTGCCGTGGGGTGTACCTATCGTCGTTTGGGAGCCAAGCTATGTTGCAAACACTACAGTGCCCCCCTCGCAGAGAAATTTTAACCAGTCCAGCTTGGTTTTGGTTCGAAGGAGGGCTGTGAGACTGCCATCCACGCTCTCTCCACGTACCTTGGCTGTGGCGAAGGTGAAGTCATCTTAAAGGTTGACTTGAAGAACGCCTTCAATTCTGTGAACAGGCCTTGCTCACGCAAGCATTGGAAACTCCTAAAATTTTAAATTTTTTGTGGCGGTTTCATAGGCGCCCATCAAAATTATTTTTAAAGACAACCATTTAGAATCTGCAGTTGGGTGTTAACAAGGTGACCCTTTTGGACCAGTCATTTTTAGTCTAGCCATTCACCCAATTATTGAAAAATTCAATTCAAAATTTAACATCTTGTACATAGATGATGGAACCCTAGGAGGCGACATAGAAATGGTTTTACAAGATTTGAAACTTTTAAAAAATAAATGTAATTCAATTGGTTTAGAACTAAATTCAAACAAATGTGAAATTTTTATTAACGATGAAATAGATAAATCTTTGGCTTTATCAAAATTCAATTTTTTGGCTGCAAACATCAAAATTATTGAAAAAGTTTATTTTCGCCTTCTCGGGTCTCCCGTATTGGAGGAGGCATTCGATTCAAATTTTTTTATGAAATTTTGGACCGACTACTCAAAATTAATATTCTTTCGGCTTATACAATCATTCGTTATTGCCTCTTCGTTCCTAAATTCACATATGCCCTCCGATCCTCTCAATTTTCGAAGCATTTATATAATAGTTTTGGATACAATTGACGATACTTACGCAAAATTTTAAATTTGGCAATGAACGACCGAGTGTAGCTCCAGGCAACCGTACCAGTTCGCTTGGGTGGCCTCGGCGTTCGCAAAATTAGTGATGTTAGTTTACCAGCGTTCCTGTCTTCGGTCCACTGCACTGAAGAATTGACCAGGAAAATTTTAGCTTCCACACTGGTTAATTCTGAAGTGTCGTGCAAGTCCGACGCAGTGAACGTTTGGAAAATGATCTGTCCAAGTTCTGATTTGCCATCCGATCTATTCTCTCAGAGTCGGTGGGACGGGCTGCTCTGCAGCATGGTGAGAGAATAACTCATGAACACGTCTCCTAATCATGCTGAGCGTGCCCGTTTATTGGCTGTGGGGGAGTGGGAATCGGGTCTTTGGCTCCAAGCACTCCCATTGTCCAACATAGGCACTATGATAGACGAAACAACGTTCCGCATCGCTTCTTGCCTTCGTTTAGGTGCTCCATGTGTTTCTCCGCATCGATGTCACTGTGGTGAAGCCGTCGATGGCCTTGGCCACCATGGCCTAACATGTAGCAGGAGTGCCGGTCGTTTTTCGCGGCACCCCAACCGTAATTACGTTATCCGTCGTGCCCTTGTCACCACCGGCGTGCCAGCTCATCTTGAACCTAATTGTTTGGCACCTGATAATGGGAAGAAACCGGACGGTATGTCATTGATGCCTTGGAAGATGGGTAGGCCCTTGGTGTGGGACGCAACGTGTGTAGGTACACTTGCGCCATCACATCTTCTCAGAACGGCGGGTTGTGCTGGCGCTGCTGCTGCATCCGCGGAGACTCTCAAACGGCGCACATACAAAAACCTGGCAGGGGATTATGTTTTTGAGCCGTTTGGTGTCGAAACGCCTAGGGTCATGAGGTCCCAGTGCTCGTGCTCTCTATAGACACGTAGCGAAAAGATTAATCGACGCTCGCCGTGACCAGAGCGCTGACCTTTATTTCGCAGAAAGAATAAGCATTGCCATTCAACGTGGCAATGCTGCCAGTCTGCTGGGCACACTACCAGTCGAATGTGATGCGGAGGAATTCTTTGACGCCTATCAAAGGGGTTTTAGTTTTCTTTTTCTTGTTTATTTCTGTTTTATAATATTTTAGATATAAGTTAGTTTTAAAGAATTGTGTTTAATTATGTATATAATTTTTTAAACAGTAAACAACGTAAGTGGCTGATCATTAAACAATCTTATTATGTAACAGAAACGTCTGTGGATAATTAAAACATATTATATTAGGTCTGTGACTTAGGCATCCAGCAACTGTGAAAAGTGCATTTAATTTCGTGCATTAGTTTTTCTATAATGTGCGTACGCACAAAGGCAAACATTCTACAATAATTGATTTTGTTTCTATAGCTCATAAAAAGACCCCTAACATATTTTTTATATATCTTCTATGTCCAGACATCAATCAGTATCAGATTTATTATTGTAATTTACTCCATTCATATATTCTCTGCATTATTTATAAGTTAAAAAGACACTGTCTGTACATTATAATATAATAATATGTAAAGTATCAGGAAAGATACAAAGACATGGGTCTAACTCTAGTCTATTGTGTCGGTTCGAGGCTCCGAAGCACATCATGGATACTGCTCAGAGTAATTAGATATAAATTACTTCTCCGAAGGATAGCGTATTCTTATTACGCTATCCATCGTCTGGACTCTTAGTCAGTAAATGGTCTCCTTGGTCGATAAATATTAGAACATGTCGGTACTACAGAATAAAATATATAACATTATAGGTACTTAAGTAGGTCCGTAAAACGCAGTTATATATTTTTAAATAACCTGCCTTAATAAATAAAGTAGATAAAGTATTATATTGCGATACCATTAATTATAATGATATAATTCATTATTCATAACACTGGCAACCTAAAAGCGACTGGCAGGTAGCCGGCATCCGCCATCTTTTCCGGCCGGCTGTCATTTATTTTCTCGCTGGAATCCGTACGGTTGTGTAGTTCGTTCAATTTTGTCAGCACATTTATATACCAAGTAAGTTATACAAATTTAAGTTTCGTTATTTACTTAATTATTTTGATATATTAGCAACATTGTCTTTTTACTAAATATATTTTATATTTCCTCGATCAAATATAGCAACTAATCATCTTATTGTCTTGTTAAGAAATGGAAAGATTCGTCTAGAAGTTAAATGTTAGACGTAGATTTTGTAGTCGTGACTCGCTTGCACGGCATTGTAACTGCCACGAGGTGCCTTCTCCTAATTTAATCTTAGCATTAGGGTAGAGAAGATTTTTTTTTGTATATGCCTGTGCATGGTAAAAGCCGAATGTACGGCGACCGTTATTTGAGAGATTTGATTAAATTTTGAAAAGTATAGCTTTAATTTTTAAATCAAAGGTCATGCAAGACTCAAGGAATGTTAGGAAAAGGATCCGCACTGAATCTCAGGATGCAGAGGCAGGAAATGTAGCGAAAAAGATATTGAGAGAGAGGTAGGCGGCTTAGGGTATATCCACGAAATGCTAAGGTTTTTCTAACAAGAAAGCTGCTTACGGATTACGGTGTTTCTCGTACTGTTACCTACTTGTACTTTTAGGTTTTTGAGGTGTAGGGTTTGGCATGTTGACTTGCAAACCGTTTATTAAAAGGTAGGGAAGGTATAGCGAAAGCAGAATTTAATTGTTAGTTTGAATCATGGTGGTGCTGGGCTTACAAAAAAATGTGTGCTAAAGATGTATTGGAGAGCTGTGTAAGAAAAACACGGATAAAATGCATGAAAACAGGGCATGTCATTCACAATAATTAATGTTTGATATTATACTGCTTTTAATTTGATATAAGTCCAAATTTATCATGAAATATCTGCATGACATAAGTGTTTATTTTTTGGTTTATTTGTTGGTAAGTCAAATGCATTCATCAAAATTCACTTTTAGGGCTACCCAACCTATCAGTGGTACCTATTTAATTAATTAATTTAGAAGATGCATTGAACTAAGTGCTTTGGTAATAGGTAGTGTAATTTTACTGTTATGTCTAGTTTGAATTGGTCATTTATACTGCAAAACTGTTTACTATAAGTATTGTTATATGTAAGTCCTGACAGTACTCTGCACTTGTCATTTATTTGATAAACTCATATGTTAAACTCTTACTTTGGGCTTTAAAACTAAGTACACAAAAATCATCATAATTAAAAACAATGTAAGGCCTTTCCAGCATCCTTTCCTATTAAATCTATTCCTTGTATTCCAACCAGCTGAAGTCCAAATTGCCAAGTGTCAGCTGCAGAGATGTCGATGGAACATAAGTGCTATTGCCGTGGCGATGATATCTCAGCCTTGGAACTCGACAAGCCGGAACATCTGTTGCCCATGATGAGGCCGTTTTCCATGAGGTTCTTGTTTGTGATGATAATTTGTACAGTATTGTAGTTACAAATTCAGAATAGGACTGAATGTAGAATATATGATTCTCATAATCAGATCTTACAAAAAATAGAATATGATCTTGGTTTATTTCAAGAATTAATCAGTAGTGAGTTTTAGAAGTAGTTTAATATTGAACAGTACTAGTATTTCATAAATTAATTATACAATGTAGATTTGTAGTTAAGTGGTAGATATTCAAATTCTAAATAAATATTTTTCATTATAGAATCCTTTATGTTTTTAAAGTTTCTCTAATTTAACTTGTCTGGAATAGCCTAGTGGGAAACCGTTAGACTGGCATGCAGGGGTCTCAAAATCAATCCCAAGTCATGTACCTCTGACTTACCGAAGCTATGTTTGCATTTAATAGTTCATCATTGTAAATTTTAATGGTGAAGGAAAACACCATGAGGAAACCTACATGTCTGAGATTTCTTAATAATGCTCTCAAGGATGTGTGAGGTTTGCTAACTCACACAGTGTGGTGGACTATGATCTCATCCTTCTCAAACTGAGAAGATGTCCGTGGTTAGTAGTGGGACAGTTTATAAATAGGACTGATAATATTATATACAGTTAAAATCTGAAATATCTTACAATCTTTATAAATTTCATACCATTTGTTAAATTCCATTTTACTAAGAGACTACAGTATACATTTTGAATTAAGGTGTATACTGTAGAAATTACAAACATTTCACTGAAAATCTATTTAGATAGGATTTGTATAGTTTTTGGGCTCTATGACATTTTAAAACCTCATTTATGTATCATGGTTTTTTAATAACTATGAAATTCAATAACTAAATTTAAGTTTTTACTCTGGCTATAATTTTTTTTACCATTTAATTTAAACGGTCTCTCGTCCTGACTTGCCCTTCTTTCTGTGTGATTTGACATGAGCTCTTCATAATTCAACTAGTAATCTATTTTACTATACTACTACCTAGAGTATTGTGACTTTGGATTATTTAACCCCAATGGCTACAACTTATTGCTGTTGAGAAAGGCAGGGTTTAGCAATATCATCACATAAACTATGTTCACTCTCAACTGGGATACAAAATATTGTTGCCAAACAATCTTGTGTTAAGTTCCTTTGCTTTGTATGTATGCTATGTATCTTAGATCCTAAAGCGACACTGCTCTATGGTAGCGAAACAGCGATTTCTATTTTCAACGGCCTTGGTGTTGCTCGCGTCTATAGGCAATGGTAACCGCAAATCATCAGGCGAGCCGAACGCTTGTACGACTATAATTAATTTCCTTAGCATTTGTCATATCTCACACAATAATGTTATTTCCAATAGTTTCATCATCCAATGACTATCGATTTTGTAGCCATGCCTGCTTTGTGACGTTTGAAATGCGATATACATAGACTACTAGTACCTATCATGGTGATTAACCATATTTAGGGTTGCCATCCGTCTGGGTTTCCCCGGATTTGTCCCAGTTTAGAGGGCATCCGGGTAGCGTCCAGGCGGGGCTTCATTTGTAGTCCGGGTTTAAAAATTTAAAAGATAACTAAATTTAATTTTAATGTCTGAAAACAAATAAAAAGTTGATTTATGACATTTTCAACTGTTTTTTATTACACTGACTACGTTTAAAAAAATCTGTTGACATGTCCGGGTTCTGGACTCTAAAATCCGGGATTTTCACGCGTCTGTCCTGGTTGCCATATTTTAGAGATGGCAACCCGAACCATATTTATATTGATTCTATTTAAACCTGTTTCTGTTTGATAGTTTTACCTAATTAAAATTAAATTAAAAATAGAAACTTAATTGAAATTAATCTACATAATACGGATTTTAATATATTTATATCGTCTAAAAGTGGTCTTTTTGAATATACCGCGGTAAAATCTTTATGAAGTATAATTTTAAATGTACCTATAACATTCGCGTAAACGTAAGTACCTATCTAATATTTAGGTAGGTAAGCAGGAACCTACTTGTTTTATTGATAGGATTTGTTTTGACACTATCCTACCTTTATACATAACCTACTATCACACCTGTATTACTTAAGGTTAAGATTTATTTTTCTTTTTTATTACAATAATGTGACTACTTAAAAGTTAGTTGACGTGTCCAAGAAGTGTTAACACGTTTTTATGTTTTTTTTTACTTTGATTACAAGAAATGCAAAGGAGCACATTGCTAACTACATTTCAAATTTATGATAGTTGTTTTTTTGTTGCATAGGATGCATATTGTCAAAACGATCCAAAATATTTACTTCTGCGGTTTCATTGTAGCATTCTGTGTGTGCGTGTTTGGTACAAACACGTTGATATTTTCGTCACAGATTTACTTCTCCGATTTGATGGTTACTTTAGAATTACAGTACCGTCAATTGTAAAGTAAATCCATCAAGTCGGTTTAAAGTTTTTCATATAGATGCGTTATCGTCAGTCTAGACTCAATCGGGTAATTATTGATTATATCCGAAATCGATTATTACGGCAATAATTATTATGAATGATTACTGATTACGCTTTGTAATACCGTTAATACCGTTTTATGAATAATTTTCTATCGCGGATGTAATGTCCAAAATTATTAGTAATTATTTTTCGTCATAGATAAACTGATAAGCTGCCCGGAATACGATAATTTATTTGCAGTTATCAATTACGTGACATCTGATACGGGTACGGGTAAAATGGGAAGCATATATGTAATATATTGTGTCCATCCCATATTACATAATATATGTAAAAATATTCATCAAAATATTAATTTCCTCACTTTGTCCTTTGACATGGTATCTATTTAATTTTGTGGTTCAATTAATATCACCAACTATATGCTATATAGGTCTTACTTAAACTTATTACATTTAATCTAATCTACGTTGTGTTATCAAGATCCTAAAAACATAAACCACTTAGCTTTATCTTATGCGACAGTCATCTGTCACATAAGTATGTAAGTAGATACTTGAAGTATTTGTAAACTACATGTCTACGTGCTATATTGAATAGTAAAACATAGCTGATAAAATAATAACTAATGTTGTGCGATTCTAAACCTAGATACCGTTATTTATCCGGTGGATTAAAAAAATTAAAGTAATTTTGGTATAAAATAACACAGTCGCCTAGAGCGTTTGGTAGTCCATAGATTATTCAAGAGCAATAATTAAATGATGTATGCAGTCTATTATTGTTTATGTTAAAGCAAATTCAATCGTATCGAATGGTCGTATGAGTATAAATAACTAGCCGATCCGCGCAACTTCGTCTGTTTCACTTAAGAGAATTTTCCCCGTTTTTGCAACATTTTTCATTGATGCACTGCTCCTATAGTTCGTAGCGTGATTTTATATAGCCTAAAGCCTTCCTCAATAAATAGGCTATCCAACATCAAAATAATTTTCAATTCGAACCAGTTGTTCCTGAGATTAGCGCGTTCAACCAAACAAATAAACAAACAAACTCTTCAGCTTTATAATATTAGTATAGATTATAAATTTCAGGTTATTCTATAATTTCTGGTAAATAGCTTTCAAAGTTAAAAATCATTTATTTATGTAGGTCACAAAGTAACACTTATGAACGTCAAAATATATAGGCTAGTGAGTTCGGTCAGTTGCTAGGTTCAGGCAAAGGTTTGAGCCTATGAGAAGAAACCTGCAAGAAACTCACGGCCACTCTAAATCGCCAATTAAATATAATTTCAATATTTTACAACTCAGATTAACTTATGCTTATTTCTAGTGTTTACGTTATATATATCACTATTCTTATTATTTATGTGAATATTATATTTAAACGTGATGTTAGCAAATATGTATTGCGACGCAACACACACGACGTTAGTATGCCTATTTCTTTAAATCCATTAGTTCAAATCCAATAACGAGGAATCTGTTTATTAGGTGCTTATTTTAGTATTAACCCTTCCACCTAAACTGGGTTGGGATGGGGGCTTATTTTATTTTGATTATCCGGTATCTACGGAACTCATTACAGATTCATTAAGTCAGTGCTAAGTCATTGCTTTTATTTTATGCAAGTTTTGCCTCTAAACGATTTACAGTTTTATTTAAGCCCACTGAAACCATTCAACTAGCTTCGGATCATGTGAAATGGAGGTCGAAGTAGTTGATGTAACTTTATTTTCTTCTACTAGTGTGCTAGTGGCGCCTCTACTAGGAGAAAGCGTACAAAGTCCGAGGGCAACCAAATGAGGTTTCTTTATGAAAGTCCCGTACAATAGTCTCACAATAATCCCTCGCTTTCTCTAATTAATCACGGAAGACACTGAACATCTTCATAATAGACGTCCATTGTGCCTTTCTCAGGCTCACGAACCTTGAAGGCATTTTGAAAAACATGTTCACGTGTGGGATTTTAACCGATTACTTTTACAATGGAAACGGAAAATTACTAGTTGGATTGTGGAGGACTACTGCAAAACTGCCTGATAACGTGCATTTGTGGATACCGAAGAATTTATCGAGATACCTCGACTTCCATGATACTCGGTTGGTCTACGTTTCCTTCTCTCTACTTTGATTAGCTTCTTGGTATTGACCCAATAAGTAAGTGGCGATATCGATTGGTAGTGCTAGTAGATTTATTTGATCCTTGTTATTATGGTAGTAGGAATTTTTTTCGACTCGTGTGTAGTCTTTGTAATTAGACGTTTAAACAACAAGTTTTTTGTCCAAAAGTACTCTTTATACACGTCTAGTTCTCCCGTAAAATATCGAAATATTAGATCATATCAATTGTTGACAACGAAACCCCGAAGGTCATTCGCTCAGTGTCATGCTGCAAAAGTGCATCAAAAATTAAAACTAATAAATCGTGTTTGATCAAGGTCTAGGTAGCAACACCTTAAAATATAGAAAAAATATTCACCCAAACGTATTCCTTAAATATTAAGTCTGTTTATTAAAGATTCATGAACATTGAACGGCCTTGAATCGTGAAAACCGCTATTTCGTAACAAATAAATTTGTTATGTAAGCGTAGAAACGCAAAAGATCTTAAAGTTTAAACATTTATTCTAAATTTAAATTATGCATACAGAACGTTCAAGAACACATTTGCATTTTACCTTTACTTACCTTCAACTTACCTTCTGCTTTTCTACGATTAAACGAAATCATAGGTACGATTTTTATTGCCTTTATGGTAGGTACGCGTAACCATTGCACAACGTTGTATCACGGGGCCGAGTGTCCCATTAGTTAATCTTACTTTAATGCGATCTTCTATAAAGTGGTGAATCACATCAAATTAATGTTACTCATATGTCTTCTCCGATAAAAAGGATTTATCGGTTAGTTCAGGTGATAAATATAGATGTCTATTGTAATGTGTACTTAAAAGTGGTTTAGCATAAAAAGTGAATTGCCGTCAGTACTTTGACTTATTCATATTGTATGTATGTATATGTATCTAACTTCTGGTTTTTAACCTAAGTATTTTATTAAAATTTACTCTTCGGCCAAAGAAACAAGTAAAAATGCTTACTTGAAAATAAATCATTTACATAACCCATGTACAGTTTACTGAATACCTATACATACGATTAACAACGTAAGCGTCCTTGTTGTTTTAATTACACTTATCTATCTCATAAACCTTTGACATTGAAACGATAAGTTTAGAAAATTCTCGACGGAAATGTTTTCTTAGTGTGGAAACTTAATATTCTGAGATGGCGCATTTGCATAAACAGTTAATTATTCTGTATATTTAAACTATTATTATTTTTTTTTGTGTTAATATATTTACAATACTAAAAACTAAAATTTTAAAAACCCCCGACACTATATTCATTTGATACCCATATTGAACAATTTTAATTTGTGGAAATACGTAATTTTTTGGTGGCGGCCATCTTGGATTTGAAATTTATCATAGTGTATAGTATTCTACACGTCAAGCCCTTTCATTTGATACCCATATTGAGGGAGTTGTGAAAAAATATGTAATCCGCCATTTTGTGGTGGCGGCCATCTTAGACCGATTTTTATCAAACGTAGCTAAGAACACTCCCGACTAATTCACTTTTCAAACAAAAAAAACAAAATTAAAATCGGTTCATCCGTTCGGGAGCTACGATGCCACAGACAGACACACACACACAGACACACACACACACAGACACGTCAAACTTATAACACCCCGTCGTTTTTGCGTCGGGGAAAGGATAACACATTTAGTTTTTTGCCATAGAACCGCATATGAAGTGTTAGTTTCGTGTAGCATGGACTAATTTACAAAAATTAAGTTTATAAATGTGTGAACCTACCTATGACGAGTCGGTTATGTTATGTTACTTCAACATAGTTAGTTCAATAACTATGTAGATATTATAACTTTATATAATGTCTAACCGACCTCCTACCTTGAAATGTTGTTTGCAATGAATGCCTATCATTCATTTAACATTCCCCTAATAAATGGGCATTGGACACCGCGTGTAGACTGACTAATTTACATGATCAAATTATATTCTGTGGATAGATGTATGTAATATCCAGTAAGTATATGAAGTTAAGTCATCCGTAAAAGAGTCTATGATGTGTATATACATATTATTGATTTATATTTTTATAGGTTTGCCTACAAGTAAACGTAAAACAATTATATTATTTTGTTTATCTTCACTTCACATTATAAGTACATCAGAGAAATGGAGATCATAGCTCAAATGACAAGTTCAGTATCTTACAATGCTTACGAAATTACAGTTTTCAAGCTATTTGCTGTCTTGGTTTATGTATAATATGTATGTATTTACAAAAAAAAGTATATATGTGTGTTTATCCGTCGTCTAGTACCCATAGTACAAGCTCTGCTTAGTTTGGGCTAGATGGTGTTGTGTGTATGTGATAGAATATTATTATTATTATTTCCCGAACAACTATATCGATAAAAACAGTCAAACATTCAGTAGGTACGTAGTTCTTTATCGATTCGTAATCTTAAAATTTGTCACGCAGTTTTACTTGTCAAATTATTTGATCTTGTCCAAGCCTTTAAGTTATTTACAAGCATTTCTAAAACCAAGTACCGACATGGAAATATATCTTTATATCGTGTTACAGCAATTGAAAATTATCGACATTTCTATATACCTGTCCGCTATGTTATCACTTCTGGCTCTTGACGATTGTGAGTAAAAGTTATTGACATTCCCAAGTACTACCACTTGTCATCTTGTTAGCATTGTGTTCTAGAGATGTTATGGAAGTGTTGTCAGCGGAGGCACAGTCCGAGCTCTTTAAGCGTAGAATCCGTACAAACATCAACTATAGAATCGCCAACTTTATCTAATAAAACGTGGTAGGTAAGTCTTAAGTTTCCAAATTTCTAGCCGTTTACATTAATAATAACAAAAAATAAAAGATTAACGTTTTTTAAATATAAGTACTTTAGTAGCAATTTATCATTATTACATATAATTTTGTTGGGTAGCTTCAATGACATGCATTAATCGACTTGATTTAGTAATCGAATGTTTCCTTCTTAACGTCTATACTTATGATACCTATCGACTTTCAGACCCCGTGGCCCGGACAAAACATTTTCGTTTTTTCTGGATATGTTCATAATATTCTTCTCCCTACCTAGCCTTTATTATTACCAAGTCACTTGGGGTCGGCTTTTCTAGTCTAACCGGATTTGACTGGATATCAGTTTTTACACGGAGTGGCTGCCACCTGACATCCGCAACCCGAAGGCTAACGATACCCTTAGGCTAGACCAGTGTCAGGATATTATAGGACACTGACTTCCCAATAACGACTGCCATAGATGTTAATGGCAGCCGGGATCGACAGCTTAACGTGCTCTCCGAGGCACGGAGCAGGCGATAATTGTCAATCAATACGCACATAATTTCGAAAAGTCACATAACTTCCGAAAATCAGAGGTGCGCGACGTGGGTTCGAAACCGAGACCCTCTGCATTGCAGTCTGTTGGTCTTCCCACTGAGCTATCGCTGCTTATGTTCATATTAATTATGATTAATTAATCAATGAAAAAATTACACACTTACAAAATAGTTGATCAGACCAAAGTATAGATTATAGTGTTCTTTAATACATTCCGAATATTACATGTGGATTTAATAGATAAATGCGCTAGTAAAATTTAGTACTTACCGGTAAATTTTTTGAACAATGTGTATATATATTTATATAATTTATATATATATATATATATATATATATATATATATATATATATATATATATATATATATATATATATATCCTGTAACTTATTGTACGTCCACTATGGCCATTTTTGCATCTAATGTGGCGTCCACCTGCTTACGACGTCCATATATGGACGTCAAATAGGAGACTAGGCGCAATCTTCGCGAAATGACACACTGATACTAGAAAAGTCAAAATATGAAAAACAAATTGGACGTCATTTTTCTTCCAACCTTGCTATACTGTATATTTACGTAGTTCCGTTGATTTTCGTTGCAAAACGAATAGCGCTGTTGTCAATTTGTAAATACTTTCATTGATAGGCGTGTTTGACTTCCGCACAAACTTTGGAGATGTGACGTTGCCGTACTGTGCGCATTGTTTATGTTTTAGATAAATCATAGTATTTCACTATATCATGTCGTATACGGGTTTCGCGCGAATTCATTTGATAAGATATGTGACCTCCGCCTCTTTTGGCAAAATGATCAGTGAAAATCGTCGAAGTGCAAGGATATTAAAATTGATACGAGGAGATAAAGGTAAGGTTTATAGTATTAAGAATTATAATTGACCGAGCGAGTGAAGCGTCTTTGCATCAACTGGCCAAATTTTCTTTCGTCTGTCAGTTAAGTTGTTTGTTTGTATGATCGTACTCGCGTACAGGTCGTTATTTTGAACCAATCTTGATGAAACTTGGTAGGTATGTAGGTTCTATGCATTAGGTATTTGATTTTTTTGTCGTCGGCCATTTTTAGTGGGACGAGTGGTTCCCATAAAAAGCGGAGAAGTTTGTTGCGGCGCTAATGACCAACCGATTTTGATGAAATTCGGTAGGTAGGTATATAAAAAAACTATCCTTACAAGTTGTGGTAAAAATTATCAGAATTGGTCAAGTGATTGTTGAGATATGACAACCAACTTGAGATTGCGTGTAAATCTGTGAATGAACTCGCACCAACAGTGAGGGTGCGAGGTCACGTTTGACGGTTTGATGCATTTTTAGCGCTGAATAGTTTCTTTAGGGTTTCGGAGTACCTAATCGAGGAATCCTTATAAATTCACCATGTCCGTCTGTCCATCCTTCCGTCTGTATGTCACAGACGATTTTCTCGGAAACTATCAGTACTATATAAACGTTTAACACACATGTGTCTTCTGTTAACGGCTAAGTAACTAAAGAGTTCTTAAATAAAATTTTGAAAAGAGTAAAAATTACGTGTGACTCTATACCTACATGTAAAGAGGGGATAAATTTTTCAACCCCTCCCTCTCAAGTAGGGTATCGTTGAATAGGAATTTAAAAATAAAATAAATATTTCCTACATCAATTTTTGTCTTAGGCATGTCAACTGCGAGATACAATAGCAGTCGGCTATTGTTGTATAAAAAAAGTTGAGAAAATTGTGAGAAATAAGCTCTCTCGCGAGGTTTACTGTTCGTAGAACTACTAGTATTAGGTACTTTAGTTTGAACTTTCACAGTTATATCTATTTGGCATCAAATCGTAACATATATACGTAATCTTGAGAGCACCTTTATTCTGAGGGGAATAAGGTGGTTTTATGTTTGTAATGCATTGAATTTTTTTTAATATGGCTGTTTTTTCGACGTCCTCCCTTTTTAACCGACTTCAAAAAAGGAGAAGGTTCTTCTCCTCATAGACGGAAAATAAATCACTCCTTGCTATTATTTATGTATTTTTCGAGTAAAGTGGGTAGGTATGCACTATCGGAACCAAAAATAGACAAATATCAAAAAGGATGGGAATCCAGCGTAGAATTTTAGATCGTCAATTAATCAAATTGTTATCAAATAAAGCAGAACATTAAAGTGGAATGAACAATGAAATAAGTTAGGTTCTACAATTCTGCATGAGTTGATAACTAGGTGTCCACTTTTGATTCAAATAAGTAGTTCAAATGGCATTTTCAACGTGTGATTTGGCACGGTTACAAAGTTAGAAGAAAATAAAATCAATGCATTAAATAATCTACCTACCTAACTACAATTATCTATAAAACATTAGTTGATTGTTTGTTGACAAGAGTCTTTAATATGAACTTATATTTGGTAGGTATTTTTATTTCGGGAAAATAATTCCTTTGTAGGTAAGTCAATTAGTCGGTTCGTATAGGTCTCCGCCGCTCTTGCGTGGTGGCCAGACGCCAGTACATCCGTCTTCGTAGGAGGCGTCGCCGCCCTCCCGATTTTGACGTCAGAGAGGCGGAATTGTATGAGGCCTACAGAGCGGCCAAGAAGATTTTGAAAATCACCATAAAGCGGGCCAAGGATCAGGCCCGCCAAGAGCTGCTGGGGACTCTGGACCGTAATCCTTGGGGGCGTCCATATCTTATGGTCAGGGGCAAGCTTCGCCCCTGGGCGCCCCCCTTGTCCCAGAGTCTCCGGCCACAGCTGGTGGTGGAGGTGGTGGCCGCTCTGTTCCCTTCACGGGCGGAGCACACTCCTCCGCAGATGGTTCCGCCTTCCATGACGTCCAGCGCGGACTTTGACGACGACGTGGTTCCCGAAGTGACCCAGGTAGAGTTGCGAGCGGCGGTGTCGAGACTTCGCTCGAAAAACACCGCCCCAGGGCCCGACGGCATTCCAGGTCGTGCTTTGGCCCTGGTCCTCGAGGAGCTCGCGCCCCGACTGAGGGGGCTCCTCAGCGAGTGTCTAGTGCAGGGCCAGTTTCCGCGCCAGTGGAAGGTAGGGAAACTGGTCCTGATTAGGAAGGAAGGGCGCCCGGCGGACTCTCCGTCCGCCTACCGGCCCATCGTGTTGCTGGACGAGGTAGCTAAACTGTTTGAGTTTATCATCGCGGAGCGCCTCGTCCAGCATCTATCTTCTATGGGTCCGGATCTGGCGGAGAATCAGTATGGTTTCCGCCGCGGGCGCTCAACTATAGGCGCAGTCATGCGTGTGAGGAGCCTGGTGGAGGATGCGGTGTCCCGGGGCGAGGTCGTCTTCGCGGTGTCTTTGGACATCGCGAATGCATTCAATACCTTGCCCTGGAGTTGTATTAGGGAGGCACTCATCTTTCATCGAGTGCCGACCTACCTCCGCCGCATAGTCGGGGCATATTTGTCGGAGAGGGTAGTCGTCTACCCGGGTCACGACGGTTGGAGTCGGCGAGAGATGTCGTGCGGTGTTCCACAGGGATCGGTTCTGGGTCCACTCCTGTGGAACATCGGTTACGACTGGGTGCTGCGAGGTGCGCTCCTCCGTGGCGTCGGCGTCATTTGTTACGCCGACGACACACTTGTCACAGCGAGGGGTAAGTCGCACCGTGCGGCGGCCATACTGGCGACTGCTGGGGTCGCACAAGTCGTTGGTCGTATCCGGCGGTTGGGCCTCGAGGTGGCCCTGTCCAAGTCCGAGGCCGTTTGTTTCCACGGGCCTCGGAAACGGCCACCTCCAGAGGCCCATATTATGGTAGGAGGGGTCCGCATCGGCGTCGAGTCAACCCTAAAGTATTTAGGTCTCTTGCTCGACAGCCGATGGGACTTTATAGCCCATTTTCGTCGTTTGGCCCCCATTCTTCGGGGCGCTGCAGGCGCGCTCTCGCGCCTGCTGCCCAACCTTGGGGGGCCAAACACCTCCTGCCGGAGGCTCTACGAGGGGGTCGTGCGGTCCATGGCCCTGTATGGGGCCCCAGTTTGGGCGGACAGCCTGACGGCCCGAAACATTTCGGCGCTTCGTGCGCCACAGCGCGCCATGGCCGTCAGGTTGATAAGAGGTTACCGCACGATCTCGTTCGAGGCTGCGAGCCTCCTCGCCGGATCGATGCCATGGGACCTGGAAGCGGCGCTCCTGGCGTCGCTCTATCGCTGGCGCCAGGAATCGTTAGCTCGGGGCGAAGGACCGGATCTTCCCGCTATCAAAGCGGCAAGGTCCGAGCTCCGCCAGGTCCTAGTGGCGAAATGGAAGGAGCGACTTGTGCACCCCAGTGCCGGGCACGCCACAATCGTGGCGGTAAGTCCCGTGTTTGAGGAGTGGCTGGAGAGGCGGCATGGCGCCCTCACCTTCCGGCTGACACAGGTATTGACTGGCCACGGTTGTTTTGGCCAGTTCCTGTGTCGTATACGCCGGCAAGAGACGCCCGGTTGTCACCACTGCGGCGACTGCCGCGACGTTGTAGAGGACACGGCGCTGCACACTTTGGCGGTTTGCCCCGCCTGGGCATCGCAGCGCCGTGAGTTGATCGCGGCAGTCGGATCGATTGCCCTCTCGCTCCCGACCGTAGTTCAGTCTATGGTCCGGAGTGAGAGGTCGTGGAACGCCGTCGCCTCCTTTTGTGAGGAAGTCATTTCCATCAAGGAGGCGGCGGAGCGGGAGAGGGAGCGTTTGAATCCTCTCCCCAACCGCAGAGCCGGGCGCCGGAGGGCGCGCGATGACCTCCAGCCACCCTGAGGTTTGACCTGGGGGTGGCGGGCTTTGTGGGCCTGCCCGCCATCCGTTCAGCACCAGGTCCGAGAGGCGGCGTGCGTGTTCCCACGCGCGCCTCTGTGTCGAGTCCGTCTCCCCCCTAGGGGGGAGACAGTAGGGTTTTACTAGAAGTAAGTACCTTTGGGTAGGTCTTTTGTGTAGTGGCCTGCCGTTTCATACGGCGGGCCGTAACCTTGGCGGGGTCGCGACCGCATGCGAAAGCGATTCGCGCGGCCCCGTCGATAGTGGTTGTGTCGAGGAACACCGTGGTAGGTTTAGTCGGTATTCCGGGAGGTACATTATCTTTTCAACATCTTTCTTTACCCCGGCGAGTCCGACATAATCCCTCCGCCCGCCCCCGCGGAGGGATATGCGTCATAGCATTCCCCCACGTAAAAAAAAAAAAAAAAAAAAAAAAAAAAAAAAAAAGGTGATACACCGGCCGCCGACGCCGTCGTGGGGTATCTACCTAGGTAGTACTTATATTTTGACTTTTTGATAATACTTATATCTAATTAGAGTGTAGACACTATACCGAGACAAAACGGCCGCGCCGAAGCATTCTATAGGATTAAGTACTCTATACATTGTCTTGAAATATAATTATTCTTTTTGTTTTAAATATGGACGCTATATTACTAAAAAATATGTGTGATGTGCGTTATTTGGCGTCCGTATATTAAGAACTTTTCACGCTTCTGTTTGATAATATTTAACTTTTTTAAATTAAATTTTATAACATACGTAGGTACTTAAATAAAACTGTTAAAGTTGATTTATGTACATGACAAGGATTTTGAAAGGAGGTATTCTTACGTCTGTTGGGCATTTACGATATACGGACGCCAGATTATCCTAAAATATTAACACTTAGTATTATTTGACGTCCATATCTTCGATACCTATCTGATATCGAAGATATGGACGTCAAATAATAGTTAGTGTGAATATTTCTGGGTAATCTGGCGTCCGTATTATGAAAATACAGAGACACCTGTTTTCATAATACGGACGCCAGATTATTGTAATATTTGATTATATTTTATTGTAATTTATGCCATTGTGTGCAACTAGAGTTTAGCTTTAAATTACTACCTATGTCATTTCAAATACCAAATTATGTTAATTATGTTTCTTAAAATCTTATTACATAATTATAAATATCTACCTCACTGAATGAAGGATTGATAGTTCGGTGTTAAACCTTCTGCTGACTTCACATCCGGATGGCTACCGCGTATCTGTTGGCGCCCCACTTGGTTTCACAGGTCACTGCTTTGTCCGGAGTACAGTGCCTCTCACGTGCCCGCCGCAATCGCGTGTCGCACGCAGCCGCCGTGTTTGGCACTACAAGTCAGCAGATTGGGATGGGATGCGGTCCTTCTTTGCGTCCTACCCTTGGGGACAAGTATACTTCTCGGCGGATGATCCCAATACCGTTGCTGACTCTATTGCTTATGTGGTGCTACAGGTTATGGAACTTTTTATTCCGCCCTCTGCGGTCCCCATTGGTGGCAAATTTCGGTCTTGGTTTGGTCCATCTTCCAAAAAAGCTTCTCGCAGGAAGCAGGAAGCTTACCAAGTCTAGGCTGATGCGGTGACGGCATGTGATGTACCAACGCATTAAAAAAGGAGTATAACTTTGCTTCCATGTCCTTCAAACGCGACATTGCAAGGGCGAAGTCGGAGCACATCGGTAGAATTGGCGAGAGGCTTGAGCTTCGGGAACTCGTGCATTCTGGTCTCTTGCCAAAGCTATCGAAGGAAATTTCTGCAAGCCATCCTTTCCACCGTTACACATGGGAAATGACTCGTTGGCCCACGACGCAAAAGAGAAAGCCGATCTTCTGGGCAAACTCTTTGCGTCCAACTCGACTTTGGATAACAGGGGACAAAAACCGCCTACTATACCGCGGTGTGACAGATGTATGCCGGATATCCGTTTCTACCAACGCTCAGTGCGTTTAGCATTCCTATCCCTTGATATTCATAAGTCGAGTGGGCCTGATGGAATCCCTCCTATTGTTTTAAAGATGTGCGCTCCTGAGTTGGCTCCGGTCTTAACGCGACTATTTCGACTCTCTTACTCTTCTGGCGTAGTCGCGACATCATGGAAGTCAGCATTGGTCTACCCGATCCCAAAAAAAGGCTACCGCTCAAATCCGTCCAACTACAGACCGATAGCCATAACCCCCCTTTCCTCTAAGATAATGGAATCAATTTTCAACTACCAGCACTTACGGTACCTAGAGGGTCATAAGCTGCTTAGTGACCAGCAGTACAGCTTCCGTAAGGGTCAGTCGGCTGGTGATCTTCTAGTATACCTAACACATCGTTGGGCACAGGCGAACGAGACAAAGGGGGCCTTGGCGACTAGTTTGGACACAGCGAAGGCCTTCGGTCGTGTCTGGCACAAAGCGCTTCTTTCGAAGCTCCCTTCCTATGGGCTTCCTGAGAGATTATGCGAATGGGTCACTAGCTTTTTAGCAGACAGAAGCATTAAGGTCGCAGTTGACGGTGAATGCTCTAACTCCATGCCTGTAAGTGCTGGTGTCCCGCAAGGCTGTCTGCTATCGCCTACTCGGTTCGTCCTCCATATCAATGACATGTTGCAAATAAGCAACATTCATTGTTATGCGGACGACAGCACGAGCGATGCTCTCTATACCGGCCGCGCTAACATCTCTCGGGAAAATGTCATTGAGAGCCGAAACAAACTTGTTTGTGGAATTGAGACCTCTTTAAAGAAAGTCTCAGATTGGGGCAGACTTAATTTGGTCCGATTTAACCCCACAAAGACAGAAGTCTGCGCATTCACCGCTAAAATACTGCCGTTGATCGTATCTCCTCGTTTTGAGCACATCCCCATAACTGCCTCAGCCTATATTGGAATACTTGGTGTCGACATATCGAGTAAAGTCCAGTTCCGCGACTATTTAGAGGGTAAGGCCACCGCCACTACTTTACAAGGCGCTAGTTCGGCCTCACATGGAATACTGTTCTCATCTTTGGGCAGGGGCACCCCAGTACCAGCTTCTCCCTCTGGACCGCATTCAACGGAAAGTGACTCGAATCGTCGACTGCCAGGTTGTTTCAAATCGGCTAGACCCCTTGGCGCTGCGTAGAGATGTGGCCTCGCTATGCAACTTCTATCGCTTTTAATATGGGGAGTGGTCCGAGAAAATGTTCGGACTGATCCCTGCCGCCTCTTTTCGCCATCGTCTTACGCGATAGAATTTCCATCCTCATCATTTAGACGGTTGGCAGTCCACAACTGTGCGTTTTCCAGAAATTTTCTGCCTCGCACAACTAAACTGTGGAATGAACTGTCGCCTGCGGTATTTCCGGACCAATACGACCTACAAACATTCAAGAAAAGAGCGTACTCTTTTTAAAAGGCCGGCAACGCATTTGTGACTCTTCTGGTGTTGCGGGTGTCCATGAGCGGCGGTAATCGCTTACCATCAGGCGATCAGTCTGTTCGTTTACCTCCGATACAATAAAAAGATAAAAAATTGTGAAGTTTCATTTGTTTTGAACTTTGTTGAAATTATTTTTGTTTTAAATATGGACGCTATATTACTAAAAATATGTATAACGTGCGTTATTTGGCGTCCGTATATTAAAAACTTTTCACGCTTATGTTCGATTGTATTTAAATAAACCTGTTGAAGTAGATTAATGTACATGACAAGGATTTTGAACGGAAGTATTCTTACGTCCGTTGGACATTTACCCTTATACGGACGCCAGATTGCCCTAAAATATTAACACTTAGTATTATTTGACGTCCATATCTTCGATACCTATCTGATATCGGAAATATATGGACGTCAAATAATAGTTAGTGTAAATATTTTTGGGTAATCTGGCGTCCGTATTATGAAAACAATATTTATTAATATTGCTTATTATAAACAGTCTATAGTATAGCACGGCTGGGCAATCCATGACCTCCAAGTGGTCGAGCAGAATGAATTAAAAATCATATATATCATAGGAGTTCTGATGAGTGGTAATATGGATCGGAGTCCTTATTGGTTTCCCTCCGTCTGGCAATATACGAATATTTGTATATCAACATATCGTAAATATTTAAGAAAATAAGATATACATGATTTTTGAAATTATTTAATGGACCAATATTCGCTGTCATAGTTCATAAAAATGAACTAAAAGTAGTGGACGTTACAATAATGCGAAATGAAAGGACGTAAGATCAGTATTGTGATGTAAATATATATATATATATATATATATATATATATATATATATATATATATATATATATTTGGTTGTGCAATCTTTGTTAAATCGCTTGTATCGAATCTAAGATGTGGGAGGAACGATTTGAACCGATAATGACCTCACGGCAACGATTTCAAGACAATCGATGCTTCAAAATATTTCTATAAGACTGACGTAATTCCTTGTCAGTTTTGCAGTCAGTTGATCTAGTGAGTTCCTAGTAGATAGACGTCTAAAAAGTGAGTTACTTTTAGTGCTTTATTTTATGGTGAATTGTGGTTTAATTATTAAATTATTTTAGTTTTCTTTCTGATTGGTTATGATTAAGTGGTGATTTATTTTGTAGTCATCATTTAAGAAAAGGAAATGATAATGGAAATGTATTTAGATCACAGAAGTTTTTAAAGTTATTATTGACTTATTAATTTAATTATTTCCTTTCGTGAAATACTTATCATTTGCATTTCAACAACCCTAATAAAATCCTTTTTGTGTACGTGATGACTTGATGAGTGATCTTAAAATCCTTAATGTAATAATTAATTATTACTAGCGTTCGCCAAGTGGTCTAAATTCAACCATAATTGATTTAAATTTTAAGTTTGATTTTTATTAAGGTTTTATTGTCTATAAATATACCCTTATAATCTTTTTTTATTTAGTCACCTACTCCATATACCTATATATGTAACCATAGTTATGAAGAATTCTACGACATCAGCCGAACAGTGCCGAAATACTATGAACGCGATTCGACTGCTTGTGTCAAATGCATGGTTGTGAGCGTGTAGTGTTTTTTTTTATTAATTTAATGTATTTCTAATGCATATTTCATAAAAATATTAGGATTCGTCACTCCTTCTCCATATAGACATTAACTGTGCCAAATTTCAAACTCCTCCGACCGCGCAATTTCGTAAAAAGGTACAAAGTTTTTGCTTCACGTATTAAATATATAGATTACCTTATTTCTTTACTTTGTATCATCTTTAAAATATTTTATAATAATAATCTGGTTTTCTTAGATATTTACTAGTTCAAAATATTGAAATATTGAATATTCGTTATCCCATACTGCAGGCTGTTCTTAAAATAGCAACCGACTGTTAAACTCGAATCAAGCTTTTTAAAATTAATATTTATAAATGTTGACTGTCTTACGGTACCGAAGCGTTTTTTACCTACCGGTAAACATCACGAAGTCCCTGAAGCGTTTAATTTAACGGTACTTGCATTTTTCTATGCCACGGCAATACTTACGCTTTGCACCGCCTACAGCTTAGTCTATACTACTAAATCTGTATTTATAATTATGTATAGTATCCAAGTCAATAGCCAAGTCGAAAAGCCTTATTTAGGAGACAAAGTAACACATATGAACGTCAAATAGAGATGATAGATCATCAAATCTATTGGTAGTTTTATATAAGTACATGAATGTAGAAGTAGGCAGTCTTATATGGGGAAATGATAAAATTTTACTACCTCTCATAAGACATTTACATTAGTTTACTGAATGGCTAATCAATGATTTCAAAATCAAATGTAAAGTGACTTAATTGACTGTAGTTAATTCAATCAGTCAATCATTTGCGTTTGATAGTATGTTAAAAAAATATTGGGTTAATCTGCCTTTTAGAAACCGGGTTTAATGATTACATAATTTATTGCTAATATTTAATAAAATAATTAATACACTACGCAGTTACTGAAGTAACCATTTAATTAGTTTCTAAGCGCGGCTGTTGTATGCAAAGTGTGATACTACTTAGTAAGATTATTATTACCAAGTTTATGTTATCTTGTGTTTAAGATATATACACATGCTCTGATAACAATTGAATCCTCGCAATCTCAGGATAAATGTATATAGAAAGTTATATCTCAACCGGTATGAATAAACAGCAATAAAATCGTAAACGTAAATTATTTTCATATTTTTTTTCTGTTAAACGAGTATATTTGTTATCCTATTCTCAAGTGATTGTACTTCAAAACACAATGGCGTATTTATATGGAAATTTCTATTGTTTTATCCAAGATAACATCAATATTCACAAGATCCAAGTAAAAATTATACGTGGGTGCATTTTACCACCTAGAAAATACGAAGAAATATTTAATTTGCATTGATTATATTTAATACCTTCAGTTTCCTAAAAAAAAAAACGACTTTTAGTTAGAAAGCTTAGTAGTTTAATAAATGTATTTGTAAAAAAGCTTTATTCATTAAATTTCTGTATACCTTTATTGCATACCACATCTTTATTAGACAAGACAAGCTTTTTAGAATTTTTACTTATAACAATGTTATATCTCTTGTATGTTTTATCAATATGGTCGTTAATGTTTTAAAGATTGTATTTATGTATGTACTCCTACATACATAAATCATGTATGTTCCTCCTGCCAATGAATATTTTACGTAGTGTAAGGAGGTAAGTTAGTTAGACTATCGATTTAATTTTAGTTTGACGTCTTATCTACCAATGACCATGACCTTTAAGATTCAATCCACAGGTCACGATAGCATATTACCATAAATATAATTACTAACGTCCACTAATTGCCGATGTATCTCGAATACGTGTATGAGTAGAACATGTTATAAAATAACTAATATTATCTGAATATAAAACAGAAATTAAACGAATGTTACTCGTGAATGGTACTTAATCATAACATAATCTATAGAATTGTTAGATTCTATACTTGGCGTAATGAAGTCAGATGCTGTATATCTTCTGAACGTCTTCTTTATGAATAAAAATGCTTATTGGTATCGAAACTAGTCTGGCAAACTCGAAGAACACATGTCTAACCGTTTTGTAATATAATACTAAAAAAATCGTTCATCGCAAGACTTCTTATCAAACCCATTAGATTAAAAATTAATCTCGTCCAAATGTTCAAACATATTACCGTCAATGCTTTTCATCAACGCACAGCAAAGCAAGTTCTAAGGCCTTACTAATAAACTTTATATTTGTATTCCAGTTTCAACAAGATGCCTCTCCAGCTGACTAAAGCCGCTCCCCAGTTCAAGACCACCGCCGTGGTGAACGGAGAGTTCAAGGACGTCGCGCTCTCCGACTACAAGGGCAAATATGTCGTGCTCTTCTTCTACCCACTTGACTTGTAAGTTATTGTCTTTTAAATAGTCTTAATGAACCTATAGGATCGTTCACAACCTTGCGTAGACGAAGGAAAACGTTGAAATCAATTAGCCCGAGTAGCCATGCGTATATAATCGTGGCGTTATTACTGCTAATCTGCAAAGCTGATACACTTACATAGATCGATTTTAGTCGCAAGCCTCTATCTACTAAGGATTTCGCCCACTAAGTTTTAAGTCATACATAATAGGGAGAGACTATCGCTATCGACTATCTACTGAAGATTTTTTTTATAGAAAAACAACATAATATTCCCTCCCTCCCCCTGGGAATGGGAATCAACCTTAACACGTCATGCGCAGAGCAGTCGCTTTCGCAGGCGCGACAGTTGTGAAATGATAAACTCTGGTGGACAGTAGTATCGTTATAATAAGTCTAAAACTAAACTGTTCTATCCTAATACATCACCTATATAACAATATTAAGAACTATGCATAGCACAGCATCATATCTGCAGATCTCTAAACAGAGGTCATTACACTCTCAAGACGTGCCCGCGCTAGCTTAGAATTACCAAGCCAGCAGTAGATCCCACGTGATAGTGGGCGAACCTAGCAACTAAATCGCCTTTTAACAATTTTTAAACAAGATTTTTTAAACGTAGAACCTAACAAACGGGTTACATTACGACTTTTCAACCAATAAGCCTAACCTATGTCCTTTCTCAAGATCTAGTCTATCTCTGTATTAAATTTCATCAAAATCGATTCAGTGGTTCAGGTTTGAAAGCATAACAGACAAGCAGAATAACTTTCGCATTTATAATATTAGCAGGGACTGTTTAGTAAACTTTAAACGGTTCACTGTATCCAAAAATAAAATAGTTACAGTGACCTATTTATATATCTCTACATAAAAGTTTTTATCAGTACTAATTGATTGTGAAGTGTTACGACATACTTCCAAAAACGAGATAACGCTTACTCATTTTGATAAATATGTTAACACCGTGACACATTTCCGAATGTGCAAATGTACATACATACATAGTAGTTATGTTATTGTATTTGGTCGATAGCCTATTGCACAATCATTTAGTGGAGAGCGTCATATTGTAGTACAGTCATGACGGTATACGTTGAGACGGTATTTATTTAAATGTGCTCCATTGAGTATAAATGTGGTCACTCCATTGAGTGTAAATCGCGTGAATGTAAATTGTATGTTTATTCAACTACAATAATATATCGGCCCAAAACGGTAGGTCAGCAGTATTTAGTGCGATTGCATGAGATTTTGGGTTCGATTCCTGGGTAGTCGACGAGTATTTCCGTCAAAAAATTCTTAGCAGCAGCAGTACCAAAAACAAGCAAGCAAGAGCCGTAAAAAGGTAACAGACAGATAGACAGACAAAGTTACTTTCGAATTTATAATATTAGTAATAAGGATTATAAATTCGAAAGTAACTCTGTCTGTCAGTCTGTCTGTTGCCTTTTCACAGCTAAACCACTCGACCGATATGGATGAAAGTTGGTACAGAGATACTTTAAAACCTGGGGAAGGACATAGGCTACTTATTATTGATGTAGGTACCACGCGGGCGGTGCCGCGCGCAAAAGCTAGTTAAAATAATTGTAAGAATAGGATTCTGTAATACTTAGTCTACATTTTTAAGAATAATTGGCAAAAGAAACTCGATTCTTAGCAACTATAAAAAATATCTAAAGTATTCGTATAAAAGACCGCGCTACATCCGTATCAAACCGGTTCTTATTACCACACAATACTTAAACAATTCTTATGCAATACAATTAAAATAATTCGGTTATTCGATACGGATATGCATAAACGTTCTATTTATATGGATTTAATTTATTGTATCTAATTAATCGAACGTTGATCTGGGAATCTTTTAAACTTGAAGTAATTTATAGCAGAGGTTCATTTTGTATTTTGTAGCATGCCAATCTTTCGTTGCGAAATAATTAGAGATCCTCATAATTGCATTTGAATTATATTCGCACACAGTCGTGCTCAACGCGATATTTACTTTGAATTGTCTATTGATCATTTAAAGTAAAATATCCTTAGCGTGTTCTACATAACAAAAAAGTGAACTTATTCATTCATAATGTCCCTTAATTTATGCTTATTCCGAAAAGGGCTGGACCTTGCTGCAGTTACGTGTATGTATTTCTGCAATAATAATAAACATTTTAAACCATAGAAAATAATTAACTATCCGTAACTAAAGCTTATAGCTTATATTGAGCTATGCTTAAATTTAAGACAAAAACCAGATGTCAAAGGCATTCCAAAAATAACTATCAGCAAACCATTAGACAGACGAAATAGAAATAATTGCTTATTTTGAATGTTGCATAATTATATAGTTGCTATTATAGAAATAGGGAAAATTAGTACAATTAGTTAATTCTGGGCAATTAAAGCTGCATGGAAAATTTTTAAATAAATATTAGCCGTATATAAATATAATGCAGCATTATTATTTTTTAATAATGTTTTATTTTTTGTTATTCATATTTTGAGTGTGCCCTTTTGTGTGCCAAAATAAATCATTTTTCTTTCTTTCTTTCATAAATATATTTAAAGCAGAAACTATTAACGATCAAACAATTATTAAGTATATTCCGAGATTTGAAATCTACAATTCGATGCTAACTATATGAGCATGCATTAGTTGAAGTGAGTCGCCATTGTCGATGCTTCGACTATAGGTATTTCAGACAGTATTGTACAATATAATCATCTTGTCATAATGAGTGGGTCATGGTGCGGTGCCATTAAAGCGCGAGTCACTGACCCACAAAAACCGTACTTATATTACCTATAATAGCATCGTAGCAAATGGCGTGCATACCATTGTATTTTAACGAGGATTTATACAAGGATTCTTTGATAAAATATTAGTATATCAAAGAAAATTACCTGTGCAATACAAGTAATAAACACAAGTGAAAATAAACGTAAACTATAAATTAAATAGTCAAAACAATTTTAATCAATAATTAAACTAGGAGGAAGTGAGTTGAACCAACCATTATCACGTATAACTATAATCGGTGGTTTATCTATTTAAACGTAACAATGACTAGAAAGTTAATATCAGTCCCGTTGGACAAGTTGTCCGCTGTTGGGCACTGGCCTGTTCTCAGAATGAAGATACCCTTTTCATTCAGAGTAAAAAATAAAGATTCACTTCTAGTCGCTAGTCAACCTACTGGGTCAGTGCGGGCTTGGCAGCCTATTTTCTCAGAATCATCTGTACTAATATTGTAAAGAGAAGATATTAAATTTTTTGTTTGTAACGTATTGACTCAAACGATTTTAAAAATTCATTCACCTTTCGAATGTTATTATCACAGAGTAACATAGGCTATATTTGATTCACAAAAAGAAGTACTGTTACTAACGTAACCTAACCTACTTTTATGCGAGTGAAACCGCAGGCAAAAGCTAGTATGAAATATTTGAGAAAACAGATGTTTATAATAATGTTGTCAGCTTTAAAGACAATCCTTTAGGATATTTTACAGCAAAAATGACACTGAGCAGAAACGGCAAATTTTTACGTTATTGTAGTTCAAAAAATTTCAATAGTTACTGTCAATCTTCATCTGTAATAATTAATAACAGTTATTAGTTTCTCGGTATGTTATTTTTATTATGGAGTCAACATAATTATGACGCGTGTCAGTATCAATAAGGATATCGATAAATTATTCCATCATGAATTAAACATGTTTGTTTAAACATAATATATTATTATGTTACAGTATTGCGCGTGTTAATAAGCAATTAAAATTCAATAGTTAGTTTTAATAATTATATTCTTCGATATCTGTATTATTAAAAAGCTATGACGAGAGGCAGTCCGAAAGTAGGCAATATTAAAAAGAAATTGTGTCTGCCGTATGGAATATTGTAGGGTCTCAATTGATATTCTTGGCTTCACGGCTATATAGCCGAGTTCTTCGAGGAATATTCCTCAAAGTTTAGGCAGAGGTGGATAAGACTCACTTTTCTCCAATTATGGTTTCAGATCCCACGTAATAGGGTCGGGCCTATTGCTGGTTACTAGGCATAATTCACTAAGTAACATTTGTATAACAGGATATATATTGTATAACACTTTGCTCGACTGGGTAATAGGACCCAAGAGCTCATCCCAAAAATTGCGTACACCGTCGTTCCGCCAACTATCTATTCAAAGTTTTATTTCGGCCATAGTTTTGATGCAAATACAAGCATGCAAACTAATTTATAAATAAAATTACCACTTTAACATATTTATTTATTTTAAGGTACATAATACATATATCTTTACTGAATATGGTACATATTTTACTGACAGTTGGGGCCTCTATAACTGTCAGTAAAAATGATGACATAGAATTGTATACAAAATATTTCTAATACACATACTAACTCAATAAAACGGGGATAAAATAATGAGTATTAACATAATTTAATATCTGTTATCCTATAGATTGTTGTTCTTAATTAAAACTTGTCTTGAACTTTCATCTTAACGATTCAACAAACTTAGGTACATATTGAATTTATAGTACCAACAAATTAAAATTAAATCCTTATCTACGAGTATGTCACGTACTCGAAAATTTAATTTCTGGAATCACTGACCCCTTATCTAAACAAACCTCAGATAAGATAGTTACAAATTAAATAATATTGTGATGTAATAACATATTTTCCTGTTGAAAGTTCAATGCTTTTGATACACGTGATACATGAAATTGAAATATTGTTAACTGTTTATACTATTATGTATTTAGTGCTCCTCTCTCTCTCTTGGCACATAGCAAATAACAATAACTGTTACTTAACCTATTAAGTCACAGGCAGACAGACACCATAGTTTAGTATAAGGATTCCAATAATAGAAAGTGTCATAAGAATTCACGGTTAAAGCTTGATCGTGGTACCGCTGCATCACATGCATTTTTTAACCCCCGACGCAAAAACGACGGGGTGCTATAAGTTTGACGTGTGTGTGTGTGTGTGTGTGTGTGTGTGTGTGTGTGTGTGTGTGTGTGTGTGTCTGTGGCATCGTAGCTCCCGAACAGATGATCCGATTTTAATTTTGTTTTTTTTATTTGAATGGTGAATTAGTCGGGAGTGTTCTTAGTTATGTTTGATGAAAATCGGTCCAAGATGGCCTTCGCCACAAAATGGCGGATTACATATTTTTTCACAACTCCCTTAATAGGGGTATCAAATGAAAGGGCTTGACTAGTAGAATACTATATGCTATGATAAATTGCAAATCCAAGATGGCCGCCACCATAAAATAGCAAATTACATTTTTTTCACAAGTCCCTCAATATGTGTCGGGGGTATTTAAATTTTAAATTTATAAAACATATCACTGATATAACGCACAACCTCATCATAAACTCGAGTTCAGTATCGGACAAAGCAATTAGGCAAAAACCTAGCTCTAAAATTTTCTTAATCTCATTTTAAACAATTTTATTCTAAGGAGCTCTGAGCAAGACGGTTTCCAATAATGTCGTCACTAGATGGCAATAGGCGGTTATCTTTTTCTGTGAGAATTAGTTATAGTTGCCTACTTTCGACTATCGCTATTCGTAGGTACGTTAAGATATGGATATTGAAATATTACGGACACCTGAATCAATAAAAAGTATAATTTATAGTGAACCTTGTGTAACATTTAAAAGTCATTAATATTATGAACTAGAATAATAGGTATTATTTCAATGATATAATTCATTCGATATTTTTTGGTATTTATTCGTTTATATCTTTGATGTTCATTGACTTGAAGACTGCCGCTGCCGACTTATATGTCATTTGCGGTCAGATCAGCATTCCAATTACATGCAGTACATTACGTTGACTTGTAATCTTGACTAAAAATTGTATTAATAATGTTGCAGCACGTTCGTATGCCCCACGGAGATCATCGCATTCTCAGAGCGCGCGGACGACTTCCGCAAGATCGGGTGCGAGATCATCGCCGCCTCCACGGACTCTCACTTCACACATCTTGCCTGGATTAACACACCCCGCAAACAGGGTATGTACATAAATAGTTCAACGCCTTTATTCTTCTATCCCCTTAGAGGTCACCGACCCCCTCTATCTAATGATGTATTGGCCAACTATGATTTTAGTACCCACGTCATACGAGTCTTTTCACCTTAAAGCTGGCATAGTGCTAAGGAATCATCGAAAAATCTTGGAAACAATTTCTTTAACCTGTATATGGAAATCGAGACCAAATGTACAGCAGTCGCTTTCACTACTACTTCATCAGGGCAGTTTCGATAATTTACGTTTTATAATTTGTAAAACACATGATATCATTTTAGTACCTATGTATTCAATAGCCAGAATATAATGCGATGAATGCTATTTGAACTACTATTAAAAACTCTTTGTTGATATATGGACTTAATAATTATATGTGTTGGTTGAGTACAAAAGCACGATCACGTCAATACGCGTGACTGTATGCTATCTGATATACTATCGCTCGAAGTGACAGACCGGTATTAAGCCGCATGCCCCTTTGATATGTGACTCATATCGCGGCAGTAGGCGCATGGTGACTATTTGCCTTCAACCTGTATTGTGTTAAGTATCAAATCAAGTCTATTCAAAATTGTCGTACGGATAGCGCTGTCGTTAAAGTTGTCACTGCATGAAGAGTGGTGTGGGTTCGAGTCCCACGCCCCACAAAGACAAAATCCGTCTTGATTCATTATTAAATAAAATGACAGATATTTGTGTTCTTTGTGTCTGTTGTTTCAATGTTTGTAAGGTCCACTGCGACTGAGGAATAAAATAAAGTAAAGGAGCCGCCTTTTAAAAAAAACTTACTTTTGTAGGCTCCAGATTATTCTTAAGATATACCTACTACAATGACTGAAATGGATAATGGTATTTTAATACATATCAACACCTACCGTCAAACATATAATTTAATACAGAGTGTTTGGGAATATAAATGGCATGCACCTGCTTATACAAACCATTTACCTGGTGAAATATATGCTATGACGTAATAATGTTGGCAAATGTTCAGCTCATTGTATTGGCCATGTGTGATCTGTCAAAGAAATATCAATTGTTTGAACTTTAAAAAAAGAAATAAATCTCCTTTTTGTTATAATATTATTTTTAATGAGGTGGCAGTCGTTTGCATTGTGTTCAAATATAACCAAACGAAATCATTTAGTTTTCTGAGGTATAATTAAAGCTAAAACATAGTTTTTATAGAGATTTTATGTTAATTACAGAGTGTTGTTTGTTTGACCCCCACACGGGGCAAAAAATGTTTGATCTATAAAATAGTTGTTGCGTGTCTGAGTGTTTGTTGTATCCGCTGTGTTAACGTTTGTAAAGTCCTCCACGTCACAGGAATTATTCCTACTGCGGCAGGTGACTAAAAAGAAAAATATTTAAAAAAAATATTATAATATGTATTATAGAATTATTCATCACAACAAAAGTGCTGATTCCAAACGAATGAATTCCTGGGTAACAACTAGTGGTTTATAAATGTGAGACTAATCACAACTAGTTATCCGAAACGTAAATCGCATGCTGTCTCACTCTTGTTAGGTCAAAGAGAGATGCGACACTTTTATCTTATAGATAAATGCTATTTGAAGGTGGTGGAACAGGCCGTTACACTTGTGTATGATAATGTGTGGTCAATAAAGTTGTCTTTGTGTTGTAGGAGGTCTCGGCCCCATGAACATCCCCATCATCAGCGACAAGTCGCACAGCATCGCGCGCGACTACGGCGTGCTCAACGAGGAGACGGGCGTCCCCTTCCGCGGGCTCTTCATCATCGACGACAAGCAGAACCTCCGGCAGGTCACCATTAACGACTTACCTGTCGGACGGTACGTACATTATATTATTTTCATACATAACTTGAGGCTATGTAGTCTTAAGCCTATATTTATATCTCCGAAGGGTTCGGGCAGAGTAGCAGTGTCAACACAGATGGCGTAGTGGTTGGTTAAAATCGTCACTGTCGCCGCGCCGAGTGTTGTGGGTTCGATCCCCACAGAGGACAAAAGTTTGAATGATCCACAAATGATTGTTTTGTGTCAGGGTTCAAACAACGGACACCAAGAATTTGTAAGATTCGCCGCGACAGGGGAAATTATTCCAAACGCAGGAGATGGCTTTAAAAACAAAAGTGTTATAGTGGGTTTAATCCCACTTTAGACTAGCTTTTATGTCCCCCAAAATACAGACGAAACTATTGCCGTTTATCGGGTACGGTTCCAGACTGCTGCTACTAAGAAATGAAATCTAGACCTAATGCAAAAGCCGAGTACTCTACAATTGCGCCATAGTTGCAGTCGTGATAAGCGATTGGCACATAGCTATTTGACTCAATTACTGTGTATCTTTTCCGTCCTTATTTTGGTGGTATAAGCAAAGTCAACTGTACGTTACCTATGTGGTCGGGTTGATCACCAGTTCGAATAGTTTGTTATCTATCAGGAGTCAGGACCCCTAATTCCTTGATCCATAGAAGATATTGTATTATGCAAACTAGATGTAATCTGAGTGTAGTAATTGTAAAACCTGATCTAAAGTACACATTCCATCGGAGGAATGAGTCATGCATTTATAACGTACATGGTACATTGAAATTAAACACTTTATACGGATTTTGTCGCGTTGTTTATTTTACTTTATAACACTGTTATTACATAATGTCTACACTTGAGAACGTTGGGACAACTACCATCTTAGTCTCTCCGTGAACATGGCTGCTGTAAAGCAATCGAAACGTCAGGGCAAAGTGTAAACTCAAATATAAATAGTTTTAATTAAAATATATAGCTTAAATAGTACTAAAGTTCAATAATAGTAGTGTTAGGAGTTTTCAAAATTATGTAATAACAGTGTTATAAAGTAAAATAAACAACGCGACAAAATCTGTATAAAGTGTTTAATTTCAATGTATAACATTCGCGTAAACAAGACAGTACATGGTACAGTTATTTTCTATAATAACACTTAACATAATTAGCGCCTACTTTGTAACAGCTTAAAAGATCATTTATTAACAATCCTTGTAAAGCTATAATTATTTTGTAATCTATTCTGATAACACAATCTGAAGATTATGGAACTATTAGTTCCGGTATTTATAGATTCGTTAATATATATGGTATTAATTAAATCAAGACGATAATGTAACGACATACATACCTACGTTGCGGTGCCATGCGATTCTCACGCGTGCGATAAATAAGCGACCTTCGATGTTATTATACGTACGTACATGCCCAACCGATATTGTACATGATCGTTTTGATAAAGAATCAATAAAACATAATCTAAACTACAGCTGGTGTTGTTCGTATGAATTACATACAAGTATTTCATAGAAATAGTTATTTTTATTGTCTTAAAATGCAGTTTTGCCTAAAAGATCAGAATTAAAATAATAATTTGTATGATCTAAGCATTGAAACTGTACACAGTACAGTTAAAATGATTGATTGTTGGTTTAAAATACTAATTTAAAATAGAAGATCAATTTATTATTGCTAACAAATAAACCATTTCTTTGTTCTTCAATAGCAAATTGATTTTCAATTTTAACCCAGCAATCTATCATTTACCTGTACTGTGTGTAGTTTGTTGAAGGCACTTTTAAGGAATTTCGTTTTACGAATGCTTAGGTTGTAGCATAATTTCTTTGTCATAGTTTTACAAAGAGTACAATATGGCACTCTTTGAAAATATTCTTGCAGGATAAATGGCGTTCCAAAGATTTAGGTGACCAACAGAGTCGCTGTCGTATTTTTATAAAATTTGCCATATATTGTATGTATCAATATTTTGTACAATACAATACGCTACGCACACCTATGCGTACCATGTATGTATTTCAAACCGCAATAAAATGTGATCGATGACATTCAATTATTATTTCTTTCAGATCTGTTGAAGAGACACTCCGCCTCGTCCAGGCCTTCCAGTTCACGGACAAGCACGGTGAAGTTTGCCCAGCTAACTGGACTCCCGGTTCCAAGACCATCAAGCCCGACACCAAGGCTGCTCAAGAATACTTCATCGATGCCAACTAAACACGCCCTCTAGCAGACAAATAGTTCAACGTTCTTATTACAAGCTAGTTATTGACACAGTGCACAGATGGCGCTTTTATAAAATGTTATTTTGCTCAGTGTCTAATTCGGTTGTAATATCAACGTTAATGATTTGTACACTTATTCATAAATAAATTGTATTCATGATCCTACCTTAGTGGTAAGATAGTATATAGAGCTAAATTCACTTAATCTGTAGAACGGACAGTGAATATCATGAGTACAACTTTTTCATACTTACATGCATTTCAGGAGCGAATGCTGGAAATTGGAGTTGGCTGTGTATCATTAGGACATGTTTGAATCTCGCCTGTATAACCTACCATGCATATCATGTCGTTAATAAAAATAAAAAACTGGAGCTTCATACTGTAATATTTTCACCTCACCCTGTCAGTTCAACTCCGATTTTCCCTCACAGTTGGACAATAATATTATAAAGTAGGTATTTAACCGTGGATAGTTAACCTCACGCCACACAATCAGTATTCAATGGAGATCCTATGTTATTGTACTCTAGTATTGAGGCTGTAATAAAAACTATGTTAAATATGTATTGTTTCATTTGAACCAACGTCTAATCATGTCTTCGTCCACAGACTTTAGTCGTCCGATTCACTCCTCGCATGTATGTTCCTTTACGTGTATGTATAAATCATCATTACGGACCCGTAACATCACCCAATGATACCATCATACCAGTAGTACACATTATTTTTAAGACCTGTTCCACACTTGTTATAATTTATTCCTGAATCGCGGGGACAGACATTTAAACGACGGACACAAAGACCATAGGTTGAGTTATTTTTTCGTCCTTCTTGAAAAAAGAAATGTGCAGCATTATTCATTACACCTAAAAAGAAGCGTGTTTGCCATTGTCTAGTGCTCTGAAGTAGCCTTGATAAACAAATCCTGTCTGCCATTAATCACGTCAAAATGATAACGGCAGTAGTATAATGGTTGGGGATCAAACTCTTAAAGCTTAGTGAGTATAATGCCTGCACCGCGCCGCTGCCGCCGGTATGTAGTAGTCCCAATAATGGAGCCACGAAGGAAATTTATATTCCTTTCTCGAACTAATATTAGGTAACCTATAAATCCGAATTTGAGTTTCTTTGTTTGTGCCACTTTCACGCCTCTAGGTACTCTACCGACCATCATAAAATTTCGCATACCTGCACTTTGTCAGGTGTATAGAAAATAACCTTTCATCCAGAAAAAAGTACTCTTTCCGAGGGTTAGAAAATTGACATAGGTAACCTACATTTACATACATCGAGTGACGCCGCGGGCATAATCTAGTGATAAAATAAATCTGAAGATTCATTAACACTAAAGCAGATTTCCTATCGGATCGCATTTTTTGTTCATCGGTATCTTTCATTTAAAAAGTAAGCATGGGCCATTCTCCATTAGAAACCCCATGTTTCTATGGCTATCCTTCACAGGCCTAAATTAAATATAGTTTATGAGTCCGTCAGTGTAGGTACTCGTATTTTGCATTTGTTCGTAACAAGCTCGAGTATAACTCTGCCATCTGGGACCCATACGAAATAAAATATAAATTGTTGGTGGAACGGGTGCAGCGAAAATTCGCCCATTTTCTTTATAAAAAAATGTACGGATATTATCCATACCTGTACCTGAAAATTGAGCCTTATGGCCATCGATCAAATTTGATCGATGCTTATGGCTCATTACAATTTGTTGCTCAATGGCAAAATAGACAATACTGAAGCGTTATCACGATGCGGTATGTCTGCACCGAATCAGTACTTGCGACCGCGCTCGCGCCGTTTGCTCGCGGGCCGACTGTAAGCACGTTAAACTGCACGTCGCGCGTCGCTAGATTCTACAGTCTACACGATCGCGTGGTTGGAAACAACTTCATTATCGTGAGCGGCGAGCGGTATGCACGTCGGTGGCACCTCTTTCAAAACAATACCTATACTGTCTATCTACCTAATGAAAAGATTGTCAATAAAAACCTTCATTTAATTTATATACCTACTTACATATCTATTATGTAGGTACTATATAACAATATTAATTTTAACTACCTTCTTCGCTTCCCTTTTGTAAGCGGTACGCATATTATTTTCTGTGCGTTTTTTTGTGTGAGTCAGAATGGCGGGTGTAATGTTAAAAATCAGCATCAAATAAGAATGTAGCAAATCTACCTTGAATCTACCCAAATCTACCTAGACCTATAAAGAAAGCAATTCTACCTCTTTAGGTAACGGTTCGCGTCGCGTCAAAGACAGGAGACTGAGACGGGAAACTGCAACAAGTGTCTCGGTCTCTGCTGCATGTACTATCGACAGCAGCGACGGATGACCATTTCAGAAAAAATTTCGCTTACGCATGTTGACTTTAAGTGACTCCGCCCTTAATTTTGTTAACCAATCAAAAAGGAATCGTAATCAAATTACATAGGATACCATGTTGGCTTTCTATAAGATAACTAAGTGATATTCAATTTAGTTGTATTATACTCTGAAAGTTGCATGTGACAACCGCTAGATGACGGGGAAATCAGTTTCTGAAAATTTAACTTTATTGCCAATTTTTAATTATCGTTACAATTTTTAGCGTTTAATACATAAAACTATTATCAAACAATAATGATGTTGTTGTTTGACTCGAGTTCAGACCGTTTATATGAAGATGGGTTACTGTATATTTATGTACTGTGGTTGAAGCCACGCTTATCGCGCGCTTCAAGCGGGTGGCCCGCGCGCTTCAAATGGGCGGCCTGCGCGATGTACGCACGCAGTCTACTCCCTTGAAGCACGCTGCTAGATTGTCAGGCAGTCATAAACGATAATATGTAGTCAAATAAGTACCGATCCATATGGAAATACATGAAGAATTTTTCTTCGTCATCCAGTAAATGCCTCTTGATCTTACAAAATTCGCCTGCATTTTGCCTTTAGCATTTTATGCACACAAAATCTTCGTCGTAGTCGACTGCTAGCGGTAAGCGCGTGGACAGCTGGTTGCCTGCTAGCTGTCGGTGCGTGGACAGCGGGTAGTGGCCTCTCCGTTTGGCTTAGCTGTGCGAGAGCGGTGTTGGAGCGGTATTGTATAAGTCAGCTACGACCTTTATGGATAGCCAAGTAGAACTTCTATTGGAGGAAGAAGACAATGATTTTCTCTTATATTATTACCACAAATACAAATTTAAAAGAAGATTACCTATTAACGAATTATATTTAACTAGAGGCCGAGAAGGGTCATTTTCGCTATTAGTGAAGAAGCACCTATTGTTTGATGACTATATCCTAAGGAAGTATTTTCGGCTGAATAAAACACAGTTTTTTACGTATTAAATTTACTGGAAAAGGCAATGCGTACAAATGGAAGAATATCATTAAAAGAAAAATTAGCACTAACTTTATGGTAATTTTGTCAAATCATGGTAATTGTTCTGGTCGAATTCGTCGCTCAAAATGTTTTGAAATGTTTCACTCGAAATGTTTTGTAATTGGCGACATGACAAATCAATCAAATCACTCTGTGTTTGGTGTTCTGATGAATTTTCACTTATTGGAGAATATGAATTGTATGATTAACTTGTATAGGGGCGTTCACCTTGACCGTCGATATCTACGATCTCATACTTAGATACAATACTAAATATTTAATTTTTTGCCATTGCTCTCGTACGTGCGCTCAATTTTCTTAGCATAATTTCGATATGTTTTGTAAATGTCGATATATATCACCTGTTTGTTGAGATTTTAATGCTTCCAGATAATTATTTAGTTTTTCACGTCTTGCCTTCAAAAATTTAATAGTCATCATCTCGTCTTTTTCTCGTTGTATTCTTCTTTGTTGAGTTTTCAGAACTTTTACTTAGTAGTATAGATCTTTCTAATGTAGAGTGTAATTTCCTGGTATAGGCTCTGCTAACTGCCTTGAAGGAGTATTATGTACTGACTCGTCTGTGACTTCGGGAGGAGTATTTTCATGTCCGACTTCTGAGGAGGTATTAGTATCTTGGTCTATTACACTGGTGGAATTTTGCCCTTCTGATGATATGTTTTCTAAAAATCTTAAACGTTCATAAAATCGCCACTTTGTTTTTGTAGCTGGTGCTGCAGTTCCCGTCAAATGTTTTTGTTTGCACTTATATCCGTTGTAGGAGTCCCTGATTAGTTCCCATTTTTACGGCATTCCGAATCTGTATTATATAACAACAAAATCAATATTTTATTTTCAGGTTCATGGAAAATGGAGAAACACATACTTCGCTATCATTCACATTTCGTATATTACCTTCTTATATTTCACAAATAGTCAAAGAGGAGTTGAAAAATTTAAAGATTGTTTTAGTGCCAATTTTAATGCCTATTCCAAAAGAAAGTAATTTTAGGCTTATATCTGAAGGCTTTTGGGACAAATGGCAATTCCCCAATTGCACAGGCGCTAATGACGGAAAGACATGAGAATAAGAGACCCTGAAAACAGTGGGACGTTGTATTTTAATTATAAGGAATATTACTCGATTGTTCTTTTGGATATTGTAGACCATAATAACAAGTTAATTGCAGTAGACATTGGCTCTTACGCCAAAGAAGGAGATAGTGGAATATTCCAAAAGTCTAAAATGGGAAAAAAGCATGCATAAATAATTTAATTTTCCAGAACCAAAAATCTACCAAATTCGTACATAAAATTAACACATTTTGGAGATGAAGCATTTAGTCTTGATACTTTTATGAAGACACCTTATGCTAAAAAAGTTGCAAAAGACGATTTAAGCAAATAAATATTTAACTACCGCTTTTGTTGGGCTAGATCAGTATCGGAAAACGCGTTTGGTTTACTGTCTCAGGTGTTTAGAATATTTTCCACTCCAATCGGAATTGCGCCAGAAACATGCACTGACATAATCTTAGTTGCCTGTTGCTTGCATAACCTATTAAAAGATATATTTTTGGAATCTGCTCAAATGCCCTTACATATTTGGAGCCAAGAAAAAATTTACCTTCAAATTTCGTTTCATTACGTGGAACAGGAGGGTTTTCGAACAGCAACTGATTAGAAATTAGAACAAAATTAACCGATTACTTTACGTCACAGCAAGGAGCAGTACACTGGCAAGATCAATATGGCACACGGCTTGCTTAAGTTGATTCCTACATTAATTTTATGGAAAATAAATCAATTAAAATAACGAACCTGTTTTATTTATGGTTTCAGCTATGCTTTTCCAAATGTTGTTCTTTAAATTTTCGTCTCTGTAGGTATCTAGTTGTGCATCGTATATTGGATTGTGCTGTCTGATTAATTCAATCAGTTTTTCACAATACTCGTCAGAAAAAGTTGCATTTTAAAAAAAGTTAACACCCGTGCTTTTCGAGCGCGACACGAGACACTACTGGTCAGGGGCAGCAACCGTCGCGCAGTCTCCTGTCTCGCGTCTAGTTGCCTCCTATCTCTATCTCGCTCGCGAACTGATTCCTATACATTGTCTAAAATCAAGTAACGGTCGCGGTCTTTCTGTTCTCAGTCTGTTGTTTTGCTTGTCTCTGTCGCGTCGCGAACCGCCACCTTTTTAATTCAGAGATAGCACAAAAAGAAAGTGAGCTGCCAACCTGATGTCAGGTCCGCGGGTGTATTTCTGTTTCTGAACGAAATACCAATTGTTTAAGTATGGATTCACTTCTATATAAGTCTACCTGTATACTACCTTACAATACTACAAAGAAATATTAAATCTAAGGAATTAATAAAGCGGAATTTAAAAATAATATTTAGAAATTATTAAGCGCCTGGTAAATTGCTAATCAGAAACAGAAATACGCCCGCGGACCTGACGACAGGTTGGCGGCTCACTTTCTTTTTGTACTATCTCTGAAGTCAAAGAGGTAGAATTGCTTTCTTTATAGGTAGATTTAGGTAGATTCAAGGTAGATTTGATACATTCTTATTTGATGCTGATTCGTAACATTACACCCGCCATTCTGATGCACACAAAAAACGTATAGAACATAATTATGCGTACCGCTTACAAAACAGAAGCGAAGAAGGTAGGTAAAATTAATATTTTTATATACTTCCTACATATTAGATATGTAAGTAGTTATATAAATTAAATGGTAGTTTTTATTGACAATCTTTTTATTAGGTAGATAGACAGTATAGGTACTGTTTTGCGTATTTGAAAGAGAATCGACGTGAATACTGCTCGCCGCCGCCGTGGCGCCGCTCACGATAAAACTGAAGTTGTTTCCAACCACACGCGATCGTGTAGAACCGAGCGACGATGTGCAGTTTGGTTGACTCAAGCAAGGTCACGGTGTTTGGGCGGTTGACCCGACCGTGTAGAATAGCAGACCGCCCTCTGCACGTTGCGCCCGGTCACTCAAACCACAGTACATATATATACAGTAACCTATCTTCATACAAACGGTCGGAACTCGAGTCATACCTACGCGCCTCGGCGTTGGTATGCGCTCGACATGCAACCAGTCGCGAATGCGCCGTAGTTACGACCGGACGGTGTGTTGTTTTTTAAACAGAAACCGCGCGAGTATTTTAACAAAAATATATATAAGTATAGCCTATTTAATATGACAAGTAGAATATATTGTGCTGTTTTTGGTTGTATGAATTCCTCAATAACGCACCCAGAGATAACTTTTCAGGTATCTATAACCAAGTAAAAGATATTCCTTTTTCTCCTCCTTGTCCATTTTTGTTGTTCATAAAGCTTAATTAAAATTGTTTTCGGAAAAACAATTTTTAATTAAGCTTTATATTCGAATGCGGCTTTTTTATACTTTAAAATATAATAATAAAGCATTCCGTACGTCTCAGTCGAGGCGCAAATATTTTTCAGTCGCAAATTTATAAGACCGATTTGTTATTAAGTCTTAAATCTAACATAAACATGTTTTTTTTATTAAATGTAGCAATCAAAAAACAACGTGCATTTTTATTGAACACTTCCTATTCCATTCACAAAGTATTTTATTTGCATAATATTGTCTTCTGTTTACGCGAATGTTATTCATTGAATACAATCACAAAAATAGATAGAAACTCAAAGTAGGCAGATTTAATTAAAATGCTGCAGGTGGGCAGCCCTATCGCATGTTTACGTTCCGCACGGCTGTAGGCATTTATTTCAAGGATACGGCCGAGTTACAATACTGTTTAAATATATACTGTGCTCAAACATTACTCGGGTCACCAACTCACGATATCACTCAGCTGTTTCTCATTTTGGAAATCAACAGTTAATATGAACTTTTAAGTACTCATACAGGTGATTGATCACTGTAGTAAACAATTATTTTTAAGAACTTGTAATATCTTAGGTGACCCACTTATAAGGGCAAAGTAATTTTTAAAAAGATTGCGTTTGATATCACTCTCGCGTTTTAATATGAAAGAGCTTTTAAAATTTTGCCAAACAAATACGTACGAATACTAGGTTTACACACCCGTTTCTACAAATATGAATACGACGCACGTTATTTAAAAATTATGCCGTTCAGAGATTCGTCGTCTTTTATTTCGTCCAGCTAAACTTCAGCCGCGGGTCAGAGACCCTCCAAACACGCATGTGGATTACGCCGACACGAATGTGCAATCAATTCAAGGACTTGCTCCTCAATGTTATTATGCACCCTCGGCCTGCCTGCATTGATGCGATGTCGCTGGTTATCCGCCTGGACAGCTCCAGTCTTGTTTATTCGTATTTGTAGCCATTGGAATGCCATTGCCTATGGCTACAGTTTTCTTCATGTCTTACGTGGTATAGCGTAGTTATTCCGAGGTCGAGGACGACATTTCACAGATAATAAGTCACTCGCGAAAGTTACGTAATCCGGCTTTACGCGTAATTAATACGACCGTTTGGCGACGATGTGCGCGGGCGACTAAATGACGGTTTGCGGCGCACGCGCCGCGTCGCCACAAAGAGCGCGGTCTCTTTGTCGGCGCGTACCTACAGAAAGATTTAGGACCGCGGCTTGTTTGATGCCGGTGTTTCGTAAAGCCCGATTTACACGTATTAAAATGTCAAGTAGTTCACTAAATTTTTAAGTCACATATTACATGTAAACAATGAATTTAGTAATAAGTGGCAAGTTAAAATTTAGCGTGCCACTAAACAGGCAGATTATAAATGTTTCTAAATTTTCGGTTAAGTTGGTAGGCTTAGCTACTACTTACACGTTTGGACAGGTATGATTTAGTTAAGCGAACAATTTGGCGGAGCGGTCGAGTTCAATTTGTTTATTTAGTGTTTATTTATCTGTATTTATTTCCAATTTCTCACCACAGTCTTTTAGGTATCGACATTTCTCTTATTATTTCGTCTTTAACTTCATCTAGAATTTCCCTAAGTACCAAACCGAATAATATCCGAACGTTGTTGATCGTCCATCTTGACAGAACTAAAGAGTTTAACTGTTAAGTACGGTACGTGTGGACACTTATAAAAATTAAGTGTTAGTATTTAGTTGCTACTTAACAACTTAATACGTGTAACTTAGCCTTAAGTCTGACACGTATAAGTTCAGAGGGAAAGAACATTTTTAAGTATGGCGTAAATTTTATAAGCAATGTAATATTAAATATAACTCGTTTTTGCTTCAATATTCTCTTTTTAAATATTCATGAATGGTAAGCTTATATATATAAGTACGTACCTAGAACGGCCAACAGGGTTTTTGTTACATATTGTATATTAGGTCCTTAGATACATATCAAATTTGCGTGTTAGAAAAGTAAACGAAAGAAATATTGAATAAAATTATATATTTAATCAATCGAAGTATTTACCATGTTATTATCTATGCACTTTCTCCATTTTATATGTAGTTCATTGATTCCATTGCTGTCAAATTGTGGGAGCGAGAAGCGATAAAATCATTGAAGGCGGTTAGGACTGCCTCATCGGAATTGTTATTTTTCCATGCAATACATAGTCCAAATACCTTAAAATGTGAAAACAAATGAATCACTAAATACGAAACATATACGTCAAGCCTTTATTTTAATAAATTAACTAACCATACGTCAGATATTTGAGATCAAAGTGACCAGTTCGACAAAACGCTAATTTCATATATACCTAATAATAGTACCTAACTGAATTCACAGCTTTACAAAGTAGGTACATATTTTACGAACATGTTAGATGGTAAGAATAATTTGCCTTAGAAATTGCACAGAATATAACGAAACTGCGAAAAGCGCCATCTTTAGAAAAGCTTTGTTGACTTTAGTTATTATTGTAGTAATTTAAAAATACAATAAGGCTAAGGCATACGCGGAACAATAACTAATAGGGGAGGTTAATTACAGTTAGGATTACATTTAAAAAAAAACGAGACAAAATATTATAAAAGCTGTGGCTGTATTCGATAAGATTGGAATTAATCTAAACATAACAATTTTAATTTTACACTTTTCCCGACGTTATAAACGGTTTAAAGTGTAATAATTCATATAAACCGCGAACAAATCCGTAATAAATGGTTAATGTCAATGTGAATCATTACCGTAAATGTAAGACAATATTATGATTGATAAGGCTGATTATTACGTATTGGGTTCAGTTTGGGAAACAGGCGTGAATTTATGTATGTATGTATGGTTCAGTTTAAATATGTTTTCTGAGACTTCTAATTAAAAATTGAAATCAAAAATATTTTATTCGTTAATTGTTACTATAGTCACAGATAATATAATACTATAGGTACTAGCTATGGCTCATCAAAGTCATCATTCACACATAATCCAATCATTGACTTAGCAAAAATTAAACAATACAAGCTTTAAAACTGTTTACAATATCATATTTCATTAGGTTTTGCCGATCGGAGCCGAACCGAAACAACCAATGCACAATGATACCAGCATTCCCGTTCTAGTTCTCTCGAGGGAAACACGTTTATCTAAATTCAAAATTTCGTAAAATTAAATTTGGAACTATGAGTGGTTCAAATTGTTATAGTGACTATGGCAGTGGGAGTTCTTCTAACTCTGTAAGTATTTTTATTTACATATTAAAACATTTTTATAACAAATGAAGGAAAACAGAGCTATATATTTTTATAAGTTGCTTCTAAACAGGTTCTAACGTGTATATTTTGCAATAAAACTTAGTGATTATTGTTCTGAATATTATTAATAGATATATTGACATTTTTTAATAATTAAAAATGAATTTGACCTACATACATAGGCAAATATTTACTAATCATAATGTTGTTGAGGGTAGAGACGAATAAACATTATTGAACTTGCAGTAAAATTAGTGCAATAGATGTTTTACTTATAGGTAGATAAGATAACAATGTTATTGCACTGTTATATTTATTTTATTTATATTTTTATGTTCCTACATAATGTTTATAATGTATAGAAAATTCTAGTTTAGTCTTTACTCGCGCGATTAGCGCATAGTTTTAGTGTTTCCTAAAGGAATGATGGAGACGAAAAGTGGCTGTTATATAATATCCAATGCATCTCGCCGACCGATAAACTAAGCAAAGCAAAATATCATTTCAATGTCGTCAACCCGATGCTTGCTGTGTTGTTTATGCATTCTCCAGCGTTGTTGCTATGTGAAAGAAGTAGCGACAGACCAACAAAAGACGCATTTAATTTTATAATATTTATATCTAAGTATATTATTTACGTGCATATTTGTATGAAAGGTTGATAAGTTTGGAAAAAGAAGGTAGTTTAATAATTAATCAACTACATTGTTTACCCATTTGATAGAGAATGATATAAATAGGTTTGTAGGTGTATCGGTATTATTATACACCCCTGCTTTTGTTGTGTTATCTGACTTCTATTATAGAGTTTCGTAGGTAGATATACCTATATATTAGTCATATAAGGTATTTCGATAACGATCGAGTTAGAATGCCAAAAAGAAATATGACCATTACATAATCGGGTCCGTAGCTTTATCGTTGTGTGAAAAATTAATGCTTTTAATTACCCAACCCTTAAATAATATATTATTTCAATCCATTGTGTTAATATGTTTTAATCGTAATTTTGTTAACATTTTGTATTTGTAACTACCTACCTTTTTAAATTGCTTTTATTGAGTTAACTTTTAAGCAAAGGATAACAATAGAAAAATATTAATGAAGATGTTATTTACCTACTTAATCAAATATCATAAACTTATGTCATAGGTAAATAATTATTTTAATTGAAGCGCTTTGGCAGTAGTTCTTAGTAAATTTTCGAAGCTCGATTTACTTATTCCTACACATAATTATATTAAGTACTTTTAAATTCAATAATTCTAAAGATCAGTGTTCATGTTTTGTTTTTATTGTTCTTAGTAAATATGCAACTAAGCATTTTAATATAGGCATGTCGACCTTTGAACGTAGCATTTAACAATGAAGTGTGAGCGCCTGGCCGCAAACGTACGTTTTCCTGATCAGGTTTCCGAATCCGGTATTCAGATTCGGATGCCCGAATGCACACTTTTTATACGAATTTGCTATATACAGCACACGTTCTTATATTTTCTGTGCGAAAATAATTTCCGTCGTTCGATTCGGAATCTCGCCGGTGTGTTCTGATGAAGAACGGAAAAACCCGAATGACGTCATTCCGAACGCAGCGCTCGCTAACATTCTGTAATGTACTGCCGCACACGAACGGAAATTTCCATTCTGAATACATCAGAGAAAGCAGACATGGCGAACATTTGTTGGTTAACATGCCATTATTTAAGGCAAAAATAATAATGTGGTTTTAACGTGCCATCAAAGAACTATTACAAAGTGATTTAAGTAACAAGAATAAAATGAAATGCTATAATTCTAACCTTTAAAGTTTAAACTCCTTAATTGTATTTTCCTATTCCTAGACTGCGCGTAGCGTAGCGTAGCGGTTTGAGTGGCCGCCTTGGCGCTGCCACTGCGCCGAGTGTTGTGGGTTCGAATCCCACACGGGACAATTACATTGGCGAATTACATTTTTTTATCACAACTCCCTCAATATGTGTTTGATACACATATTGAGGAAGTTGGAGTTAGTTTAGGAGAGGAGAGATAAATTTTGGATCGGAGGGTTTTAAAATTTTTAATTTTAACTTTTGATTCCTCGTAGCAAAATGCAAGCTGAACTTGAGTCGTCTGACAAATCAAACCGTTTGTTATGTTATGAATTATGATTATGACTTAGGCATTTTATTGACGTACCCGAATTATTGGCTACGAGCCCGTACGCTCCTTGACTTTCGCCCCGTTCATAGATAGACGGAGCCTCGCTTCGCAGGGCTCCTATTTTTGGTGGCTTTTAAGAAGAAACCTAGGGTTAGGTAGCCGGGACCGACGTCTTAACGTGCTCTCCGAGGCACGAAGCAGGTGACAATTGTCAATCAATACGCACATAATTTCGAAAAGTCATATAACTTCCGAGAGTCAGAAGTGCACGACGTGGGTTCGAAACCGAGTCACTCTGCATTGCAGTCTGTTCGTCTCCCCACTGAGCTATCGCTGCTGCTTTTTTATAGTGAACAATTAAATTAAATCTATAAGTCGACATAAGTAAAATAAAGTATTTTCACATACTTTACTATATTAAGTACGTGTGACAACCCTACGTACGACTGAAATACCTACATATTACGATAATAATATTTGTTTACAATTGTTATAATAAACAATGCTGTATGGAGTTATTGGGTTACTGTTTTAGAGTTCGAAAAAGCTCTTACACTACACCTTTGTCCGTCCGTCTGTCTGTTATACAACTTTCAACTCAAGAACCGTAAGAGCTAGAGACTCGCGGTCAGCGCCATTCGACTCAGCATAGTCGATATACCTCCGAAGTGACTATGACGTTTGACCTCAAGGTCACGTGACCTTTGCATATTACTTGAACCATTTTTTCGAACTAAAATTTACGGCAATTCATTGCCGTTTCTCACTTGTTATATGATACTTCGGCGTTAAGACAAACATTCTGACCACCTGAACAAAGCGCTTATCAAAGTTTATTGATGTTTGACACGTTGCTGACCTTGCAAAATACCTTTGTATTTCGTATACCTATGTAATAATAAGGCTTAGTTATTATAGAAGGAGTAGCCGACGGTATGTCAGCATCCTTTATTTGTGGCTTTTTAAAACGGCGTGTGTCGGAGTGCGACGCGTTAATTGCCGGTTACCGAGCACACTTCTCTTAACCCGAACCGGGAAGTGAATGCGAGACCTTATGCACAGTAGTGCATGATGTGAATGCCATCCATTACCGCTGCGACATTAACACCTAAGAAGAATTTTGCATTGAAATTAAACAAATTTATACGGATGTTATCGGATTGTATATTTTTATAGTTTAATGTTTGGTATACTCCACCGACAAGAGCAAAGCTCTTAAGTATGAAGAAGAAGAAAGTTTCAAAATTATGTAATAATACCTATATGTTGTATGAAAAACTAAACAATGTGATAAAATCTGTATAAGTTTCATTAATTTCAATGTATAACATTCGCGTAAACGTAAGACTCTATTAAGAATTTTGCGATTAATTATGGATTATTTCACAAATCAGGTGATTTAAGGAAACATAATAAACAAATTTTAATCATGTGGAATTTGATCACCCAGGTGATTTGTTGGTAGGTGATTTTAGGACACAAAATTGTGGAATTTGGTCACCCAGGTGATAACAAAGTGGAATAATCCTTAATTATTTATCACAAACGCCACAGTTGGTATCTACATGTTATTTATGACACTGAATTTATTACCGCTTAGCTATACGTGTCTCAGGCCTGGTTCCTCTATTCAGGAAACGAGTAGTTTTATTTACGGACAGTTAAATTTTGACATAATTATTTTTATATAATATGTGTCAAAAATGTACTGTCTGTAGGTAAAACGATTCGTTTCTTGAATATAGTAACGAGGCCTAAACGTGATACAGTTACTATGTTTGTTAGTTTTGTCTGCAGACGAGTTAGATTACAATTAGAGAATCTTGAAAGTTTAAACCCTTAGTTCCCAAAATGGTCGAGGTGGACTCCCTGGGATCTACGAGAGACTCGACGGGGTTCTACGTTGGCGTGACAAAAAAATGGGAGTTCACAATTCGTAAGCGAGGGTCCACGAGAAAATTTATTTGCTTTCGTTAGTGAAGAACTGAAATGTTGGCTTGACTTCACCTATCAATGAAGGCACATAATATTTTAAGAAGCTCAGCGACTATTACTTGTTTAGACGTCGGTCGACGGAAACTTTGAGGAATACCACTCGCTGAAGACAAGAGAAATTCAAAAAAAAAAACTTCGCCCCTTAGTGAATTGATATATTTTTTTTAATTGTTACCCAAATTAACTTTTTGGTCCGATTATACCGATTTTACTTCGCGGATTAAATTTCTAGCTGCAGGGGAGCCATCAGAACCAGCTAAATTTTGAAAGTGGACTATGACAAACTAAGTCTTGGAACCTCTGGTTTAAACTTTATTTGTTTCCAGTCATCAACATGGGCGACGCACGAGCCCTGGCCTTCGCACACTAAAGTTCAGCCCATAGAAAAGACCAAGCAGCGGCACTCCGCCAGCTATCAAGATCGTAAGAATTAATCTATACTAATATTATAAAGCTGAAGAGTTTGTTTGTTTGTTTGCTTGAACGCGCTAATCTCAAGAACTACTGGTTCGAATTAAAAACTCTTTTAGTGTTGGTTAGCCTATTTATCGAGGAAGGCTATAGGCTATATAACATCACGCTACGACCCACGGGGTCGGCGCAGTAATCATAAATACGGGTGAAACCGCGGCCATTATTTTATACTAGACTAGATATTCCCGCGGTTTCACCCACGTTTATCGTGTAAATGCGGGTGAAACCGCGGGCACATCTAGTCTGCAATATTACTATACTTCATGGCATAGCACGCAAGCAGTCGCCACGTCGTTATGGGTTCGAATCCCACACAGGACAATTATTATTATCATTTCTATTTTATTTTGTAATTTTCGGAATACCAACAGCTTGAAATACAAAGGATAAATAACTTAAACAAATAACATCAAAGCTATTCGCTGATAGAATTTGAATGTGTAAACCATACATAAAAATATACAGGAAAAGTATTCATACTATAAGGATGTCGCAGTTTTTGGATTAGGTACAGTGTGATTCTGAAATAATTGTACTGAGTAACTTTCTCTTTTTCTATTCATTGTAGTATTGTATACTTCCTTGTGATAATCTTATATATAAAATTCTCGTGTCACAATGTTAGTTACCATACTCCTCCAAAATGGCTTGACCGATTTTTATGAAATTTTATATGCATATTTAGTAGGTCTGAGAATCGGCTACTATCTATTTTTCACACCCCATAGTGCTAAGGGTTGTCCAACCTAACATATTTTTTTAATTTTATGGCCAAATAATTCTTTTTTGGCCTAACAACGTTTGCCGGGTCACGTAGTGTATTTATAAAACAAACAATGAATTATCTTGTATATTTGATTGCACGGATGGCGCAGCAAGCAAATGGCCGCCTCGTCGCTGTCGCAGTGCCGAGTGTCCTGGGTTCGAATCCCATACGGGACAATTGTTTGTGTGATTCACAAATTATTTTTCTCAGTCTAGAAAACGGTTTTAATAAAATTTAATTTATTTATAGTAAAATTAATATACAGTTATTCTGTTTCCATAGTGATTATGGGGAGGTGCACCCTGGAGGACATAATGAAGGAGTTCCAGATGAACGGCTCCGATTCACCGTATACTCCGGCTGAAGACAGGATTTGGGGCAACCCGACTAGTAAGTAACTATCAATATCATTATATGACTGCACGAATGACGTAGTGGTTTAAGCGGTCGTCTCGCCACTGTCATTGCGACGAGTGTTGTAGGTTCGAATCCCACACGGGACAAAAAAAATTCTGATCTACAAATGGTTGTTCCGAGTCTGGATGTTCTTTGTGTCCGTTGTTTGAATGTTTGTAAAGTCACCGCGACACAGAAATTATACCTTGTGCGGGAGATGTTTTATAAAAAAAAGAGAAATATGTTGCATATAGACTACGATTGTTCTTCTAGCCGGCAACCTAACCGGGTTGGGTCCCTCGAGTGCGTACCTCCGTCAGAAGTCTTGGCCGGAGCCGGAGCGCACTCCCGTCCAACGGCTTCCACAACCTACTTCTGACTGGATGTCTTCTGTGGAATTCACCCCGAAGGAGTTTACCTCATCTTCCACTCCTATAGAAGGTAAGAACTGAAAGAAATCCTACAGATGTTATATACATTTAATACGTAACAGATAACAGGTATTAACGCGATCATGCATAGTTTTTACCTCTCAATGCTTGACGTTTAGACCAGGTTACACCGGCCGTGGTCTCTAGCTGACTGGTGCGGCGTTGGCATGTCTCCGTTTGTGAGGCAGAAGAATTCACCCTCACTTTTCGTATTTTTATTTGTCCATGTGCTGTTTAAAGTTATTAGAAGATGTTTTGTTCCATGCAAGCGTGACCTACATGGGCTTGTGTGGCATCTTAACTGTTCAAAAATCTTTTTTCTGCCTGACGTTAAGAGTTTGCTGTTAGCAAACAGCCAACGGATGCTTGCATCTTGCTTTATATGCTAGTCTATTGTGACATTCTTATAAACATAGAATCCACTGTTCCTAATATAACGAATGCGTTCGTTCACACATATTTTGTATTAATAACTATAGCTATTAATATAACAATCACATTATGGTAATAGTTACAGTAATCTAAATCTATACTAATATTATAAAGCTGAAGAGTTTGTTTGTTTGCTTGAACGCGTTAATCTCAGAAACTACTGGATCGAATTGAAAAATTCTTTTAGTGTTAGATAGCAAATTTATCGAAGAAGGCTATAGCCTGCAAGAACGGGAAAATTCTCTTATGTGAAGCAGACGAAGTTGCGCGAGTCAGCTAGTCTGGTAATAATAAAAAAATATTTCATTCTTTTAGGTCACAAAGTACACTTAATTATTTTCGAACGGAGTACAAGACGCAACGCACATATATGTTTGTTGCCTTGTATTGTAGTTTCGTAGACATATTGAAATAAAAGGTCGTTGTAAATCTAAGGAAATCTAGAAAAGGTCATACATGAAGTAACCATGAATTTTACCCAACATCAAGTGTTAGGATATTTGTTTGTTAACTTGGCAAAGTAATATTACCATATGACAAACACAACTGTGTTTATAAAAAAAATTATCATTAAAACATAAACGTTAAATTGTTAAGATTTAAAATATTTAATTATATTTAAACCTACGCATATTTAGTTTAAACATGGCCACTATGTTTGTACTTTTTATTGTGCCATTAGTGATACTGATAAGCCAGCGGCCTACCTGGTCCTGCCGTACACAAATATTAGCAGTGTCAGGTCTACATAGCTAAACCGCTCACTACCGTGATAATCGTATTCCCTTTATATCTTTTCCATCGTATCTAAATATCCTATACACAGCAATAGCCAAGAGAAGCTTGTGATGGATTATTTATTAGTGATATGATCTTTCAGAAGTGACAACGGGCACGACGCCAGTCAACCAATCGTCATATCTGACAGAGGAGCAGCTGCGAGTGATAAAGACTCTCCCCAACACAGTCTTGTTCTCTCTCCTGCAAGAGTTGGAACAGACTCGCGATGGCTACAAGCGGGTCAGGCGACTGCCCAGTGTGAGTAGATCTTACTCTTTCTACTGCGATAAATATTTTGAAGATGGACGAATTAAAGACTATGCATAATACGAGAAAACCATAAAATATAATATTATTAATGACCAAGATACTGTTGTGCAGGTCCTAGATAGCAGTAACAGGCGCTTCCACGTTTTTTAGTTGAATATTGAACTTTAACGGGCATGCTATAAGGAATACATTGATGTAACCTAGTTTATGATACGATGATTTACACGATAAAAACCCAATTTTTGAACGCAGTAACTCAACATAGCATGTCAAAATGTATTGTAATACTAACTAAAATACAGTTATAGCAGATACGTCTACGACGACCGGTCACTTTACTAAGTTAAATGCAGTTAATTATCTTAATTACCACAAATAATCAGTAAAAGACACCAAAAAAAAAAAAATTTGGCATATAAACTAAAACGCAGTAAGCAGTTTTTGTACCAAAAATGTTAATACTGCATGGGTTTATCACTGATTTATTTAATATGAACTACAGATTAAAATGAAGCAAATGCTTGAATGTGGTATTTTATTTAGTAGGTATTAGTCAAGTAGATTTATTTAATGAAAACCAATTAAATTGCAGTACGTTCATTAATTACTGCACTATAATCGGTATTGTTCTACATACATAACATACATAGATTCACGCATGTTTCCCAGAGATTACGGATTTCCATTTGCTACGATCCTGACACACTTTTCTGGCTTCATTCACTTTCATACCATTCCTCATACACGCTCACCGGTTTAAGGAGCTCTTAACCTGGCCTTTATCCAGAACGTCTCCGATCTGATCAAGAAACGTTCGCCTAGGTCTTCCCCTAGCGACTGTTCCATTCACACTAGCCTTATAAACTTTCTTAGTCAGTCTTTTCTCGTCCATTCTTTCTAAATACCCAAAACCAGCTTAACATACCCTTTGCTATTCTCGTCAGTTTATCCACTTTTATGCTGCATCTCTCTCCAATCCACAACACAATCCACACTATTCCTTATTCTATCTTTCAGAGTCACACTACATATATTTCTCAGCGCCCTCATTTCTACTGCATTTATTCTGCTCTCATGCTAAATTGTATTGTTCTAAATGTAAAAAATAACTAAATGCTCATTAAATAGCAGTATAATAATTTACTGTTACTGCATTATAATTAGTAACTTGAACAATGATCGATCATACTTTATTGCGTTCTAGTTAGGCTCTGTCTCTCAATTAGTCGCGTGTCGAACGCTGTCAAGTTTACCCTTGTCGGCTGCAGAAACCGAAGATGCACCAGAAGCATTTGTTTTTTATATAGATACCGAATAAATAGTATCATTTCGATAGGTATTTTGAATTTATGATTATGCATGGTTTATATAAATTATAATAATTATTTTATTTACACGCAAAGAAAATTAACTTTTCAATCACATAATATACTAAATATAAGTAAATCGGACTTAATCATGTTAATATTTAAAGGTAAATAAATACATAAATGTTGCCCGACGTTTTAAACAATAGGGGTTAAAGTATGAAGTTGCCGTTGTACAGTAATAGATACTTCGAATTGACACAAAAACCTTCATGGTGTGAGATGTATGAAACTTTTTTCACATGATACCAATAAGATCCTTCTTTTAAAAAATGTGCAACAATCGATTTTCGACTTTTAATTGCTTTTTTTATTCAGCTTAGACGGAAAAGATGGATACTTCGAAAATTCAAGTCATTTTTGAATACGAGTTCCGACGCTGAACTAACGCGGCAGAAACGGCTCGCAATATCAATGCTGCGTTTGGAGAGGATACTGCTAATGAACGCACCGTGCGTTTTTGGTTTAAACGCTTTCGTAATGGAAACTTCGACTTGAAGAACGAACCACGTGGAAGACTTCCCACACAGGTGAATAACGCTGAACTAAAGAAGATGGTGTCAGCCGATCCGAGTCAAACTACCCAGGAATTAGCGGCATGATTTAACGTTACCCTACCTACAATATTGGCTTATTTGCATCAAATCAATAAGATAAAATAGTATGAAAACTGGGTGCCTCATGATTTGACTGATCTGCAGAAAGAAATGCGTGTTGAAACTTGTATAGCCTTGTTGAATCAGTACCAAAATGAAGGAATATTGGATCGAATTGTGACATGTGACGAAAAGTGGATTCTTTACGATAACCGTAAGCGAAAAATGCAATGGCTGACCCTAGGTCAAACGTCGCAACAGTGCCCTAAAGCAAAGCTTACCAATGCCAAAAAAAGGTAATGGTAACTATTTGGTGGTCTCTTCATGGTGTCATTCCCTATACCTTTATCAAGTTTGGTCACGCAATAACAGCAGATGGTTACTGTGCCGAACTTCGAACAATGATGGCGAAACTGGCAGTGAAACAGCCCCGACTCCTGAATCGATCTTCACCATTATTGCTTCATGATAACGCAAGACCCCACACTGCACGAGAAACCGTTGTAACTCTACAGGAGCTGCAGTTAGAAATCATACGTCATCCGCCGTACTCGCCAGACGTTAGTAGATAATGAGGGTAAATATTTGGATTAAATACATATGGTATATCTTAAAAAAAAACGTGTTTCAATTTTGCAGTACTTACATATCGGCAATTTCATACTTTAACCCCTAATATTAGCGCGTTTAAGACCTGTTTAATTACAGCGTATTATTTATACAAGTCGCGAAAGTTTAAAGACACCCTAGGATTCTCGTGAGTGTCGTGGGGACCAGTCTCATTCATTTACAAAAGTACTATTTTATGTTAGTACGGTAAGTAATCTCTTATGATTTCCATATTTTTTATTTGATTATGAGTGCATTTTAGAGATGTGTCGAATGTTGAACATTTATGTTATTTTTCATATCTAAATTTTTTTGTGGTTTATTTTAGTTAGCTATAATAAAATATGTTATATTAAAGTGAAAGATTTCATAATGATTTCTTACGTTTACGCGACTATTCATAAATGAAACTACTTTTACCTGATAGGTTTATCGCGATTTATTTTGTTGTTTAAACTATGCTAGAACTATTTTCCGACGTTTTGGGTGGCACTCCGCGACCATGGATGCTGAAAAGCATCCGAAATGTTAGAAAATAGTTTTAAAATAGTTTGAAAAGCAAAGTAAATCGTGATAAAATCCGCTGAAAGTAGTTTTATGAAAGATCTCATGTTATCTAAGTGTGATAAATTGATAATAAAGGAGTCTGCCCACTACACCGTCTCATACTATGACCGTGCTAGGAACGTATCAGACACGAAAAGCAACACGATACGCCCTGCTATAGGAACTACTGGTCGGTGACGGAACGGTCTAGTGGCTATAGTCTTATACATTTACTTACAAATAATATTCTTTTGCCTGACACGTCCCTAGCACGGTCCTGGTATGAGACGGGGTAGTGGGCAGACTCCTTTATAAGCTGAAACCGTATGTGTAAAACACCTATAATTAAGTCAGAATTAGCTCAAGTAGTAAAAAAATCACGTTATTTTCATACATACAAAAACAATTAGTTTAAGATGCAAATTAGAATGCAGTAAAGAAAGTCTAATGCTGCAAATTAGTCTGCAAAATAGTGTATAAATCAAAAGTTATTGTAGTATCAAGTATTTTTACCGCATTTTAATCTGCATATTTGAACCGTTTTGCGTGCAGTAAATGTTATGATTTAAAAAATCCTTCTTATTCTGAATATAATAAACTACATAATATACAGGGTGATTTTGAAATCGTGTAATTCCTTTTAACCACGCATTCTATTGGTGATATAGAATAACCCTGACCATATTTTTATTTAAATAGAATTTTTTTTTTTTTTAATTATTGTTCCGTTTTTTTCGTGAAATAGTGTCAGATAGTCATATGTTAACCAACCGAGGCAATTTTAATTTTTTTCTAATTAAAATAAAAAAACATATTAATAATTAATGTCGTAAATAATAACGGGCGGTCCTTTTTATTGCCCCTTATTATTTACGACATCAGTTATTGTTATGTTATTATTTTTAAATTAGTAAAATATTAAGATTGTGTCAGGTGGTTAAAATATGACTATTTGAAATCATTTGATGAAAAAAATCTGTACTCTAATTTTGCCGAAACCATTATTCTAATTAAGAAAAAATATTGTCAGGGTTATTCTATATCACCAGTAGAATGCGTGGTTAAAAGGAATTACACGATTTCAAAATCACCCTGTATAGTTTTTCAAATTTAACCTTTTTATCACTTAGTAATAAATAATCCATCATGCAAATTTAGTATTATAAAATATACAGCGTCAAAATGTTTCTCGCGGTTATCTCGAAACTACCTTTTTTCTCATACTTACTGCCTTTTAGGGCCTGCACGGCAGCATAGCACAGTGATTCAGGTTTCATACAAAGGCGGTCATAAATACACAAATCCGTTATAAAAAGTATTTTATTATTTTACACGTTGGAATATATTTAGGTAAACGTAAATAATTAAAATTATAATATATTATATAAGTTTAAAAATTCTTAACAACATTTAGGTGTAAAAATGTCTCGCAGTAATTTTATTTTAGACGATCGATGTATCTAAAACATTTTATATTGCGAATTTATATAGTAAAACTGTAAATAATGGTTATTTGTATTAACAATAACCACAAAAGAATAAAATAAAATAGCAAAAATACATAAAATAAGTTTATTTTCTAAATACAAACAACCTACAAACTATACGAAATATTAGCAAAATTACCTTTAAATACATAACAAATCTAAAACAGCTTTTGACAGTACACTCTTTTTTTTGACAGGTAACTTTCGTAGACCTGTTATGAAGGGATCTGAATGAAGAAGAAGCCTATTAATTAAATCAGTATTGGTCAAAATGCGACTCATTTTTCGCGTGTGATTTCTCCTAAATGATTTGATGTGTTTGTTAGTTGCTTCAGCTGCTTCTTCAGACAGCTCTCCGATTGACAATAAAGCGTGATCAATAACATTAGCACCATGAACTAGGACTTTGTGAACGGAAGCAGGCATGTTATACCACGGATACTCGGCAACTAATTGCCGAGCTGTCTCTAATGCGAACTCTTCGAAGTTCGTCTTATTAATGTTATATCCCGAATTCAAACATTGAAGTATGATCCAGCAACGATCTAGGAGATCTTTCTTGATCCCAGTAATTTCAGCTGAAATTTCTGAGTTCGAGAAAAACCGTCTGGCGGTATTACCATCGTTTGAGGTCCCGCTTCCGCCACTTTTGGGCTTATCCACTATAAGACCTAATCTTTCTCTAAATTGAGTCTGAATATATGTATTTTTGCTGCAACAAGAATTTTGTCATTTTCAGATCTAGCTTGCCATTTTTTAACATCTAACTTGTATGCGACATGAACAAAATATTCAAAGAAGCGTATTAACGCGTGAAGAGGTGATAAACCAAATTCATATTTACTCTCATCGACTTTCTTGTTTAAACATTTGTCAATTTGGTTCATTTCGCTGGGCAAGGCATTACAAATATAACATTAAGACGAGGAAACACTGCTAAGTGCATTACACACTTTGCCATCTACCATAGTAAATTGCAAGCAATGAGTAACGCGGTATTCCTGATCTTCTTTTTTGAAAACAGTTTGCTGTAAGTTACTTATTTTCTCTTTAAAATATGCTTCTTCCTCAACTGATACTGCAGTCGATTCTTTCAAATATCGAAAGCGTACAGGCCTACAGTATCTAGTTGACGAAGGACGAGGATTTTTCCACAAAACTACGGTATTTTCTCCAGTATCTAATTTCAAAACAAGCTGAAGTGGCACATATGAAGTAAGAAACAAGCTACCGTCTTCAATAGTGGCGTCAGAAAAACACTGTTTATATTCAGAATGCCCTGTACTGCCATCGAAACCCCATTTCCCTATCAAAGCTATCTTATCCTGGGATTCTTTAGGTACCCTATCCAAAACAACCTTTTGAGACTTGAGAATCCGATTGGCTGTATGATCTAATAAACTTTGAAGTTCGACTTCGGCAGATGATTCGCTAACAGTTATATCTGGAGGATAACAGTGTTTTTTCGATTCCACAACAATTTGGTAAGATGGCAAAATGCATTTTGAAAACTTATTGTTTATAAATTTCTTTACTAATAAATATTGATGTCGAGTTAAGTGAGCTTCGACAATGAGCGATAAAACTTCGTTAGCATCGATTTCAGGAAAATTTAATAAACTATCATCGGCAGCACTAAGCAATGAATGTACAAGAGAAGGATCTTGCTTAGACAAATTAGCTAATCTTCTCCTTTTTGTACGTTTACTGGTCTCGTCAAAGTTCATTTTCGGACGGCCAGACGATGAAGATGTTGATGCTTCAACTTCGTCAAAGTTCAGAGATACACGTACCTTAGTTCGCTCTACATCAATATTTTCAATTTCATGCAGCCAATCTGAACACATTTCTAAGAATTTAGATTTAGTACGATTCGACTTGGCCCAGTAATGAGAAATTCGTTTACATACATTCGTAATTCTAAGGCTTAAAGGTTCTAGGTTAATGTTTTCGATGTAATCAGAAAGGCATGATGTTTCAGTCAAAGTGTTCAGGACATGCTGTGATTTTTCATTTGGTTTACCCACTTCAGAGTACCAAATGTTAAAAATTGACATCCTCGATACAGAACATTTGAAAAATGTACCTGAAACAATATAAAAACTGAACTTAAAAAAATGACTATTTTTATTCTATGGGCATACATACTTTGACAGCCCACTAACGTAAGAAGAGGCAGGAAGAGGCAGATGAAACTTATAGCCCCTTTATAAGGATGTTCTCCTTATTCTAAAAAGATATGCTTCAAGGGCAGCAAAGTACAGCGAAAAGTTGTAGGTCCAAAAGATATAAATATACATCACATTTTTTAAAAAGAAAACTACCCTCAATAATAAAATGATACAAAATAATATGTGCATAAAAAAAATAAAAAGTGGTTGATAATAAAAGTACATACCTTGCTCTTGAACATCCATACCTTCACAATACGTAAACACTTGATTTGAAATGGTGACACTCAAAAACAACGTGATTAAGTTTTAATGACTCACACGTAGCGTTAATTAGTATCGCGATGCGCTCACTTCCGCTGCACAAAAGTGAATGATACCTTGACCTAATTACGTTGGTATTTATAGTTTTTGGAAGTATGTGAACTAGCTAATGACTTAATGAGGTGATCTTACTGGAGTAAGACAATGAAATTTTTCAATTTATGGCCTAGGGCGGAATCACAGTGCATAGGTGTGAATAGTAGCGGTATCTTATAAGAAGCCCAGCAGGCGTCCTTGCCTTAATAAAATGCTTTATTCAGAATATAGCATTTTATTATAAAAAGTCTAGCACTAGGCATAGCTTCAACAAAGAATAATAACTATTATTACGTAAAGAAGCGGTATTAAATCTTGTAGCAGTACTACTGGCAGTATTGTAGTGCGGGTGTCATTTGTTTGTCACCGCGTGGTGCGTACGCGAACGAGAAGAACTTATGTACAGTGCTGTCCTTGTTCCGCTTGGTTAGCTCAGCCCCAGAATTTTTGGTACGGTGCTATAGTATTACTTCCATGATAAAATGTCGGGGTGAGGCGATGAGTTATGTTTTTGTGTGTATGTATTTGTAACAAAGACGACGTTTTAGTGGTTGCCTTATTTCAATTTGTTCCTTTTTTTTAGCTTCGTAATTCTAGTTTATTTGCGGTGATATTAGTACTTACCTACAATTAATTTTACCCAGGAATGCCGATTCTGTAAGAATAATGGCGAGCGCGAGTGCTACTACCGCTCGCACTCGCTCAAGGATGGCGGCGGGCGCGTCACGTGCCCCGTGCTGCGCGCCTTCGTGTGCGCGCGCTGCGGCGCCAGCGGCGACGCCGCGCACACCATCAAGTACTGCCCGCTCAGTACTGCCGACGGTAAGTGTACCTACTGCTGCGAGAACAACGCCGAGCGCGAGTGCTACTACCGCTCGCACTCGCTCAAGGATGGCGGCGGGCGCGTCACGTGCCCCGTGCTGCGCGCCTTCGTGTGCGCGCGCTGCGGCGCCAGCGGCGACGCCGCGCACACCATCAAGTACTGCCCGCTCAGTACTGCCGACGGTAAGTGTACCTACTGCTGCGAGAACAACGCCGAGCGCGAGTGCTACTACCGCTCGCACTCGCTCAAGGATGGCTGAGCGCGTAAGCACTCGCGTTATGCGTTGTTAGTGCAGCAATAGGTACACCATAAAAAAATTGCCCGCTCAGTAGGTACCTACTGCCGAGTGCCACCGAATATGTTAATGCCCTATGAGTACTGCCAAACTAATTACAAGGGAGAGTAGTTCGATATTTGCTGACTTTTTCTATTCCAATAGTTCCTAGATTCTAATGTTCCTTGGGAAAAGTCTGGACAAATCTACAAATGCGCAAAACCGAACCTTTTAAAGTTACGTTTTTAAAGGCCTCAGTTTTACGCATAGATCATGGATTTTTTATAATGCTAACCACAAATTCGTTATTTTAATGGTAACAAATACTATATATTTTTCTTGCAGAACGCATGACATCCACGGCAATCATGCGCAGCATTCGCACAGTTTCAGGACGCCGCCGCACTAACTCGCTAGCGCCATCTGTGAATCCTGCGGAGAACTACGTGGTATTTGGTGAGACAACGCCATCTGTTATCTCGGATAACAACACTTACAATTCTTATGCTGTGACTTCGCCATTGGATCCGCTGTGGGCGGCCCTGGAGCAAAAACTAATGTTATAATTTAATATTTTATGATTGTACTCTAACATTTTCATAATAAAAATAAATTGACATTTATTTTAACTTGTTATCAAAAACGTTGGAGTACCCTATATATTTAGTAGTTGATTATAAACAGTTTAGATGGCGCTGTATTAAATCAAAATGCGGGTATTATTTCTTTATTTTTCTGTTAAAATCATTTAGTATTATGAATATTGACTGATAGATAGATAGAGTTTATGATATGTTGACTTCTTGAAATCGTGTTGTTTAACATTATAACGTAGCGTTAAGTCTAGCGGATAAGGATAATTGAGTATTGAAGGAATAATGTTCCTATAATTGTATTGAAGTATTTCATAAAATAATTGTAAGTATGATACCAGTTATATCACTTGTATTTTGAAATCCTATTCAACGTTAAATAGTTTTTAGTATGAGAGATCATCCTTTTAAAGTAATAATAATATGACAAATTCCATTCACGTAAAATTTACAGTATGATACAATTTGCATTTTAATAGATTCAAAGACAAGTCTATACTTGTCACGAATAAATAATCAGATAAAATATTAATTGTGAAGTAGAAACATGCGGATATTTTATGAACTCAGATGAACTAATTTGGTTTTACCATAATAAAATAGCTAGGTACTTTAAACAAGCACATTTTCTTAAGTATTGAATAATAAAATGTTATTAATTATTATGAATTTATAACATTGCTCTGATTTAAAATTTGTTGACATCGTTTTCTATATTTGAATGGTGGAATTATAAAATTTTCGCACAAGTAAAGTTGAATTTATTTTCTATTTTTATTATGAAACCATAGAGTTTTGTACTAAATTTTTCTTTACGTGCTAATTTGCAAACAGATGCCGTTACAAGAATAATAAATTCAAAAACTAGTCTGAACAAAACTCATTAGCCGAAATAAAAATTATGAGGTATTTTAACTATACCTACCGAAATGAGTTGATCATAATTTTGAATAAATTATTCAGCTTATTATGAGGGACCTCAATTTTGGGAATTAATTTATTGATGCACATTTGTAAGATACATCTGGTATTATGTCCGCATGTGATTATAAAGGCTACTTTGTTTAATAATTTTTTGACATGTCTCGTCAACTAAGTGTGACCATAACTTTTCATAGAGTACCTATGATAGATTATTTTGTTTTGCTAGATAATCTAGAATTTTATTTTGTTGATTTATTGTCATAAGATGATTATATTGTTATCATTTATTTTGTCTTTATTATAACAGTGTTACAATCGATTGTAATGCTTTTTTTGAAATTATTCTTATTGTTTGGTGGTGGTGTCTTTTGGGGATTAAATAAATAACAAAATCAGATTGATTATTTTATTTCTATGATGGTAACTTTGATTTGCATGCAAGCAGAGTTTTAGCCTCTTTTACGGGTAAGCAGAGAGGTTTTACACCCTCCTCTATTAGGTATAGCCGTAGGCGTTTTAAATGCAAATCTAGCAAAGCTATGATTTTTGGCTCTACGATGTAGGGGGGCGAACCAAAGGTATTGGAAGGGTGGATATTGGAGTATTTTTATGAGGCGACCCTATCGCTGTCTACCGGTCACCATTGCAGACCGTCTGTTGCTACTGAGAATTTCTTGATAAAACCTTTTCTTATTGATAAACTAAAGCTGTCCAATCCAGAAATCGAATCCGAGTCCCACATGCACAACATTGACATTTACTACGCCTGCGCTTTTGATTTGTGCTAAAGAATATTTTCAAAAAAAACAATGTCCAAAAAATCAGAGTAGGTAAGCATCTACATACATAATGACCAGATGACTTAATCAATGCATCATTATGCAGGCGCTGTGATTTCTAGAACTCTTTTGTCAACTGAATAATGCTTGCTTATTCTCAAGTAAACGAGGGATGTAGGATTGTACAAAAACTTCTAAAACTAGATTAACGTATATGTATAAAAATGCTGTGATCGTAAGGCCTACTTAGATGAGCTACTTCAACACGTGACCCTCCTCACGCGAGCCTCTTGCACTCACACGAGCCGGTTTAAACAATCAAACACATACTTAAATCTTTCCGTTTACTGCTTGTGGTAGCCCTGCTAGTAGGGCTGTCAAATTTGAAAATAGAACAGGTAAATTATTTAATTTTCGAATGTTGAACACATCGATTTGGAAAAAGACACCGTCCTAACAAAGTTTTGACTTTTGTTCATCAAATATGGCGGGAGCGTAAGTTTGTGTCAGTGAATAAAGTATTTTAGTAATTATAGATAGGTACATTATTATAGGTAGGTACATTAGGTACCTACGAAATTTAGTACAAATCAATCATCATAATTTTTTTGGTATCACAATTATTGCTGTGCATAAAACGCCGTCATACCGGGTATCGGCTGATCGGCTGATTTGAGAGGAGACAATTTCTAGTTTAGGAGGTACCGTTTGTGAATTTCCATCTCTGCCTCTGGCATGAATCTATTTTCAAAATTCCAGATCATATAAAACAAAAAAGTACTGTTTTTAACTTACTTAAATACCTACTGAACACGTGCAACATGCATGTTTTGCAAGGCTATTGAAATTAAAAACATAAACCAAATTTTAAAGGCTACGAGTCCGTACGCCCCTTGACTTACGCCCCTTTCATAGAAAGGTGGATTTTAAGAAGAAACCCGGTTTTATCCGTATTTATGATTACTGCGCCACCCCCGTGGGTCGTAGCGTGATGTTATATAGCCTATAGCCTTCCTCGATAAATGAGCTATGCAAGACAAAAATATTTTTTCAATTCGGATCAGTAGTTCCTGAGATTAGCGCGTTCAAGCAAACAAACAAACTCTTCAGCTTTATTATATTAGTATAGATTCATAGATAGTATAGATCATAGAATAAACGAAGTTTCTTTGTTTATTATATTCTAAACAAAATAGCAAGCTAGATAGATAACTTACAAGAAAATGTGTTTTAAATAGGTATTCATTCGAATATTATACAGATTATCTATAAAATAAAACCTATAATAATAAATGGTTGCTATAAAATCCGTAAAAGTAGTTTAATTATTATAACGTGTATAACATTCTCGTAAAAGTAAGAAAATACTATAATATTTCTATAAACCTAAATGATTCAGACATTTTCTACACAATCTTTTAAGCGTTAAAACGTTGAATGTTTATATTATTAGGGTGACGTAGTGCGGTGGCTAGAGTTTGCGATTGATTGGCCGGCAATCGCGAGGTCCCAGGGTTGATACCCGGATCGGCAAAAAATTCATTGGGTTAAGAGATCTTTGGTAGCAGTTCTTTTTTGTTGTTTTATTCGACGTCCACATTTGGAATTATTTATGTATCGCAGGGGATTTAGAAACATTCAAACAACGGACATAAAAATATCCAGACTCGGAACAATCGTTTGAGGGTCACACAAATTTTTGTCCCGTTTAGGATTCGAACCCATAACACTCGGCGCGGTGGCAGTGGCGGCAATAGGCTTCCCTATGCAATACCTGAAAACAGATTCGGCGAAGTATGGTCGTGTTTCACCCCTTTGAGAATATACAGGCGTCATCTATGTAGATATGTACAGTTACATAGTTAGAGCTATTTAATTAACACTACGAGGCACTGTGGGCTGTATTTCGGCATTCATAGACCTTCGATTAGTAATCTCGAAAGCGGTGACTTTTACAACATATTAAAGTGACAATTATTGAAGTTTTTTTAAAATTATCCTTTTTTTTGTATTTTGTATCTATAATATAATTTTATTTCAGTATATATAGTAGGCCATAGGCCATAAACTGGAATAAAGTTATACATTTTTATTTTAAAAAATCTTTATTAATTGTCACTTAAATATGTTTTCATTATATATTCATATATTTTCGTGATCTATTATCGCTATTTATAGGTGCCAAGCTGGAATAAAGTTAAACATTTGATAAAATACAAAGAAAAATTTAATTATTTATAAAAAAAGGGTTTCGCACCTCTCTCACCTCTACGCAATATATCAAAAAATTACAAATTATTCAAAGATAGACACCCTGAAAAATAATTAGGGCCAATTGTGCGAGATATATATTTTTATTCTCTCAGCTAAACACAAAAAATTGAAAAAAAAATCTCTTTGCGCCGTTTATAAGTCTGTGATATAATGATACAATTTTGGAGTATGTATTTGGTCTTCCGAAACATATGCAGGCATAAAAGTCACCGCTTTCGAGATTACTGATCGGAGGTCTTTGAAAGCCGAAATCCAGCCCACAGTGCGACGGCGCGCGGCGCTTCCTTCACTAATAAGAACATCCATTACATTATGGATATTCTTCTAAAAAGAAAGCAATCGCCTAGAGGGATACTGCTGGACTGTCACGCAGAGGTCTCGAATTAATCCCAAGAAACAAACCTATGACTTTTCTGAATTTATGAGCGTATTGAGTAGTTCATTATCGCTTGCTGTAGTGGTGATGGAGTATCATGCGAGGAAACCTGCATGTCTAAGAGTTATTGAAGACATGTTAAGTCTCCCAACCTGCTCTAGACCAGCGTGTTGGAAAATCTAACACGCTCGTCATCTGACCATAAGGTCAGAACTAAAACTCTTACACTAAAAAGAGGTCCGTGCCTAACAGTGGCACAGACAGTCATCTAAAAGGTTACCCAGAAACGTACTGCTGACCCCATAGCGAATGGTTAACCGGTGACCTTTGCATAAAACGTTTAGACAAGATCTCCTTTCTGTCAACGTTCACGTAAAGATCAAAACATATGAATGTGCCATTTGCCTGACAGAATGTATATCAATAAAATGTAATTTTCATACAGCTTGATGTTTCCTTTGACTTAAACGACTCTGGAGAGTAAATTTTGTCTAGGCTCCTTGGGGTGTCGCAATGGCAAAATATGAGATACTTCACGCCCTGATGGCGACAGAGCGCCTGGGATTGTATTCGAATGATATATGAATACAGTTAGGCATACATACAGTATATGTACTGATGTCTATACATTCGAATATAATAATTCGAATGCAGATGTGCACATCGCGATATCATAATTACTTACATGTTTATGTATACTGTTGTCTATACATTTTAATATAATTATTTGAATGCAGTTGCATATTACATAGTGTCTACGTGGTACTTGTAATACAGCTAACGAAACGAGTGTTGTGTGTATTTACAAAAAAAGTATATATGTATGTTTATCCATTGTCTAGTACCTATAGTACAAGCTCTGCTTAGTTTGGGCTAGATGGTGTTGTGTGTATGTGATAGAATATTATGTTTCTCTTATTACATGTACTTTCTAACATATAAAAGAAAATACCTAGCCCTTTAGGAGGCTTACACGGAACCATGAGTCCATCGTGAAGAGGCTCTTCGAGAGTTTTAATCAAAGGTGGGATGGAACACCTACAGCGGCACTAGCCGCAGCAGGCGTAGGACTATTGCTACGTATGGATTCTAATATATGGGCTATAGGTATGGGTGTTTGGTGGACCGGTATATTGCTAACTATGGATGAAAAACGGCGTCTGCCCTGAATACTCTAATAGCATCAATGCAATGGGCAGACGGTGACTCGCCAACTCACTAGATGGGCCCCCTGATAAGCCACTATAGGCATACAAGCCAGCAGCAGAGGGCAACACCGGTGCGATCACGGGTCTCGTGACAACGGAGACCCGGAGCGGGTTTCCCCGTAGTTATGCCCTTGAAAATGACACTTCCACCCCCAAGCATATAGCTCTAGCGGCCTCCCTCTGGCCGGCCGACCAAGGCAAGCCAGAGTTGAGAGTCCTACGGGCACTCTTGAAGTTCCACCCCGGCCAACCAGTAACGGCAAGCCGGGGACGAGGCCCTAACCAACTCTCTGAGGCATTCAGGACCGCAGTGTCGCCACTCACATTCAGCCCGCCACAAGCTGCCCTGCGGTTTGTGCGCTTTAATTTAACCTGGTGATACATTTTTTGTTTATATCACAAGGCGAAGGTGATAGTTTTAAAGCTAGTGTACTGTGCCTAATATTATTATTATTATACCTATAATCCTAACCCTTTGAAAATTTACAGGTATAAGACTACGCAATATTACACACATTTGTATCCTAGCTAATATTATAAATTCGTTTGTTTGTTAGTTACACTTTTACGCCTAAACTACTCGACCGATCATCATAAAAATTCGCCTACACGTTGTCGGGAGAGGAGGTATCAAAAAGATCATAAGGTATCTTTCATCCAGAAAAAAGTATAGAGTCCGAGCAAGTGAAGCAGCGAGTAAAAGCTTGTATTATAAATGCGAATGTGAGTTCGTCTATTACGCTTTTAAGTCTTAACTACTCGACCGATCATCATAAAATTTGGCATATACGTTGACAACGTGTGGTACAGAAAAGGTCATAGGATACCTAACATCCAGAAAAAGTACTGTTATGCGAGCAACGCCGCAGGCAAAAGCTAGTATGCAAATATGTATAAATGTACATTCCAGTTTGAGAAGAATCTCTATTAGACGTTGAAGAGCACGTCCGTCTAACTAAACAAGCGACTGTTACTGTAAATGCTATTTCAGATATTCTAATGTCCCATTCATAATCAGGAAAAACATGAAAATTTATCTTTAGCCCTACATCAGAAGGCCTACTTTTGTAGTCCGAACCAGTCTGGCGGCTGTGAAGTTGTCGGCTGTCTCTTATTGTTTATCCCTATGGAATTAACGGGGCCGCCCACGCGGGCCTAAGTGCACTACGATTGCTTATTATTTAGAAGTTTGTTACTTGAATGCTATGATGCTACCTATACTTGTCTAGGTAGCTCTAGAAATCTACTTCTTCTTTCTTTCTTTTCGTGTGGTTAGTGGCCAACCTGTTGTCAAGAGTTGTTCAAGCCGCCCGTAGGCCTCTGACATGGCTTAACGACCGCTGTCAATTTGGCAACAACCGGGACCGATCTTTTACGTCCCCTCCGAAGCACGGAGACGCTCAGATGAAATACCACTAAGCGGTCACCCATCTATAGACTGACCACACCCAACGTTGCTTAACATCGCTAATCATTTACCTATCAGTGAGTGCAACTGGCTATCTATTGTATGTCTGAGAAGGCTACATTGTTGTATCTTTTGGTGTTTGGGAAGGTAAATGTGTTTATTTTATTTATCTTTACATACTTAGCAGCTGAACAGTGTATATGGATGATAAATGGTATCTATGATGTATGGCAAAACTACCTCAGGCATCTATATTTATAGGCTGAAATGATAAAGCAGCGATCAGAATTTAAGACTAGATGATCGTATTCCAACAAATTGATAAAGCATCAGATTTACCATAGAGGTCGTGGGTTCGAATCTAAGCTATCGTCGTGAACTTAACCCTAACACAAGCAAATTAAGTTAGCTGGGTTAACAAGGATCCTAGTAATTTGCAAAGCAAGGCAGTTTAAACAAAAATACTTAGAGAGAAGATTACATTCATTGATTTAAAATTTGCAAATTTTATGGTCAAAAAATATATTGCTTTTATTTTGCTTTTAATGTTTTATTTTTATTAGTAGTTATGGATGGATTGTATAAAAGATGATATGGCCAGGAAGGGTGTGAGTGCTGAGATGACGAGTAATAGAGATTTATGGAAGAGAAAGACATGTTGCGCCGGCCTCAAATAGTTTGGGATGAGGGCAGGAGGATGATGATGATGATGATGAGTAGTTTAGGATTAGGGAATGAGGGCACGGTCATGCTTATTGTTTAAAGGTTTCTAAATAAATAGAGACAAGGAAAACGTCTTTCTCCGTGTCAATATTACCGTTTGAATGTATATAAAATGCTTTGTACGAGAAAAATCGTTGACGTTGTGTTTTCTTGACCTTGTAAACGAACCCTTAAGAAGACTTTAGGCACAGCACGAGTACGATACCGCTGCCCGAGTAAACTGATTGAAGAACATTGATTCACATATTTTTGTTCGTCACAGCCTTGTTACGTGAGTGCCTTTAAATCTGAATTTAACATAATGGGATGGACTAGATTTTTAAACTTAAGCATAGATTAGACTTCTCTATTTGTGGTACATACTTTCTGGTCATTTAACTAATAGTTTTAATGCGTCTGATATCATTAAATGCTTATCCTAACTAATATTATAAATGTGAATGTAAGTTTGTTTGTTACGCTTTTACGCCTCAACTGCTCGACCGATCATCATGAAATTTTGCATAAACATTGTCGGTGGAACAGAAAGGGATATAGGTTACCTTTCATTTAGAAAAAAGTACTTTTACTAATCTAAGCTGCGGGCAGAATCTAGATAGTTATAAATACCTACAAAAAAATATTGATTCATTTATTCTTTCCATTCCATTCGACCCATTTTATCTAATTCCGTTTTAGCACTACGATTGGCAAGGCGTGTGAGTGATACCTTTTGATTTGCAAGCTATCATAGACTTTGGTAACAATTTACCATCAGGCGTGGACTAGGCTGTGCAATTTGCAATAAAAAAAAATCCTAGTAAAAAACATTTCGAAGAAAAGGATTTCTTTTGCATTTTGCTACTTACTAGGCCATAACGCATAATACTTTACAATTATGATTTTGAAAAATAAAACATTTAGCTACAACACAGTCGTAATACAGAAAAGCGTATGAAACCATTTAATCTATTAATATAACTATTATTTGAAACTAGGTTTGAAGTTGCACAGCAGAATATTATGTTTCTTAGCTACTTTTGCTGAGAGTATTAAAAAAATACCACTATAATGTATTCCATTGTATTTAATTGCAAGCTATCTATCTGAGTGCCTCCACAACATAATATATAAATAATGGTACAACAAAAACGTGTGAAATTGTTGCTTATAAGTAAACCACTCAATACTCCCAGTGAAGTTTTAAGACCAGTCGTGTTTCACAGCAGCTTTCCCAACAATACTCGTAAACGTGAATGCTAGCTCAGTCTTTATTTCCATTGTAATTATTAACAATCAATTATCTAAGTAATACTCCAAAAGATAGTAAAAGTAGTTCTAAGTATGTCAAACATCGCTTACGATCAAACTGTGGAACGCAAAATAAACATTATTATTGCGAGTCAAAAAAGTCGCACGGTACACTCGAGTATGCTGGCCGAGTATAGCCGAAAACCTAGAAAAATATACAAGCTAAAATGTATCCTAAAACCTTAGAGTAAACGTTTAAGTTCCAATGTGAATTTCGCAAGAAGCCTTTTAAAAATCATACGAATTTGAACTCACGCGCCGAAACGCCGCGTACCGTTTTGAATTCATTGATCATTCTTCTTCAACGCTTTAATCGACCTTAAAATCAAAATAACAAGTCATACTTTCCTTTAAAACTGGACTGACATGCAAAACTGTGTCTTAAAACGACGTATAAAAGTCAAGTTTGAAATAACAGTAGTGTCCAAAATATCTAGGTTCCAATCCGGTTGATTTGGGAATGTGTGTCGCGGAAGTAGGCTGCGAAGAGCCGAGGGCAGGTGAAAGGGGCGAGAGGGGGAAAGGAGGGGGAGCTACGAGAGAGGGAGGGAGGGGTCCGCCACGCTGAGATTATGCACATTTGTATTATGGTCGGCGTCTGTTAAAATTGGCACACTTTGACCACTAAATGTAAGCATTTACTGGGTTAGACTGTTTATTTTAATTTTCGTGCTCGACATATATGACAGTTGAGTGGTTTCCCGCGTACTTTAAGAGCAAGTAAAGAAAGTGCGACAGAATTTTGTCGTTATGTTAACGAGTATGTACTGTGCAAGTGCTTTAAGATACTATAGGCTTCTGTAGACAGCATGAGTTAGATAGTTACGTATGGAAATCGATTATTTTAGGGATGCGATAAGGTTGCGGCAGGGTTACCCTAACTTTCATAAATCGTTGATATGGCAATCCGAGACAAGCAGATGGAGATGTGGCGTAGGACCAACAACTTTACGTGCTTACTGAGCTACAGGGGTGTGCAACACCATCAGCATTCTAGCTTCGAATTGCTATTGAGAATACCATGACAAACATTCTCTTGTTGCTATCTAGATTCGAACCCTAAGACACAACAGTCTCATTCCTTACCACTTCACCACCAAGCAATAAATAAAAACATTTCGGTAGAAAATAAATCAATTATGAAAGAATCTCTTCCATTTTCGTCGGTTTGAAATATTACTATCATTAGGATACTTTTGCTTTAGGATAATATATTAAACATAAAAACAACCGAACAGAACTAGATCTGGTAGGCAGAAAAATGTTAATCAGAAGAATAAGGCGATTATTTATCTTAAACTACTTTCACTCAGACCACATCAATGTAACTGCCGTAATATGACGTTAAAACGAATGGGCTAGTCGGCCATTTTGCTACTTAATTTTTTCGCCGCCTACAGGCTATTACATTAACTTAACGTCTTAAATCATCAGAGGAGATCTTTTTTTGTTACTTATAAAGACTACTGCCTAACTAGGAATAATTCTTGTATCGCGGGGGAGATTACAAACTTTCAAACAACGGACACATAAGACTTCCAGACTCGGAACAACATTTGTGGGATATACGAATTTTTGACTCGTATGGGGATCGAACCTACATCACTCGGCACAGTAACAGTGGCGAAGCGATCACTTAAACCAGCACGTCATCTATGCATGAATCAACCATTGACCGCTGGCAAATAGCAAACATTTTCAAATTCCTTTATTTTGTGTAAATAGGTGATAGATTTCAGGTGTAGTAAGTACCTAAATTTCAGGAGATCAGCGATGCCATTAGTAACAGTAACAACAATATTATAAATGTAAAAGTTTGTGAAGAAGTTTTTTACTCAATCACGCCTAAACCGCTGACTAGATTTAGATTTAGTTTATCGATAAACTGGATTATAATGATGATAGCGGTGCCTCGATAGCGCAGCGGTATTGAATGCGACTACTGTGCATGAGGTCTCGAATTCGATTTCCGTGCTGAAAGAGGTTTTGCCACTAAGAATTTGTAAATGGGAATTTTTGCGATCAAAGGCTGCGGGGTGGAATCCTTACCGTCTCCTAAGACAAGCATTTGAGTTTAGCTGGGATTAACAAGAACACTAGTAATTTCTACTTAATCAGAATTGCTACAATACTTAAAAAATCGCATAGAAATAGGTCTGTATCGGTGCCCGGTAAACGGCTATAAGCTCGCTCTATATCACGTAGGACCTCATAGACAACCATAGCTTGAACAAATGTGGATGTATAACACCCTGCCTACCCCTTCGACGATACCTATATCCTCTCACATAGTATTACGCCTATGTGATACTAAGTATTTATAACAATTTACCAACCAGCCGTAACAACGGGTATAATAGGAAACAATGGTAATATAAGTTTGATAGTAACATTGTCAGTATTGTTCCTCGGTAACGGTACCAATTAGTCAGTGCTCAGTAGCTACTGTTCTAGCCTACAGCCTTAAGGCTGTAACCTCGTTCTGGGCAGCGTGGGAAGCCAACACTGTCTCGTACCGGTAGGAAGTGCAGATGATCAGTTTTGAATATATTAAGATAAATAATCAAAACGAAGGCGACCTGTGTAACTGTTTGGGTGTGAACAATCGGGTTTTTATTGTTTAGGAAGTAAAATGGATGGTTCTGTTATTTACCGTATTTGTTAATGTTTGCTTGAATTTTATATGCTTTGTTATTGGTTTGTTATCGATAGAAGCGAATGTGAGTTTGTTTGTTTATTACGCTTTCACGCCTAAACTACTTGTCTGATCATCATGAAATTTGGCGTATACCTCGTAAGGAGTACAGAAAAGGACATAGGTAACCTTTAATCTAGGAAAAAGTTACTTTTCTCGAGGCATAGAAAATAGACATAACCTACGTTTACGCGAGCGATGCTGCAGACAAAGTCTATGTATTCATAACAAACCAACGACATACATTATGATTATATTACGTTATTTACACAATTCTTAGGATTCATGAATATATTTCTTACTAATATAAAATCATTCAGTTACTGGTTCAGACTCTGGGTATCTGGGTCTGATCCATTATTTCAATAATTGTAGTTATAAGCGACACAGAGATACTATTTTATTTTAATTATATATTATTATTCGGTAAACCGCAGTTCACATCGAAGATATAATTTCTCAATATATAATTATGAAAAATCTCAGAAATTAGTATTTAAGTTGAAACAGCTTAAAACAATACTTTAATTGTTCATTTATCTCAATTTTATCGATTATTAATATAGCTTTCCGCATGAACACAGTGATCAAAGTTATCGAACCATAAACAGACCCAAAATCTTTAGTCCCTTTTTAAACATTGAATTTACTTACTTTAATATTTTGAGATATCATGTTTACAAATCTAGGGCACTCTAACGTAATCTAGCATTCCTACATACACAAAATAAAGATTTCAATTATATCATGTTACTTAGACCGCACGAAGAAGTGCCAATTCGGCAAAGAGTGAACACACACATTAGATACATAAAGATAGTGTATAATTTCCAATATGAGTGAGCATGATAACACTATATTTATAATTTAGATGTCATGTTAGCATTATCAGATGACAACTTAACGTCCTGAAATATGATTTTATTTAAACGTAGTAGAGTGCATTTATGATTTAAATATTTGACTGCGATATACTGCGACGATACCGATGACAGTTCAACAGATGCAGACACACAGATCTCATTGCCTAACATAACACACAGCTAATGCTAATTATATCGCATTAATATTCATGTTCTCTCATAAGTAAATGTAAATGTTCGTGGTCTGTGGGCGCGCCTAATTAAACTATTGACCCCGATATTAAGTTCTTTGTAGTCATCTAGATGACGTTTTTGTTTAACTTAACATGCTTAGTAAGAGGGACTTGGTATTATTTTATATTAATGCATTTACAGCTATGTAACTGAAAACATAGACTAGAATTGTTTAGACATAGAGATTATGAAATAAAATTACTTTATATACGTAGATTTTATTGCGGTTGATAATTAACACAAATATTAAATAATTTAAATTTACTTTATCGCTGTGAAGACTGATTTCCCCATTTCTTCATAACTATGGCCGCTGAAAAGTAGTGTTCTCGTCGAGGAAAGTATGACAACGCGGTATAGAGTACATAGTTTAATTTCAATTTGTAACATTCGCGTCAACAAAACAATATTGCATTGAGATTATTGTACCCATTTATACCCATTAACTCAGAGGTTTTTTTAGTAGCGTGCTAGCACAAGATGCATTTACGTCAGGCTGGAAGTATTTCTTACACAGGTAAAGGTTACTTTGACTAAGAATATCTGTACGATGCAGTTAGTCCCTGGTTAGGCTGGTCACAAAAAGTTTGCACGGCGGTCACATTTACTTTCTATTACCAAAACACATGTAGGTATATGCAATATCAATTTAAGAATATTTTTTGAGTCCAGCGTGCTATCCATTCGATCAGAAGCCAGTCTGGTTTACGCCTGGCTTAATAACTGAGATCGCCGTTGATAGAGACATTAAGAGAACCGCCTAAACCGGTGGGCCTCAAATACAATTTAGTGTGACGGTCCATTCATGCAACTTAGCTTCAAGTTATTTACCGAGCAACTAGCAACGAGCCAAAAACAAGCAACGAAAATACAAATCCAGATCAGTCCATACGCAGCTAATCCTCAAATTCAAATCCGATCCTCGCCTACGCATAGCCCTTCCCCCCTCTCCCCTCACGCCGACGTCGCTTGCGCCTGCGCGCTCGAGAGAAATGGCATGACCTTGTTTCTTGACCCACTGACGACGTCGCGGCCGAGCACCGATGCACACACACAACTACAACACACGAACAAACTTTGGCTAAAGCTTGAGTTTTCCGGCTGATTGGGACTTGATTGATTATTATTAAGGGTTGCTACTATATAAGGATGAATGCTGGTAGACTAGACGGCGCGGGTGGCGTTGCCAATACCACTGTGCTATATAGTAGAAGTACTCTTTTAGTATTCTTTTTGTCGGTTGTGTGCTTACTTTAATTGTGTTGTATATATCTTGTTGTTTAAATTGGGACATTGTTGAAATTACGTTTTAGTTTCCAACACACTTTGTTACAGAGAGCAGTTTAAAATAAGTTCTATCCGTTGAACGAGGCTATTACACATCATGAATATATAACATGCCGATGTAATCGTCATAAGATCAAATAGTTATATCGATTTATTTTAGAATAATTGCCCTAAAATTATTGATATCAATTATAATTATTTTTCTCAAATTATTTAATTATCGCTTAAATATCAATAAATCACTCTATACTATACATAGTACGTACGTAATAGAAATAACAAAATATAAACCCTGGTATATAATGAACTAGACTTTTTATGATAAAATTCTGATTAAAACCCAATAGATAGTCTTTATACGTCTAAAGAATTTCGTCCGAAATTTGATTAATGTGGATAACTCCACTCAAAACCTTTAACATTTTAACTTTAACTTGCAAGTCCTACGCTTAACCAGTTTCAAGCAGTCTCTGCCTGAGTACTTCCACACAGTGGCCTACATATTTTTATATTGTATGCCCTATTGACTGGTTTAAGGTGGCTGTCAAGTAGATTTACGACTTCTACGTGGGGCCTGCGAATGATCATGGATGCGTGGAAAGTTATGGATGCGAGTGGACTACACGGAATATTTAGAACGGACGGATTAACAAGGCTATTACACTGTACCTTCGAGAATGAGGGTAGGATGACATGTGGGAAATTGCTCTTCTCTAGTAAAACACCGAGTGTGGGAATAGATGTGCTTATATAGGTAAACTTGTGCATTTGTATATATAGTATATGTATATGTATAGGTTATACGTGAGTAACCGTAAAATAGTTGATTAGTTATTTATATATTTTATTTTACCTACTGAGAATGCCTTATTGGCGCTGCGGCAGTGTGAAGTTGTGCGTTTGATTTCTGAATCGAGTAGCCAAGCTGGGTTATTATGAAAAAAATCTTAACGGCATGGTAGTCTGGAATTGTGCCAGGTAAACGACAATAGGCTCGTCCAAAACCATAGTTGGCGAAATGTGGGTTTGATACACCTCCGCCTACTCTTCCAGGATAAACGTGAGACTGAATGTTTGTATATTATAAGTATATTTTATTATTATTGAATAAAGAGAAGGCACTGTCGTTTGATGACAGCCACCTTGCCGCTTACTGAGTGTTGGGAATTCGATTCGATACAATACAAAAATGTGCCATTCGTAGTTATCTTTTGATTTTTTTGCCTTAGTTGTTTTAGGCAGCAGGATTACGACAGCTTACGAGGGAAGGAAGGGCGTGGTCAGCCGAGTCGAATACTTTGACAGTGTGACGTATTTTTAAACTTACCTAAGCAGACTTGTAGTCCCTTGGCTGAAGTTTTACTAGCGGAAAGCTGCAGCTGCTGCTTTTGTAAAGGGGTATATAACTGCTAGTTATAGTGAATATTCTGGACCGGAAAAGGTTACCTAAATGAGAGTATAGCAAACGGACCTGTAAATTGTAATCTTCTTGTCTTCGCTTCGTCGGCACCTGATTTGCTATACAACAGGAATAGCAAATGCTTTAAGTAACTATGGGGGTCACAAGCTCAAGCAAAAGTTCTGGCCGACCAATTGGACGGTAATTTGTCTTTCAGAATCTCGAAATAGAACCTGTTCTTGGTTATACATGGTAACTGGTTTAACATTGTACATGATAATTAACGGTCAGACGTAATGTATAAAAAAATTATAATAATAAAATCTGTGTAACCTGCAAAGAAAATCTTTATGAAAATTTGTATGAAATATCCATAAAATGTGGACACAGCGCGCGTCGCACACAGCTGCTACCTTTGATAAGAAAAGGACGGGCAGGGCTGCAAATTCTGAAGAGTGCGAGGTGCAGTAGCGGGGAGGCGGGGGTGGAGGTTTTATTTAACTTTAGTATATGCGCAAGAGTGTCCGCACATTAAGTTTTTATTGGATAACTAGGAAAAATTTTAAGTACCTATTTATTTAGTTATTCGGGTCCAGAATCGAGTACTGAATACCCTCCTTCAATATGTCCAGTCTTTTACCAATCAGCCTGTATAATTACAACTTAGTCAACATAAATTGACTGCACGGATGTCGTAGTGGGTTCAGTGGTCTCTTCGCTCCTGCCGCCGCTTTGCAGGTTCGAGACCCAGACGAGAAAAATTTTTTTAGTCTTCTAACTTGTTCCGAGTCTGGGTGTTCTTTATGTTCGTTGTTTGAATGTTTGTAAAGCCCCCCGCAATACAGGAATTGTTTTTAGTGTGGGAGTTGTCTTTTTAAGAAGAAAGTAATTACACGCCCCTCCTGTGACAGATATCTGTATTGAGTGTGTGGTCTATGTTTTTATTTGTTTGAAGCCTTTTAGCCAAATTTGATACATGCTCCATGCTGGATTAATTCGGCATTGGGCTGCGTGCCCAAACGTATAGCCATCGATCATGTCTTTACGTATTTATTGACTGATGACGAAGCTCTTGTGCCACATACCTATATTTGCTAATAAGCCTGCAAAGTGCTATTGTGTATTGATTTTCGTACAATGCCGTCTGTTAGCGGCACATTATGGTAATAGAATGAGGGTAACATATTTCGCATATCTATACCACCATTGGCATTTAACTTTTACTTTAAAAATGTTGATTTGGTTTGGTATACAATGAAACGTACGCAAATGTACTGGAGAGTTTTGTTATAATGAGTATTCTATAGCTTTGTCTTAAGTTTACGCGAATGTTATGAATTGTCATCAGGCTAGTATACGGATTTTATTGTGATTTATTTTAAAAACATTACTTTTAGATATATAAGTTATAAAAAAATTAATCTATTTAAATTTTCACTTACCTCGACGTTTCGGTTTGCTTTTCAGCAGTGTTGGTCCCGGAGTTTATTTTAAATATTTCATAGCTTTTTATAAGTTCTTTATTTTATCATATAGATATTATAACACAAGAGATAATTAATAAAACAGATATAAGGTAGAATTAGGTGACCCAAAATGTCTAGTAAAAGCTTATTTATTTTCATTAATTGTCTCGATAGCGTAACTATGGTAAATGCTATTGTCATGAACAAGGCTTCGGGATCATTTCCTGGATTAGAGAGAGAGTGTATTAGTGTTTCTTTTAGCATGTATTGTCAGTAATAAAGTCTGGAACAGGAAATGTGCCCAGAAGACGGCAAAGATATTCACAACGCTAAAATCATTAATTAAGCTAATTAAATTATTAAAGCTATTAAAACTATTTGTATTTAAGTTTACACTTTCCCCGACGTTTCGGTTTCTTTTCAGCAGCCATGGTCACGGGGATCATTAATTAATACAGATCGTATAATAAGTGTTTGGTTCAAAGTTTTGTGGCTAGTGAGTTTATGTAGTTTTAGGTAAAGGGACGGACAGAGATGTTATATTGAGCTATAATGGTAGGTCCAATATGATGGCAGACGAGCCTTTAGCTGTTTAGCTGACACCGTCCTGCTACTGCGAATTGCTTGACATAAAAACCCAATAACGCTTTACCCAACTATGGAATTGAACCCAATACTTCAAGCAGAGCAGTATTCAAAACCAATGTGACATAATTAACATTATAACGTAGTAAAAAGGTAATTGAAACCGGATATATTTACTCCGAACAGTTTGTAGCATCCACTCACATAGTTTACCGACAAAGGACCCCGTAGTACAACTACCCATACAAATGACGCAGCTGTTCACTATTCACTCAAGTCTAGGTGCATTACGATTCCTAGCCAGTTGCTATCGCGAATAAAATCTAGACTCCTGCGCACGTGGCCGCACCTATGTGTGCGTAACCGTTCCACTATCGTACACATGTGTGAGTTAGATTCATTACAGGAAAGCTGTGTGTTTATTACGAGTCTCGTATGTGTGAGTGTGTGTTTATAGGGATGTGTATGTTTGTGTGACATTACAACTTAATAACCGCCCTGAGCTTCTGAATGTAGGTGACTGGAGCTGGTATTTTGTCAGCTATATAATTTCCTCTTTTTGTGTAATTATTAGATGGGTGTCGTTGATGGTGTAGAGAGATTTTGCTTCAGTGAAATGGGTTAATTTCTCAGTAAGTTTTTATACAGTTTGTTGGTGTTTATGTTCTTCAACTTTATTTAGTGCTTGATAGAATCAACGATTCAATGCTTTACGATTACGAGTGGGCTGACGAGTATGCGTGACAATTACTTATCGCGAGCTCTTAGGTACGATTCTCAGGTAAGATCAATACTTAGGTAATTTCGAGTACCACAGATTATGGCATGGTTCTTATTGACTTCGATCGAAATTATTGTTTACTAAATGGAGTTCCAATACCGATTTTAGGTATCTCATAGACGTAGTGGTGCAGAACTGGTCTTTGATCATTTATGCAGGCTTACTGGTTTAAGCGGGCACCTCACCTGTCAGTGCACTAAGTATCGTAGGTTCAATCCATACGCCGAACAAAAATATTGTGTTCCACAAATAAACCGTTGTTAGAATGTTTGTCAACTCCCTCGTGATGCAGGAATCACAGCTAGTGCGGGAGTAGTTTTTAAAAAAACGCAACGGGCCATATTCTACTGAGTAAATGCTATAGTAAAGTTGTAATGACCTTATAGTAGAGGACCGATGAGCTATTAACTCAATGTTATCGGATTCCAGTACGACGCACACATAGCTCACTTTTTATGTTCATTTGCGTCTCAGGAATTAATCGTTCGTTTGAACGAATGATGATTAATGTTAAAGAAAAACATCGAGTTAGAATATATATGTTTAAGAAAGACGTAACTAAAATCAGCTAAAAGCAGCGATAGCTCAGTGGGGAGACCAACAGACTGCAATGCAGAGAGTCTCGGGTTCGAACCCACATCGCGCACCTCTGACTTTCAGAAGTTATATGGCTTTTCGAAATTATGTGCGTATTGATTGACAATTATCGCTTGCTTCGTGCCTCGGAGAGCACGTTAAGCCGTCGGTCCCGGTTGCCATGAACATCTATGGCAGTCGTTATTGGGAAGTGAGTGCCCTATAATATCCTGACACTGATCTAGCCTTAGGATATCGTTAGCCTTCGGGTTGCGGAGGTCAGGTGGCAGCTCCTCCGTGTAAAAACTGATATCCAGTCAAATCCAGTTAGACCAAAAAAGCCGACTCCAAGTGACTTGGGAATAATAAAGGCTAGGGAGAAGAAAGACGTAACTAAAATCATGTGACATGATTATTTATGTATACTCTTTTTATACAGTATTGTCTTCTATCTATTGGTCTCCTTCTATCACTATTACCAAGAGAAAAGAATTTGAATTTTTGTTTGTAATGAATCAACTTTACAGAGGCAAAAAATAACAGGGCCGAGTGCCGATTTTCAAAAATGCTGTCACCGTATGAAAGGATAGAAGAATCCGGAATGAGTATAGGCTATATAAATCACGCTACATTATGCTGCTACGTCGAGCGCATATGCAAACATTGCAGAGATCCATGGATAGTACCGGGTGTGGGTATTCTATAAATATATAACCTACTTAAAAAGTTTTCAATTTCTCCTCGCACAGAGAGGGAATTATTAAGGAATTTTGTTTAAAAACTTCACAAGTAACATCTGCATCTGTATTCGGCGCAGTATTGAAAATAAAAGCCGAATTATTTTTAAGCCTACGGGTTTGAACACATTAATCTCAAGTAAACGAAATATAAACCAAGATAGAAGTATCCTATATTTGTGTAATCCCTGGAGTACACACACATATGAATGTTGGCATACAGACATACCATATTAAATTAAATTAAATTAAATTAAATTAAATTAAATACCATATCCAAATATGGTCTACTGTATATCACAAACTTCCAAATTTATTTTATTAGTACTTACGTAGAATCTTATGCTACGTATAAATAGAATAATTCATACGCCATTTATTAGTGCATTTCATATTAAGTAATAGTTTATTGTTTTCTTTTTTTTAAAGACAACTCCTGCTTTAGGTATTAATCCTGTGTAGCGGCAGACTATACAAACATTCAAACAACGGACACAAAAAGTAGTCAGACTCAGAACAACCATTTGTGGATCACCCAAAGTTTTGTCCCGTGTGGGATTCGAACCCACAACACTCGGCGCAATGGCAGTTGCGACGCGACCACTTAAACCACTACGTCATCCGAGCAGTTCTGCAAATAAGTTGAAATGGTAATTTTTAGAATAAACTGTAACTTTTTTATCACGATCCTCTAAGACACATATGACGAAATACTTCATATCGACACCGTGATGTTACGGCAAGATTCCTTAAAAGATGAGCCCAATGTGCATAAAATCTACCGCTTTTAAACAAACTTGTCAGTCAACTACTTGAGCGAGGCGATATAAAGGGCTTATTATTCAGGCTTTCATGTCAAACACGCCATAAACTATAATGTTGCGGAATTAATGCCTTACAGTATAATTAGCGTGGTATAACCGATCTGCCCATGATAATTTCCAGGGAAAATAGTTTGAATTATTTGCTACACTTCAATCTAAAGACTTGTATGATAAATGGCTATGATTTACTTATCTAGAATGTCTGATCACGGCGCCGATGGTCATTAAAATAAGTGACTTTGTCATCTTGCTGTGCTAGTTCACTGCTTAATCAAACGGGCTATACCAAACATACTGTATATATATAGTCTCACGTTATATACCCGAAGGGATAAGAAGTGTGTGTTATACCCATATGTCGTCAAAAAAGTTTAAGGTTCTACGTAAGGTGAGCTTATTGCCGTTTATAGGTCAGAGTTCCAAACTCCGTGCCGGAAAGTCGGAAAGACCAATAACACTGTCCAATCTGGGAAGCAAACCCGAGCCTTTATGCACAGAAGGCACATTCACTACCGCTTTGCCACCGAGGCAGTCTATACCATTACAGGAAAAGGCTGTAATTTTTTTGTTACCTGTGTGCTTGGAATGGTTATTGATCTGTTTATATTGTGATGTTTCACGATTTGTATACATTCTTTATGAAGATGGGGGTGTCTGGTACCTGAGATATAAGGTCTACCTAGCTAGCACCTTGCAATTTATACACTAAGTACCACTGTTTATTATGCCTTGTGTCTTGTGAATTAAATATTATTATTATATTACATTTTAAGTTGAAACCCAAGCTGACAAATTGTGAAAAAACGCGCAATATTGTTCGGTGTTTTCCACGTGATTTCGGCATCTACAGACGTACATATTACAGTTTTATAATAGTCAGTGTAGATGGATAGGCATATGTTTATGATATCGGCCCTGTATATATATGTCCCACTACTGGGCACGGGCTTTTTCTCAGTGTGAGAAGGGCTAGGTCATAGTCCATCACGCTGGCCTAGCTGGTTGTGCGGTAATGCAGACTTCCCATATCTTCGAGAAAAATATGGAGAACCCTCAAAAATGCAGGTTTCTTCACAATGTTTTCGCCGTTTAAGCAAACAATAATCCTTAGTGATACGCATTTAACTTCAAATGTCAGAGGTGCCTTAGGGTTGCACTTGAGACCTTTGCGTAGCAGTCCGGAGCAATGGTCTCCCATTAGAATATAGCTGCAAGGTATACGTTTGCAATAGTAAAATTGATATGTATATAATAATAATAATGATAGTATTCTACCACATACACACAACACCATCTAGCCCAAACTAAGCAGAGCTTGTACTATGGGTACTAGACAATGGATAAACATACATACATATATATATATTTTTTTGTAAATACATACATATTATACATAGGAACACCCAGACCAAGACAAACATCCATGTTCATGCACACAAATGTTTGACTTGTGCGGGAATCGAACCCGATAATTCTATATTCCTCAGCACTTTTTCTCCCTAGCCTTTATTATTCCCAAGACACTTACGGTCGGCTTTTCTAGTCTAACCGGATTTGACTGGATATCAGTTTTTACGCGGAGCGGCTGCCACCCGACCTCCGCAACCCGAAGGCTAACGATACCCTAAGGCTAGACCAGTGTCAGGATATTATAGGGCACTCACTTCCCAATAACCACGACCAAAGATGTTCATGGCAGCCGGGACCGACGGCTTAACGTGCTCTCCGAGGCACGGAGCAGGCGATAATTGTCAATCAATACACACATAATTTCAAAAAGTCATATAATTTCCGAAAGTCAGAGGTGCGCGACGTGGGTTCGAACCCGAGGCCCCTTTGCATTGCAGTCTTTATTCCTCAGCACTATTTCCATGAAATCTGTTTATTGCTTATTTCTGTTCTTACCTTACTTAAAACTAATTAAATATCTGCAAAAACCGGTAAAATCAAAATGTTTTGGAAAGCTGAGAGGTTCGGAGTGGAACACATTAAGCTGTATTCAAAACGAATTTAATATTTAGCATTTTTATATATTTATAGCTTTTAAACGATGCATCATACGATACTAGAAATAACACTTATTTTTGAGAGGAATCATTTATGTGAATGATTAATTTAATTTATTTATTAACACTGAATGTAGTTACTGTGTATATCGTTGTCCTACAAAACTATAATTTCCGTTTGATCACGACATCAGCTTATTAACCTCTGAGTCTACGAAGAGGTTAATGAAAACACTATGTGAGTCTGTGTGTCTGTCTGTTAGTGATAGGCACAGCTCCGGCACCACTAGACCGTCGACCGATTGACTTGTAACTTGGTGTAATGACACCTTGGGGTCATTCCTCGGCCGAATTTGAATATGGGTTCTGTGGGTCAAAAGATCCCCGAGATATAGGGGTCACAAGGTCATAAGGTCAGGGGATATCCACCAACATTTGGAAGACCAAGGGAGAGGCTTTTGCCAAGCAGTGGGACATTACAAAAATATGAGTAAAATAAATAAAAGGTCACATGAAGAAGAAGAGGTTGAATCCTGGGTTTTTACACCCATTTCGTTATTATTAAATGTGATACTGTTGTATTATAAGTATTAAGTCTATGTATGTATATATACATACATAGACTATTTACTATACATCTTCAGTATCTGCACGAATGGCGTAGGTGCTTAAGTGTTCCCTTAGCTACTGGCCTTGTGGCAAGGGTTGTGGGTTCAGTCCCCACACGGGGCAAATCATTGTGTGATCCACTAATACATAGTTGTTCCAAGTCTCGGTGTTCCTTGTATCCGTTGTTCAAATGTTTTGAGGCGCTCATAACCAGTTGCACTCACTGATCGGTAAACGATTAGCGAGGTTAAGGAACGTTGGGTGCGGTCAGTCTATAGATGGGTGACCGCTTAGTGGTATTTCATCTGAGAGGGCACGTAAAAAGTCGATTCCCGGTTGTTGCCAAATTGACAGCAGTCGTTAAGCCATGTCAGAAGTTACGGGTGGCTTGAACAACTCTTGACAACAGGTTGGCCACTAACCACACGAAAAGAAAGAAGAAAGAATGTTTTTAAAGTCCCCTGCGACTCCGGAATAACGATAAGAGCGGCAGTTGACTTTAAATAAAAAGAATATAAGATAGATATTGTTGTATTATACTTAGATGTCGCCAGGTATGGTTTTCATTCTACTTAATAGGGGAAAGCCTAGCAGTCAAGCAGCGATAGCTCAGTGGGGAGACAGACAGACAGAGGGTCTCGGGTTCGAACCCACGTCGCATCCCTCTGACTTTCGGAAGTTATATGACTTTTCGAAATTATGTGCGTATGGATTGACAATTATCGCCTGCTCCGTGCCTCGGAGAGCACGTTAAGTCGTCGGTCCCGGCTGCCATGAACATCTATGGCAGTCGTTATTGGGAAAGTCAGTACCCCTAATATCCTGACACTGGTCTAGCCTTAGGGTATCGTTAGTCTTCGGGTTGCGGAGGTCAGGTGGCAGCCGATCCGTGTAAAAACTGATATCCATTCAAATCCGGTTAGACTAAAAAAGCCGACCCCAAGTGGCTTGGGAATAGTAAAGGCTAGGGAGAAGAAGGGGCAAGGCTAATGCTCTCTGCTGGTCACAGACTGAGACCAGTAATAGTAGACGGTAATACCATAGTATATAACCATAGGATTGTGACATTACTATAGTTTTCAGATATTACTGCTATTTTGCTTCTATTTGCTGGAATTTCAGCCATATCTGACTTAAGAGGTTAACTATTAATGCAGGGTTTTATGTAATAATAATAATAGTTTTATTGTCTCATAAAAACAAGCAATACATGGATTGAGGCCCTAGACCCACACTAGGATTCCCTGTGTTGTGGGATCTAGTCTCTTTCGTTCAATTACAATAATTCGACAATAGAATAAAATAAGACGAAAGTATATGAAAAAAAAATGTTATGTAATTTGTGTAGTATGTTAGTGAGAATTGGTGTCAAGGGTGAGATGAGGAGTGGTGTGGTGTGGTGTAATGAGCTGTGATGTGGGGTATATTGGTGTTATGTAGTGTGATGTGATGTGGTGTGATGTGTTGGGTGTGTGGTGAAATGTGGTGTGGAACGGTGCGATGTGGCGCGATGTAATGTGGTATGATGAAGTATGATGTGGTGCCATGAGCTGTGGAATATTATGCATGTATATGTGTGTTAGTGTTTTAGTTTATAATTGTTTTTCTATTTATTTATTTAATATGGTTTATTGTATTTTATATGTAACGATATATATCTAGTGTGGTATGATATTCGTGGGTCACTAAAGGGCCAAGTTAAAAATCAGGGTCAGGCATTCGTCTAACACATGCTGGACCAGGTCCTTTTGTGATCACGTCGTGAGATGTTAGCGTCTATTTTACTAGTTTTGCCTGCGGCTTCAATTGCGTAAATGTTATGTTAGATTAGTAATAGTACTTGTATCCGGATAGATGCTACCCGATGTCCTTTTGGGTTTCCCTGACAACAATGCGAAATAACAAACAAAGAAACTCGCATTCGCATTTATAATCTATATATTAATACGTGAAGCAAAAACTTTGTACCTCTATTTACGAAAATTGCGCGGACGGAGGAGTATGAAATTTGGCACAGTTAAAGTTTATATGGAGACGGAGGGGCGAATCCTAATATTTTTAAATATGCATTATGCACTTTAAATTATTGAAAAACACTACACGCACACTACCATGCATTTGACACAAGCAGTCGAATTGCGTTCGTAGTATTTCGGCACTGTTCGTAACTATGGTTACATATGTATGTGGAGTAGGTGACTAAATTAAATGTGATTAAAAGGGTATAGTTATAGATAATAAAACCTTAATAACGATCAAACTTAAAATTTAAATCAATTATGGTCGAAATCCGACCACTTGGCGACCGCTAGGATTAGTTATTATTTCTCATAATTTGTTGTTTATGCTTATCCGTGTTTACTTTTTATTGCTGTTGTTTTTCTTGATGTAAACCAAAATGAACTATTTTCTTTTTTCTTTCATTGCGTTTGTAATTTAGAAATTGCATCGATATGCTGTATTGCGTTTCTGCGACTTTTTACGTTCAATCGTAGTCATAAAATTAAGTGTTTTAGACTGCAACGATGTGCCCCGATTTACTGTCTGCTTATATCCCAGTCGTGTATCGAAAAGTCATTTAATCGTCGCGCTTGCTGTTTGATATGTGCAGCATGTGAGCATTTCGTCGCCGTATCCGTGTTCCGAAAAGCATGTTGATGCGTTGTTCGTCGATACTGTTGTTGTCGGCCTCGATGGCGTAGTGGTAAGTGTAACCGACTGCCACGCCTGAGGTCGCGGGTTCGATTCCGGCACAAGACAAATATTTGTGTGCATGAACATGGATGTTTGTCTTGGTCTGGGTGTTGCTATGTATAATATGTATGGATTTATAAAAAAAAAATTAAGATTTATAAAAGTATATATGTATGTTTATCCATTGTCTAGTACCCATAGTACAAGCTCTGCTTAGTTTGGGCTAGATGGTGTTGTGTGTATGTGATAGAATATTATTATTATGTTTCTCTTATCACAGGTACTTTCTAACATATTATATTAGAAAATACCTGGCCCTTTGGGAGGCTTACACGGAGACATGGGTTCAACGTGAAGAGGCCCTTCGAGAGTTTTAATCAAAGGTGGGACGGAACACATACAGCGGCACTAGCCACAGCAGGCGTAGGACTATTGCTACGTATGGATTCTAATATATGGGCTATAGGTATGGGTGTTTGGTGGACCGGTATTGCTAACTATGGATAAAAAACGGCGTCTGCCCTGAATACTCTAATAGCATCAATGCAATGGGCAGACGGTGACTCGCCAACTCACTAGATGGGCCCCCTGAATAGCCATTATAGGCATACAAGCCAGCAGCAGAGGGCAACACCGGTGCGAGAGGCTAGGGGTGTCGAGCGGTGCGGCGCCGGTTTCATCATCACGGGTCTCGTGACAACGGAGACCCGGAGCGGGTTTCCCCGTAGTTATGCCCTTGAAAATGACACTTCCACCCCAAGCATATAGCTCTAGCGGTCCCCCTCTGACCGGCCGACCAAGGCAAGCCAGAGTTGAGAGTCCTACGGGCGCTCTTGAAGTTCCACCCCAGCCAAGCAGTAACGGCAAGCAACGAGGCGACGAGGCCCTAACCAACTCTCTGAGGCATTCAGGACCGCAGTGTCGCCACTCACATTCAGCCCGCTACAACCTGCCCTGCGGTTTGTGCGCTTTAATTTAACCTGGTGATACATTTTTTGTTTATATCACATGGCGAAGGTGATATTTTAAAAGCTAGTGTACTGTGCCCTCCGATATCGCGTTAGTCTCATGATGAAATAACGACTGTCCCAGAGGGGTTTATTATTATTATTATTATTATTATTATTACTGAAATGGCAACGTCTTAGAGCTGAACAAACAACAACATTTATTTTTACTAGTATTGAGATTTTTTGTGTGTTAAAAACAGACAGACAGGTTTTATAAACATTTAAACAACGGGGACATAGAACACTCAGACTTGGAACAACTATTAACAACTGGCTGGTCTTTTCTTGGCCCAAAGAATTAGCATTGCCATTCAACGTGGCAATGCTGCCAATCTTCTGGGCACGTTACCAGTTGACAGCGATGCTGAAGAATTCTACGATGCCAAAACCATTTTTGTAAATATTTTGTATTATAATTATTTGTGTTTTGTAATTATGTTATCTTTTTTAATACGTTTGTAAATATATATTAGATGAATTCGTTTTAAAATTAATAATGTAAATATATTGTAAATAATATAAACATATATTTTAACTATTAACAACTATTTGTGAACGAAAATAATTTTTGTTCCGTGTGGGGATTAAACCCACATCACTTAGTGCTACGCCATCCTTGCCGTCAATGAGTGGTAAAGAAAACAATATTATCTTGCATTGCGCTTTTCTGAGGTAACATATGTATAAACATATATGTATGTGATAATATTTAAATAAGAGCTGGCTTATATTCACGATTCGTTTGATTTATTTTTGTTTAATAAGTATCTGAAATATAGAAAACCCAACACTGGTTAATGTTTACTGAACGTTAGAGTAGCCGTGTGTTTTTTTTATAATAAAAATGAAGTATTGTCTTCTGTTTACGCGAATGTTATTCATTGAAATTAAACTACTATATACGGATTTTATCGCGTTGTTTATTTAACACTCTATTACATAATTTAGAAACTGTTACACTACTATACTATACTATTAAACTTTACTAATTTTAAGCTAATTAAATTATTAAAACTATCAAATCAATTTTTTTTAAATTTACACTTTCTCCGACGTTTCGGTTGCTTTTCAGCAGCCATGACCATGGCTCCCCGTGACCATGGCTGCTGAAAAGCAACCGAAACGTCGTGGAAAGTGTAAACTTAAAAACAAATAGATTTGATAGTTTTAATAATTTAATTAGCTTAAAATTAGTAAAGTTTAATAGTATAGTATAGTAGTGTAACAGTTTCTAAATTATGTTATACAGTGTTAAATAAACAACGCGATAAAATCCGTATATAGTAGTTTAATTTCAAAAAATGAAGTAATAAGAATACTCCACGCTTCATCATTAATGCGTAGAGAGTACGCGGTTGCGTCGTTGTTTATTTATTGGTGGTGAACACCTTCTTAGTGTAATACAACTGCTAGTATGTTTCGCCTAATAAGTAATAATTCCGAAAGTTCATACACCAATTTCTGGCCTTTCATTTCTCTTTTCCTAATTTCAGTAACACGTGTAGGGACATTGCCTCATTGGCATGTTTCTACCGAATATACCACGGGGAGTGCTCTGAAAAGTTATTCCATCTTATCCCGCTCTCCCCTTTCCTACCCAGAACAACGCGTGCTGGGCTCAGATGCCATCCTTACACGGTGGAGTCGTCTAGAGTGCGTGCCAACAAGTTTGGGTCCTTATACCTCTGCCGAACGATCAAGGCATGAAATTCTCTGCCAAGGCACGTGTTTCCTTCTTCCTTTAATCCTGGGTCCTTTAAGCAGGGCGTGAAAAAGCACCTTCTCACGCCATCAAAGTAGAGACCATAGAGAACGTAGAGAACATCGCCTTGGCTGCTATGAGGACGATGTGGAGGCCACTGCTCTTAGACCACACGACTGCTTACCACCAGGCGGAGTGTGGTCATCTCGAAGAGCAAAATAAAAAAAATAAAATCCCAATACTGCAAGCAATCGTAGCCTACTGTTAATGTTTATCAGTAGGCCAGCTGCCAGACGTATTTTATTTTTTAATATGCGCCTTATCGGATAAGGCATAGCACTTCTGATTGAGAAGGCGCGGATTCAAACCACACCCATTGCACTAACCTAATACAAGCATTCTAGCTTAGCTGAAACGGTTTAACAATTAGTAATTTGTAACGCAATGTAATATTGCAAGTAACGATCTTCCTTAGAAAAATTAACATCACATCGGCTTGTAACACATCGCGAATACGTATATATTGAACTGAATCACTCTTTATGCACCATTTTATAGCTATGCACTAAAATTCTACATATTTTTGGCAAATCACATCATTTATATATAACCGAACGTCTATATATAGTGATGCGAAGGTTGTACACCGTTGGGAATACCGTTGTCCGATAGTCCGCATTACGTAGGTGATAATTTTGGCCAGATGATTTGGTGACGAACACAAATCTGATGTAAAACGTAGCGGTAACTCTGTATGCGGCTATTCTCTGCTGATATAAATAATGGCGTGTATTGTTGTAGGCTGTGTAAGGCTTATAGACGACTCGCTTTATGGCTGCTGTGTATGGATTTTTGGTAGAAACTAGTTGTATTTTCATTTGTTTATGTACGAGGTTTGAGGGAGTGGGTTCTAGGATTTATTTGTATTAATTTAATTATATGTGTACCGGATGACGTAGCAGGGGCAGGCCCCAACAGGGTGGACTATCGATATGGCAAGGATCGTGGGTGGCCCAAGACCGGTCTGTGTGGTAAACCTTGCGAGATGTCTATGTCCAGCAGTGGATGTCTTTGGACTGAGATAATGATGATGTATGTGTACGATGTATATAGGCAATGTCTGCGCTGTTTTTCGCCATACAACAGTTCAATTTAACCTATTAAATGGCAGCCGCACACCGGCGGCCAGACACAATAGGTTTTCAATTATGTCCGGTATCCCCACAAAAGACATGTTAAGCAGGTGTAATAATCAAATAAAGATTACAAACTTTTAGTAGCAGCATGAGTTTGATATTGTGCCCGAAAAATGGCAACAGCCTCGTCCCCTAAATGTGGGATCTAAAATCATAGTTAGCGAAATGTGGATGTTATATGCCTCTGCCTATCCCTTTGTAGATATTGGCGTGAGGCGATGTATGTGTCTATGTGAAATTAAATCGGTCATCATCATAAATTATATCGGTCATCTAAGTAATTAATTTAACAAATTTCACAAAATTTGAAATACTTCTATTTTAATTTTATTACCGAGTTTACCTACTTTATACACAGGCCTATCTGATATTGCCGAGGTCTATAAATTAAAGTAACCGTCACATGAACACATGTGCGCATTTTTGGCAACCTCAAAACGGTACATGGCCTACAATAAAAATTCTGCGCATGTGTTTATGTCCTGTTCTAACAATGGACTATAACAACTATCACTAAAGACCTAAATTCTATACTACATACTAAATAGATGGAAAATATTTGATAGGTCGATTTTGGACGACGTTTATAGTTATTTGGACGTTAATGGGTGCTCTTTCTGTCCGTTGTTTGAATGTTTTCAAAGCATTTATTTCATGGATTTATTCCTACTGTGTAAGTTGTTCTTTTATAAAGAATAGAAAAACAGAAGAAGCCATCGTGCTAGTGATTACTAACATGATGAATTTACTTTATTTATGTGTTTAGCTGTGTCGGGTTCGATTTCCGATTTGGGTGAAGTATTATTGGGATTTCCTCTCAAAAATTCTCAGGAACAAGACGGATATTGGAACTGTGCCGTGAAAATGGCACACTATTTGATATTTTCATTTTAATTTTCTTATGAACTATATTGCAGGGCTTTTGTTTATCATCATTGAACCAATTAAAACAAATATCACTTAGTTTTCTTTACTAAAATTGCTATTTAAACTGGTCATTAATGAAGAATTTACTTGTCATAATTTTAATTTACTTACGTAGCATACAAGGGTATGCTATGTAAGTAAATTGTCATCAGATGCCAATTAAACATCTTTTTCATTATGGCAACTGGGCTGTACAGGCTAATAATTAAATATATATTAAATTAATTGATCATGAACAGTTTTAAGCAGTTGTAAGTGTAAGCAGGTTTTGTGTTTGTTCAGTCCCCGCGATACCGGGCTTATACCTAGCATATATTATTAAAAAATAATAATTAATATAACTACATATCTAAATGCATAATACAATATAACATTATACTAAATGTTTAATATAAATAAATATATACAATATAAATTTAATGAATAATATGATAATAACAAAGTTGAAATAGTAGTTTAATTGCTTATATAAATATTACCTAAATGAATTCAAACGTTTGTGTGCATGAACATGGATGTTTGTCTTGGTCTGGGTGTTTCTATGTATAATATGTATGTATTTACAAAAAAAAGTATATATGTATGTTTATCCATTGTCTAGTACCCATAGTACAAGCTCTGCTTAGTTTGTATTGTGTTGTGTGTATGTGGTTGAATATTATTATTATTATTAATTAAGACTAGAACGTAAATACTACATACGAGTACATTCAATTTAAAATAATATAAAACAAATAGTGCAATAATAAATTTATACAGATATTTATGTGTTATATAGAAACAGCATCCTTCTCTCTTCTACATTGCCGTGCCTTACAGAACCCATATTTTACCTACTGTGATAATTTATATAACATGGAGTACAATAAAGATATTGAGTATTGAGCTCTTTTTAAAAACGAAGTTAACAGGTGTTTATCGAAATTGACAGTTTCAACAATCTTCTATTCTATATCTCTATCCTTACTACACGTTCATTAGCAACAAGGCCGAAGGTGAGACGGTGATCTTTGTATGTAAATAAGTACACCAACGAAATTGAAATAAAAATGTAAAGATTCAAATAGATGTCAAGTTTTGTTTTACATTTATTAAGTCGTTAAAACGATTGACACCAAACATGATAGTTGCGATTTTCATTTATAACAGCAATTCGGGCCAAAGCGTACGTGATGATATGACCAAAACTCATGTATCTAACCTAACCTAGATCTTGACCTCTTTGCAAACACACCGAAAGACGCCATTACTTCCAGAGTAAACCGACCACCCACAACATTATCAGAGCGACGTCATCAACAGATATTTTTCCAGCAACCTGTTGTTCATAATTCAGTTGTGATTTGCCGTTGAAACATTAACATTTTGCGGTAAGTGTGCCGCAGAGAGTGAACGTCGGAACAGTTATTCTACGGCCTGACTTTTACTTCTGCCCCCCTCCCCCGCCGCCACTACGCCCCTCACGCCCCGCCACACGTGGGGGACCGATAGAGGAAAATGTATGGGTGAGCAGTGTAAACAAAAATTTGTACGGTTGTTTAGATATATTCTATGAATTGAATTGATGAGGCATGTAAATCATTCTTAGCTTAGACTGTAGAATGATTTCTTTGTTGTGGTTGCCTCTAGAGCCTTGTCAAGAGAGACTGTTTGCAGGATCGGTACGCGTAAGTATCTGATGTTCCAACAATCTACAAAACCAAACCTCTTACCATTTTCTTTTAGCATCAGGTACAGTGCAAATACCGTTTCGAAATAACGTTTTTAAGAGACATCTTTAATTCGTTATTTTTACTTTAAGAGGGCAACTTTTGCACAATGTTATGATTATCAGTTTTTTAGGAGACAGATTCATTTCTGTAGCTACTATATATAAGCCAGCTTAGTGCACTATCTAAAATATTTACAAATAATTATATGTATTTTATTATTTGTATGTCATTATTTGTATTTCGTTATTTGTATTTAATTATTTGTAATTAATTATTTTAATTAATTATTAGTAATTTACTATTTGTAACTTTGTCCAATTTCGCCAACTGTATGTACGTTTTTACTTTGCATGCTGTGGCCTTCTGTAAGTGAGGGTGCACATTTAATATATTTACTTAACACTTTTGTTCTTTGCTTTAAGTTGTGTATATCTTTGTAGATGGTCCAATAAATAAATCTCAGACAAGTGACTCCATTTGCGTTCCTTTGGGGTAGGTACTCTTATCCAAGATAATCATTCCTCAACTGACAAACAAATTTATAAACATAAGAAACATAAGCCATAAAATCTAATATATCGTTGTTTGTCCAATTATTTTTTTGCTACGAATGATGCTTGTGTTGTGACCGAAAAATCAACACACCGTCTCGACAACTACAAGTAGATGGTACAAATTACGTCCTGAGCACAAACCTGCAATGCTCGCTACCTTGGCCGTGACAGGGTAACAAAATTAAGACTTACATAATATTGTCTTATGTTTACGCGAATGTTATACACTGAAATTAAACACTTTATACGAATTTTATCGCGTTGTTTATTTTACTTTAAACACTGTTATTACATAATTTTGAAAACTCTAACACTACTATTATTGAATTTTACTACTATTTAAGCTATATATTTTCTATGTTCACGGGGAGACTAAGATGGTAGTTGTTCCAACGTTCCAACTTTAAAATAACTAGCTACACTTCAGAACGTTGGGACAACTACCATCTTAGTTTCCCCGTGAACATGGCTGCTGTAAAGCAACCGAAACGTCGGGGCAAAGTGTAAACTTAAATATAAATAGTTTTAATTAGAAAATATATAGCTTAAATAGTAGTAAAATTCAATAATAGTAGTGTTAGAGTATTCAAAATTATGTAATAACAGTGTTTAAAGTAAAATAAACAACGCGATAAAATCCGTATAAAGTGTTTAATTTCAAAATTAAGACTTCTTATTTTGTTCTTACTGTGATATATGCCTAACCCCTACACTGAAAGAGAAGTTACTTCTTATTGGCATGGTGGGTAACGCGTGTTATATACGTAGCATTGTAACCGCTTATCATCAGTCAGAAGTTGTAACCATTGATTATATCGCCGAGATGTAAACTACATAATTATCATCTAAGTTGGTGCTTAAAATTGTTTAATATCATGTGTAAATTAATTGGTTTTATGATTAATTATACCAATTAGTCCATTCTTGAACAACATCTCCCCTCCACTTGATATAGCGGTAATCGTTACACAAAAAAAGTAAATACGGACTGAGTTTATATTTTAAAGACGATCACAGCAACACAACAGCACCTCGGAATGTTTTCTGCTAGGTATTTTTAATATTAGGTTTTCTAATATTTTTATACACCTGGTGTAATATCCAAACAACTGAATACGTTACTTTTTACTTCGTGCGGGGTTCGAACACAAAACACTCAATGTAAACATACTTAGACCACAGCATTTATTGCCTCTTATGGCTGACAAGGCAGCGGCTCTTCTGGTAGTAAGTTGTCACTGCCAGATCAGGAGTCTATACAGCTAAGCCGCTGCCTACAGAGCAGATAGCAGTACTCTCTTTTTAACCCTTTTTAAAAAGGACTAGTCGTAGCGCTTGAGAAACAACGCGACAGGTAGTTTATTCTAGCATCTACCGTCGGATGTTAAAGTGCACTGTGACATAACGTTTTATGTAGTAAGGATGAACCCTGCTGTCGTAGCAAGTTGTTTTATTCTAATCCAAAATTCTATTACAATTACATTTTAATTATTGCAACCCATTACGTCGTTGTTGCGTTTTCAAATGTATATGGCGTCCCATAAATATATGACACGGCGACAAAAACTAGCATCATTAAAAATCATAGATAAGCAATTATTTATTGACTCTGCAGGCAATAATTAATCATTAATTTATTAGTTCTAAGTAATTAATTACTGTAAACGAACTGTTCGAAGATACGGTAAGTCGGATGCAAATGATATAGCATCGATCTCTGTGGAAGTCTTTATGTGCTTATTTCTTTAGGCTAATGCTCTTTCGGGCTCTGTAGGATAGCAAAGTCAAAAATCATTTTTTCATTTATGTCACAAAGTAACCCTTATGAACATTAAAGCTTATGAGTCAGTGACTTTAGTGAAGTTATTGTATTAAGATTTAGCTTAGTTGATAGGTTCAGGCAAAAGTTTAAGGCTATGAGAAGATACCTTAAAGAAACTTTAATGTATCTTCTTATTGCCATTCTCATAAACATTTATTTTAAAATAAATAAACGCTGAAATTAAACTACTATATACGGATTTTATCGCGTTGTTTATTTAACACTCTATTACATAATTTTGAAACTGTTACACTACTATACTATACTATTAAACTTTACTAATTTTAAGCTAATTAAATTAGAGTTTTGTTTCAGAGAGCCCACGGGATCTGTGACAAGAAACACCTGGACGCCGAGCATCAACATGTCAAGCAAGTACTGCAAGACAACAAGCCCCAACAGCCGCACTGCTATCACAGATCCCGAGAAAAGCCAGCTACAGTCGAGCGCCAGCCTGCTATACTACCTTATGTAAGGGGTGTCACTGACAAGATTGACTACATCTTGAAGCGAGCTTCAATCAACACATACTTCAAGCCGCCAACGAAGATAAGTCAATTTTTATCATCCGTCAAGTGCCAATTACGTTTACAAGATGCAGGGGTCTATAAAATAGATTGTGACTGCGGACTCTCATATATTGGTCAAACCAAAAGAAGCATAGACACTCGCATAAAAGAACACATAGCTGATGTAAAACACAAACGCTCGTTGAAGTCTGCTGTGTGTGAACATGTACAACAGGGGACCAACCACTACCTGAGATTTGACAAACCACAGATTTTCGCTAAAGAACACTGATTCCTACCAAAGATGCTTCGCGAGGCTATTGAAATCAAATAACATCCAAATTTCAATAGAGAAGATGGTTGGAATGTACCAAAACCACAGCTTGACTTCATGATACTTTGAGCTCATTCTGCGTAAATAGAAACACCAATAACTAAATTATGTTCGGGTACTTAGAAATAACTACACTGGAACAATGAGACAACTACCATCTTAGTCTCCCCGTGACCATGGCTGTATATAGTATAGTAGTGTAACAGTTTCTAAATTATGTAATTGAGTGTTAAATAAACAACGCGATAAAATCCATATATAGTAGTTTAATTTCAATGAATAACATTCGCGTAAACAGAACAGACAATATTATATAAATAAACGCACTACGTATATAGTTCTTGTGCCGCAGCGCAGTTCAAAGGACGAACATTTAAACCAACTATTTGCGAACAACATAATTTTTTGTTCTGTGTGAGGATCGAACCCTCAATACTCGGGGCAGTAGCAGTAACGAGGAGACCACAAGCTACTACGTTATCCGTGCAGAACATCTTTTAAATCGCCTTTCAATTATGCATGCATAAGCATCCCCGTGTGCCTCAGACATATTAGTCTAAGGCATGTGGAGGCTTTAATCAGTGAACCGTTCCATCCAATACAGTTCGATATAACCTTTTGACCCACGAAGCGTTATGCATAAAACATTTCGCCGCGATAAAAAAGACCTATAATTAATACTGAACGTTAAGCTATGATAAATGAATATATGATTTATGAGTTCTACATGTATATTATAATGAATTTAAATGGTTTTATGTTTAATATATTCACGGTTGGTCTATGATAAGCGTTGGTGTTCTAATTATTCTTGACCTCTAGGCGTTTTGGTATGCTTGGCAATTTTTCTTGTAAAGGTTTCTTTTGGCATTCACAAGCGGTACCTTGTGACCTTCATGGTTGATATATATACCTTCGAAAATATAAGAATATTAAACCCACATTTCGCCAACTATGATTTCAAGTCCCACGATATAGTAGGGCGAGTCTATTAATGTTTATCAGGCATATTGTGTTCTGACAAGTTGTTTGAGATGATGCCCTCAGCTACTTTTTATCATCGCACCGCTCGCCATCGGCAGGGATGTCATTCTCACACCTTACAACCTAATTGGTGCCACACCAAACGGTTCCAAAAGAATTTTCTCCCGCGGACGCTCAGGTTGTGGAATGAATTCCCTGCCCAGGTTTTCCCACAAGACTACAGTATGGGGTTCTTCAAAAAGGGTGTTAAAAGGTTTTTACTAGGTCGGCAACGCGCAAGTGATGCCTCTGGTATTGCAAGCGTCGATAAGCTACGGTAACCATTTACCATCAGGTGGGCCGTAAGCTTGTTGGCCACTTTAGAAGAATAAAAAAAAAATATCACAAACGTAAGCTTATTAAACTTAAGCTTAAACTGGCCACAACAGGCCGGTTATGTAATTTTACCTTAAAAAGTCAAAAATCACTAGACATGTTTTAGTTACCTACCATAGAAAAATATCCTTTGGTATATTTATAAGCAGCGATAGCCTAGTGGGAACATCGTGAGTATACCTGCATGTCTGAAAGTTCTCCATAATGTTCGCGAAGATATGTGAAGTCTGCCAACCCGCACTAGGCCAGCGTGGTGGACTATGGCCTAAAACTTCTCACAGTGAGAAGAGGCCCATGCCCAGCAGTGGTATATTTAATACAGGGCTGGTATTATATTATATTATATATATGGTTATTTTCTGGGTCGGGCCTGGCCGCTGGACACGGATAGTCTACAACCCCAGAGTTTTGAGTTCAAACTGAACATCCTAGGATGGACACCGGGAGTGGCGTCCCTTTATTTATACCTATGTAGAAATGTGGCATATCTAACTTTCTTTCTTATAAGAAAAAGATGATTCTCACGCTAGAAATAAAGCTGCGGAAGACTTTACAAACATTCCAATACCCAGATATGGAATAATTTTTTTTTTGCCCGTGGCTAGGTTTAACCGAAAACTCTCGTGATAGGTCAAACAACAGAAAAATAGTTTATAAATTGATGTGCCTTCGACGTTTGCAACACTACACCATACTTTACCACAGTTTCATCACTCGGCTTAAAAAAGCAGTTGAGACGTTACGTTGCCAGCATATAAGACAAAAACACTGGTATTGTCTGTTGTCCAAGTAGAGTTTTTAGAACCCCCTAAGACGGCGGGTCTTTCTATTTCTCATCAGATAGACAAGCCAAGTGCTAGGTCTAATCTTGAGTATGCTGATGTTTGATCGATTTGTCCAAAAATATTCGGTCATTTACATCCATACAATTTTATATATTACATTACCTATATCAAACTTCATTTATTATACGTAATTAATTTTATATCTACATTTATGTGGCAAATCAAAGAACGAAAAGCTTTTTCGGATGTGTATTTGAAATATATTGTCTTTATGTTACACGCTGCATATATACATATGTACATTGGATACAGTGGCGGGTCTAGGATTGCAGTTAAAGTTAAACCAAGCATTTATGTCTTCTTTAAACTAAAAAGATTTAATTAAATTAAGATTCAACTTTAACTATTATTATTTATTTTCAATTTTTTTATTTATTTCTGGGCAGACGAGCAGACGGCTCGCTTGATGCTAAGCGATTACCGCCACCCATGGACACCCACAACACCAGAGGAGTTACAAGTGCGTTGCCGGCCTTATTCTTAAATATGATTTGTATGCCGTGGAATTGCTTAACAAAAAATTAAAACCAATACTTTTAGACGTACATACATAGTCTCACACATGTATATTCCCAAAAGGTTGGGTAGAGAAGCATCGCATCAACATCCCACCAGATTAGATGTGGGTTCCTACGTAATAGATGGCGATCTTATCGCCATTTACCTGATACAGTTTTAAACCCCGTGTTACTACTGCGAATCTCTTAACAAACAAACCCAATAATAATTTGTTTCACCCGGTAATCGAGACCGAGACCTCAAGCACAGCTATCGCTTTCTCTACCAATACGCCACCGAGGGAGAATATTAAACGTATAACCTAATTAAAACAATAATACCAATTCTCTCTTGTTCTACTGAGCATGCTTAAGCCCTAGTGTTTACTAACCAAGATGCACATCAATAGATTTCACATACCTTCGAGGAACTTCCAGCAAACTCTCAGGCATATTAACTTACATTGTTTTCCTTCACCGTTAAAGCGAGCTATAAAAACATTTAATGACCATAAAACTTCGACAGGTCAGTGTGCATACTATAGACTTCCGATACTTCTGGTTGGCGCCAATGGTCTCCCAAACGCAATATATCCTATAATCTAATTAAAACTACTATAAGTTTTAAGAATGGAATCGATATGTCGTCATCTTAGAACAATTAATGTCATTATTACTTTTATAAACTTATTATTTCTGTAGTAGATTGTAGAATACATACTAAGATTTTGTTAAAGTATTAAGTAAGCAAAATAATTCTTACCGTAAAAATCGTTTTTTTTTCATAACAGTTGATAGTTTCAACCACTAGTTTAGTGGTAATGATCCTATTTCTTATTAAATGTAAAGTTTTCCTATTTAAGATTCCCTAGGAACAATTCCTGTATCGCGGGAGACTACAAACAATTAATCAATGTATACAAAGAACTTAAAGAACAACCAGAACCACAGAACCACCATTTGTGGATCACAAAATTTTTTTTGTCCGGTATGGGGATCGAACCCATAGGACTTGGCGCAGTGGAAGTGACGACCTTTGCCCAATTTGCCGAGCTCTATGATCAGATTGGAGAAAATCTTGAAAATGCTGGTCACATATTTCCTAAACTGGCGAGTTTGAATGACGAATGTATTTTGAGTAAATTAATCAAGATTTATACCAAGAAAGTAGCTACTGGAAATCCGTAGCCTCGGCCCACCCCTTCGCGAAACAGGCATTTTATGTATGTGTTTACCCAAATAGGTGGAACATCATCCATTGCGCCCCTATCTACGTATAAGGACCCGTCATAGTTCATGTGGCGGATGCGGCGCAGCGGTAACCGTGTCAGCGGCACACTTTCACATCGCGGCGCGTCACCCGCCTCCCCCCCTCCTCCTCACGGTGCGCGTGCGCAGCTTCCAAGCGGAAGCGTTTAAGGTCGCATGGTCAAGGTTAGAGTGCACGCGGACTTTAGGGTTTTGACATTGCGATCTTGCTGTTAGCTTAGGCGTTGAGCTTACTGCGGATTTAGACGTGGTGACCGTATTTCGCCTAATTTGCGATCCTATTCAGGTCAGGTGGTAAAACACCCTTTAAGTCTAATCTAGTAACTGCACCTGAAGTTTTGTCTTCAGCAGCGGTACATACGCTTGCTTTTACGCCACTAGAGCAACGAAGCAAACAAATTAAGTATATATTAAGCACACCACTATTTTTAAATGTAGGTTAGTGTTTCTTTACCAGAGCACGTCTTTGTTTTTGGGTCGTGTAGTTTTGGAGGTGATTGTCGTAAATTAGATGGTCTATAAATTAAGTCAAACGCTATGCATATACATATGCTATGCAGATTTTCTTTGAATTTGATTGTCAACACCGGTATTTTTAAATACACTAGTTTCGTATTAGAATGGTTTTAGAGATATTTTAACTAACTATGGCGTCATCTCTGCAATCAGGTTACATTTTTGGTCACATGGATGTGATATTAACAAAAATTGGTCATTTCTATTTAATTAAATTTTCAAAAAAATTATGTTGTCACGAGGCTGGTTATAATATAATATATTTATTATAATTCCTAACAAAAATATTTCCAGCGAAAGTGACAATTATTAAGATAATTATTGCTCGTTTTAAGGTTGAAGAAAATGTTTTTTTTCTTCTTTTTCGTGTCTTTAGTGGCCAATCTGTTGTCAAAGAGTTGCTTAAGTCGCCCGTAGGCCTCTGGCATGGCTTAACGACTGCTGTTAATTTGGCAACAACCGGAACCGACTTTATACGTGCCCTCCGAAGCACGGAGACGCTCAGATGAAATACCACTAAGCGGTCACCCATCTATAGACTGACCGCACCCAACGTTGCTTAACCTCGCTGATCGTTTACTGATCAGTGAGTGCAACTGGCTATGAGAATTGTGATCAAACTTGCATATTCGAGAATTCTCTATAACATTCTTGAAGATGCGTGACGTCTGAAATCTTACAGGGCTATACCCAAACCGTTCTCATACTAAGAAGAAACTCATGCGCAGCGGTGGCACAGCTCACTAACAGGGCTGTTTCAATAATATGTTATTACAAATATGCTTAATTTCAAAAAGAACAATTTTGAAATAACCGACTAGATTAAAACCATCGAATAAGTGTTAACCGTTTTACTTTAAGAGGTACGGATCTCTAAAGATTTATCATAAAATGGCGAGGCGGTGTCAAAAGAAGCTTATTATACAGATAATAAAAACATAAAATGTCAAAGTATGTCACGTCCAACACTTGACATGGATCCTAAAAATGCGTTCTAGAGTCAATTTTAAATATAATTACGAATAGTTTTGATTGTAAATGGTGATCAGGGTGTTTGAAATTCAATTAGAACCACTTTTAAAAACACACAGTCTGAAATTAAAAGCGTAATGGCGTTAAAAATTAAGACTATTGCCCCTGATTGGTATAATTTGAAAGGCTTTTAATTTTTGTAACCGTTTATCCGCGTATTCTTTTTTGTTTAAATTGTATATAAATTTTTTTTAAACAAAACAAATATACAAAATCTGTTTAATATTCGTATACGATCTTCTTTAGTTATAATTTTTGATACATCATTGCAGTATATTGCCTTCTGTTTACGCGAATGTTATGCATTGAAATATACTCATTTATAGGGATTTTATCGCGTTATTTATTTAACACTGTATAACATAATTTTAACGATTCGGTTGCTTTGCAACAAGTTTGGCCGCGGAAAAGCAACCGAAACGTCGGAGAAAGTGTAAACCTAAATAAAAATAGCTTTAATAATTTTATTAGCTTAAAAATTAGTAAAGTTCTATAATAGTAGAAGTGTAACAGTTTCTAAATTATGTAATACAGTGTTAAATAAACAACGCGATAAAATCCGTATAAATGAGTTTAATTTCAATAATTGCAGTACATTATTTCATGCACTTCGTTGTTGTCATAACTTAATCACATGGTATGCCCAGACTTAGAAACACCATGTGATCTAAGATTCTAAATATTAAAAGAAAACTCTCTTTAAGAAAATTGGTGCGTCGCGGGTGAACAACTCTTTGTGGATCTTACAAATTTTTGTACCTACTATAATCAGCGCACTGGAAGTACCGAGGCAGCTACTAAAATCGCTACGCTATCCGTACATCCAATAGTTAATAGCGAAATTAGTTTATACCAATAATTCAGCCGTAAAACGCATCAGATATCATAGAGATCAAATCAATCAACCGTTACCACATAATCAAAATAGACGCCATATTCTTTAGAATATCATTTGAAAATTTGACGTACCTATAGAAGAAACGAGAAGAATGAATTTAATACAAGATTTAAATTAATATTTAGAACAGCGATAGCCTAGTTGAACTGCTACTTAATTCAACTCGAGACCTGAGTTCGATTCTACGACACACACCTCTGACTTTTCGTAGTTATGGCGTGATCTGACTTTTGGCGGTTATGGCGTGTTAATTAGTTGATTACCGCTCGCTTTGACGTCAAAGATAAATATCCTGAGGCAACCTCCGTGTCTGAGGGTTCTCAATAATGTTCTCAAAGATTAGTGAAGTTTCTTAACCCGCAGCAGCAGCTAACCTAACCTAGCGCTTCTTCAGAGAATGGGCACGTGCCTAACAGTAGAATAGGTAACAAACGGGGCTGGTACTATTATTATATAAGTGGAAATGAATAATCAAAGACAGACTTTGTCAACTAAATGATTTTAATAAATATGACTGATTTTAGTAACATGACATCAATTTTAAGAAATCGTTTGATATATTCAAACCTATTTATATGTATTTATGGCTTATCATTTGGGTAACATTTGCTACCATTGGATCAAAATTAAATTGAACGAAAGCACCAAAATTACTTTTCATTTCTGTCAATGTTGGATATTCATTTATTTTCTTTACGTTTGTAAAGAAACTTGTATTAAGATTTTAGGAAAACTTACAGCTAAAATACACTAATAATACAATACTAATAAGGTGAAGGCCAATTAAAAGTTTTCACTGATAAAATATATAACCATGCATATAGGTATACGTAAGTAGACATATTGTGATATCATTCTTTAGATCTAATCAAAGAACTCGGTACACAATTGTTTTTTTAATTTAGTGACACTAGTAAAGAAAATATCAATATCAACACTCCGGCATGCCGCATTGTACATGCGACTCGCTCTGATTAAGTATGAGTTTTGTCTGTAATTAGAGTCTACTGCAGGAACATGTAGCAGGTTAAATCGTCGTAGATGTGCTGACGGGACACTTAAAGCCATTTTGCTCACCAGTTCTGACGAATCGACCGCTCCTTTCATGATATTAAATAAAAATGACAAGTCCGCTATTTTTCTTCTCACAATTAGTGGAAGAATATGAAATTTTTTTGCATCGGCTGATGTAATTAGGTAGGTAGCAACCGCAACGATATTGTATATATCTTAGAAACCTTTTTTGAATGCGCTCTATTCGATAATGTTTCTCACAGTCTTCAATAAGACTTTATGCTATAGCCCATAAAATCAATCAAGCGATACATATTTGATGTGACCTATTTGATTCGACATATTGTAAGCTACGATACTCTGCTTAATTACTGATTGTAAACTTGTTGGGCAGTATCCGAAATTCCTAAAAAGTATTTTCCTGTTAGTCCACTTCATAATATTTTTATGCACTTTAAACGATGTAGTTCAACTTGAGTTTATAACTAAGTAAGATGTGTCGTAAATCTCTTTTAGTCACGATCTGAGACTTTAACGGTTTATGTGTTTTCTGACAACTGATGAAATCGCTGAACTACTTGATATGTTGCCTTGTTGCTTAAAACTATAAGATGTTAAAATAGAACACCACTATACAAGCTATCAGTCAGAGAAGTCATTCGACTTAGCAACTACAGTCTTCACATATATGTATTATATATTCGGCAATAGGCTTGCCTTTATTGCTTTGTTTATTAGATAGGACCTATAATTATAGCTGGCGAAATGTGTCATTAATATAATACTGCCAACTCGTTAACTAATAGTTTAAAAAGTCGTCAGACTAACAGGCGATCCTTGATTGCCTTCATTATCATGATTCTTAAGATAGCGAACCGACTAAAAAGAGATTAACATAAATTCTGATGTATACGTATACACACATATGTATCTGTAAAATATACATACATACATACATAAATTCACGCCTGTTTCCCAGAGGGGTAGGTAGAGAATACGGATATTATATTAAATATATATAAAACAAATATGTTATAGCTGCCATTATCTGGACGTCTATGAAAACATAAAAGTGACTTTTCTCTTCATTCAATTAAAATGAAAAAGGAATCAAAGTCGAGTTAATGGAATATACTACAGTTGGCGAGAGATTTACGAGTAAGGGACGCAGGTACACCGGCGCCGCGCCCGCGTCCGCTCACATCGCTGCAATTAATCATTACAACCCAAAATCTTACTGTGTAAAGGTCACAAGGTTCCAGTTATAAGCTTAGCGATTTTATATAGCTATTTTCTTTTTTATACAATCAATAGCTTTTGCCAGCGCATAGCAGCGATAGCTCAGTGGCGAGATCAACAGACTGCAATGCAGAGGGTCTCGGGTTCGAACCCACGTCGCGCGCCTCTGACTTTCGGAAGTTATATGACTTTTCGAAATTGTGTGCGTATTGATCGACAATTATCGCCTGCTCCGTGCCTCGGAGAGCACGTTAAGCCGTCGGTACCGGCTGCCATGAACATCTATGGCAGTCGTTATTAGGAAGTCACTAATACTGACACTGGTCTAGCCTTAGGGTATCGTTAGCCTTCGGGTTGCGGAGGTCAGGTGGCAGCCGCTCCGTGTAAAAACTGATATCCAATCAAATCCGGTTAGACTAGAGAAGCCGACCCCAAGTGACTTGGGAATAATAAAGGCTAGGTAGCAGAAGAATAGCTTTTGCCAGCGTCTTTGCTCGAGAACAGAACGTTTTTTAAAAGTACACAGGGTGCCTCTAATCCATTAGAGCCTTATAACCTTTTTTATTATTATAGCGTGTTTGGTATTTATGAAGAGAAATGCTCAGAACAAAATAAATGCATGGCGTCTGGCACCATGCCCAGTAAACGGCAATACGCTCTTTCCCTATTATATGGGACTACCTTTAGCTGGCGAAATGTGGGTTTAATTTATCTCTGCCTATTTCTTAGGGGAAACAGGTGTGGGATGTATGTATGATTGTATGTATGTCTCTTTAGATTATTGCTGACAGTAAAAAGCTACTAAATTATTACGTGTAATATCAAGTATTTAAATCTGTCGGCCTCGATGGCGTAGTGGTTAGTGTAACCGACTGCCACGCCTGAGGTCGCGGGTTCAATTCCCGCCCAAGACAAACATTTGTGTGCATGAACATGGATGTTTGTCTTGGTCTGAGTATATCTATGTATAATATGTTATATTTACAAAAAAAAAACGTATATTTTTATGTTTATCCATTGTCTAGTAGCCATAGTACAAGCTCTGCTTAGTTTGGGCTAGATGGTGTTGTGTGTATGTGGTAGAATATTACTATATTATATAGAGGGAAAAGACAATCGAAGCAGGACTTGAACTTGCGACCTTGACAAATCGTGTCGTCGCGCAGTTGACTGTGCTATTCATGGCATTACGTCAGGGATTGAAATTTGTTTCTATCTAAGGCGAGACTGTGTCATCTATGGTATAGACTCCACCATACGATACCACAAGAGAGAGAGGGATGTCACTTCTTACATAGTTAGTTATATATAGTATATAGTATACAATAGTTGGTGCAGAGTTATATTCGTAGTATTCTTTATATAGTAAGATACTATATAACATTATCTGCACCTTAGTGGGGCCTGCCAGTGCACGTGGCGGGTCGATGCCAGCTGGGGTCGTGGAGCAATCGGAATGGAATTGAAATGACCCTGGAATGTAAAAGGCAAGAGAACGAACACGGGTGTGGTTTGCTCAGCATAAGCCTGTCTATCTAATCGATCTGGCAATCCTAAAAACCATATTAAATAAAAGGGACAAACGAATAGATGAGCGACTGCCTCCTTGGTTCCGTGGCGTTCAAACTTTAGTTCGATTCCCGGGCGAGGGCTTATTTATTGGGTTTACTGTCCGGAAATTCTCAATAGCGATATCCTAGCTCCCTATTACATCAATCATAAAACCATTGCAGATGGGATATGGATGTAATATTCTTCTTTTTGGCAATTTATTCAAAGCATTTTCTTTTATTAAAAAAGCCATCTCCTTCGCTAAAAATCCATCATGTGTCGCGGGGGACTGCACAAACCTTCACATAAAGATTACCCAGACTCGAAACAACTGTTTGTGGATCAGACAAATTTTTGTAACGTGTAGGAATCGAACGCACTATACTAGGCGCTGTAGCAGTGACGAGGCGACCACTTAACCCACTAGGACATCCGAATAAACATATAGCATTAATAACAAATTGCATATATAAGACTAAAGTACCCTCGCTCTTAGCTTGCGCCGGCGCCGGTCGCGGTACAAGTTCAAGTATGAAGGGCGAGGCGGCGGCGGCGCGGCGCTCGCGTATTCGCATTTCACTTGATCTTACAAAGGTTACGCTGACATTTTGCTCACACCCGCTGCTCTTGTAGGCTTAGATGTTCATACGTTGTATTTTAACTGTCTGCCTCAGTGGCGCAGTGGTAGCTTATACTTTGCTTTGCATAAGTTCTTAGGTTTGACTCCCAGGTTGAAAAAGTGGTATTGAATAAGTCTGGCAAACATTTTTTAGTAGCAGCACATCGTCTGAAACTGTGCTTGGTAGAAGGCAAGACTCGCTTTTTATTATGTGGAACCTAAGTGAACTGTAGGTGTGATCAAAGGTGTTCGTAACCTACCCACCCTTTCTTTGATACTCTGGTGTAGGTTTACATGTTTATTCTGTCTTGCCGTACCTGCCTTGTTGAAGACTCCAAAAACGTGACTGGTTCAAAGGTTGTTTTAAAGGCATCTCCCACATTTGTCTCATACCTTATCGTGGCAGTTTTTACTAAGGTACAATTAACGGACACAAAACCAAACACAAGGCAATAATTTGTGATCATACAAATAAACCAACAACACTTGTCACGGCGATAGTGGTGAGGCAATCTTTTAAGCGTTGTGCCATCCATGTGTAATAAGATCTTTATGTAGTATGTATGCGAAGAACTAAATTTATACAAAACAGTACTTTTATAAATAGCTGAAAAAGCAGACGATTGGTTTGTAAAGCCACAGGTTTTAGGTTCTAATGCCAGCTTGCCATTTGAAAGGTATATTAAAAAGATAGTGAAGATACTTTCAGTTTGTTTTAAGTTTCATCTAAGAGTTCTCCATAATATTCTCGATGGCGCACCAACTCGTATACGCATATTCAGCATGGTAGATTGTAGTTATATAGCTTTTATTCAGTGCAGAGTTCCTTGCATAACGTAGAATATTATGTAATGGTGGGAGAGGGTTGAAGCGCTGATCATAATAAACTTAAGAATAGTAATCTTACAATGTATTTATGTATAATAGCTGGCTGGTGATGCAGCGGTTGTGAATACGACTGTTGTACATAAGTTCTCGAGTTTTGTTTGCCTAGGATCATACTTCAACTTTTCAGTAGCAGCGCGAAGACTGGAATTGCGCCCGGCAGACGCCAATAAACTTATAACCTAAAACGATGGACCTAAAACTGTAGCTGGTAAAATGTGGGTGTAATACACTTACCATTTCAGGGTTTAGACGTGAGACATGCACAATGCATGAAATTATATTATTTAATTAATCAGTTGGCTCGTATAGGGGAAGTACCACCTTTATAGAGGTAACCTTCGTAAGGGTTATTGCGTAACTTACTCTTACGCGTACTCTCTGGAGTCTGGAGTGCCAGAGGCTCTCATACTTACCACTCTCATGCCTTTCCTTACATCTCCCATCTTTAAATTCCGGTCTTTAATTCTGGGTAGCAACGTACGAGTGATATTTTCAATGGCAAATTCATAGGCTTACCATTTAGAGGAACGTATCCGTTTTTGTCACTTTTACATATAATGTAAAATATTATCATACGTTATTTAAACTTTATTGTATTTATCTTAAAAAATCACATTGTAAGAAAAATATATTGCTAAACCAAGTAAATAGTAATTATTCGACGGAACCACAACTTAAAATGGTAATATAAAAATCTATTTAAATCATCACAACGCGTTGAAATCTTTAATACAGCGCTGCCTGGGAGTAATTCATTCACATCGTAAACTGCTTAAATCTTACCTTTTCGTAAATTTGTTTACAAAGTGGTTGATCCTGTTCCACACTTTCGTGAGGTCATCAATCCTGGTGCCTCGTTCAGTCGTGATGCAGAATTCTCGTCGCGTGTTGTAAACAATGCATGCAGCGCATTTGTATATGTAGCACTTATGTGTGTTTGGACTTGATACTTTTTGGTGGACATCCTTTTGGGTTACGTCGAATTAGGTTCGTAGTTAATTCAATGTTGTATGAGTTTTTAAATGTTTATGGATTTTAACACAGCTCTCTCTGTACTGAATTATGTACAGGGTCTAAGTGTATTATGATAAATACTTACGTACAAGGATCGTATTTGCTTAGCATTTTTGTTTAGTCAAATGATTTCTGACATGTTGTCAAATATATTGCCTTTCATTGATAATAATATTACATTGAGGTTAAACTAATTAATTTTTAGTTGACGTGTATGGTCTGTGCTACATATTTAGCCCAGATTTTGATTTGATACTTGACTAGATTTGCATATCTCTCTAATTGTAAATAATATTTAGATTGAATTATCATTTCAATCTAACTTTTGAAAGTGATCGTGTCATATGTGTGATTGCTAATATAATTAAAATTTTGAAATTGTTATAATAGTCATTCACAAAATTGTTAAAATAAGTCTCGTAATTATTCATTCCTTAAATGTCTCAAGTCTATACTGTTCGTGTTCACGTAGTAGTAGTTTGCGGCGGCGGCGGTGAAATCAAGCCTCGCTATGTAAGTGGGTTGGTGAAAGAATCTCTCCGACGCGCGCGCGTACCGACAGCAACACAACGACCTTGAATTCTTATGTTATTTTTTGTGAAATACATATCCATGGTCTCCATTCTGTCAAATATATTTATTATAATTACATTTGTTGAAGTTTTATTTATTATTTTTTGTTATTTATTTATTATTGTTAGATTATTAGTCACGTTTTACGATATTTTCGGTCTTATAAAAGACACACATGACCTTTTAGTACGAATTGTGAGTACGTACTTATTAACTTGAAATTAAAATTACATTATTGTCTTGCTATTTATGAGATCATTTATATTGTATAATAGTAGTGTATAATTATCTTGTTACTAAGCTAATCAGTGTTGTAATCAATTACTGTTGGGTGATCCTCTAAGTTATCATTACTATCACTTAACAATTAGAAGGCAGCGTGCTATAATAATTAAATTAACTAAAATTAATTAATTGTGGTCTGTGATATGATGTAGCTGCAAATTTTATCTTCTAATTAATTTAAATCATTGAATTAAGTAATATGACCAATATGTCTCAAATCATTTCAATTTTGTCATTGCAGTTTTGACACACAATTAACAAGCGACACAAAACTGCAATCTCCATTATATAAAGCATCGATTAGTTACAGAACCGACACTAATAAAGTTATTACGTAGCAATAAAACTAATTAATCAAAATTTCGTAACAACATTTTTGCCGATCGTACTTTACGTGTGTGTGGGTGAGGCGACACAACGATACGTTGACATTGCGCGCTAGTGTGAGTTATATTCGCACGAGTTTATTGCGTCTGTGTGTGTGTTTTCTCTTGTGTGCCCTGCGCAAGAGCACTTGTTGACGCAAAAAGGCAATTTGTCGTTTGTGTGTGCATTATGACAATTTTCACATCCGACTTTCTTCCGAGACGCACGGGAACATTACGTGCGTTGTGTGAACTGATCTTTAGTTAAATCTTTCACTTCGTGTGTTCACACCTTTGTTTGCTCTATAGATGTCTAATGTGACCCACTTGTGGCTCTGTGTGTATTTTTAGAAAATTGCTTTGTTTATTTTTGTCACTGATTTAATGTAATACACTATTGTATCATTCACATAGCAGACTCGTACTCCATACTTAACCTTAGTATCTCCATTTCATAACGGGCTTCAGGGTATATAAAACAAACAAAAATAATCTTTAACAAAAAAAATCTTCATTTATTTTACATTAATTTACAATTTACTTAATCTATTGGAAAAAACCTCTTGAAAATTAACATTCGCCGCTTATAATTACACATAATTGTGTTTTCGTCAACTTTAATGCTTTACATATAATTAATAATTACAAAAATTATATTCAAAAATAAATACTTAACGCTAACGATTTATATGCTAACAAAAAGGTACTTTTATTTTAAGTTCTATATACACGCGGTGCACGAAACGTTGCGGGCGAAACGGTATAAGTTACAAACGATTAGTTTTATATCAATGATTTACTTATATTTCTTTTAAGTAGAAGGTCATTGGTCAAGTTAATAAATTGCCAATTTTCAAAATGCATATCTTAGACAAAGCATTCGAAAGCTGAATAAATAAAATAGATAATGTTTATTACAATTTCTAAACCACTGAATTCATCTTTTTAATAACATTTTTTATTAGAGAGAAAGCATAATATAATAAAAAATCTAATGAAATATTTATTATTTAATTTCCTGGTATAACGTGTCTGTAAAAATTGCAATAAATTGAATGATTCATAATTTTAAATAAGATGATGATGTCTAGACTATGTAAAGTATTTTCTCTTTTATCTAGTAAATTTTATTATTATGACCTTATAATTAAAAATTCGTGAAAATCAACGAATTATTTATTAAGTGATTAAATATAAATATTTAACAAAAAAGCCAGTATTGAGAATAATGTTCTATTTGATAGCAGTGATCTACTTTTATATTTACAATACGTATTCATATTATTAAATACATTTTTTGTGGTTTTTACAATTAAGCACCATTGCAAATATTAACACCAATTTGACAGCTTCATGACCGATTAGTTTATTTTAAGCGTTTCGCCCGCTCGTTTACTCGCCTCGTGTATTGGTCCCTAACGGGCGGACCGCCCGTCTGTGCCAACGAGCGTTTTAACGCCAAACAGTCAAGATAACCCTACGATAGTAGGCACCTAATGGAATGTCTTGAAGCTTATATCCCATACATTAGAGAAAATGAAACGTGATACTCGTAGATAGTAATAATATGATAGTCCGATGTGTAATGTAAATAAGCTTTATGTTAAACACAGTCTTGAAATATTGATGCTAGTTAATGAGATGTTTGAAGTATTTGCGATGCATTGTTATGATTATACTCTAGGTGAAGTTACACATGAACATAGTGAATCTATAACGAAGTCTAGTAAATGCATATGAAAATGAGTGCACGAAAAATATATATTTTCGTGAGTGATATTATGATTGTATGGATGTTAAGAGGTACAATTATTATGTGATAATTTTATGAAATTGATCTGATGATATATGATTGAAGCCGCGTCTTCATTTAGTTTTCCACATAGTTGATGAAGCAAACGTGTGTTTATGTAGTTTATAAAAAGATTTTCAGCGAGCAAATTTATTTATTCAGTTCTGAATGGTGAGATTCTGCGTATAAACTGAGCCTGCACCCGTTCTCTTATTGCAAAAGAAACAGATTTGTTCTGTTTTCAACGAATGTCAGACAAACAGAACATATGATCCGAGAAAAATAGTTTGTTCAGCAGAGTAATGAAAATAAGGCTTTATAAACTAAATGTTTGTGTAATGTTGAATATTTTTGTGATTAAATATGATGGACATGATAAATGATAACGATGATGATTATTTCATGACAGTGATGTGCTGATTCCGAATACGAAGACAATTAAAGTTTAGATATGATAACAAGTGCAGATTGATCGCTCAATTTAACAATCAAGCGAGGTAATTGAATCCTTATTGTTGAGAATAGCATGACGCTCGTCGAGGCAATGCCCTGTTAACATATGCCGTAACACCAATTATAAACTGCCAACAAACAGAATCTTGCGCAACAACGGATCGGTATTATTAGTACAAATTTTATGTTTTTTTTCCGTCCGCTTCCCGGACGCATAGAGTTCCGTTCGCGTGCGTTTGCGCGCCTTATACTTTAGCTGCAATGAATTACACTCATCGATTGGCAGCAGATCAACCAATAGAATCAATTAATATTTCATTATCATTTTTTGCAAATATATATCTCTATTTAGCAGTAAGAACGGCTGATATTCGTATTTTTAGCATATAAATACTTTTCTTATATTAGTATTGCTTTAGTCGTATTTTCAGGGTTGCTTTTGTAATAGCCCTTGATTGTCCTAGAGAAGGGAAATCAAGGTCGTCCTAAACCATGGCGGAAATCGCGTGATGGAAGATATTGTGAAATAATTGCAACATTGCTAATGCTGGCGAAGTCAATGAACAAGTTGATAAAAAATATGATTGTGATAAGTTTGATGTTGTGATGAAAAGATGTGTCAATGCTATGAATGTATGATTGCAATAAATGTGAGTGAAGAATGTATGTAGATGAAAATATGATAAGAGTGATGATTGCAAATGTTTATTTGTATGATTGTGATGATGATTTGCTACTAATTATTGATGCATTTTTGTGATATGATTGTATGAGTCGACACATGTAAATAGTTGAAATTTATAAAATTTTCTTATGATAGTGATATGTTTTTTAATTTATTATTTCTCTACTAAGTGATGTGTTTACTTGTCATGCTAGAATTAAGTCAAAGTATGATCAATAAAGGATGAGGGAATAAAAGTAAAAATCTTTGCAAGTTATTATTTAAAGGCTGAAGAAACAAAATGAAAGTATATAGACGTATATAAGTCGCAAAGATTTTTATTTATTTACAATTTGTGACTGTTGTGTTACTCTGAGGTATGTAATGTTATTAATACTTGTTGTTCAAGTAGAAAGTTGAGTAGATGAGTCAAGTAAAATGACGTTAAATAAATAACTTAAAATCGCAGTGATACATGATAACTATAGAAAATAATCTTACTTAAAAACAATATCAACCAAATTATTTTTAATCTTAACCCTCGTACATTTTAAAGAGTATTTTATACAACGTTTTAAGTACAAAGTTAAATCTGGCAGTATCGTGTTAGCCTCGTGTGCTTTGTCATTTCTCATCTCTACAACTATTAAGTACCTATTTATACATTTAAAAGAAACACTAATCAAAAGTTCTGACTAACAATAGGTAATCGGAGTAACCATTCACATATAATTAAATAAAATTTCTACATATAATCATATTTCGTTCATGTTTTGTCCGGTTAAAGGCGCACTAGTCCAGTGCGCCATTAATTTCATGAATAACATTAAACGTCAATACATAACCGAAATAATAAAGAGATTAAACTAAACTAACGAGACGGAGAGCTCATCAAAAACAAACATTAAAGAGCGGAACAGAAAACGTCTAGAGCTTACAACTAATAAATATAATACAGAGAATATAAATCGCTTAAAACTAGTCAACATTGCACTTGTCCTTAGGAATGTTATGCTAAAGGGTTAAATTAGTATTAATCTTGATCGCACATAACTACGTTAGAAGACTAATAGGGCAACACCATAACGTTGGTGACTTCTCATTTTGAATAAAATAAATAGCTTTGCGCCGATCGTTCCAAGTCACCCAACGCTACGATGTGACCGTTCCTAACGAAATAAATTTACAATAGCCTACATTGAGATTCAGCGCGCACTGTACCCACGCTCACTGACACTGACGTCACAAACACACTAATTTACAAACTACAGAAATGCTTTTTGAGCTAGAACCTACACCTCTGCTAGTCCCTTCCGATCCGCTTGTGGATCTGCTGGTGCTTGATCAGGTGCGCCTTCTGACGGAACGCTTTCGCGCACACGTCGCATCTGAACGGCTTCTCACCTGTATGCGTCCTCAAATGGACCTTTATGTTGGATTTGTTCAAAAACCCTCTATTGCATATCCCGCACCGGTGCACCGGCTTCTCTTTTCCAAGCAGCCCGCTCAGTTCTGCCGCTGTTGCCGAAGGGAATGCCAGCGAGCTCCCGTGTAAGTTGCCGCCGTTGTTCGCTTGTTTCGCCTTCGCTCTACTCCTTTTGCTTGGTTTACTCACTGGTGTTGCAGTTGTAGTGTGAGCGTGAGGATAGAGAAGTCTTTCTGGACTACACAGTCCATCCGGTTTTAGCCCAAGGGTGTAATGTGATGCGTACCGGCCATTGAGCAACCCACCAACGCCATCAGTCGTGGATACGGCGTTTCCAGGTGGTGACGAAGTCGAAATTACGTCCATTCCATAACTCGTTGAGCTTGGCGCTTCCTGTTTAACAGGTGGTCCATTCTGAAGACGATTTTGCAGGAGTGGCATGTACCCGTGCGTCAACAATGACTGCAGCGTTGACCCAGCTTGTAAATTTTTCTGGAATAATTCTTGACTCTTAGAGAATTCCTGCCCTTTACAGGGGAAATCAAGACTGGACGGGTGACTCGAAGGTGCCGAGGGTGGTGAACTCGGTATGCCGTCAAAATCGAGGATTTTGTCAGTTGGTTGACTGCATGCACCGGTGATCCAAGCGTCGATATCCATCCAACTATCTCTGGAATCATTCCTTTCAGGATCCTCAGGTTGTGACGGGACGGTTGTATCAGCTATAGCGGAGCCGATGATTGCCGCTATGTCCTCTATCGAGCTTAAGTCATACATATGTTGTTTGTGCCCATCTTCAAACATTTTCGCTGGAGGAGAGCACGACGCTGCACAAGAGTCCGCGGCGTCAGGGCCCGAAGTCTGAGCAAAAGGTTTCGTATCTGGTGGCTCTAAGAACGGTTTCACATCTTCAAGGTCTGGTGGCTCAGCATCGGCGGCGCACGTTGAGGAAGACACGACGTCGTGGTCAGCACCGTAGCCGCTTTGAGTAGGGTAGTTGTTATTCTCCTCGGGAAGACGTTGAGCGATCGCGTGGTAGTGGTGGCCAGAGATACCATTGATGGAGAGGTGCCCGGTGTAGCCGGTAAAAGGAGGGAGGGGCTTCAGTTCAGCGAGAGGTGCCGGGGCGAGAAGCGAGTCGAGGAGCTCGTGACAAGTGGGGGGAGGAGAGGAGGCGTCCAGCTTGGGGTCGAGCCAACAGCCACCGAGCAGCAGCTCGTCGCTGGGGGCGGCGCCGCCCGCGACTCCCGCGCACTTCATCCCGCGCCTCACCGCGACTCCGGAGCCCAGGGAGAGCCCGCCACCGCCATACTTGGAGGCCGCCACCCTGCCGCGCTATCTGTAACAAACAAACATAAACTTGAGTACAACCTCGAACAATTTACTTCATTACGAATTGTTGTATAACTAGGTTGGGAAAGGAAAATGCTTGTGGATTTAACCTTCATACTTTATGCTTAAGTTTTATGGATATCGTAAAATAAGCTCATAAACAAACGGTACGAGTGATTTTTTCATATCGAGTTATATAATTATTTAGTTTTTTACATTATTTATATTTATATACAGTTAACGTATAATTTAATTTGAAAGACAAACTAAGCATGTTTATAGTCATATAGTCAATTTGCAGATCTAAGAAAGCATAATATGCTATATATAAGTATATATTATTAATAATTATATATTGTAAGTTTATTTTATTCTATGAAATATACTTATAATATAGAATTATTAAGTTACTTATTATTTTTATTTCAAACAAACGAACGTTTTCGAATTATTAGAAACATATACATATGTATTTTTTAATTTACTGCCGTCTTTTTGAAACGAGAGGGATAGGAAACATTCAGATCCGGATGGTAAGCGTTATGATGATTAAATCGGCAACGTATCATAGTGATGAGGTGACATCTGCGCAGTCAAACGAATACTCATCAATGTGAGTACAGTAGTTGTGCGCATGCGCAAGATGCAGAGTGCGCAGTAATCGCAGTATGGCCGCCACGCTTCACCAGCTAACAGTGCTGAGCAGCCGCGCTCGCTTTACTTTATTTGTGCACCGGAATTATGTTTTTTACCTTTTGTTGTTCAGTTTTGATACGATGTTTCCTTTAGGTATAAAGTAGGGTACGTTACTGATAGATATATTGCTAACAATTCTTCTGTATAATGTACATACTGCATGTGCAGCGAATTTATTTAATACACAATCATTGTATTGTTTTGGGTGCAAGGTATAACAGTAAATCCAAACAAGATTGTAAGTAAGTCTTCAGTGTGTTTGATGGTAGTCAGTCACTATGGTTGATTGCAGCACTAATGCTGATCACACCTGCATTGCCAACCTCTTAAACAAAGATGTTGCTATGCTATTAAGGCAAGGGTAATCGCTTATAGTACAAGTATAATATTTTAGGTAGCCTGGAAACTCTACGTACTTAAGAATCACAACACACTATAATAAGGAATATCCATCAGTCAGTATGAAAGATGAAAATTATATATAATTTAACGTCATTGTTATTCTTTCAAAATACCCATCAAACAATTTGCTTCTATATATTCTACACGTATCAAGGTACACCGTTAGCCTTAACAACCCGAAAAAATATATTAAAACCTGAGAAATATATTTTCCGTAAAATAATTTATTATGAATCTTCCAAACACGACACACTCGTACTTAGTGCAACAGCGATGCAAAGATAGCGCCTTGCGCGGCTCATAATTATCGGAGGCAGCCGTGATACCTGACCGTGTTCCTGCGCCGGCGCATACGAAATCGTTACATGAATACTTTAACCAATAATCCAGGTTATCGTCAAGGGAGTGTACATAATAAATTAACTTTAAAATATGTGATAAATAAAAATATTAATATTTGCTTTATAAGACGTGGCAGCATTATCCTTTGTATAGGTATTCCTTAAGTAGTTCTAAAGCGAATTCTGACTAAAGCTTATGTCCAGTAGTGTACTGCAACAGGTTGATTGATTGATTGATTGATGACTTTAGGGATTTTATATTGATTGACATCTGGAGATATGTCTGTCTATTATAGCAGGTGGAAAGTTACAAGTGCGCTCTGAGAGGAACTGTGAATCTTGCTATCAGAATATACGCATCTACTGAGAGATTCTCAGTAAAATCCAATGATTTAGATCATTTTTTCTTTCTTTCATATTAGCTATGTCAATGTGTACACATTGACATCACAAGTCCAAATAGGTAATTTTTAAAATATATCAGCGTAAAGATTGCATAAAGAATAGGTGATGTAAGACAGATGTATGACAATGTAAGTTTTCTAGTTATAATCTAAATGCTACTGCAAATGTAGTATAAGGAAACGTTACTAAATATAAAAATTGGCAAACTAAAATCAATCCTACACAAAACATTTTCATAACGTTCAATTGTTGACAAAAAATGGAACTCATGACAACACGCACCTAGTTGACCAATGACTGCACGCAACGAGTTGCAATACCAATGAGAAAAAATACTATTAAAATATAGATTTGTCTCGGCTGCCAAGTGCGCGGCCTTGGAAGGCTTTTTCGCAAAATAACGCAGTCTCAATAAAAGGTATTGCGACCGGCCGGCCGTAGCGACCGCTGCGCTGTTGCAACTACTCGATACGAAAAAAAAATGAATTACCAACACTATTGCATGTTGAACGTGACTTAAATGAATAACTATTAGTTTTAACTTGTTAATGGTTTGCACATTTTATGGTGGTTCGAGTGACAAATTTATATCTAGGTACTTATGTTTCATAAGATACATACTTTAGACTTGTTAAATATGTCTTGTCATTGTATATAATGCGTAACCTAAGCATAAGCATCGTAGAAGCTACATCTTGGACATTGGTTTGAGACTTCAGGTAAAGTAAAATATAATTAAAAATAAATTGTAAAAATAAGTAGCAAGGTGTGCGTGATTAAATAAATTAGTCAAATAAATAAGTATGTCGTTCAAGATATATTTAACATAATAGTTATAATAATTATATAATTTTCTATTATTATAACTATTATGTTAAAGCTTGTACTATGGGTACTAGATAATGGATAAACATACATATATACTTCTTTTTTTTGTAAATACGTACCTACATATAATACATAGAAACGCCCAGAACAATTATGTAAATTAGATGCATAGTAATATATTAAAGTTATGTACGTAGGCACTGTAGCTGCATTATGCAGCCGTAGACGGTACTGACCTCCTGCGTAGACCTCTACAATACGACACGTAGACTTTGTAGAAGGCTACGATTAAGATGAATGAAAGGAAAATATCACACACTTGATAGAAAATCTTCAGAAATATAAAACTCACAAACTACTATGTAAAATATTTTTTTATTGACTTCAAAATGTTTAGTAATAATTGAGATGTTCAAAATCCAAATTACAAATTGTCAAATTCACAGAGCTCACGGTTGTAGGCACGTCTATATCACTGAGAGACCAACTTAGACTGGTTTTTTGGTTCTATCTTCGACGCCAACGAAGTCACAGGCTAGTTTTAGAAAAATATAAGTAAGAAATCGTGGTTCGTTTTTCAGCGATTTCATTACAACGTTGCTGAGAATTATACTAATTATGTGCCAGCGAACTCTTTTAATGTGAATAGGATGTTTTAACTCATCGGAACTGAGGATCCGTTTGAACTTAAACTAACATAACTATCAATAGAATGGTAATTAACCCACTAACAATGCTTAATTATTATACGGAATTATCGATTGTACCGGTATGTGGAGTTAGTTTTGAAGTTTTCGCGAATTATGTACGTGAGCAGAACGTACTCTAGATGCGAATTAAATAACTGGGCAACATTTTAAAACGTTGTGTTGGTTATTATAAATGTACGGAATAATGATTTTGCCCTACATTAGCTATTATACTATTGTTATTTATAGTTCTACTATGTTTATATAAATATACACCATAACATTGAGCGCTATCTGATACTAAACTGTTTTTTAACATAGTTTACCAAAAATAACATGTTTCAATAATTTTACATTCTATTAGTATTATTATTATAAATGTGAAAGTTTGTTAGGATTTTAGTTATTCTATCACCCGAAACCGTTGAACGGATTCTAATGAAACTTAGCACACAGATAGATCATATCCTGGCCGAATGCACAGTTTTTATCACAGTTTGCGTTCTTGTGGGATTCACTTTCTAAGCCACATAATACTAATGGGTCTTCTCTAGCCGTGGTTTGTAGTTAGTTTATAATAATAGATACAAAACATAAATAATTAAAGGTATATATTAGCGTCAGTATCTTAGGTGTAAGACATCCTTATACTATAGGGCCTCAGACCATATTTAAAATGACTTAATAAGCTTACCCGGCAAACAGACATAAAAAAACAACATTTATATACGTGAGAGTGTGAGTTTTTGCCAAGGGATTATAACTTCATCATGCAGATTTACATTGTCATCTGTTCTAAAATCGGTAAGATAAAAAAGTATTTCCTAATAGGGCTGGTATTTGACCATGCGGTCTTAGTTCATATATAAAAATAATAGCTGCATTGTGAAAATAAATAAATTTTTACCATTAAACATAATAATTTTAACTACAATATGTTTCATTAGTGTGTCTGCCCATCCCATCAGCTAACAATGCCGTAAATCCGTCACCCAATTCTTGACAGTTGACAGCTGTCATTAGTTTCGGTTCGTTCTGCCGGCGGATTAGCATCTCCACGACCCAATTCTGAAGAAATTGTCACAGTTTCGTAGATTATTCGCTCCGATGAGCCGTCGGAGTGAAAGTGTGTTTTAAAATGGAGTGATCTTGGAAATATCTGTTATGAGTGGCTATCGATGAAAGTTCGACATTTTTGGTTTGGTAAACGTTCCAAATACTCTGTTCATAGTACACATTCGGTTTTATGTTGACTCGCTGCTTCGGTTCTCAGGTCGAATAAAATGTATTGGGTTCTTCTAATATCCAATTTCAGGTATGCAGCTAGCGCTATCCTTGTCAATCCCTTCTGGAATAAATAGGTGAGAGTATATTTATGTATCGCTGCACAGCTGAATTAGTGATTTAAATAGTCGTTCTGACGTTGTCGAATGTGGGTTTGATCTCCGAGCACGGCAAAAAGATGTGTGATCTACATATAGTTGTTTCGAGTCTGGGTGATTCTTGTCGTTTTTTTTCTTTGTACAATCATCCCCGACACAAGAATAATAATTTGAATATTAAAAATAAACAAATTGGTAATAAATTAGTTCATTGTGAAACCTTTTCGATTAAAGTTTTATCTTACATTAAGTGTTGATTCGTGTGAATTGAAACTGTAATGGTTTCGGTAATGGACTGTCACAGCGCACTGCTGAATATATATGTATATACCTATATATGGTATGACAAAATGGCTTGTTGATTATAATAAATAAATAAACAAATATTAAGTACTACACTAAATAGTTTTGGTGATTATTGGTCTGTAAAGTTTTAAAAGACTTATTAATATTATATATTGGACGTTAGTTAGTTTTAATAACTTTATTGAGATTGATTATATAGAGAACTTTGAAACAATGGTTTTTAGAATTGTTGTCTGTCTGTCTAACTGTTGTTTGTTTCGGCTCCAAACAAATACAACTGATGGGAATTTGTACGAGTTTAAAAAAAATCAAATCTCGAATCAAAGATATGTTTATTCATGTAGGTCACAAAGTAACATTTATGAACGGCAAAGTTACACTCGTTAATGTGAATTTACATTTACCTTTAATTAATTTAAAATCTAAAAGATTTATATAATTTTGTTCAGTAGGTACCAGAGATTTTTGCATAGTGGAGTATGTAAATGAAGTTATGAGCCAAATCTTAATGCTTTGTGTTGTTACGACTGAATGTGCAATGATTCTTTAAATATTGAGGTCTAGCTTTCAAAGGGATTAAATATTTTGGTGTATTGCACATATGTGCTGAATCACGAGTAATAGCTAGATAATAAACATTATATTATCAAATTAAGGCTTATAAGTCGCGAGACAGTACAGCAGCTTTTGAGCTATGGCCGTAACATGTCAGACATTAAAAGGCATACGTTCATAAAACAGATTTAGATGTTTATACCAGTCTTTTGAGAAAAACCTTACAAGGCGTGGCAATTAGATGCTATAAGATTGAGGATGGCAATCTTAATTATAGAGACCCTAATCGCTTCTCAGCGATACTAAGCTATAAAGCTAGTATACTATGGCACGCATTCCTAAGTATTCAGGTCAGACTAGTAAGCTATTATAAACGTATAATTTCTTCAAAAAGCCAATCATTTTTGTTGTATAGACAGTGCCACTAAAATGCTAATCCGATACTAATCCTAAGCTATGTTAGAACTTAGATATGGTAGCTTAACATAAAGCACGCGACACACTGACCGACAAACGCTCCCCACCTCTCGAAGCGGATTCTTAAAAAAATCGTATCACGAAATTAATTTTTAGGCCAACCTACACGCGGCGCCCGCATCGAAAATTTGTCGCGCGCCGAGCGAGACGAAATATACGCTATCATCGAGAGTGAAAGAAACGGGTGCATGCGAAACAGGGCCGGCTAACGGTACACACGCGGAAGTGTGTCAGTGGCGTAAACAGCTCTTTATTACCGACAGGTCGTAAGCAACAGCGGTCGGGCATTCAAAAGGCAACCTTGACCGCGGGTAATAAAGTCGGCATTTGGGTGGTGGATAAACTGGTTTTCGATTTTCACGGTGCTGATTCACGACAATAGAGCTATGTCCGTTTGATGATTACTTGCGAGAATCCAGTTTTTAAACCTACCTCAAGACTAGATTTATCACTGCATTGATGGGCTATTGACAGGCGAAATATTGTCTTGACGTAGAAAGTTACTGAAGCGTCGTTTATTGAGCTTATGAAAAATTACATTGCGAGTATAGATGTGCGCGGTTAAGTAGGCGGCGGAATGTCAGTCTAATTGAATACGTATGTAACAATCTGTCAAAACGAACAGCATTGAGCGTTTGATACAATAGCGCACAATTGTACTGTCTTTACTATTTTTAAACACTTTTCTAAGAGTTAATCCTAACAGGTACTTTAAACAAACACAAATTTTGGTAATTTATGTTATAAAAGAAGTATATTATTTATATTATACTTGCTAAATCATGCCATGCTTAGCTATGGCTGTTTGATAGCTTTTTGTCGATTCTGTAGGAACTTAGTGATAAAAGTATATAAAAACTCTTATATAGAAATAAAACGTAGTGTAAAATTTCAAATTAAGCCTTCGACGAGGTTTTAAATTTTACGAACATAATATACAGACGCATTTTTTTAAATATCTAAGTAGGTTTTCTACTGGCCTGTTAAAATTTGCACAACGATCTATCATTCTAATGAGAACGTACTGTTCTGAGTAATTAGTAAGATCTTAATTGTTGTGAATCTCATTATACGATATAAATTGATATAATTGTTCATTTTAAAATTAATTGGATGGAATGATTTAAGTGCGACAGTGTCGAACTTTGATTAATTGATATATTTATTATAATGACAGTGTATATGAGGTTTTATACCGAAAATAATGTAGGTGTTATAAGCCATTAACATAAAGTGATGAAACATGATTTTTTTTAATATATGTATCATGTTCAGAAACTGTAAACTGTCATGAAAATAGAATAAATAATGTATAAAATAATAATTAAGATGTTATTAAATATAATCTTTAGGTATACTCCAAATGTGAGCTTTAATTGATTTGTGTTTAAATGGTGATACATATTTATTTATAAGTATATTTTACTAGATTTGCTCGCGGTTTCACTCGCGTTTATGATAACTGTGCCGCTCCCGTGAGTTATAGCGTGATATTATATAGCCTATAATCTTCCTTGATAAACAGGCTATCCAACACTAAAATAATTTTTCAATTTGGGCCAATAGTTCCTGAGATTAGCGCGTTCAAGCAAACAAACAAACAAACTATTCAGCTTTATAATATTAGTATAGATTTATAAGACATATAACATTTTAATATAAGATTTAAACTAAGGATAATATCTTTAAAATTATATTACATTAGATAAAATATACAGGGTTGACATTTATTTATATTGTCATCGAATACACATATGTTTATCCATAATATGTATGTAATTGCTTCACAAGAAACCTCTAGATATATGTTTTTATTACAATAATTAGATTAGCCTGCTTTAGTATAATCTATGTGTCATGGAGACCTTTACATACATGGATAGAAACAAAAAATAAAAATAACACACAGGCTCTGAAATACTATTTGTGTATCCCACAATTTTTCAACTGTTCTTTCTTGTTCCATGCTTTGATTGAATTAATAAGATTCGATGTAATGACAATAGTAGCAAATTTATTCTACTAAGCTATACATCGTCCAATCGAATATTAAATTTAGCGCAAGCAGCTTAGTAACAGCACGAAAATATCCAAAAATAGCACTACAATAACGGTGATCATAAAACGAATGCTTAAGCACTTATTTTACAACATCGCCAATGCAAATTCACAGCCAAAAAAATCTCACGTACAAAAATGTGTGTTACGGTAAAATGTTGTTTTTAAATAAATAGTGTCGGCGTTTTTAATCCCTACATCCTAATTGCCTAATAGTTGTCCGTTTGTCAAGGCAGAGTGTACCGTTACGGGCCCAGGTTGGCCCAACGGGTTTTTTGGCCGCGCCTGCGCACTGACCGCGCGGTGATTCTGTCAGATTGGGTGGTCAATGCGTGCTCTTAAAAGAGCCTCTGGCGGTAATTTAATAAGTACTGGCGTTTTATTTGGACGTTTGTGGGGTTTAATTTAGTGCGTATGATATAGGTAATTTTTCAAGATTAAATTATTGAACTTTATGGTAGGTAGGTATTTCTGTATTATTTTTTTATGTGCATCTTAGACAATAGATTTATTATTAAAATTTGTATATTTAAATTGATTTATATTCTAGCTAATCCAAGATATTGGAGTGTGCTAAGATTAGAATTATGTACTTTAAAAGTATAGGACTTAGGATGATTGACGCTTATAATTTTTTTGAAGCCCATATCCTCAGACCAATAAAAAAGTATTGGTCTGAGCCCATATCTTATCATTGGTACTAACAAAAATAATATCTTTATTTATTTATCTATTTTAAATAACAATCATAAACATGTTAATAAATTTAATGGTTAGTCTATATTTTTCCTTCTTCTATGAACGTTATTGGTAAAAGAATAATTCAAAACTGGTTTGCTTAGCAACAACGGCATCAATACAAAAATTACTTCTGATTTTAATAGCTCAGGTATATTATACCGATATCTTTACACAGCAACGTCTAATAAATTTACGAAAAACGTAAAAAACCTTTTAAAGTCGACAATACCGTGCTATATTTCGTCAATCAGCCACGAAGCGTTGGGAAACAGCGTTACGAAACATTTATTTTAGTTATAAAATTACGTTCAAAAGCTCGAGCAAGTGATTGGTATCGCAATATCCTATATTGTAAACAAATATCACAATATTACGCTCTGGATTGCGTTCTACAATGAGATAGAAAGTGCCACTGTCGTATGTATTTCGTTTTATTTTACGCGATGACATCACCACATCAATCTAAAGTTGCATGGACCATCGTTCAAAGGCATTTGGTATAAAAGCCTACAAAGTGAACCTCCTCATATACCATGGTTCGCTAATGCTACGCTGAGTCGCCGCCAAATTATTGCAGCTCATCGATTGCGGTCCGGACATTTTCCTCTGAACAAGTTTGCACACTTAATGCGAAAATCAGATACCCCTAATTGTGAGGTCTGCGGCAAAATAGAGGATGTCTTACATGTTTTGGAGGAATGTGTTCGATACCATGATAAGAGGGATTCACTCATGCAATCTGAGAACATATCGCAGTTAGATGTAGGAAAATTTCATTGTATGTTAGCAAAGCCAATTTCTGAATCAGCCAGAAAATTGTATTCTTTTATACTTGATAAGTAATTAGTTTTAAGTTAGTGTAAGAGATTCTGTGTAAGCACGATGGGATTGACATCGTCGCATCTGTGTACTGAAATCCCTAATAAAAAAAAAGAATTAAAAAAAAAATGGACCATCGTTCAAACCTGATGCTTCTCTACAGAAGAGCGGCTTGTTGTGTTCATACGATAATATATCCTTGTATTGTGTTCCTACGGTACCCCGTATGATAGGGTTTCTACAGGTCCTTATAAAGTACCTGTGTTGTCAGTAAAGATAACAGCTATCTTTGTTACCAGCGCAATTTATTTAGTAAAGAGGTCGGTAACGTTATATAGAGTGCAAGTTTACACAGGTAATCAATCAACCCTGAAATTTTAATTGCCACGATAGTAGTATAAAAAGTAATAATATAACAATAGAAGTAGGTCTCGTTCTAGATCTCCATCTCATGCATACTCGTAAATTTCTTTTTAAAACATATTCTAGTTTGTGATTTATATCAGAGATAAAATATGAACTGCAGTAGTCTATAGTAACATACAACTATGTCTTTTTACAGCATTTCTCGCTCCAGGTATAATATCCGTGTCGCAGGGCAATTCATTAAAATTCAAACAGCGGACACAAGGAACGTCCAAACTCAGAACGTGTGAAGATCGAACCTACAACACTCTCCGCAATGGTATTAGCGAAGCGATCACATAAGCCACTACGCCATCAGGGCACTTAAATGTAAGTATGTATAATAGCTGATAGTTTAAACTAATACTAATATGTCTGCTTACACTCTTAGTCATCGATGCCGCAAATATCAAAGGCTTCATTTCAAAACAGAATTCAAGGAAGAATCTTTCTATTGTTAGTATTAAGAACGGGTGTTATGCAAATGAGTAATATTTTAATTGTCTTGTCAAAAATTTACAAGGAATATTGACTTATTGAACAAAAGTATACACTGTGTTTAGCATATCAATGAGTTATAAGAAATGTGTTTTTGTTTGTAGCTGCAAGGGATTGTCACATAAATTATAACATCTGGACGCATCGTTAGAAATTGTTTCAATAACTTACGTTCTATCAAAGACAATTTGTTACTTTTATATCTATTTGTTGTTATTAAATAAGTACGTAGTTTTATATAAAGAAGAACGAACATTAATTGTTTTAGTAATAAAATTAGATGTTGATATCGTCCTAAATAGTCAGACAATGTTCAAGAAAATTGAATAACCGAGCAGACAGACAAGGTACAAATTCCTTTATTCTAGACTAGGCTGTCTTTTGTCTTTAGTAGATAGTATGAAGAAATTAAGTAATACGATAGTACTAAAATATTTATGTAAGAAACATTTTACCTTGACATATATGTATATAAAGCGTTTGTGTACTTATACAGCATGTAATTATACAGAAAATACCCTATATTAAAAATTGTTTATAAACTGAAGACTCAATATTTTTTGTATCAATTTTCTGCCTCATTCAAACGAATTCACACACACCAAAAATGTTGTCCAAAAAAAGATCGTTACAGCGCCTTTAAAATCTGTTGCGAGAACAATCCGATCCCGTAAGTCCCACAAAAAAGGGTCGAATGTGCCCGCGGGGGTCATCGTCCTGCGTCGGGATAGCCCCGGTACAGTTAGAGTCCCAGGTCGACGGACCTGTGGCCTTGGGAGTCCTCCCGCGCATGTCAATAAGACAGGTGGCTTAGAGGTAAAGTGCAGCGGTTCATTTTGGGGTTTAAAAGGTGGTAATTATGTAAATATTTGCTTTATAGGAAGGTCTTCATTATTATACTCTTTATATTATTATATACAATTGCTCTAGTTGTTTCAAGGGTTTTCAGAATTATTTAACGTTTACATATGTGTATATTGATGTATTTATAAGAAGGAATAGCAAAAGAGCTTTTTATAGTAATGCAAAACCTAGATAGGCCTTGTATCGCTGGCAGCTTTACGATCTTTGAAACAATAGTATACCTGTTGTATAAATAACACTTAGCGGATTACAAAATTTTTTGTTGCTTATTATCTCTTATCCTTTACGCCAAAAAGGTATGTTTCTTATAAGTAAAGAAACTCAGAAAAAGGAAACAAATAACTCTGTTCATAACAACTCTTATTACTCGAACTTTATAAGGGGTTTACTATACCTAGCCCAAAAATTATATTTCAGAGCTAACATTTTCAGTTATAAGTTATAACAATATGATATAAGTAACAACTTATCCTACGTCACAATTCAGTACAACGGTATGTAGAGTCTAATATCGATTTCAAAACATAATTTCAATAGCCTCATGTATTCAATAACTCGTTTTTTACTGTTGCACGAGGCATCTTGAATATGTATAAAAAGTTTAATAACTGACATTACACTCGCACATAGAGCGGTGCACGCGCGCATGTGTGTGTGAGCTTGTCGGTGAGTGTGACGCATGCGCACGCCGCTAGACCTGTTGTGACGTAGTGACACTCCCGCGCGACCTACAGGCTGTTTCAAAAAGGATGAATAAGTTTAATTTAAACATTGATTAGATTAGATTGGTTTATAATTTTATCGTTTTTATGACCATAATGAGTAGTAAATTGTTGTCTTTGGTCAAGTGATAGCAATAATAAAGGAATGGAGGAATTCTTTCCATCCTAATAATTGTATATTAATGTAAAAATACTATGCGTTCCCGTAGTTAAGTTCAAGTCCTGCGTAGTATATTGCTGTCAATAAGATATGAATATTGCTGATACTTTTTCTTGACAGAGTATAACACTGCGTAATATCAGAAGCAGTACCAAACCACCAACTCATTGAAATAAGGTCTGACAAGTTAAATAACGTTTTTCCATATAATTTTTTATCGTCACGTTATTAGCGGTTCACCGCATAGTTACCGACAATGGTTCACGAACGATAATTTAAATATTTACCTAGTTTGTACATCTAGAACAATTCGTGAACATTGCTCAATCTGAAACCAGACGCTATAACGTTTATTGCGGTATTGGTTCGGTACAATATTGTAATTTACTTATTTGGCAAGATTATCTTTGAACTTCCTCTTAGAGTTTTAGTGACATAAAAAGGCCCGAAAAAGAGACATTACAGTAAGTAAGGTAACCGAAACTTATACCCGTATTCAAAATGTTTGCTCCTTGTCTACCTACATTGTCAGGTAGGGAGACAAGGAGCGTTAAAACTTGCTACACTAGAGTAAGAAGCTTTGTGAATAGAGCCTCGCTGATTTCAGCATGAATGGGCCGGCTCGACCGGGGAAGGACTACCCTCTCACAGAATATCAACGTGAAATAGCAATATTCCTACTGTTGTGTTCCCTTCGGTGAGGGAAAGTGCCGGAGGCCTAATCACCCTCTTTTCCCCTTCCCGCTCCTTCTCCTTCCCACTCTTTTTTGATGATGATGCCTCTAGTGTTGCAGGCGTCCATAGGCTACGGTGACCACTTACCATCAGGAGGTATTCTTGTTTGCCACAATAGTCGAATAAAAAAAACTGATAATATTATGTTTTTGTTAATATATACTGTACTGTCTGATCATGAACTTGTAATTATTGTAAGTACTTGTTTATTATTAAAGGTAATAAAGTTATTATTATAATAGTTAAATGTTTTGGGTATGAATCTTTTTAAATCTGAGTTACATGAAAATATAATTTTGACCAGCACCGCCAGCATATTAGAAAACTAGAAGTGATTAATAAAAGTACGGTCGAATATGTATTCGACTATACTTTTCAGCAGGTAATACCCTCCAGACCGAATTTCGGCCACGGCGGCTAATCTTAACGGAGACTGGCCATCTGAGCAGGAGAGATTATAACAACAACAAACACAAGTGCACTCTCTGTTCCCTAACTCCCGTGACTCGATGGGACGGTAATCCGACACGACCGGAGAGAGATCAGGCACAGGACCAACAGCTTTACGTGATTTTCGATGCACGGGGTTGTCTAACACCGCCAACTTCCTAACTCCGGGCTCGTATTGAGCGTTCTAACAGAAAAATCCAATATCTTTTTGTAGGCCTGACCCGGAATTTGAACCCGAGACTTCATGCACAGCAGTCACATTCACTACCGCTGCGTCACGGAGGCAGATATCTGCTGTACCTTCTTAAATTTGATACCTGATATGCAACGTTCTACTATTAATTACAAATACATATATATTTCCTCCTTCAAATAAAAAGCTTCGTGATGTCATATAATTTGCAGATCATCCTGTGAATCGCGCACGAGAATATTTACAGCGGGTACGTAGCGTTGTCCGAGTCAAGGTGGCGGTACAGTTAGCCATTGTTTACATACGCGCCGACTGTTCGTAAACCCACTGACTGAGGAGCATTCCTATGTTAATGCTAATGCTAGATCGAATTACAATACGGACGTGGCTCCTAGCATATATTGTTGGTATGGGGAGCAACTTGCGCTATTGTGATTTATATACATGTTCCTTTTTTAAATTATCGTCTATTAGGCCAGTGGTGTTACATCGTGAGGTCCCATATCGACTTTATGGTCGTTCTATTTGTCTTTTTTTGTAGCCCTGTAGTCCGATGTCGTGAAGGTTTCCTCACTATTACGTAGTTTATATAAATACAAGACTTCTTACTTAAATAAGAGTTGTTTATACATATATGTAACTTTATTCCCGAGCGGGTTGGCAAAGGTGTAATGCATCCACATTTTGATAGCTATGATTTTAGGTGCTACGTTTTAGAGGATAAGAAAGAATGATGTAGATCATAGTTATAATACTCGTTTTAAAAAAGATATTCTAATGTTGTGTGTTGTTTATTCTAATTGATTTTTGTAGCTAAATTAATTGCATGCAAGTATGTTTTAGATGTTGGTTAATGTTGCGTAATGGGTGGGATTAGAAGACGCAAGTTTTTGATCGCATGTTAACATTTTACTAGCGCTCATTTGGAGGCGCGTCATCAATATTCAACCATAACGAAGGTGCATTCGAAAGCATATAACAATAAAAATGTTTTCTAAAATCAAATAATCATAAAAGTATTCGATTTTCAAACAGCCTGGTCTTTATACGAAGTAGTAGTATTTGTGAACATAGATATCATTTCAAAAACCTTGCCATAGTAAAAAATATATAATTTAAAATTTTATAAAATATGGTGTATAATATATGGTATTCCTATTTATATTGTAGTCTTGCGATCAAATGCCTTAAGCTGAAATATTGAAGTGACTCCACAGCCATTACTCAACGAATGGAATAGTTTACAGCTGCCATGAAATATTGATAATATTAATTTCGTTACTTATAAGGCTGTACTATATAAACATATTTTTTTTTTGTGGTAAACGATATCATATGATTTTACGAAATTATAATTTTCCGTAACTGTTCCTTTATGAGTCTCGTTACAATAATGTTATAATGACTAGAAATATATAAGTTTCTAATTGTTAACTCGAACAATCTGTTAGACACAGATGTAACTAATATTCTAGGTTTTCTTAGCGTCAATCATGCAAAAGGTGGCACTAGTAATGAACCATGGACTACAAGAATTCAATTTGTTATGTCTATGTCTTATCTGTCGATCGATTTGATGACTCTCGAAATATGCCCAGTATACTTGACATCTATTTCAAACACAATAGATACAATCAATATGACTGAATGAACAACTCGTGTGATCACATGTCTATAAATTGTGGGCAGTCTCTTATACGTCTGTTGTTTTAATGTTTGCTTTATGCGACAAAGGCCTGAATTCCTAGATATTTTAGCTTGGTTTGATAACGATAGCCATACAAACCGGGACATAATTATATACACATATTTCCCGTAAAAAACAAATCTTAATCGTCATGTACAGACGAATGCAATCACCATGCACAAGCAAAAAATTCAACAGACGCTTCATATAATTTTTTGTAACAATACTATTTAAAATGGAGGCTCGACGTCAGAGGTCATTCACCGAAATAACGCTGTAATTATTGTACGTTCGGGGTCCTACTGCTGTGTGGCACTTGGACGCAGGTGAACTTGTACTGGTCACTTTAAGGGGATAGCTGATGGCGATAAGTCGCGAGATATCTAGCCACGCAATAACTATTTACGGATTGTTTACATGTGTTCTGGATAAAGGAGGCACGGAACTTGTCTTTGTAGATAACGTAGTGAGGACTTGTTTGACTTGACCACACGAAGTCCCTATAATATACGTATAATCAAGTCCGTATTTTCTCGTAGAAAACTGATAGCAAATTTAATTTTTTTTTTAAATTTATTTATTTGCTATATAAATGTGCGGGTGGCGTAGTGGTTTATGTGGATGCCTCGTCACTGCTACAGTGCTCGGTATTGAGGGCCCAATTCCCACACGGGACAAACATGTATGTGTTCCACGAATAGTTGTTCGGAGTCTGGTTGCTCTTTGAGTCCGTTGTTTAAACGTTCGTAAAGTCCCTCGTGACGCAGGAATAATTCTTAGTGCATAGTAGTTTTTAAAAATAAGAAGATATCGCCAAGATTGAATAAGACGAGACATTTAGTCTGGAAAAGCACAATAAAATTTGGTAATAATAATGAAGCGATGTGATGGGTATGGCAAAAATAACGCAATTAGGGTGTCAAGCAAGTTAGTCAAAATAATTTATAATTGTGTTGTTGTATTAGTTAACTAATCTATACTAATATTATAAAGCTGAAGAGTTTGTTTGTTTGGTTGAATGCGCTAATCTCAGGAACTACTGATACGAATTGAAAAATTAGTAAATTTAGTGTTGGATAGCTCATTTATCGAGAAAGGCTATAGACTATATAACATCACGCTACGACCCACGGGGGCGGCGCAAAATCGTAAACACGGGTGAAATCGCGGGCGCATCTAGTTACTAATATATCGAGTTGTCTATATATTAATTTTCATAATATATCAAAACATTTCGCTGGACGTTTATAGCTTAACCTTTGGTCGTCTGACTCCATGGATATTATCACCAGACACCGCAGAATTCGTTAAGTAGATAACATCGGTGTTCCGACATCAAGTCAAGTGAAACGCCGTAAAAGTATGTGAATGTGTCGCACTTATTTGTAACAGCTCAATTTTGTCTTATTAAGTTATTTTGTTCTTACATATTTGGAGAAAATGCATCCATTATCATCGAGTTTGATCTTAAACGAACATATGTATGGATAAAAAGTTTTATTTATAAGTAACTATCCCTCGGGAACAGTATTTTTTTCTGGATGAAAGGTTATGTCGTTTTCTGTACCCGGGTTAATGTATATGCGAAATTTTATGATAATCGATCAAGTTGTTAAGATGTGAAAACAAACAAATTAACTCACATTCGTCTCATTTATAATATAAAACAGAATTAATTTATTCCTAGCAGATCGTACAGACGTTGTCCAGCATGAAGGGAGTGATTGCAGCGCCACCAACTGGGTCTAATTGTGAATCTAAACCATCAAGAGATCATTTATAAAATATTTTTTAAATATATATAATATTATATGGTTACTAGCATTTGCGTGGGCGGAGCGGCCGCCCACGTAGTGCCTACATCAATAAAAGTAGCCTATGTCCTTTCCCAGGTTTTAAACTAAATCTCTACCAAATTTTATCAAAATCGGTTGAGTGGTTTAGCCGTAAAAAGATAACAGACAGACAGAGTTACTTCAGAATTTATAATATTAATAAGTAAGGATTGATAATATTCTTGTTAACCTCTCTAACTAATATGCTTTTGGCAGAACGTACGCTCACTTAAGTGGATTTAAACCTACGACTTCTCGATCGCACGTTCAATGTCTTACACATTGGGCCGAAATTTGATTTGTCCTCAGATAGTTGTTCCAAGGGAGAGCGCTATTGTGTAAATTTGTTTGTGTTCATTAAACTCAGCAACATATGAATTCTATTTAATTTGCTAAAATAAATGCATCCGATATATAAAACAAACTATTTAAAAACTTAACACTTTGTGTGCAAATGTGATGTTGTGTTTTTGTAAATTCTCTAAAACTTGTTATTAGATATATATAACAGACTTTTACTTCGCAAACAGAAAATCCATAGGCGCTCTTTATTTCTAACTACATAAGGTTCACATTCGTAAATCATATGATATCGTTTACCACGATGACTTGACAACTTTTACATTTCACGACACAACGCTAATACGGTTTTCTATAGTTTAGGCAGTTTTCTTTGTACTGCACAAATATTAAAAAGTTAAATAAACAAAGATTTTCTACGGACGTGATTTGTAAAAATTATATAATATTGGAAAATAGGACTTGTTAAAACAAAAATGTAACGTGAGTGAATGAAACACGACAGACATGGCAGGATCGAGCCGAGAGAGAAAATGGAATTCGGATCTTTAGTATGAACATGCATTTGTATTATTTTCATCTAGTTATAGGAATGCATAATATTTGATTAACTAATATGGATATTACATATCAATAAATAATATATTCTTCAGCTTAGCTTTGTGGCTTATAATATGTGCATAGTTCGGGCTCTTTAATAGTGATCTGTTTCTTTTATATAGTTAACTCGCCTGCACTAGGTTTGACTCTGTGGTGCTGTTGACTTTATAAACATACAATTCACGGATAGACAGTACAATGAGACTCAGAACAATAATTTGTGGATAACTTAAATAATTCTCGAATTATGGGATTGGAACCCACAACATTCAGTGCGGTGGCAGCGGCGAGGCGACCGGTTGCATGCTGCACCATCCGGACAGTCGATCCATTAGCTAGTCCATATGTTTGTATGGCATCTCAGTAGCTTTTAGGTAAAAGGTCTTTTAGGTTTAGAATGAGTAAAATCAATCGTGATGGCCAAACACGGATTGGTAGACAATCGAAACTTCATTCTGGTGGGTTTACAGGTGTGTGCCCATTTATAGCAATATAATTTCTCCCTTCATCAAAATTGAATGGAATTCTTAATCAGAGAAAATATTCGATTTTCTCTTTTGAATATGAATTTCAAAGGTTCACATCACAAACGTGGCTAAATTTATATTAAAATCAATTCTCGCGCCCATCGCTCTAATGTCCATAGAAAAGACATCAACGCGCGGTACAGTGACCTACTGAACGACTCTATGTGTGCGCGAGACTCTACCACGACTCTACATTAACTGTTTGCGTTTGTGTGCGCGTCTAGTTAAGCGTGTACGTGTGTGTGATAGAGTAGTAATTACGCGCACAGATGTAGAGCCGTGTACTTGCTAATGATTTGAAAAATAAGTTATGACTAGGCTATTTAGCTAGTGAAAGTGTGCGACTAATATTTTTTTTATAACTTTGGCATACTTATGTAAAAGGATATTTCTTTTGAGTTATAAATTAGTGTTGTTTACGTTTTCATAGCCTTGTTTACAATAAATAATAGTGTTTTTTAATTACAAGCTATTGAGAGTTTTATGCTTTACATTTGAAGAGTTGCGTGATAACTTGCTATTAGAGATATTAATTGGAGTTATGCACATTATTTAGCAGATACGAAATATATCAAAGCAAATACAATGAAAATTAAGTTACTTAAAAGTAACTTCAAAATAAATTTATTATCACGACGATCTGATAGAGGTGCATATATTCACAGGCTATATTTAGCTCCTATTTCACAAATGTCTATAATATTGTCTTATTAGGTCTCTATCATTCCACTAAACGCATTAACCAGCGCCAATCACGCACAAACACACCAACTCTACATGCACACACAGACACACACACTGACAGTCGTCTCTACATACGTATGCGAGGCGCGTGGTGGTGTGCGTCATCAACTTTCTTTCGCGTAGAGCGAGGCGCGGCTCGTTCGCAACCGTGACATTGTAGAGTCCGTGAAACTTTACTATAGGCTGTGTTTATAGCCGACTAGTTTAATCGCAGGCTTTGCTTTGTAGAGATAATAAGTGGCTTTGATGTAGCATTAGACTTTTACGGCGTTGATATTACACCGATAGGGATAGTATCAGAACTAATCCTAGATCGAATTTACAGACTTCAGATTTGTTTACTTCACATTTAATAAAACGATTATTTTGATAGATCACTTAAGTATAAGACTAAGCTTTTTATAATTGTGGTATAGAAGTGATCACTTCAGCCTTTATGATTTGCCAATCATTCTTATAAACCACATAAACTTTAGTATCTGCTGTCAGCAAATTTAAACGGCTCAATGGTTTTAAACTTTTATCTAAGGTCCATATAACAAACATACAGACGCTCAACTCGTCGCCAGCCAGTACATACATAGTCTCATGCCTAAAGGGTATGCAGATGTGTAAAATAATCAGATTTGGTCAACAATGGCTGCAAGTCCCACGTAAAAGGGAACGAGCCTTTTGTCTCTACCTAGAAGAGTTTCAGACTCCGTGTTGACACTACGAATTTCTTGACAGAAAACCTCAATAACAATTTGGTCAATCCGGGAATGAAACCAGAGAGAGAAGAGAAGAGAAACTTATCCGGCAGTCGCATTCACTACCGCTGCGCCATCAAAATAGTCGTCGTCATAGATACAGACAACATTTTCTTCTGCCAAACCACCCAGCTCTTCATTCATCTATTTAAACAACTGCACTTATTCTTTTAAGTCTCTAATATATATCTATAAACGTCAAATCAATAAATCACTCAATCGTTATTAATCTCCTTCTAGTAACACAATGATACGAATTATTCAGAACAACGATTCGCGAATATCGATAAGCATCTCATACTTCAGAGCCACTCATTCATAAAGCCAATTTATATTTAAACCCACACGCTTTTAAGAGGCTAGTTTCACACATCATTAATCATTCGATACTTAATTATATAAAAGTACTGTTATTTAAATTTATAATAAGTGCTTTGTTCATCTCGTAATTGGTCGTGAGGTCCTGGATTCGACTATCGTAACCAGTGCGATGGTAAACAATCATAAATCTTTATATTTATAATCCTTCTGTACGCGTGTATGTAACTGAACTCCTCCTAAACGGCTGGACCGATTTTGATGAAGTTATGTGTGTGTAGAGTGGCTCTCTGAATATTTTAGGTAGCGCGGCGATCGATTTGTTCAGGCAGGACATCGTCTGTCGAATCCGCTATTATTATTAAAAGTTCGTAACTTGAGTCGAGAGTAAATTGCTTTTGGTCTTGCCTGTCACGAAATTCTATACTATAGGCTCGTCGTAGTCTATATTTAGTTTGACTGACAAATATAGAACACAAGTGTAATGTTAAAGTACAATTACTAAATTCAAAATTAATAATTATGATACTAAGAAATTTCTGTTAAAGAGAACTACGCGTAGGTATATCCTAAAAGTATAAAAGAATAACGATTCCAAATTTGATGTTTTAGACCATGTTCATCGTGAAAACTGCCAATGACCCAGATTTAGGTCCCACGTTATATGTCGGGAGCCTATTGACCTCTACCGAAAACAGTTTCAGACTCCGTGCTCGTACTAAGAATTTTTTGACAGAAAAATCCAAGAAGCACTTTGCGCGCCTAGAGAATTAAATCCGATGCCTCTTGCACAACTACCGCGCACACTCCTGGAGTGCTAGCGAGGCAGTCAGTTTTACGATAACGTTTCTTCAAAAGACCTAACACTATTATTTCTAATCGAAAGGCCACAAGCCTCACTTAAACGATAACTTCATGTGAAACTTAACTATAAGATAATTCCCATATTAAACAACGTGTATCGACCTGGATCTATCGCTGAACGGGGTCAAGTTTATATCTCAACCGCGCATCTAGCATAGGCGGTAATGGTATACGCGATACAGATCAAAACGGCTATATTATACTGCAGCTATTGCGAATATATCACACTCCTATACATTAGCAATGTGCTTAAGAAGTTAAATGTTATGATACGTACGGCAAAGCAGAATATTTAAATCTGTGAGAGTTGCTGTTGGGATATTCATCTGGAGATCTCGGCAAAATGTGTACACTTCCTGAATATACATATATTCCCGTATCGCTCCTCATACTAATAAGAAGGGGTTTTAGTATTTTCGCTGATAGCGTAGAGTTTATAGGTTTGATAACACGCAAATTATTTCCCTGGTTACATCTTGAACGGTAGTTCCGAAGTTTCAAATAGATATTTTTAAGATAGGAAACTTTGAAACTTCGGAAGGAACGCAAAATATGAAGAAGAAGAAGTTTTTCTTCTTTCAAAAAGACTTTATTTCGTTGTTCGGATGAGTTCATGGTAGGATTCAGGACTATCAAAACGTTACCTCAAGTGTTTTATGATACGAATAGTACAAACATTCTGCCCGAAACTTTATTCCGTTGTTCGGACGAGTTCATGGTAGGATTCAGGACTATCAAAACGTTACCTCAAGTGTTTTATGATACGAATAGTACAAATATTCGCCCCCAAACTTTTTCATTTACATTTCATGGTAGGCTATAGGTTTAGACAGTAGAGAGACAAACCTAATAACAATTCCCTTAACTCTACGATCGAAGTAGCAAACTAAACAAGCTAGCTTATAATTCAACTTTGACAGGCTATATGGTAAAATATGAGCGCAAGATGAAGTGGTACTTCTGCGGGTAGTCGTGGTGGGTGCGCAGGCGCACGTCCACTCCGCAATTAATCTCCCGCGCTAATGGCGATCACTGACAACTTTATTTGGAACACTCTGATAGAGCCGTTCCGACTTTTTGTCCGTAAACGTACCGACGCGGCGACGGTAACGAGATTCTTGTATTGACACACTTAATGATCGATCGCTTTTCGGAAAACTGTTATATCGCCTTTTGACAACATGTATCGCAGCTTTATAGTTTGTTTAATTTGCAAAGTAAAGGTCAGTAGCGGTATTAAAATGAGCTCATAATTTGTAGTAGAACTGTTAACGTAGTGCTAGTTGTTATGTGCCTTTATCTACAGCCTTGAAGTGCGGCTAAACGAGTATCACACCAAAATTTGGCTGAATGTGCTTGCATGTGACATGTCGAATATTTTGCTGTCTACCAAGCACAGGTTCAGAGATGCTGCTACTGTGAGACTAATAACTAAATACTGTGACTTAATAATTGAATGTAATAACATTCTGCCAAATCCAAGCTTTAAACCCGTGACGTCACTTTAAGGTCAATGGTTCGGAGTTCAAATCCTACTGGTTTCTTAATACTGATAAGTGGGTAAATCAACACACGGTCCATAATTATGATGGTAAGCTGTTATCTATGGACGCTGACAACATCAGAAAGTTACTAAAACTTTGATACTGCTAACATGTTTCCTATAAGAAGACTAAGACTATCTCGATGGCAGCGTAAAGCGGTAGTAAATGTGACTACTGTGAGAGTCTGATCGCCGAGTCAGACAAAGTGTTAATAGCTCTTTCTCAAGAAAATCTCAATTGTAGACAACAATAGGCGCCTGTTACGTACAACCATAAACCATAGCTAACGAAATGTTGGTGTAATACACCTCTGTCTACTCCTTTGGGAATAAAGGTGTATGTAAAAGCCTTATGAGTCACCCTGCTATGGACCTAACCATTAAATGACTCAATTTGAACAAAAAGATTTAACTGTGCAGGAGGCGTTATCAAGTGATAGTAATGTACAATGTATAACGTTAGTAAACAGTAAAAAATGTCTTCACCTTAGTCACTGACACACATACAAAGCGATAATTAAGTTGAATTCATAAATAGTCATATATTAACGGTGTTCTCAAATAATACCAGTTCTACCTGATACCGTGTTTAATTCATGTAAAAGAACTTGGTGTAATTTTATACTCTTTTGGTCATAAAAGGAGTTGTATTCGCACATATTTCTTTCATTCATGAGATGTGTCAATAAAGAGTTTTCTATGTTTACAATCTTTTTAGAATGTTATTTTTTTTAAATGGTACGCGTGTTTTAATTATTAGTGGAAAACATGTTAACAAGTTGTAGATAAAGGAAATTCTTAACTGTTCTATATTTAAATTATTTTCGGGCTGCTTTGAATATGTCTTGTTGGAGGTTAATTTTAGGATTTTCTTTATTTGTATTATACTGGTTGGCCCTAGATATAACAACTTAGTGATATTAATTTAGCTTCTTAAGACATTTATTGTATTTTGAAATTATAGTATGTTGGTTGAATGCATAATTGTTTCAATTCCGGGTATTCTTTGAGTCTAATATTTTCAGCGTTTGCAAAGTCCAGATAGTCCGTAAAGCGCAAAAATTTTATGTAACCTATCATGGTTGTGCCATGAAGTTGATTGAACGCTGAGACTTAGCGAATATAACATACGTTTATACGATTAATTGTGAGCAATTGGACCATTGTGCGTGATAATGTACGTGCCATGAAGTTATTCTAAATCCTACTTCTTCTGTCAAACTCGTCTGTTATGATGTATCTATCCGTGAGCAAGGCCCCTACAGCAATGGTGTGTGACGTACGCAAACTAGGCTCCAGTCCCGTTAGTGACGTAATAATGGCGGTAACGCACCGTTTCGGAATAATTGGAACATTTCGGCAACAATTAAATTAATTATTTTTTGTTTTCCCACGCTGCGAGGTGTGAATTATTAATAAAATGTAATTGGTATATCCTCTTTGTATGATTTTTTTATAAAGAGTTGTTATTTATTTTTTGTATAAAGACGGTGCGAATTTGTGATTCGTGTGTTTGTGGAGGGTAATCTTCGGAACCACTGGTGGATCGGTACAGGTAAAGTAGAAAATATAAAACGTAGGTATGTCTTCTTTGAGTTACGTAAAGTAAGTATAAATGTATTGTTATTACTTTATGATTGAGGTTTTTTAAATGTTTCCTAGATACCCATAACATGGCTAGCGGCAAGTCGTCAGGTGAGTGCGATTTCAAATTCCATCCACGTATAAGTATGGTGTTTCAAACTAGGCATTGTTTATTTGCTGATTAAATGCCGGTTGGCAGACTTTATACCTACACAATATAACATAGACAAACTCACATGTTAACGCCTACATTTCACATAAGCACAGGCAGAATTGTATGACATCCATACATTGCCATAATTTTTTTTTAAACTTGCCCCTGTCATCTTGAGGATTTTAATTTTCTTTTTAATTTCACTAATAAGCTTTTTTATCACGAATATTGGTAATGGCTACGATGTTTGCTAACAAGTTCAGTGGCAACAACAGTTCCAATCGCCCGCTTAACATTTATCGTTCCATCAACATTCATTCATTAAAATACCGACGGACAACGCTTTTTATATACGTATACACACGGCGAATAATAATTTGATAGTAACGGAGCGGGCGCAGCTTAAATCTCATGTAATTGGGTGTTCGCGGACCAACACACGGGTTACTGTTAGTGTACCGCGGACTAAAGTTTAAGCGAATGGCGAATTTATTTGCGGTTTTTTAAGCTTCACTGTTTTTATTTAGTACTTGTTTCCCGCGGCATCGCTTGCTCAGAAACAGTACTTTTGTTCTGGAATATATGTACCCTTTGTTCTTTTCTATATGCGAAATTTCGTGATGATAGGTCGAATAGTTAAGGCGTGACAAAATAACAAACAAAAATTACATTCGCATTTATAATATTAGTTAGGATATTTATTTCAGAATATGTTTATTATTCAAATATTAACTGTATTAAATAAATCTATGCATCTACAGAATTTAAAAAATTGCTGTACATGACGCAAGAAGTTGACGTGTTACATACGTCAGCTACTTGCGTGGGTAGATTGCACGTTACATGCGCCAGGCTACTTGCATGGGCGCTTGTTAATCATACGGGTTACTTGTGCGTCATTAGTTTACATGACGTATACAACCCCTTCAAGAACCTCAACTTACGCATATTACATGCGTTGTACAAGAGACAGTAGAGTTAGTTGTTGAGTTATTATGAAAGTCAAGCACTGCAACAGGTTATATGTACTTACGGTTAAACTAAGTCGGAGGCAGTATTTTGTACGGAACGATATGATTATTTAATTGAATTTGTGAATGGTATATCGCTTATAACTTACATCGGTCATATAAAGCGTTTATTTATTTTACTGGGAGTATTAATTAAAACCGAGTGATGGACAGGCGGCGAGTTTTTAAGAAAACACGCATATTTAATATTTGGAGGATCAGAAGAGAATACAGTTGTTTAACTTTTAACTGTTAGTTTTTATTTTAATAGTTAGTCGGCGGTGTGGTTAATTAGGATAAAAACCAGGTGGTTCGCAAACGGTTTAGAATTTAACGGAGATTAAAGCATTAAACGAGTAGCTAGATTCTATTAATGGACTGTCGTAAATGTTAAAGATAGCCAGGGCAAAGGTTATTCATATGCTTCGAGAAATAAGAAGCGATTTCTTTCACTGGACTTTATGTTGCATACACTAGTTTCTTTACGAAAAACGCAACGTAAGACGCAGTTTGTAGATGGTCATCTTGTCATAGCTGTGTACAGCGGATAGAATCGAGAGTTTTGTCCCTGGCAATAAAAGAATTAGTCATCCAGTGGATATTGCGGTTAAAAGCCAAAAAAAGTTTAAAAGGATCACGCTGTCATCATAATTTATCATACACGTATTTTTAATATTAGTAGAATTATGGAAATCTATATATTAATACGTGAAATAAAAACTTTGTACCCCTTTTTACAAAAATTGCGCGGGGCGGAGGAGTATGAAATTTGGCACAGTTAAAGTTTATATGGAGAAGGAGGGGTGAAATCTAATATTTTTATAAAATATTCATTAGAAATATATTAAAATTAATGAAAAAACACTACACGCACATAACCATGCATTTGACACAGGCAGTCGAATCGCGTTCGTAGTATCTCGAATTTGTTCGTCTGACGTCATACAATTCTTTGTAACTATGGTTACCTATACCTTATTTATAATATGTAATAGAGAAAAACAGAAAACAAAGTACCTAGCAATCTTAGGAATTTTGGTCGAATTTTGACAACTAGGCAACCGCTAGTAAACTTTAATTTAAGTATAATTCCCACGTAGGACAAAATAAAATTATCTGGTTCTCAAATAGTTGTTTTGAAAATGAGTGTTGTTTGTGTTAGTTTTTCAATATTTATGAAATCCCGCGCCACAATGATTCCTTCAAAGATTTGTTTTACAAATAAGTCTGAACCAGCTCTACTCTCATCTCTCAACTTTAATATTTCACATAGATCTCGTAATCCTAACATATTTGCAATTCAGGCATATAAAAATAATACATCATTTCATAATCCAATAGTAAGAATGTGCAGAGCATATAATAAAGTACCAGGTGTAAATAAAGAGGACGGCATTTTTTAAATAAAATTCATTACATATAAAAAGATTGTATCAGGTGTACTTAGTTCCGAAAAGTTCAAAGTCTAGTTATAATGTAAAATTACAGTTATTAAGTTAAAACCTACTTACAATTATCCACTTGTATCCTACGCTAACGAATTTAAGATTTTAGTAATGTTTTTTGTTTAGCACGAGTAATCTGCTCTAATATATACATGTTGTGTACAGTACCTTAGGATTACTGTCCAGTTTATATATTATGTTCATTATTACTTCTTACTACGTTAAGACTGTTATCTATTTGTGTACCTATTATAAATAAATGAATGATTTTCGTGTTTAAAACTTACTACTGCATAATAAGACTTTTAGTTACAGAATAGCATGACTACATTCTAATTAACAGCTTTCAATAATAAGTAAGAAGTATTATAATTTCAACACCCATAGTACGATCATAGTAATGAATGAAACTCAACCATTACAAAGAACTATCGCTTCAAAACTCATGACATTAAAACCTAGATTTCCTTATTGCGATATTGTGTTAAGCATCGATGGTGATCTGGTCATGTTGAGTGACCCGTTAGGGGCTCTCGTGGCATGTCATTACTGCGCTGGTGGTATAAAGCAGCGTAATGAACGCGATCTACTCGCATGTCAGGGGAATGACATGTCGTTTTTGTGGAGTTAAATTGAACTGTGATTGGCGGATTTAGTGTTACAATATTTGGCTTTTGTATATGTTACTGTTAGACTAAAATAAATGTTATTTTAATGTTAGAAATGTAGGCGTTGCGGTTTGTGAGCAAAACCAAGTAACAAAAAATTGTGTGATCTAGTGATAATTGTTTCAAGACTGTATTCGCAAATACTTTTGCGATGCTGAAATTTTTTGCTTCTTAGAGGCAAGATGCCAAATAATTACCAACTTTTTTTAGTATTTTCCATTGCGTTGTTTACGTATAAGGAAACGTTGACTGCCTAGTAAATTACTGTAATCTTTTTAAACTGTACTGTTTACATACATGTCTTTCTGATATACTAATAATATGTAGTATCTAAAGGAAAAGTAAAACGCAACATACCTACAAATCACCGCAACTAATTGTTTAAAAATCAATCTTCTGTGTTCTCAAAACGCAAATAGACCCGCTCTAAAAACTACTGTTTGCATTGTAGATGAAACAAAAAGATGCTAGACAACGGACAAGAAGCGACGTCGAATTAAAAAAACAAAACTGTATTTTGGCCACAAAAATGTGAGCAGTATGTAGGTTTACGAGCGCCCGTGCTACACTACAACGCCACCGTGCCACCGCCGCGACGATAGCCTTCGCTCAGCCACACAGGCTTATGTGGCGCAGCGTATTTAGACTCTCTACACAGTTAACATCCTAGTTGTGATGCTCTATGGGAGAAGGAGTTTGATACACTGTTATGCTTTTACTAACACACGAGCGCGCCTTCAGCTTGTATCTGATTTTTTTATATAGCTAAGGTGGCAAACAAGCATACGGTCCACCTGATGGTAAGTGTGTGTTTTATCGTTGAAGTGTGGATGTATTAATTTTATTTTTTTCGAATTTTAAATATTGGTATGAATTAGTTGATTCTCTAATATATTAGAGGATTGGTTTTTTTATATATTCGTTCATATATTGCAATAGCTGACGGTGAAAATTATTCATCGCTGGATAGAATATAAATGTCATATTAAAGGCAAAAACAGCAAGAGTTGTAAACATTGTGTTCGTCGTAAGATTTTAACTTTTTAAACTTGAATATATTGTGGCGTAGCACATAAGATTAACTCACATGTATTGATCCAAGCTATAGTGCACTTCTGTGGCAGGGGTTATGAGAGCCTGTATCAAAACCACAGGCGTTAAGAATGTTTACATTGGGATTACAAATAATAACTTTTTTAAGGCGTTATGGTATTATGTTTATAGTTTAGATCACCATTATTTAGTATAATTAGTTATTTTAGTTTCGTTCTTTTTTATTTTACAACTCGTTATCAACTTCTTTACTTTTGTGTGTTCTCAACACACAAAAGTAAAGAAGTTATTATAAAAGAAATTAAGTATAAATCGGCAAATTTTACCAGTACCAGAAAATCTACAGAGTATTTGAAAACACGAAGACTTAAACGAGACTTCGATAAGCACTCTACAAACTCAAGAATTACTACCGCATGCTTAACTTTAACAAGTATTTTAATATTTTCGTACTAATATGACCGGGACATTATTTTGGAGGTAATAAGCGGTTGTCAGACCGGGAACAGGTTTACTCCCGAACTTAACGGGACCGCTGAGTGACCCCAATAAGGTTTTCGGAACGTACGGCCGGTGTCTGCTGGAAATCGATAAAGGACATTTGGTCAGATGAGTTTTGGTGCTTTGGAATGATAGTTTTAGAAACCTTTACAGTGTTGGAAACAAATTTATTATTATTTGAATAAATTGGTCATATTTTTCATTTTATATAGCTTGTATGACTTTGAACTCTTGGAAGTTAAGAATAAAAGGTGCCGAAAAAGGAAATATACTTGTGAATAATGGGTGTAGAACGACATCTAGCAGTTACGTCTTTTTGACATCATATTGTTATGTATGATCAATACACTAGGTACTCTATGGACACGTAAAAAGGTGTCCTCTCAATGCGACAGATGGCGTACGTAACTTACGGATATGCAATGTAGTCCACGAAGAAAGTTTAAAATTCATTTTTCATATATTTATAAGTTTCAGGTATTATTATTAAATTTAATGTAATATTATTGTTTTACTCTAAGCACTCCATTAATATGAAGGCTTGATAGACGGACAAATAATTACTGACTATAGTAAATTGTATTATGTAGTGTACGGGTGTATCTTATTTTTTCTGTCAAGAAATAAAAATTATTATTATTAATAATAAGTGGACGACAAAATATGTGCAAGGTATGATTGACACAACAATCTTTTAAACTAATATGCCTATCATTATTATTTCAAAAGAGCTTCTCGGCTATGTCATGAAGCTGAGCCGTACTTTGTTTGCTATTTTATGTAAGCATGAACCATCTCTTAGATCTATGGACCGGATGCTGTGACTCACTTGCTGAATTATCTAAAATCTCTTCCTTATAGAAAGCTTTCGATAATACGAGATGAATTCATCAAAAAATATTCCTATTAAAAATATAAAAGATTAATTTTACGAAACATTGAACCGACACAATACGTCCCATTGTTAAATGTCAATAGAGGCTATTTATTCATCGTATGTCATAATTTATCTCGTCATTTAACTCACAGATATCTTGTGATGTAATCTTCGTGTAAAAATAATCTTCCTTCAAGGAAAAAACATTACTTTCTTTTAATTTATTTTCCTCGAAGAAAGTTTCTAGAGAAATGAGTCACCTATTTATAAGTAATAATATATTATGCGTTGGGTTTTTTCACTGTCACTTTCTCAATGGGAATAAATACATTGATGGCTATCTACTAAATCTTTTGATCACCTTTTGACCCGACGCTTAGGAATTTCGAGTTGCCATTAAGGTTTTTTCCGTGTCTATAATTCTATTAGTTTGAGTTTACGCTGTATTTATCTTTGCTATGATCGATAGTTCTAAAATAAATATGAAATAAACGACTCAATCAATGTATAATTATCTGGCAATTAAATTAAGGTAACATAAGATATCGTATAACATCAAATATCTACAGAATTTGTGCACATGATAGATATTGACCAAAAAAGTGGTCTTATTCTTTTTTTTTTCTGCTCAGTTTTAGTTTTAGTTCTGAAGGCTTCAAGTAATTTTATAAAACTCAATCTGAAAGGGTTTTCTAGGGGAATGTATATAATCAACTATTAGAGGTATTTCTGACACAGCACAGCATAAGAATATTATCAATGCCTAACTTCTTAGTTTACAACAGAATTAATATTTTAAACGCATTTTATAGTTTTGTTCCCTGATAGAAGCTATCACAAATATTTGGGCTTTGGAATTGAAACCCCTTGGTCAATTATATTTGTATCATTAAAACTGCGAAACAGCTATTTGAACAGTAAATATACATACGTCATAAAGTTAATTAACCATTTTTACGAACCATTAGATTGCTATCATAGCACAAGTAACAACTTAAAACTTACCACCATAAATTAAATAAAAGTGTGTTAAATAGGTACATTTTTATAGCCCCATAACCATCATTTATAACATAAGTCTAGCCTAATGAAAGATCGTCAAGGAGCTAACAATATGATGACGGCCTTATTCACTATAACAAAACAATATACAATTGAACACAACCAAGTACGCATCAAAGATGGACGATTTATCTTGTCAAACGTGAAACTGTAATTTGAGAGATAGACCATACAATTATTTTGCAAGTTACTTTTAATACGACTATTGTTATACTGATTAAGGTTATTGTTATTATGGTATATTGATTTTTTTGTGTTATTGAGGTGTAGGAGGTGATAATAAGATAGGTGTCTTATAAATCACAGAGTTTGCGTATGAAGTGATTGTATGATGGTTACTTATTATTTATTTAAAACTTTATGCACAATATAGTACATCGGCGGACTTAATGTCACATATAATGCATGTCAACCATTGGGTGATGCAGAAATAAAAAGTAGTAGGTACATACATTAGCATGAAATATACACTTACATATACTAAAGAATATCATAATAGTAACTATATATTACATAATATATACATACCAATAAACATAATTATATAATCTAAATATATATATATATATATATATATATATATATATATATATATATATATATAGATAGATACATACGTATTATATTATTGATGAGATGAATCTGATAAACTGTCAAGAAGAAGAGCACGTACTTTTACTGTAAAAGACTATTATTAAGGCTTCCATGATAATTGATATGAAAAGTCGTACGTTGTTGCAATTGGTTCGTGGATTTTCATCGAGCTATATTTGTTGCTTAAAAATATAAGCCACTTTTAAGTCTAACGAATAATAAAATGATGACAATCAGTGTAATGAATGTCAGAAAACTAAATATTTTAGTAAAAGTAAAAACTATAATCAAAATAAAGAATCTTCCAAATCCACCAACAATTAGAGACTCGTTTACTGTTAGGCACGTTTCACTTTTTGAGACGAAAGCGTCTCTCCCCCTTGGCAGCAATACCCCTCCCCCGCGGTGCCCTCAAAACCTAGATCCAAAGTCAAGTACGGATCACGCGACCGCTCTCGATTCCATCTAAGTGTGGTGCTGTGCAGGCTCATGGTATGGCTGCTCTTATAAAGAGAACACAAATGAGCTAATCAGTGTGCACACGGCATACATGGTATTTGTCTTCGCTGCGTGGGGTCTTAGGTTTCATACTTAGTTAAACGATCACATATTTGTTAACCTAATCTATCTAATATAAGCAGCCCTGACCTGGTGGGTACCACTATTCTGTCTACTTCAGGTTAAATCTTACCCTCCTACTCTACCTTTTTGCTTTACGATTGAACGGCAGAATGGACTGTGTTTGTGTTTCGTTGAGCCTAAACGGAACACGTGGACTAATTGCCATCAAAATCTATTCTGATCTGTTTCTACTAATATAGTGAAGGTGGAACAAACATACGGCTGGAACACGGTTACCATAGGTTATGGACGACTGCATTAAAGAGTAAACAAAGCACGCCGTGCTTCACTTCAAAATATAGTGTGACTATGCTGCCAGCGCAAGGAAATAAGATCACATTGTACTGACAGCACAGCGTTCCCTAAGAAGCCCAGTAATCCTATTTATTGCAGGCAGACACCACATAATTGTTAAGTTGCAATGTTCTGTAAGGTACACCATGTTTATAATACCCTCTCGATTTATCAACATGAAGATGTTCAATCATTTCTTTAATGACCCCAACTTACTTTCCTTAAGTGATACTAAAACAAGTGTATTTTCGGATAAGTTATTCATGAATACAGTCGACATACAGCTAAATAATAATATTATAACGGGCAACACACACTTACAACATTTCTATGGTACAATTATAGACGTAAGAATTTTTTATTCCGTTGTTGTTCCCGTAGCAGGTCGAGTAAACCATAAACATTGTGTTTCATAGTTGTGGAGGATAGTTTGGATGGTTCAAAGGGCATCTTGATGGTCGCTGTTCAGATAAGAGATAGTCTGAGCCATAGAGAAGTATAACATAAAAAAACTCCCGCACTAGTAATAATTCCTGTTTAGCGAAGGACTTTACAAATATTTTAATAACTGACACAAAGAACATCACAATTGGGACAATTTTGACAGGCTTGAAATAACGATCTGAACAATTTTATTCGCGCGGTTTTCTATCGAACCTGTAACGCTAAGCACACTGACAGTAATGAGGCGATCGCTGTAGGTGCTATAAACTCTTTAACCATTTGGGTTATACAGTCGTGAAGTTATAATTTGCAGCCAATACTGTAAAAAGGTCAATAATGTACATAGTCAATGACCATTTTTTTATAAGGTAGAGTTTATTGTGGATCTAACTGTTAAATTATTATTTATTGAAGCGATCTACATGGTGGTGATCTTTAAGTTTAAGTTATGAATGTTTGAAGGATCATTCAACTCTACGTAAGCGTCTAAATATAGATGTATGTTTCTCGGTGACTCTACCAAATTGTTGTCTATAAATAATTTTACAAAGACTTTGGTAGAGTTATAACACGAATTAAAGCAAGTTGTCACAATGCTATAACAGGATTAAATAAAACTGTTTCAGTCTAACTGCTGTAAGATTTGGTAGAGCAATAATTAAAGTTTAACAAAACAGTAAATATGATAGAGTGAATAAAGCAAACGAGATTTTTTAATGTCTAGATACTCAAAATTCAGAAATGTATTTTTTAAATCTAAATTCTATCTAACGTCTAAAATTTATTAAAATAACTAAAGTTTGATAGACTTATGTCTAAATCTAAAAAAACGAGTAATTTTGACAGACCGCATAAAAAAATAGTTTCTATGAGGTAGAGTTTGGTAGGAGCGAGTAAAAACAATACGTTATCAGTAGCACGTGTGGTACAGTTAGCGTACGGGCCGAGTGACGTAGCGCCGGTAGAGCTAACTGCGCGCACGCTCGAGCGCGAACAAGGCCGTTCGACGCCCGGCGCTCGCCACGTGGCTCTATTAACATAATGCACGACTATAGCGCGTATCTCTATGTGGAAAATGCTCATGTAGAGCGCTATGCGTTGTCTTGAATTGTTATTGTAGAACTTGGTGTTGGGAATACGTATAAAATAGATTTTTATGTGGATATAATGCTAAAGAACTATGTTAAAAAAAACAATGCCATGATTTCCTTGTAAAACTGTAATCGTCGCAATGCTAGATCTGTTACTTAGCAATGTTACCTATTATGTCTGGATATGACTATATATGAAACAAAAAACATACTAATAAAAACACCAAGACTCATCCTAGCTCTCTATGGATCACATATTTTGATATCACGCAACAATTGGCATGTTGATTGCGAGGTGACCACTTAATCCACTGCGCTAACCGTAAATTTTTCTATCATTATACATAGCTGTTAAATTTTGCCAGTACATGATACATTGTATTCTATTGACTCTATTATTATAAAAATTGCGCTATACTCACTATATTTGGTCAATACCATGAAAACAAAGGATTTCTACCACCAAAATGTACCGTTATTATTCCCTAAAACTTGACTCTATATAGGATGCTAGTTACAGGCTCTACCGAGGGGCCATCGCTCGGGTGCCGTCGTCCGAAACTACGCACCGTTATAAGGGACAAGGACCTCTGGTAGAGCTGCATGCATATGGATGATATTACACGCGTTTTTCTCATGTAGAGTTCAAGTATGAATGTTATGCTTCTACGTGCTTTATATGAAAGAAGTTAAATGCGGTAATAGTGTTTGCAATAAGGTAAATGTGCATTTAGTTAAGAGAAGAGTTATTGATGTGGTTTTTACAGCATAATGTTAAAAAAAATATGGAGAAGCACAGGGTAAGGTTTTTTCTTAGTAGTAGGAAAATATAGGTTCTATAATGAACACGGCAGGGATGTAAAACAGAAGCAAATATATTAACTCTTATTATAAATAAACAACAAAAAAGCGTGTAGAGCTTTAATAGATTTTCAGAAATATATGTAATTTGATAAATATTAAATCAATATAACTAGTATCTTTAAAGGTAAGGCTTCGCTATAGCCACATCTTTATTCTACAGCCTTCCAGACTCGCTCTCAATGAAATGTGGGTCAAGTTTATTGACAAATCAGGACGTTGCCCGTGCTCTATCCCACTCACACATATACCCTTTATAGTGCCATCCCCTTCGCACACAGGCTCTACCTCTTTTACGATTCGGAGGTTCCAGTTGGATCATGTTTCGGTAGAGATAAATATATAACAGTGTAGAGTTTTGATACTGATCGAAGATAGAAAAAACAAAAGTTGGTTACAGCTGGTTATTTAGGTACTGTAGAGTTATCCCTACAATCCTTTAAAAATACTAGTCTATAGGAGTCTAGTCTCTAGTCTAGTCTGGAGAAGGTATCTTTGACTGTTTTATATTTAGTGAGACTAAATTTTTTTGCAAAATTACAAAGACTAAAACCTTCAGGCTTGCATAAAAATGTTGATAGTAGTAATTAGAACAAAAACATAAATATTAAACCAGAAAGAAGATACCTTACCTTTACCTTTTATACTGTCAAGAGATATTTTTCTTTTAAGCTAACAATAAAATGTTACGTCTGAATGTGGTTTGGGCATCAGTTTAGTATAGACGTAAGAGAGTTTTAACTGTCTAGATCTCGAAATGCGAAGATTCAACTCAGACATAATGAAAAAGTATAGTGACTGGATATCGGCGTCCGAATATTATTTGTGGTGTATGAGCTTAAGCAATACGAGACGGTACAGATAGCGTAGTGCTTAAAGAGTACGCCTCGTAACTGCCAATGCGCCAAGTATTATGCATTCAATCCCTATGCAGGCACGAAAATTATTTTACCAATACATAGTTCTTCTGAGTCTGGGTGTTCTTCTAGGATTGCAATGTTTGTAATGTCCTCGAATTCACAGAACCTAATGAGGTCTTTAAAAAAAGTAAAAGTAATGGTAAATAGTTTTTACCGATATGGACTTTAGAGAGGAGGCTAACATCTCGGAAGATGACTTATCTGCTGAAAGTAGAGGTATAAACAATAATAACTGCATATATTGAGTTAGTAGACACATAACGTGAGATGCTCTACAAATTTGCGCGTCGCTCTCCGTGATAGAGCGGTACTACATTAGAGTATGTAATTAATCTGTATGTAGGCTAAGACTCTATCATTATCTTATAAAACGGTAGTAACTACAAGTTAATGGCAGGAACTGGCTCATTTGGATATTTTTACATTCGGTTAGTTTGAATTTTCTTAGTTGCTATTTCAGCTATTTTTAATAGTCTACTGTTTTGTGTTGTTTTACCTCCCAAACTACTAATCCATTTTGATACAGTTTGTGATATTTCTTAGCGTTATTTAAAATCTTTAAATTGTTTATTTTGTGCAATTAATCCTTATTAATTATAAATGTGAAAGTTTGTGAGGATGTATGGATGTATGGATGTTTGTTACTCTTTCACGCAAAAGCTACTGAACTGATTACGATGAAACTTGGTATGTAGATAGCTGAAGACCTGGATTCACACATAGGCTACTTTTTGTAGTTTCTAGTATCAAATAAAAAGAATAAAAAGCGTATATAATATACGATTAATAAATATTGCAATTGAAAATGAACGCAGATAACATTAATAATTTAATTGCTTATGTAAATCTTTATGAAATCATATTAATGCGTCAAACAGCAAGAGTTATGTTGTACGATCATTCAAGTTATGTCAATATTCACAAGAAGCACGGCAATGCTGGTAGATAATTATAAAGGTAAAGAATATACCAATTTACTTAAACCTATTAAAATGATAGAGGCCCTATTATAACAGCAAAAAATATTTTACAAACAGCCTCCGAACGCCCATTAACCCAGTGAAGGATGTTCGGCGTCGTATTACTCATGGCATCACATCCGACGGCTTATTGAAACGATATCCGGTTCCGGATTTTAGGGTCCAAGTAAATAAAGGGTTGTTTGCTATCACATTGTTAAGGGTGTAATGATGGGGTCTAAACTTAAGAGACCCATTACGTTTTTAGTCCTTTTTTGTGAATACGTCTTTTTTATAACTAATGGAGTGAGATTATTTATGGTAGTATTTCTTCCTTAAACTTTATTGTAAAGAGCGTTGATGAAACGTAAATTAAAATGTAGAGTTGTACCTTTTTAATTATACTTGAAGCCAAGCTGTGAATACGAACATATTAAGCCTATACAAAAAATATATGCATACAAGACTTACGAAAATACCAAATATATAATTTATTGCTGTTCTTTGTACTTACTTAATATTATTATAAATATTTTTGCATTATACTAATCTTTCAGTATTTAAAAAAGGTATATACACATGGTTTAATTAATAAAAACACTAAACCAGTATTTGAACCGTATCATTAAGATAAGTTATGTACATATTAACATAATGTTTTTCTTAGATGCTATTGTCGGTTCCACAACTTTGCTTATAGGATGAAACAATAAGGTATCTCTACGTTCTTGCGCCAATTCCCAGGAAAGAAACACATATTTTCTAATTATGATATTAAAATAATGAATACGCACGATGTAAAGCGATTCTTTACGAAAGGTCGAGATCCAGCTTTCTTTAGTATCATTCAACTGCTCTCGTTGATGTCTAATATACGCGTGAACTAATAAGTCCACTTAATATACATACATATTTCTAATTTAATTTAATAGAGTGTGACATCTTCCGGACATTTACTATGGGATTGTGCTGCTATGTGACGTTCATTCCTCACCAGATATATTCAGTTCCAGTCAAACGTGCTATCGTTCTCTGCAAACTTATAACAGAGCTTCTTAAATTTAAGCTGATATTGCATATTGTAATACTAGTTTACGTACCACGGGAATAGAAGCCGGGTAGAGACAATTGAGTGTCTCGCGAACAAATAAAGTTGATGCAATTCGACTCACGATACAATGTATTCAAAGCAAACAAAATTAAATGCATACTACATAATAATATTTAAATAAACAATTACCCACGTAACGACAAAACCAAAATTTTGGGCTTTCAAAAGAACACATGGTATAACAATAAGGTTCTTTTATAAGCACATGTCGGAGGCTTTCTCATGCGTGTTGCTTTCACCCGGGTGCTCTACATAGAGCCTGACAGATGTCCCGCGAACCCTTCAATCAGTCAATATTTGAATCAGCAGGTAGAGAAAAAAAGGCGAAAAAAATGAACATGTGCGTCCTGTGGGAATTTTGGTAAGATGTAGAGATATCTAATATGTGCATCTCTACATGTTTCTGTTTATTGTCCCACTTTTGGGTTTGATTCTGAGAATGAGCGGAATAATCTAATATTGTCATGACCGAACAAAAAAAATTAGCTTTTAAATGAGTCTATTACTAAAGCTAAATTCTGCATAAGCTATAACTCGCGTGTGGTTTTACAAACATAATAAAACACTCGAGATGCGTACACTTTTCTGACTTGGGAAACTATCAATTGATTACATACATACATAAAACTCAAAGACTATTACTTCATGAATCATGAAAAATAATTATATATTTTTGGCCCATGTATTTAAATTGCAGCACAGTCCCAGTGCTATGAATTTTGAGAGGTTACGACTCATAATTCTACATTTTCAGTACAGCCGCAAAAGTCTAGCATCATCTAGTCGAAAATCTTATAAATTATTGGGAATTATATTGACAACTGAACTCTACCATCAAGATCATTCCTAAAAGGCTGGATAGCTCTATGTGGGTCATAGGAACACGTTCTGGTCTAGACTCTACCGCGGGTGCGCGGACCGGTCCGTGCCAGATGAGCGGCTTTCTCTCGCTGACAGGTACGCTCTACGTACTTTGCCGATGTAGAGTTGTCATTACTTGATGGTAATTTGCGAGCTTACTCTATTTTGGTAGACTTTTATAAATCATAGGATAGAAGTCAATTATTAGAAGGTTAAATCCAAGTAAAAATTAAATTTGCATAAAAACGTATAATATTGTTAGAGTTACTTAGTATTTGGATAAAAATCTGGTTGCGATGATACAATTTACATGAGTAAAGTATGTCGAAAATACTATATACTTAATAAAATGCTCAAAATTTGCTTGAATTTTCGTTTGTTACACCACGTTTTTAATATTTAGCTATCTAATTGTTTAAACAAATTAATACTAGTATTGGTATTTCTATACCTAAGTAACCAGCACATATGTCTCTACCTATTCCCTAACAATGGGTGTGCAGGATCAGCTGATCGGCGTGCGCTTTCACCGCTGGCCAATGTCCGCGCGTCGTTACCGATGCGGCGCGCGTCGCGTGCACACGCCGCGACTCTACCAACTCTACATAGACTACGTTGTGCATTATTTTGATTTTTGATTCGTCTAGGATAGATGAATTACTGTTTGTCATTCTTGAGACGATTTGATACTATCCTTTAAACATTCATTCATTCGATTGTTTCAAATACAACATTCCTAAATATAGTAGTGCTAATTTATGTATCTGTTCGCTATACAATTTGTTCTAGTATTATAAAAGTTGTTGTTGCATCGTGTCACAACCCTCTCGCGGTTTTTGATAAATAATTCAATAGTTTACTATGTACTATTAACCAGCGACACGATGACATGTCGTGAACGTCAGTACTAAGTAACAGGTGTCATTGATATACTCGAACGCATTAAAAAGTTTGCGTGGATGCCACAATATGTATTATGCGACAATTATGTCGCATTTGGCGTTAATACATGATCTATAATATGGTATCAAAACAATTTAGGTTTTGATTATATGACACTTTAATGAGGCAGGTAAACAAGCAGCAATATGTAGATAAACAATTGATTTTAGATTCATTATGAATCTTTTAATAGACGAAACAGGTCACTTAAGCAATATTTTTTATAAATTTACTTTGTAAAATCGAAGAACGCGTGTGATAATTGCCAATCTGAGCCTGAGAATAGTAAGATGTAAGCACCACGACTTCCAAGACCGTATGTGAAATTGTTGAGAAGGTCTGTTAAAAAACACTTAATATGGTTCTTTTAAAATATTTTAAGCTTTTTATGTTTAGGACGTGAACTATGTCTGAATCCAATAGAAGTAATCGTACGACTATTAAAGTTTTTAAGATTTGCAATGACAGATAATCATACATAATTTATGGATAGCTGCAGACAATCTTAGTGGTAGACTCTAGCAGGATGGGTGGGATTATTTATTGGCAGATTAGAAAATTAAAGTGAACGTAGAGACCGGTGGGTGAACAAATGAGTGGGTGAACTTTTGCCCAAACATTGGAAATAAATAAAACGCCGTAAATTACAAAGCTGTTGCTGACAAGGAACTTGACACAGATGACTTAAACCATAATGTTAGCTCTATGACTCGTATACAATATGGTCTAATCACAATCGCTAACGCAGCCTTCTGCACCAGACATCGTTCAAAGAATTATTTCAACACTTCGCCAAAGAACCAATGAATCACTAACTTTTAATGTTGAAACTGTCCGTGTAATTCACGATGATGGCCGTTGGGAAGTCCAGTATTAAATAGACATTGAAATTTCATAATACCCTGAAATGTTCCAAGAATATTTCAGTGATAATTGATTGCACGGATGGTATAGTTTTTAAGTGGTCACCTCGCTAATAAGACGAAGGCAACTACTCGGTGACTGAAACAAATACGAGTCAACTTATGTTCGCAATCATTATGGTTCATTTTTCAATGTTTGTCTCCTGTAACATCTGTAACATGTTCCTTTAGCCCAATAAACAAAGAGTTGCTCTTTTTTCGAAAATTTCAATTAGAATTAGTAAAAATCAGGGTGTTTTGAAGTTTACGCATGAGTCATATTGACCTCTTTTGTCTAGCGATGAATAGATAAGGTATCTATTAGTGTTGTGTCGGAGATTTGGCCTTGAAAGTGACAATACACGCACTAGGTTTAATGACCGCGATGAATACAAACAGAGAGTGATATTTTGAAAGCGATTCGCTATGAGAATGAATGTACTTTTTCTGAATTTTACCGTTGTTTCTATTACTACCAGCCTACACTTGTTTCGTCGTAGTAGACGTATTTGATCTTTGTCATTATGTGGAATGACCCACGAGTTTTCAATAAAGTGATACGATATGCGTGTGATACAGCGATGTTCTAGTTGGTAGCCTACTTAGTATAGAGTCTCATCCGCTTGCGTTATGGCCGGTGGTCATGTACTGAATCGGAAAATGTTATTGCGTTGCCAATCTTTATAGAGGCACGGCATCTTGAACTATACTTTGTAGAGACATTACAACGAGCCAAATATCAGTACTAAAATCTATCTATCAAATCGTTTGGAGAAAATACAAACGTGATGTTATCACATCTCAATAAACCTACGAAGCCATTTTTACTATTTATCTGTACAAAAATCGTACGCTTTTCTCAGAAAATTCTCATACGTCGTCAAAACTTTCCAAATGCTGCTTCAACAGGCTTGCACTTGACATTAAGTGGTTGGCATGGTCATTGCCGATCTGCGCGCACATCTCCGGCGCGCGAGTGAAAGTTGCCCCTCTCCCCCCGCGCCGCGGTGCGCGCGCCGCTCCCCGCGCGTATATGTGTCACTGCTAGACCTCGTTGCTAGTACCATGTTAGTTTGTATGTTAGCTATCATGCTCTGGTATGATCTTGAAGGTTTTATTCACACGTCATAAAATATTAATGCTTTGGAACATGATGCGTATCTACACAATACATTATAGTAGATGCCTGTCTATTACGGTAGAATGCGGCTGAGGTGGTAATCATATTTTGTCAGTTATGTTGGACATTCATTTAGGTAATACGAGGCAAACCTTTTTGTCAGATACTATGGTTTTAGATGCCATACCATTGTAAAATTAATTATTTGACAAAATTTTATGACTAAAATTATTAAAATTTATCATCACAAGTGTTAATTCTGACTATAACTTCGTTCAAGCACTAGATTGATTCGGTGAAATACCAGGATGTCATAAGCGTGAGGAGAGCGTTTAGTGTTTACTTAAAGCTTTATAAAAAAAGATTCAAAAGCAGCTTAAAAATTAAATTGCGTGAGGTGCTCTGATGAAATTTACTTGCCATGCTTATTCATTAATCTACGGCTTTTCTATCTCTGAGGGATGTATTGCATTTCGTCAGATATTATTTTTGCCTCAAGGAAGAGATTTGTGGCAAAAGTGTTGTGGCTGAGATATTTGGACATCTATTACTGTTCCATACTTTTTATATGTATTATAAACTTTAAAATAAGTCTTAATCCCTACTATAAGTCCTACTTACAAGCCAATAATACCAGGCTGTCATATATTCGAACAGATCATCTTATCCTTGGTGCTCACCCAGCGCAATGAGTCAGTGCGCAGGCGCGTTCGTGGGCGGCGCGGAACAGACGCACTATGTAGGTCAGGTTTTTTTACGAAACATCAACGATATGACGTCATGTGTTAGTTGTATCGTTGATCGCTTTGATTATATGCGAGCCTGGTGGTTATTGATTGCTTAAAAGAGATTTAAAAATCAATTGAAGTGAACAAAATGATTAAACTTAAAATGAGCTTAACGGCTCCATGAACTTTTAAGTATTGTTAGGATAACATTTTTGGATATAGTACATTATATTTTCTGTACCATAACATTAGAAATACCAAAGAAAACTGCTTTAAAAATGAGTAATATACACGCGATGGAGGTTGTGACACGAAGGAAGTAACTATGTATTAAAAAGAGATGTAAAGAGACAAGTGACTTATGTATCGAGAATTATTTCGATTGTTACCTAAGTCACTCTTTTTTCGGTTGACCGGCAACCGCAGGTATTGTAAACAAGACTCCCTACGAAATCCATATATGGATTTTAAAAAGTGTAAGTGGCAATGTAAACAATTTTATAAATGCGACCGCAATACACTCAATGAATCAATGTATGAACTGACATGGTTCGTATTAAAATTACCTAGGATATAAATAAACCTAATTTTTCTACAAGAACAGTAAGATTAGTTCTAGAATTTAATCAATAAAAATCCATTTGATATAATACCGTTGTTTACAAATGGGATCGCATCAGACCCCATCTTAGAACTTAGTGCAACATTAATCTGTTATGTTTTCAAATAAAATAATGACATTTCGTTACTGATATTATGAATTGTAAGGTATTGTGAAGTATCTAACTATGATCACTGTACCTATATCATATTCGATACATCAAGAAATATGTTTTCTCTATCGTTAGCATATACTACAAACCATTCAGTAATAAATATGTTGCTAAAGTACTCAACTGGCTAACTGCTAAAGAAAGAAAACCGCTTCCAACATAAGTATTCGGATACATAGTTGCACTATTATATTGCAACTTTGTTTCTACCGATGCAATAGCAAAACGCCACGAATACGAAAATTTAAGTATTGGAAAGCAAGTACATTTCGTTTCTGCCTAATGATAGAAAGAAGGAAACAGAAACATTAAATTATTTTGTTACCTATTCACGTGAAACTGTCTTTATCATATAGCGTTTTGCACTTTATTCAGAATATTAGAATTAAATAATTTATATGATTTATTAGTTGTAATATTTTTAATTTAGTGCGTACGCGCCTTCCTTTATGTTAAATAAATGGAAAAGATATGTAAGTAGAACCAATGCAAAACTATACAGTTTATGCTAATATATTGTACTTATTGCTTTTGAGCTTTCGTTACTTGTGACTATCTTAAATGCATTAGGGTCAGTTCTAGTTTAGTCATGTTGCTTAATTAAGTGCATACAATTGATGGTCTATTTCGTGAACAAATAAATGTAATATTATTGCGCTGTCTGAGAGATTTTATCTCGCACTAGGAATAAGACTCAGACTCACCACAACTATATGTGGAACACATATTTGTTTATCGACCACGTTGGGCAGTGGAGAAATTACCACTAAAACCGCTAAATCATCTGCAACAGTCGCCCGCTATATTATATTATTTTTAAATATTAGTATTTGACGCCTAGAATATAATTCTATGTACTGATTTAACGTGTGCACGTAACAAACTCGTGCTGTTCATAGATATTCTGCTTCAATTTATCTATACTAATATTCTAAAGCTGAAGAGTTTGTTTGTTTGCTTAAACGCGCTAATCTCAGGAACTACTGGTTCGAATTGAAAAATTCTTTCAGTGGTGGCTAGCCTATTTATCGAGAAAGGTTATAGGTTATATAACATCACGCTATAACCCACGGGAACGGCTCAGTAATCATAAACGCGAGGGAAACCGCGAGCACATCTAGTGAAAAATATAACTGTATGATATATTATGTTATCACTTAATTGGATGCCTTGTTTTTGCTGTATATCTAGATTCATTAACTGTTTTATTATGCCAGTTATTCGCGTATACATTTACCATCTAAAATAAAATGACGGCGTCAAAAATAGCGATATAAATATGATATTTTATAACAATAGCGTCAAGTTAAATTAAATGAAAAATGCCGTTATCTAATTGAAATATTAAATTAATGTTTACCGAGACATGTATTTATATTGGTTACTCAAATTTTGAATATATGTTGTCAAAAATACATTTAATAAATATAGTTGTCAATAGACATAAGTTACGTACATTCTTTTATCTACTTCTTTCAGACCATGATAGTTTTTTATAACAATAATAAAATACAGTTTGACTGATTTTCGTTTGGTTTATATAATATATGAAACGTTATACACAAATATCCTGAATATAAGTACAATAAAAATAATAAATAAACATTTATACGACGTATAGATTCATAGTTTATCATTTAGTTATATAAGCTATATCTACTTACATGTAAATATCGAAGTAAAATGTTCCAGCGTTGTGTCAAATCCTTAACATGATCATGTCCACTTTATTATCAATCATTCAATCAATTCAATCTATCATTCACCGACAGTCTCTGCGCCTTCGACAATGTTCAGAGAAAATCTACCCGGGGTCGGACAGTGGGGATACAGAGAGGACTAGAACAAGAATAGAATTTACTACAGACGCCTAGGGGTGCAAACTGCAAGCTAGAAGGTAGTAGGATACTTACCTAAAGCTTTATGCATTTACCCTAAAGTGCCTAAAGTTAATTGTTATACTTACCCTAATTATAAGTATCAGTAACCTATCCTAACACCCGAAGAGTAATAGATTAACCCAAATACTTTAACTTAATATATAATAGGTGTAGTGTATTATATAATGAGTTTAAACTAATTATTTTCGAATTACAATGAGTTAATTCTATTTAACGTGTAACGTAAAGAATTTTATCATTTATGATTAGTTTAGCGTGAACGTCTTGCGAATAGTACAACGACCCCAATTTAAGTATTTAATGCAAAAAATACAATTAACTATGATTTTGAATATAATAATAATTTATCACCGTACGTAAACTAATGTAATTCAATTATATTTTAATAATTCGTAATTTAGTACGTTATTCTTATAAAATGCAAAGAATATATTGGATTGCGCTTAAAATATATTTCATTAAAAATAAGTAATATGAGGTGAAAATGTTGTTATATTTACTTTAAATGATATTGTTAATTTATTACTTATAAATGATTGTGATGTGATGATTTGTACTAGTGAATATAGATGTAATGAATCGTCAAAAATACAATGAAAACAAAGGAATGGTGTAAATAATTTGTGTCGCTGTGATCGGGTCGCTTGCGCCGTTAAAACTGTAAAAAGAACCAGTCTGGCGACCTTCGGGCTATCAGCCGAAAACCGAACTCGTTCCGATAGCCGAGCACCGGAAAATACACATTTTCCGATTACGGTTCAACTAAATATATATAACTATATTCCTGCCTATCTAATACTATAAATAGGGAAAACTATGAAAAATGCATGCAATTAGTAGTAGAACGGTCGTTAGTAAAATAAGATGGAAAAAGAAAAAATAGGAAAAGATGTGATTGGCATAATTATATAAAAATGAAAAAACTAAACAATATAATCTCTCAAATATTTACAAGGAGGGTAGAAATTGGAAAGATTATAATGATTATTATTATTGTTTAAAATTAAAAATTTAAATAAAAAACTGGCGTCCGAAGTATATCCACTGTGTGATCCACAAATCGGCGGCACTGTCACGTCACAAACAAAATGCCAATTACAAACATTTCCCAAACACAACGTTCGTTCAATAATTCGAAGGGGTTGTGTTTTTATTTTTTTCTTTTTTTTTTGTAATGTAACGTACACTGTATTGGTATGTTTTTGGTCTCCGTTTATTGTCACTGTAGTACTGTATGTTGGTGTCCACACTACACTTCACTCACTGACGGGCGGCGGGACGAGCGCCGGGCGCACGTGTCGTCGACAGACTGGCGGCGCATGCGCACCCCACTCACTTCCCACCAAAAATTTTCTACCACCGCTTGCGCATCAGGGCGGGCGAACCACGGCCCGCTACGTGCGTAGATCCTCGCCTCGCTTGTAGAACTATGCCGTACTTGCTCTACGTTTCGGGTTATTACATGCGCTAATTAGTTGTGATTCATTATGATAATGGCGATGATTGTGACGTTAACATTACCGTAAGATTCTTCATGTGTGGCCGAAATAATTGTGCTTTATTTCGGGGTTATGAAGTATATTGTTAAACTGGTTAATTTAAAATGGAACAAATTTGCTCACATAAAATAAGTAAAGCAGAAATCTTTTTGGATACAACAGTGTAAGATATGTCCCAAAAACTAGTAAGAAATGTATTTATTAAATAAACGTAGATATTATACTTCTTATTTATAATTATTTAAGTAGTTTTAGTACGTACCTAGTAATAATTTATAAGTATCGTATGTAACTAGGTCTCCAGTAAGTATCAGAGGATATTGCATCGGATACGCGCAACACCAACGCGATTGTAATTTATTTAGTTTTTCAGCTCCAAAGAGGAAACATTCGAACAGCTATTATTTTATGAAGTATGTTCGTTAATCATTCAAACGATATAATTACCATCAAATTTAAACCGTAATTATATTTATACAATTTGACATTATACAAATTATGTATGCTTACAAGTATTTATATAAATAATAAAATAGATATGTAATTACCAAACTTAACTAAAATATTACTATAAATTATTTGCGGCGCATTTCTCTGAAAGTTGGTCGCACCTGACGGCTGCTATCTCCATTGCGTACACGCACACTGACACAACAATACGACTTTCACGCACACATACACACACTGACAGGCCTACAGACCTACAAACTTTACTTTCACCTTGCATAGCTCTTATTTGCATAAAAATAGATGCTATTATCGTTTGTCGTTTAAGTATTGTTTAGTTTGTTAGTGAGTTGGTAAGTGGGACACCGATGGTTTTCTTTATGGGCCCTACTGCGGCCCTCACAAGGTCCTCGTTATGTTATAGCCGATAATGTTAAGGTCAGTGTTCATTTAGAGTCTTGTTTGAACAAAGGGATGAATCATCTAAAGCACGCCTATAATAATAATTCATTTAAAGTACACCTCTCCATTAACATTAAAATCGCATAATCCCGTCGAGGAACCCAGTTTAAGGCTCGTATGCAACGGTACACATGGTCCAGTTATATGTGTACGTTGGCCATATAAATATTTGTCTCCTTTGGGAATTGAACCCGTGACCCTTACCGTAAAGCTGCGTCATTTCGGTCATGGATACGTGTGGTGTCGATAACACTTAAAGTTATTGGCTAGTTATTACTAATATATGTAGTTATGTACTTATAAAAGGGAGCGTTGTATGAATACGCGGCATTACAATTTCTAATTTGCTTAAAAAAATAATTATTGATAATTATTTTATTAAGCAAATTAGAAATTAAATTAAAGAAATAGAAATTAAATATTTCAAGAGTAGACTCTTGAAGATTTTCAAACGTTGGTAATCATCGTCTTATCGGAAAATCTTAACAAATGTACAGATCATTCTGTTTCAAGAATGTAGACCTAGATCAAGAGAGCTATCCAAGGATCACACATAATTTGCACAGTGAAGGAATTATCTCACACAGTAATTCGACACTTTATACATACATATATACAGGAATAAAGCATTGAATATGCTTTACGAGCCTTCGATTCTGATGCTGATTACACGCTATAATCAGAATCCCAGAACCTTTCAAAATCCTTCCGAATCTAGATGTAAATAATACATGATTATCTAAATAAACAGTTAATAGGTTATATGTACTTTTCTCTTTACTGGTAAATATATATGTAAATTAAATACAGTTTCAACTAAAAAAAAAGTGGCGATCGATCAAAAATGATAAAACATCTCTATTATTTCTTATTGAATTAACACACCAGCTTTGATTGTTATTATTAATCACCTATACGGTACAAGTTACATTCGGCTATGTTCGTTGTTCAAAATGCTTTAAATACTTTGCTATAAGCTAAAATGTTTGGTACGGTTTAAATTAAGTGCATTGGAACTTCGGTTAAATCCTAAGCTAAGTATCAGACTGGGAATGTAAACCCTCTCAATCAGTAGAAAATCGGAGGTTAGAAAGTTTGTCTAGTACTTGAATTTGTCAGTTTCTGGAGGAAGTGCGGTCTTAAATTTTAGGCATTATTTCACGCATCGGAAGGACAGCATCTACTTTTCTATGGTCGGCAATATACATAAGTGTTATTTGTCGATAGTGCGACTATTTCAAGTGACTTCAATCAAATCTTTTAGGTGACAAAATAGTACTTATGAAGTATAAGTATGTATAGTGAAATTAACCAATACCTAAACTTTGACGTTCAGAAAGGTTACATTTTTGCATAAATTTAGGAATGTTATTTATAATTTTATGGGCTTGTTGCTATGTCCAGTAAAAGCGTTGGACCTATGAGATGATACCTACAAAAACATACCGTAAATAAGCAATTTAACATAACTATGTGAACCGCTTCGCTATGACCCAATTGCCATTACTCTCAATAGTCTCAATCTGTCATAGCATCTGTTTAAAATAAATGGCGGTCCAAATAAAACGAATAATTTAGCGTCACTTTTACTCTATTCTATACTTAGTGGCGACAGCCAGTGTCAATAAGAATGATGACAGTTGACCCGAGGTGGACCGGAGTTGCCCGAAGTTAGCCGAAGACTTCGACCGCCATGACTGTGCCGACTTGTAATGGATGGATTATTAATAAAGAAGTTCGGTGCTGGCGTGGTATACCGTTGTGTGCGAATTTAATGAGAGTTAAGGTGATGTGCTATTTATTGGATTTTTGCGGTATTATCGAATTCGTTGAGTAAATATAGTCGTTAGTTCATGCTAAAGTTAGTCATTCTGTATACTTCTGTTTTGAACTCAATATCATCAATGAGTAAGAATAGTATGTAGAATAAAAAGCCTATTATAGCGTCAAGGTATACTTTCTGAATAATGAAAATACATTTAAAATATTCGTAATATCGCTGTGATATAATCTACTTATTATATTATGTATTCTGCTTAAATTGTTCATAGAATCGAACAGAAATTTTACATATTTAGGGCTACAATGTTCATGAATTACAGTGCTTATTATTCATGTCTTTCAAATAATTCGTTATTTTACGTTACCAAGTAATTGAATGTCAAAATTTCCATTTACCAAGTTTACGATAAGTTCACAACGGCTTAAAAGGCAGGATAGTAAAAAGTAGTTAAAGGTGTTAAACTACTTATTTCTACCACAATTTAGTACTATTAGGATAATGACTAGTTACAATAAAAAATTTACCGAAAACCTATGGTTAGGTATTTATAAATTGATACATTCAGAATTAAAAACCTAGTTATAAATTCGTTGTGACACAAACTTTCATCCGTGATTCAGCTCTGGCCCTTTTCCCAGTAGGCTGCCTCTACCACTGTTCCACATAGATCTTTTATCCACTAATGAAAAATGCGTCAAGGGCATATCGATCGTTGCCGCGTCGTCTCAATAGTACCGAGTACTAACGAAACGAGTGTCTGGACGTTTTCCAATCAAAATATATCATTGCGGCGAACGAAGCAGGTCAATGAGTAACAGTAAAAGTTAAGTCAATCTTCTTTTAGCGCTTCTTAATTTTTCTTGATGTAATCTCTCACAGGTGTGGGTATAAAAAATGTTTCGATGACTCTGTGGTTAAAAGTGTTGGTTAGTCGTAATCGTTAGGAGATCGAGTGAGCTTTTAAAAGCAAAGTTGTTGTTTGAATGCAAAGATTGTACGCAGTGGTAGCTTGGTCAATATATCGGATGCAGCAAATTTGATACAAATCGATCGAAAAACATTTTTGTGTGATCCATAAGAGGCCATGTTTGTATCGCGTAGTGAATAACTGTATTTGAATGTCACTCATATATATAATTCTGTGTATCTTTTTTTATAGGTATAGTGTAGTTTAGATGTCTGTGGTTGTTATTATATGCAGATATACAATAGAAGATTAACTATTATTTGCGAAATTTGACAAACCACAAGTACTCGCTAAAGGACATCGATTACTCCCAAGGATGTCCAGTAAGGCTATTGATATTACGCTTGGAATGAACCACCAGCTTGAGATCCAATAATCAATTAACTAAAACCAAGAAGAAGTAAAACACAACAATATTTTATGATACTTTAATTCTGCGTTAATAGGAACATTGATTATTAAACAATGCTTTAAAATAACTTCACAATTCGAAATTAAGACACCTAAGTCTCCGCGTGACCATGGCCCGAGTCTCTCATAATATTGATATTAACCGGAGTTCATTAGACATACCTACAAAATATTTGCTTTTTCGTGGCTCAATTTACATGTATTAAGGTAATGACTGAAGGTGTAGACAGACTAACTGTTTTAATACTGGACTATAGCTGCAAATGTGCAGTTTGGATGCAGTCATCGTATCTGCATCTATACTGCCGACAGCCTGCCACGTTACCGTTAACAAAACTGCAAACCCACTGTAAAAGTGCGAAATCAATGTGATAAAAATGCAAGCCGATTACTCTTGTTGCATGTAAATTGTACAAGCGACTTTTAAACTGCTCCGCAGCACAACCAAATATTTGTTTATTGATTAAATTTGGATTTACCGTTGCAGACGTGTAAATGGGTAGTTGCAATATGTTTCTTTTGATATATAAATTAACAATTTATACTTTAATTACCTCGTCAATACGCCGCGCGCCGTGAGGTGGGTTGTGGGTTTGATTCCCATGCGGGAGAAAATCTGTGTGTTCTACAAATATCTGCGTTGTATCTTGGTTGCAAGTTGAGACGTTCTTTGTTTCCGTTGTTTGAATGATTGAAAGTTTTTTGCGAAATATCAATTTTAATTAGTGCGGTACACGTTTTTTTAAAAAGCTTGGTAATTTACCAACCGTCAATAACCAAATAACGCTGAATAATAACCCAATAGAAGAAATCAAATCCTTCAAATACTTAGGAAGCCTCATTAATAATGATTCAAAGTGCACTCAAGATATTCAAACTCGAATATCAATAGCCAAAAGATATTTAATAACAAAAAACATCAGCTTAAATCCAAAATTTCAAAACACATCAGAAAACAGCTTATAAAATCATACATCTGGAACATTCCTCTATACGGGAGCGAAACATGGACAATGACCTAATAAGACCGGGAAAGACTGGAAGCTTTTGAAATGTGGTGTTGGAGGCGCATGGAAAGAATCAGCTGGACAAAAAAGAAAAGCAACGTAGAAGTACTGAGCCTTATCCATGAAGAACGCAACATTTTGACGACAATTGAGAACAGAAGAGGAAAGATGTTTGGCCAGCTTATAAGACATGACGACTTTATAAAAAATATCATAGAAGGAAAGTGGAAGGAAAGAGAGGAAGAGGCAGACCCAGAATCATTTAAAAGAAAAGGCGAAGGTCATGTCTTATAAGGAGGTTAAGGTATTGGCCGAAAATCAATTAATAAAATAAAGAAGGTAAGTTTTAATAAAATATTGAAATAAATATTTATTGTCTTAATTACACACTTAAGATTTCGGTTGAACTAGCATTCTGTTATAATTTAAGGATATTGAGATTAAAACAACATAATCGATGGTATTGATTTTGAACGCCAGTATTATAAATGGTATGTTTGACGTCTAAGACTTTTTGTATAGACAACAATTAAAATATCGACAAAAAACCTCTCAACTCACTAGTTGTCTGTCTATATACCGAAGCGATCTGTCATCGCCTTAACACTGCGAACACTTCAAGTTATGATAATTTTGCTCCTAATTAGCTCAAATGATGATTTGGTAGATTTTTTATTTGATATTCGAGTTTTTGCAATTTCCTGTATTTGGATTATGTAGAAATGGTTCGTTTTTTTGCCATTCCACAACATTAACCAAAACCCGTAATGACCTAATGACCGAAAATGTTAATAAATCTTATCTGAAATCTTTATTTTGTAGATATCACGTTAGTTTTATGGCCTTAGTACACGATTCGGGTACCTTGCATGGGGCACTTGCGTTGCTATGCATGGTGTGACGACCGACACAAGTTACTCCTATAATGAAGTCGCGTATGTAGCCTGCGAGTAGCTTGCATATTTAGCTTCCGCTAGCTTATTGCGTCGTGTAATTCTGTATGTATATTTTTACATAGTTTCATATACTGGGTGTAAGGGACGGTGTACCGAAAACTGAAATAGTAGACTCAGACCATTGTTCTGAGTTACAATCGTTGGAATTTTCGTCAGGAAAATCCCAATTTATATTTGAAAATTTTAATTTTTCTGACTGTATATCATCATATTTTATTAAATAAAAATCAATTAATACCACATTTTACTAAAATACAGCAATGTTATTAAATTGGCGTGATTTAAAGCATGAGCGTTGCGTTGTATCAGTAGCAATCCATTGCGTACCGCGTAATTATATTAATCAATATAAAATCTTTCATCTTGCGTTTTTATTAATAGAAGTTTTCCTCGAGATAAGTACCTATAGAATGACGTGTTAGTAAAGTTTTCGTTACGCCGTCCCTTACACCCAGTATGTATCAAATAATTTGCTTTTATTCAAAATAGAAATAAAAATCTGACATACACTGATTATATGCATTTATTACAAAAAACATTTTAAAAGATTATATTATTAAGCCAGTGACGTACGGTCATATGTAAATACCGATAGAGATCTTGAATTTGCTGCTTAGACTCATCAAACTATTCTTGTAATTTTCCTAAAAAAATGGCTCGAAGAAAGAAAGAAAGATAATGAAATCATGTTTATTTCGTACAGAGCACACACCATTAATTTAAACAAAATAAACAAAATATATACTCGTATTTTACATAATAAAACAAAAATGTGTATGCCCTCGCCGAAAAGGGTCACCACCTCAGCATTAGCTGCTTCGTATTAGAATGGTACCCATCATATCTATTCTTTAGAGTTGATTCTAAGCTTGGTGTCTATCATGTCTATCTTAGTGCATGGGTCTCATAGCTGCCAAAATATGGGTATAATATGTCTCAGCCTAGGCCTTCGTTGAGGTATAGCTGTAATATAGCGTTCCTTTTTTAATCTTTACGATTCAAAAATAGTCTTCTACCTATGTCAGTTATTAGGTCTCTGGATAGAATTTATTGATGTTATTGACTAATTCTCCACCTGTTGACTGTCTACTGACAAAGTACATATATTTTACTTATATAACACTATGCCAGCCCCGGAGGTGGGCTATGAATGCAAAGATGCAATACACCTACATTTCGCTTACTATGCATTTAAGCCCACGTAACTGGTGACCCTATTATCGTCTATCGGACATAGTTGTAGACGAAGTAACTAAGAAATTCTGGACAGTAATACCTAAACTTTGCTCAACTCGGGTATCAAATTCGAGACTGCATTTACTATCGCCGTTTCTTACTACCACCTAGTTATGTATAGGGATTCAAAAATTATTCCTTCAAGCCTAAGCCTTATCACAGTCTCTTCAAGCACTGCATGCGCGAGAGGGACGCAGCGCATCACATAGTATAGCTTTATTGCATTCTCATGCATGCAATACCTTACAACACGGCGTTAAGGTCCCAGGAGTTGTGAGATGATATCGAATGAGTTCAAATATTCGATTAGCTCAGCCCGGCTTATAAGAGTAACCAGCAAGCTACAGTTATCGGGTGGCCAGATTTCAAAGGCTGCTGTGCGCCCGTAACGAGTGTCACAGATATTCAAGCACCGCATCGCTGTATCTAACTATATTATTATTTAATTAAAAGCAGAACATTATAGGTTTTATATATAATTTCAGTTAAATAAAGACTGCTTTAATTAGTTGAATCAAGTCAAAATATAAGAATAGATTGTAAATCGTCTTTGTTTGATTTGGGATCAGGTAAAGAGAGATGTAGCATTTCTGTTAAGAAATTCTTAGTTCTTCTTAGACTCTATTCTTTTATTTTCTTTTTAAATGACAGCTCCCGCACTAAGTGTAATTCCTGTATTGGGGAACTTAAGAAACATTTAAACAACGGACACAAAGAACATCCAGACTCGGAATATCGGTTCTGGATCACACAAATTTTTGTCACGTGTGGGATTCGAACCCACAACACTCGGTGCAGTGGCAGTGGCGAGACCACTTAAACTATTACGCCATCCGTACAATCAAACGTCATCGGAGTTTTGACTACGTATATATGTATCTATGAGTGGTGGGGAGATCAACAGACTGCAATGCAGAGGGTCTCGGGTTCGAACCCACGTCGCGTACCTCTGACTTTCGGCAGTTATATGTTTCGAAATTATGTGCGTATTAATTGATAATTATCGCCTGCTCCATGCCTCGGAGAGCACGTTAAGACGTCGGTCCCGGCTGCCATGAACATCTATGATAGTCGTTATTGGGATGTCAGTGCCCTATAATATCCTGACACTGGCCTAGCCTTAGGGTATCGTTAGCCTTCGGGTTGCGGAGGTCAGGTGGCAGCCGCTCCGTGTAAAAACTGATATCCAGTCAAATCCGCTTAGACAAGAAAGTCGACCTCAAGTGACTTAGGAATAATAAAGGCTAGGGAGAAGAAGAGTAGTATCTTATACCTTTTTATTTATCTTTGACGGGGTAGGCAAAGTTGTCTTGCATACATTCCGCCCGCTGTTATTTTCTGAGGTATTAAAAGGTGAGCTTAATGCTGCTATTAATACAGAAAAATCAATAACACATTTTCTGACCTCGGAATCGAATCCGAGACATACTATTGTCGTATACCGGACAATTATCCAGTCGCCTTCTACTGAGAATTGGGTAACATAAAAACGTAATAACACTAGAGAGCAGACTGCAATGCAGAGGGTCTCGGGTTCTAACCCACGCGGCTACGTCGCGCACCTCTGACTTTCGGAAGTTATATGACTTTTCGAAATTATGTGTATATTGATAGACAATTATCGCCTGCTCCGTGCCTCGGAGAGCACGTTAAGCCGTCGGTCCCGGCAGCCATGAACATCTATGGCAGTCGTTATTGGGAAAGTCAGTACCCCTTATATTCTGACACTGGTCTAGCCTTAGGGTATCATTAGCCTTCGGGTTGCGGAGGTCAGGTGGCAGCCGCTCCGTGTAAAAACTGATATCCAGTCAAATTCGCTTAGACTAGAAAAGTCGACCCCAAGTGACTTGGGAATAATAAAGGCTAAGGAAAAGAAGAAAAACGTTACAACACTAAAGTAAACTCTACCCGGGAATCGAATCCTCCACCGCTGCGCCACTGAGACAGCTAGTCGTAATGTAAAGCTTTTCGATACACAAACGTTAGTTACTTGTTGTGATTCTGTAAATAATCACCGCGAGTTAGTCGGACGCATACATCAGCCATTGTCCGTACTCATTACTAAGATGAGCAGACGATGCGCGAGCTTGTAAATGACGCGGCCTGTGGACACAGTAATACTATTAGCGATATGTCACATGTACTTATAAGTAGTTGGTACAAATAATATGACGTACATATTATGTATATATTATGCAAGCTGAAGGGTCTAAGCAGAGATGTATTACATTAAGCCAGCTATAGTTTTATGTATCACATGATAGGGATAATATATATTATATGTTTCTTCTACCTAGCCTTTATTTTTCTCAAGTCACTTGGGGTCGGCTTTTCTAGTCTAACCGGATTTGATTGGATATCAGTATTTACACGGAGGCGCTGCCACCTGACCTCCGCAACCCGAAGGCTAACGATACCCTGAGGCTAGACCAGTGTCAGGATATTATAGGGCACTGACTTCCCAATAACGACTGCCATAGATGTTCATGGCAGCCGGGACCGACGGCTTAACGTGCTGTCCGAGGCACGGAGCAGGGGATAATTGTCAATCAATACGCACATAATTTCGAAAAGTCATATAACTTCCGAATATCAGAGGTGCGTGACATGAGTTGGAATCCGAGACCCTCTGCATTGCAGTCTGTTGGTCTCCCCACTGATATCGATATCTATTATATGTATATAAAAACAAATCCCTGTTTCCTTCCGTTCTTTTAAAATTTTCTAATACTTTGTAAAAGGTTTTTACGGCAAGAAAAGTTAAGAAAATTGCGCAGATAATTGAATCATTACAGAAAACTTAACTTCGCGCGTTTGACAGTTCGTCTAAGATAGGACAACGTCTGACGGGTCCTCCAGCCACGCTGAGGTTTGACCTGGGGGTGGTGGGCTTCGTGGGCCTGCCCACCATCCGATCAGCACCAGGTCCGAGAGGCGGCGTTCGTGTTCCCACGCGCGCCTCTGTGTCGAGTCCGTCTCCCGTGAGAAGTGACCACAGGGTAGGTCTTGTCGTGTAGTGGCCTACCGTTTCATACGGCGGGCCGAAACCTCGCCGGGTTCCCGACCGCATGTGCAAGTGATTCGCGCGGCTCCGTCAATAGCGGTTTTGTCGAGGAACACCGTGGTAGGTTTAGGCGGTATTCCAGGAGATCCATTACTATTATCTTTTCCATCTTTCTTTTACCCCGGTGAGTCCAACATAAACCCTCCGCCCGACCCCGCGGAGGGGTATGCGGCAAGCATTCCCCCACGTAAAATAAAAAGCTAACTGTATTTAAAGTAGTATCGTTGTTGTACCGTTATACACATTAATCGCATTTACTACATAGTTATAATAAAATTCTTATTGTTATATTATGGTTATTTTAAATGATTTCTTAATTACTAATTTGGATTAGGACTGATTTTTACCTAGAACTCAATAGAATTTTAGGTAAAAATCAGTCTAATGCGTTTTAATCTTTTAGGCATAACATGAGACATAACATTTTAAAAAGTATTACTAGTAGGCACCTAAATAATATCACACTTTTAAATTATACTGCTTTTATCCATCACTTAGCCATCCAAAATTCAACAGTCTAATATCAATTATAAGTATAACACCAACATTTACTCCTATTTCAAACCTTTAGGTACTCTGTGGGATATTCGAATGAAAGAAGTTCATGTAAAAACTGGGCACTGTTTATTTTCTATTGTTTACAGCGATGATGACGCGACAGCATACGAGAGAGTGCTCGTTATACTAACGTTGCATTCAGTTATATAGGTTATACAATATACTTGTGTGCATGGCTTGTGTGACTACGCTCACCCCTACAAACCTAATAACATATAAACACAAATATTAACCTAAAACTCTATTGAGTTAGAGGTAAAAATCAGTTCAAAATTATTTCTTACAACGTTGCTGATTAGTAATAACTAATCTTTGTAAGAAATGATCGCGTCGTATATAACCGATTCATAATGGCTACCCTTGAAAGCAATTTGCTTGTAGCTATTATCAAATAATATAATAAATATATTTCAATACAATATGCCTTTATAATTAAACCCTATCTAATTACTTAATAAGCTACCACTTCATTACGCAATTAGTAAAATTCTCATAATTACAATATTCTGCTAACTTATTATCATTAGAAATTGCCTTAATCACTTCAATAGATATAGTCAAAATTAGTGACAAAATTTAACACCACGCTATACGAAACAGCGTTGGTGGTGCAGCAGTCAATACCACTGCTTTGTATAAGATTTCTAGTTCAATTTCCGAGTCAAACAAAAGTAATACTGGTTTTCCCAACAATAAATTTCCAGTAGAAGCACGGAGTATAGACTGCGTTCGATAGACATCAATATTTTCGCCCCCTATTATCTACGATAAACCTATCATCACACTCAAAGAAATGTTAATATAAAACACCTCTGCTTACCCTCCCTCCGATTTAGGCGTGAGACTGTGTAAGCATTAACTGCACGAATGGCGTAGCAGTTTAAGTGGTTACATCGTCTTTGCGACTGCTGCTAGTGTTATGCGTTCGAATCCCACACGGGACAAAACTTTGTGTGATCCACAAATGGTTGTTCCGAGTTTGGGCATTCTTTGTGTCCATTGTTTGAATGATCGTAAAGTTCCCCGCGACACAGGAATTATACCTAGTGCGGGCGTTGTCTTTATTCTCAAATTAAAGAAAATCAGGATTTATATATTCCCTAAAGAAAAAAGAGACAATCAAATATTCCGCCGCTAAACCCGCACATTTCATCACTATGTCATGAGCATTGTAAGTAAGTTTCATTGAATTCGGTACTAAGCTAATGGCACGTCTGGCACACTGACACCATTCCCTGTCTCGCTCGCTCAATTTATTTACATTATATTCATAACTAAAGCCTGCAGCCAAATGGTTTTTTGATATAAATTATTGGTATTCACTAGAAATAATTATTTAATACAGTCTGCGAATAAGAAAGAACACAATATATGAATATGATTGAGTACTTTATTTTTATGTATTCAAGAGTTGTTTTTATTATTTGTAACACATATTTCACGGGGATTAGTAGAAAGCAATCAATATATTTTTTACGGTTTCATGTATGATGCGATTTTTTACTATTTCAAGACTGGGATTATAAATTATGATACTGTACGGTGGCGCAGTGACTGCTGACTGCTGTACGGTCTTGGGTATGATTCTTGGCTTGGGCCGTCAAAAAACGTCTCATGATGAGGCGTTTTTGTCAAGGTATCACTAGCAGCATGGAGTTTAGAACTTTCTAGATCTATCTGGTACAGTTCTAGGCGCTCATTACGTGGGCCATCTATTACGTGCAACCTATAACCAATTATATCATCGGCAATATAGGCATAAGACTATATATACATACATATATAATAATATAATAATAATATTCTATCACATACACACAACACCATCTACCAAACTAAGCAGAGCTTGTACTATGGGTACTAGACAATGGATAAACATACACATATACTTTTTTTTTTGTAAATACATACATATTATAGATAGAAATACCCAGACCAAGACAAACATCCATATTCATGCACACAAATGTTTGACTTGTGCGGGAATCGAACCCGTGACCACAGGCGTGGCAGTCAGTTACACTGACCACTACGCTATCGAGGCCATTAGTATGAGTAATCGGCGATGTAGTGGCGGCCAGTCGCCGTTTGTTAAGAGACAAATTACTTCATTGAGGTTCTTCTAAGCGTTATATCGCTGATACTAACGTTATTTCTGACAGACGTACGAATGAAAACAACAAAACCGCCGCCTTCAAGTCATTTAGGATTTGTTTGATGTTATGTAGAACGCAGACTAATGATATTAGGCTATCATCATTACGTCCGAGACAAATCTTTTTTTTGTTTAGTACATACTTATGTATACATTCTTATATAATAGCGACTGAAATGTATGTTATATTGTGAGAAAGATTGATGCTTAAGATAATTTTAAAAGATTGCTTTAGGGATTCTGTCGTCTTGTGACCGACTTTAAAAACTTTCACACATTACGGACACAAGTACAGTCAGACTCGGAACAGTTATTTGTAAAACATAAATAGATAAAATTAATTGATCCGTGAGGGATACGAACCTGCGGCGCGGCGGCAGCGGCATGTCGAAAACTTACACGGCGCCATCGGTAAAAATGTCCCAAAATGCTTTCAAAATGTTTTCATCAAAAATGCCACCTCATTCTCGTGCTTGCAATAAGTGCTTTGGACAGTAAGACTCGATTTTGCAAGCATATGTGTTACAATAAACGCATAACATATGTTCGTGTAGGCCGAACAATGATTTGTATTCTTAGTAGAATACAAGTAGATAGAACAATCTGCTATTGTCTCGGTGACGCAGCAGAAGTAATGCGACTGCTGCCTTACATCTCTTGTTCGATTGCCAGATTGGTCGGGCATCTTATCTTATCTTATCTTTGTGTGGGGGCCAGTCAGTACAGACCGGCGACGCTTCGACCCAGTGGGATCTTTTGTGTCGACTTCCCCAATAACGACTGCCATAGACGTTCATGGCAGCCGGGACCGACGGCTTAACGTGCTCTCCGAGGCACGGAGCAGGCGATAATTGTCAATCAATACGCACCTAATTTTGAAAAGTTATTTATCTGCCGAAAGTCAGAGGTGCGCGACGTGGTTTCGAACCCTAGACCCTCTGCATTGCAGTCTGTTCGTCTCCCCACTGAGCTATCGCTGCTTTTCGTCTCTTCTTGTTCGGGCATAATTATATTGGGATTTCTTGCGTAGAGTTTCTCATTAGCTGCAAAACTAGAACTGTACCCAGTAGATGGCAATAGACTGTATCCTATAACTATAGCCGGTAATATGTGGCTGCAATATATTTCTACCTATAGGTACCTTCCGGTTACCAAATTACCGAACATAACTTAAAAATAAATAGTAATATCAGCCCTGTATTAAACTGTCCCACTGCTGGGCACGGGCCTCTTCTCAGTGTAAGAAGGGTTAGGCCATAGTCCACCACGCTGGCCCAGTGCCGGTTGGCAGACTTCAAATGTATTCGAGAACATTATGGAGAACTCTCAGACATACAGGTTTCCTCACGATGATTTTCTTCACCTTAAAAGCAAGCGATAATTAACTATTTAATACGCACATAATTTGGAAAAGTCAGAAATGCGTGTCTTGGGATCGAACTCAAGACCTTTGCGTGACCGTTCAATGGTTTCTCACAAAGCTATCGTTGTTTTGTATTTTTGTGTATTGTGCACTAATAACAATGTTCTACATACATTTTATGTAGATTTAAAAAGTCGTCCTTTACAATCACGACCTTTGTGATATAATGAGCATTTTTATTTGTGTCGACATCTTTTTATTCAAGAAAGCAAACTAATTAAAGAACTATTAATATTATCATATCAGTTTTGATCTGGGACTATTAATTCTGCTGTACACCTATCTATCAAGTACCAGTTATAATGAAAATGTGTATCTTCTGTTAAAATGAATGGCAATAATTTGGCTGTCAGAATAAGTGCCATTAAACCTCTGCCACTTGCGAACGTGGCATCTTTGACGTAGATGTAACTGTGACGTTCATAAGTGTCTCTTAGTGACCCAAATCAATAAATTATTTGCTTTGTGGGTTACAGATGTCTGATGACTTAATGACTAGAATATTTTTTTATGCGTCGGTCTCCATTCTTTGACTATAAATCGGAACTGCTTTAAAAACTTTGGTGTAGAACTGTAAGACTATATTAATTTTTCATTTTATACAGTATAGTTGCCAAAGCATGCAGCCTGCCTGAAGATTAGCGATTACCATAGCGTATGATAATTTACAATGTTAGAAATATTACTCACATATTGCTTACCCTCGAATAAGGAATTGAAGATCGATTGAAAGGTAATGAATGAGAGAGATAGGTATGTGAGTCGCCGGAATTCATCCTTAGCGATCAAAATGGAGTAACAGAGTAACTATTCTTACGCCTGCTTCTTGTAATTGGGTGGTATTTTTTCGGAGAGCCAATTCGCTTTATAACAAGCAAACTATAGGCTTAGTAGCCATTTCGCACGAATTTGTACGCACATATCGTGCGAAGAGACACCTTTTTAATATAATATTTTTTCGTTGTCGTTGCGTTTTCAGACGGGAACGATTCGCACGAAAATATATTCCATGTGTGCGAAACGACAACAAAAGAAATATTATTTTAAGAAAGTGTCTATTCGCACGATATGTGCGTACAAATTCGTGTGAAACGACTACTAAGCCAACTATATAGTTTGCTTGTTTGTTTTTGAACGGACTAATCTCTTAAACTACCAGCCAGATATAAAAAATATTGTAGTTTTCTTAGAGTATCTAATAAGGAGGGTGATATGCTGCCTCATATTACGCTACGGCCTTTTGAAGCAGAGCGGGTGAAGCCACGTGGTACACAACCAGCAAAATATCAAATTATTATAGTTTATATGTTTATATTAGATTTATATTATTATCTATTAGTAATGAATTGGTTTTTGACAGAGATTTTAACATCCACTATTTAAAAGATGCTCCTATCTTTAAGAGGTCAATAGGTGCAACTTACAAAGGACATTAGAGAACTTTTAATATATACTTCATATATCTAGTTATTAATACCATATAAAACAGTATATTGAATGAATCTTATAAACTATTACTGAGTAAAACTGATGATGACGCCATTAAAATCACAATACGCTCATTAATATTTCTATGAACCTCAATGAATAGGCTATAACAAAACCTCCACAATTCTTCTTCAACACAACTCCTAAACAACTCATCACATCTAATTCAAACCGTTATCCGAAACACGACGTGTCACTTATCACGATTGCACAACCTCTCGTCATCACTACCCCCCCTCTTCTCATCATCTACACGAGTAGAAGGAGGAGGGGGGCGGAGGGACGACCTACTTCCCGTAACGGTGTGCAATATCTAGCACACGGAGCCCAGTTTTTGCGAATAACCGATTTTTTTAACAAAAAAGTCGGAACTCGTTGGTACTTGTCGGTTTTCTTTAAAGAATGCTCACCGATTGTCTGTCGAGACGGTTTTTGTTTGTAGTCCGTTTTTTGTGATGGCAAGTACTATGACTGGGTGAAGTTAAACGACACAGTTTTGATGATTAACTATAACATAAATTCGATTTTCTGCACTATCGTGATATTTTTTGTCAAACTCTTTAAAATATTCAAATAATTGCTATAATTCTTACTATTTCGAGAACTTAGCTTAAGATGGCTTGCTCTGTTAAGTGAAAATTCTTTTCACTCAACAGACTTAACTTATTGAAGTCTACTACAAGGCATTTCCAAACTCCAATAGAAAAACCTAATAACACTATGCCGGATGCGAAAATCAAACCCGACACCACAGATCGCAAACACACACAAACATTCGGACCAAAGAGTACTTACTTAACTGTCGTTTACTTAAATCCAAATACAAATAAAAATTAAGTTGTAAGTAAAACAAATTGTATAATTAAGTTGTGTATACCACACATCAATTTCTTACAAAGTACCTGTGCAACCCATAGTGGAAATGTCAATAGTACCATTGAATACCAATAGTAAGATATCAAATTAATTCGAGTAACTACTATCGCTCCATCGAGCCTCTCAATGAAGACTTCAACGCGCTCGACCTAAATGCTATTCTCTAGATAATGTTTTGAAGACATATTTTTTGTTGCGATGCGATGCCTATTTTTGTGGTCGACATTTCGTTTTACTTTTTGTTTTATAATCCCATTAGCTAATAAACTTTAGGTTGTTGCCCGAGTTGGACAAAGCTTTATTAATGCTTCTTAATGCTTCAAGCGACCCGAGCGCCGTATGAACAAGCGTGATTTTAATTATAATTGAATTATTCTTACATTTAGCTAGATACATCTTGTGATCCCCGCATTACCCATTCTGGAACTAACAATTGCCTAACAGGAAAATTTTATGCAATTTTAATCAGTTAAGCGTATTCAGAACCGTAAGTGAAACTTTTATGAGCGCTTGCTTGAAATAATAATTTGCGAAGTTTTGCTTTATAAAATAAATAGCATTAATTAAATATAGTGTTTTACAATATTTAACAACCTTAAATAATTTATGATAATGTTAACAGAAGAGCGAGATCTTCTTTCTTTCTTAGGGCAAACCATTTTGCTCAAATGGAGATTCCTTAAAGAAATTCTATAAAATTAATATATTTAACGAAATAAAAGTTTTATTTTTTATAAATAAGCATTATATTATTATTTTGTCACAGGATTATCTAGCCTACATAACAACTAAATTTTTTTCAAAAATAGCATATTGCGAAACTTTTCGACGATGTCATCTATAGGTTTGATTGTATCATAATATAACTGTAAATAATGCCTAGTCTTATTTTTTTGGACAATTTAATGTGTGCGAACGAGTTGTATTTCCGTCTCGAGCATGTAGCGACGCGACGTCGCACGGCGCTCGTCGGCTCATCGCTCAAGTAACGCGACCTACATTATTTCACGGACCTGAATAATAACACAGATTCATATAATTATGTTAGTATCGACTGTGTCCTCTTATAACCGCAAAAACGTTATGTGTGTCACGATTCTTTTAAAAGTCATGTGTTAACGTGTTTAGAAGTGTTTGGTGTTGGCAGCGGTGTGAATGCGAATATGGCAATAGTCGTCGTCTATTACGTATGACTTAAAACACTAGGACAGGGGTAGGGTCTGATTCATGAGTTCGGAAAGTAGGTACTAATTTATCTGTAAAAATTGTCAGGTTAGATTATCTTATATATTTTCAGGAAATCAGGAATCCTAACTTATTTTATAAATATGAATGTGAGTTTATTCGTTTGTTACGCTTTAACTCCTAAACTGCGCTACCAATCATTATGAAATTTCGCATACACGTTGTCAGGGGTACAGGATCTTTTAAAACACTATTCTCAAGAAAACCCGCTGGCAAAAGCTAGTGTCCTATAAAACCGCACGCACAGCAGTTCATTTATTACACACAGAATAACAAAATAATAACATTTATGCGAATACTGATTTTAACTTCAATGAGAAACAAAACTTATTTCTCATTTCAATATTATCTAAGCTTACATTTATCTTTAAAACTGTCATAGTAATACATGAAGTTATTTATCAGTATTATTAATAATTATGCTAATACCCGAACCACAGACAACTACATCTGAATAAAACATTTTCTTACATACCACATCTGGATAACACGAACATTTTTTTAAACGAGAATTAATACGCTCCATGCGGCGAAATGACCTCCTAACAATGCGATTATTGAATATATTAAGCTATGAATTTTAATCAACTAATCAATCCATCATATTCACACGCAATTTGTCCGATAGGTTTACTATTTCTATACAATAGTACACTTTGGTTAATTGGTGGCTGTTCGTTATGAAGCCTCGTCTATCAAATTGTCACTGCGAGATTCATCAGATCGGACGATGCACCAGTCACCCAGTCAAGGAATGATTAATCGAAAGCTATCAAAGACTACGCAGCCTTGGATAAGGAATGGTATATTTCTTATCTTCTTTGTGTACATTTATGTGCTATTAATATTAATTCAATTGTCAAGTCCCAGCTGAAAACCAGTGCTGTGTATGTGCGCAGCAAAGCCCTTTGTTATGCATGTACCTATATAATAATAATATAATAATAATATCAGCCCTGTATTAAACTGTCCCACTGCTGGGCACGGGCCTCTTCTCAGTGTGAGAAGGGTTAGGCCATAGTCCACCACGCTGGCCTAGTGCGGGTTGGCAGACTTCAAATATCTTCGAGAACATTATGGAGAAATCTCAGACATGCAGGTTTCCTCACGATGTTTTCCTTCACCGTTAAAGCAAGCGATAATTAACTGTTTAATACGCATATAACTTCAAAAAGTCAGAGATGCGCGCCTTGGGTTCGAACTCGAGACCTCTGCGTGGCAGTCCAACGGTTTCCCACTAGGCTATCGCTGTACTATATGTACCTATGCCAGTTTATATTTATTTTGTATGTGTAACCATGTAAATGTTGTCTTAATTCTATAAATATGTAAGTTTTGTATATATATGTAAAGAAAATAAATCGTTTAAATATTTAGCCTATTCCTATATATCGACCGCATGAATGGTTCAGTTTTCAATATAAGCGTTTCGCCATTGCTACTGCGTTGAGTGTTGTAGTTTCTATCTCCACACGGACCAAAATTGTTTGATTCACAAATACCGAGCCTTTAGTTGTCCGATTCTTTGTTTTGTGCGCACTTTCTTTTAATGTAAGTAAAGTCTCCTGTGCCACATAAATTATTACTGAGACTTTTAATAAAAATTATGTAGATGTAACTAGATTTTTTTAAATACTGTACTGTGTCTTAGATCTGTATTACATTATAACAAAGATGATTAACATTGTAACAATACAGTGCTAATTGTTGAAACGGGTCATACGCCAATAAAGGCATACAAAACAAAGGGATTTTCCACTAAAACACTTTCTTATTCTTACACCTATGAACCTATCTCCGAAGGACTAAGCAGAGGTATTATACCTACTCTTCGCGACTTCGTCCACCTGGAATTTTATATTCGCGTAATGCTAATTTTCTAAAATTAAAGTATCTAAGTTACTCCTTATAATATCAGATATCTGCCAGTCCCGTTAAAATTGTTACACCCGTTTCAGAGATTACCCGGCACAAACAGACATAAAGACAGACAACAATTTAAAAAAATATTTTTGTTATAAATATCGTTTATACTATCATATGTATTTAACTATGTTTTGGATCCCGCCTAATAAAGAAAGAGCGAATAGTTGTTTACCAGGCATATTGCTAAATTCTGTGCTGCTACTGAAATCATCGTGTCAGAAAAATCCACTTTTTTATGATCCAGGAATCGAACTCAAAACCTCACGCAGTAATAATTATTACCGCTACGCCACAAGATAGCCTCAATAAAGAATAGTAGCTGTAGTAAAATTCGGATTTTACCGGTGTGGCTTGTGGAATTCGCACGTTTACCGTTATGTAGGTAGTTGGGTATTGGTAGTACCAAATTATCACTACCGTCCAGATGGACGGACATAGATATGTTTACGAATAGTAGACCTCTATATTATTGTCACCCGTTAGAACATATACTATGGTCCAATTTGGATGGTTTTCTAACTCTAATTGATATGGAGAGTTTTACGGGGAGGTATTGGTACGCTGTTTATGTGTATAGATATAATTATGTTGATTATAAATTAAGTGATGTCTAGATGATATGATTCGCGTTACACGGCATTTAGCCTTGTTGAAAATAATTGTGTATTGATAATCAATATTCTTTCATAACAATTTTATTATTTTATAGGCCTTCCATTAATTGGCTGAATAATGCGATACAACAATCCTATAAGGTTATATTTTAATAGATATTTCTTCTATAGAATAAATGATAATGTATTATTATTATATTGGAAATATTGTTTAAGGCCAAACCTAAATACACTATACTTACTCTAACTACTTTTTTTTTATTATTTCATTTATAATTATTTGTTTTAACTACAACATTGAACCAACTCAAGTAAATAAATAAGTATATATGGTAGTTAATAACTCGAGAGAACATCGCGAGATTCCTGATTGCCTAGTATTATTATGGTGAATTAAAAGAATATACTTTTCTTTTTTGATATTAGATTTTAAAATGATCACACGTTCTTAAATAACAAAGGTCTCTAGAAAGAGTTAGCACGTTACACGTAATATAACTGTCTCATTCTCGTACATGCAATGACATTGCTTTAAGAGATGGAGGTTAGATCCCAGATAGCATTTCAGGTCAGGAGTATATCTATCATTAGGCAGTCACGTTCACGACCAAGCTGAGGTAACTACAACACGTGAATATAACCGTTTTTTGAGTATAACAATACAGTGCTAATTGTTTGAACTGCTCATAAGCAAATCAAAGTATACATATAGGTATTTTCCACAAAAACTACATACACATATAATGACGCTTGTGTACGTCCGAAAGGGAAAGCATAAGGACATCCCCAATGTGGGCATAGGTGTAGTCCTTATGCTTTGCCTTGCTCCGAAAAGTTAGGACTTTTTGGGGCTACCTATGATGGTTCTACAACCACATTCCACCATTTTTTGTAGGTCCCACATAATAGTGGACCTTGCTTATTACCATGCAAATATCCAAATCTCATGCTGTGAAATTTCCATAAAAAAGCAGTCTGACTGACTAGCCATTTCCGGGATTCGAACCCGCAAACATAAGTACAAGCCCACACCACGGCCATGGACATTCTACAAAAAAATTACCTGCAATATTACTCGACCGACTAGTCAATTTGTTGTTGCTAAGTACTCTATTATTATAAAAATATGAATTGTAAATCAACTTTATTATATAATAAACTAGCGGGCATGCCTACACATTATATCGATAATTACAAAATATAATAGAAGTCAAGTTGGGCAATAAAATATGATGTAGTACATTATATATTTAGTTTATACTAGTTTTTAGTGTCGCCGGCGGCTGTGACCGCATGATACATTTAAAGAAGCGTTATTTATAAGACAGATGTATTGAGAGCATATTGATTTCAGGCATGAATGCTGGATCAGGGTATCCTTCTATTAGAATTAGCATTATACGTACTGTTGCGTATAGTTCGGTGAGTGAGACCGCCAGAGACCCAATCAATCCCCTTTGCAGCTTCGATTTATTCCTTCTGTTCCTGCGTTCTTCAGGTAGGCGGTACCTGTTTAATCGGGCCTTAATTTTCTGTGTGCTCGTTTGCCATCTCCATGGCTTTCTTGTTATCTTTATACATCGTTGAAATTAAACACTTTATACGGATTTTATCGCGTTGTTTATTTTACTTTAAACACTGTTATTACATAATTTTGAATACTCTAACACTACTATTATTGAATTTTACTACTATTTAAGCTATATATTTTTTCTAATTAAAACTATTTGTATTTAAGTTTACACTTTGCCCCGACGTTTCGGTTGCTTTACAGCAGCCATGTTCACGGGGAGACTAAGATGGTAGTTGTCCCAACGTTCTGAAGTGTAGCTAGTTATTTTAAAATACCCGAACATAATTTAATCTTTGGTGTTCCTATTTACGCAGAATGAGCTCAAAGTATCATGAAGTCTAGCTGTGTTTTGCTTCTTCTTGGGTTTGAATATTTGAATGACTGGATCCCAAGCTGGTGGTACATTCCAACCATCCTCTCTATTGAAATTAGGATTTTTTAATTTCAATAGCCTCGCGAAGCATCCTTGGTAGGAATCGGTGTTCTTTTGCGAGTATATGTGGTTTGTCAAATCGTAGGTAGTGGTTAGTCCCCTGTTGCACATGTTCACACACATCGTGCCAGCAATGAATAAAAGTTGGTTTTTAGACAAATTAATGTCATGTTGCATTATTTCCTTTAGCCGTATTCGTTGTTTTGGTATTGTTGTTTGTATTTGTAACAAGTTTCCACTTACTTCATTCGCCTGAATTCCAAACGAATGATCAGGGTAAATAGTACCCTATATGGTAATTCAGTGCACGGTCTATCTTTGTGTCGAAAATGCATCCAAATCTCTTTGATAATTTAGGCATAATTGAATAACAAACATACAATATATTCACAAAATTTCGCTTAATATGTTAGTAGGAAGTGGGAAGCAAAGTGGAGTCAGGAGTATCCGTCTCCTGACTATGATGCGTGACAGGTTGCGTTTATCATTATGATTCCTAATAAAAAACCAGGCCCGTTGATTAAACCCGATCAGCATGTGTGTGTCTATTGTTACAGTAAATGGGACCTTATTTTTTATTTCTTATTAAACATACTGATCTATTACGTGGCAATTATATTACAGCTGGTTGTAATATTTAATTATAATCATTACATATGCTTGCGTTTGTACTTAGTTGGATGCTCGATAAAAGCATAGCAATTCTGTCAAGCATTTCGCAGGATGGAGCTAGGGTATATGTAAGTATTTGGTTAGTTAATTAAATGAGGGTACAACACGTCTATATATATATATAGGTATACTCCAATATTACACCTATATTTCGCTAACAATGGTTTTAGATCTCATAGGTTTTAGATTATAGATCTCAATTTTGTATGCCTATTTTTCATTTGACTTACAAAATATGTTACCATCAAACAGGAACGACTTTAGACACCGTGTTACAACTTACTTACGAATCTCTCGACAGAAATACATTGTATTATTTTGTTGACTTGGGTTGATACCCATAACACGCTGCGCATAAAATCTTACAGAAGTCACATTACAATCGCTGCGCTGTAGAGGCAGGCAAACTATTTTATTAAAATCATTCAATCACTATTTCAAATATACATATCAGCATACTTTTGCATTTACATTTCTAGTGCAAATTTTAATAAGGTACAATACCAAAGCGAAGATTTTGTAATGCCAAAAACTTATTAATAATGGTGAAATTAAAATTAAAATACTTTATAAAAAATCTAATCGTCTCATGAAAAATAACGGTAATTAAAAAATATATTAACGATGACGTTTACAGAAAATTACAGGTTAAATATTATGGGATCCCTCCTTTTCGCATAATGTTTTTTGTCCTAATATACTTCGGCATAACGATTTTGGCACAATTTGTTTTGGCATAATAATACTTTGGCATACTTTTTTTAGGCATACATTTTATGTTGGCATAATCATGTTAAAGACTATTTTGTTTTGGCATAAATTTGATTCCCATAACGTTAGTAGGCCTAATGACTATTAGCATAACGTTAGTAGGCCTAAAGACTTTTAGCATAATAGAAGTTAACTCAGATAGAAGTTAACTGATTGAAATAGTAGTCCTTAATTATTTATTTTAGGTGTATATTTTCAAAACCGACTTCACGTAGTCTTGTTTGTCCTACCCCTAGAGTGTTATTTAAAATCGCGTAGGCGTGTAGGGGCGAGGCGGCCCGCGGGCTGAGGAGCAGGCGGCTGCGAGCGAGCCGCCGCGGCTGAGGCTGGCCGGCGAAGCCGGCCAACAAGCCGAAGCTGCGGTGGTGAGCGAAAGCCGTCTGCGACGATTAGCACGCGTGGGGCCGCCGGAGGCCCGCAGCGCCGGAGCCGTGACAGAAACTCATTCAACACATCATCAATTTATGCTTTAGGATATTATGCTTAAAAAAGTTATGGTTTAGAACTTTATGCTTAATAAATTTATGCTTTACAATATTATGCTTAATCATTATTATGGTTAGAGAAATTATGCTTAAAAAATTATGCGTAAGCTGTTATGCGTAATTATATTATGCGAAAATATAATTATGCCAAACAACATTATGCTAAGTTATATTAGGTCTTAAAATTTTATGCTAATGGATAGGGAACCAAATATTATATTGAAATTATAAAGCCTAAAATAGGTATTAATTGTGATTATTTTTGGTTGTTATATGATAAAATTTATTGACATAAGTTTGATACAGTTTCAGGAGGCGCTAGCTCGGGACGAGGGACCGGATCTTCCCGCTGTCAAGGCGGCAAGGTCCGAGCTCCGCCAGGTCCTAGTGGCAAATTGGAAGGAGCGACTTGTGCACCCCAGTGCCGGGCACGCCACGATCGTGGCGGTAAGTCCAGTGTTTGAGGAGTGGCTAGAGAGGCGGCATGGCGCCCTCACCTTCCGGCTGACACAGGTACTGACTGGCCACGGTTGTTTTGGCCGGTTCCTGTGTCGTATACGCCGGCAAGAGACGCCCGGTTGTCACCACTGCGGCGACTGCCGCGACGTTGTAGAGGACACGGCGCTGCACACTTTGGCGGTTTGCCCCGCCTGGGCATCGCAGCGCCGTGAGTTGATCGCGGCAGTCGGATCGGTTGCCCTCTCGCTCCCGGCCGTAGTTCAGTCTATGGTCCGGAGTGAGAGGTCGTGGAACGCCGTCGCCTCCTTTTGCGAGGAAGTGATTTCCATCAAGGAGGCGGCGGAGCGGGAGAGGGAGCGTTTAAACCCTCTCCCAAACCGCAGAGCCGGGCGCCGGAGGGCGCGCGATGACCTCCAGCCACCCTGAGGTTTGACCTGGGGGTGGCGGGCTTTGTGGGCCTGCCCGCCATCCGTTCAGCACCAGGTCCGAGAGGCGGCGTGCGTGTTCCCACGCGCGCCTCTGTTTCGTGTCCGTCTAGAGAGGGAACAAGGGAGACAGTAGGGAATTTTTGAGGGAGTCCTTTGGGTAGGTCTCTTCGTGTAGTGGCCTGCCGTTTCATACGGCGGGCCGAAACCTCGGCGGGGTTGCGACCGCATGCGAAAGCGATTCGCGCGGCCCCGCCGATAGTGGTTTTGTCGAGGAACACCGTGATAGGTTTAGTCGGTATTCCGGGAGGCACTTTACTATGATTCCATCCTTCTTTTACCCCGGCGAGTCCGACATAGCCCGCCCCCGCGGAAGGATATGCGTCATAGCATTCCCCCACGTAAAAAAAAAAAAAAAAAAAAGTTTGATACAGTTTAAAACAGAATTTCCTAACACCTGCGGTAGTAAACACTGTGTTGCAGGTGCCAGCGTCTTCCCCTTGTATAGTGACAATATTATTTATTCCATCAACAAAGATAATGATAGAAAGAATAATAAACAAGCAGAAGATAAAAATTGAAAATGTAAACTAGGGTTGTAATAATGTTTCTGTTTACATATTTTAATTTAATTTAATTATTTCCAACAAAGCATGCATGCATGTGGTTTATGTGTATGCATATGTGTGTGTGTCTCTCATCTTTTATACGAAATACACGTGTTATGAAACATATCTTGATAATTGACATTATGTCTCTTGTTTTCTTAATTACAAGAGTTCACAGCATGCACAAAAAAGTACAAAACTCATGGAGAATGAACAACACAGAAGTTACAAGAATAAGTTAAATTGAACCAGAATATAATGTAATAATTCAAAATATAGATACTTATAAAATACAAGCATTTTTTATATAATAATACATACTTTATTGTAACAGGAAGGTATCAACAATTAATGTGCAAGCCCTGATAACCCTAGAATTTATAACTATTTGTCTGCTAGATATTGCACAAATATGTGTATACAGGCTTCTCGTATTTCTAAACGAACATATTATAATACAAGCACCATCTGTATTAGCAAATGGTTGTAAATATAATGACTAATAAACTAGATAATAAAAAACAATTTGAGCTTTTGCATCCTGTAACAACAAGGCGTGGTCATATAAATGCTTTCATGTGCGACGCATCAGTAGTGAATGCGACTGATGAGGAAGAAGTCTCGGGTTCAATCCTCAGGTCGGATTAAATGTTATTAGGATTTTCTGACAAAATAATTCTCATAAGCAGCAAAGGAGTCTTGTACATGAGTCCTACAAAAATTTAAGCTGGTTTAGTGGTGTTCTAAAATGTAGAAATAATATAATAATAATAATTGTTTATTAGTACTTAAAAGACACAAAACAAAGGCACGTGAATACAGCACGTTGTACAACAAGATCAAAAAGTTGGTGAACAATGATTTAACACCTAAACTAGGTACGCAGATCTGTATCATAGGAGTTAGAGTTTCAAGATTTCAGTAGATAGATACAACCGTGACATTTCTGAGACTATTTACCTTGTATATTGACAGTAAAGAGTAAGTGTTACAGTGTGTAAATATTTAGGTGAGTTTAGTGTGTGTGGGTATGTGTACCCGAGAGTGTATTACATATCTGCCCCAGTTAGTTACTTTTAATACACACATAACGACAAAACTTATTTTGTGTTTTGGAACTCTAACGTCACAGCTCAACAGTACACAACTACGTTATAATAGATTTAAAAAAAAATGTATTCTGTTTTTATTTTGTTGAACACCGGTCAAGAAAACTGATACCGTTTTCGTATAACATAAATATGAGATTCTTATCCGACGTTCGTGTATCCAAGTGAATGCCGGTGTCTATCGGTTGGCTATCGAATTATCTAGAAGATTTACAATATGCTTCTACGAGTTTAGAATTGTGCACATAATAAAGTAGTGTTGTATTCATGAGACAAACAAACGTAGGCGATTTGCTTCTTACTTTAGGGTAATAGAGTTCATTCAGTGTAGGGATATTTATTTGAAACGTGATGTTTTGGTAGCTAAGCTGTAGTGTGCGTATGCCGTGCATGAGATCTCGGGCTAGTCGGCACTATTGAATTTTATATCCAGAAATTCTCAGTAAGAGATTCTTAGTAAAAATTCTCTCTCCTACTAACATCTATAGTATAACATCTATAGTCAGATCTTCTTTCACAATTTTCTTTTCAATTGTTGCGTGCTGTATGCTGGATATTCTTTGTGTCCGTTGTCTGAATGTTTGTAAATTCCACGCGACACAGGAAATAATCTTAATCCGGAAGTTGTTAAAGAAAATGCTGTATGACATTATGTAATTTGTGGAGATAAAATAAACGTTTATTATTATTATGGTCTCTGATACTGTAATCTAGTAAACGGTAATAGACTCTTTCACTATTAGATAGGATCTCTTCAGCCGTATAGGCGTAAAATTATGTATGAATGTTGAATATAAATAAGTGAATCCTTTTTTTCAGTTTCAACTAGACAATGAGTCTCGTTGAATAAATGGCATGTGCTCACTGACCAATGAGAAACTTAAAGTTTGATTCTCGGTTCGGAGCAATGTGATATTAGGATTTTCGTTGGCAAATTCTTAGGTAGGTAATTTTCTCCCTAGTCTTTATTATTCCCAAGTTACTTGGGGTCGGCTTTTCTGGTCTAACCGGATTTGACTGGATATCAGTTTTTACACGGAGCGGCTGCCACCTGACCTCCGCAACCCGAATGCTAACGATACCCTAAGGCTAGACCAGTGTCAGGATATTATAGGGCACTGACTTTCCAATAACGACTGCCATAGATGTTAATGGCAGCCGGGACCGACGACTTAATGTGCTCTCCGAGGCACGGGGCAGGCGATAATTGTCAATCAATACGTACATAATTTTGAAAAGTCATACAACTTCAAAAAGTCAGAGGTGCGCGACGTGGGTTCGAACCCATGACCCTCTGCATTGCAATCTATCGGTCTCCCCACTAAGCTATCACTGCCGGTTTCTTAGTTAGGTAATGTAGCAAGGTAAAGGTCCTTAATAAGGAGCATAACACGTAACACGGGCATTGTTACCTACCACGAACATATCATGATTAAATAGAATAAGTATAGAAAATTGACATATTAATAGTGTGATTGACGCCTCGGTGGCTGTCGGTAGTAAAAGCCACTGCTGTGTTTCGGATTCAATCCCAGATCGCAGATCCCAGATCGGGAATTGAATCCTAATCAGAAAGGCTTGCTCACTATTCCGTGGTACCAAAAACTATAGCTGATGAAATGTAGCCAGAGATCTGCCCACCCATTTTTGATATAGACGTGTGTATGTGTGTATGATTAACACTCAACTGTTGTAAAAATGCAAATGTATCATTGTTGTCATGGAAACTAGAAACAATGGGAACGCGAATGATTCATGTGGACCAGTCAAACGGCCGTACTGCCTCTCTGACTATAAATAATAATTATATGGACCGCCGTACAATAGGAGGTGTATTTATTTGTTAGGAACACCGTATAAATAAGACTTGAAACGGCTTATATGCTGATGGAACCAATTTGTTAAGATTTACTACTGTTTGTTTGAGTATTAGGTGATAGACGTAATATCAGAACAGTTATATTTATATTTATATAACTCTATTGTTCGTGTGTATGTCACTAAACTCTTAAATGGCTAAATCGATTTCGATGAACTTTTTGTCGGTGATTGGATCCCTTTATGGTTAAGATTCACAATTGGACGGTTTGTTCAGACAGGACAACGTCTGTTAAGAATGCTAGTATGTATAAATATTTCTTCATTATTAACGATTTACAGTTACAAATTAATAATAGGTTCTTGTTAATCCCTCCAGTTAACCTAATATGCTTGTGTTAGCAGTGAGTTCACATCGATAGCGCGAAGAGAGAAATTCGTATATTTAAAAAAAATATTAAATAATTTGACGACTGATTGACCAATTTTAATAGACACATTTTGGCAATCTAAACTTCATCGTGCAGATGGTAATGTAGCGACACTACTGACACGTTAGTTTTATATAGTCAGGTGTAAGTATGCAGTAGCGCCGCACGGCAGTCGTCTTCTCGCAATCACTGAGATAGGTCGTAGTCCAATATGTATCTATACATCCATATTGATCATCAAGTTATTGCATTTGAATAACCACAAAAACAATACTTCATTACCCCTACAGTATCTGCAGAGTCGATATGATAGTGCACAAGTGTGTGCGCAAACACAAATGCGCTCTCCATTCCCTCATGCTCATAATGTGGTAGGACAGCAGTGCACCACGACCGGTCTCGAGGATCAAGCGCAGAACGTTGACTATTCTCGCTTTTCGTGGAGTTTGAAACGCCGCCAATTTCCGGCTGCTATTGAGATTATCTAGACAGAATCTTCATATTTTGTTAGCCCTATTTAGTAATCGAACCCATTGTACACTCGTGCTTGTAAGATTTTTCAGTGATTAGACATAGGGCGGGCAGCGTGTTTAAAACAAATCTATGGATAATATTAATCATAATTATCCAAGGTTCACTTGTAGCCAAATTACTTGAAACTGCTTACCAACAAAATGGTTTATAACTAAGGTTTTCCCACTCGAACCACGCAGAAGCCAGTGGCACTACGGCTATACACCAGTAGTACTTTATAGAGGTAACCCAAAACAAAAATGCAATTACATTTACGACGGTATTCAGAACAAAAGGCTTGAATCTTTAGCGGTAACAGCAGACAGGTAAGCTTGTTTGTTTGTTTACAACTTGCGTTACCCGTGACGGCAATCAACGGCTAACCGTAAAATTAGGTTGACCAAACATACTCCCACGTGTCACTGGATTTTCAACCTTGTGTTTGTACGGTAGAGTTGAAATTCAAACGTGGGGTGTTGTGGTGAATTTTGCCGCCAAAGTGAAGATGTTACCTTTTTTTTAAACAATAGCTTTTGGATATAACAGGACAGAGTGCTATCGTATGTATTGGAGCGGTAAAAGTTGTTTGTTCTATTGTCTACTGGAGGTACGGAACTACTGGACTGAATTTCTTTTAGGAATGTGTTGGCAGTTCAGATGGTTGGTAAAGATATTAAGATAAATTGATAATAATAGGTAAGTTATTTGTATATATTTGTGTATATATTCGCACTTTGTAATATTAAAATTATCTTGACGGTTTTCTATCAGGATAACAATAATAGTCCTACTAATTCTCGACGCGGCAACCGACCCCGATACTACAAAGCTAGTTTGTATGAACTGAAATGATCGCCTAAATTAACGCGTCAATCTAAATCACATATAATATTGTCTTATGTTTACGCGAATGTTATACATTGAAATTAAACACTTTATACGGATTTTGTCGCGTTGTTTATTTTGCTTTAAACACTGTTATTGCATAATTTTGAAAACTCTAATTATATTATAAAATTCTAACTATACTACTATTATTGAACTTTACTACTATTTAAGCTATATACTTTCTAATTAAAACTATTTATATTTAAGTTTACACTTTGCTCCGACGTTTCGGTTGCTTTACAGCAGCCATGTTCACGCCGCGTGATAATTAGAGTTTTCAAAATTATGTTATAACAGTGTTTAAAGCAAAATAAACAACGTGACAAAATCCGTATAAAGTGTTTAATTTCAAACTAAATCACATATTTTAAAGTGGGCAATAATAGTACCATATAAATATGAAAATATATATTTATATAAAATATATTATTTGTAGTCCAAAATCAATAATGAATGTTCTGGTGTGTGTGGTACGAGTACGTGCGCAGGCGCAGGTCGCGGTTGGCGGCGCGCGCGGCACGCTCGGCGCGCACGCACGCGTCGAAGTGATCATGCGTTAAAAGCACTTACAGCGGCGCGTATTGGGATATATAAACAGATTCATACTGGAATACTGTGTCACTGAATTTCTTTCTGTATATAAGTAGGTAGATTCAATTCAATAGACGGTGAGAGAGAAAAATACCATAAATAAAGCAAATAAGTATTCAGTTCGCCTGCAAGTTGGAGTACGCCGCGGAGTCAGTCTAATCCGCAGAGTAGTTCGATATTATCAACCTTTTTCTATTGCAATAGTGGAGTGGATTCTCTGTTCCCAATAATTTTATTACATGTGTAACACAAATGTTATTATCTCAGTGATGCTAACAACGCAGAAACGGTTCTTAAAAAGGCATCTATAGAAATTATAAAAATTGTACAATATCGCCGTTCGTGGAAATCGACTTCTTTGAAAGAACCTGGTACGATGTAAGTAAGCAAAATTCATATAAAAAAAAAACATGTGGGGCAGTCTTTGGGGACTGCCGATAGAAATGAAAACTAAGTAACTAGCGTGCGGTGACGACGACGCGAGTTCCATGATTTTTGTTCACCCAAAAAGTGCTCAACGCGCCTAAAGAAGATTTCACTTCAAAAATAAATAATAGATTAAAAAACTAAAAAACATGCTTTATCAAAAATCGTATATAATAATTTAATAATTTTAATGTAAGAGAGCGTGGGTGAGGTTTATTAAAATATCTTAGAAAGCACAACAAGTTTTGTTAGACTATTATTTATTTTTATTTTTTAAACAATTATATATTTTTTCTAAATTATTGTATTGTCATCGGTCCTCGATTAGTGTACGAAGTTTTAAATCAATCCGTTGGTGTGATCATTCATAGATACATAGATACATACCAAGCTAATAAAAGCGTATTCAAAATGAATGCATTTTGTATTTTTTTCGTAATATGTATCCCGTAGTATACTTTTTTAGACAACTTTTCGCTTATCACAAAGAATTATAAACCGATTAACCAAATATTTGTGAACGCGCAAATCTATGTCTCGTACTGGATCTAACCCGTAACGGTGAACAAATTGGTAGAAGCAAGGTTTCATTCTACACTATCTGATCCATTAATTTCAGCACTATTACTTAGTTGCACTTAGTAAATATGTAGTCTCGCATTCGATTCTTCAGTTAGAGATTCGTTTAAATGTCAGGCAATTTTTTTGATAAAAATTTCCTATATAGCGTTTTACTGCGAAGAAAGTTTCCATTAGCAGCACGGAGTATGGCAATGTGTTCAGTGGATATACTTGGCGAAATGTGGGTGTAACACGTCTCTGTCTACCCCTTTGGGATATAAGAGTGAAATTATATTTTTATGTCTATCGCTTCTGCGGGGGATACAGTCTACCAATTAGCGATGACCTAGTGCAAGACCGTTAAACTGCCCTGTATAGGTCTCAAATTCGATCCCAAGGCATACAGCTCATATTTTTTTAAAGATATGATCGTAATTAATAGTTGTTTATTGCTTACTTTAACGGTGAAGGCGAACATCGTGAAGAAACCTGTATGTCTCGGAGTTCTCCATGATGTTTTCTAAGATATGTGAAGTCTGCCAACTTGCACAGGGTGGTGGACTATGGCCTAACCTTCTTGACACTGAGTGTATGAGTGTATGAGACAGTGATATTGTGAAAATTCGCATCCGCATCCTCAATCACGGAGCTTCCGCATCGATTTGGACATCTGCATCCGCATCCGCAGCCGCATCCACAATAATTAACGCGGATCTTAATGTGGATTCAGATATAGCGTAGGTTACAATAAGAATGAAATCAGTTGTTCAGTAGTACGTGTTTAATTTATGAACCTTTGCAAAATAGGCTTGAACCTGCGAAGGCGATATTATATTAGATACCTACTTTGAGTAAATAAGGTGAACAATTTTTATAAACATCCGCATCCGTAATTGCGGAGCTTCCACATCGATTTAGACATCCGCATCCGTATCCGCATCAGCGGATGTGAGATTTCAAATATCCGTATCCGCATCCGTAACCGCATGCAACCGATGTCAAAAAATCTGCATCCGCAGCATCTCTGGTATGGGATAGTTTGTATACAGGACTGTTATTATTATGCTATATACGAATATAAAACATATATGACATATGACAAGAACAACATAGACATCGACCAACATATTAGTAATTTAATATTAGAACAAAACTAAATAAATTATCTGTCAAAGCAGATTTTAATATCAGGTAGTCCAACTGTAAATAAAACATAGCTGATATATTACATACATGTTAAACATGAACCTATACAACATGATAAACAGCGAAAGATTACCCGTTATAAGTTGTATCTGATGTATGACATCTGATATCTACTACTGAGTTAATTGTTAGCAATTAATCCAAATTTAAACAAACTGTTCATCCACAATTTTTGTCTGTTTATATTAGACAAGATTTTGCCCACGGTTTCACCCGCGTAAGTCCCGTTGCAGTGGGAATATCGAGATAAAAAGTAGCTTGCTAGACGCTCTTGACAGGTTACAGCGGCGGGCTGTCCGTATCATCGGAGATCCAGAGGTCACGAGTTCACTGGAACCTCTGCAACTCCGTAGGGATATTGCCTCTTTGGCATGTTTCTACAGAATATACCACGGGGAGTGCTCTGAAGAGTTATTCCACCTTATCCCGCCCTCCCCTTTCCTATCCAGAACAACGCGTGCTGGGCTCAGATGCCATCCTTACACGGTGGAGTCGACTAGAGTGCGTACCAACAAGTTTGGGTCCTCATACCTCTGCCGAACGATCAAGGCATGGAATTCTCTGCCAAGGCACGTGTTTCCTTCTTCCTTCAAAAAAAAAAACGTTTCATCGCAATCGGTTCAGTAGATTTTACGTGAAAGAGTAACAAACATCCATACATCCTCACAAACTTTCACATTTATAATATTCCTAACTGCTATTAAATTAGTTGTTATTAATTAATCTAGATTTTACTGCGCGGATGGCGCAGTGGCTTAAGTGGTCGCCTCGCTACTGCCATTACGTTGAGTGTTGTGGATTCGAATCCCACACGGGACAAAACTTTGTGTGATGCACAAATGGTTGTTCTGAGTCTGAGTGTTCTTTGCGTCCGTTGTTTGAATGTTTGTATAATCCCCCGCGTCACAGGAATTATTCCTAGAGCGCGAACTGTCAAAAACAAAGTCTAAATATTGCGACCCACACATTTTTCTTTGATAATTATAAATTTGTTAGTATCTCCATTTCAATGATTCCCGACATCTTAAAATGTTGACTAACTCGTAGCGATTACAATGCTCGTTTCTAAACATAGTACAATGGAGACTGAATATTTTAAGATATCCTGGAAGAAAATATTCCAGCCTGTTAGATTTTATAATGTAAGTTTCACGACGCTGCATTTATTTTGATTGAACATTAGTAATCTAAGGGTAATTACTACACCAGTATGAGGTATTAAGCGGCATCTCAAACTACACACATCAACTGAATCTAGGGATAGCTTAATCCTAAATTATTTAATACTTTATAGTTTAAAATCTTTTTAGTTGCCATAAAAAGTTTATATAGATACAGATTGAAACCTCTATTATTCTATTTTCAAAATTATAAATGTGAATAAATCAAAACAAAGGAAAACAAAATACGGCGGCAAAATTGTTAGTAATTCGTTACAACAAGGAAAATTAAAATTGTTTTATTGATATTATTTAATGAAAAGGGAATAATTAGATTGTTTATCTTTTTTAATTTAACGTGCCGTGTGAGCTCTAAGACTCACGTCGTCATTTGAGTTGAGATGAAAATTTACGAGCCGTGGGCATGTTAGAAAATGGTGCTATGCAACGCGTTATTGCTGAGGCCCTACACCAGCTAAAACGTGATATTTAAAATAAAAAAATCGCGAAATGATTTTATTTTTTATTATAGCTATCATTCTTCCGTTTACTATATCAGAAAATTCTTTATCGATTTTAGATATTTGATCAAATATAAAATATCCCCAGATGCCGTTGATGAGTGAAACAAAGTATTATTAAAATTTTTGATTTTCGGTGTCTGTTTTTATATTTCTAGAATACGCTTTTGTTCATCTGTATGTATAAATTCATCTGGGTCAACGATGAGACCATAGGATTACTAAAAAGGGATCTCAGGCTAAATCCTACACATGATTTTGATGTTTGGCAGTTACCACATGTTCCTTTCCTCGAATGAAAAAACCATATTGACCAAAATGATTTCAAAAACCGGAACTAAACCATTGTAAAAAAACAAAGGCAAAATATTTTGCCGAATACAATGGCAATTTAACACGAGTCCCATTATTTAAAAAACAAATGATCAATCAGTGCGTTTTAAAATCCTTTTATTTAAAAAATGTTCTTTAAATAGGCATGTCACGGTACTAATGTATAGTTTGACCAAACATTGGTCAACACATGTGCAACAAACTATTATAGAAGAAAGCCTTTCAACGTAAAGATAAAAGACAAACATTATCGACATTTCTTTTAAAAAGAAAGGCCCTAGTGTATTCTTTTTATTTTTAATTAAATGTTAGCGAAGACGAGACGAGTTTCAGCCATATGTCGAAAGCCTATTTTAAAGTTATTATTATTCTCTAACTTTTATGAGGTATTTGTTTGTTTATCTTTATGTACAGTTAAAACTGGCTTTACTAGTTAATTGCCGTTAAGGTTGTAAAGCCGGCTAGTTTATTGGGCGTTGTATTTATTACGGGTTGCCGTTAAATATTCATATTTGGTTGGTTTGCTTATTATTTGGTAAATGACGGTCAGTGTAAAAGATGAAGTTTGCCGATTGGGACGTTTAGACTACCTGTGTTGTGATAACATTGCAGGTTCTTCTTTTAAAGTTAGATTAAATTATACTGTCTTGATAATTGTAAGAGGATTTTAAGTCGTTGTGGGTATCATGCCTGAAGGGGTAGGCAGACGTGCATTGCAGTCAAATTCTGCTATGTTTTTAATCCCACGTAATAGGAGTTCTATTGCCGTGTACAAGGCTCAGTTTCAGACTCCGTGCTGCTACAGATAAACCCTATAACACTTTAGCCGATCGGGGGTTCAAACAAATTCGTAGCCATCACATTCGCTACCGATGCTCCACAGAGCGATCATTTTAATCAATATTTTAATTAAATATGTATATGAACCTGCACATCATGCAATCATACTTTCACAAATCATTCAGTGCCCACACGGAATTTGGCCATGTCTTGTAATCAAGGGCTATAAATAACTTCCTCTTAATATTCAGACCCCAAAGAAGCCTCTCTCGGGTATTTCCGAAGCTTGACCTAATTTTTTGTGCTAAATATGAGAACGGCCCATCTCACGGATCTTACGAACCGGATTCTGTGATGCACTTGCCGAAATGTTCGAGCATGCTACGTGTTTTCCTTAAAGAAAGCTTTCGATTTTAAGAGTATGAATAAATAACAGTAATTAATTTTTAAACGGCGGCAGCTCAAATAATTGGCTTTCGATCTAAAGATCGTGAGTTCGAATTGACATTGCACTACAGGCGTGAACCCACAAGTAGGAAAGCATATTAGTTAAGCCAGTCCCTCCTTAGTAAAGTTAACTAAACTCCTAATTTGTAACCGATATTGCTAATTTTCTTTTTTAAAATGCAATTTTCCATACTTGCACTATAAATTTAATTGGTTAATTAACACTTGCTTTTACGGTTAAGGTAAATATCGTGAGGAAATTCTGTATAAAGTTTTTAAAATACATGGCGCCTGTCAAATGGGCCAGCATGGTGGACAATGGCCTAACTTTGGCCATTTATAACTCATACCTCATAACATAAGCATTCAGCTTAGCTAGATGGGTTAAGACGATCACTAGTAATTAGTAAACGAAAATCTTATAAAAAAAATTGCCCGCACCTAGATACCCGAGTCGGGCAATCCGGCAATCCGGCACTGCAGAGTCTAAGCTTAAACCCAGGCCAATTTGGTAGTATAAATTGTACAACTCAATGGACAGCAATAACCTAGATTAGAAATATAAACATATAAAAAATCTCATTCAATATTATTGCATTGGATTAATCAATTTAACCAGTTACCTAGTTTTGGTTTCAAAGTTTACCTATTAGTGGTTATTTTTAATGCTAGCATTATAATTAAACTATAATAGTTTTTACATTACTGATATTCTTGTTAACCTCTCCAATTATGCTTAAACGTTTTATTGACCATAGAATAGGTTGCTACAAAAAACTCCGTGTTGCTGTTAAAAATATGCCTCCGTGACGCAGCGGTAGTGGGTTTGAATCCCAAGTTGGGCCAGCAAAAAGTTATTGGGTTTTCTGTTCAGAAATCTGAGTAGCAGCCCGGAGTTAAGAAGTTGGCGCTGTTAGACACTCCCGTGCCTCGGAAAGCACGTAAAGCCGTTGGTCCTGCGCCCGATCTCTCTCCGGTCGTGTCGGATTATCCGTCCCATCGGATCATGAGAGTTAGGGATCAGAGAGTGCACTTGTTTTTGCGCACACACTTGTGCACTATAATATCTCCTGCACAGATGGCCATTCTGCGTTAAGACTGGCCGAGTGGCCGAAATTCGGTCTGGAGGACATTTATTAAAAAATATTTGTTTTCCTTGCTTGCTGCTGCTGGCGTAGTGGTTTATGTGGTCGCCTCACCACTGCTGCCGCGCTGCGCGTTGTGGGTTCGATACCCACACGGGACAAAAATTGTGTGTTCTTTGTGTCCGTTGTTTGTATGTTTGTAAAGTTCCCCGCGACACATGAAGTATTAACAGCGCAGTTGTTGTTTTATAATTTAAAAATCGCTAGATACATAGCACGCGCCCCTATTCCCGAAGGGGTAGGCAGTGCTGTTTTACGTCTACATTTTGCTCACTATAGTTTTAAGTCGCAGGTGGTGTTCTTATTGCCTTTTACTGAGCACAAATGCAGACTTCTTGAGTATTGCTATTGAGCATTTCTTAACAGAAAACTCCAATATGTCGATTCGGGACATGAACCCGATACTTCATGCATAGCTGTCGTTATCTCTGTCGCTGCATCACAAAGGCAGTCTTTTATAAAATAAGAAATAAAATAATATGGTCATCTAAAAAAAAAAATATACGTATATAAATAGACATATTATATTTATTGCATAAAACTGTGTGTACAATAGTGTTACATAATATTAGAATCAACAGTTACCCATTCGGGTGTTGCAACTTTACATTTGTTATTTCTAGTAAACATTAAGAAATACTAAAAGACTACACATATTATTTATTATCAAAAAATTCCCTTAGACTATAGAAGGCATTATTAATAAGCCACTTTTCTTAAGGCATTTTAAACATATTGCCATTTAATTGTTTTATGTATTTAGGGTAGTAACATATGATTAAACACACGTGTAGCCGTAATATAAGCGCTTTTTTAATAAATAGCATTGTTTATAATAGGGAGGTTAATATTATATTTATATTTACTGCAAATATCTAAATTAGTGTCGGCCTTAAAATTAAAAAAAGATATACGAAAGTAATATATACCTACATTTTATTTTCGTTTTTCTGTCGATACTATGCAGTTATTTAAACATCAACTGTCATGCAAGTCGTAATTTTTATTTCATACTAGATTTTTTAAAGTCGCCGCGTCCGGGACTGGCAAGTGCTGGTCGAGGCGAAGTCACTGTCGGACCACCGTTACGTGCGGTTCGACATCTCCGCCTCGCCGGCGATCCCGGACGATAATCCGAGGAGAGTGCACACCACGTCGTCCCCACGATGGGCGTTGAAACTCGTTTCGATGTAGACATGTTGGTGGAAGCCTCCATCGTCCAGGCCTGGACCCCGATGGGTGAAGGGCCTGTGGAGGCTGAGCTAGAGGCGGAGTGGTTTCATGGGCCTCGGCGGGCGCCGCCACCAGATGCCCACATCATAGTTGGAGGGGTCCGCATCGGGGTGGAGCCAAGTATGAAATACTTGGGGCTCCACCTCGACGGCCGCTGGAACTTTCACGTCCATTTTAGCCGCCTGGCCTCCCGGCTGATGTCGGCGGCTTAGCTCTCTGCTGCCGAATATCGGTGGGCCGAGTGTCGTCTGCCGCCGCCTCTATTTGGGGGTGGTGCGGTCGATGGCCCTCTACGGGGCGCCTATTTGGGTCGACACCCTCGGTCGCCAAAACGTCGCCCTCTTGAGGAGACCTCAGAAGGCGATAGCGATCAGGGTGTTGCGGGCGTACCGTACCGTCTCCTTTGAGGCGGCGTGCGTTTTGGCGGCATCGCCGCCCTGGGATTTGGAGGCGGATGTCCAAGCGTCGGTGTATTACTGGCGTGCGGACCTCCGGCTCCATGGCGAGGAACCCTCGCATGGAATGGTGGAGACGCGAAGGTCCCAGGCTCGATTGGTCCTTGAGGCGAAGTGGGAGGAAAGGCTGGCCCAGCGCCGCTACGGGGTGAGGACCGTCGAGGCTATCCGTCCGGTGCTAAGGCAGTGGACGGACAGACGGCGCGGACCGCTCACCTACCGGCTTACTCAGGTGCGCTCGGGACACGGCTGTTTCGGAGAGTACCTCTGCAAGATAGCCGGTAGGGAGCCGACAACCAGGTGTCACCATTGTGAGGAGTGTGACCGGGACACGGCGCAGCACACGCTGGAGGAGTGTTGAGTGAAAGTTTGTAACAGTACTTTTATCTGGATGAATAGTACTCTACGTCCTTTTCTGAACCCTGACAACTTGTATGCGAAATTTCATGATGATCGGTCGAGTAGTTAAGCCGTGTAACCGTAACAAACAAACATATAAACAAACTGACATATGCATTTAAAATATTAGTTAGGATATTTGTGATTTTACCGATGCTATGAAGTCGTTTAAAAATTAAGTGTCATGCAAGTCGTAATTACTCTGCTTATAAGTATAGATATTTTATATTTTGCATGGGCATATCCGGGCGGAATTGGACCATAAATATTATAATGTCTTAATTATATTCAATCATGACAACTGTTTTAATGTATTCTTTACTCGTAAGATGAAAATCTTTTCGCGTAGATATTATAAACATTAAATGTCTTCTATTAATTTTACATGTATTTTTTTAAAATAATTTTACTATATTAATCTTTATTTTATGTAGAAGCAAGTTCATTACATTTGATTGGTAATTAATTCATAAAATTAATAATATATATTGTAATCAACTATTTATGGAAAATAAACTATTATTATTATTATATAAGTTATATTATAAAGTCCTACGGCGAATGCCGGTCACAACGGTCAATCTGACATCTGTGCAAGAGATATTATAGCTGATGTGTGTGTGTGCAGACACTTTTGCTTACTCTCATCTCTAATAGGACGGCACTCCGACACGACCAGAGGGCTATCAGGCAAGGACCAATGGTACTATGTGCTTACTGAGAACCGGAGGTAGAACATTTTAAAATACTTAAACTCAATAGTGTTTTATCCCGACTCGGGATGCAAAGCCGCGGCCTCTTGATCCACTGTCGTTAACACTAGTCACTAAGCCGTCAAAAATGAATTAAAACAATAATGTTAAATTCACGTATACAGTGGTTTAAGTAGTCTTTTCTTGAGGACGAGTATCGCGAGATTGGATTTTGAGATACTGGTAACATAATGTGTTTGTACACATTAAGTTAATATGTTCTGCGTACAATCAGCGATAGCTCAGTGGGGAGACCAACAGACTGCAATGCAGAGGGTCTCGGGTTCGAACCCACGTCGCGCACCTGTGACTTTTGGAAGTTATATGACTTTTCTAAATTACGTGCGTATTGACTGACAGTTATCACCTGCTTTGTGCCTCGGAGAGCACGTTAAGCCGTCGGTCTCGGCTGCCATGAACATCTATGGAAGTCTTTATTGGGAAGTCAACACCCACTAATATCCTGACACTGATCTAGCCTTAGGGTATCGTTAGCCTTCGGGTTGCGGAGGTCAGATGGCAGTCGCTCCGTGTAAAAACTGATATCCAGTCAAATCCGGTTAGACTAGAAAGCCGACCCCAAGTGACTTGGGAATAATAAAGGCTAGGGAGAAGTACATACCAAAAAGAGGTCAAATTATCAAAAATCAGATTAACAAAAATGTTAGAGTCTAATCAAACTGCCTAATGTAGGATACCTATAATGCGAACCTCATGTTCAGCAGTCGCATGAACTATCTCTACGCCACCAAGGCTGTGCAGGCATTCTTAAATTGATCGAAAACACATCAACAAAATCATCATTGATCAAAATCAAAGTCAAAAATCATTTAGGTCACAAAGTGACACTTATAAATGTCAAACTTTATTCTTTATCGAGTTTACCTAAGTTACTGAAGCTACATTTAGGTTAGTTGCTAGTTTCAGGCAAAGGGTTTAACCTATGAGAAAATACATGCAAAACTATCGATATGACCAGACATTTTTGAAAAATATTGTATGTCTAATCTCATAGCAGCTTTACCCCACTTTAGTAATACCGTGGCATATTGAAGCACGGAAAGGCGACGGCGGAGGTCAGACGGTCGGGCGGCGCCGGGCGGCGAGGCTAGCTAACCCAAAATGCAAGTGGAGCGAGCACTGCTTACCTACTTACCAGCGACGATATCTGGGCCACCGAGCATTGTTTTATTACTTAGCTTTTAACTACAGGTGCTTATTTTTAGTTCTGTATAGTGATAGTTAACATTCCAAGTAGTTTTAATGTTTAGGCAACCTCTGTGAATCGGTGGCGCAGCGGCTGTGTGCGACAGCTGTGCTTGAGGGCTCGGATTCGATTTCTAGGTGAAGTATTATTGAGTTTACATTAAGAAATTGATAGTGACAGCATGGATTGTGTTAATACGTTCGTTTTCTATTAGGAGGGACCTAAACTATGTCTAGAAAAATGTTGTTGTAATTCTACCTTTTTGGGTATATTGTGTTGTGGTGTAGTCATGAGACGTGTGTAAATCTTTGTGATAATAATTATTGTTATTTTCAAAATACACGATCTTATTCTGATTGATTTTTTTACTTAGGGCTAATTAAACACAGATCCATATATGTACAGGGATCGAAAGCACAACACTGAAAGCAGTGACAGTAGCTAAATCTCTACGCCATCCAACAGTTTTATCTTAGACTAGCTGACAAGCGCAATTTCGTCAGCTAAACATAAAAGAATTTTCCTCGTTTTTGCAACATTGTTCACTAATGCTCCGCTCCTATTTATTGTAGCGCGATGTTAAATAGCCTATAACCTTCCTCGATAAATAAGCTATCCAAAACTAACATTTTCAATTTGAACCAGTAGTTCATGAGATTAGCGCGTTCAACCAAACAAACAAACTCTTTATAATATTGGTATAGATTGAAGCGACAACACTCATCGCAGTGCCGTGGCGACCACAACAACCACTACACCATCCATGCAACCATATTATCTTACTTATATCTTTAACAAAAAACACATAAATTAACTAAAATTAATCCACGCTAACTTATTCCGTATATATGTTTAACACATACTTATAATTTCACCGCTATCGGATACATATTATGATAACGTTACTCGCTATCTCTAGAAGAAGGCATGACAAGGTGAGGAGTGCCGAAATACAGCCTCTCTAATTGGCCACGCTCGGTAGCGTACACCCATCACATTATAATGTTATACTCTGATATCCTCCAAATGTTTGCCTACTTTGAGCTGTAATTATTTATTTATAGTATTTAATTTTATATCTAAAAACTAGCTTTTGTACGCAAATACGTACGCGTGAAATTTAGAGATAAGTAGACATTTATATTTCCTTTGCATGGAAGAAGCTGATTTACAAAAATACTTGAAATCTAGGCGGCGTATTAAGATAAAACCTTCATTAGATGTTAAGTTAGATCTCCAGCAATTAAATTGTGAAGACTGCATTCAGTTTTGTACGGTTGTTTTTGCGAAATGCCTGTACAAACATACAGACAGACAAATAGTACAGAAAATAATTTTGTTAGTTCTATTTCCGAAACGGGCAAATGAAGTTTGGAACTGTCTGACAGAGGAGAATACCCTCCGATAGAATTACTTATCAGGCAAAACGCGTGTCTTCCGCCGGTTGCCTGTACCTAAGAAAATAACTATTTCAAGCGAGCTAGAATGTTAAAATATATTATTGAGGTTTACTTATAAAGTTACAAGGTTATTAAAAAAAAAAAATACATCTACCGCACTAGTAATAATTCCTGTGTCGAAGGGGAGTTTACAAACATTCAAAGAACATTAAGGAGGCTGCCCACTACACCGTCTCATACCATGACCGTGCTAGGAACGTATCAGACACGAAAAGCAACACGATACGCCCTGCTATAGGAACTGCTGGTCGGTGACGGAACGGTATAGGCAGTCTTATACATTTCCTTACAAAGAATATTTTTTTGTCTGACACTTTCCTACCACTATGAGACGGGGTAGTGGGCAGACTCCTTGAAAGTTCAAGTCATAGTTTATTTTAGGCCAATCCTATCGTGACCCAGCATGGTAGCTAAGATTTAACCCTTTTGACAGTGACACGAGGCCTGTGCCCAACAGTAGGCTATTTTATAAACAGAACTGTAATTGTAACAGAGATGTACAGTTAACGGATACAAAACATGTGATTTCTATCAGTAAGAAGCTTGATTTGAACTTATATGTAAGATATTATTATACTTAAGAGTGATGAAGATGAGTTTTCATCCAAACTGAGGCTGCTTGACTAGGGAAGTAAGTCCACCCTACAGAAGATGGAGGCTAACAACTCTGACCATTAATGGCACTGAGTTGGCGCACCGTGGTAGTTCGGTCGGTAGGCCCGAAATATTGGGAGAGCCCGATATATAATCGTCTCTTACCCTGCCCTTGTGGCGAAGGGGTACGCATAAGGCGCATATCCCCACATAAAAATGCTCGCATGGGCTCTTACCCAAAAAGCACAACGGTACACTGAAATGTTGACAATGCGTATATTATTATATTGCAAGCACCCATAGATAAAGTCAAAATATTAAAAATATTTGTTTATTTCAAAGTTTAATGGTTAGGTTAACCTTAGGTGTAGCCTACGGTAACGGTGCTTACTAATTACAAGGCAAGTCGTAGGCTTGATTACTCTGAATAGAATGAAAACAAATACATGATCCTTATCAATAGCATGCCTACGTGATCAGTAAGTCTTATAACAGTAGAATCAAAATAAATTCCATTTTACATTGAAATCAAATTCCACCTCGTCTTTGAACAACCATGTTATCTCCTGCCGCGTCTAAACAATGTTCCTTTCTTTTAGTTTACAATTGTCACTCCCAACAGCTTCTTGTGTCATTGTCTCTTTGCACAATGTTCGGTGTTGTCTGTCACTCGTGGGTGGTTCAGTCACACCTGATTATGGCACGGTCCGCTTGGCTACGTTAATAAGTTCACCTGATAGGCTTCGTTTTGCACAATGTAACTTGTAGCGTTATTGGGTAGCTGTGGTATTGTGACGTTTTTTTAAACAGTAGCTTATTTTTTTCGATGGCAGGTAATTTTTGTCCTAGTGATGTGATTGGAACAATTGCTTGATTTAGCTGTGTGATATTTTTTTATTGTAATGTGATCTGATATCTGTACTTTTATATTGCTTTTTTTAGAAAAGACGTCTCTCGCATTAGTTTCCAGGTCTTCCATGTCGTGGGCGACTTTACAAATATATAAATTAATGGACACAATTTACACTCAGTACAATTATTTTATACTTATTATATATTATACAAGGTGTCCGGTAATTAATGGCTAACCTTGAAATGAAAAAGAAATGAAAAAGAAAATTTAAAAAATATATATATATATTAAAAAGTGCAAGCTATATTAGCATAGCATACTTTTGACTGTCTATTTATTAGCATAATTAGTGTTTAATAATAAAACAACAAAAAGCCGATGGATTTCATTCATTTATGGTCGTAGTATAGAAGAAAGTTATACATGGTAATTAAAAAAAGAACACATATCTCAGGTAGTAGTTAGGATAGATATTTTTTCATATTTTTGCTGAACGGCCATTAGTTCCACTATAAGACATTTCCAGGTTATCCATTAATTACCGGACACCCTGTATATCGTGATTGTTGTGTATACCTGTAATAGGCATGCATGTCAGAACTGACTCATTATTGTAAGAAGTATGTATTAGATGTAACATGTAATGTTGTTGGTGTACCAACGAATAAATGAATGACCCATTGAGATCCGAACCCACAATACTATATGCGGCGGAGCGGCGAGGCAACCGCTTGCCCGCTTCGCCAACCGTTTTGATATTGCTACAGGTCGCAAACAAACCAATTTCCCAGCTGATAGTAACCACTTATGAAATTTGTTATATTTTCTTGGCATTGCAAAAGGGATTCCAAGGATACACATCTAAGCCGCTGCCACTAACCAACATACGTGTCAAACAAACACACGGTATATTTCCTTATAGGAAGCATTTACCGTAGAGGAATGTAAGGGCTAAGATGATAATTGAGCCTCAATAGATTTCAATCATCGAACGGAACACAACTCCACCTATACTGCTGTATTTTAGATTCCATAAATAGAAAATTATATCGCTGTAATTAGGGAATTATCTGAATTACGTTTAGCTAGTATGCAATTTGTTTTTACTAAAAAGACGTGGCCTTTATTTGATGTCTTGATTTGTGCTTATTATAATAAAAGTATTTCAGAACAGTACCTTAAATACATACATACTTATTCAAATTAAATGTTGACTGTTTTTTGGGTAAGAATGGTACGTCCATTGCTTAGGTTAATTGTTGATTACGTGATTTGATTAGTATAATTAGATCAGTATATGTGCTAATCTCTAATAAATATATAATAATAATATAATATTCTATCACATATACACAACACCATCTAGCCTAAACTAAGCAGAGCTTGTACTATGGGTACTAGACAATGGATAAACATACATGTATACTTATTTTTTGTAAATACTTTCATATTATACATTACACACCCAGACCAAGACAAACATCCATGTTCATGTACACAAATGTTTGACTTGTGCGGGAATCGAACCCGCGACCTCAGGCGTGGCAGTCAGTTACACTAACCACTACGCCATCGAGGGCGACATAAAATACATATCTATCATTATCCCTTTTTTTAATTGCCAGTCTCACAACTGAATCTGGAAATAACACATAATATATTTAATGAAGCAGTCAGACACAATATTAAAATTATATTTACAAGAAATTTCAATTAATTATTTCTTTATCACAAGCAATTCAGAAATTCAAACATACATTAAAAAAAAAACAATGCTTAAAATGTGAGTAATATATACCTCTTTAAGCACATTAACCAGAGATATGTTTTGCTATGAAGCAATTATTAGTTTACATTATTTAAAACATACATAAGTCTCTGGGCAGAAATATTTTAGATCAAAATTTCGGCTAAATGAGCAATTTTTTTAGTCCCATATATTAGTGGATTAGCTAATTGCGGTTTACCGGGCGCAGTTTCAGACTCCGTGCTATTGATTGCAATGCCTCACCCGGGAGTTGAATCCAAGATCTTATGCACAGCAGCCATATACAGTACCGTTGCGCCATCACAGTGTTCATTTAATATAATGCATACATCGATGTTATGTGTTGACGTGTTTGCCTGACGTGTTATGGTATGTGTAAGATGTTGCGAAATGCTTGTATATATATATAGGCAAGTGAGTTATAATTACATAGATACCCTTCGCTACAGTTCAATCAACATCTATGTTACCTGCATTCGATGAGTTCGATAAGACGTTACAATGTTAATGCTGAAGAATAAACGGTTGATGCTTATGTGCTGTTTTTTTATTAACCTTGGCAACCCTAAGAACTGTGAATTTTCTTCTCATACGTTATTCGGATAAGGCATTATGAAATACTAATCAATAGAGTAATCGCAAAGTGACAAATGTGGAAACAAGCTTAAAACTATATTGCAATAATCCAGAAAAGGTAAGCGAGACATAATGTTGACAACGGTGTGATTTCAATGATGGGTGGTGTTGCCACAGTCGGAATTAATTTATATAAATCAGTAGTCCCGGTCATAGTATGCAGGCGCAGCAGTATGTAGTCACTATCTGACTAACACTTTAAAACAGAACTTGAAAACGTGACCTTAAACCACCCTATGCTATATATAATAAACCGTTAGTAGGCAAGATAACTACACTAACAAAACTGCAGGACATGCATGCAAGCTTTACCACACATATAACTAAATTTTTTCATTACGTAACGCATGAAGTGGTCTCCTGTAATTGAAGGAGTACACAGACCAAAAATGTCTTGATATGTATTTTCTTTTGGAAATAAGATGAGTAGGTACAGCCTTTTTTGAAAATCCTTAAAGCAAAGTAATAAATAAATTACTTACCTAAAAATTTAAGCTGTATAGATTATTTTAATTGTATTATCTAGAATTAATTGTTTTAAAGATGATGTACAAGTCTGAGGCATTACAATTTAGGAGTCATTCAGATTTGAATAATAGACAAACCACTTTTAAAAACTTAATGCTACACTACACGGAACACACTTTAATAGCCATTTAGTCCTTAGGTGTCCTACAATTATTCTTATAATAAATAATGATAATAATATTAGCCCTGTATATAGACTGCACTATCCCACTGCTGGGCATGGGATTTTTCGCAGTGTGAGAAGGCTAAGGCCATTATAACCGCTGGCGGTTTGGCAAAGAACATGATATAGAACTCTCAGACATGCAGGGTTCCTCACAACGTTTTTCTTCACCATTTAAGCGAGTGAAAATTAACTTTAACTTTTTTAATACGTAGGTACATAACTTTAACAAAAATCAGAGCTATACGATCGAACTCGAGACCTATTCGTGGCAGTCCGACGATCTCTCACCAGGTTATCGCTGCTATATTCTCACAATAGCATGTTTAAAAGCATAGGCACTCATGCTACCAATTCGCCACACTCAACGAAGTACGAGCGAGACTAATACACACATTTTATGACAGCTTCCTTACATCACATCAAAGGCACCCCCAACCTGTCGCCAGGACAATTAAACACGTTGGAAGAAGCCCCCGCCGTGCCTCCAATGTCACTGAACAATACTTAACCAAAATATTTACAAGTTTACAAGCTACTGAATCTTTTACCTTCCCTACTTTGTTATTGTCTTACACTTGTTTCAATGTAAAATTTATAGTAAGTACTATTGTAGATTTGAGAACATTTTCGGTAGCACCTTTGGTTCCCAGAAAATGTATTGCAGCCCTTGTAAATGTAATAGTCACTTTTATTTTCAATTGATTCTTTGTTACGTCGCTGTAAATTATGTTATTGTACAAAAGTAAGGTGTATGGAGATGCGATGTCATAATTGTAAAGGTGAGGGATGGGTTGTGACAAGTTTCAAATATTACATCGTGAATTTTTTTACTTCATTCTTGTTTTTTACCTGATTGTAAGCAGTCAGTGTAGATATCCTATGGATGCTTGCAATACTAATTATCAACACAAGGTAAGTTTCTTAAAGCAAGTGTCATGCTATATCTGTTTTTAGCTAAATAAGGCAAATATGTAAATTGATCTTTTATTCATTGCTTGTGTGTTGCTGATCTTGTAAAAATGGAGACATTGCCTACGCTGTCCATGCAGCAACGGTATCAGTACAGTATCACTTACCTACACTTGTTGAAACTGCTTAAAGAAGCCTTGTTTAGGTGCCAATAGCCCAATGAATTAGGCATTAGATTTGTGATCAAGAAGTCGTGGAATCACTTCTGACTTGATCCCACTTCTGACACAAGCATTGTAGCTAGAGTTTTATCAAGAATAATAGTAATTTGTAATCCAAATAGCTAACAATATATGTATAGGTACAAAAAAGATTAACTTTCAAAATATTGATATGTATGTGTATCTTAGCTAGTAAAGAACATGTATTATTGTGCTTTACAATTATTAATCTATAGTCTATACTAATGTTATAAAGCTGAAGAGTTTGTTCGATTGTTTGCTTGAACGCGCTAATCTCAGGAACTACTGGTCCGAATTGAAAAATTATTTTAGTGTTGGATAGCCTATTTATTGAGGAAGGCTATAGGCTATATAACATCACGCTACGACACACGGGGGTGGCGCAGTAATGATAAACGTGGGTGAAACCGCGGGAACATCTAGTTATCGATATGTATTGATCTTACAGATTACATTTAGTAAGCCTCTTCGTATTTATACTTTGAACAGTAAAGTTCGTATAGCCTGTTTAGGGATACAATCATAGGTACCTAATCAAAATGTACATAGGTACCTACTGGTTCCGCCAAAAGCACAATACCACGTTTTGAGGCTGCGATATCCAATAGGGTGACGGAACTTCCTTAGTCAAAGTCAAAGTTGCCCTAACGTGCCCTACTTAAATACCTTTTTGTAAGTAAACTAAAATATATAGATATATCTTCTGTTAGAAGGTTAATTAAATACCTAACAGCTGATTGTAGAAATAAAATTATGTATCGTTTCTTAACCTATATTTTTCATATAAACACAGTTGTTTAATGTAAATTGTAAAGCATTATTTATTGAGTTAGTTCCTGGCTAACTAGGAACTGGCTTCGTAAATAACATAATTTATTAATGAACACCCTTACCCAAAAGAACTACTATCGTAGGTACCATATTTGTATGCCTTTGAACGTACCAATTTTTAATTATCCGTCGGGCAATTTAATTTCCTAATATATATTTATTATATATTTCCTAATTACAAAAAGCTTTTGAAATAATGATGTTTATTGTGTTGTTAAGTTATTTTAAATAAAAACTTAACTTATTTATAACTGTTACCACTAACGCCCTCTATATAACTTTGTATGTACTATTTACAAAACATTATTAACAGCGTGCTCTAGTAATAATTTATAGTACTACATATAACAACGATTAGTAAAAACTTCTACTATTATTCAATAGATGGCAGTGTAATGTATATACTATGTATTATATTTCACATAACTTCAACTTATAAATAATTATTCTAGTAGAATATAATATTACGATTAATAAGTTGTATTATTTTCTTTATGTTACTTTAAGATCCTTGAAGGTCGGTCAGCTTTTTATTCCCATATTAGTACCATGATAATATACTAGATGGCGCACTTATCAAAACATGGGCAATTTCAAATTATTCCTTCATTTACGTATTGACTGTTAAGAAAATAAAATGTATTAATTGATTAGGAACGCAAATAATAAGTAACAGTATGCTACAAGACTACGCCAACATTGTTATAATAAAAATATGATTCCAAGTATTTAGTTTATCCAAATAACCGCTAGGAGCGCTGTTACAAAAAAATATAAATGTTAAAAGTCGAGGGATATAAAATCAAGGGCTCTGCATATGTTTTTCAAACTATAAGAAATTATACATGAGTATATATTATCACGCCTTTATCCTAGAAGGGCCAGGTTAAGAGCACCTTGAACCGACGGGCGTGTATGAGGAATGTGATGAAAGTGAATGAAGCCAGAGAAGTATGTCAGGATCGTAGCAAATGGAAATCCGTGGTCTCTGCCTACCCCTCTGGAAAACAGGCTTGATCTATGTATGTATGTATGTAGTATACCCTTATATTGTCGGTTGCTACCATAGACTTACGTAGAATATTTTCGCTGGTTACTACTAAGAATCACTCGCTCGAGGCAAGTCACATTTTCAACAGCGCCACGGAGGTAGTCGTGTTAAAAGTAATAAAAATGAATAATTCCAGCGTAATCCACCTACGCCTACGTGGATATTTTCCTTAAGATGTTAGGGAAGTACCCTTGATACTTAAAATACTAACTAAGTATAAAAGCGAAACAAGGAAATAAACAAAACACACCGGTCTGTTCTTTTGTCCTTGTTTCACGCACCAATAGGGTAACGAATCGATGTGATTTTTATACTATCTAGGACCATAGGTAGATGATTTGGGCTGTAGTGTTACTAAATAATAATGCAAACGCGAAGGAGTAAGCAGTAGTATGGTAATACTCTACTTGGTGTAAGCCCACACTGCCCTAGCTATGGTTTTTTAAGTGGATGTTCTTTGTGTCCATTGTTGGAATGTTTATAAAGGCCATTGTCCATCCAGAAATTATTTTCAGTACGGGAGTTTTCTTCTTTTTTAAAAACAACATACAAAGTCCCATGTAAAAAAGGGCGAAAGTATTAACGTCGGGTGTCGACTAAAACTTTAGTAAACTCATAAGGTTTAAAGTTCATATGTGTTACTTTGTGACCCAAATGAATAAATGATTTTTGACTTTGACTTGACTTTCAGGCACAGTTCCAAACGTCGTGCCGCTACTTAGAGGTTATCACCGATAAAAACAATTATTTTTTCTGAGATGGGAATCGAACCGAGACCTCATTGGCGCAGTTGCATTAGCTACCGCAGCACCACTGAGGTTTTTAATAAAAAAAAAACCTCTATTATCATAACATATCTCTTAGTTATAATAAACTTTTAATCGTTTATTTATAAATTTATTGCTTGAAGAAACAGCGTGACATACGCCTGATAGTACCTACATAGCAAAATGTTGTTAATGCGTGAAAAAGTTATATTAAGGTAGGCAGCTGAATATGACTGCTGTGCATGAGGTCTCCAGTTCGATGTCCGGATCAGACAGTGTTTTAGGATTTCCTGTAGAAATTTCGGTAACAGTACGTAATATGAGACTGTGCTTACGTTCACGGCAATAGGGTCAAATAATGGTCACTATTCCTTCGGGGACATTAGCGTGGTATGAGAGCCTTAGGTTGTTTTCTATACATTTATTTCAATTCATTATGCTGCCGTTATAGTACCGCTACTAAATATGGAACCAATCGCTTTAGAGATTGACTGGTGACACTGAAGATTAATAGCACAAAACATTGTTTGTTTTGTTCTTGTCTGTTTTTAGGACAGCTACCGACTTGTAAAAAATTCTGTATACCCGGAGACTTTAAGATAGTCTCGGTTAAGACTAACTAAAATTCGGTCTGGAGGAGACCGAATTTTAGTCCGTCTTAACCGAGACTATCTGCGCAGCTGATGTTATAGTGCTCGAGTGTGTGCGCAAACATAAGTGTACACTCTATTCCTTCACTCTAATTATGAGATGGAATGGTAATCTAACAAAGGCGCAGGAACAATACTGTACCCATTAACTAAAAAGCGGTCAAGTGATATGTATAATATATAACTTAAACGGTTTTTAGTTAGTATACGGCAGAATGTCTTTCGTGCATTCCGAGGCACGGGTGCTGCCAACTGTCTAACTCTGAGCTGCTATTGAGATTATTTTGGTAGAAAAAACATTTTTTTTTTTTTAGAGAGACCCGGACTTTGTTTCGTTATGCACCGCAGTCGCGTTTACTACTGCTGCGCCACCGAGGTATCACGAAATACTTTACAAACATTCAAATAACGGATGCAAAGAAAATAGAAAATTCAGACCTGATAGAAGATAGAGACCGAAGATAATAGAGGTTTTTTTTTTTTATTAAGTACCTCGGTGGTGCTGCAGTAGTGAATGTCACTGCGCCGAATGAGGTCACAGTCCGATTCATGTATAAAATTTAAAAAACAAAATTTTTTTTGTTAAAATGCTCTCAGTAGCAGAACCACGTTTGGAACTGTGCCTGAAAGTCAAGTCAAAGTCAAAAATCATTTATTCATTTAGGTCACAAAGTAACACATATAAACTTTAAACCTTATGAGTTTGGTTACTGAAGTTTTAGTCGACACCCGACGTTAATACTATTGCTCTTTTTTACGTGGGAATTTGTATTTTGTTTTTAAAAAAGAAGAAAACTCCCGCACTCTATATAATTCTGTATCGCGGGGGACTTTATGAACATTCAAATAACGGATGCAAAGAAAATTTAGACCCGGCACAACAATATGTGGACACCAAATTTTTTGCGGGTTTCGAACTCATAAGTCCCGGCGTAGTACGGCGTAAGCGGGTATACCTTGCGTCAAACCCATATTGAAATAACTAAAGTCGCCCGCTTTAAGAATAATTTGTGTCGCGGGCGCTTTACGAACATTAATACAACGGACACAGGAAATAGGTATTCAGAGTTTTAAGTATTTGTGAATAAAATAAATTTTTGTTCCACGTGAGCATCGAACTCGAACAACACACAGTGCAATAGCAGTGGCGAATCGTTCAAAAGTCCAGAGGCCACAGGTGGGATAGTCAGGTATGTAACATATAATTAAATTTATTGCTATATAAATTTCGTCCATTTTGGCAGTCATTAGCTATATACTTTTATGAACAATCGTGGCGTAGTTCCGCAAAAGCCAAAAATACGTACCGACTCTTTTGTTTGATGTCGCGCCATTTTGCGAAACTCATTGTTTTATAAAACCGTTATGTGCAGATTGTGACGGAGGCTTAGGTGCTCTTGTGCGCGGTTAATGACTTTTTGTACAATTTTAAGCACTAACTTTGTGTTAAGTATTTATTTTTATTGCCATTGGCGGCAGACGAGCGAAAGGCCCACCTGACGGGAAGTGGTAACCGCTGCTCATGGACTTCAGCAATGTCAGGTCACAGTAAAGCAGCTGCCTACCGTGAAGAAAGAACTCTCTTTAAACCTCTTTTGAAGAAGGACATATCATAGCGCTCGGGAAACATCGAAGCAGGCAGTTCAGTCCAGAGCTTGCTCGTACGTGGGAAAAATAATCGCTAAAAACCGTCTTAGATTGGAACGCTGCCATGTGATATGGATGAACCCTGCTTTGTTGTCGAGTGGTATGGTGATAGAAAGGGGCCGCTGGTACCAAATCAGTTCTTCAGAGCGCTCCCCGGGAAAGACTCGGTAGAACACGCAGAGAGACCCAAAGTCTCTCCGTTGCTCCAACGACTCCAATCCCTGAGACTGGGATCATCGACGATTCGAACTGCCGGTCTTTGGAGAGAGTCAAGTGGATCGAGCCGGTATTTGGGGGCGCCTGTCCAGAGATGTGAGCAGTACTCCACATGCGGCCGGACCTGTGCTTTGTAAAGCACAAGATGTTGACCTGGTGTGAAGTACCGCCTCGCTCTGTTCACTACACCCACCCTTTTTGCTCGCTAATTTAGCTTTGTACTCCAAGTGACTCCTAAACTGGAATTCAATTTCAATTGTAATCGTAATAAGGCAAGGCAAGCCTGTCTTGTGGATGGACAATCTTAGCATATCATAGACCCATAGTGTGGGCCAATGGATATTATGCGAATATTGTACTCTTTTGGTAATGAATAATTTTTATTATTTTATTATTATAATTGTAACCAAATAGCTTTTTAATTATAACTGACATTCCAACAATTGACACGTTCAATGTTAGAATGAAGTACTTTATGTTTTTTAGTACATTACTTCATTTTTACCTGCGGCTAGGCTCCCATGAAACCGTGCATTGTTTTGGTAGTAAAGAAGTAGTATATGTAATTGTAGACTCTTGGGCTCACAAACTATACAGGGTGATTTTGAAATCGTGTAATTCCTTTTAACCACGAATTCTACTGGTGATATAGAATAACCCTGACCATATATTTATTTACTTAAAATTATTTTTTTTGAAAAATTATTTTTCCGTATTTTTCGTGAATTGGTGTCAGATAGTCATATGTTAAACAACCGAGGCAATTTTAATTTTTTACCAATTAAAATAAAAAAAACATATTAATAATTAATGTCGTAAATAATAACGGGCGGTCCTTTTTATTGCCCCTTATTATTTACGACATCAGTTATTGTTATGTTATTATTTTTAAATTAGTAAAATATTAAGATTGTGTCGGGTGGTTAAAATATGACTATATGAAATCATTTCATGAAAAAAATCAGTACTTTAATTTTGCCGAAAAGTTTATTCTAATTAAAAAATATATGGTTATTCTATATCACCAGTAGAATGCGTGGTTAAGAGGAATTACACGATTTCAAAATCACTCTGTATATATACAAAAATCATGTCTATTTATTACTACCGTATCTATCGGAGTTAAGGACAAACCAATAAACACTTTTACTGTTATAATGAGTTGGGATACGCATAGTAAGAATACCTTCCCTACTCGTTATGTACCTATACGTAATGTGGTACACCACATCCTGACCTGCAGTGCGGAAGGTAATTACGTAAATAAACAATGTGTAGGCAATAAGCTGTTGGCTATCCTAGTTTTGTGGTTTATTTCTCACTAGCTTTTACCCGCAACTTCATTCGCATTTAAGTAAGTAAGTATTTATTTTAAAAACATAAGTACATACTATTATAGCTTAGTGGGGAGACCAACAAACTGTAATGCAGAGGGTTTCGGGTTCAAACCCACGTCGCGCACCTCTGATTTTCGGAAGTTATATGACTTTTCAAAATTATGTGCGTATTGATTGACAATTATCGCCTGCTCCGTGCCTCAGAGAGCACGTTAAGTCGGTCCCGGCTGCCATGAACATCTATGGCAGTCGTTATTGGGGAAGTGGACACAAAAGATCCCACTGGGTCGAAGTGTCGCCGGTCTGTACTGACTGGCCCTCACACAAAGGTGCTCTCGGGCACTGGAAGGTACAGCGGCTCCTCTAATATAACCTAACGGTTGGTGTAGGGGAACGCTATATCATAAACTGGGATAGTCGTAGAGGAAGGGGATGGCCCTCACACAAGATAAGATAAGATATCTCAAATATATAAATAAATAAATAAGTAAGGTAATGTAAGTGTTTTTTTGTATAGTTGAATGGCCTAGTCACTCCAGTGAGCGCATGCATGCAATTGCAATTGGCTAATTGTATTTATTGGAAATTAATACTTTGCTAGGCCACTGGCGTCTTCTAGGTACAGTTTCAGAATCCGTGTTGCCACTAGAAATTCTCTCGCTGCTCTAGGTACTATATTTGAGATAACAATCAGTAGTACAATTTTATTGAAATTTACATATTATAATTAAATACAAATGTGCTAATTATACTACCGACAGCATATACTACACAATATTAAAGAAAAATGGACGTACATATATGTATGAAATACTTTACTTTATATCATACTAATACCTACTGTTTTGTTTCAATTAATAAGCATCAGTTATATTTGCAAACCTAGTACTTACCACTGTTTAAATAAACAACACAAAATAAACCATCATAAAATAAAGTAGCCATTAGATAAAATACGTCCATCATTGGCTTTCAAATAGCTTCCGTATAAGACAGCGGTCAATGCCGCCATATTTCCTTGGTCAGGAATCGAACCAGGCCGTATCCGTGGCAACAGAAGCCACAACAATAACGAATTAAACATTTATCAAATCAATGGTGTTTATTTTACACGATGCTTTAAGTATTAGGTGAAGTGAAATGTTTGAAGGCCTTACACTAAATTGACCATCGAAGAGACTTTATACGGATTTTATCGCGTTGTTTATTTTTTGTAAAACACTATCTATACCTACTATATATACTATATTAATTATTAATTATTAATATTATAAAGCTGAAGAGTTTGTTTGTTTGTTTGGTTGAACGCGCTAATCTCAGGAACTACTAGTTCGAATTGAAAAATTATTTTAGTGTTAGATAGCCCATTTATCGAGGAAGGCTATATACTATATAAAATCATGCTACGACCAATAGGAGCGGAGCAGCAATTAAAAATGTTGCAAAAACGGGAAAATTCTCTTATGTGAAGCAGACGAAGCTGCGCGAGTCAGCTAGTTATTACGTAATTTTGAAATTTTAACCTACTATTGTTAAACACTTTTCAAAGTACCCGAACATAAATTATGTTCGGGTACTTTGAAATAACTGCACTGGAACATTGAGATAATCACCATCTTCATCTCCCCGTGAACATGGCTGCTGAAAAGCAATCGAAACGTCGGGGAAAGTGTAAAATTAAATCTAAATAGTTATATAATTTAAATAGCTTAAATTGAAGTAAACAGTAACTATTAAAGTGTTTAACAATAGTAGTTTAAAGTTTCAAAATTATGTAATAATAGTGTATTATAAAAAATAAACAACGCGATAAAATCCGTATAAAATTTGATTTTAATTTCAACATCGAAGAGACTTAGATTTTAGACTTTCATATAATGTAGATAATTAGCTATATCACTTGTGGGAAGGCAGAGCTGTATTACACCCAAATTTCGCTATGTTTGTAGGTACCTACCACGAAATAGGGGAGCATATGCTCGCTGGATAGGCAGTACCTACATTTCACCAGCTATATTTAGGTCCCATATAATATGCGGTGAGCCTACTATTGTATACCGGACGCAGTTCCAGACTCCGTGCTGCCACTAAACATTTTGTTGACAGAAAAACGCAATATTAATATCCCGGTTCGGAAATCGAACACGGGGCTTCATGCACAGCAGTCCCATACACTACCAGAGCACCACCAAGGCAGTTTATTTTATTAAATAACATAGTTTATGATTCTAAAGAGCTGGACATTACGCAGGCTGCGATTAACCACAAAGTAATCACACGACGGGATTATAGTCATTTATTAGAGCATAGTTCCAGTCCTTTTATCGCTACTAAAAGCTTCCTAATAGAAAAGCTCAATAACATTTTCACTAGACATTAGTCGGAACAGCGAATGTTTTGGTTTTTAATAACAGATGTCTGGTATTTGTACTTTATTGGCCTGCCCAATCAAGCCCTCTTTTGGAGGCAAACCGCCATAAAAATACTGACACTTGTTATGATTTTATGGCTTCTTACCTCTCCCTTTTTCCTTTTTACTTTGCTACTAATGTAAACCTGGTGCATATTAAAGTTTGTGAAGATGTTACGGTGTGAACGGATAGTGTAACGGAGCGGTCATCTCGCCGATGCCGCTGCGCGAAGTGTTGTACTTTCGATATCACACGGCACCGGTGATTAATATTAGGTGATCCGCAAATATTTGTTCCATGTATGTGTACTTTGTGTCCGTTAATTGTATGTTGGTAAAGTTCCCTGCGAAACAGGGCTTCAGCCGCAGAAGTTGGATATTTATCGAAAAAAGGAAATTACACGTAATTCGTTGAATGGATTAATATAAAACTGAGCGAGCACACAGATAGAATATGTATTAAATTTTGTATAATGTTTTAAAAAGACAACGGTATAATTAGTTCGGAGGAATAATTCTTGTATCGCGGGGGAGTTTACAAATATTCAAACAATGAACACAAAGAACATACGAACTCGGAACAATCATTTGTAGATCACACACAGTTTTCGAACCCACAACACTTGTGTGTAGTGGAGTGGCGAGGCGACCACTCAAATCATTACGCCATCCGTGCAGGCAATTAATAGTACTACAAAAATATATTTTAACCTACCCAGGTTTAAACGTTACGTTACGACGTATACGTTTCCGTGGAATGCCCGCTGCCAGAAAATAGGAATTAAATAAATAATAGTTTAAAACTAAAAAAAACGCTTTATTAAAAAAGTTGAAAATAATTTAATAATTTTAATGTAGAAAAGCGTTAAAAGGTTATCAAAATATCTTAGAAAGTCTGTGTTTTTTAGTTTTTGCAAACTATTATTTATTTTTATTTTTATAAACAATTCTTTTTTATTTATTTTTGTTTTGTCATCGGTCCTCGATAAGTGTGCAGTTTCAAATCAATCCGTCGGTTTGAAAGTGGTGAAAATCACGTTCAAAGATTCCGTTACATAGATTCATAGATACATAGATACATACCAAGCTAATAAAAGCGTGTTAAAAGAGTTTGAGAGAAGTTGTGTTGAAATAATCTGTAATAAAATTAAGTTCTTAATTCTCTCGGCAGCGTTCGGACCTCCGGGCCTAGACACAATGCTTATACCATGGCGTCTGGTTGCTGGATGATTAAAAAGTTAATTACAATTATGATATATACTGACTGAATGAATAGCACAGTGGCGTACACCACGCTATGCTAAGTGTAATGAGTTTAGATTTCACACAGAACAAAAATGTGTGTGATTCACAAAATGTCTAATAATAATATTCTACCACATACACACAACACCATCTAGCCCAAACTAAGCAGAGCTTGTACTATGGGTACTAGACAATGGATAAACATACATATATACTTTTTTTTTGTATATACATACATATTATACATAGAAACACCCAGACCAAGACAAACATCCATGTTCATGCACACAAATGTTTGACTTGTGCGGGAATCGATCCTGCGACCTTAGGCGTGGCAGTCGGTTACACTAACCACTACGCCACCGAGGCCGACAGTTGTTTTGTTTTTGTCTGTTATTGAATGCTTGTTAAGCCTCCACGATTCAGAAAATACATATTACAATGCGGAAGTAGTCTTTAAAAAACACATTTAAATCAAAGTTATTGCAGAAATCATATCACAACATCAGTTACCGTACAATGTCCGTATTAGTCTCAATCAAGCGAAAGACTAATCTTATTGATCTGAAAAATCTTTATTTCTTGAGACTTGTACATTCGCTTGGTAACACGAGAAAGCTCACTCACAATAATTACTATGGCATCAAAAAGTTTGTCGACCTCGGCGCAAGCGCACCGGTGACCTCAGCAAGAAGGCAGGCTTGAACATAAACGCGCAGTGCTCTTTTTTTGGGCATATCTACTTAATTATGCCGATTATAGGCATCGCAACCTTCGTTTTTTGTATACCAATTATTGTACAGTTGTACGTTATATTAATGTAAAATGCATTGCTGTCCGTCTGTTCGATAAAGTAGCTATAGTTTTGTTTTACTTAACATATGAGTTCAATGTATGCAATCGTCAAAATGATCATTTCGTTGCTGACATGATATTAAAAAAAGAACAAAAGAAATAATCGTTAATATTATGTATTAGTAAGAAAGAGACAATTTTTTTTTTGTTCTCGAAGTATATTTTGGTAATTTTTATTACTTTTGGTAGCAGGCCTATAGTAGAGCGTTATCGGTTTCAGCATGAATGAGCCAGCTTCATTAGGAAGTACTATCCTCTCCCAGAATACGTGAAGATCCGTCAGATTAAATTAGCATACATTTTGTCGTGTGATTGAGTATGATGCCGGCCTAATAACACTCTCCTTATTTATATCACACCTTTTTCACGTTTTCTACAGGCATCTATCCATCTCCTTCGTCTACGATTCTGCTTAACTTCATGCATACCGTATTTTTGTTTGCCATCTATGTGATTTACTGTAGGCAATGGCTTTGGTTTCTTTCCAGTACATTTTTCGTAAAAGCAATGGTCAATTAATTTTGATACACAATTTGGCGCGTGTTTTAGACTCGAACTTAATTTGACAATTCAATCATTTCTGCACTAAACTGCCACTGCTTTTATATGCTTTCTAGTTTAAACTGCCAGACCTATCTGCAGCTTTTTTAATTACCCATTCTCGAGGGCACTTGGTGATGTAAAGCATTTTATATACTTTTCAGAAATCTTTATAGAAATGCAATGTAGCGTAAAAATATCAACACCATTATCTTATCTTGTGTGGGGTCCAGTCAGTACAGACCGGCGACACTTCGACCCAGTGGGATCTTTTGTGTCGACTTCCCCAATACTTTAACTTCTTTTTGAGTTTTGCGGACACATATATACGGAAGCTGAATGTAGATATATACATACATATATAAAGAAGATACTCGCAATCTGTACAATACATTACATAAAGTATATACCACACTTTATGATGTAGACAACAAAGGCATCTAATTATGACAGTTTGCAGTTTAATTCGTTACAGTTTTTCAGGCTAAAGCAACCAGAGCATGAGTGGACATGTGGGCTAACTGTGTACCGTGACAAAATTATATATTCTGTCTGTATGTCGTAATCATAAAAAACAAACAGTTTTAAGACAATTTAATAAGATATGAATAAAAATGTTTTGTGAAAACTAAGTAGGCTGGTTCCGTTTTTATGTAACTCTTTGTGGAAGTCCGGTAGACTATGGCGCTAAGTTTTCTTTATTACTTCAATAAAGAGGACATCGATGTTTGTTTGTTCGTTTAGTTTTTGTCGTTTATAAGTGTTACTTTGTGCCATAGTAACATTTATGAACGTCAAAGTTTCAGCTGTCATGTCGTTAAGCGAAGCAAGGGACTTCTATCATACATAGATTTACGCCTGTGGCAACACTTGGCGCACTGATAATAGCGAGGCAAACACTTAAGCCCCTGAGCCGTGAAAGCGTTCATAGCCTAACCTATAAAATAAAATTAACAGCTTATTCAGAAATTTTAGCAAAAGATTACACGAATCATTCTTTACGTAATTATTCTCAGAATCGTAAAACGTCTCATTGCCGTGTTAAGAACTTAAACTTTTTAATGTCTGACATTTATTTAGTATTACTCTTCCTGAAACGTTAAAGACGCGCCGCGCCATTATTACCCATTCATTATGAGCTAACATTAACCGCGGAGCGCGGAAGCGGATGTCGCGGGTTCTACTCCCGGCTTGGAAAGTGAAATTGTTCATGTTGGAAGAGGTCCGTGCACTCTTGTATTTAAAATGTTAATTTATATGCCACTGTATGTCATTACTGTTAATATTTTAATATGGTGGTATATACTACCCACGTTTTTGAGCTTTGTTCTTTATAACCTTAAGCTTTGTTGGTGCCGTGACGTAAGTTATTGTGTGATGTTGGGTTTGATTCCCATGCCAAGTATAGTTTTATTTTATGTTCTCTCTCGCTATTCTTATTCCTGTTATTTGGAAACATAGCTGGCGGAATGAGGATGGCTATATACCTCTGGTAACTTATTCGAGGTTATGCAGTCATTATTCTATATGTTTATGCATATAATATGCATACATTCAGCTGCCAGGCTAAAGCGAACTAAAGGATAGAAGAGAGATAACATTGGCTTTGATATTCACAGCCATTAGATCATATTTTATTATGTAATAAGCTTATATTATATAAAACAAATTATAATAATTTTCATAACTCATAACACAGCGGTAAAGGTAGGTACCTCAAATACCTCTAGGTACCACATATTTGTAAATGTTAAACTTTTAGTTGAAAAATTTATTATTAGTTCTTCTTCGTGGCTGTTTATCCATTTACTTTATTTCAGGCAGACTATTTAAATATATTGCTGATATCTTCTCTTAAGCTAAACACTTTGGCTAAAAATAGGAAGTAGCATAAAGGGGACTTCAGCAACTTTAGTAAACTCACTAAATAAATAACGTTGACGTTCATAAGTGTTACTTTAGGTCACCTAAATGAATAAATTAATGATTTGACTTGAGAGGGGACGAATTTTACTTGTTGTTCCTTAAATGAGCAAACATTTTTTATACTTTAAAAGTATTTATTTTTATAAATACGATACAATGGCCAAGCTACTACAATTATAGTAATCGTTTATAATCCCTACCTCTTAAAACTGCAGCGGAAATGTTTTACTCGCACATAATTGTATTTTAATTTCTCGTTTATTTTATATGTTGGATAAAGTTATCTTTGGTCCAATGACGGTGAGTAGATGCTTGCGCAATTACTTGATTGTCTTGTACTCAGGTAAGACGATATTGGTTTTTATTTAGAAGCAGTATGTTAAAATCGATAATATTACGCGGCAACTACTATTGTGTGCCAGGATTTGGATGTGATAGTTTTCTGTCCATCATTTCAGGGATATATAAATGTTATACAGAGACATTATAGCCTCATTAATCCTGTGGCATAACATTGTGCTTAGTTAGGACGATTGTGTAGATCTTGTTTCTGGGTAAAGAGTTATTGGTATTTTCGTTTAGAAAATTTGCAACGTAACAGAACGGAGCCCAGTAGGCGGCAATAAATCCGCTCCTTATTATTTAGAAACTAAAATATATCTGGCAATATGTGAGCGCTTTGAGATAGTAACATGTGTGTACATCTGTGTATATCATGTGTCAGTCAATACGCTTCTTCCTTGCCTGTCGGGGAAATACAGGCGTCAGTCTATACAGGGTGTCCAAGAACCTGGCGTCCAACTGGATTCCCACGATGCCCCAAGTTCTAACAGTACTCAGAAAAATATTTTAAAAAATCCACCCCATGTACTTACAGAATTATACTGATTTCAAAAAAAAAGGGGAAATGAGCACCCTGTGACATACTTTTGAATGCTGTGACTGCTAATGCTGATAATTTCGATATTTCTTGGAGGTTTTGTAATCTAGGGTATTGCTGTGTCTAAATAGAATGTAAAAATAAAGTACTTATTGTACCATTTTAAAATAAAATATTATTTTAACTAAAGGTGATATGGAAAACTATTGAATTTCGCAACTTTGACCGACTGTAGTGTAAAAAAAATGTACCAAAATAGTATGGCAAGTGACGTCAAATTTTGACGCGTTTATTCCTCTTTTTAAAAAGGTATAATACTTACACATTAATTTGAAAAAAAAAATTTTGATAATATTTTTACTCAACAACCCAATTTTTACGAAGTGCCTACCTACTAACGGTAACTGTCGGACCCTTTCTTATCTTAGAAACTGTTATGTTACTACTATTATTTACTTCGGTTCCAAGAGTGAGCAAGAAGGAAATACACACAGGTAGATGGGTTCCCAGTAGAATAAAAGCAAAGAATGTTAGTTTAAAGATATTTTATTACAATAAATGTTCAAAATGTTGACCACCCGCGGCAATACAAGCTCTCACTCTCCTTAAAAAGGACCGCTTTATGTTTCGCGAGTAACTTTTTTGACGTATCACCTGCACTGCTTGTGTTATCTTCTCACGAAGGTCAGCGATGTCATTAATGGGCTTCGCATAAACGAGCTCCTTCATAGTTCCCCAGAAAAAAAAATCCAGCGGATTTAAGTCAGGTGAGCGGGCTGGCCACGGGATTGTTCCTGATCGCCCAATCCACCTGTTCGGGTATTGCTCGTCCAAAAACTCTCTAACGGATACGCGAAAATGTGCTGGACAGCCGTCGTGTTGGAACCACATATCTGGTGGGGTCTCTTCTAGTAAGTTTGGCAAATCATTTTGAAGAAAATTTAAATATGATTCGCCAGTCAAATTCTCGGGCATCTCAAATGGACCAATAATATTCCCACAGAGAATACCGGTCCACATGTTCACTTTGAACCGGTACTGGGATCTATCTTCTCGCATCAAGTGCGGATTTTCCACATGCCACTCGTGCAAGTTGTGTAGGTTCATGTAGCCATCCTTCTTAAATGTAGATTCATCTGACCACAAAATTTTGTCGATAAAGTTTTCGTCTTCTCGATGTTTTTGCAGGATTGTTTCACAAAACGCGACTCGGCTCGGATAGTCTCGAGGTAAAAGACTTTGCACTCGCTGTACGTGGTACGGATGATATTCTTCTTTTTGGAGAATACTGTGTGCTGTGCTCTTCGGTATCCCCGTATCAGCTTCTATTCCTCGCACAGAGATGCTTGGATTTGCCGACACCGCCTCTAAAACTTCATCGCGTATGAAGTCATTTACGGGTCGTCCTTCACCAGCTACTTGATTGGGGAACCACCCGTCACATAGTGATCTGTGCACATTAATGAAAACTCGATGGTCGGGATATCGCGTAGCCCTCGGATACCTTTCTCTGTAAAGTCTCGCTGCAGCTCGTCCATTACCTCTACATTCTCCATAAATGTAGTGCATATTTGCGTATTCTTGCGGAGTGTAGGTCGCCATGGTAGCACACACAAAACACAAACTGTCCAAACACAGGCAAAGGTCGTCGTAAAGAGTTCGTTTCAAAGTCCAGAGCACAAAGAGTAATCGAGTCCAATAAACAAAGCTTTAAATCGTAGTACGTGATCAATGGTAACAATAAGAGAGAGGTGCGTAGTAACGGCAGGAGGCAGTGACGCGTACTGACCGTACTGTTATCCTAAATAGCACGATCCCAGATAGCGTCACTATCTATCTCACTCGCACCTCTAACCTTTTTCTCCCTCACTCTTACCTGAATAATGGGGTACCATAAAGAAGAACCAGCAAATCGCAAAGATAGTTTCTGTCTTGCTCCCTCCTGTTGTAATAACGAATCACTATGGTGAGATGCATGCACATACCGTCCCTTACGGTCTAACCTGTTTTTTGAGAGGCCTGTTGTTATTTTTATGAGCATACAACAGTAATTCTTTAGAGGTTAGATTCAATTCGTCGTAAATTTTTCTTTCTAAGAATTCTGTAAGACATCGTAAAAATTGGGTTGTTGAGTAAAAATATTATCAAAATTTTTTTTTTTCAAATTAATGTGTAAGTATTATACCTTTTTAAAAAGAGGAATAAACGCGTCAAAATTTGACGTCACTTGCCATACTATTTTGGTACATTTTTTTTACACTACAGTCGGTCAAAGTTGCGAAATTCAATAGTTTTCCATATCACCTTTAGTTAAAATAATATTTTATTTTAAAATGGTACAATAAGTACTTTATTTTTACATTCTATTTAGACACAGCAATACCCTAGATTACAAAACCTCCAAGAAATATCGAAATTATCAGCATTAGCAGTCACAGCATTCAAAAGTATGTCACAGGGTGCTCATTTCCCCTTTTTTTTTTAAATCAGTATAATTCTGTAAGTACATGGGGTGGATTTTTTAAAATATTTTTCTGAGTACTGTTAGAACTTGGGGCATCGTGGGAATCCAGTTGGACGCCAGGTTCTTGGACACCCTGTATATTATGTACGATATAATTGGATATTTTAATCTAACTACTGTACCTAAGTTATTAAATATAGGTACTATGCAGAACCACTCCTACAATGTGGGGTAAGATTCCAACAAGATTGGATGCGAATCTAACGCCATTACGAATTCTAGTTCGAGCCGAGAAATCAAATAACCGTGACATCGAATACCAATACAACACATACCGATGCATGTATACGATGTTTACTCAAGGTTGCCAACATAAATTACCATTTTCCCGTGTTTATCAAGTAGAAAGCTATAGTTACTACGGTTCTAGGGAGATGTCGGCTTTCGTGAAGGAATTCTAAAAATACTTTTCGTAGCCTCGATGTGCTCATGTGTTGGAGTCGATTTTCTAGTCTAACTAGTTTCGTCTGAATATCATGTTTAACTGACATATGATCTTGAAATCCGATTTGATAAGGCTGAACTAAGTGTAAAAATACATACGGAGATTGATCTCAATTTTAAGAGTGCCGGTGACCAAATCATCCTCTTGGTGACTTCTTTCTTTTTCCTTCTCCTATCTTCTTAAATGCGTCCCCTTCTCATATGCTATGCCAACTGCTTATCACTATGTATACCGTGCGCTTGTTTCAGTTACGGTAGGCAGCAGTTTGGTCACGCTTCCTCGGAATTGCTTCTTTGATGCCTAGGCATTTAATATTGTATTAATATGAATACACAGCCACGTTCATGAGCGAGCGTTACTACTTATCACCAGGCAGGCCGTTGTTACCCCAATAGCTTATCTAAGATACTTGTGTTTGGTGTAGATTTTGGTTGCTGATGTAGTCTTTTGTCGAGCTGCCCATCCACTATACAAGGTAGCGAGTAGGCACACCTTTGGGGTTTTGGTCTGTAAGCCCGAAGTACCGGACATAACCCTCTCGCCTTGTGGCGAGGGGATATGAATCAAGTGCGTTTACCCACGTACAAAAAAAAAGGTGTAGGTTTACGTTTTGTTAGTCTCTATTCAATCCGTAATCCATCAGGCTACCGCCGAAATGACAGTCTAAACTAGTTGTGTACAGTCCAAACAATTAATTATGCGAGGCTACGGCCGGTATTTTTTACTTTTTTTATTTTTATGGTATTGGAGGCATACGAGCAGACGGATCGCCTGATGGTAAGCGATTACCGCCGCCCATGGACACCCGCAACACCAGGGAAGTTACAAGTGCGTTGTCAGCCTTATAAATTTTCCTCCACCCCCAGGAGAGGGAAGGGTTGGACCTCCGGTACTCTCACTCACCACTCACTTGACGAAACACAGCGCAAGTGCTATCTCACGCCGATTTTCTGTGAAGCCGTATCACTCCGGTCGAGCCGACCCATTCGTGCCGAAGCGTGGCTCTCCCACGCGCACGTTGATAAACTGGCAAATAAATGCTCGATTGGACAGCGCGTGCTTCGCTTGAACATACTGCGTCTCGCGGCGAGCGTGGTCAGTTTTTGTCGATGCTAAAGCAACAAATGCCACACGCATTTTAGATTAATAATTTAAATTTAATAAGATTATATGTATAGTATAGCAGAAATAACCTAGTAACCTCTGCGTGGCAGTTCAACGGTCTCCCGTTGGACTGGACAGAGGTCTCGAGTTCGATCCCAAGGTGCGCATCTCTGACTATTCGAAGTTATGAGCGAATTAAATATTTAATTATCACTCGCTTTAACGGTGAAGGAAAACACCTGCATGTCTGAGAGTTCTCCATAATTTTCTCGAAGATATGAGAAGTCTGCCAACCCGCACTGGGCCAGAGTAGTGGACTATGGTCTAACCCTTCTCACACTTGTCATGGAGTGATATTTACAACGACATTGACCCCAATAAAAAACCCCAAAGAAGCCTTCAACAATTTTCATGACATGTTAATCCTATTTCATAACTTATGTTTTCTAATTATGAAAATAAAAATTATTAGTAATAGTACATACTTCCCCAAAGTGGATAACAAAGGGTATAAAAATATATTGTAACTGTAAAAAGGAAACTACAAAGATTATGTTGAAACAAAATCATAAATTAAAATTAAAATATATGAATTGTAATAAAATATTTAAAAAAATATAATTCGTTCCAAAAAGTCTACAAATTTCAATTATATTAATAATTATAGAAACAAGAGTAAAGCTGTGTGAAATGTTATAAAAATTAACCTGAATCTGTAAGAACTTACAAGCAAATTGATTGTCTAGACAATGATGGGACAATAATATCTGCACCTTTGGATATCGCAAATACATAATAATTCGTTTATTATCGCCTCAGACAGTGTAAATTATACAATTCAATGCTTTTCTAAACCAAAGAGGAACATTCATAGTATATTCTTGCGTCTTTGCACGCCAATTGAAATATTGCGATCTATCAACTCCCTAAATAATATCAAATCAGTTGGTTATAATGAGCTCTCAACTTATGTTATAAAAGCGTGTGCAGTATTGATATCACCAATACTATGTCATTTAATAAATTTATCCATGATAAACGGTACTTTTCCCAATAGCTTGAAAGTATTAATAGTAAAACCACTCCATAAAAAATATAGTACATTAAATGTCCATAATTATAGACCCATAACTCTAATACCCATACTCTCTAAGGTTTATGAAAAAGTAATGCATTGTCGATTAACTCATTTTCTAAATAATCATAAAATTATAAATGATGAACAGAACTGTTTGCAAAAGGGAAAGTCTACCACACTAGTGGCTTTCTCAGTGGTCAGGTCTATAACGGCAAATGTTGACAAAGGTCATCCAGTTACTGTAGTTTTTCTGGACATGAGTAAAGCTTTCGATCTGGTCAATTTTTAAAATCTGCTCGAGAAATGTGAGCGCTATGGCATCGGAGGCCCGGCTTTGGACTGGCTTCGAAGTTATCTGTACGATAGGACTCAATGTGTAGAAATATTTCGCATAAATGACAAACTACTATTAACACCTTACAGATTTCAATTTTGAACAAACAGGTCAAGAGTTCCACAAGGCAGTATTTTAGGGCCTCTGTTATTTTTGCTCTACATAAATGATTTGCCAAGTGTCACGTCACAAAAATGTGTTTTGTTCGCTGATGACATGTCGGTTATTATACCTAGCAATTCGAAACACGATCAAAAATACATTTTATGATAATTAAAAGTATACTTGATTGGCTCAGTGTGAACTACCTTAAAGTAAATTTAAAAATTATAAACAGAAATCGTTAAATTTTGACACAAGTGTTGATGGCGTGAATATAAACAAATACTCTCATATTAGGTTTTTAGGTCTTACCTTAGACGAACATTGTAATTGGACGTAATCAAACGACACATAGATATAGTATGTAAAAAAATAAACAGAAATGTATATGCTTTGCGCCAGTTACGAATTATGAGTAATGAAAATACGGCGCTTATTGCCTATCACGGGAATGTCGGACCTATCCTAAGGTATGGCCTATTGTTGTTGGGTAATTCAACTGACATAGAGTGAGCGCTCATAATGCAAAAAAAAAATTATACGAGCAATTTGCGGTGTAGGGCCGCTTGAAACACGTAGGCCACTCTTTAAGCAACTACAGGTCTTGACTTTGGTGTCTATACTAGAAGTAGGAATGTTCGTCAGGAACCAAAGCTATTTATTTGTAAAAGTAAGTGAAACAAGTAAATACGAGTCAAGGGATCCGACAAAACTAAAGTTTGAAACTGGTAGAAGTAGCTTTCATAAAAAAACAGCCTGGTTATGACTATAAAAGTATAACCACATCCCTATAAATATCAGAGAAATCCCAATCATCCAAAATAAAAAAATAAATAAATTAAGAATATGGCTTCTAGATAATTGCTTTTATACATTAAATGAATATTTTAATTGCAAACAATGTAATTTCACACATTCTTTAAAACGAAGTTTAATATTTACAATATAAATAATAAATAATGTATAAAATATTAAAATGTAGTTTGATTTAATTTATCTTGACATCTATTATGTAATTATTAAACTGGAAATTGACACTGTTTATAATATTTTTTATACAGTTACGATATTATTTATTTCTTCCGCATTTTTACAATTGTTTTTACTATTGATAATTGACATTTGTTGATAATAATGAATATGATGTTTAATAACTAAATTTTTGGATTATGTAACAACATTCGTACGCCTACTAAAGGCGAGATATGATGTACCTTAACCTTGTAACATTCTCTGTAACCATGTCTCATGCTAATAAACTTTCATTTCATTTCACTGAGAAGAGGCCCCAGCCCAGCAGTAGGATAGCTTAATACAGGGCTGATATTATTTTGTTATGTTTAGTTACTACTTACAAGTTTGTGGTGTGCATTATCCAGATATACAAAAGAGGTTTAGAAGAAGACGCGTACAAGAGTATGAGTCAAGAAATGAGTTATTATAAATGCAGTGATGACTACAGCTTTCTGATTGATTACTAGACTGTAGTGAAGTTTATTTTCTGTCTAACTGCCTCGGTAGCAGATCGGTAATGAATGTGAGATGTTGCACTTGAGGTCTTAGATTGAATACCCGTGCTGGGCAAAATGTTACTGTTTCTTTCTGCACGGAGTCTGAAAGTGTGCTCGGTATATAGCACAAGGCTTAACCCATATTGGGGGGCGTGGGCTTAAATCCTTTTACCGAAATGTGGGTTGTAAACACCTCTATCTATTCTTTCTATATATTTATATATGTTTATTCTATCAGGTTGCCCAATTCATTGTCAATTTATCAGCCATACTTTCGAAATCGCTTGATTGGCCCATCATTCACATTTAGAGTATTGATTGCCCCATATTGGTGACCTGAATCGGGTAGCGTAGTTATTAAAGAGTCTTTAACACGCAAGTGTACCGTGACGGTCGCGGTTCGGTACTGTGTTCGTGCTAATATGAGGGAGTTTACAAGTGAACGGCTCGTAATAATAAGATTTTAAGATCGTATTCCGTCCTGATTAATAAAAACAAGCTTTTTGTTCACCCAAAAAGTACACATATATACAAATTATACATATAGCTCATGGAAAGCAATCGGTGACGACGCGAGTTCCAAGATTTTTGTTCACCCAAAAAGTGCTCAACGCGCCTAAAGAAGTTTTCACTTCAAAATAAAATATTTTTTTCTAGACGACAAAATTTTAGTTACAAGAACATGTATTTAAAAAGGATTAGGATATAGAGATATAAATAGAAAATTCAATTATAGTAGTGTTAGAGTTTTCAAAATTATGTAATAACAGTGTTTAAAGTAAAATAAACAACGCGATAAAATCCGTATAAAGTGTTTAATTTCAATGTATAACATTCGCGTAAAAACATAAGACAATATTATAAAAATAGAATTTCTTATTAGATGGGTGACTTGATTAGAATTTAATAGCTTTAGAGGCTGCTAATGTCATGGTTGAATCTTTGCAGAATTTAAGACAAAAATCTAACGTGGCTTTTACGGATTCCGTGGTCATAGCTGTTTAAAGAAGCGCTGCGCTATAGATGAGTGGTATTTATGTCTTGAGTTAATGTCACAACACTGGCGAGGCGACCACTTATACTACTTTGACCACTGTGCCGTGCAAGCAAATTGTCTGTTTACCAAATGAGAAAAGTATGAAAAAACTATAGGTACTCTTATATGTTTTTGATATAACATAATTGTAATATAAGTATAAACAAGACATAAGATTAAAGTATTATATTACGTACCCACTCTAGATGTTCAGAATAATCTAATTTGGAAGGGTCACGTAGGTATATCAAATTTGGTGTAAATATATAACACTAGCCTCCAAGCAGAATACGCAGTATCTACACAATCGGCTCTTTGACTCAATGTTTGTTATTATTTTAGGCAATAAGATACGATGTCGAAGTCCTAAAATACTTAATTGCCTCAGTGGCGCAGCGGTAGTGAAGGCAACGGCTGTGTGTGAGGTCTCGTGTTCAAATCTCTGGGCTGGCAGATGGTCATTGGCTTATTCTATTAAGAAATTCTACGTAGCTGTAAGGAATTTGAAACTGAGCCCGATAGACGATGGCGTAGTGGTTAGTGTAACCGACTGCCACGCCTGAGGTCGCGGGTTCGATTCCCGCACAAGACAAATATTTGTGTGCATGAACATGGATGTTTGTCTTGGTCTGGGTGTTTCTATGTGTAATATGTATGCATTTACAAAAAAAAGTATACATGTATGTTTATCCATTGTCTAGTATCCATAGTACAAGCTCTGCTTAGTTTGGGCTAGATAGTGTTGTGTTTATGTGGTAGAATATTATTATTATTATTTTTAGATATTAGGCCATAGTTGGCGAAATTCGAGTGTACATCTCTGCTTATCCCTGGATAAAAGGCGTGAAACCACGCATGTATGTTATATACATTGTCTTGGATAATCAAAATTTTTCCGCTGATTCACATACACTGGGAAAAGATGAAACTTTAAAATATTCTCGCGGTATTATCAATTAAAATACGTTATCTTATAAATGCTGAACATGACAGGTGTATAGGATTTCTGATGCTACATCATTAAGGAAACCGTATCATTGGTCATCATCAAAATCTGCGCCATTCCATTCTGATGCACTAAGGCCGCCAATGGAGTCGCATTCACAACAACAGAACTGAATCCGACTGCTTTGCGCAGCTCGTCAATTCTCAGTACCTATCTATAATTTTAGATACGTACTAGCTTGCCTATAAGTAATGTTTTTTAGCCAATTTATAAAACATTTGAATGTTTACTGAACACTGAACACAATTAACACCTTAACTCAGAACATCCATCCATAAATAATATTTATGGATCACACATTATTTTGGCCCGTGTGGTGATCGAACCCACAACACACGGAGCAGTGGTCAGACAACCGTTTAAACCACTACGTCATCTGTTTAATCGATTGACGACACACTTGAAGGCCAGTTTTTGTCGGGCTCCTATTTGTTGTAATGGTACTGCCTTCCAAGTATCCAAACAACAAAGCACAAATAATTCGCGAGCGTCTGCTAATTGTGCGCAGTTAATAATTAATGTTGCGGCGCCGACATTTGTTGAATTCCCTCTGTTTGATACTCAATTCTGCTTTGTTGCATAAGTTTGGTAGGGTCTTAATGTTTTGGGTACGATTGTCAGCTCTGATAAAGTGTTATGTGGTATATATTAGGGATAGGGGTATTAGTATATTATATATACCTAAATAGCTTTTGACCGTAGTTTCACTCGGTAACAGTACTTTTTCTGAATGAAAGATATCCTAGGTCCTTTTACGTACCGTACAAGGTGTATGTGAAATTTCATGATGCTCGATCGAGTAGTTAAGACTGCGCCGATCGAAATGTGCCAAAACAGGCTGTCACAGTTAAGTTGATAAAATCAACAATTTTTGTTTAATACAAATATAAAATATACATTTACCTTAACAATTACACCATGTAAAAACTTAAAATAATTAATATTTTCGCCTACAAAATTACGTAAATTTGCACGAGAAATGCAAAAACGTAAGCTCGTGTTACGTGATTTTTAGATTATAACAGCAGAAATCTATCCTATTTTACAGCTTAAACGAAACATAAATAGTTACCTATATTACAATTTGCCCGTCCCAATTTTTTAAGTTATTGGTTGACAATAAAGATACATATTTATCAAAAAAGCACTTCAAATTCTCCATACAATTTTACTATGGCGGCCGCGCGCCGATTTGAATATCGAGCTCTGTCATTCAGTCCAAGCGCGTCATACGCTTGGCGCAGTCTTAAGGCGTAAGAGAGTAATATACTAACAAACTCTCATTCGCAATAATAATATTCCTAGATGCTGACAATAAAATTCTATGCCTCGGGAATAGTACTTTTTTCTGAATGGACGGTACCTACTTTATGTCCTTTTTTATTACCCTGACAACGTGTTTGCTAAATATCATGATGATCGGTCCGGTAGTTAAGGTGTGAAAGTGTAATGAAAATTCTCACATTCGCATTTTTAATATTAGTTAGGAAGACATAAAAAAAAGTGTATATGTATATTTATCCATTGTCTAGTTCCCATAGTAGAAGCTCTGCTTAGTTTGGTCTAGATGGTGTTGTGTGTATGTGATAGAATATTATGATATTATTATTATAGATTTGGTTATTATATAGGTATAGGCAGACGCCCACCTCTACGGGAGTATACACCCGTGATACTGTGCTTATGTATCATATCATGATATGAAAAGTGCATTATACTCGCCTTTATACAACACACTTTTAGACCATAAAATAAAATATTTCAATAACTTGGCTGCCAACGTCCATACCATGTTGAAAACATCGGATCTCGTCCGATCACCGAAGTTAAGCAACATCAGGCGCGGTTAGTACTTGGGTGAGTGACCGCCAGGGTATACCGCGTGAGATTCACTTTATTTTTAACAATTTTTGAACGAAGTTGCGGTAACTTTGACAATGGGCACGCCACGATCGTGGCGGTAAGTCCCGTTTTTGAGGAGTGGCTGGAGAGGCGGCATGGCGCCCTCACCTTCCGGCTGACACAGGTTCTGACTGGCCACGGTTGTTTTGGCCAGTTCCTGTGTCGTATACGCCGGCAAGAGACGCCCGGTTGTCACCACTGCGGCGACTGCCGCGACGTTGTAGAGGACACGGCGCTGCACACTTTGGCGGTTTGCCCCGCCTGGGCATCGCAGCGCCGTGAGTTGATCGCGGCAGTCGGATTGGTTGCCCTCTCGCTCCCGGCCGTAGTCCAGTCTATGGTTCGGAGTGAGAGGTCGTGGAACGCCGTCGCCTCCTTCTGTGAGGAAGTAATTTCCATCAAGGAGGCGGCGGAGCGGGAGAGGGAGCGTTTAAACCCTCTCCCCAACCGCAGAGCCGGGCGCCGGAGGGCGCGAGACGACCTCCAGCCACCCTGAGGTTTGACCTGGGGGTGGCGGGCTTTGTGGGCCTGCCCGCCATCCGTTCAGCACCAGGTCCGAGAGGCGGCGTGCGTGTTCCCACGCGCGCCTCTGTGTCGAGTCCGTCTCCCCTCTAGGGGAGACAGTAGGGTTTTATGTGAAGTAGTGCCTATTTTGGGTAGGTCTTTCGTGTAGTGGCCTGCCGTTTCATACGGCGGGCCGTAACCGCGGCGGGGTCGCGACCGCATGCGAAAGCGATTCGCGCGGCCCCGTCGATAGTGGTTTTGTCGAGGAACACCGTGGTAGGTTTAGTCGGTATTCCGGGAGGTACATTGTCTTTTAACATATTTCTTTTACCCCGGTGAGTCCGACATAATCCCTCCGCCCGCCCCCGCGGAGGGATATGCGTCATTGCATTCCCCCACGTAAAAAAAAAAAAAAAAAAAGAACTTTGACAATGCAGTGCACGGCAATATTTTTCGTTTGGTTTGGCTTTAATTCTGGCTAGCCAGACAATTATGTTTGGCATGGCTAAAACATTAAATTATAGTTTTAATATACTATAGAGAAGACTATAGCTGAAAAGATTATCGCCAATATTACCCATTTAGAAGCTCGTTAATACACCTTTACATTTAATATTATGAAAACATATAAAATATAATCATAAAAATTATCTATACTTATATTTTGTATTCAAACAACGGACACAAAAAACTTAAGTGTTAATTTAAATAAGCAAAAATATTAAACCTATTTTATTCTTAACAATACATAATTATAGTATTTTTAGTGTTTAGAATATATTAAAACACAATGTATTTATATTGTCTAATAAACTAACCACAGATGCACAAATAAAATATTCTAAATATAATTGCGAATCGTGTCCATAATTATCATAAGAAATTCAATTAATTGTTTTACATGCTATTTGTTTTTATACCCAAGCTTATTATAAAGTGCTAATTATAGAGTAGTAATTATCGCTTGGTTGTAATAGCATGGCCATATTTTAGCGTCGCAAAGTATTGACAATAAATAGAAGCGTGGCTGTTTATGATTTTACATGTCAATATAGTTTAAAAAAAAGACAACTCCGCACTGGGAATAAATCCTGGGTCGCGGGTGACTTTACAAACATTCAAACAACGGATACAAAGGACACAATTTTTTGTCCCGTGTGGGATTCGAACCCAATCCACTCGGCGCAGTGGCTGTGTAGAGGCGATCACTTAAACCACTACGTCATATAAGTAATTTAGCTCTCTAATTTATACACGGATATGAAATGATCCGATGAAATTCGGACAGGATATTAATATTCTCAAGTCAGAAACTATAAGCTGGCTTGGGTTTAATTGTTACACATCTCTGCTTATCCGTTCGCGGATTTAGACGTGAGACTATGATAATGTATGTGTGTATATTATGTAACTCTTGGCAACTCATATTTTTGTATCAACATTATCTTTAGAGCAGACAGTTTTCAAATGCCGAAATCCTTTAAAATCTATTGTTAGGATACTAATATTATAAATAATAATATCAGCCCTGTATTAAACTGTCCCACTGCTGGACACGGGCCTCTTCTCAGTGTGAGAAGGGTAAGGCCATAGTCCACCACGCTGGTCTAGTGCGAATTGGCAGACTTCACATATCTTTGAGAACATTATAGAGAACTCTCAGACATGCAGGTTTCCTCAAGATGTTTTCCTTCACCGTTAAAGCAAGCGATAATTAACTATATAATACGCATATAACTTCGAAAAGTCAGAGATGCGCGCCTTGGGTTCGTACTCGAGACCTCTGCGTGGCAGTCCAACGTTTTCCCACTAGACTATCACACATATTATAAATGCAAATATGAATTTGTTTGTTTGTTACCCTTTCATGCCTTAACTACTCCTGGTTAAATGTCTGCCAGGGTACAGAAAAAGTTCATAGGATACCCTCTCATCCAAAGAAGTACAGTCTCCGAGGAATACAGAATTGTAAACTAATCTAGATTCATAATAAAAATAGTGTTATGTCAGTCAAAAGGTATATGTGTATTGTTTCACATTTCCGAATTGGTTCTGAATAGCATTTAATAGTATAGGGTTATGTGCAACTGTTAGAGCTCCCGCACATTGAGCCACTAGGGGCAGCCACAAAACGCGACCACTAGTGGCTCAGTCAAGCTACTAGACGCAGCCACCAATCGCAGTCGCTAGTGACTTAGTGGCGGCCACCAGCCGCCGCCAATTAGCCGCTACTTTTGGCTGAAATTCGTTCATATCCATTGTGAGCTTCCAGGAGTCGAACGCGTTTGTGAAATGGAAACACTATGTATTTTGTCGTGACGTCCATTCGGTTGCGTGCATGCAGCAAGACTGAACGCGGGCGCCGAGAATAAGCCTGCTACCGTAGCTGAGTGTGCGCGCGATGCGAGCGACAAAACGCGGCCACAATTAGCGAGCTCGGGCGACTACCGGTGCTTGTGGCTCGAGCACGCCCACTCGAACGTTCGGTTTGCGCCGATACTATACAAAATGTTTGAAAACTCGTCCACAGCTTGTGGTCGCGTCTAGTGGCCGCGACTAGTGGCTCAATGTGTGAGCCTTAAATTCACCAAGGTATACACAAAAAAGCTAATAACAACATTTTTATAATACAACTTTTAATATGACGCTGAAGACATTAGGCATTGGAACTCCGGAATAAAACATCCCAACCGTATTTGGAATTATCGTGAGATGCACTATGGCCAAAAATGGTTTAAACGGTATATCCTGATTTATCCTATCCAAAACAGTTTTCATTTAAGCCCGCAGTTTCGAAAGCCCATTATTGCGCTCTTCACAAGTCTCTTTTGAAATGGCCCTGGAGTTAGATTTCCCATTTTGAGATAGGCGTTTCTCCCTTGCCTCGTTTGTCTCATTGAACCGGCGCTGTCTCATAATTATGAGCAGCGCGTTTAGTAGGTCTACCTATATTCAGACAAATAAAATCAGTCATCGAACTTCAGATTCACTAAAAACCGAGAAATAAACAAAAGTTTTAACAAAAAAGAAAACCGTCTTCAAAAAGAATATTCTGAAACAAAAAGGCACTAAAAAGTTAAAAAGTAATTGCGTATTCTTGTCAATAATTAAATTATTGTTATTTTTGGAGTCGGCAATTTAATCGTCTGAGCAAATTTATTCACGAGCGTTTATCAATCATTTTCGTTTCAATAAAAACAATTTAATACATAATGAATAGAGATATTAATATATAATTTTATAGATCTCAAAGATAAATGTCGATTAATCTCAGTTATAGTTTTTTGTTGTGCGCATAATAAGTCGTGAATACAGCTATATAAACGATCGACGTAATGTTTACATGTGTGCATAGTTTTATTCACATCATAATTATCATATTTTTTGTTTAAATAATTTATCGCTGTAATAAATTTTAGGGTCACTTGCTTTTGAATAAAGCGTGATTTTTATCACTTTACATAAGCTTCTTTAGTCATTAGGGATAACAAACAGTATATCAGCTATAAAGTAAAATATATTGTGTATACATAAATGTGGACCCACACCATTATCTACAATATATATTAGAGGAATGTACGTTAGTATTGTTTTATCTCCAGGTTCAGCAGAGCTGACAATGGTAACATATGAGCGTTCTTGTGCATTACCAATACTAGGGGCAAAACTAAAGATGGAATTACAAGGACTGGAATCATACATGAAAATCATAAACACTATTAATCTGTCAAGTTTCAAAAAATTAATAAGTCGTTTATAGGTCAATGTGTGCGCTTTTACAATAAACTCCCAAGTAACATACAAAATCTAAGTTTTAATAAATTTAAAACAGTTGTCAAACGTAAATTATATTCGAAAGGTTATTACTCAGTCACTGAATATAAAGAAGATAAAAATGCTTGCGATTGAGTTGCTTCCACTCACAAGTTATTTCTAATGGTTTAGTAGAATTAAGACACGCATTAAGACGACTTAAGTCATGTTCCGCCTATGGTCCAGATAATATACCACCATTCTTAATTAAGGACTGTTCGTCAGTGCTGGAGGAACCCCTTTTATATTTATTTAATCTCTCTCTTCAAAATAATCTTTATCCCAGTAAATGGAAGCTCACTAGGGTTACCCCAGTACCCAAGAAAGATGCATCGACAGATATCACTGACTTCAGACCAATTGCTGTCTTGTCGGTATTTGGCAAGCTATTTGAGTCTATTCTCAATGAATGTATAGTCCGCCAAATTAGAGGACGTTTTAGCTGCTCACAGCATGGTTTCCGAACAGCACGCTCTACACTTACTAATCATGTTAGTTTTGTTGACTATGTTAGTGCTCATTTAGGGTGTGGCTCACAGGTGGATGCAGCATATCTTGACTTTCGTAAGGCTTTTGATCTGGTCGATAATGATATGCTCTTAACAAAGTTTTCCACGATAGGATTTAGTACGAAGCTCCTTGAATTCATGGCTGACTATCTCAGAGATCGAAAACAGTATGTTAGGGTTGGCAACTATGTATCGCAGGCATACTATACACGTTCAGGCGTGAGTCAGGGTAGTACCCTTGGCCCTACCCAGTTCCTCATCATGATAAACGATCTACCAAGTGTTCTCTCCAAAGCCAAGTGTTTAATGTTTGCTGATGATATTAAATTATTCATACCCGTCACAAACATCAGTGATTGCGCCTCACTACAGTGTGATTTAGACAGCGTTGCTAACTGGAGTCGTGCAAATAGGCTATCGCTTAATGCTGAAAAGTGTAGTACGATAACTTTCTCTCGGTCCCGTTCACCTATCACTGTAAAGTACGAGCTAGCGGGCATGCCTCTAAAACGTGTCATGGCTATCCGTGATCTGGGACTGCTTATTGACCACAAACTTAATTTCCGTGAGCACATACAGCAAGTTTGTAAAAAAGCCAGTAGATCCCTAGGGTTTATAATAAGAACTGCCTCACAGTTCAATAATGTTGAAGTCATAAAGCTTTTATACAATGCCTATGTCCGCAGCAAACTCGAATACAACGCTATAGTTTGGAATCCTCAGGAAAAACTTTACACTCTCATGATAGAAAAAGTTCAACGTAAATTCACCCGGTATTTATACAAACGTACGTATGGCTTTTACCCCTTTCTGTATCCATCATTATTTGTCTCCGGAATGGTAGGTCTTGACACCTTGGAACTAAGGCGGAAACTTGCTTTGTTAATGCATTATTATATGCTTTTACTCAATAGGATAGATAATCCGTCTGTGCGTGAGTCTATTTATTTCTATGTGCCGGATAACTATTTGCGCGGTTGCGGCCGTAGGCAACACAGACTTTTAGCCTATCCTACTTCATGGCGAACAGCACGCGCCAAGAATTGTCCTACGGCTTGTGCAATTAACATGTTAAATAACTTTTTGGAAAGGTTCCCGGACGTGGATATTTATTTCACTCAACCGGGTAATGTAAGAGTAAGTGCAATAATGTATTTAAATAATTTAATATAATGTTACCTGTTTAATTCTAAGTATCTTCTGTTTTTGTAATAATTTTTGTAATGTTTCTTTTTTATGTATTTCATTTGTGTGTACATTATTCTATGTTTTTAATTGTGTTCACCTAACATATAAGTGCCTTGGTCTAGACTGTAAGCTTATATTGTTTTATAAATAAATAAATAAATAAATAAATAATCATATTATTAAGCTAACTGTAATATGAGTTTCTGTGACTATTATTTTATGTGTTATTAATATATATCTAAGAGTAACGAATTTTTACTTTTAAATCTTATTGAAATAAATAAATAACAACTACACACAGCCGCTCATATAAGGAAAATAATATAACATTGAATTGTATTGATCAATATCTAAACATTTGGCGATTGAAAAGAGTGGCCATGAGTTTCTTGCCTGCTTCTTCTCATGAAAGCTCTACTCCACGAACAGGCTTTTTTCAATGCTAAATTTTTATTTCCTTCCATTTCTTTTATTAATATAATAGTGAATTGACGTGTCCAAGAATAGCTTGCACATTTTTATGTAAATAAAGATTTTTGACTTTGACTTTGACTTTGAAGTTTTAGAATACCAGATATAATTAAAAATTGATTGTGTCTGGCCACCGGTGTGCTGCTGCGACTCTGTAGTTTAAGTATTTATTTTCCTTTTTTATAGGTCTCCTGTACAAGAGTAGTTCTTGCCCTTTAAGTCACCTGATACACGACATCAATAAAATAATTGCCTACCTGCCTGCCTGCATGCTCTGCTACTTATTCCTAACATTTAGCAAGGTTCCTGGAAATCCTTAAGCAATTGTCGGTAGAACGACCTGAATTTACATGAAATGTAGATCATTTTACTAACCTTTAAAGCCCACTAAATATTAATAGCCGATAGATGTCTAACATTATTGTTAGTTATAAGTTCATGTAGTAATTTGAATATCTAAGAAACACAGTAGGTCTTAAATTTTCTGAGGAAATTTCTGCTTCATAAAGGTCATCTGTAATGGTTTCATTTTACTTTTAACGTGGGCTTTGGTAGAGGTACACCTTAATGACGAAAAGCTATAGCTGGCGAAATGTTTCACTGTCTTACGATTTGACGCGCCTGTTGCGTCTACTGGACACACGCTTAGACTCCGTGATGCTACGTACCTAGTAGTAAAACCTAATATTAACAGTTTTCTGACCCGATAATCGAAGTAGTGGTTTTATTTAATCATAATTTACTTCATGCAATCTGCTTTCAGTCAGTACCATGACATTCATGCCACTGCACATGTGATGCCTCGTTTTCCGTTGCCATAGCAACAGCGACTGCTGCTATATGAGATGATATCATAATATCTATTTACTCACGCTAGCGTAGCAGATATAGGTTTGTTATGATTAAAATTGCAGCGCACAAATAAATATTACAAGTTTGTGGTAACTGTGTACATTTAACAGATGGATCATTATTTATAATGTTGTGTCTGTTTTTCCTTAGAATATATTATTATGAACTCTAAGCAGTAATCGATAGACTGCGCTTTATTTATGTTTTATAATTAATTGCTTTTTATGTTCACTTCTTACAACACACGGTACGCTTATCTAGCTTATGTAATATTTTTGTTTGTATTGATATAAATTAGGTAGTATTCTTCTGGTAATATTGTTGTTATCACTGAGCTGGGCAGGGGTTTATAGAACTCCTTACAGTGGTGCCAAAGTATAACAGTATAAGGTATACGGCACATCTGAAAGAAATGAAATGGTATGTATCAACAGTATATCAATATTGTGTTACCAACCCTTCAAAGAAGTCGCCCTTCTAGCAGCGCAAACGCCAAAGATCATACTGGTTTCCTCACTAACATTACAATATCTCCAGTTTGAGTAATATATCAAGTTGTAAGAGAGATTTTGCTTAATACTACTTCTCACACAGCATCATACAAACTTCCAGATGTCCTTCTGTACCTGTGTTGGTACACAGGTACAACTAAAAAGAAATGGGATTAACTTATTAAATTTAAATATCAAAAGAGTGTTTTGATTTGGATCCTGTGGATCCACTTTAAGAATTCTAGATAAACAGTAAATTAAAAAAATATGCTATAGTAGCTGCCACCCGAGTCTCAACCCAATATAACCGAAAGGGTAGGCAGAGGTTTACCATATTTACGTTCGCCAGCAATAGATGGTGGCCAGGTGCCACAGCGAGGTGAGGCCAGCCTGTCTAGGTAACATAGTTCCAAGGTCCGTACTCTTTTTCAGAATTTCTTGGCAGAAAAGCCCGATAATGCTTGAAACGACTCGGGAATCAAACCCAAGACCTCATGCGCACTGCTCTACCGCTGTACTCATTAACTCGCACGGTGTGTCATAAAAACAACGAATAATACGAAGGGATAGTGTAGCATAATATATGTATATGTGATGTTCTGTCGTTATAAACAACTTTTTTAAACAAATTATTTTACCTTCTCTTATAAATTTAAGAGACGATAGAAATGTCCAGATTAATTCAAAACCTTTTGCCTGGCAAAATCACTTTGTATAAGTTAATGCAACATCTAGTATTTCAACATTTTGGTCGTGGTATGTAATCTCCTAACATTAATTTGTAATACCTAAAAGGCTTTGCGCGGCTTATATTCATTAACTCGGCGAATATTATTAAATCTGTTTGGTTTTATTAGCGAAATGTAGCAGCAAATCCGACTAGAAGGGTTATATGAGCCATTTTGTTCGTATTACACCAATATAAATGTAAGTATTAATAAAGCTCCTACAATGCCTTGTTGAATTTGGTAGAAAATAGGGCCTAACTGGGTGTAACTATTGGCAAAGCTCGGCATGATACAGACAGCGTAACGACTTTTAAGACTACTTTTTATATTTCTTCTTTTAATATATTTTAAATTATTTTTCTCAAAGCACATATGGTAAGAATTAAGAAAAAAATTAAGAATTCTACGATGCCTAAACCATTTTTGTAAATATTTAGTATTATAATTATTTTTTTTTGTAATTATGTTATCTTTTTTAATGCGTTTGTAAATATATATAAGATTAATTCGTTTTAAAATTAAAATAAACTTTAAAATTAAATTAAAAGAAAGTAAAAAATGTTATTTGTTACATGCACTAGACATAGTTTGAACATATAAAATTGTAAAATCATTAAATAAATTGTAAATGACATGGTATTGCTGTTTTATATAATTTATTCACAATTTTCTCTAATTATGCTAATTGCTAATGAGCCCTTTCTTTTCCTGTATCCTTCAATTCGATAATGATCTAATACAATCTGATTGATGTGTAACTGATTAATATGCTATAATAAATAAATAATTTGTAATTTGATTCCTTTCGGAATGAGAGAAATAAAGTCTTTACTGATCGGTAACATCTGAATAATAACCCAGGTATTGTCAGTCATCATAAGCTACAGAAGCCGCTTCCCATCAGGTAGGTTGTATGCTTGTTTACCACCTTTTTAGTATAAAAACAGTCAAGGTAACAAAGTTGTTATTATATATATAGTTTATTAGGTTATTTTAGATAAAATTCTCAGTAACAGCTCGGAGTTAGGAAATTGGCGGTGTTACATGCCCTCGAACATCATCATCGTTGCAACCTAATCTTATACAGAGGGTTAGGGAACAAAGAGTGCATTTGTGTTTGCGTACATGCTTGGGTGCACTATAATAACTCCTGTGCAGCGTCACTACCGGAGGGTTGTCAGCTGCAGGCCTTTGCTGATGACATCACACTAATCGCCGCACACAAAAAACTCACCACACTTCAACACAACATCGATCAATGCCTGCACACCATTCACACCTGGGGCATCGCCAATAAACTCACCTTCTCACCGGAAAAGACAGTCGCCATAGCCTTTATACAAAAAACTAAACTCCTCCATATCACAATGAACCATACACACATTCCCTTCAGCCGCACCGCCAAGATATTGGGGGTGATCATTGACGACAATCTTCATTTTACCCAACACGCAGACTATATCACAGACAAAACACGAAAACTCCACAACAGACTCACCAAATTTGTCCGCCCTACTTGGGGCATACACTCAGAAAACATTCACACATTGTATAGGGGGGTAATCGAACCTATAATCTGCTATGCCTCCAGCGTAAGGAGCCGGGCATTAGATTTCAAGGTTAACAGAAAAAAGCTTCTCTCTCTACAACGCGGATTTGCTCTGAAGATAATAAAAGGATTCAGAACTATAAACACCACAGACGCCATATCCACCCTCACACCGCTCGACATAAAAGTTCTCGAATCGGCAAACGTCGAACGAACCAGAATCACCGGGGTCACCGATTACCTCCCTGACGATTTATCACTCGACACACCCACTCATCCATCACACTTACTCCACCCATCTCTTCGCAAGCCATACTCTTTTGACACCATCACGACACAAGACGAATTAAACACCAAACTTAGCAACCACTTACACACGCATCACATCTACACCGACGGCAGCAAACACGACAATCTCGTGGGGGCTGCCTTCATCGCACACACTCCACAGAACACTATCATCACAAAAACATTCAAGTTACACCCCACATGCACAGTCTCCCAAGCGGAGTTGGTCGCCATTGAACAAGCCTGCCAGTGGCTGCTACAACATCACACCGAGGCGGCAATCATAATGTCCGACTCCAGGTCTGCCCTGGAGGACATAAACAATACCCTCAGTACTCACCGCGTCACCACCAACATACACCGTACACTGCACAACATGAATACACAGGTCACATTCATATGGACAAAAGCTCATGCAGGCATCCACGGCAATGAGGTCGCGGACATTGCCGCCAAAGCCGCCGCTACCTCAAATAAACCACCAATATTCCATTTCTTCCCTCTCAGCTACCCCAAGAAAATGGCCAAAGCAAACAGCTTCACACAATCAGTCGATAGATACACTAACAATCCCCAAGGTTCTACAATGAGAATCTGGTGCCCCACACTCACACACATACATAAACTCATCAACAAAACTGGCCACACTTTCGCACTTACACAACTACTCACTGACCACGGTTACCACAAAACGTACCTACACCGCTTCCACATTACAAACAACGACACATGCTTCTGTGATGACACAACACCACAATCTTTTAAACACCTCTTGACACAATGCCCACAATACACACGCACCCGCTTCCAACACGAACAACTCTGCCACAATGTACAAATAGATCCGTACAACCTCGAAGAAATAATCACCAATAACTCCACCACCGACACTTTCATGACACACCTCACTCTCATTGTTAATACACTTAAAAATCTCAACAACACATAACATATTCACAATCACTACTCAAATGCACATCACTTACTAACAAACACAACACCCACACACACACACACACACACAGACACACACACACACACACAACTCATCGTTGTCATTGTAACTTTGTTGCGACAAATATTTTCTTTTTTATATGTAAACATAACATACGTATGTTAACTATAAGACTCACCATGAGATTTTTTTATTTTTATATAATATTGTATTACTTACTTTTGTTTTCTGTATCAAATAGCAGAATTAGCGCATTACGTCGCAATAAACTCCCCCCCAGGGCGGTTTTACCCCTGGGTGGAATTCTAAAAAAAACTCCTGTGCAGCTATCCAGACTCCGTTAAGACAGGCCGAAAATTCTATCTATAAGGACACAAATGAGGTCCTCTATCTTATTTGTTTATAAACATTTGCCACGGATGTTTGTTACGCCAAAAAGGTCACATTGTGACTTGTCACAGAAATGAGCACCCAATGGTACATATGATTAAAAACTATAAAAGACCTGTGCGTATTTTATTCTTCAATATTTACACGTTGTTTTTAAAAGACATCTTCAGAGCCAAATAATAATTATAAATATAGACTGCAGGGGCGTTAGAGTTGTTAGCGTTACTTAGCCAGTGTACCGTTTGATTTGAAGCACAAGAACATATTTATTGATGCGAGAAACTAACTCGTATTTGTCGCATTTGTAGCGTGCATTCTATTTTAGCTTATAATAAATGTTGTACATCCTAACTAATATTATAAATGGGTATGTGAGACTGTATGTTTGCCACATATTCACGCCTTTACTATTCTACCGATTATCATGAAATTTCGCATGCACTTTGTCAGGATTACAGAAAAGGACAGGATACCTTTCATCCAGAAATGTACTGTTCCTAAGGTATAGATAATTGACGTGGGCAAAATCTAGTTTTAAATGTAAGACAACCCTCTGGGTTTATTTACAACTTAAGTTCTACTGTTTATTGTAGGTATTATTGTATGACCTTCTATACATATAATACATACATATATAGCCTCATGTCTACCCCGGAGGGGTGAGCAGAAGTGTGAAGTATTATACACACATTTCGTCAACCATGTTTTTAAGTCCCATGTAATAGTAAGTAGATGAAAAAACGGGATAACACTTTGCTTGTCCAGGAAAACGACATCAAGTCCACACCAGTCGCATTCACTACTGCTTCACAAACAGGCATTATAAGAATTATAAATACATATTTTAGTAACGTCTCATCTTAGCGATACTATTAAATCTCCCTGTAGAGATTTAAGTATACTTAATGTCTTTGGTCCCGTATATACTTACGTTAGTAGACAGTTTACTAAATCTCCATCATTATCCTTTCACCATACGTCGAATCGTACCCACTAACTTTAGTTTTAAGTTTCACTTTATATATGATTTAAAATCACTCACTACAAAGCTGTTGTCTCTTGGAAAACCATTAGTTATTAAGGAGTAGGTGCTTCGTCATTCTAGTAAAAAAGATAACATTTCGAGTTTTAAACTATCCACTATAAGATATGATACTTTTGGTAAAAACCACATGAAATGGATTTGTCACGATTGTAGACAAATTCAGTAGTGACTAACACCTGGGAATAGACCCTCTTATCTAGTAGTAGTCTGGAACTAAAGCTGCCTCGGTCGCGCAAATAGTAAATGCGACCGCTATACATGAGGTCTTGGTTTCGATTTGCGGATCAGGCTCAGTGTTGTTGGGTTTTTCTGGGTTTTTCTGTCAAAGAATTCTCAGTAGTAGCGCTATTTCTGGAACTGTGTCCAGAAGACGGCTATAACTTCTTCTTCTTATGTAACATATCTTTGCCTACTCCTTTTGGGATATAGACTATGTATTTATATCATATACATAAGTAGTCTAGTTAAAGTAAATAAAACAGTCTGCTCAAGATCGCACTAAAAGAGTCGTGCAAGAGGTTGTTAACAAGAATTTGATTCCTCCTTCCCCATTCTACCTTCGGATAACCAGACAAACAGACCAGCGACACAGGTACATGGTGGATATCCCAAATTTACGCACGAAACCCTTTGTTTCCATTTTTAGAATGCGTACCGCAAAGGAGTGGAACTCACTACCTAAGTCTGTGTTTCCCGATGAGTACAATCTGGGTGTCTTCAAGTCGCGAGTGAATAGGTATCTTCTAGGCAAGCGTGCTCGATCGTCGACTGCATCTTCACTTACCATCAGGTAAGATCACGGTTAAACACAAACCTATTACAATATAAAAGAAATACTAACATACATTCAAAAATACATTCACGCCTGTTTCTCAGAGGGGTAGGCAGAGACTACGGATTTTCATTTACTACGATCTTGACACACTTCTCTGGCTACATTAACAAGATATGAGTGATATGAGTGGAAAACCACGATTTCTAATTATTGCTGTCGGCTCCAATGAGTCGACTGTCAAAATACCTCCGTCCTACAAGAAATCAGCCCAAGGTATATTACTCTTGCGTTGCCAGTCAAGAGAAATGAAGTTGAGCTGCCAGAACTTACTAGGCAAAGCACAGTAACAATATCACTGTGTTTTGCCTTTTAGGTTCCGGGCTCAACATTTCTTTCATAAAAGGAAAATAGTGCTCGGAAGGCCAAAGCCATATGCTCGGTTGCCACTTTCTCTCTGTCTCTTCCTACCTAGGCATCCCACAAAGTGGCGTTAGCCTTCTTAATTTTAGCTCTCCACTTCGCTCTATCTCTCACATCGCCATCGCTTGTTTCCTTGGTAATATAAAAATAGTCAAGATCGTTGATAGTACGGATTCGACTGTGATAGCGGGCATATATCAGACCCTTTGTGTATTTAGACTGCGTTTTGTTATATAAATATTTGTTCGCTGCTTAATATTTATATGCGGGAATTGATCCCTGCACTTGGCTCTTTAGTAGCATATATATATATATATATATATATATATATATAGCATTACTCTTTTATATCCCTTTTAGGCAAATATAAACTTTTCAGCTAGGTTTTGGTTTAGAAAAATGTTACCACAGTACTTCTTGTAATTTATAAAAGTATCCCCTTAAAAAAAAATCTGCTGGATTCGGTAATCGAACCTGGTTATTCACATTCGGTCATTGCACAATCATACAATCGTTTCCAATTATGAAAATATTTATGGTTCATATAAATTTGTGCTACGTGTGGGCATCGAACTCACACCACTCAGCGAATTGGCAGTGACAAAGCGACAAAACCATTGCACTATCCATGCTACCAATTATTCATGTTCCATATCATTTTAGTAAGAAGATGCAATAAAACAGTTATTATATTTTTAAATCATTTATTTCTCTTCGAAAAAATATTTTCCGCTACAAATACATGTAGATGATGAATGACCCGAGACGCTAAAGACGTGCGAGTGGAATGCGTAAGTACTTACAAACCTGGTGATGATAATGATTTACACCAAAATACACTACAACTACCAGCAGACACAACGAACTAACAACTGAACCAACAACCATTGCAAAACGCCATTTCTACAAAGCTATGCTTACAAAACAACTATAAGCAAAAAGAAAAGTAAGTTACAAAAAGTTGTCGTAATTAATACGACTAGTAACGCTGTTGTTGGTTGTCATACTTAGTTGTACATAGAAATGTGACATTAAGGTCATTGTGCTGCTGCAAGTTGCGAATTCCAACAGAAACTAATTGGAGACACAGATAAGCCGCAATTACAAGGGGCAACGTACGAACACGTTGTAAACAATACATTTGCTAGTATCATGTCATAGTTATCTGTCCCAGTACCCCACGCGACAATTGTGCTAGATATTATATTAGATACAATATGCCCTCTCGCCCACTTCAATCCTCGCCTCCGCATCTCCACATTATACTTATTATAAACAATAAATATAGACAAAAAACAACAAACTAGTGTTTGTCCATCTATATAGACTACAATAAATCCTTTACAAATAAAAATCTCCAATAAATTTCATCTAATACGTGAACTTAAATACAATATATACAAACATTTAAAAATAGTAATACGTTAACTGGATAAAGTACAGTTGTACCCTGTTATGTACAAAACAAAAACAGTGCGTTTCGAGTTCACACGGGTGACAGTAACCGAGTATCATGATAGGCCATCAGGACAGGAAACCGGTCGCTTTCACAAGGTTCTCTCAGCAAGGTCGCAACCCAAAAAGCACCTTTGTTACTACACATATGATTTATACTCTAATAAAGGATTCACATTAATCTTAACTATGTGCATTGATTTTGCCAGACCATTTAATTTCTAAAACTATTTACGAATTAGACGACATATTCTCAGCATGGCCGCCGCCCCCTCAGAGATCAGAGGAGCGTTACTTGTCCTTGGGACAATTTTTCTTTGAATATTAACACTCGTTTAGGGTGCAGCTGAAGTTTGAAAATTTATACCATTATAGTATTACCAATGATGCTCTCTTTGCCATCCAGTAGCTCAGAGTAACCAGACTCGTCACTGCAGGCGCTATCGTTGTCCCCCGTGTTCTTGAAGACCTCGGTCTCTGTGCTTGAGTTAAGGCTATCCACATCCGTCAAGTTATCAATTAGTGATTCGAATTTTCCTTCGTAATCTGTTAGAATATTAGAATCAGCCCTCAAAGGAGGATAAGTCGATCTTCGCCTAAAGGTATTCTTTTCACCAATAGGAACGTGATTAACCTCCTCGGTGATGTTAGCATCTGAACCGTTCATGATGTGAATGGAATTGTAGCTTCTATTACTGCCTCTTATATCATTGTGTTCGAAGGTCTGATCCAAGTAAGAGACAGTTGAGTCAGTATGTTCTTTGTTGTCTTCCTGAGGGAACGAGGGCAGAGATGATGGTTCGGTATCAGTCACCGTACTGGCTGTCTCGCAACCCGAAGAAACAGATCCATCGTCGCTATCCGTGACGAGGTAGTTACTTTGCATCAGTGCCTTACAGTCGCTCTCAGCCGCCACTGCGTCACTCAGTTCGTTCGATTCGGCGATCGCTTCTAGCAATCTCGTTTCCTTTTCAGCATCACTGTCACTCGTATCGTCGATACGTGCATTCTTTTGGCTCTCCTTCACGAGCAGATCTAAAAATTCTTCGGACACAGTAACTGTTCCAGCGCCAGACTCAGAAAGAGTCCGATTAATAACTCCCTCGGGGCATGAGGTTTTCCTCGGGGACTTTATGTCCGGCCGTCGCCTGTCAAGCGTTTGTGAGCCATAAAAGTCATTCATTGAAGTACGCGACCACGTCTCGTCGTTCTGTTTCGCGTTCATTTCCGCTTCTTCTTCATCTTCTTCTGAACAGAGTTCCTCAATAGCACCCAGTTTCGGTGCTGATTTCGATCGTTCTAACGGTGGTCGGTAATTCATAGCTCCAACACTGAGCATAATTTTTCGGCGAGGCATACTGGGGTTTTCATATACACTGTTAGCGAGACTAAGTCTCGCGTTTTGTTTTGAGATTCTGTCCTTTTTGAATTCTACTAGCGCCTGCTTTAGTTTAACCTGAAGTTCCTCTGTAATTTTCTTTGATATTGATTCTTTGGTGCATAGTACTGCGTGGCAGCGGAGCTCGTGTTTAAGCTTCTTGCCCTCGTGGCGGTAAACCCAGCAGAATAGTTTTGGGTAGTGTGGTGGGCTGGCGCAGTAAGTGATACGATGGGACCAGTATTCGGTGAGACCGTGCTCTTTGGTGAATCCCTTGAGACCGGAGTTGGTGACGGATAGCTTCATTACCACATCCGGTTTGGTTGACTGCTGGTAATTGCGCCAAAGTGTCGCAAGTGGCTTCTCTACGCAGCTCTCACCTAGAACAAACAAAAGGTAAACGTTAATAAACTTTAAAAGAAGAAAAACAAACATACGCGTCGAATAAAGAACTTCCTCCTTTTTCAAAGTCGGTATAAACGAACGTATAGTCTAATGAAGCATTTTAAGAAAAATATAAACTATTAAGATAGGTAGTATGGTAATATATTATAGTTAAAATGACCAGTCTCACAAGTCAGACTTAAATTACAGCATTTATTCAAACTAGAATATCCAGTTTTTGTTCATCTACAAGGAAACTATTATAGCTTCATAAAAAAAAGACTAGTTTTATATTATAATGAAATTTTTTAATTTAAGGAAGGAGCTTTGATGTTGTCCCTTCGCTGATATAATGAAGGTACTTTATGGCTTCCTTTTACTTAGCATTCGGAGATAAGATCTAATGGTTGGAGTGTTCGCCCACTTGTACATTGTTGAGTGTAGTGAATATATCTGTAATTATAATTATCTGTGTATCAACGATGTTTCGAGGTGAACTGGTGTAGATAGCTGTGAATGAGCTACATTTGTGAACACGGCGGTCGTATCATAAGGTTGTTTTAAATGACGTCATAGCCGAACATTGGAAGGCATGATAGAGTTTCGGTACTTCAAACAGGGAAAGGACAAGGTGGATACGACCATAAGGAAGTAAAGCTTTAGTTTTAGACTTCGAAAAAACTCTTATACAACAGCTTTGTCCGTCCGACTGACTGCTATACAACTTTCAACTCAAGAACCGTAAGAGCTAGAGACTCGTGGGCAACGCCATTCGACTCAGTATAGTCAATATACACCTGAAATTACTATGACCTTTGACCTCAAGGTCACGTGGTATCAAGTGATCTTTGCATATATTGTTTTTCGAACTAAGATTTACGGCAATTCATTGCTGTTTCTCACTTGTTTTTATAAAAATTATTATCATAACTAATATTATAAACGCGAATGTGAGTTTGTTTGTTTGTTTATTTGTGACGCGTTCACGCCTTAAGTAGTCGACCGATCATCATGAAATTTCGCATAGATATTGTCAGGGAAACAGAAAAGGACATAGAGTACCCTTTATCCAGAAAAAAAGTACAGTCACTAATCTGAGCTAACCTAAAAGTCAAAGTACAGTCACTAATCAGACTTGACCTAAAACTCAAAGCCGCAGGCAAAATCTAGTTACTTTATATTTTGTTTATTTGTAAAACAAACATTTGAACATTACGGCTACATAAAACAGAGACATAAAATAAAGTACGTTCCAACAATTTCGATATTACTTGATACATAAATGATATGGGTTGGACCCACATTCATATATTATAAACGTACCAATATGAAAGCTGGGCTTGCCGAAACTGTTTGATGTAAAAGTCAAGACTAATATAATCACGGAGTTTCTGGCTCAAAGTAAAGCATAGTTACATCAGAGAACGTAACTATGACCCTTAAAAGTTTTCAGACAACGGATAAGTTTTGAAGGTTTCATTATGCGGGCGTCACTTTATTTACTCCTCGTGTTTGCTTACATTGTTGCTTGGCTTGTTTAAATGTGGCACTTGATTCTTTGAACATACAGCATATACTCAGTGAAATTATGTGTTTTGGCACTTTCATGAGTCGAAGTTGTGCATTAGTCTGAGTAATAGATTAGCCTAGTATCTACATCTTATCTTATCTTAGAGCAGCGATAGCTCAGTGGGGAGACCAATGCAGCGGGTCTCGGGTTCGAACCCACGTCGCGCACCTCTGACTTTCGGAAGTTTTAAGACTTTCGAAATTATGTGCGTATTGATTGACAATTATCGCCTGCTCCGTGCCTCGGAGAGCACGTTAAGCCGTCGGTCCCGGCTGCCAGGAACATCTATGGCATTCGTTATTGGGGAAGTCGACACAAAAGATCCCACTGGGTCGAATTGTCACCGGTCTGTACTGACTGGCCCCCACACAAGATAAGATAAGATAGTATCTACATAATCAACAATAAAACTGCTCAACGAGTAATATAAAATCCGCTTTGAAAAGTAATCTATCTTAGTGATTAGGTCAATCAATTCTAATCGTGACAAGTGCAAAGACATATTTCATTGAACCAGCATAGAAAACTATTTGCCATTGTAAATTCCAAAGCAAGTGGCGTCAGATAAAAACCATGCAATTGGTTTATGGTATTTTCTCCATTGTTCGCACAAGGCTTGGGAAGTAAACGGTGTTTTATCATTAGATCTTAGGATGTTGAGAAATGTAGGAAAGAGTGTTAGGCTTCACGCAAGCGGAACTGAGTGAAAATGTGTGCTGCTGGGGAATATTTTTGACGTAAGTCTCTACGGCGTTATACCTAATTGATAAATACAGGGGGAAGATGTTGGGAAGGTGAGCTTCATACGTCTGTTTTTCGTACTAACCTATGTTAGGATATATTGTTCGATGGTAAAGCTGATGATAGCAGACTTGAGATTCGTCTGTCCCTCACACATACTACGAATTTAACATGATTTTAACTATAATATAACTAAAAATTTTTTTATTCCTACTAATAATTAATCTATAGAGATATAAACGATATTTTATCTATATACTTATGTCTTTAACTTTTAGGAAGTTGGACTTGAAAAAACACGTTACTTATAAAAGATAGTGATAAGACCGTCGTTGAATACATTGGCTAGATTTTTGACGTCTCCGGTAACTTGCATAATTTTGAAAGAATTTCAATAGAAAGTTTACTAAATTGTCTCACATTAAGAAATTTTACAACTTCATCTACATGTTTCTAATAATTAAATCATCTCTCACATAACTATGTTAATTGATAAACCAAACAGCAGAACAAGAAATTTACATAGATGTTAACTAGTCTATTTGTCAGTCGAGTCGAGTCTACGCATTTTGGGCAACACTAACATACTCATAATTTTCGATCACGATCACGATTTTAGTGTTGTACTAAATGGATTAGCAAAACATTTATCTAAATAAATGTGGTGTTAACAAATAAACGGTTTTTTATTACGACGGTTTCGCGAATCTATTTATTTTCCGGAAACATTGTGTTTATGTTTTTTCCTATACAATAGTTGCGATAATACTCTAGAATAACCATTCTAGAGAATATCATTTCGCAAGCCAGAAACTAATATACTAAAATTTACATTTTCATAAGTTTGACCTTGTTTAGAAATAAATAAGCGAACCTCACAACTGGCAAATTATTTATAAATCATCTTTACTTGTTATACCGGTTTCCAAGAAATCCTTAATTCTTGTTAATCATACACAACTACAACGGAACTATACCCAGCATCCCTTAACTTGGCAATCCATAAAAAACTGAGACATATTAATGGGAAGGCTTGGGCGCCACGCCCCTATAACTGCAGCACAAACACCCATAAAGTCTCAGGATTCCATAAAAAAGTTGTAAAAATATTGTGAACTCATCCACTATAGATTATGGGTATCGAATTCATATAAAATTAGGGTACCGTACGAGAGTCTTCACTTGTACCCGGAACGTGTTGTAGTTGGTATGACCTTCAGATTCGTGCATGACGGAAAAAAGTTTTGAACCGCACCGCTTAATTCTGCTGTCATGTGCTTAAATCTATCGAGTTTGAAGTTTAATGTTATAGTGTTATAACTACAATCAGTTTATATTTACAGGATTAGTAGTAATATTATGTTCTTAAGCTAAATAATATGCCAAATATTTGCTTTATTGTGCTTTCGAACGACAAAAGATCTTAAAAATAAAGACCATTATCTACTATGTAATAGTACTGCTTGAACGAGTAGAACAATACAAGACGCGGAGTAATACGTGTTAGTAAGTATGTAATATTTAGCATAAGAGTAGCTAATGTCTTAGGGAAGTAAACATCACCCTGTTTGAGGATCAACATAGTATTAAGAGTTTTACACTCTTAATTCTCTGTTGACTGTACTAAGAAAGTTCTTGCGTCATTTAAAGAGCACACAGCCGCAGTGTTTACCATTGCCTAATAACTATGTTGATCTTAATATGGCACTTGCACTTATAGACGCGATGTGTTCAATATTTACATTTTATATTGAAAATAGATATAAAAATTTAGCTTCCAATACAGAAGCTAAATTTTGTGGTCGCAAAACTCCAAAACATAATAAATGAATTGACTTGACATTCTTACATAACTTTGCTGTTCTATATTCTTATTTATAGCAATTCAAAGTTTAGAAATAATTTTATATAACTCTGCATTTCTATTCATTATATTTTATACACTCTTTATCCCGAAGTCCCCACGGGAGCGTAAAATTAAAATATCAGACTTAGTCACAATAAGCATGGCTGGGTTTAGCTGGTATTCGGGTAGCTCTGAATTTCATGTTGGCACTTTAATTTGTTTGAACTTAAATATTGTAAATGCGAGTATATTATATATTATTCTATACAACACTAATTAACGTGCCCAGAGTCTTTTGGGCACGTTAATTGCTGGCAGCATTGCCACGTTGAGAGGCAATGTTCATTCTTTGGGCCAAAAAAAAGATCAGCCTTTTGATCACGCGGAGTGTCATTCAGGCGTTATGTGAGCTCTATATATAAGATACGAGCGCTCGTATCCCATGAGCCTAACGTTTCCACCCCAAACACTTCAAAAATGTAATTTCCAACTAAATTACAATATTTAATGCAAGTTAGAAAAATTAACTTGACCTTTCGTAAGTAGAACTTAATGATACATATTCAAAAGAGCCATTTATTCGACAATACTCTCGACATTACTCGATATGGAAATTTACAATCAATGAAGCGATGAAGGTTTTATATTGTGTATGAGTAACATCCAAATATCCGGCGTGTGGCAATATTGCGTGCTAAACACCGACTTTCAACGATCGCCTCACTCAGTCACATCCTACGTTTAGTAACGTATTTAATTTACATCCTCTGTATACGTAATTAATTAATTTGTGTATGTTATTATGATTTCTAAACAATGCTACTGTTACTGGCTAATAATAATGTGAACAATTATAAATAAACGATCAGATTGAAGCATCGATATGTAATCGATGCTTCAATCTGATCGTTTATTTACCTACAGATGTGTGGTATTTAGGTTGATAAATCTTTTGAACATGTCTAGATGATAAACTCCCAAAAAAGTTACATTTTGATAAATGAAATCATTCTGCATACGAGTATAAAGAAAGGGATTAAATAATCTAGTGATCACCTCATTTTTAGTTAAATGAAAGCCATGTCTTCACATTGACATAGTATTTTTTATTATGTTTATCTTATTTAGAAATTAATATGGCGTAGCTAGAGACAATATATAGAAACTATTACATTGTCATTTATACTTTTGTCTTCTCTTTTTATTGGAGATCGAATATTGACTAAAAGCAGTAACTAAATGACTTTATAATGAATGGTTTGTTTAATAATTTAGTACTATAGGTAAATCTTACTACATATGTTTTGATTAATATATCTTTACCCAGAATTATCATATATGTAAAGTAGATTTGTGCTCTTGCGTTTTAGCTATGTACTAAATACAGTAGACAAATCATGAAACAATGGATTAAATAACCTTCACAATGATTAAATACATATATTCGCGCGATTTTGACAGTGTGAAATAGTTTTTCTGAGCGAATTATCCATTACGTACTAATTACCGCTCGAAATATAATTTACGTAACCACTTTCAGTATATGTCACGTTTATTCTGGCAATGGTATTAAATATCAGCTGTCACGTTTTTCTGTGTTAACAGATACAACGTGACAGCTGATGATTCAGCAAATGGAGTCTTGCAAATTAAATATTACAAGAATTGATAATAATACAATATTAATCCAAAATTATTGAATATAGAGTAACGAGTGATTCTTTTAATAATTTGTTACTCAACATACATGAATGTTACTTATTTAGCATAATATGATTACTTTAGGGGTAATGACACAGTCCAAAAATATGACCAATCTTGTTTAAAGTAATGTATTGAGATCCAATCGCATGCATTCATATAATAAACGTAATAAAACCAACCATTACGAAAAGTCTACAAACTTGTAACAAAAAACTTATTGATAATTAATTACAAAAGTTTTCGAAAAAACGTTTAACGTCTAGAGTTTCACGAAAAAGGATATCGTACTCCATAATCTGGTTTTATTACAAAACTTTACAGAATAAGCCGCGTGTTTGTATTCGAAAAAGGATCGTGGAACGTAACTGACAGGAATGGCGGTTGTTGCGGCAATTCTTTGCTTTTCGTTGCAAACTGACGGCCACGGTTTAGTAATAAACTGCCTACCGCATTGCGCACTCTGTGTCACAAGATCTGTAAGTCGAATAACGATTGGCATTAGATCAATGAAACAATTTTATTAACAACTTATTTTTATTATTCTGAGAGAAATGTTTTATATTGACGACATTAAGGCAATCATATTGCTTATAGTTACTAATGTAATCACTAGTGATTGCTGTTGTTGATAGTGCCCTCGTTATAACGCATTTTATGCATTTATTTGGCTAACACAAATTTCATGAATATGCTTTTTTATCTGTTTGAAATCTAGTCATAGCAATGCTAGTAGTATTTTCTAGTCAGTTTACAACTGTACCCACGTGTAACATTCACATGTGAACGCACACGCAGTGTAGTGAGCGTCATTGACATGTTGGGCAATGATTGTGTCACACGCGTATCGTTGTGTAACAGTCGGTCACTACCGGTAACTGGATTGCGGTAAAAGGATCGAGTATATGTGAGGGATCCGATGTTACTGGTGACATATTTGTACTTTTAGTTTCGTTTACAACGAGTTTCAATCTTGTTTAAATTTGTATAGAGAGCATTTATGTAAATATTTTTAATAAATATTTTGTTATACAGCCGCATTATCTACATCCATTTCGTGCGATATGTAAGAGATTATTTTAAGACCTCTATTTACTTTCTTGAAACCAATTTCTTTGTATCTCTGCCCTACTTGGTGAAAAACAACGATAGGATGTACTTACTTCAATAAACTTACTTAGTGTAAATGGGTCTTTATGAAGTTGACAGTATTATTTGTCGTTTAGTTGGTCTAGTGACGTTTTCTGCGATTACACTAAATCATGACATCCCAAATTCGATCTCCGGGTGGCCTAAGTGTTATTAAGATTTTCTTTTAGGTAGTCAGTCAAAGTTCGGCGTTTACAACTTTAATCGGTAGCAGAAACAGGTTCCCCTTAATTATATGAAACCCAAAAACATCTCGCAAAACCTCTTGTTATATACAGACGTAAATGCTATGTTCTTGAAGTATAACAGTCTCTGTACAGTTATAACCCAAAAAAGTACATTTGTGTGTTGTACGCAGCACTTAGTTGCCCGTACTTATATTACGTTATAGACTTTCTCCTTCTTTGCCCAAGAGCTTTCAAAACTTAATTATACGATGAATCAAATGAATGTAGGTGACGTTGCTTCACTAACTATAGTCTCTAATCGACACGTATCCACGTCAACCACAGTTCTTCTTATTCATATATGAACTCAATCCTGTATCCTCGAAAGTGTAGGTAGGGTTGTAGTGCCCCATACATTTCGCTAGCCATGGTTTTTGGTTCAACGTAAGAGAGCGAGTCTATTTGCCATCCATTGTGCACAATGCCAGCCTCCGCACTGCTACTGAAAAATTCTCGATGGAAAAGCCCAATAACACTTTGCACAGCATTCCCATTCACTACCGAGGCATCACCGCTTTCCCTAGTTCTATAAAAACAGATAGCTATAGTTTTTATAGAAGAAGGAAATGCTATAAGATGCTAAATATCATCTAAACTGTGCTCTCTTTAAACTCGCACGATTCGGACGCATATCAATAATCAATAACAAAATCTTTAACGTACAGTTTATAAAATGTATGGTATTTAAATATTAAACTTTATGCTTTATGCGTCGTATAACTTTAATTTTAAATAAACAATGTGTACCTAATAGACTCGATACAAAAAATTTACTACCGATTTAGGCCTTAAGAAGTCTTAAAAATATAAATGTGTTGTATATAAATCATTGATTAGTATTTGTTTAGCTCGTTTACATATTTTTAATGACTGATTCTGTTAAAAAGACTACCATATAGTCAAATTTCAATGTGTAACATTCACATAAATGTATGATAGATGGACCGATGACCTGGAGAAGGTAGCTGGGATGGATTGGATGCGGAAGGGTGAATACAGGATGTTGTGGCGTAAAAGGGAAGGGAGCTATGTCCAGCTGCGATTGCGACGGGCTGATTGCTTGATCGGCATGTACGTCAATATTATTTATTTATTTATTATTATATTTTTTATTGACGTGTCCGAAAGTGTTAACACATTTTTAGGATATAAAGATTTTTGACTTGTCCAATATATTATGTGCAATATATTGACGAATTGATGACATATACCTAGATAAGAAACTTCGAAGAGGCAATTGCTTGACCAAAATATGGTTCTGTTTTCTCTCTCCACAGATAATCAAACTTTCAGTAAGTCGATATAACATTGTAGACAAAGTGTAGAGGCTGTACCGAACACTAAGATCGATGTCTAGTGTCAGGTAAGTGAACTTGTCATGCGCCAGCGCCACTTTCACTATCATCCCGCTCATGCGCACTGCGCAGTTCAATGAACCGCTTGTAACGTGGTTTTTGGTTTCTACCATTTGATTAATGAGGGTTACATACAAGAATATTAAAATATTCAGTGGATATAAATAAATTATTTCAATTACAAATAATAGGTACATAAGGCTTTGATTACGGGCAATTAAAGTAACAAGTATAGTATAGCAAACAGACTAATATAAAAACAAGGTACTTGCTATTTGTTTTGTTGAAGTTAGTAGAGCAATATTAGGTTCTTTTTTATGCTGCCTTGGTGGCAAACAATCATACGGCCCACCTGATGGTAAGTCGTCACCGTAGCCTATAGACGCCTGCAACACTAGAGGCATCACTTGCGCGTTGCCGACCCTTTAGGAAAGGAAGTGGGAAGGAGAAGGAGCGGGAAGGGGGTAAGAGGGTGATTGGGTCTCCGGCACTCTCACTCACCGAACGAAACACAACAGTAGGAATACTGCTATTTCACGCCGATATTCTGTGATAGGATAGTCCTTCCCAGGTCGAGCCGGCCCATTCATGCTGAAATCAGCGAGGCTCTACTACTCTAAAAAGGCGTGGGACTTGCGATTGACAAGTCTTGGGTTCGATCTCCTATGATTGCAGTAGAGACGCGTACTTACTCGTGATACTAGTAATTTGTAACCCAAATTGATAGATTTCTTTAAAGTCCTGATATGTGGTAACTTTTTGTAGTAACTGAAGTAACTTCTAGAAAACTTAAAAAAATGTTGGTTGGCAGAAGAAATGCTCTTTAAAAAAAATTGTTGTCAAGTTGACATGCTTTCTTATAACTTGAAATGAAAAGGCTTATAGTTGTCATTTGTATCGACCACCATAACCACTTAAAACTGTTTTTGTATGTCCTAGGAAGAAACAACTAGCTTTTTTAGTTCTCAATACTTTAAGAAGCTGGTATGCCCCTCATCGAAGTCGGTTATCAAATATTACAGTAGATCAATAAAGCATTTAAATTGTAGATATGGTCGTTTATATCCTTATACAGTACTCGCAATATAAAACTGGTTTTGTAATCCTTTAATTAATTCGGACATCGGATTATTTATATGGAAATTAAATCAAAGATAAAGTGCTATTAAATTTTGATTGATAGCCAATCGTATAAAAATCCACACTGTCTTAGGGCGCCGCTACATAAACATCTTTGTGAGCATTTTAATATAATATTCTATCATAATATTTTATCACATACACACAACACCATCTAGCCAAAACTAAGCAGGGCTTGTACTATGGGTACTAGACAGTAGACAAACATAAATATATACTCTTTATTTTGTAAATACATATATATTATACATAGACACATCTAGACTAAGACAAACATCCATGGCGATGCACACAAATGTTTGACTTGTGCGGGAATCGAACCCGCAACCTCAGGCGTGGCAGTCGGTTACACTGACCACTACGCCGCACTACGAATTTTAGAGACGAAAATTACTTCTCTTTGTAATACGAGCATACAAACTCTCACGTATATATCTCCGAAGGGGTTAGGCAGAGGTATACAGTATAATAGCATCCACATTTCTCTAGCTAGATAGTCTGCCATATTTATCTAGGAGGCATGATACTGCACAAATAGTTTATTGCTAGAAGTTCTAGAAGTTATTGACCTCTTCTAAAATACTATCAGTAATGAATGACTACTGAGTATAAAGTCCTTTCTGCATATTTTCTTCAAATTCTTAGATTAGACAATGTGCTATTAGGCTTTTCTGTCAAAAAATTATATGTAACACCACGGAGAAATGGAACTGTTCTCGGTAAACGAGAATAGGCTCTCCCATATAGCATGGGATATAAATCCTTAAAAGTCGAAATTCGTTTGTGATACGCCTCTGTCCAGCCCTTTGATGATATACGCTTAGACTATGTAAGTCTATAGGAGCATTTGAGTGACGTAAACGCCTTTGACCTAAAGTAAGGACCATATCGCAGGGACAAGAATAAGATTATTTATTGCATAGCTCATGAAAATGCCTTTAGATAAGTTTCTTGTCACTTTTTTTCTTCAATACTTTACTCGAAGGTGTTTGATATAACTGGTTTTCGTTACTAATTCGACGTAATATTATTATCTATTATATTACATTGCTAATTTGCATAGATTTCTTGTATATCATATGTTTCGATTTAATACTAGACACTTTTGTAAATCATCGAGTTGCTTAAGGTTAATTCTGATATTTCTTGTCTTTTTAATATATGTAGTAGGCCTCGATGGCGTAGTGGTCAGTGTAACCGACTGCCACGCCTGAGGTCGCGGGTTTGATTCCTGCACATTTCAAAAATTTGTGTGCATGAACATGGATGTTTGTCTTGGTCTGGGTGTTTCTATGAATAATATGTAAGTATTTACAAAAAAAAGTATATACCCTACCGGCCAAAAGTTTGAGACCACAAGTTAAAATATTGTTTCACAATAAAATTTGTTAAAAATACATATGATAAACAAATAATTTGAACACCTGCATATACAATGGATATTTAACTATTTTTCGAAGTCATTATTTCTATTTATTTTTATGTAATCATCGTACAAAGGTCTTTTGTCTAGAAACATCAATGGGCGCCGCGTGCAGACCGCGCGCTAAAGTCATTGTAATATTATTGTTACCTGACTATTATTCATTATTTGGGCTTTGTTTTGTGTTAACAGAATTTTAGGAAATTTTAACTTCCTAAAACACTGTGAACACCTGAGTTTCCATGGAGTAAATATTTCTTAATCTTGGTTAGTCCGAGCTCGTCGTTCTTACAGTGAAGACATCTCATTATGGGAAAAGTACGCCAAATTAGCGGTGAAACTCGTGCTGTCATCATTGCTTTACACAACGAAAGCAAATCTGAACGTGCGATTGCTACTCAGCTCAAGTTGTCGAAGACTTGTGTTCATAACACAATAACCCGATACAAGGAGACTGGCAATAATCAAGATCGTTCGCGGTCGGGAAGGCCGAGAGCTACCACTTCTAGCGAGGATAAGTTCATCGTGGTAACAAGCAAGCGGAATAGACGCCTGACAGTACCAGAAATCCGCGCTGAAGTGAACAAATCCCGGTCTACACCTGTGTCATTGACCACAGTGAAAAGAAGACTAAGAGACGCTAAGTTATTTGGTCGCGTAGCAGTGCGAAAACCTCTCTTAAGGCCACAAAACAAAAAGAAGAGAATGCAGTGGGCCCTTACCCATCGAGACTGGAGTGAAGAAGACTTCAAAAGAGTTCTTTGGACAGATGAGTCCAAATTTGAAGTGTTTGGGAGCAAAAGACGTGTTTTTGTTCGGCGGAGTGCCGAGGAAAAGATGATGCCAGACTGTGTCCTGCCCACAGTGAAGCATGGCGGTGGTTCCGTTATGGTTTGGGGTTGTTTCTCGAGCCGTGGAACTGGAGATTTGGTACGAGTCGAAGGAATTATGAAAAAGGAGCAGTACAAAGCAATATTGGAGTGTAATGCTGTACCATCGGGACTTCGGCTAGTTGGAGATGGCTTTATTTTCCAACAAGACAACGACCCTAAACACAGCTCCAAATTATGCCGGGGTTATTTAGATACAAAAGAAGCAGAAGGGGTGTTAAAAAACATGGTGTGGCCCGCTCAGAGCCCCGACCTTAACCCTATAGAACTTTTGTGGGAAGAGCTGGACAGAAACGTGCGCAGTTGTTGTCCCAGCTCACAAGAAGATTTGTGGAGAGCATTGCAAGAAAGCTGGAACAATATTTCACAAGAAACAATCGACAAATTGATTGCCCGCATGCCAAGACTTGTCAACAAAGTGATTCAATGCAAGGGAGGGTTTTTTGATGAAAAAGCTGTTTAGCTTGTCAACATATATTTTAAGTTAAATTGTCGAAATATTTAATATTTTTTATTTATATTTAATTGCATTTGCCATACTTAATAAATATCACAATAAATCCTTTCATGTTTAGCTTTTTATTTTGAGTTTTACATCCATTTGCAACTTTGATGTAGGTGGTCTCAAACTTTTGACCGGCAGTGTATGTATGTTTATCCATTGTCTAGTACCCATAGTATAAGCTCTGCTTAGTTTGGGCTAGATGGAGTTGTGTGTATGTGATAGAATTTGACCTGGGGGTGGCGGGCTTTGTGGGCCTGCCCGCCATCCGTTCAGCACCAGGTCCGAGAGGCGGCGTGCGTGTTCCCACGCGCGCCTCTGTGTCGAGTCCGTCTCCCCTCTAGGAGGGAGACAGTAGGGTTTTTTATAATGTTGGAAGTGCCTATTTTGGGTAGGTCTTTTGTGTAGTGGCCTGCCGTTTCATACGGCGGGCCGTAACCTTTGGCGGGGTCGCGACCGCATGCGAAAGCGATTCGAGTGGTTGTGTCGAGGAACACCGTGATAGGTTTAGTCGGTATTCCGGGAGGTACTTTACTATTATTCTATCTTTCTTTTACCCCGGCGAGTCCGACATAATCCCTAAAGGGATATGCGTCAATGCATTCCGCACGTAAAAAAAAAAAAAAAAAAAAAAAAAAAATTGAGAGATATTAGAATATTGTGTTAAATGCGATATTGCTGTGTTATTCTGCTAAAAATTCATCTTGAATTCATATTAATCGTAAATTTTTATTGCCATGGTTACTGTAGGAAATTCATATTACAACAGCAGATTAAGATGTGAGTTTGGTAGCGACATTTGGCAGAATTGCACAGTTGGCTATCCGCGACGTAATTTCAGTTTATTTTTAATTGTGCCTACGTAAGCAAATTTGAACAAAATTTATTCAGCAGTTTAACCCTGAAAAGGTTACTAATGCAAGAGTAACTTTTGGATTTATAATACTAGTTAATGCCTGCGGCTTCATCTGCGTGAATGTTATGAGAGTATATACTGTGACAAAAGGTAGCCTATGCCTTTCCTCAGGAAACAATCTATCACCTTGCCAAATTTCATTATAATCCACTTAGCCGTTTAATCGTGAAGGTAGCAGATAATTACGAGTTACTTTTGTGTTTATTATATTAGCATCTAAGTATGCAAATAGACTGCCTGCGCAGCGATTTCCGTTATCACAAGTGCACCAAGTATTTTCAATACGATATTAACAGGAACCTAATACTTCATGCACAACAATCTTTTCGCCAGCAATGCAGCGTATCATTGTTAAAGTCAATAAAATGAATTTGAGTTTTCTTTCCGAATAATTATGTATTTATATAAGAGACTGTTGAACGTACATAATGTACATGCAATTATATTTACAACGTATGTTTCATTAGCCGTACCTACATTTATTTGTTTTGTTACTGTGTCGATAGGCTCGCTGCATTTATATTAATTGCTTGTTTGTGCTGTAATTATTATCATCATAAATTTAATTAGGCAACAAGCATATTAATAACAGGATAATATATATAAATGAATTCATGTAATTCACTTCTTACGTTTATAGTTTTAAAAGAAGTGCTAGAGATTATTACATAATATATCGCGTAAAACTTAATATTAAAATCATAAACCGACAAGCTCATAATTACTAATAATAATAACTCAGCGGTAAATTCGACTAATGCGCATGTGGTCGCGGGTACGATTCCCGCGTCAAGCAAATTCTTATTCGGTTTTCCTGACAAGTCATTTCTGGCCTGTTTTATACCCGTAGCCGTAGCTATACCTTAACCATAGCTGACAATAATTATTACACTTTTGCCTACGCCATCGATTATATATCGATTATATACTGTGTAGGTATAAGTGCGACAATACATAAACCATGAATAACACAATATAATATGTACTATATACTAGCAGCGATAGCCTAGTGGGAAACCGTGGGACTGCCACGCAGAGGTCTCGAGTTCGAACCCAAGGCGCGCATCTCTGACTTTTCGAAGTTATATGCGTATTAAATAGTTAATTATCGCTTGCTTTTACGGTGAAGGAAAACATCGTGAGGAAACCTGCATGTCTGAGAGATCTCCATAATGTTCTCGAAGATATGTAAAGTCTGCCAACCCGCACTAGGCCAGCGTGGTGGACTATGGCCTAACCCTTCTCACAGTGAGAAGAGGCCCGTGCCCAGCAGTGGGACAGTTTAGTACAGGGCTGATATTATTATTATATACTGTCTAGTGGTCAAAAATCGACCATAATTGATTTAAATTGTAAGTTTGATCGTTATTGAGGTTTTATTGTCTACAATTTTACCCTTATAATCACATTTCATTTAGATTTCGCTAAGGCTATCTTTTTAAAACAAATTATTATTTACTTAACTATACTCTTTCATTGACGATATTCCTAAGCTTGCTACTTTGTTTTTTTTTCTTTATTACATATAAATAAGGTATACCTACATTTCTTTAGTAACTATGGTTACCTATAGGTAACCATAGTTACAAAGAAATGTACGACGTCAGACGAACAATGCCGAAATACTACGAACGCGATTCGATTGCGTGTGTCAAATGCTTGGATGTGAGCGTGTAGGGTTTTTTCATTAATTTAATTTAATTAAATGTATTTATAATGCATATTTTTTTAAAATATTAGGATTCGCCACTCTCTCGCCTTCTCCATATTAACTGTGCCAAATTTTATTCTCCTCCGTCCGCGCTATTTTCTTAAAAAGGGGTACAATGTTTTTACTTCTCGTATTAATATATGCAGCAGTATGTCAGATAAAATAAAATTAAATATGCGTACTGTGAATAGGTATCTATAAATAATGTTAACGACAAAAATTAAACCTTTGCGTCGGCACATTGGCGCTGATTTTAATTTTTTACTTATGTAGTCATTAAAGGTATAATAATATATGGAGACCGTTTAAGATCTCTATCTAGTTTTTATAATATGGAAATAACCCGTATCTATGTATTATCACGTGTTAGTTAAAACGTGGATTTATCGTTAAAATTAATGATATTATAAAACAGATCAACAAGATACTTCGAGTTTAAGTTCCGTATGGTAAAAACATCTTTATTCGATAGTATTAATCTAGTGACCACAGATGCGACATAGTGTAGTATGTTTTAAATTTATGGCGAATAATAAAGGAAAGTCATCACCACCAAACCCAAACCGAGGAAGCTAAGAAAAGGACGTTTTTCAGAGAGCTATCCTTTATGATGTTGATAAGGCTGGCTTTATTCAAAGTTTGTGATATAGAATAAAGAGCGTGTTTGCTTTAAAATTCTCCTGTATGTATCGCATTATATATTACTAGGTGATCCGCGCGACTTCGTCTGCTTCACATAAGAGAATTTTCCCCGTTTTTGCTACATTTTCCATTGATGCTCCGCTCCTATTGGTCGTAGCGTGATGTTATATAGCCTATAACCTTTCACGATAATTGGGTTATCAAACACTAAATGAATTTTTCAATTTGGACCAGTAGTTCCTGAGATTAGCAAGTTCAACGAAACAAACATACAAACTCTTCAGCTTTATAATATTAGTATAGATTAATAGAGACTTTAAATTTGGCGAGTATGTTTGTGTAGAGATAGGAAAAAAAGCAACTGTAAGCAGACGGAGTCGCGGTTATAAGCTAGTATTTAAAAAAAAACAACCCTACACAAGTTGAAAGAACTACCTAACTCATCAAATTTTAAAGAAAATGTTACGTTTTTACCGAGAAGTTTATGAACATCTGTGTGTCCATTCTATGAACAAGAAGTAGGTAAATGCCAATATATTTTAATATAAAAATACAGAAGAATAGACAGAAGCCTGTGTTGCATATAATGCCTTTGTTTACGACGTTTCAGGGCCAATATGGATACAACAAAGATAAGATCAAATAGACTTAGGACCTAAGTCGATGCATCATGTATTAATACGCATTGTGGCATCACAAGGCTCTTGCGCACCTGTTTAATCGAATTCCAGTAACTTATTTAAAGACAACATCTTCTAGTAATAAGGAAACTAGGTGCACTACAACTTCCGCAACTGTTTAGTATTCATTACTCGTCTAGATCTTGCTCTCGTCGCGTCGGCTGAATTAGACGCGTAATGCACAGCACGTTTTGAGTAAAGGAAGCGTATCTTGTTTGGTCGAGCTCGAGCTAGTACTGCGAGTTTTCCTTTGCATTATCTGCCCATATCACGTCTTACTGAAGGATGATACTTAGAAATTTTAAGGAAGTTACGTTTTTCGAGGTCTGTTCTATTTTTGAAGTAATTGTTACAACATAAAAGGAAGCGAGATTTTAGGCGATTGTTTTTTACATGTGTATTTAATTTATATTTGCTTTTACGCTGGTATGATTTGAGAATAATCTCTCTATATCACAATTGATTTCACAAACAGAAATTATGAACACAAGCTACAAATAGATCCAAATAAAATTAATCTGCGCATTGATACTGATCTACGCTATGGTGAACCTACAATCCATAACGTATTCTGAAATACCAATAGCACAATACATAATTATAAGGTATAATTATATGACAGTTTTCCATTCATACATGATGGCAGGCGACTCTCAGACTAAATGCGCTGATGCTTATAGTCTTGTGGTTTCGATTCTTTTAGCGCACCAATATTTGGTCCATAAATTAGTGACAGAAATTCAAATATATTTAACATTTAGTTTTCCCGTGACCTGGCTGCTGAAAAGCAACCGAAACGTCGGGGAAAGTGTAAACCTAAATATAAATAGATTTAATAGTTTAAATAATTTTATTAGCTTATAAATTAGTAAAATTCAATAGTAGTAGTAGTGTAATAGTTTCAAAATTATGTAATACAGTGATCAATAAACAGCGCGATGAAATCCGTATATAGTAGTTTAATTTCAATTTAGTTTTAATATTTAGAAAGTTCTTCGCAATGTAGGCATGCCATTATCAAGAATGCATAATAAACCTTAAAAGAGAACACAGAAAAGCTTTCTCGTAGTTCTCAAAAATATTAGTCATAGCAAGTTCTCAATCTCCTATTTTATGTTCAAGAAGTTTGCTCTCAAAGCTTTGTAGTGAAGTCTAGATGTCTTAAAGTCTAGTCAAGGGCTAGCAAGTTTGTAAGTAGGCGAAGTATGCGCTTTCTCCGACTAAACATACGAGTCGATCGAGGAATCTGACTTTCGCAAGTTTGCTGCACAATCTATGTTCTATGTGGGGTAACTGTATTGCTGATACGACTAGTTAAGTGCGTTCTTACATATACGAGTACATACATATAGTTCATATACTTTATGTTCGCCTAGTGGTCGAAATTCCAGACCATAATCAATTTTGTGTTCATCTATCTATATGTAAGTTAAACAAACTTTTTCTCACTAACTTTATTTATTGGTACTAAAGCTTGTCAATATGTAGTATACAAAGCAAAAATCGGTGGACAGTGGAGAGAAAATGTACTGAAGTGCTTTGTCTTGCCTATTTATATATAAAAATGGAGATGCAAAAGAAGAAAGTTAAACAATTCTTTATACAAGTATTTTCTTTACCTTACAAATAAAATATTTGTAGGGTTATCTACTCGTTAGTTACAAGAAGCCATTGTGCTCTTGATATTACAGTGACGCTTGCATATTATACGTAAACATATGAATGTGGGTACATTCAGCAAGTGATGTTATAAGGTTCTCCTACGTAATATAGCGCGAACCTATTACCAACTATCGAGTTCATTTCCAAATTGGATTCTACAAAAAAAACTTGAGAGAAAAATCCAATAAGACTCCGCTTGACCCGGGAATCTAACCCTAGATCTCATGCACAATACTCGCATTCACCACCGCTGCGCTATCGACGTAAACAGCAGTAATCATACCATTCATTCATAATAATATACATTTGAAAAGCTATTTAGACAAGTTCAAAGAATAGATATTGTAATTTACAATATGTTCTGCTATGACCATTATTTGACTTTTCTATTATCCATTTACAACAGACGTCATTTCATATATTTTTTTCATATAGGTAATAAAAATTTACATATTTTAAATAACATTTTAATGGCAACGTAAATAACTGTTAGTGGGGAATGGTTATTAGCACATAATAACGTTTAATACTTACAAAACTAAGAAAAAAAGCTTCGCTGAGTTGGACGCATATCGCACAGGAAGTGACGTCACCGTACCAATGTGACATATAGCTAAGGATGTCACTTTTTATATTTACAGAAGTTCATTGATGGTAAAAAAATATTATTCATATCAAAATGTTTTTATGTTTGATTATTATTAGGCCATTTTAATAATTATTATATAATTACTGCTTTGATAGTAAACTATATTATATAGTCGTATAATATAATTTCTACTACTACTAAAACAATGAATTAACATGTGAACAACGTGTGGGAAACAAGCTTCAAACAAGCTAAAACTTCAAATGTTAACTGTGGTGTTAAACCTTTTTAACTATGTTTAAACAATTTATAATTTTAAAACCTGGTTTTTGTAACCTGTATAGTACTATACTACAATTGAACGGCATGTTAAAAATTTGACTACAAAATTATATACATTTTCAACCTAGCCAATTAAAAGAAAATAATTCGGTAAGTTGTGCGTGGTCCACAGCAATAAGCTATAAAGGAGTCTGTCCACTACCCCGTCTCATACCATGACCGTGCTAGGAACGTGTCAGTCAACGTGTCAAAAAATATTCTTTGTAAAGAAATGTATAAGACTATGCCCACTAGACCGTTCCGTCACCGACCAGCACCTACCAATTTTTTTATAGAGGGGGTAGTGGGCAGACTTCTTTATGGGATAAAAACGTCACCATATTCTCCACGATATTGACACCACATTGAGACAACATAGGCTAATGCCTAGCGCTACTAGTAAAGTTATAATTATTTTGACCTATACCTCAACTATTCAATGAAGATTGCATTGACATAATATGTCATGTCAGAGGGCTAAGACAGGACTGAGAAACTGTATATCAGTGTATAGTATGGGTCGTAAAATACGAAATACAATGTGTATCCAGCAATGAGTAGCATTGTTTAGTGATGAGCGTTTGGGACAAACTGCTATAGGGATGACCAGCAACGGCCTAGTGCAGACGCTGATCGTATTTCTGATACCGAAAACCGTGATGATATTAGAGGCAAGTGACATGATGGTTAAAGCCTATTGGTATAGCACATTTAAAACTATTATGCAATTAATTATAATAAATTCAGAATTAGTCATTATGCTAATTAATAGTCTAATGAGATTACTATTAGTAATCTTTATTTAAATCGCTCTTTCCTCCGGAAATACGCAAGCTTGCATTCTAAGAGGTGTAATATTATATAAATAACTTAATATGTAAGTGAGATATACATCATAATAATTCATTACATGCAGATATTAAACAGAAACAAAAAGTATATTTCACGCTGTCTACAATATTCTTATGTGACTGTTTTACATTTATTATTATGCGAAAATAAAAATAAACTTTGTATGTAAACCACTTTAACATTAAAAAGTAACTATCTCTCTTTTTGCTTGTTTAGTTTATATCATCTACAGCGCTGGATCGTCTTTTTATTTTTGGTAGAGTTGGAAAACTGTATGTAGCCTTTTTGATGAAATGGGAATGTCGCTAATAGCGTACAAAATCTTCATATTTTCATGATGATCAAGTCTATGTGACTTGATATAATTACGAGTACTACGTTACTGTCTATCTGTGATATTGGTCGGGTAATACCAAATTGCCATAAAATATTTTTTTATATCTCGAAAGAATAGTTTATTTCTGCTATCAATAATTAATTATACTAAACGAAATGTTTATTAATAAAAGATATATTATTATTTTCTATATCTTATTTACCTACCTATAATATTGTCAAACAAAAGTAACCAATATTCTTGCTACGCTTCCGAGGTGCGTAAATAATTGTGTGTATGTAAGTACATACCCACTAACTCCCACTGACAACCCTACCGTTTCAAAAGTCATCGAAACAATAGTGATGGGACACATAAGTACCGTATATATCATATTTCGACGCCACAATAGAAGGCAAAACCGCTACCAAGCACAAAAACAAATACCGTTGTATTAATTGCGCACAATACATGGCTGCCTTCACTACTACAATGGTTGTAAGCAATTGTACTAAAAGTGAAATGTATAATGAAATGGTTTTAGTATAGTTGTGTGTATTTTGTCGTCGAGTTATGAGGTCGGTCCCACACAATGGGACATTAGTATTGACTTTGTGTATTAGTTGGTATTGACCCGCAGAAACCTCATTCCAGGCCGCACTGTTATTTTAAGATAATATGTAGCATTTTAATGCTATTCCTCTGAGTAACATTGATATATTCATCATTAAAATATCTCGCCCTTTTTTTTATTATTAAATTGCTCCTATTTCTAAAGTTTATTGAAAAATGTTTGGACTCCTATTAGAAGACGAAACAAGGAAATCTTTAGACAAACCAAGTAACTTATATACACCCTGTTAATAAGTTTCAGTATTAAAAAAAACAGCCTTGTAGCAGAATTTCTTTTTTAATCGCAAATTAGATCTACCTAATATTGCAGTATTTTATAAATCTTTAGGTGCTGCAACTATCGTGTTTGAAAGTAAGCTGCAGCAACTATTACTCCACATACGAAAACACTCAAGCATTAGAATAATGAATCAAGTTGTCCCCAAAGTCTTGTAGCATAAGTTTGTGCTTATACTTGCCAGCGATCAAAATGTCCCGGGCCTCTGATCCCTGCTGTTAAGTATTTCTACTACGAAATTCTCAATAGCAGGTTGGAGTCTGAAAATATGCTATACGGAACATCATATATAGATTAGCTTTTGATCACAGCTTCGCCCGCGTAAACGCAGGTTAGGTTATGTAAAACAGTAACTTTTAAAAAATAAAATATAGCCTATATTAGTCGTTGATAATATAGCTTTCAAAAGGTGAAATAATTTTTAATATCGGTTGAGTAGTTTTTGAGTTAAATCGTTACAAACAAACAACCAAAAAATCAAATCTTTATAATATTAGTATGGATATAAATATAGGTGGCAAAATGTGGGTGTCGTTCTTTGATGCGGTTTGCACTCCGTACCGTTCGTCTGTCCATTCATGTTGACGTAAATGGTGAGGTGATTCGCACGTGTAACTCGTGGGTAGGAACTAATAAGCGCTCTGTGGATATAACTCGAGACATATAAGAAGAGCTCCGGATGCCATACGAAATGTATGCAAACCGGAGCTCTTTTTACTTGGGGTTGAGTTTACTTGGCTTAAATATCTTACGTAGAAAATATGAACACAGCGCTAGTTTAGGGATAATTAAATGTGCTTTGACATTTAAGTATAAGAATTACTGTAAAGAGAGTGATGTGGTCGTTAACTAAGAAGATTAAGAGTTTCTTCTTTTATGCTTTGTTTTCTTCTATGCTGCGAAGTAACTGGCTCAGATAATTTGTTAAGATTTTTGTCTATTTGAATAATTATATGAATTGTTACATAGGTTTTCAGTAAAACCGTGTTTAGGCACCAGTCTCGAACAAAATTGAGTGGACATTCACCTAGTTAGCTGCCTAATGACTTAGCTATGGTGATACAAAATATATATCGTAGTTAATTTTTTTTGTATCTTATGTGATAGAGAAATAAATAAATTGCGAATTTTAGTAATAGGTATTATACAAAACATTAAAAAAAAATAGAATTATTCTAATAAGTAGTGGAAAAATACGGACCAATATAAAGAATAATTATTGTAAACTTAATAGAATGTGTTTGCTTACATTATAAAGGGAGTATTGGCTAATTGAGTTGTTGGCTGGTGTAATACTGTTTGCGCCGTCAGGATGTCAAGGTTATTTTATTAATCTACTCATCATTACCTACTTAGCATAATTTTAATATACATATTACTAGATAGAGTCGCGAATATTTTAGTAAAACGTTCCATCAATTTTGTTATGACATACGATAGATTTTACATTATTCGCGTGCTTCTGTGTACTATGTACATATTTGTATTGCTTTTTCAGACTGCGTAAATAAACAAGTCGTTTCAAAGCACAGTTTTACACGAACTGAGGAAATATAGACTGGATGGAAAATGCCACAGCGCCAAAACTGAGTATGGAATTTGCTAAAGTATAAATTAAGTATGAACTGAAGTAGTGTTATCCAACAAATTATTCAGATACAAACATTGCACGCTCTGCATCTTTCCAAAACAGAGGCATCACTTAGCAACGATTACATACTCCATAAAAACGAAGACATAACAAATTAAATTAGCCAAAGTTACACAACTTCACAATAGCAGGAAACGTCGGATATTGCGATGTTGCGCAACCGACGGCGACGTTGCACAACTGCAAACGACAATTACTATGCATAGTTTTTATAGTACGCTCTCTAGAAAGTGGCGTGTGTTCGTAACAAATTTGTGGTTGTTACACCCTATTAATCTTAGGCCTCTTCGCGACACGCGCACTGTAAGAAGTAGGTGACTATTGTTATGTACTTATATGCGGAACATTTATGATATAAAAAAGTTCGACTCGGTAGACTGTATACAAATTATGTCACAGCTGACTTGAAAGTATCTATTTCCTGCAGAAACTATCCTCCTACAGTTTTAAATAAAACTAAATTATATTACGTAAACATTTTGATTGCACTCTTCACTGTCTTATCTTTAACTAATAGATGCAATAGTAGTTAGTACTAGAGAAAACTCATTATAATCCTACCATAAAGAGATTAGCTTATTCATAACGAAGAAGTACTATGAGAAGTACTTTCATTTAGTAGCTATTTTTGTATACTACATATTGACTGTATGGATAGTGCAGCGAGCAAGCGGTCGCCTTGTTGAATGTCATACGTTAAAATCCTACACGGCATAATGTTTTGTGTTTTCTACATAATAATCGTTTTATATCTGGGTCTATTTTGTGTCCGTTAGTTGTATGTTTGTAAACTCGCCGCACAGAGCTTAAGTTCATAAGGGTAACAAACGATATATCTTGCATTAGTGAGAGCTGTCTTTTGTGAAAAACAGTTGTCACACTATCACATATAAGACAACAAATTTATTATCTACGAAAGCGAAAACTTTATTGTTTGTACCCAGCACGTCAACAAAGACAATAAAATTATGTAATATTTTTATGGTAATATTTGACTTGACTTGAAAACTTTAAGTAGTATTTTTGTAAACATTTTTTGAAGACATATGAACAAACAAAACGACAAATATAAACCTAATCTCTTGGTATATTAGAGCCTTCATTTATAGAACTAAAATGAATACCAATCAGCTGTATAAACCTTTGTAGAGAGCCTCCGAAGTAATGTCATTCACCTTGTAATTCAATGGTCCTAGTTATCCTAATGAGTGAGGAAAATGTGTGTTTTTATTTCTTCGTACTAATACACAAGCAAAATAAACAGTTAACTAATACTTTAAATAAATAGTGTCTGTACGGTCTTTATAGCGGTTTATTCTTAGCTATGGCCACGGGGACATTTTCCTAGAATATGGCTGCTAAAGGCAACCGAAACCTTGAGGAAAGTGTAAATGTAAGTAGGCATAAATTGTTTAAAATAAGCCGCAAAAAATTTATTTCATGTATGTTTAATTTAAACGTATAATATTCGCAAATGACAACATACAAAAAGTCAGTTTCCTTCGTCTAGTGGCGTCATTGTAAGTATGAACGCAGACGCAATCGGAAGGTATCACGTTTGCTTTACTATGTTCTTAGTTTGGGTATTATTTGATATATTGTTATTGTAATACTTCGGTAGCATCTAGATCTTTATTCTGCTTATTAGACGTTCGACTATATTACCGTACCTATACTATGGGATCTACATAGTTGTGAATATGTGAGCGCAACGACACCTCTTATTCTATCAGGCGTAAGCAGTTATGTCATCTATATATTAATACGTGAAGCAAAAACTTTGTACCCCTTTTTACGAAAATTGCGCTGACGGAGAAATATGAAATTTGGCATAGTTAAAGTTTATATGGAGAAAGAGTGGTGAATCCTAATATTTTTATAAAATATGCATAAGAAATACGTTAAATTATTGAAAAAATACTACACGCACACAACCATGCATTTGACACAAGCTGTCGAATCGCGTTTGTAGTATTTCGGCATTGTTCGGCTGATGTCGTAGAATTCTTCGTAACTATGGTTACATAATTATGTATGTTGAGTAGGTGACTAACTGTAATGTGATTATAAGGGTATCCTCTTCTTCTTCTTTTCGTGTGGTTAGTGGCCATCCTGTTGTAAAGAGTTATTCAAGCCGCCCGTAGGCCTCTGACATGGCTTAACGACTGCTATCAATTTGGCAACAACCGGGACCGACTTTTTACGTGCCCTCCGAAGCACGGAAACGCTCAGATGAAATACCACTAAGCGGTCACCCATCTATAGACTGACCGCACCCAACGTTGCTTAAACTCGCTAATCGTTCACCGATCATTAAGTGCAACTGGCTATGTGCCTCTATTAGTAGAGTATAGTTATAGGCAATAAAATCGTAATAACGATCAAACTTAAAATTTACGTCAATTATGGGCGAATTTCAACCATTTGGCGACCGCTAGTGTAAATAATATAAAATTAATATAGTCGAATATACAAAATTTTGAGGTCTCAATCTAGATTCAAATTTAAATTGGAAATCTCAAGTGGAAGATATTTGTACTAAGCTGAACAAATTCTCTTATGCACTAAATAGACTTGGAACAATTGTGAATCAATCTGCTGTTATCACTGCGTACCACGGTTATGTAGAATCAGTACTAAGGTATGGTGCCATCTTTTGGGGTAACTCTGTAGACAATGATATAATATTTAGAGCCCAAAAAAGATGTGTAAGGGCCATTGTGAGGTTAAAACAGACGGATAGCTGTAAAATATTTTTTATTAGTCTGAAACTGTTAACGCTTCCCTGCCTTTATATATATGAGGTAGCCGTCTTTGTTTTTACACATACTTCTTTATTTGAACGCCTACAGAGTAAACGTAATAATCATAAAATATGTTTCCCATCAAACAAAACAGTGCAATTTAGCAACCGCATATTTTGTATGGCCCCTCGAATTTATAACCATTTACCATTATACATATTGAGATGCCCCAACACAGATAAGTTTAAAACGCTATTGAAGCAATTTCTTGTTAATAAGGCATACTACACACTATAATTATTACTACACACTTCAATAATATAATTAGCTTTTAATGACTTATAACTAAATTCACTGGACTTATATAATATTAGGTATCTAAATTGACTTGTATAATGTAAACAATGACATGGATAACATTTAATTAATTAATATTTATATTGTTTTTGATTATGTTTCATGTGAACTTCAATTATAACTAGAGCATGTTTAAATAATTTAATATAAAAGTATATAAATGAGTAATGTGATCAATATTGCATGCTAATTGGCGGAATATAGCTGAACTAAATGTTTGTTCAATACTGATAAAACTATGTCAACACCATTGTATTAAGCTATATTCGCAATAAACTATTTGAATTTGAATTGAATTTGAATTTGAAATAATTTTACTATTACGAATATAATATAGAACAACAAATATATTAAAGAAATAAGGCTAATTAGATTCGTAAACACAGACATATAGGTGGGAATAGCCTGTGATAGATCTTGTGGGAACCGATTTCATATTGGATTCTTTGTGTCAAATGAAAACAAATGCAGTCACCGTCTGAATATGAAACTTTCTCATGGAACTATCAACTGTGCACGGTGATTATACATTCGAGTAATTCGTTTAAGCTATGTGATATAGAATTTCCTTGATCCATTACTTCTCATATGAAATATTCCATATTAAAACAATATTTTATAGAAAATTCAAAATATTAAGAATGTATATTATAATGACAGATTTTTATTTGCTTTGTTATAATAAAAATCTACAAAATAAAAATTACCTAAATAGAGATTAATTAAAATGTAATTGTAACCATTCATTATTCGTCTATGTAGCTTCATGATATGTTCTATTTACTTAAAAGAATTACTCCGCTTTAATTTGTCCTGTATATATTACAACATCACGATTTATTATCAAATAAAGAAAAGTGTGGCAGTTTATACCAATTAATACACGTTATTTTGTATTTCAACCACGCGACGCAAAAAACGTGCATTCTAATGATAATAATTCCTTTTCTTCAATTATATAGATACAGCTACACAACTCAGACATTTTAATAACATGCAATTAAATAGCAATTATACTTTATTCGGTGATGTCACATTTGCGAAAACGTGAATCAGTTTTTATAACATTGTTATACAAGATTATTGTAATTTATTACAATCATTGGCAGATTAACGAATCGTATTGATTCGCAAAATAGAAATCAAATCATATGCTACCATTTTATTGGTGTATTTTTCAAACACAAGACAAGATTGGTGTATCATGCGCTTATAGTCTGTTCTCTATAAACCGTTTTATCAAAAAAGGTGGTCATAATATGTCATTAAATTAATAATTTCACGTCGACATTTTCGGATTAGTTCCGGTTCTATAACTTCGTTAATTTTAGCAAAAGCGACGTATAGCGGTGACGTCATTATATAGTATTTATAGTCTCAAAGTGTAGCTACTATTAAGTATAATAATATCCATATATTTAATCAATTACACAAAGAAAAGAGACAAATACGTCGACGCGTTATTAAGCGCTAATTACTAAACAGTATAAATCTATTTTCTGTATAATTATTCCATGGTAGGTAAACAGACAAATTGCACATAGCAACAAGCATTTATTTGTGTATATTAATTAATAAAATTATTCTTGGAATCAAATGCTACGTTAAATGTTGGGAGTATAGTATAATTATATGACTGCTTGCAGTTACGTAGCTAACTTGACATTTTATTTTATTTTTTGCTAGGAATTTGGATTACGTATTACGAGGATTCTTGTTAACCTCTACAGACTCATAAGACTAAGGTTCACCATACCCATTGAGCTACCATCGGCTGTTTAGGCGACGATGAGTAATGGTAGTCGACAAAAAAAGTACAGCAATCATGTTGAAATAAGACTAGCAGAATATTACACTTATTGTACCGCCTACTATAATTATGTTTATGATAGGTATGTCAGGATATGTCTATAATGTTAAATTTATATTTCGTGAATTCGTCCGTATATTTTTTTCGTCGTAAGGTATCGTAACTATTCATTCTGTTGTAATTCAGTTTTATAGGCTTATTTACTTTGAAGATTGTTGAATACTTTTTCAAATATTCGTGGCAGTTCATGAACTATGAAAAGTTTAATCGTTAAGAAGTACTTAGGCTGTGGAAATATTTGATGTTGTAAGTAGGTAGTACAGATAATATAATACTATCCCAGGTAGATAGTAATTGCCAAGAGTATTTTATCGTATATTAGATTTAGTCATTCATGAGACTAAGACACGATGGAAGGAGTGAAATTATATACTTATTTTTTAAATTTTCGTGCTTTAAGGTACTCTTTTAAAAAATTATCATCTTAGAATATATTATTATTAATTAATTATCTATTAGGTATTCTTTTTTTTTATAAATAGCTACTACGAACTGGCTTTTATTAAATAACACGTAAATAATGCAGATGGCGCTGTTCTTTATAGCTCTTTTTACATATTATATATAATGCTACTTATCTTTAAACAGCCAGGAATAGCCAGACATATTTATTATATAAATTCAATAATCAATAACGATTGTGAAAAGGATGGCCTAATGTTTCTTGTAGGTCTCTTCTTATAAGATCAACTATTTGCCTGAACCTGGCAACTAACTTAAAATATACTCTGATAACTATATTAAACTAATCAACCTATTTTGGCTTTCATAAGAGTAACTTTGTAAACTAAATGAATAAATGATTTTTCTTCGACTTTGACTTACACGGAAACTAAGTAAGACGTAAAGAACATTTCCGTCTTATGTATACATGTTTGTAGTACAGCTAAATAACATGTATTGTACATTAACCTTAGGAATGTTAAGGTACATAGAAGCACTGTGAGCTCATCGTCTAAGCCAGACGCTAAATCAATCGTCGTCTGTGATCCTAGAACACACATATACATACATATGTCAATAATATAAATAATCTCATCGCATCAAAGTCATCATAAATCAAAGTCCCCCGCCACCGTCTCTGTCTGTCTGTTTGCGATAATCTCAAAAACTACCAAACAGATTTTCATGCGGTTTTCACTAATAGACAGAGTGATTCATGAGAAGGTGTATAATTTGTGAAGATTTTATACCACCTGTGCAAGTCGGGGCGGGTCGCTAGTTACTCTCATAGTTGAGTCTGTTAATATTTTATTATAGTTAATTCAATTGTATTACAATATCAATCGTTAATACATGACCTTTCGTTTTGAAGACAATGATGACGAACAGAATAGTAAATATATAGCAAGATTAAACATCCTCGCGATCACCCTATAGGTGGGTATTTTATAAAGTACCACTATCAAAAGCTCTGATTTAAATCTTTTATCTAGTGATATTTCCAGACGATTATTTATAATTTTCGTCTACAACTAATATATTAAATTGTCAGGCTGTTGCCCCTTTAAGTTGATAATGCACTGAGTGGTTTAATTCATAATAATCAATAATCAAAATCACAGCGTAGATATATACGATAGGTTCGAAGCGGCCAGATTATAATCGGTTCTGTAAGTCTCAATCGCAAGTACCATTCAGTATAGTGAGCGCCAGTCAATCGTCCCTAATGTGTTTACACGCGTGAACAAGCAGTCTGTTTGCTCACAAAACAATACGGCTTGATAGCCAATATTTTTAACAAACTGCGTTGCTCGACAAACGATTTATGCGTGGAAAATTCGACTAGTGCTTACCTGTTTTTTTACGTATAAACTAATGCGTGAATGTAGACGTATCTTTCAATAAGATAATCAATTGGAATGAAAATTAGACGGATATTTATAAAAGCTGACGTTTTAGCAAATGTAAATGTTATGTTTAAATTAATTTTATGAAGAGGTTAAATTTGTTAGTTTGTCTAGAATTTTTACTACTGCTATGTGTAGGAAATGTTATCACTAAAATTATCTACTAAATCGATTCTAATTTATTCTTTCGCTAATAAAATTTACTCTATATTTGTGTAACATTGACAATATTTTATAAAGTTAGGTAGGTATTCAAAAATACTTTAACATACGAAATGGTCTCAATATTTATTTTCCAAAAGGGTACTACAACATATCATTATTATGTAGGTTTATATATCAGCTTTTGAGAGCTAACTTAACTTAAGTGACGGTCGAACGCATGTCTGTGATTGGTTGACTGAATGCAAATAGCAAATAACAAATCACTTGACATGAAAAGTATCATGAAGTCTAGCTGTGGTTCATGATACTTTGAGCTCATTCTGCGTAAATAGAAACACCAATAACTAAATTATGTTCGGGTACTTTGAAATAACTACACTGGAACATTGAGACAACTACCATCTTAGTCTCCCCGTGACCATGGCTGCTGAAAAGCAACCGAAACGTCGGGGAAAGTGTAAACTTAAAAACAAATAGATTTGATAGTTTTAATAATTTAATTAGCTTAAAATTAGTAAAGTTTAATAGTATAGTATAGTAGTGTAACAGTTTCAAAATTATGTAATAGAGTGTTAAATAAACAACGCGATAAAATCCGTATATAGTAGTTTAATTTCAATGAATAACATTCGCGTAAACAGAAGACACTTGACATGAATTTGATTTTGACACCTGCTTGATAAGCCTTTTACAAATCCAATGTAAATAAATGAAACTGTCTTAAAACATTGCCCTTAGTTTACAAAATATAAATAAGTAATAGAATTGATTGTTGTTGTTTAGAAAATATAATGGTTCTACAAACATTAAACATACTGGCACACAAGTCAAAACACTATTGAATCGCTTTAGTAATATATCTCAGTATCTGCCTGCGTGACGCAGCGGTAGTGAATGCCACTGCTGTGCATGAGGTCTCGAGTTCGAATCCCGGATCAGGCTAACAAAAAATTATTGGGTATTTCTGTTAAGAAATGTCAATAGCAGCCTGGAATAAGGAAATTGCCGGTGTAAGACATCCCCGTGCCTCGGAAAGCACGTAAAAGCTGTTGGTCCTGCGCTTGATCTCTCTCCGGTCGTGTCGGATAACCGTCTCATCGGATCTTGAGACTTAGAGCAGCAGAGAGCAGGTCCCAGCAAACTGCAGACTTTCGATCGGCCGATAGTTTGGTAGGTTTCATATTCAGTATGAAGATGTATGGAAGTGCGCACATTATAACGATTCAGTATCGGCCGATAAAACAGTTCGATGGGCCTATCGGCCTATCGGCCGACTGCTAAATCAGTACCGGTGCTCTTCCACGCGCGCATACCACCGATTGTTTAGTTGGCCAGACTTGCCCGATAGTTCAGTTTGCTCCGAGCTTTGGCACCGGTCATGTCTATTTTTCATGATGACGCTGTTTTGTTTCGGATAATCTAGTAATATGGAATGCATCGTGTAAAATTTCCTTGCAATAATCTGTCACTGTAGATGCACCCAATACTCTCGATTTCTCTTCTTGATCCTCCTCCTCCATTGTATAAAAGCAATAATAACACTTCTGGAGAATTGTATAACTTTCATTATGCGATCACTTTCGTCAAAAGCCGATTTCAAACTAAATAGCAAATCGTCCGAGAGCTCTCGGCCGATTGTTGTCTAGAATGCGTACTCATCACAGACCCGACTGTTTAGTTGGTCCAGTGTGCGTGCTTAACAGCCAAATTCGACCAAACTATCGGCCGATTCAAAGTCTGCAGTATTTGGGGTCTCTTAGGGAATAGAGAGTGCACTTGTGTTTGCGCACACGCTTGTGTATTATAATATCTCCTGCGCATATGGCCAGTCTCCATTAAGATTGGCCGCCGCGCCGTGACCAAAATTCGGTCTGGAGGACATTATATCTCAGTTGGAATCAACCCAAATACGTTGTTATCAGTCTAATAGGTATATTTATTAATTTGTGCATAAAAAGTCAATGTCACTTATATCATAAATGTAAATGTTTGTGAAAATGTTTGGATGTTTGTTACGCAATAACGCAAACTGCTGAACGAATTCGAATGAAACTTGTCATATAAATAGACTATATCGTAGATTAACTTATAGGATCTAACCCAGTAACGTGTTCCCGCGGGATTCTCTCACTAGTTGGAAAAAAAACCCAAACATATCAAATTCCTTTAAAAATTTAGCGTGACATAAATATCTTAGTATGTATACCTTCAATACAATTTACGAGTGTTGTTTCAGATGGCTTTTATTTTCGTTCGACTGTTCGCTAGTTATGAATGGTTACGATATGGTGATGGCTACTTGCCAAAACATACCGGGTATCACAATATTATCGCTAGCAGTACTTTAATGTATCATCATGTACTGCAATTTTATCGAAACTGCATATAATCTTGTTGTGTTAATGCACAGTTTGATTTAAGTTATATAGTATCACTGAGTATCACAATAGATAAATGCCAAGATTGTTGTCAAGGTATGGCAAGGAAAGTCTTCTTTTTAAGTTTACTACTTGCGTTGAGAAAACGCTATTATAGTAGAGTAAGCAAGACCTTCGTCTAACATTGAGAAAATAATGGTAAAGAATAATCAATAACAGTTTGCATAAACTGGGAGTTCACGATACCTAGTTCCGTATACAAGCTTATAAGTATTCATAAAATGTATCGTTTTAAGGAACTTTCCACCCACATGCCTGGTTAATACATATCGGTAAGATGTTATTTGTATATTCTTTTGCTACTATATTGTATATAAAACATCAATTTTAAACTAAGAGTAATATTTCCATTAGCACTGTACGCTTCACTATACTTTCAGTACGTGTATTTCATTTGTTTATATTGAATACTATCTATGAATAGGAAACTATAAACTAAAAAACGTTCAGGATTACTATTTAAGTAACTTAGTATACGTTATCGTAGTAGGTAAGCCTGACTTTTATACATTTATACTCCACTCTAATTGGTCGTAGCGTGATGTTATATGGCCTATAGCATTCCTCGGTAAATGGGCCATCCAAGAATTTTTCAATTCGGGCCAGTAGTTCCTGAGATTAGCGCGTTCAATCAAACAAACAAACTCTTCAGCTTAATAATATTTGTATAGATTTAAGTAGCTTATAATATGCCCATTTTGAAAAGGACATTCTATCTGGAAAGCTTATTAGCTCCAAGATAAAATATTAGTTTCACGCCTATCAAACTTTAGGAAAACCAAATATATTGCTTTTCATAAAACTCGCTCATCAAGACCAACTTTACTTCAACCGCTTGCACGCCATAAACCATCTGCTGCAATTGCGAAACGATCAACAACATTGATAGCATCAAATACTTAGGAATCGCAGTAGATGAACATCTTTAATTAAAAAAACACATACACACAAAATTTCTCAAATCTTTGCGAAACTGCACTAGTATGGAAATTTTACTAATGGTATATAACTCACTCACTCAATCCTTACTCTATTACTGTATTCTGGCCTGGGGAGAAATTGGAAAATCCAATATGATTGAACTTGAAAGAGCTCAACGTTCGGTACTAAAGGTAATGCTGAAAAATCCCTTTCGCTTTCCTACTGATGAACAATATACAGAGCCATACACAAAAAGATTTTTTCAGTTCTCATTCAACGCCGTATCTATCGCGTTCAGGTCCCCTCTATAAAAACTAGTTTCATAAAACACTTTCCCACATTTCTACTTCCCTGTGTTTATAATATAGTCAATAGACACTTGGATGAAATAAAATATTTACCAACAAGTAAAAATAAACATAAAATAGAACCTTGGTTGATGAATCTAACATATCAAGCAACAGAGGACATCGTAGTAAAAAGTTCTTATATTGTTTATTACAGTATTATTAGTTTTAAATGTTAGAATAGTTATTTAAGTTTACTTTAGAGATATTCTTTTTTATCAGCAGATATGATTTTAATTGTAGTACTTATTTTTTTACAAGAGTATCCTGTTGCTACCACTGGACCGCGGGGTCTATTATTGGACTAGTCCATGGCTGCTGAAAAGCAACCAAAACGTCGGGGAAAGTGTAAACCAAAAATAAATAGATTTAATAGTTTAAATAATTTTATTAGCTTATAAATTAGTAAAATAAAATCAGTAGTAGTGTAATATTTTCAAATTTTTGTAATACAGTGCTAAATAAACAACGCGATAAAATCCGTATATAGTAGTTTAATTTCAATGAATAACATTCGCGTAAACAGAAGACAATATTATCTATAATTTAGGTCCAATGTCATAGAAAACGAGTCTATTGCCGTCTACTGTACACAGTTTTGCACTTTCTGCTGCTACTGAGATTTTTCTTACTGAAAACCCAGTAACATGTTGCTCGATTCGGGAATAGAACTTGAGACATCATACATAGTCGTTTTTACGACCACTGCGTTACTGAGCCATATCTTTAAAAATGATGATAAAGAGACTTTTTCTTTTAATATATCATTTGTTAATGATATCGTATGTAGATATCCGAGAACAGTTAACACGATATTTGCGGCATATTTATGTAAACAATGTGAACACACATTTTTGCTACTCAGTTTTAAGAATTTACCTGAATAAACATTTTGTTTTATACTCACAATAACATATGTGTTAATGTTTGAAAGAAGTTATTATAAACAGCCGCGGCGAGCGATCCTATGTCTTTACAATTCGGTTTGTAAATAAAAAAATGTAGACAGTAATTAGTTTGATGTCATGTAACTTGTTTGTTTACTTAATTAAACGAAAACCTGTGTGCTTTATTTTAGGTAGAAATTATATCTAGAAATATCGTATTCACATATAAAACGTAACTTTTGCACTAGGGAATATAGCTGTGTCGCGCGAGATTTTTCAAATATTGAATCAACGGACACAAAGGAACACTGAAACTTGGTACAGTTATTTGTTGATAATACAATATTTTGTCTCATGCGGAGATCAAACAAGACACAGGCGGGGCAATATAACAAAATATAACGTAAGTAAAGAAAGGGTTTAAAAAGATATATCATTTACCAAGAGCCAAGACGTCTACACTGGGTACTTTATTTTTTCATGTAACGAAATTTATAGTGTATTTTTCTTTACCGAATCTTTTAGCCTCGGATATCCATTACATCCCTGATATATAGAAGCTGATAGGTAGAGCCAGAGGCACATAAAAAGGGATAGGTACCCTGAATATAATTATCTGTATGGCGGGAGCGATGAAGAGTAAATAAATATTGTTTATAAATCAAATACAGGTAAAGTTACGAATAACGCTATACAGCTGCTTTTTGGTTAATTATAACATAGGTACGTAGACTCGTCTGTGATCACTAAAAGGCTAAGTTGTTAATTATAAACTATTGGTTGGAATTGGACCGGAGTTCAATATTTTTCGAAAGTTTTAGTAATATCCGATTATTTGTTTCTATTTTCTTTTCTTTAACAAAGCCAAATCTTACACCACTCTATTTTTCACGTATAGAAAGGTTTAAACTTAGATTAGAGGATTTTTCTTGTACTTATTCGACATTTTTATTATTGGACGTAAGTCGCGCAAAGGCTTTCGACAAGTTAATCGCATTGCTATCTTGTTTACTGAGAGCCTACCTCAAGAAATAGGTCACTTGTCGTACGGCTGAGAGCGACACAGCAACATTGTAGCAGAAACGGCACACTAACCCACTTATTGTCCAACCCAGATACTCCAATCAATAAAGCACTCTACAGGTATTCTGCATTCAAGTTTATAATAACGGAATACAACACACACAACTGCTGATCAATATTTTGATCCAGGGTTGCCTTTGAGTAGAGCATGCACTGCGGCGACAAATATCTAAAGATTTGTAACTTGTGAGTTGCCCAGTAGTTCTAATACATAGGAAATATTGGTGTTAATATATCTCAGTAATGTTATGTATTTATTCCCTCGGTGGCACAGAGGTAGTGTACAAGAGATCTCGAGTTCGATTCCCGTATCACGTAAAGTGTTATTGTGATTTTCTCTCAAGTTATTCTCAGTATCACTACGGACTGCAACTGTGCGCGGTAGACGGCATAATACTCGAGCTGTATTATGAGATACTCAAAACCGCAGATGGCGAAATCTGGGTGTCATACATCTCTGTCTGCTCTTTCTTCTTCTTTCTTTTATAGGCTTCAGATTACGTATTTTATTTTATTATTATGGTCTTGAGCAAAAGAATATTTACAAATAAATTTGAATATCTACGTTGAAACCAACTTGAATATTATGCATATAAATAAAGTGACTTTGAACATTTCTTAGTGGTAGTTAATGAAATAGAATAAATATAAATATCATGAATTTCTTTAAGCAATGAACTAAAAATGAACTAGCGAATATGTTCTCAAAGGTAAGGGGTTAACCAAACATAGTGAGGAAGGGGAGAGGAGGGGGGACCAAGACTACCTCGCTAGTATTGTAGCATAATATAATTTCTATTTTCGATATCGGAGGCACAGAGTTATTGCGTTTTCTTATAAAATAATCTCAGAACTAACTTGCTGTCTCGCAATGTGACGAAGACGACAAAATGCTTTCAAACCTTGTTTCATTATATAGTATTGATATTTTCTTCCTGAATAAAGGAGTAAGTAGGTATATATTAATTATTTAAGTATACAACGACTGCCCCTTTGCTTTCGAGGCTAAAATATGGACTTATGTTTGTATTCCATCATGATGGTTTTGAGGTCTTGCTCAGGCAAAGTGTTATAAAGTTTTCTATAGCAGTACTGTGCACTGGCTAGCTTTTTCCTCTTAGGCAACAAGCTGGCCCCTCAATTACATAGGATCAAAAACATACCTGGCGTATTTTGTATGTAGTAAACCTCTGCTTTCCCGTCGGAGATATAGAAACGTCAGGCTAAGTGGTGTTGTCAAGATCATATCACACTTGAAAGGCAGACGCTCGGTATAATCGGGCGCTACTTGCAGTAAAGGCGTTGGATCGGGTGCAATCGTCTGTCTGCCTTCAATAAGAGGAGATACATGTATATCTAGTATAGCACGATGCTACTTCTATAAGCTCACTGGTACAAGTGTGCTTAGTTCTAGTGGACACTGTTCTCGACAATGAGGCTTAGCGAACGCACTTTACATCTTTCCTAGTATATTGAGTCACTGCAGCTTAAATTTTCTATTATGCACTATCATTTATACATCAAGAATTTCCTAATAGGAAATTACTGTTATTCTAAAGACAACTTTCAAATTTAGTTTTGTTCGAAAACCAGGGCTCTGTGTTTCATTCGCTAGGACGTCTTACAAACATTCAAGTAACGGACACCCAGATTCAGAACAATCATAACAGAAATAATTGTACCGTTTGGTATTTGACGCTTAACGCTCAGTGCTAGCTCGCTGTACCATCTGGGTTCGATACCCGGTTTGTGCAGTGTTATTAAGTTTTTATGAAAACAATTCCAGCCAGCAGCTCGGCATTGAGAATTTTGTCCAGTAAGTGCCCAATAAACGCCAATATGTCCCGTTGTACGTGGGATCTACTGAGGTATTTTTTTCGAGTTGCTATTGAGAACTGCTCAACAGAAAAACTTGATCAGATAACGCACTCAAGACCTCATGTTCGGCTTCAAGCGTAATCGCAACTTGCGCCATTAAACTAATGATAACATATTACGTATTAAGAATTAAATTCATAATCGGTTTAATCCAAGTTTAATCTACTTGGAAAAGATCAAAGTGTGACCCATGTTTAGCAATCACGAGGTTTTAATTTGATCTCCTGAGATGTGTAGCCCCCGGCGGCGGATCTAATAGCGACGTCATCTTATAAACAGATCATTATCTTTTAATAAGTGTCACCTACATAATCTATGTGCAAAGATTAGACGAGAACGGCGTTCATACAGTTTTATTACGTATGTAGATAGATATCGAAAGACTAAAGAGTGCCTCAGTTACTGTATTTGAAGTCTCGAGATTTGATATCCTTGTGGAGCAGAGCTTTGTTATTAAGTTTATTCGTTTACTGTAGCAGCACGAGTTCTGGTATTGCGTCCGGTAATCAGTAATAGTCTCGACTGTTATGGGATCTACAAAGCATAAAAGCAGGAAGCGAAATGCGAGTTTAATATAGCTTTGCTCACCCTTTAGCGATAGACAGGCGAGAGTATGTAGGATTTAGTTGTAGTTGAGCAAGTTTTGCTCCTATTTTTCAACATTTGTAAACGTGTTTACCTAACTAGTCTGAACGTTTTGTTCTGATTAAGAGCTGATTTTCAATCACCAGATAATCCTTAACGGAGGGATAAATGTAAAGATTTTTAAGGCTTACCTAAGGAATATTTTTTTAAATATTTAATGACTCATTTTCAATCGTCAGTTAGTAAGCTAATTGTCGATTGAAAAATCAGCCATTAATAGAACGCGGCAATTTCAGACAGGAGTAACTAAATACAAGATAGTAAATTACAAATGCGATATACGATAATTCCAAATGTAAGGGATTTAGATTAAATATAATATTCCTTCTGTTGAATAATTAACGAACAATATATTGCATTAATATATAATCAATCAAAGGTTTACACTTCGGACCGTTATCTTTTATTTGTAAAAAACTATAAGTTAATCTATGTTTTAAGACTTCATTGTATGCCAAGCAGCTGATAACTATGATCTACATCTTTGAATTTAATCCTATTACAAGCTAGACAACCAGCTAAACCTTTACGTCGGATAGATAACATTTATAACAATCAATTTAAATGTTCTATGCCTCTTTGCGCCGTGGCACAAGCTTGCGCTTTGTTTGCGTACGATTTTCATGTGGAGCAAAGTGTTGTTATATTGTTTTGCTCTCAGAAATTTCTTAGAAACAGCATGGAGTCTGGAAATGTGTCCGAAAGATGGCTCGATTTATACCTCAATTGACAACAAAATATTGGATTAGCATATTATGGACCTTATTGCGTTAAATAATGTCTAAAGCTTGTACCAATAGAATATAGAAAATATATGACCCGATTAAAAAATCAAGCAATATCACGGGTAATACTTAGTTCTAGCATAACCTCTATTTTAGAAAATAATACTATGATTCGTTTTAATTATTTAGTAACTAAAAATCAAAAGAACTCCCTGAACTGACATAGGCAAGATTAATGGTAAGCTAGATTTTTTCATTTAACTTAACTAGGAACGACAATATCGCTATCATCGCTCCAAGCTATACTGAGATATATACGTTATGAGTGATTTTGGAAGCAGAGCAAGATCAAGGATACTGCCTATACGTAGATATGATTTAATTAAATTTTGAATGGGTAGACTTAAAACCACCTACATAAATTGCTCCTACGGCCGAAAAGAAGGAACAAGTATTGCGTCAGGTGTATAATGTATTAAACTTGTTCACATAAGGAGTAGCCGGCGGCTAATCTCAGATTAGCGTACTGCGTTATATTGCGTTACAAAACTGTTCTCCCACGCCCACGTTCATCGTATCGTGTACCGAGTAATGTCAATGACATTTTGTGTACCGCATCGTATAATAATAGTAATATATGACTCGGATTAGGAATGTGAAGGAATGGATTTTTGGCAATTTATGTGAGGGATGGAGGTAAAAAGGTCAGGGTAAATGGGAAAATTTCGCTCAAATTGACGAGCCGCAAAGTTCGTGGCGGGATAAACATTATTACTGTCGTTATGGGCAATTGGATGACTAAAATTTTACACATAGCTCAAGATAGAAGCAATTTATTTTGTAAGGTGAAAATAAGGATATATTTACTGCCGTAGCAGATAATAACTAATTGATCTTATACTTGTCACTATAAAGGATGGAAAGAATATTTTTTAAATCTAAGTACCATCGTAGTAACGATGCTAACAAAAGCTAGTGTGTCGAATTTCAAAGTTAGACAAGGAAGAAGCACCAAAGTGTTGACTAATAGAGCGGAAGAAAAAAACACATTGTACCTTATAAAATAGTTAAAACTCAATGTGTAAAATTCGCGTAAACCTAAAGTTAAGAAACATACACTTTGCGCTTATAATATGGTAACATCTAACGATCATTATTTATTTCGATTTTAATGACAATTTTACGCTCATACTAAATTTGATAACGTAATCTGAACATTTCTCAGTTAATGAATAAATAACATATAACAGCGCCATGATAAAACTCAGTAGGACATGAATCTTATTCAAGAAAACGACATGAAAAATGTTATAAAGCAAATTACAGCGCTTACATGGTTCATTTAAATCTGTATTCTACTAAATGTAAGACAAAAGGCCTCGCTAACACAGACATAACTGTGTCATTGGCATGATTTATTTATCCAATAATAACTCGCCTAATTCGAGCATACATCGCGTGCAGGCTACCCAATAAGGCGCGCCACAAGCTTGTAGATCGCGTGCCTTATAAGGGTACAATGACCACGTAATAGCAACCTAGACTAACAGCCTCCGTTAAACAAATTAGAACTTTATTACAATCTATTAAGGTAGGTTTTAAAAGCTTTTATAATTACATCATCTAGCTGTATACAAACGAACCTTTATTAAAGAAGTTCGAACTTTATTCCTTTATTTTAAGGTAGATTTTAGGTTGTTTTACAGTTATATCATTGTGGAGTCTAAGTTCCATTCATGCATACCAATCGGGTTGGATAGTTCGCCTTGATTTTATTATTCGTATGCACTTGTCATGTGTTTTGTCGTATTGTTTGGTAATCAGATAGGTTAAGGCAGATTTGGTTGTCAAAACTTGCGCGTTGTTTTGTATAAACTTCTAGAAATGTACGATGTGTTTTGACGAGCTGCCAGCCATCTGTTTAAACTGTACATGGAGAACAGTTGCAGTTGTTTATGTGAGTTAATTTCTTGTTTGATCTCGTTGAATCGCATCGCGGTCAATTCTTTTACAGGTAAATATTATTTTTGTTCTTATTTATATATCAGTCATGAAGCTATCAGTCCCTAAACATCCAGATTTGGATACCATTTTTGTTTTCAAATTCCATTAAATGACTGTTTCAATATAAACTTTTATAGCCATTCGCCATTGGAATTGTTGTTAGGTACCACGATTAGAATAAGTAACTATGAATGAAGATGTAGATGGCAAGTAGTGTCACATAAGTGTAGAAATGTCAAACCTATTGACATTCTAAATAAACGGCAATCTTAAAAATATATTTACATTAAATATTGAGTTCATTTCAACAAACATGTTCGTCGTTCGCGTGTTCAACCGAGCTTTTATGAAGCAGAAAAGGGTCTCAGTGCGTAAACAATGGGTCATGAAACGACTTATTATGACGATGTGAAGCGTAAACTGCTCAAAACTTTGTTAGTTATATACCCACAGGCTATCGAGGAAATTGCACTATTTCACACAAACATGAAGTTCGTTGACCTCTTCCAATCGGCACATTCGTCCTTCAGAAGGCCATAGAAACAAGTTACTACCTTTACCTGATTGTAGAGAATTAATAACTCGTCTTTACCTGCGAACAAAATGAAATTTAATTAAACTTGTGGTAATTAATTAAATACAATAATAACACTCGTCAACCAATGTAGGCTTAGTTGGAGGTGTATAGAACGCACATTTCGCCAGCTGTGTAGGTACCACTTAATATAAGGAGAACGAACTTAATACTGGTGCACGTTTAGAACTGTGTCCAACTCGGTTCCAACAAACAAATTTTGGGCTATTATAAAGAATTGTCTATCAGGAAACCGAGTAAACCGTCAATGTATGAGATCTATTGTCAGCAATAATTTTCTTACCATAGATACTATTTATCGATAACTTACGAACTGACAAAATCGCTTGACGCCTTAAAGAACTGACAATAGTATTTACAAAAGGGCTTCTATTTTAAATGTAAATAAACCGTTTAATGTCACAAACAAGATCTTATAGAAAATGCGAAAAACGTCTGTAGAACAAACTAAGTTCAAAGTATCAACTTACTGTCCAGTTCTATTCCAACTTCACGGTAAAATGAGATCGTACAATCAAATTTACATAATAACCGGCACTTGAATATATATTCAAGTATGAGAGAAAGAGATTCGCTCACAGCGATCAGAATCTAATTAACCAATTATGCTAATTACAAAGTGATGTTTGTCTCTTGAACTTTAATATTTGGTTAAAATTGATGGTAGATCTACAATCTGGGAATAATATTCCGTTCATGAATTATTAATTTAATGGAAATTTGTGTAAGTCACAGTTATCGAGTAATTATTTAGCCCTCTCACATCCTTGACAACAGCTAAAAGCAATGACCTGAGGTTAAAATACATTGAATGCTGCAATATGTTAAGACAAGTCTTGTGTACGAACCGTTCAGGTCACCTGAAGATTTCTGACCCAGTTTAATTTGTCTAAAAACTATAACTTCTTTACAAACACGATTTTGCTGACATCGAAGAACGCAATACTGAAATGCGCTTAACATTATTAATTTATTACTCCCCATCAAATCAATAAAGTACGGCGTGTTGTGGTTCTGGAAACAAAGGTGGCCGTGAGTTTCTAGACAGTTACTAGGGCGACTACATGAGAACACTAATTAACCCTTGCATTACTGAACATTCTATAAGTGTTGTAGAGTATTTAGATTTCTTTGGACAGTTGATTCTAAGTTTAAGTTGATCTTTACTGTGTACAATTATAGGTAGTGTGGTCCCGCGTGGTATTACTAAACTTCTTTAACATATCGTATTAGAAAGGAAATTTTAAAAGCCGGTGATTTTTTTTAATACACTTACACCGAAACAATAAAATCTAAAACAAATATTCCCCAAAAATATTAAACAAAACAGCAACTGGCATTGACATTTAAGAGCTATCCATATAATTAGATAAAGTGCAAATTTTAGGCATTCGTCTACTGTTTAGTATGAATAATTAGCATATTAGTCCATACAAACTCGGAGATGTAGATTTAAAATATAAAATACAATATTTACTTGACCTGTTTTTCCATATTAGGTAATCAAGATGTATATTTATTTAAATAAAATAATAATTAAGTATATCGTAATGCAGTTGCATTTAAACTAAATCGAGGAGGAAGAGTTCTCATGTCCTCCTTAATTCAAATATAACAAACATAGTTTAAATAAAAAGCTCGATTCTTTATTCTATGCTTAAGATTTGTAACTAAGGAAACCATTTGTTTTGACATGTCTTTATATGAATTAGTTTCAGTTGGAAAGTGTCGATCAACGTCTAACGAACTCGGTCACCGGTTAATCGACTGCATTGACATTGAGCCGGTGCTTTTAAGAACATCCTTATCAATAGATACATAAAACTAACGCATACTCTTTGAAATATATTAAACTGATTACTTTTTAAAGAATACTTAAGTTAAGCTTAATTTGACGGGCTCAGGTAGTATCTTTAGCGAGCAAAGTTACTTTTGTTAGTTATAGGTATTAATAAAACCTGAACAGCCGTTCAGTTATCTTAAACTTAAACTGGCTCAGAACGCAATAGATTCATTCAGTAAGTGAACTAATTCTTAACCGCGTGTTTTGTGAAACAATTAAGGTTTGTTATACATATCCTGTTTCAAAAACGCGTCCCGCTTTACTGGCCGATATAATTTCCAATGCAAACGTTACAAGGCGGTGCGCACGCGATAACGTTTCGTCCCGGCTCAATGCGTGTGCGCACGTAAAGTGAAAACTTCGAAAATCATTAAAATTACCATTTCATTCGCCGTTTTGATTTGATATTGTGATGGAATAAATTGTAAAAATGATATTATCAAATTTAACACGTAACATTCGGATAAACGTAAGACAATATTATTTAACAAAGGAGTTTATTATACGAAGAAGCAAGTTAGGCTATTTTTGTCCTTATAACATTTATTGTCACGTATGTACTATATACTATGCGAACAATGTTATTCAAAAACATGTGGTACTACAGTAAGTAGTGATGTCATTTTGTTCTAGAATAAGTTACCACGGATCGAACATTCAAATAATTTTAAGAATCCATTCTTGTGGTCTCCGTCAATAACAACATTACAGAGCAAGGTATATAATCAAATATTTATTCTATTGCTTAAACTTTACCATTGATTGAGATATTATTTAAGCACATGACGTAATCTATGTCAACTGTTTAATTATTTAATCACCGCCATAGATTAGGATATTTAGGACAATTTAATTGTTGTATGTTGGTGTAGCATTAATAAAATTGTATTAACTGTTTCGGTAGTCACGGTTGTGAATGCAACTGATGTGCATGAGGTCTCGCGTTCGATTCCTGAGCCGCGCCAGCAAAAGATTTTGTCTTGTTAAAGAGATGGTTTTGTTGCAAACCAATGTACCTCGAAAAACACGTAAAAAATTGGTCTTGATCTCTCCCCGGTCGTGGAAGATTACTGTTAATCAATATTTATATTTATATCGAACGATAAGCGTGGCAGAATAAAGAGTACACTTATGTTTGCGAACGTATTTGTAAACTATAATATCACCTGCGCAGAGGTTGGCCGCCATGACAGAATTTCAGTCTGGAGGACATTATTATTATTTATAAAATTAATGCGTTCTGATAAAATCTATTGAGCCCGATTACTTTGATTAAGTATTATTGTAACTATTCTTATATAAATAAATAAATTAAATTTAATTATATAATTAATACATGTGGTTAAATGAATAATGTATTGGTTTGATGGAAAAGTAATGTATATTTGTTAAATTAAACATGATTAGCTGTTATTAGCATAATTGCCAGCGTAAGAGAAATTATAGTGATCTCGAATCTAGCTTTTACGTGGATAGGTTGAGTAAAATTATAGATACAGATTGATAATGTGAAATATACACATAAAATAATTAATTAGAAGATTTTAATCGTCAGTCGTCAATAATTTACCTTATGAATAAATTCGATGTATTTAATAGAATTGACCAAATGCTAAATTTATTATCCAGTAATACAAGACTATAATATGGTGATTAAAATTCGAGTCTAAGTGTTTTAGCTATAATCACGGCACACGAAATTCAAATAGGTAACCATCTAGACGCAAATAAATTTTTTTACGAATAAAATATTAGCATTTCAATTATAATTTACATTTAATATACTTAGATAATCCATTTTATATTTATAATAATCCAAGATAAGAACGTTTGAATTATTCTGAATTCGAAACTGGTCATTTAGCGAAATGTCGTAAGTGTTGTTGCTAACCGTGGCATGGTTAAAGTAAGCAGTTACAATTAACTGTGTTGACTCACTGTGCTGCGCTTGCGGCTCACTGACTCAATGCACTGATAAAGTTCTATTTGAACTGGGAAATGCATTAATACTATTTGCAAGCGCAGCATTCTCAGTAAGTGATGTGATAACTATGTTGGATTTTAGTGCTAATTCTATAAAAAGAGGATGAATATACCCGGTGTTATTGACCTCTTGACTACTATCCCGCGAAAAAATTAACAGTCTATCTTAAAGATTTCTTCTTACGTATCTTTATTTGAAAGAGACCGCTTTAGAACATCTCCGTAAGAATTTTCTAGAAGATTATGCCATGGCATTACTCCGATATTCCTTATAAGGAGTGAAGAACATGATTATCTAGCGGATCTCTTGTTTTTGTACTTCGCACGCATTCTTGTTAACCCCTACAATCAAGTGTTAGAACCGAGTTTCACGTCAATAACAAAACGGGCACAATTAGAATCCACAATCTGCCGATCGCAAATTCAATGCTTTAACCATTAAATTATTAAGCCAAACGTAATATGAATGTTCAATTGTAAAGATTATTGGGATGGAATTATAAATAATGACGGTGACCGAGTGATATATTTTGCTCGCGTTACAGTACCCTACATTCTAATAACGCATAATTAGTAACAGTCCTATACTGAGCGAGTAGGTCGCGCATATATAATTGTACACCATTGTTATGTTATTTAGTCAGCTTTAAAACAGTTTCACATATTATCAAACTTATTGAGCTGAAGGTATTTGTAGTGCTTACTCATCTCCAATCACAAACAAGACACTTTGTTTCTATTTGAGGGTCACGTTAATATTGTAGAATTAATGTCACAAATGTATGTATATTAGTTCAATTTAAACATATTTGTGAGTAATATATTTACATAATGATAACGAGCGTATTTCAGAATTCATTTTACAAACATAACACCCACACATAACACTGAAATTATGAGGCCCTCTCCGTGCAGTCAAATTAATTATGCGCATTAGAAATATCCTTTACATTTGGCTCGAAAACTATGCATGCATAAATATCTGGTTTTGCACTTCATGGAGACATTGACAAATATTCGTCGTAGCTAGAGGAGGTAATACTGTACGATATTATATAAGGTCAAAGATAAATTACAATATTTTATTTCTATAAAAGAAGTAATTTATACGCCTTTTTGTAGTGAAGGATCATCGCTACTAAAGGAGCTCTTTTACATAATAATTTACTTACTTTAGATTAATAATAGTGTAAAGTATATCTATGTACATATAGAGTACACAGTTTACCAACATAACCAAACATAATGTGGGTTTAGCATTTTAGTGAAACAGTAAATATGGCGGCAGCTGAGTCTCACCGGTGCGTCGGACAAATACTAACATGAATCATAAAGAAGCTGATTATTTTTAATTGGTATGGTTTAAACGAATTAAAGGGTTAATTGAGGATGAGCAGGCACGTGCAAGGTTGCGAGAAGTCAGGACGAAACAATGTGTTTAGGCTCATCTTTATCAAGGAAGTGTATTAATATTAAGGCCAAGAGATTAGAGTACCTTCAACAAGTATTACACGCACTACCTGAAGCTTGCCCTTTGCAATTTAAACTATGAGTAACATGAAATTGACAATTGTTTAACATATGCAAGGACACCCGCGATAGACGTAAACTTATGAACAAACTCTTGATGACGAAAAGAAACGGGGACGTTTATTACAACCACAAGATAACGGCAAATGCTATGAATTGTGTATACAATAAGCGACATCGTATTATATTCGGACGTAGATGATTGTTTTATCATTGCATTTCATAGCTGAATACTCATTACGACTTTAAGTGGTAAAGCTCTACGAATAAGTCTCATATATTTGGAAATCAAGAACCTTACCCTTTCCAATGCCAAGCTGCAGTGGCTATTCTTTTCACAGATTCTGAACAGCAACGATTGAATATTGGATCAACGCATCGATTATACAAATTTCCGATATTTAAATAGTCTACCAGTGATTATTCTAATGATCATAAAACAGTTCCTTCAAGGAACCAGGCGGCCCACATAGTTCTCAATTCGTAATGCTGTCATTCCGTCATGCTCGCCTAGTATCGCGACACACGATCTCATTACTATTCATTATACCGTCGTGACGGAGATGCGACTGTGTCCACGAATCATTAGCTCAACGTGTGATGTGATTATTAACGATTATTATAATTAGTCACCCTACTCAAAGCCACATAAATAGCTGATCATCAATACTTAAATACATTTACGACGCTGCTGAGTGATTCTTCTTCGTTTTGAATAGACGGTACTATTTCAATGGTTACTTATAAACCCGTGCACAATCATAACATTCGCCATTTCAATTATGTTCATTACGTTACATGGACAAGTGGGATACTGCAAAAAATATACAAACGTGGTATCTATGATTTGTTCAAGATTCCACTCACATTGACATCAGAGAGGCTCATTTTTCTAAAGTATTAAGTTGTGAATGTTTTTAAACACTTTTGACGACATTTTGCAAACAATTAGCCGCACAAAAAGAGCATATCTACTAGAATTGACTCTTGATAAGAATGTATTTATTATTTTATTGTGGATGGCACTTCACATACACGTGGTAACTTTTTGTCAGAGGCTTATTCACTAAGAATAATGTTATTCGAGAGCCAAGTAAATAAAGTCTTGAAAGTTGTTTTAATATTTTTTTGTTAACTAAGGAATGAGTTTGTTAATTACAAACCAATAAATATTTTTCCAAATGAAAATATTCATATTTTATTAACTCTTAAATGCGTAATTGTGTTAAAAAATAAGACTGAGTTAAAGATTAGCTGTTAAAACGTGGACTAGTATACAGCGTCTGTACGTATTATACATATTATTATGTGAGCTCGCGCACACGCATGCGTGTTCGTTAGTATATGATTTAATGTTTGCGCTACTTACAGCGCAGTTGCGCCTGCGATCTTTTGAGAAATGAAATTATTAGCAGATTTAATGTAAATTCGTTTTAATGTTATTTGTTTTATTGAACGTACTTTACCTTAAATTAATAAAATACATATATTAAATGAACGTTAAGACTTAAGAACGAATACAGGCAGTTACAAATTTCATGTAAACTTCTATATTTGGTTATTGAGGGGAATTGCAGCATTTTTTATGTTACTAAGTTGTAATAAATTGAAACGCATACCCATTTATAGCTAAAATACCTGTAAACAGCATCGACAAATTAGTGAAATCGTTGCTAGTCTAGCACGAAGTACAAACAAATAGTGTTAAAGAAGAGGAAATATGATACGACTCAATTAATATTAATATTGTTGGCAACACGAGGAAACTCTTAATTGATCTGTGCTGTACTTACCGTAAATGGGACATTTATTATAAACAATTAAATAGCTATTCTATAACAATAATATAATATCTTGTTATTTATCCTTTGAACGTGTCCTACCAGTCGTTGGCTTGAAGCTCTCGCAGATCCGTTTCCACAGTATCAATCTAGCGATATCTGGGACGGCCAAAGAAAAAGAATACGCCGATGAAAGTGGCGTTCTCTTGTGCCGGCAGCCAAGACACACTTTGGGTCTCTGAGCCAATATGCAGTAGTAGTATTTGTCCTTTGAATAGCTCTCGATTACAATTCCCACGTGGCTATTTTTATCTAAAAGTAGGTTTACGGAGTTACGGGAAGTCCTTTGGAGTACGGGGCTCCTTTGAGCGATTGTCATTGCGGGACACTATTATAAATCGAGCCTTGTGACCCTGGTGAGGACGATAAACATTAACGGTTTTCTTAAATTCGAATAGAAGTTATAAAGTTTTGAAGAGTCCTGTTAGAAAAATCTCAAGAGACGCGATGTTGAACCCATTGTAGTTGAGAGCTTTGACTTGTACAGTAGGTACTCTAAGTCATAAAGTCAATACTTTGACTTTGATTTCCAATTAATTCACTGGTGATAACGTTGTTAGTGACGAAATATTCACGAGGGTCCACAACAATTAGTAACCAGTTGCATTTGTTATATTAGCAATCTCTATAATAATAACTTATCTTATATTTTATATTATTTAGTAGATTTAACAGTCTTATTAATAAAAATATCCTTAATTTATATTTAGCTGAACAACGAATTAGGTCTCAAGCCAATGCCATAATCAATGATTAACTTTTTAACGCTTCACTAATCTAATATTCAACTAACACTCAAGGCGTTATATTTATATGTACATTATTTCTGATTAGCCGATAATTAATACTTAGCTACCTCTTAAATATTTAAGAGTGATTTATAAATGAGACTGATTATGTTCGAGGCCATTTAAAAAAGTATTAGTCTAATATTGTTAGAATGCACGTTAAGTGCGGTATAAGACGTGCTTTAACACGCCTTGTTTTGAATTCTCTCTACTTATCAATAGGCGTGCAATTAGGACGTGCGACCAACACCTCTGTTTTATAAACATACATGTAAACACGCTAACTTATTATTATTATTATGAGATATACCGTTATGTAACACGCAAGTAACTTCACATATATTATATAATATCGGTATATCCCGGTGAGTTTGATAGCCGTTTATTACGTACATATTTCAACAGGTATTATTAAAACATATTGGCATCTATCTTGTTGCCACGGGGCACCGTCTAAGAACTTCTTAAAAAGAGAATCGACATATAACTTAACATGTTGTACGACTTACCATCAACATAAAGGATTGTCAGCACCTCACATTTATGTAATTGAATTAAACTGCGGATATTTTCCATTTTACATATTTCCTTACAACAATATCGCTAACTTATACTTAGCCACCTCATAACTATTATTTAACGAACACTCAATGTTGTGAAATGTTTATAGGAGATTTTGAAACAAACATTCAAAGTTGACTAATTATTACGTATAAATTATACGTTAGTCTTTACATACTGAGCAATTATAAGCATGATAGGTATCGTTATATTTAATAAATAAAAAAACACCTTTACTAACATATCAGTATATCTTTCCTACAGTATAATAATTAACATATTTTATATTTCTCGTTCTTGCGCTACTCGCAGTATGAAACAGTGAAAAGAATAACTGGTTTAAACGTTTCCTTAGTACGTGACACACTACACGTATATTAAATTATAATTTAAGATAAGCACACATATCTGTAATCGAATCCTTATTTAATAATACGCAGTACTTTAATACGGTGGCGTAGTGCTATTAAATGCTGCTATGCATCCTCATGCATAAAACATGCATATACATAAATCTAAATTCCTGTTAAAGATTGGCTATCGAGATCCAAATTCGACCTGGAAGCTATTAAGTATTTAAGTAATGCAGTACAACAGTCATAATTTTTTTGGAATTTAGGATTTGATGCTATTTATTTTATTTATTTATTTATTAAATTAGAACGGTTACAATTACAACCAATTACACTAATTCAGGTATTTACATTATATAAATTTAATATAGCTTTTCATAAAAAGCTTTGCAAACATTCATGACGACTTTCAAGCCGTCAGCAAAAATATTACTGTCCGGGTTGGCTTCCATTAGAATATTAAGTGCGGAGAGTACACGCGGCACCGGTGATGTAGACCCTGCCACTACTATACCGTGCAACTGCTATGTTATCCTAAGCCGATACGCTTAACGGAAATTAATGAAATATGCCTGAGATTATATAGAGATGTTTCATACAGGCTCATAATATGCTATGTCAGCTTATTATATACACAAAAATATTAATAAAATTATGACGTCAATCCCAACTCAATTAAAATAATAATTGTTCTATTATAACTATTTTAAGCAAACTGTTAATTGACATTAATTAACATATTATAAAATATTTTTCATTCAAATCTTTGCCAATTTTATCTTAAATGCCTTCGTGGACTATACTTATATATTATTATATGCTTATATTAAAAATGTAAATCGGGCCATAAACACTATTTAGGTCTACAGGGATATTAAAAATAAATTTTGAATAAACAGGTTCCTAAAAGTGGCAGTTTGTAAAGATTCGTTCGTACGTGTGTTACAAACACGTGCCGCGCGTTCGCCACTCAAAATGGCACGTGTCTCACGCTGCGTTCTTTGCAAAAACCAAAGCATAGCATTTGCTCGCGTAAAAGTAGGTTGGGTTATGTTTGTAACTATAGTTTTTTAAACAAAATATAGTTTATGTTACTCGGTGATAATATAACCTTCCAATGGTGCAAGACTATTTAAAATCGGATGAGCGTTATAGAGTTAAATCCTTACAATTAAACAAATCTTTTCTGTTTATAATATTAGTATAGATAAAAGAAAACGTGACAATCGCTGCGTGTTTAACGCAGCGTAGAATGCACAAAAGAACCCAGCCCTTAAATCGTTGTACGGATTTGAGGAGGCGTAGATAAACCGTGTTGTGAAATGACACAGGGTACTTTTTAACATTTGCATTTATGGGACAATAATACGACTTTGTGTAATGTTAACAAAAGTTCAGCTAAACTGTAAGAAATGTAACTGTTCAAAATATACATTTATTGCGCAAGCTGCGATCTTAAACATATAATACAGAATCTTGTGTATAATATGTTTCATATACCATTAAATGAATACTCGTTGTTGCAATGACCAGCTGTAAGATTGTCCAGAGAATTAGTCGTCAGCGTTCCTCTAATTGTGGATACTACTCATTGGCACTTGGCGACACATTATGTAATACCTTATGAAATAGCCACTATAATAATTATGTTGATTTGTTCTGTATTAAAACCTTTGTAGCTACAGCAGGCGGATGTAGTGTTCTATGATTTAAGTAATTAAATGTAACATGCGTGTAACCTATTACGTTACAAGTATGCAACTAATTAGACTGGCATGATTGATTGATTGATCAATAAAACGCGATGGTACATTTGATTGAATTCTTACAATCACGTAGCTACTAAATATGTAGCGTAACTTAGGTCGTAGCTACTTCGGTGTGCGCAAGCGCCGGGTAACACTACTGTGGCGGCAATATAGGTACGTGCATCCAATAAGTAAATGTTTGCCATTAAGCAGACCTTATGCTCATTTGTAACCTTATAGTTTCAAAATTCATAACACTTGAATCCAAAATAAGTTCAATTATAACGTCCTAGGATCGCTTCTCAAATCCTTTCAATTCACTTTTTAACATCAATTTTATTTGCAATAGGCCGACTCCTTACTAGAACCTTAACACAGCTGGCAAAATTAAGTATTATATACTACTTAGCTCTTCTTGGAAGTACACCTGTGTAGATGCCTCGTTATGTATTTACAATAAAAGGATGACACTATAATATGATTCGTGTCAAAACATAATCACAGGTAGCGTGTACAGCTCGCGAGTGTCGGAGCGATGCGTGCGCAGGTCACGTGGCCTCGATCCAACCGCCACTTTCTACAACCGACGAGTTTTTACATGATCCGCCGCAAGTGTTGCGACATCCACTACATTTTGTTTATCTGACCCTTTTATTGATAAAACTGGCAGAATCGGTCTACTTTTTAAAGTACCCACTTCACATTGGAATGTGTCTTTTTTGGGTGAAATGACGAAATATAGCGTGCATTACATAAGTAGATAGGAGTGCAGTGCAATATTTGCTTTAGTATATTTCAAAACTAGCGTTTGCCCGCCACATCGTCCCAACACAACACTTTAGCCGCGATTTAATTTACGTGGATCGCTAAATATTATATATAAGCGGGTTCCACTTAAAATAATTAGATAAAACGAAGCTTAAAGTTAACATAAAAGCTACATCAAAATCCATGTAATAGTTAGTGTGTAATGCTGAAACAAACACCTACATTTCACCAGCCCTGGTATGAGGATCCAAGTAATAGGACGCAAGCCTTTTTTCGTCTACCAAGCCAAGCCAGAGTTCGTGTTATTACTCAGAATTCCTTGTCAGAAAATCTTGACAATGTTTCCGATCCGGGAGTCGAACATATTTACTACGTCTACACCACCAAGGCATGAAGAAAATAACTTAAAATGTAATCATTACGTTACTTTTCTTCTTTAACTTAGTTTGAATTCTAATTGGACAGGTATTTGGAACAAGTTCAGTTGGACGCCGTAATTGCCTGCCACTCGCCGTAAATGTAATCGTCTTTGAACAAATATTTGAGTTACATAAATATTGCGTTCAAATCTGTTTAGCAATGGGTCAAGTACTGAAGAGGTGTCGGGTACATTTATTTTGATGCAAGTTAGTTTAAGGTTCAGCTGGTAATTATTAACCTGTTTTTACTAAGTTACAGCGTATTATTATTATCAGCCCTGCATTGGCATGGCATTCTCTTTATCGGTGAAGTAAACTGATGACCTATAGTTGTAGCTTAGATAATGGAGGAAGACAAATGGGATTAAATGTGGAAGGTAGGAGATCGGATGTTGTAAAGTAAATTGAGATAGGGCTATGTCTAACCATGGAATAACAGGCTCATGGGTTAGTCATAATCTGATATTTATAAGTTCTAATTTATAAAGTAATTTTAAGGTTTAAAATAATAAGATCATGTCTGATTAAATATGCCTTTTTAATCATCCATCATGCAATGCATCCTTCAGTCATTATCGTGACTGATATTTATGTATTCTAACCTAAATGATCGATTTTAAGTTTTTATCGAGTGTCTAGTGTGGCATATAATACAGTGAAACCAACCAACGATTTTCCCCAAATAATAAGAGGCGGACCTTTTGTCGAACGATTACAACTCACAGTTGCAAACACATATATGCCACCAGATCGACAATTTTTTTTTTAATGTATACCTAACATATATTCTACTACGCAAACTATTAATCTTAAGCTTTATATAACGTTTCAATAAGGCTGTCTTCCTAACATGTTAAGCCATTAAAGGTAACCTACATACCTTATAAGCCGTTAATAGTTTGACCGGCTTAAGTAAATTATGCAACATGAGACGTTACATAAATTAAATTGTTTTCTTTGATCTTCGATCGGATTTTATGACTCACCAGTTCTTAGAACAAGATATTTGTGATTATGTAGTATTATGCTGATATAAGTAAGTCATCATGACTACACATTTACAAGAAGTATTGCCGCTGGCAAGTAAGTTAATGTACGAACATTATCCGTTACTACAGAGACTCAAATTGCAGACCCTATCCCCTGGAACAACTATTGGTTAACACATAACATATCGAATTTACTCTGTACCGGAATCGACACAAAATCTGAAATCGACACACCAAAATATGGCCATTTACTCCACACTAATGTTTAAGAACTGTTCCGGTTTTTGTTGTTTTGCTCTTGGTGGATGACACCTATGATGTAATATACCTCATATTACACCCATATTTCAACCCCAGATGATGGTATAAGTAATATTTGTAATGACGCAAGCATACGTTTTAATAAATATATTGACATAACATTTTAAGTTGTGTAAAGAGTAATGTTCAAATATTAGTGAGGAGTTATGTAAATATTAGATGGATTATTTTTCTTAAAAGCTCTTAACAAATGCTTAAAACTTATGTGGATATTTATAGACATTAGAGATTGGGGCAATTACACTTTTTAGACTACTTGTTAGAAGAAGATGTTTTATACAGTCTCGATAATTATATACATATTTACCTTATACATAAATAATAATTGATATACTACACGTGTCAGTTAGATCTGATACATACATATGTATAAGTTCTAATGAGATCCGCTAGCTACAAGCTGTCCAACGCCGGATTGCTACTAAGACTCTATACAATTAAAAAGCGATAACATTTTGTCTCCGATTCGATCCGACGCATCAGTCGCCAGTCACAGCTGTGTCATTAATTCCGTTTTCTTTGCGATTCCTAGTAATATGTAAATGTGAAAGTTTGTGAAGATGTTTGGACGCTTGTTACCCATCATGCGTAAACTTTTGAATGTATGAAACATGGACCTAACCTGGATTAATACATAGGATACCTTTAATCTCAGTATGGGTTCGTATAGATTCACGCGAACGAAGCCACCGGTAGAAATGAGTAATTGTATAAAATGAACGATCCATAAAACGTGCTATACTAACACCGGCGCATGATTATCAAAACAATTTATAACATGAGAATTTTAGACAAACGATCGTATTGGCAAACCATTTTAAAATTGTAAAGAACTTCACACATAGCTGTTAATATTGTATTGTTGCACAAGATCGCCATATACGAATACACTTCCCGAAAATCAATTACAGTGAAGATCTTTTGAAAAGATTATATGACATTAACGTGTATTTGAGAAGAGCTCGACTGGTTACGTAGTAGGAAACCGGCGTATGCTGACGTAACGATAATATAATATATTTTTCAATGTAGGTATCTCACCAATAATATCATAAGATTACAACACTTATGAGATGTGTAATACAGCCTAAAATGGCATAATATTGAATAATATTGACACACATTTCCGGATTGACCGTGTGTGCTGACAATAGAAAATTAGTGACCACATTTTTTGTATTTATGTTTACAATCGGTTTTAGTAACATCATTAAAATTATAACCTACATTATATCACACATTTCTTAGATGCACATAGGCTTAAGCGTTCGGTCAAATAGCTTATAATTTAAATTGTTGTCAAGCAGGTATTGTGGTCGATTTAGATTTATAGGATTCAAATATAGTGGCCTTAGCGATCGCTGATATGAATATGCAATAGCATATAGCAATATAGCTGTTGTAAATCATAATGTATTATTCAAAAATAATATTAGCAATTTACTACAGCGTTTATGGCAAATTTACATGTGTGAATCACTTTATATGAAACATCACGAAGCACTATGCTGATACGATGTATGACATACCGACCACACTTGTACTTGTAATAAGTAGGTATTGTGGTCAGCGATGTCTGTTGTCATGTGGTCGGTAATTATTTAATATATTTGTATCTTATTTATATAAATTTGCATTGTTAGTTGTTATGTTTGGGTTTGATTTTTCAACTGAATTTTAAAGTAATTTTTTAAACCTATTGGGCAGGAATATTGCCCATATATTTTAGTCAAAGACAATTGATTAAATACAAGCTGATGCGGTAACTCCTCAAAGATTAATTGAATAGACACGGAGTAAATGTAACTAATTGAAAATACAAAATTAAGGAGTCTGCCCACTACACCGTCTCATACCATGACCGTGCTAGGAACGTATCAGACACGAAAAGCAACACGATACGCCCTGCTATAGGAACTGCTGATCGGTGACGGAACGGTCTAGTGGGCATAGTCTTATACATTTCCTTACAAGGAATATTTTTTTGCCTGACACGTTCCTAGCACGGTCATTGTATAAGACGGGGTAATGGGTAGACTCCTTTATACGTGACAAAAAGGACGACGCAATTTCTTTAAAATGTTGATGACAGTGATTGATTAATAATAATTGAAATATTGAAAATACATCACCCGCGACGCCATTTTTTTTAAATGATGTATTTATAGAGTCAGTAAGATGACATAGATGCGCAGTAAAAATTGACGTTTTTTTGTGTTATCTTTAGTCCAACGGGTATCGATATTATTGTTTGCACAATTGAGTGCACCGAAACGATAATATCGCAGCCTGTCAATATTATTAGGTTGCGGCACACTGGCCACATTGACACGTTGACAAGTAAGTACAATTACTGTGAGTGGAAAGGCTGCGGAAGTCACGTGTTGACCGGCGCCGCCTCTTCCGCCTGACACCGACCACGGGCCACAAGGATTTATGTACCACTCGACAATTAGCCGTGATTGATGGGAAGTCGACGGGAACCTAATGGGAATTGATATTAATGAGGCACGTCAAGAGAATAACATTGTAATTTCATAAAATTATACAAGTAGGTACATGATTCAATGTTTTTGTAACGAGAGATTATGAGATACAAATGTGTTTTGAGATCATTAGTTACCTCTAATCGATATATTACATCTTAAGTTAAGGACGAATATTTAATAAATTGCGCATCAAGTTCGCTTCACAAATTACACACGTACTACCCATCAACCTATTAACCTCTTAATAATTTTATTGTTTGTCACTACCAAATCTTTTAGACACCTACGACCTTGCTACATAAAGTCACGGCAGTTCATCAATACCCATCACTTAAACATATCAATGAACCACATTGAACAACCACAAAAAAACGTTAAACTTCATTCGACCCCGGATTAATATAAGCAAATAAATTAATATTTTTTCTGGCTAAACAAATCGCTTTTTGTTGGGAACAGTACACTTTATCATAATTCATAAAAAGTTATGCTTAACTAAACAAGATGTTATGTACAGGTAAACACAGAAATGTTTTCGGGGCGGTGACCACAATATGGATCCGCTAGTGTGGTCACATTATATAATTGAATTGTGCAAGCGATATTGTGAAAAGTCTTCTGACAAAACATATCAAGTAGCGTAGAAAATTATTTGTCCAAGACGTATTTCGGTGCGTGGAGTTAATATTTACAAAAATACACACTTGCTTACAGGTTTGCTTCAAAATTATTGGGTGCATTGTCCTATTTGATCGTGTCCTATTGTGTAACTATCGTCGTATGTTATTGCCTGTATAATGCTTACATGTTGTAATATACGATATTAGATTGAATAGAATTATAGTAAATATTGACGTTTAGCTATATATCCAACGACGAGATCTACGCTCCTAAATTAAAGAAGAAGAAAGAAGTGCTGAGTGTAAATATTATTCATACACTTTATGTAGAATTCCTGCTTGGTTACTTTAATATTATTGTTAAAAGATTTCTTAATATTATTTTATGGCCCTACCCTTCTCAAATTGAGAAGCAGCCCATGCCCAGCAGTGAGACATTAAAGGTTACGTATTTGTAAGTGCAACTTGATAACATTGTTTCCCGAATCGGGCGTGTCGATGAATGACAGTGGTAAGAAATTCACAATTACCATGAAGTTTGAAATTGTCTACTTATAATCATGGATAGAGCATATCTGTCTTTATTATGGTGGGGTAGATCTCTGCCTAGCTCTCTAAAGATAAGCAGGTGCTAGCCACGCAGTGTATTGTTATGAGCGTCAATACGAACAAAGAGTGATCTCGTAACACTTCGTTTACGGAAATCAATCAAATTTTGCATTATTATTATGTAAAGCCACGTCGTCTTCTCATGTTCGCTTTAATTATTATTAATAAATCAACAGTTCCGGACGTCATCTGACATAATAAATTAACTTTAATCAAATGTTTCTCTTCGTATTTTCAATGCAAGCGTATTTGTTTATTTCTAATCCATTTATTGTGTTTAATTTTGGCGTGTAAAATTTGGATTTAATTTATCTACGCAAATTTATTGGTTAAATGTTTAACTATTTACTGTTTAAATAAGTAATAAATGTTAGATGCCACATAAATAATTATGATTCTTGTCACTTCATAAATGTTAATATTCTAGTATTTTTCTTGTTGCGATTAATTTAAGTTAAGCTTCCGTTGTTGCCATAGAAATAGCCTACACTATTAGTGCCGCGGTATAAATGGATATATCATCGATACCAACACAAGCTAAACATAATTATTATAATTGCACTAAAATAATATTCGTGTGGTTTACAACTATTTATTTTAAAACATCAAGATATCTGATTTGTAGAATCATGACGCATTTTCCAATTAACTTTTATAGGCACTTCCCTAAATTTATAGGCCCTAAGTCTCTACTTCGGTAGAGCGGCGATATTGAATACATTTGTTATGTATGAGTAAATATGTTGATAATTGGCAATAAATGAGTAATTAAATCGTCAAAAAATTCTTAATCTAAAACTGTGCCCTAACAAACATAGGTGATATGTCGGTGTAGTACCCTTTGAAAATATATGTGTAACACAATGTATGTTCATATGCACCCCAATTATCTTCGAGGTAGCTACACTGAAGGACGAAGAATGTCTTTGCCATCTTAACCACAAAGAAATGTGTTCTTTAAAAAATAAGGGTGTATATAATCCGTGTTAATAATTATCTTGAGGTAATAATAAAATATGAACATATAATTTACATAAATATGTTTTAGCACTTCCACAACAAAACACGAGGTACATGTTTACTGTTAAATTCCACTTTATGGAATAATTCGACACTTATTTACATAGACAGGTTTCAAACTGGACGTGGACAAGTTCTTTGACGTCATTCAATATGGCCACCGATCATAGAAAAAATATGTACTTCTTTTAGCTATAATTATAAGATGAAGGATTGCTTTATTATTTACTTGATATTATTTAAGATACGTTCGTTCGTTTGTGCGTTGTAGTGTAGTTGTAAGCTTATGACATTTCTGTGTTTAAGTTATTAATACCAAATTGTGGCTTGGTAGTAGTTTCGTACGAATTTGTTCGCAGAAATCGTGCGAAAAGACACTTTTTCAAATAATATTTTTTTAGGTGTCGTTTCGCACGAATGGTATATATTTTCGTTCGAATCGTTGCCGTCTGAAAACGCAGGTGTCGTTTCGCACGTTTTGTATTTTTAATAATAAATATATCAAAATACAGTCGTGCACATACTTTTAAGGGCATATAAGTAATATTTATATGTTCTTTGAAAATGTTCTCTCAATAAAAGCTCAGTTTTATATAAGTAATATGTATATATGTATTTTAAGCAATGTTTTGCAAGGATGTTGCATTTAAAATTATTATATTTTTTGATTTATTGGTATACCTTGTTTTATGTAAAACTACCACCTTCGTGCGCGAATGTTTATTAGCATAAAAAAGAAAACGTGCGGATGGACACCTGGGTTTTCAGACGGGAACGATTCGCACGAAAATATATTATATGTGTGCGAAACGACAGCAAAAAATATTAATTTTAAAAAAGTGTCTATTCGCACGATGTGTGCGAACAAATTCGTGCGAAACGATTACTAAGCCCAAATTTCATCTAAATCTGTTCCGTAGCGGTTTATACGTGCCATAACAAACATACCTAATTATTATCTCATTAATACATACACAGTCTAACACAAATATCTTGTTAGTGGCATAACACACTCATATTTGTTATTGTTGTTTGGTCCCATTAATATATGTACCTAGAGTCAGACAAATTTTTTCGACGTGATATATAACACTCATATTTTGTCTGCAATCATTGTAGACCCTATGGTGTTACTAAGAGTCTATTGCCGTCGCTAGAGTAGTCTACTCTACTTAAGTTTCCGCGGCTACTAAAATTCTTTGATATTAACACCCTGTAAAACTTTGCACAACCCGGGAATTACTCGCAAAGCTTCAGCTGTCGCATTCACAGTCCCACAAAGTCCGACATCTATCTAATAGTAGACACATTCATGATTATTTTTATTTGGAAAACAATAGAGTATTAATAAAAGGAATACTGTGAATAAAACAATAAGAGCATCACTAGAAAGCCCGAAATGAGTTCAAAACAATCAATAGAATGATAATACATTACGTAATTGTTATCTTATCAAAATTTTAATTGGCTCGGTGTGAATGGCACTCTTAGCATTGTTAATCGTTAATAACTTTATCGTAAACAAGATATACAAGTATTTAATTAGAAGAATGACGCTTTGTGATACGTACGAACCTATTTATTTCTATATAAGACAAAATATAGCTACAGCCATTTTTCAAAAACGATTCATGTTCTTGTTGGTTCTATAGCAATCATTTGACATCTATGCACGGTTAGGCAAATGTCTAATACGCCCATATTGCCAGAGATACATATGTTTACGTGTCATATAATACTTGGGTGTACACATTACATAAGAGGAAAAGGCGTAGCATGCAGCGAGACTTGAACCCGCGACCTCAATTAACCGTGTAGTCGCACTAACTAAGCTATTTATGAACCTATGTCAGGGATTTAAATGTTGTCTCTGTATAAATATTTGAGGCAAGGTTAAGCGCCATTATATGACTTGATATAATACTGACGTCTAACGAGCAAAGTTCCTGACACCAGTTGTCTTTAAGAATTTCATGCCAGAAAATCCTATAAGCCTTTGTTCGATTCGTTAATAGAACCGATGATTACCAATACGCTTGAGAAATCTGTTACGCCCCTGGACTATCAGGAAAAACCATAGTCATAAAATTAAATAACTTTAAAAAAAGCTATTCTGCGCAAGAACGTTAAATATACCTATAATCCAATAAACTCCACCTACAAGAATTCTATTCACCGCTTAAATCATTATTTGTTCCACTAATTTATGATGTAAAAAGCTTTCATAAGATATGACATCACTGTAAAATTACTTTTAAGTTTTGAACAGAATTTGCGCATTTTTATTATTTAAAGCAGTTAAAGATATATATGAGATTGTTTGCGGTCGAAATGTGGGCTAAAGTAGGCATACCATATTCTCTGAAGAAACATGGATGTTTCAGTACATACCTGTAACAAAAAAAACAATTTATTAGAAATGTGAATATTTAAGTAAAAGAAACCTTTAATTTGCTATAGGCAAGCACAATCCCTATACATTAGTTTTAGATAAATCAATTTTGCTAAATATTGTCTTCTGTTTACGCGAATGTTATTCATTGAAATTAAACCACTTTATACGGATTTTATCGTGTTGTTTATTTAACACTGTATTACCCAATTATTTTGAAAACTGTTACACTACTACTACTATTGAATTTTACTAATTTTGAAGCTTATTAAACTATTCATACTTAAGTTTACACTTTTCCTGACGTTTCAGTTGCTTTCCAGCAGCCATGGTCACATAGAGTCAAAATAATAATTATGTAATAAAATGTTTAAATAAGCAACGCGGTAAAATCCGTATAAAGTAGATCAATTTCAATAAATTTTGCTAAAGTTAAAACTGCATAGGTACTTTAACTACATAACTCAAGTAACAAAGCTAAAGATACAGTACAAAATGCAGTGACAGCAATAATTAAATAAACAGAAGTTTTCAAAAACTTAAAATTAGTAGAACACGCCATATTTTAACTAAATCGACGTAATAAAACTATCAGTTACTTATCCTACGGCAAATTATTTATATTAAATTCTGTTGACTGACAAAAGTTTGATTGTTACTTATTGCTCGTGTATTTATTGAAAGATGCAATGTTTAAACAATTCATACGAACTCATGGTGGTTCTACTACAACAAGTGGTTGCGATCTGCAGCCGCCAGATGTGCTTGCTTTGGCCCCGATTTAACTCGTACACTTGACCAGAGCAAGGTTGCGTTCGGTGAAAATCTATTACGTCAATATTATGGGGATCTAATTGTGGAGACGAATAGTCTATGACTAATTTCTTTAGAGTTATTTCATTACGCATTGTTTAGCTAGTTCGCAGAAATTGTATTTAAATATCAAACAAATTCTTATGTGTTTATTTTGTTAAGTAAATACCAATAAATCGATTCCACCAATAACAATTTGCGCTTATAGCTCGAATAATAATAAAGAATACATTTACTGAAGTCCAATTTCCGGTATAACGGTATTTCTTTGACAAATTGCTTTCTGTGGAAAATCAAACAAGTTAACAGGGAGTGAAATACAAGCGAATGTACGAGAGAGAAGGAGATACCAGTTTGTGGGAATGGACAGGTTAGGGTGGTTCGACTCGTCAAATCGTTGAGCAAAGGTTTCATTCACAAGTTACGTAAGTAGTCATTGAATTCCTTAACGATCGTATGAGCGAATTAAATATGGCGGAATTACGACCTTTGCATACAAGTCCATGGGTGGTATAAATGGATAAACAGTAAATGAGTTAAATTTCATTAAGTACTTAGAGCAATTGAGCGACTAACTGTACTAACAAATATTTAATAGGTAGCTTAGTATTAATTAGCACCTAATCAGTAAAAAGCAACCTACAATTCTTTAGTTCTCGTTTTCGTTTCATAGTTTAGCTGATAAGTAATTAAGTAACAGAGGTGAACCGTTGATCAAAGATTAGGCATTAATCAAGTTTACGAACTATTCATTTGAGAGTATAGGTAAGGTATACCATCAAAACACAAACGAATTAAAATTGCTTATTATGATATTGTTTATATAATTTAAACTAAGCCTACTAACAAAATGTATAATCAAATGTTTTCTTGAATTAACCTTAATATAACGGAGCCAGTCATAGTATTCATTGAATTAAATATGTACTGGCAGCGACACGGGCGGGTGGCGACACGTCGACGCGCACACGTCTGCTTCCATAACGCCGATGGCATGAGGGGCAAACTAATTTATCACACTGATTATTTATTTATGTAAATGTTTTACGTCGAATTGAAGTAGATATGAATTACTCGTTTTATTGTTTAGTGTATTACTTGGTGCCACTAGCATTACCAAGAAACTATAAAGCTGCTATACTTCTATCATCCTAATTTCTAAGCTGTGCTATGAAAAAAGGAATTTTCATATTAAGACTATCTACGAGATTTGAAATCTTTGTACCTCTTTTTAAGTATATTGCGCGCACGGAGCAGTGAAACTTGGCATAATTAAAGTTTATATGTAGTCGAGTGCAGAAATCTAGAACTTACGGTAGAATTAGGATCTGCGGTTTAATTAAATACGTAAGCCATTGTCCTAAAACCAAGCTATTGTAGAATCAATCATTTGAATACCTGCTGTAAAAAGAGTAACAATAGTACAGGAAGTACACTTAATTTCTGGTACAGAAATCCTGTTAACAAGGAAATAAAGGCAGTTCACGAATAGTTTGGACATGGAAAGTGCTTAGAGAAAAGCGAGCGTTTAATTTTTGAGTAAGTAAGTTCAGAATTCGAATGGCTCTTTGTTAAAAAAGAACATTGTTCTTTAAGATAGGCTGCCGAGAGCGAAATTCGGATTATTTTAATAACGACATACGTAACAAAACCTAAAAAACATTAGTACATCTATTTCCAGCATATGCTCTAAAATACAAACACCAATAAACCGTACTGGTAGACTTTACGGTTCTCCTGTCACATCCACGTTATATTGAGTAAGCCTTTCACAACTGCATGATAACTGTGCAGTTTGTGGCAACTTTGTACACCTTTGTCTTTACATTGACATCAAATTGTTCTATTTAAGATTTCTACAGATTTGTTTTTCGTATCCCGATTACTCAAGACAAAAAAGTCAGCATATAAATTGTCAGTTTATTACCGTTCGACGAGAAAACCTACAAGGAAAGCATTTATATAACGTAATTATATAAATGCTTTCCTTGTATTATACCTATACCTGTCTATCCCAATCTTTAACACCTGTACTGCGCCATTGGATAATTAGGCATAGGTGCGGGCCACAAGCCTGGCTTTCGCCAGTGCCTTTTTACCAATCACCAAAACTTTATTGAGGCCAGATTTGGATGACAGAGTTAATGATATTATAATGTGTTGAGGAAACTCGTGTTTAGTAACTGAATTGAGCTATTAGCCGTTGTTTCCTCGAAACAATTAAAAACAAAATTTACAATTCCGCTAACGACTTCTTTGATATAAACATGAAGATGACTTAGGCAAGCAGACTAAAAAATATATTAGTCCATATTTTCGATTAGCAAAAATTATTGGACACGTATTTTTCGTTTTGTCCCACAAACTAATAACAACGAAGACACGAAGCGTTTAAATTTCGTGTTACGTCACTTGTCGGTACAAATTTTACAAAATTGTGACGTCACAAGCCCTCACTCCTGAACTTTACTGCGTTATATCTTAGTCAATTCTTATTGTTTTGTTAAAACAAGAAATAGGTGTCCAATATTTTTTGCTAATCTGAAAGATGGACTAATTAGAATCAGTTTTTTTAAACCATGTCATCATGCCTATTATACAAACCAGTTTTAAATAACATTTTGACGATTCTAGTTAAACTCCTTTGTTGTTTCATATAAAAAATATTGTATCGTATTTAGTATTCGAAGGAAGAAGTGTAGCGAATGGTACTTGTGTGTATTAGTAGTTTGTTCACGTTGAAACGTAAATACCACACGGTATCATGCACGTCTTGACACTTCAGAGTTATGGATGGCCACCGAAGGACTCATTCTCGCCTTAACCACTGTTTACGACGACTATACTGTTGGTACCGTCGTACTGACTGGACGGTTTCTTGTTTAAACTACACTGTATCCAACGTTTCATAGGTTTTTAAGATTCGTTAAAATGTAAATATAAAACAAAACTAGACATTTATTTGAAACTTCAAAATCAACTATGGTAAAGAGAATGATCATCTTCGTGAAAATTCTAGTAAATTCAATTCAACACGTATTCACATAGACATATTTTGCTTTTGTACTATTAAAAAAAAGAAAAAGAAACAATTATGTTTATACAAAATGTTATTTTTAATATTGTTGTTCTATATTTTTTGCAAATACCTACTCTCACAGGTGCAAATGTGTGCGTGCATAAATGTACATAATATGTTCCACGTAAGAACTAGGTACTTGCAATCGTAAATTGCAAATAACAGTTATGTGCATCTACAGTTACTTCACTATGAAAATATTGATTAAACAATACATACGTCAATTGAAAATACGATGTTTTTATTTTTTTATACAACCTGTGCAGTTCAAACAAAAAGTGCTGAGAGCAAAGCCATCACATAAATTGCTATTGTACGAGCCGGGCACATTTTCCGCAAACGCGCACATATTGTAGCCGACCATAGTATTGTGACCTACTTGCCTGATGCAGTGTCAATACACTACCGGCAACTAATTAAAAACTCATTACATATCAACTATTAATGTATTTATATGTTTTAGAAAAGTCTAGATATATAATTGAGTTGCACTTTAAAAGAGCTTACTTAAACCCAAACTTTATGATATAGAGAATTGCTACGTTTCGTGGAGTTGTGTTTTACTTTATTTTTGTTGGAGCTATTCTAGCTATACGTAAATATTTTATTACATATCAAAACCCCGCTACTAATAATAAATCTGAACTTAAAATGTTTCCCTATGTAAAAGTTAATGATGTTTGTATTAACGAAAACATAGTCAACGTATTTACATACTCTTAACGTTTCGGCCAGTATGCACTGACCGTGGTCACAATAGTTACTCATGCTATTTTCTTTATATTTAACTGATTTAAAAAGTTTCACACATTTAAAAACTGGCTGCACTGATTGCTTTACATTCAGAAACCGCTTATCGAACGGATCCAACAACTACCCTTTAATTTAATACTATATAAATGAATCTCATAACTAGTACGTATAAGATACAACAGCGATCTAACGGTGCTACCAATAAATTGATCACCGTGTACTCGAGCCGCAGCGAGCAGTAGGAGAGCTGGCTTAACTGCGAGAGGTAGAATGTAGGCCGATAATCAGTTAGCCCCTGTTACTAATAGGATATTGCAACTTACTGCCTGTTGTCACACTGATTACCTTTGATGCTGTTATAAAGTAGGTAGAGTTCACAAATACGTGTCTAAGTTTTTGACAAGATGTTTGTTAACAATAACATTGACATCTGACATTAGTTACGCTGCAATGGAAAATATCCACCTCGAAAATATTAGTATACTTCGTGCTGTAGTTTCTATGTTTGCTTATATGTTCGTTTCATTGAGTTTTTCACGTGAGCTGATACATGATCCGCTGGAACAGCCGCGCTGCGACTTTTCCCACGTGGCAAGTCATCATTAAAGTTGGACCACTTTTCTTCAATGATTAATAATATAATTACTAAGCAATCTGATTCGTGCATGACTTATAAATATTCATCTACGTCTACGGTGGCTTATAAAACCACGTCTTTTAATCAACAGTGGTATTTGCAAATCATAAAAAAATACTATCTCTGTGATCTTACCAGCGTCTTTGCAAAGAAAGCCTTTGTAATTTAAGGATAAGGTATTGGCAGCAAAAGCATGGAAACTATATAGTACTGCTATGCCTCGGCTTGTTATTAAAGATATAGGTATCGATGTAGAAGAGATAACTGACTAGACTGCATGGAGAACACAGCGGTTTAGATGGTCCCCTCGCCGCCCGCTACAACTGCGTTGAGTGTTTTGGGTTCAAATATCACACGGGACAAAAATTAGTGTGTTCCACAAATGGTTGTGCCGAATCTGAATGTTCTATGTGGTCGTTGTTCAAATGTTTGTATAGTCGGCCGCGATACGGGCATTATTTCTAGTGCGGTTGTGGTCTCTTAGAGACGGTGTGGTATATTGGTCTTCTCTGGCAGCTTTAGTGTCAATCTTATTAAGTCAGTAAACGAACCGACGGGCTCAGTCTGTAGTTTGTATAAATTAGTTGAACGTTACAATCCGGTTTAACAATTACTGACGGCGACCAGTTTACAAGTACCTCAGGTAAGGTCTATTTTTGGCGTCTTGCCGGTACCGAGCAATTTTAATTAGAACGGAAACTGTTAGGAGTCTTTTAAAATCTTTGATAAGGACTAACCGATGAATAAGGAAGCGATTAATAAAGAAGAATTTGTATTTGCATTCTCATACACGTTTAGCTTGTATGTATCTGCTTCAAGAGTAATTTGAAGGAGCTATCAATATTTTAATTTCTTAGAATGCATATCGCTAGGTGTCAAGCAATATCAATACAAGAAATATCGACTCACCCTTTACTGTTATATTTCAGAAGCTAATTTCATATAAATGTTAATATTGTCTCAATCGCATGTTTCTAGAAACATCAATGTTCAGTGACTTATACAAGATAAAATACTTAACAATGTGACCATGTCATCTAGGCATCTCAATGACACACCATTGCTTAAGAATCAATAAGTGAAACCTCTAATTTAAACCATGCATATATAAGTCAGGCAGCACTTTTTAGTCTAGATTAAAAAATACTTGACATGTTTGTGAAAAAACAAATATATTCATATCAAACGTTATTCACCTTCACAATCTTTTTAACCGACTCTCAAGGACACGGAACATTTGTGTGTGTGATAGAGTTATTGACTTAATATAAGTGCAACAAAACTATCTTGGTAGTGGTCAAAAAAGGAACTACGACAAATCATAAACATGAGCAGACAGGCAGCAAAGACACTGGCGCCACTCCTGACTTTGCATATAACTTAGTTGCACGGTACGATTTGCTTGTCAAATTCCACACGTTTAATTGCCGGAAGGATAGAAGGTAAAGTTTATTATCTACACAATAAGCATTACGTTGTAACAAGGTAAATTGTATACAGTCGGTACGACAAGGTAACAGTAACCCTAATTGCTCTATTAGTCCTGGAATTTAGATACAAAAGACCAGGAAAGGAATCATTCTTAACTAGCTAACTCTAATTACATAATTTATTTATTTGGATCGCCAATAAATGATACACATTTCTTACATCTAAAAATAATTTACAGACATGGCTTGTGCTCATTCACTTACAGCCAACCACATCTGAGAAAATAAAACGATCGCCACAAAAATTAAACAAAAAGCTTTAAATACATTAGATTAAAAAGAAAGAAAAATAGAAAAGTTAAACTAAAATGGAAATTCAATCAGTCTAGTATGGTATCATAATAACCGAAGCCTGGAACCTAGGTAAAGGTGCAAACATATTGTTACTAGCGACCCGAACAAAACCTTAACAAATTAAACTCCTAAACCTTCCTTCCATGAATCACTCTGCCTATCCATGAAAACCGCATGAAAATCCGTTCAGTAGATTTTGAGTTTATCGCGAACAGATAGACAGACAGACGCGACGGGGACTTTGTTTTACAATATGTAGTTATAAAGTCATTACTTCAATCAGGTCACGGCAAACCATATATGAATATTGAATTTACATCGATCGACATTTCCATGATACATCCAACATGATGATAGAGCATTATGCGAAGACAACGCTTAATTTGTCATTGAATATACAATAAGAACTATTTAAAAACAAAATAAAGTAGATATAAATCAAATTACAAATTAAACTGTCGGCTTAGCCTTCAACAATATATTAAGTAGATGATCATTGAACAAGGTTCTAAAATCAATAATTGTATTTTAATAATAAATTAAGATTCAGAAACCATTTTTTGTACGTGCTTCTACTATAAAACAATTTGATCACTCTTGAACGTTTGCGTTGACTGATTTATGTAATAGAAAACGGGAATTAAACATCAAGCGTTTTACAAAAACCTACCTAGCATAAACACGTTATTTTTCGTTTCGTATTGAATTTGTAAAGAAGAAAACAATTCGAAATCTCACAAATAATTATAATCTTATTCCACCGACTGTACGTTCAATGAGCTATTAGACAGCCTTTTGCCGTCACAAACACTTGAATAGTTTTTGTTGGCGCTCATTATAATCGTATTATTCACCGAAAAATATCTTCAATTTATACACATAGGTGTGTGTGTGTGTGTTTGCATGTGTGCGTATTACGTCACTTCCTCGTTACCATAAATCCATGGGTACGTTGATTGACTAATGAACCGCAGAGGTGTTAAACACAATAAAAGCCGAGCCCTGTTTACAATAAAAGAACTACCTGTTAGTTTAATAGAAATATAATTAAGTACCCCGAGTAGTTACTTACTTATCTTTAGCATAGTTGAGTTGTATTTAGTTATGACTTCGTTGGCGTAGAGATAGTTAGTGTGACAGCTGGACCTCTGATTCTTTTCTGATTTCTGATTCTGGTTATGACCTTTTTCTATTATTGGGGTCGGGCAAAATATTATTAGGATTTCCTGTCTTAAAATTCTTTGCAGCAACATAATATAGTCTGAAAGCGTGCCTGGTAGACAACAATACACGCCTTCTATTACGAGGGACTTATGATCATAGTTGTCGATAGTTAGGTGCCATAACAGGCATGTGTTATGTATGTATCAAATATAAAAACTAGATATAAGAAAGAAATCAAATAAGACGCAATCAAATTAAGTAATATAATGTTTATAACGTACTGAACGAAGCCTGCGAGTACATATTGATGTGAACCGGTTGACCATCTCACTAAATGAGCCGTGAACGGGTTTGAGTATTAAATTAATTAGGTTTTAGAAATGGGCAATAGATTATCAACGTCCACCAAATTATATAAGAGTTAAATGGCAATCAAGTTAGAAGCAATTTATTAAAATCCACACACATGAGATATATATAGATAGGTTTTGAATGCCAACGTAATAGGGGACGACTCTATTACCGTCGACCAAACATATTTCTAGACTACGTGTCGTTTCTAAAAATGTCTTAACAGAAAATCTCGAGTCAGAGATTTTAAGTTCGTAGCCATTTTAGCAGTTTAATGTAATTTACGTAAAACCAAACCTAATTTTACGTATATTTTATAAAAGGCGTTTAATAATATTTAACTCTTTTCTTTCTAAATTAGGTTTTCATTTTCAAACGTACCTCAATTATAAAAACTTTGAATTAGTAATCAAACTAGCTAAAGCTAAAAATCGACCACAAATGTATTCTATGAAATAATATTAAAGTTGATATCATCCAAGGCAACAGTATTAATTTACCTCGCAGCGAGTAACCGTCTCATTCATTATGGAATTATATATCGACCCAGACAAAGTTTCATAAATTGTAATTGGTGTATATTGTATCTAAACTCACATTTACACTCTATCATGTTTATTCTTTTTAAAAACACAACATTTACTAGGAATAAATCTTGTGTCGCGGGCGACATTACAAACATTTGGACAACGGACACAATGAACCAGACTCGTAATAACTATTTATGGATAACACTAATTTATGTCTGGTGTATCAAACCAATAATATTCGGTGCAGTGGCTAGAATACTGCTGTACGGTAACTACAAAGCCGCTAAGTGATATGAGGACTCATTGAACTAAGCGGCGTTTTATTTCGCGAGCGGCCGCATAGGACTGCATATCCATCAACGGCGAAGCGGTAACCCCTAAACCCATAACCGCTGCAACACACATCTACAACAGTTGTTGTGGTTAATAATGGTGTACATATCTACTCATAGAGGTCAAGTTTGTGCGACTATATCACGACTTAGAACGTAGTCTATCAAATAGACGCACTAGGTACATAGCTACAATTCTCAACCGTAATCTGTATAACTTGTCTTGCCATGGATACTGACGGCCCAATGACGTCGTAAATCCACGTGTAATAGACAGCCACTCCCCATGTCATTCACAACCAGTCTTGTTAGAACGATATCGACGCAATACAAAGATGTACACGAGGTGAATTGTCGACATAAACTCAATCTTTTTGGCATCTGCTTGATATGTGAAAACGTTGGGAAGCTTGAGGCCATTGAGGGTATTTATTTGATTCGCTTCGATAGCGCGCAGCGGTGGAAAATGTATCTCTCTTATTACGTGGGTTTATATAGGTAGCGGAATATAGATGTAATATACCTCGACCCCATTGGTAGAGACGTAAGACTACGTATGCAATTGCGAAAATGTTTACTGGATGTGGACAATCTTCTTAGTAACCGTTAAGAAACATTTAACACGTACTTTCCATTGTAACTTTTAAACGTCTAATGATATTCAGATTCAGTCCGACTGCTGGCTATAGGCCAACGTTAAAGAGAAATCCTGCAACTATAAACGGTTCTTTGTTAAAGAACCAACCTACTGATCTGCCGCTGTCGGAGACTTTTAATGATTACTTAAGAAATTACGTGAAATCGTTACCGAGAAATCACTTAACTAATGTTTAAATATCTCTTAGCGTGGCTTGATTTCTATTTTCTCTAAATTGCCTAGCTTTGATGAATGCTTCCTATATGTAAGTACGAAACTTATGACGAACTACAATAATACTTAAGACTGACTTAAGCTATTCTTGTTACGGGGTCATAATTATAATTCATGACATATTGGTATTATGCATTCTGCTAACCCATTAGCTATCAACAAACGTGCTGTTTTGCTGCTTAAGCTGTAATGATATTCAATCAAGTTCTCCAGTTAATTGGATCTAATTCAAAAGTGCCAAACTTATTTGGTTAGCTTCAAAGCTGGTGACGCTATCTTCAAATTTGATTACGAGCATAAACCGCTCCACGGCTCTCTGTTGTTTATAACACGCCTCCTTTGTAAGCTTGTCTTCTAATTAGTCGTTTTAATTGACAGACCGATTCTCAAAGTGCTAATGAACACAGCAATACAACCACACCCCATTCTCATTAAGAAATATGGTACGAACAACATTGTAATTTATTTATTACCAACGACATTTGAGAAAACATTATGTTGATCTCTATCTGTTAAATACAATGTTGTTCGTATCAGGTGTCAATTATGTAATAGCGATAAAAAGGTAAGAATTCTTTCACCGATAAAAACAACATTAACAGTGTGGCTAAATCAGCGAGGCGAGTGGAAGCGATTAGGCGCAAGCGCACAAAGGGCATTGCTTCCCGCTCGCTAAGCGTAACGATCCGAGCACAGCTTGTATACTCACTCAGCTACTTACTTAGTACACAGTTCTAAGAAGTTCAATATAATGAACTTTAGTCACCGGTGATAAGAAGGCGTGATTCATTGCAGCCTTGTGCCAATTTGTTCTTGTTACTATAATACGATTCCCATAAACCAAGATCGATACTTGTACCTCTTATCACAATAGGTGAGCTTACCTCAAGGTAGTTTTCCAACTACTTATATTACAAGCAATATTATCCTGAATCTCTATATAACGACCCGTTTTCTATTTGTATTAATATAAGTCTTTATTAAAGTAGGTTTTGGTAGCAAGAGTTAACCCTTTTTTATCAGTTACGTGGTTTGAAACCAAAATCTATTGTATGAACTTTTGTGCAAATCTATTATGCAAACTTCTCATATAGATTCATTGATCCACATAGAACTTTGCTAGAACCTAGCAACCAATCTGAATGTAACTTTAATAACTTAGTAAACAACCTAACCAATAGAGTTTGACGTTCATAACATAATTGTTACTTTGTTACCTTCATGAATAAATGATTTTTGACTTTGACTTCGAAAATAATAATATAATATTATATTATAATATTCTACCACATACACACAAAACTATCTAGCCCAAACCAAGCAGAGCTTGTATAGGTACTAGACAATGGTTAAACATACATATATACTTTTTTTTTGTAAATACATACATATTATACATATAAACACCCAGACCACCAAGACAAACATCCATATTCATGCACACAAATATTTGTCTTGTGCGGGAATCGAACACGTGACCACAGGCGTGGCAGTCGGTTACACTAACCACTACGTCATCGCGGCTCACAATCGAAATCAAAACAAATCTTAAAATGTTTCGTTCTGGTGACTCTAATCACCATCAAAGACGGCTCATGCGTTCAAGTTTCAACTTTGAACACCTACGTCAGTTTCGTGTCAGTTGTAGACGCGTCAGGCATTCTAGTGACTATTGTTTTGTTTATGCTTAGGTGTCGTAGCAGACAGCTGTGGTTTGGGTAGACTGACGCCATGTTAAATATTTACCTATAACACAATAGGACAATCATTTGGTTTAGATTTCGTAATGCGTAAATTATTTATATTTTGGTGCTTGTTTTTAGCAGGTAACCGAAATTATTTAAAATTTATTTATATCGTATTTTTTAAAGAATAATGTATGCTTGCCAATGTACCTAAACGGTATTTTCTCATCGAATCAAAAGTTAAGCAATGAAAACATATTAGTGCAATTTTTTATATATGGATAGCGATAAATTATCTAAAATAATTTTCAGTAGGAACGAAGCTACATTCATCTTGTGCAATTGTCTCGTACAAAATCGCACATCTTATTGCTTACAAAAACCACTAAATGCATAGTAAAAGAGTGGGAGAAATGGAGCAAGAGAACACAAAACACTTTTAGTAACCCAAATAAATGTTGAACATAAAGTTGCATGTAGTTTGTAGGTACTCAACAATATTATTGAATTTGCATAAACTCTTTACCTTGAACCACACCCTGGGGAAGACGGGACGTCGGTGCAAATACCCTTAATGGTTTCAGTCTGAACAGATTTATTCCGCAGGGCATAGTACACAGTACATACCTATTTGTCGCCCGCCATCAATGATATTAAGTCCATTAGGAATATTAAAGGTGCATTATTTCGCTTGGTGTTTTGACGAAAGTAAATGTTAGCGTTTTAGATTAACATAAATGTATTATCACACTTGTTTATCCTTTAAGGGTTAAGCAGAGATCTGACAAACTGTTTTCAAACTAATAGCGGGCAAAATGTTAACGTTACTAAGCAAATCTTTGCTGATCCTGTAGTGCCGGACAGATAAACTGAATAATTAATTACCCAATCCGAGAATTGAACACTAACTATCGATCGAAGGTTTCCTATGCATCACAAATAATTACTTTTATAAAATGATTACGTAGTAATAATAATTTATATCAAACTTTATACTTTGCTCGCCATAAATCTTAGCAAAAACATTCTTATCGCTAACGTGACTAAATAATTATCTTGATTAATCGTTCAAGCGAAATATTATGGTATACACAAAAAATATTTGCATCTTATGTGTGATCACTTTAAAATAATAGACGTAATCTCTGTATCAATATGTTTATAATTAATCCAAGTTGCAATTACAAAACCTGTACCTTAGCAACAAAATGATATAAATATAAAATTATGTTTTCATAATTATCATGATTATTGCATCATAATAAGTGATCTTAAGCCCCAATACGTCATGCATACACGTAATTTCACATTCAATTTATTTACTTTTTTATGACTCAAACAATTAATATGATTATTTTTGATAATACTCAATTTGATTCCACTGTCATTATAAATTCCACACATGACAAATTAAAGAGTTTTTGCAAACATCAGTAAATCCGTCAGCAAAAAATTTAATATCTTGTTTTCAAATTGATTGACTGTTTTAATTTATTCAGATAGTAATAACCAAGCATCAGAAAATAAGGCTTTTAGGTGCTCGTGCACTCATTTATAACTATTATTTATATCTATCGCTATCTTATCATATTATTGACAATAACCGTGGAAAGGATAATGCTTATTTAAATATTATAAACACAAATAATCCCTGGTATCAAATCTTTCCTGATTAGACCCGTCAATCAAATGAACATTCGGTATACTGGTGAATATCACATTAGCACACTAGATGGGGCTTGTAAACGAGCAATATTTTTATTACAATGTGGGTGCAATGTTTTCAGCTAGCCCGACCAACTTAAAAACAATTTCATGCATCGACCATTCGAAGCATAATTCTTTATAATATAATATCTGTTATTGCTGGCCAGTACATTGCTGCCACACATTGCAGTAAAATAAAGGTTTTTCAGTGAACACGTTAACCAATGAGTACACTTACAATAATTTGTCTTGGATACTGAATACGATGAGGACAGTGTTCTAACTACTACAAAATACGTTGCCTATTCATTTTGATTGACATCTTGTAGTTCGTGTATGTATTTGTAATTTATATGCCAGTAAAGCCCCACGCAACTATTAGGTATAATAATGCATAGAAGAACACGTTTCCATCCGAGTGAAGCATACAACAAGTTAGTATAATATGTGATTATGACAAGTTAAAGTTTATCACATTATCAAATGTAAACCTTCATTTGACCTGTATGTTTACAATAAATGCTTGAAGATAACGTACTTATCTTTAATGAGTAAGTATTATTATTCTCCAGTGAGACTCAGACACAGAATGTATAAACGTGCTATCATCCCAAAACGTGATTTACTTAAAGTAGCCTTTCACTGAGGATACTTTGCCGTTGGAATGCAGTGGAGCCGCCGCCGGCCGCGTGTGTCCTGTCCGTGTCCACCAAGAACATCCACTTTCACTCAACATCTCGCTCACCGTGAACAGAAGAAATTATCGAAGGTTTACCAACAAAAAGGGCATCACTCACGGTTCAACTTAATTATTTTTCGATTCATAATGTTTCCTTGTATTTATTTACAACCTCTTCCCGTTTGTTGGGACGTTTATCGATTAATGTGACGATGAAATATTGACTGCCATTGTTTATGTATAATTAAACGTATTTTTTTATCTTTGCAGATAATTTTAATCTTTCGGAATACACATTTCATTAATCATAATTTACAAATACTAATTACAATGGAACTCATTTTGAAACCAAATCGAAGTAGCATGTATATGAGCCTACGCTTGTCGATTATTATCATTAATTTATCTATGAATGTGGATTTACACAACAATTCAATATTCTGGTAAGATTTTAATTAATTGACTGTATTCAGCGTACAGTGCAATTGTACATTGGTATTATAGTACTCTCATTAAAACTGTCATGCATTATTTCACAATCAATTGATGTCGTAATTCAGCTTACATTTGATTCGCGTCATAGCTATGTACATCTATTATAATCATTAGTTAGTGTGAATTCAATACATGTATCCAGTCAAAATGGTACAGTTTCATTCTATATTAATCATTTACTAGGAGTGTAACACTAGCTTATGCTAATTTAAAGCCTTGTGAGAGACCTGTACTCCAAGAAGAAATTAATACAGGGCTACAAGGAGCATAGGCTACCAGGGACCTGTATTGTCAATATAATTCATGCATAAAAAGTTACTTTCTGCTCACATGTTCATATGTAGTAGACCACATATACGGGTGTATATATTAGCTCAAAGCTTATTTATTTTATTAAATTCTGAATCGTTCTCTGAAAAAGGCTATCTAAAGATCGTATCATAGTGAAATAGAGAATAATCGTAACTTTACCGGTTACTCGTCGACTTAATTAAGCCTCTCATTAGCGATATGCGTAGATTTTCCTTCCACAAAGTTCTACCAATGAATTTAAAACAAGTTTTAAAATCTAACAGATATAACAATATAATACAACTACATTTTTATGTGAAAACTAAAAATATAAGGCAAACATTTTATATGCTTGAGTACAAAACTGAGTAGTTACTACGGTGGAAAATTTTCGCACAATAAGATTTTTGTATGAAACTCAGAGCAATTAAGTTGGTTAACATTTTTATATAGCTACTATTACATATGGCCAAAATAATGAAATAATCAGGACAACACAATGAATAATATGCAATTAATACATACATAGATTCACGCCTGTTTCCCAGAGGAGTAGGCAGAGACTACGGATTTCCATTTGCTACGATCCTGACACACTTCTCTGGCTTCATTCACTTTCGTCACATTCCTCATACACGCTCGCCGGTTTAAGGTGCTCGTAACCTGGCCTTTGTCCAGAACGTCTTTAATATGATCAAGAAACGTTCGCTTAGGTCTTCGTCTTGCGACTATTCCATTCACACCAGCATTATAAACTTGTGTATTCAAAATGTCATAATTATTTCAAAATTTAGTCATCTTTTTTACACTCGTGTAATTATAGCAAAAATGAAGATATTTTACTTTATGTAATATAATATAGCTATGTATATATTTGGCTAATGCTCTGAGGTATACGTAATATAGGATAAACAAAATAATATGATATTTACTCATGTACAGAAAATAATATCGGATATTTTATCAGGGTTGTATAATTATATCCCAAGTATTGCAGCTTTTGGTAGACTCAATTTTCTTTACGATCATGACATGAACTCAGAATCAATGGACAACTTGGGTATATGAGGCAGCATGATGATTTTATCAAGATTTCTTTTATAAAATTTAATTTGATTAATTGGCACTTGACTAACAAATCACGCATTTGTCTATGTGATCATTTGAGTCACTGCCATTATTACTTTTACATGTTTGTTTTATGACCAACAATGATCCCTAGATTACTTACGTAACACGTACGTTGCTTCAATATTTGTAGTGTCCTGAATCGCACGGATTATTCCTAATACAGGAGTCAAAACAAAGTAAACAAAACAGCTGTGCTGTGACGTCATCAAGAGCTTACAGTTGGTCCCTGATTAGAGCAGCATTACATCAGATCATCGCTTATTTTGACCGATACATAATATGATGACACCATTATTAAGCCGCATAGAAGATTAAAGGCTTATCGTGGTATGGTTCGCCTTAGATTTTAAGATTTTTATATAAAGATTATCATTATCAGAAAAGTGTTTCTGTACATAAGCATTAACATTGTATGTATTAATCGCGGGGTGTTTCCATGACTTTGACTTCTGGTTAAACTATGACATTGCGTATGATCATGCTAGCTATCCGTACACCCTTCTTTTGTAACAGGAGAATTCTAGGTATAGTCAGACGAGCGTTCTTCAGACCAGACAGTATTAGTCATATGTATATCAGAAATAATAATGACGGTGCAATTTCATGTGGCCAATAGCGTGTCATGATCAACACATAAATCATAACGTATAAATCTTTCTTTTTATAACATTCGAATAAAAATAAATTGTACTTGGTTTCGAGAAACGTTTCCACCTCAATCACTTACGTATTAAACAATTTGGGATCAAAAAATTCTTGTTGCGGAGTAGCAACTACTTAGTCGTAAAGATTCTGAAAGCTTTTAGAAGATACATAGCATATGGAGCACGTCTGAAAATGATCATGTATGTATGTGTGCACGATTCATGGTATATATCACGTATTCATGCAGGTATTCCTCGTATGTGTGCGTTGGTTCGTAAAATTGTATGGGCTATTAAATAAAAGAGAATATTTTAAGCATAGATTCGATCCTATACGTCATCTTCGTCGTTTCGGCTTCGTCGTTCGATGGCAACGACGAAACATATGATTACAAACCAGTTTCATATAAAAATTGCAAACAGGAAATCAAAATGCTAATAAATCAAACTTTTTACATGACTTGCAAGCACATAGTTAGAGATTAAGGTAATGATAGGCACTGTCAAATTAGATAACTACTGCAATTATGAAGATCCCACATTTTGCCATAGAACAATGGCAATTCTGAACGGATTTTTCTTTAACTACGTAATGTTTAAATGTAAACGTCAGCATGTTTATTGCCAATTTTTTATTTGTTTTAAATACTACAAATAATAATTCCTTACACAGATAGGGAATTATTATTTGATTAGAATGATACAAACAATGTAGGCATGAGCAACAATGGCATCCGTCACAAGTATAAATCTGTACATAACAGACGATTATCTCACCGTGTTTAAATTTAGATCTTGACAGCGGTCAAACATCCCAAGCCAAAAAATAATGCAAGAAAAAACGTAGGATATAAATAATAATAACTACATAAGTACCTACATTAAGTTGCCCAAAAATTATTACGTGCGCACTTTAAAACAATGGGCTCACATTTTGACAATTTGTCATTGTAACCATTATTATCACGCAAAATATGATTCTTTTTTCAAACAAAAATTATTTTGTCATTAATGAACTGATGGCCAGTTTTCAGAACTTCGCTCCGACAGTCATTAATTACATATTATTACATTAACATAACTTACCTATTATATTACATTGTTTTATTTTGCAACAGAAAAATTAAGTTGCTTATTATGAAAAATAGCTGAAAATTATTTTAGAAATCTGTTTATGAATTTTTGCTAAAATATTTTCAGACGCCAATAGGTAAATGGAATTTTTACAAATACCTTAAATTCTTTGTGTTTTTATTGCCTTGTTTTTAAAGCAGTATTTTTTTAATATTGACTAAACACGATTTTACTAAATTGTATTTCAATCAACAACAGTAATTTCCATCAGACTTTTCACTAAAGGAAAGCTCCTATTTGGTAAGTATTAGGTAACTGTAAACAAAGAACAGCCTCAGGACAAGTAGGCATGATTAACCCAACTGTTCTGAAGATGCTTCGCATAGAGGCTAAACACGTGTCGATTTATATTTTGTGTTCAACGCGATCCAAGTTTGTTATTGTCAACCTTTTATTATAATAGTTTCAGTGATTAATTCAAACGTGCATGGTGGAGTTCCCCCATTCCCATTAATAAGTTATTTTTACCATGGATTCTTGGTAGACACAGCGGTAGTGAATGTGACTGCTTTGCGTCAGGTCTTGGAAGACATGAGTTTAATTACCGGGCAAACTGTTTTGAGTGTTTTTCTCTCTATATTTGCAGTAGCATCACGGCTTCTGGAATTGTTTTCGGTAGACGACAATAGACTCGCTCCTTATTGCATGAGATCTAAAAGCATATAGCTTGCAACATATGTGTATAATACACTGTAAACCCCTTTGGGAATATATATGAATGTTTTTATAGATTGCTGCCTAGTAACGCCTAATTTAATTCAATACATATAATATTTGCACGATTGAAATTAAACAAATTATAAATAGTTTTATAATTTAAATAGCTTAAAAAGAAATAAACAGTTACTAGTAAAAGTGTTTAACAATAGTAGTTCATAGTTTCAAAATTAAGTAATAATTGTGTTTTATAAAAAATAAACAACGCGATAAAATCCGTGTAAAGTTTAATTTCAATGTACAACATTAGCGTAAACGTGAGACAATATTATATTTGCACGAATTACGAATACCTATACAAATTATGAATACAAAAGAGTCTTTCTAACAACTTGTTTAACGAAAGTTAGGTGCTTGCAAATAGTGTAGAGTTCTACAATCTAATCAACAACACAATAGACAGTATGATCGAACTAAAACTACGCACAATAATAACTAAGTGTATCTAGGGAAAGGTGTCAGTGTATCACAGTTTAGACATACACGTAGAACAATAAAACGTCTACAATCGTGCTAATCATATAATATTATCAGTGTACTGATAGAAGAATAACGAGCAAGTGGCGAAAGATAAAGTATCTAAATATTTGTGTTAGATGCTATCTGTGTGGCCTTTGTCCCTAATTATGATTGTTTGTTTTATCAACAATAAGATAAATAGAACTGTCTCTAAAGGAGAAATGATTATTTAAATGTCTGTTTCAATAAAATATTGCATGATTAACAACAACGTATTTGCTAAAATAATCAAAATGATGCCTCGCTTTAAAACAAAGTGACAAGTTCCTTTATCTATCCCCTGTCACCAGTCCCTTTCCTATAGGCTACGGTAATTACTTATCTTTAGACAGACCGTGTGCTTATTTGCTTATGCGGTTAACGGCAGGCAGCGGCTCGATTGTATGTCCTTGGAATTGATTCTGTGACGTCAAGTAAACAGAACCATGGCCATGAGCGGCGGTTATTGGAAACTATCAAGTGGCCTGCAGGCTCGTCTGCCATTAATAGCCATAAAAAAGTTATCAGCTCGATATTCACACTGTCGGCCTCGATGGCGTAATGGTTAGTGTAACCGACTGCCACGCCTGAGGTCGCGGGTTCGATTCCCGCACAAGTCAAACAATTGTGTGCATGAACATGGACGTTTGTCTTGGTCTGGGTGTTTATATGTATAATATTTATGTATATACAAAAAAAAAGTATATATGTATGTTTATCCATTGTCTAGTACCCATAATACAAGCTCTGCTTAGTTTGGGCTAGATGGTATTGTGTGTATGTGGTAGGATGTTATTATGTTATGTTATTGATATTTAAAACAACACACAAGACCCAAGATGTAAATTATTTTCTCGTTTTAAAGAGCTGGAGATTCAAGGACACTTCATTATTCAAAGCACTAAATTACCTATTAATAATCTCTGCTAGGCCTCTGTAATCACGTTACTTGGCCCAATCGTCTGCCTGGTGTATCCATTATCCGCCATCTTTCCAATATCGTTGAAAACCTGCTCTGTTTATCGATTGACGACTAATCATTTAAATAGATACATTACAATAATTTTAAGTATCCTTTATAAATACTTAATCAAGGTGGACTGGTAGAGAACGGCTAAGATAACACAAAAGCCGTCGAGCACCGACGAAATGATATTGTGTATAAATGTACATATATCAGCTCTACTATTATGTATCTATAGTCTAAATAATATACAAGTATTTATCCTAAAACAGGGAGCGTGCGTGAATCTATAAACATATATAATATATGTATATGGCTAAAATAAAGTGACAAACTAAAAATATTGCAGTTTCCTAAATTAACTTTTCCTTAATGTTACAAAACGTCTATACATCTTCGTTTAAAAATATTCACCTAATATTTATAATATTTACTAACATTTTATTAATTGTTATAAAGTCATATTTGTTTTTATTAAAACGTTAGTAGTCCACATTATTATTAGTCTAGTCAACACTATCATCCAGACCAAAGAACTGGTAAAAATAAAAGTATTTTGATCACTTTTTCGTGCACTAGAAATAAAAACCTGTTTAGCAATCAAAATATGTTTTTACATATTTATTTAGAAATAATAAATATCATCCAAAAAGCGTGTTTTGCACTTTTTGTCGAAATAATTTAAATTCCAGACAATATAAACAGGACATTATTCTTTATTGCGATTTAAATGGCGCCCACTGGGGCGCCTACCTTCCTTTCTGTAATGTCTTCGCACAGGACGAATACTAATTTACAAACCTTTAAATATAGCGGGACTTTGTATACTCCGAAGACTGTTCTAGATGCAAACACCTTAGTATTGAAATTAATTGGTATTAGTAATATGCAAATATTTGCGATAAGGTGTCATTTACAACATGCTGCTAGATGTGTTGTTTTTATACCTCTCTAACATATAACTATGTGCCTAATGAGCATTTACTCGAGTAAGGTTCCACGTTCAGACTATTTACTTATAAATTCTAACCACTATATCCTTAATGCCCCAAATCTAGTAAGTATAAGCGTGTCCTTAAATTGAGATTGTTTGTTTTACCACCAGAGACTCCACAAAGTGATCCAATGTAAGCGATCCCGGGTCAATACTTATGAAATTGGGTCGAGAGCCTAAGCTGAAGAATTAATTCTACTCCGCTCTGAGGGATGATAATACAATCACGATTGGCAGACAGATTGATAACCGTTTGGAGATTTATTAAAGGATGCCAATTTGTGTTAGTGACTTTGACATCTTAAATGAAGCTCTGATTGATGGTCTAAGAGCTATTTTCAATTCCAATTAATAAAATAATTGTTTACAAGAGTTGAGAGTGGATACAAAATGTTCTATTAATGTTACAGGTACGTATATAAATCTGCATGTACTACGTACTAGATAAACCTATATATTAAAAATGCCTTATTCATTGTTTAGGTCAGTTTTTATTTGTAGATGACGCGGCTAAGATTTGCCCGTATTTGTTATTTATAAGTCTATTATCGGTAGCATACGTACGTGTAGCTACATTGGATCATGCATGGACATTGAACTAACGCGAGGGAAGGATTATCAATGTGACCCGAAGTTCAACACACCCCATTTAATTGTACTCCGAGATCGCTATAAGACTGTTCATTAAAGTAGAAAATATTAGATACCATTTGTAAGACAGTTTTGCCGTAGAGGTTGACAAGAAAAGACTCGCATTTCTAGTTTATTTGCAAGAAAATTGTTCATTTGAGACATAAAAAGTTAAATTATATATAATTAATATTTCTTGCATGCAACTTTTTTACAAGACGCACTATTTGTCACACTAATTTGTTTTAGCATCGCAGAGCGTGCACATTTAACATATCTATTGTATTCGTGTTTTAGCTACTAATCGTGCCACAACTAGCCCACCCCGGGTCGTACAAATGTCCATCAGTTACGTAAAACAGTAACAATCGATAATTCATCTGCGTGAGATGACTTCACATGTGCCAACTGCCAGTCAGTTATTAACAATCTCCAGTCACACGTAGTATGTCTATTAATTTCATACATATCAACACGCAGTTTTATATAAAATGAATGGTCGCCCAGTGTTGAAATTCAATTGTAATTCGGTACCTTGTGTTTATACATTCTTGCTTTCGGCTCTTTTTCTCCATCTTAACATTAAGTATCCTAAATCACATACTCCTCCGTACGTGCAATATGCTTAAATAAGGGTACAACATTTTCTCTTCATGTATTAATATAAAGATAATATTTCAACAGGCAATGACCATAACACGCTATCCGCTTCAAAGAGCCATTTTTACGTTTTTTGACGTGAAGTGTTGTATTATAAAAATGGCTTCGATTACAATCGATTGCGTGAACTCTGCCACTATCGCTCTCACGTGCCACTAAACACTGTAATAAAGAGATTGCATCACGATTATTGAACGAATATTTATAATATGAGCCATTGTCATGATGCGGAAGTCGATGCCAATTTACTGCGATTCATCGGAGAAACTCGGACGTAAATTGGAAGTCAAAGCCGAGCCTGTTAGACAAAATTGGGTATTGCAGTTCACGATAATTGGAGGAGTTAATCAAGGCTCTGGTGTAGATGTTGGTCGTTTGTGTATATATGGGGTTCTATTGATGTTTGTTTATACGCCAATAACAAAACAGAATATCCAATATACGAGTACGTCCCCTATATTGGATATGCTGTTTTGTTAGTTCGGTTCCACATACTACCAGATTCGGTTCGTCTATAAAAACAGATTCTTATCCAAGATATTTTATTTACTTAAAGAAGGAACAATTAATTACAAAGGAAGTGGCCTCTGCGTATAATACTCTTTAGCTAATACATTTTAGAGTACGCCTATTTCTATACTAAACTTTTGTTGCATATATTTTCAGCAGTGCCTGTTTTCGGAATTATTTTTGATTCATGTGCTTAATGCAATCATGAGAAATTCTAGCTGATTGGTAGGATTTATTAGACTCTCGAATGAAAAACAGTTTAAAGTATTCCGTGTATTATTCATAAGTATAAAATATGTTTTTTTCAGGAAAAGACAACTGTCCTCGTCCTTCTATACGTTTTAAACAGCTCGAGGTCAAAGTACAGCTAACTAAACAGGATGGATTAACATTTCCACGAAATTATTTGTATGTTATCACGTGTAAATACGCCGAATCCTATACGGCCGTGTATAAGAGCAATTATTGTTTATTTACAAACAGAAGAATTGGGCCAGCGAGCCTCGACTTTGCTTGTCTTATCTATGAGTCATTATCGCAAGGTGAGATTGTTTAATTACAAGTACTGCTTGTAAGAGCAAGGCTGCACTCTATTTGAGGTAAGTGACGTTTCACTTTTCATTTGAGGATGTGACCTAGTGAGTATTTGTCGAGCTTATCTCTACATCTCTTCTCTACAACTTTCTTTTAAGGTTCTGATATGATCTTAGATGCGCAGCGTACTTTAATGATGCTAGCTTTTCTTGATATGTAGAGCATGTACATATTGTTTCTAAAATAAAAGTATTATTCGTTTTATTTGGAATAGGAATAAACATAACTTTGTATTCAGATTTCACTGTCTAAAGCAAATGAACATTTTCTTTTTTATTATATTCCATCGTATGTATGTAGATGTAAAAACAATCCACTTAGACGTGATTACTTTGTAAATATAGTCATCTGCCGAATAGGTTTTTAAACGAATAATAGGCAATCATACTATCGCAGATAATTATAGTTAAAATACAACCTAGTAAAAGCTATATATGTATATATCCATAAGTTCTAGTCATGCAGTATGAATCTTTAAATATTACACGGCGCACGCGGCGCGGCGGCGTTGGCGCTTTATATAACTTACTCTAAAATACTAGGTAGAAGTTTGTATCTTCCTATAAATACAAGCTAATATCAAAATGTAGTATATTGCGTAATGAGCCTTAGTTCAGGTTAAGCATCGGCAAATTTGACCCGTCATTACCCATCACCCTTCCCGTGTACAAGCACGATATAATGTTTACATGTAAACAACACAGCTTAATTACTTGATACGATACGAAGCTCCCGGCGCCGTTGTACGTACTAATGATTACAACAAGATGTTTTCCAATCAGAAGCGTAAACAAACTGTGAAGACTTCTTTGATTAATTTGCTTGGGCAATATGTTTTTATATAAATCAGTAAGAAAGATCGCTTTTCTTAGTAATTAAAATTTCATTAGCGGCTTAGAAATCAATTTGTATTTTCATATTATATTTGCAAAGCAATGTAACGTAGCTTATATGTTCGATTAATATGGCACGTCATGTTACTCAGGTTAACGTCAAATTTTATATTATGATTTAAATCGCAGCTCATCAACCCAAAAAAAACATCAAAGTTTGAATGTCGATGTTGTTCGAACTGGTCACATGAGAACGAGTTTAGGATTACCGACACAGGAAATAAATTCAATTAAAAACAAATCTTATCAAAATCATTTAAAGTGCATTTTTGATTAAAATTATCATGTATTAGGCAATAATTCTTCAACCAATAATCAATCTTACCAAAATCTTTTAAAGTGCATTTTTGAACGATAATATAATGTATTATTCAGTGTTGTTCACTAGGAGATAAACGAAAACAACACGGGCAAGATGGCGATATTTTAAATTGTGCTCAATGCTTATTACTTTTTTGTTTGTTTGTTTAATTGCTGAACCTGCGAAATTATTCAGTAACGCACGACTAACGAATAGTAGGTAGCAGATTATACAAAAGCATAAACAAAGGCATATTGATGCGTGAATAGTAATTGAGATCCGTTTTTTTACAATTATTTTTCATTTACGAACTGCAGTTAATAATAATATATAATTATAAGTGTACGGTTGGAGGCGGTCAAATCAATACGACAAGAAAATCGTACGAAAAATATGAATACCTAGCTGAACATTATTGCTACCTTAACACAGCGAGCATGCATAAGACTTAAGAATTGTATTTATTTTTTAAAATTAACAATGCTAAGGCATGTAATTTGTTTGCGACAAATAAATTAAACATTACGAAACGCGTGCGACGTTTACCTGACTGCGTCAGAAGGAGGGAAGAAAACTAAATACTTTAGGGCGGTGCAGGCGGGGACAAACAATACTTTGTTACCTACAGGCAATGAAAGATCTACTAAAACGACGTTTGTCACCGCACGCGCCATAAAGTATTTAGTTTAACTAATTTGAATATACATTTGTAGTTATTTCATTATTTGTTAAAGTAAGCTTACAAAACAATGCATTAGTCAGTCGAATTTTATATAGATATTGTGATACTTGTTTTTCTCTTATCAGTTCATTACTTTTAAGCAGTCGGGTTTTTGTTTTTATAATAATAATTGTATTTATTAAAAAAAACTATCACGGTTTTAAATACATTTTTATTACTAAATTGTTTCAAAATCTTGAGATCCTTTTGTATTTAAAGTACACTAAAATTATATATTAAGAGAACTGTATGTAATTAGATATTGAGAGAACTGTATTTTACTATTATTAACATATTATTTTAATGATAGAGGCTAATATCATTCTGTTAATTTTTTTCAGCGACGTATCCAACATTTAAATGTAATTTTTAAAAAAAAGGACCTTGATGTCTATTTTCGGTATATCTTAGAAGTCAAGTTTTATATAAAATGATTTTATAATTTGATCCTGTATGTTTACCTAGCTCCCACGTATAAAGGTTAAGAATTAGCTACCTGGCTAAAAATAATTTACGTATTATTTCCTCATTTAAATATTGTTCTTTAGCGATAAATTAGATATATATAAAGGTTATATCGTAACTACGTGATGTATTTAATTACATGTACTTGTATGTTACATTCTTATTATATCTCCGTGTCGCCGGTGTCGCACGCAGAGGTTGACTGAAATGTCTCACGATACAGTCCGGTGGAACAGATTTGAGTAAATTATCGCATAATATTATATCAAAAGAATATATTTAAGCCTAGCTACATCTGCGTTAGCTACTCAATGACGCGTTATTTATTGAACAGAACTTGTCATCGGAACTGAAATCGTACCTGGCGTTACAATTACACTTTTGTACCACAAATCGAATATTGTTAACAGTTTCTTCAAAACTTTACTTACATTTTGAAGAGTATTACACAGACTGAATGTGGCACTTATGTAATAAAAACAGCTGATCACAAAGGGAGAACATGTATTTCTATCACCGTATTGTCATCTATACTAATATTATAAAGCTGAAGAGTTTGTTTGTTTGTTTGCTTGAACGCGCTAATCTCATGAACTACTGGTTCGAATTGAAAAATTATTTTAGTGTTAGATAGCCCAATTATCGAGGAAGGCTATAGGCTATATAACATCACGCTACGACCAATAGGAGCAGAGCAGCAATGAAAAATGTTGCAAGAACGGGCAAAATTATTTTATGTGAAGCAGACGGAGTTGCGCGATTTAGCTAGTTTATCATATTTTCACACATCACATTGCTTATTTTACAAATGTATACTTTATACTGCTCTGAGCCTATAATTGAGTTTCAAAATATGATTCAGCTAAGCTAAATGGACATATTTTTAATAGATTTACAAGAACATTAATTTGTTAATCACTTCGCAGTTCGTACAATAAAAATGTATCACGAGGAAAATACATTACAATACACATAAAAACTAGAAACAGCTCGTTTTACGCACCTCCGAATGCATTCCAGCAGCTTATCAGTAAATGAAACTTTACTAGCTCTGGCGTATAATCGATTTAGTATGAAGAAAATCTACTAAGATGTACAGAGAATAGCACAATGCGAATTTACCGCTTTGCAGATTACTTATTGCTGACGACTAATTATGTAACGGAATGGCTACAGTAAAAAGTACGGATCGCAATCGCAATGACAAATACGAGTCATATTTAAGCGAGTGAGGCAATAAAATAGAGTTACTCGTACTGATTCTGTAACGGTTTTATAAACGTGGAATACTGTTCGTGGATAGACTCTGGAACACTTCTATATATCAAAAAACGTTCGATTCCGTGCACGAGCCGAAGGTTTAATTATTGTTTTATTTCATTACAGACTAGGAGGACATCGGTTTTTATGATATTAATTATATTCAAATCACAGACATATTATAAAATGTTAATACTGCCATAGAATAAATAGAAATTTATCCAATATGATATTTAGTGCCAGAGACTGCCTCGTTTTAGAAAAGATTGCGCTTTTTTGGGGTGAATTGTGAAGGTTCGTTTTTCGGATAAAGTTTTATTAAGATTGTCGCATCGAAAATATATAGTAGGTGTAGACATGCCTTCTAAGATTTACCGGTGGAGTCTCACCCTGTTACTTATAATTTAAAACTACACTGGAAAACTAAATCTGGGTGTGATATAATACATTTCTGCGTATCTCTGCGGATATATACAAGCGTGCAAGATGTTCTTCACGATAATTTATGTTTAAAGTTCTACCAAGTTCTTTCTTTTTAGTTATCAGTTTATCACAAATGCAACGATGACTTAATTAATTCTGAAACGAGCTGTACATAATCCATGTTATCACCGTGGAGCTAGCAGTATTTAAGCTTACACAAACTAGTTACTAATATTAAATACAATGTACCACACAAGTAGGTACGGTATCACGGAGCGTGCAGCTAGTCTGCAGTTTACATAGATTTTATCCGTATTTGTAGAACCCACTGAGGTTATATACTCTGCGTTACTTAGTTTAGAATGTTAGATGAACGATTAGCGCAGCAAGAAACATTCTGTTATATAACTTTAATATTCGGTTTAAGTAAAATATTACGCAGTAGAAGTAAAGAATTTTACTTGCGAATTGTGTCATAATTATTTTAAAAGTACCTAATTGAGATTTATTGTTGAGAGTAACGAGCCCTGCCGTGATTTAAGGAATATCAAGACATAAAGACAGGTCATAAAGCTCGATCGATAAAGATCTCTTACAATAAGGATTAACATATCCGGGATTAAAATGCACAGCGGTTTTTCCCAAGCAGGTAGGGAAAAACGTCTTTTGGCACACCTCTAGATCATTATATACATTTATGTAAGCGTCGCCATGTAGGTATCGCATAGCGAATTTTCCTCATTTAAATGTAGTAAAAAATAAGCGCTTGGTCAATTTTCTTATTCCGCGTCACAATAGTCTCTCGAAACGTTAAGCAATTTACACTTAATCGTCATAAAAATTAACCTCTTGTAAATAATTGTACGCTTAACTGTATTGTGTAGCCAAGAACAAGAAATATGAAAAATTATGTTAATACGTATTACGAACTGTTGCAAAACAAATAGTTACCAAACGCTTCATTATGTTGTTTATGATATCGATCGATAATTACATCACTACAGTGATTTAATTACACGAGAAATACGGTTTATTGGAAACTAGTTGTTTCTTAACATTTTCTTTTAGTTACGATAAGTGACTGGAATTAGCGGCCATATAAAAAAAGCGATTGTAACTATTCGAGGTGTAGCGTACTGACCACTGGGTTGGATTTGGTCATAATACTAGATGTTTTAATGATTATATTATTCTTTATTATTTGTTTTATTAATCATGATTATTACCGTAAACTTAAAATGTACGTGTTTTTTTTATCGTCCAAGTCCAAGTATATAGTGACATTTATACTTAATTACGGTTATGAATTTTTAAGAGCCCGTTTTAACACACAAATACAAGTAACAAAACAAATAACCAAATTTTATATCGTGCTGTAATAAATTCAATTTAAAATAAGTACCTAAGCTTGTTAAATCTTTATAGAAGAGATTTATTAGAAATATAATTTAGAGGATAGAGAACAATATGCGTACCTACAATAAATTTTATTTGACATAAAACTCAGTAAATAAATAAGTATATTGTCTGTCGAATTAATAAATAATAAATCTTGTTAATAATTGTAGTCTTTCGACCTAAATATATTAAGATTAACAAGAAAATATAATCTATCTATTTGTTTTATTACATTTACTGGTGTCCAATTTGTTGATTGAGCCTGGAAATATCTATTAAGACACCTCCGGGGAATAATGACTGATTCGTGAACGTAGCCAAAGAATCCACATTCAATTAGTATCCACATACTCAATAAGAATTATTATATTATATATAGGATTTCTAGAATTCTCTGTAGTGACATATGTGAATATATTTAAATGTATGCGCATGACGAGCGCGTAAATAGACATAAAAAATATGTTTACGCTTTTGGAACATTTACTAGGTATATACATGACTCTGCAAAATACACAAATGACATTAATTTACTAAGAAAAAGCTATGGAAAAATAAGCGACTTCTATTAGTTACTAAAAGGTGGTAGAAGTGTAGTCTGCTTGAAAAATCACCAGATTTTTTACCAAGCTTCTCCAATCTTCTACAAGTTTAGACTTGTGGTAGACCGGAGCCGGATGGAAAGGCTATCTCTGACTCTCATTGCCAGTTTAAATTAGCTTAAACAGGCAATGAAATTCAAAGCTATTATTAACATGGTTGTCATGCGTCAATACGTCCTTCATTCTTTGAACTCTTTGCACAATGCTGTACGTAATTGTACACAATTTCAACTGCCAATCTTTAGCTCAATAATACACAATACGTTACTAGGAACAATAATACGATAGGGAAACAATATCCGTGCATAATTCAATAATAACTGTTTTAATTCACACTACTGTATTTTTCCTGGAGTTTGTGGCGTGCGAAAAAGTACTGTCAATGGTTGCATTATATTTGTATGCGTTCACACTGCACTTGTTTGGTAGTGTGTACGTTATTTTGATTATTGTATCTGTGAGAATATTTTATTTGTATTGTCTGATTTGTTTAATAAAACATCTCGACGATCCCGTTATGAGAGTTGCGAAAGGTTGTAAAGTATTTCGTTATCAGAATGCAATATTCAGTAAGGCCATACATTTCCATGCTATATTGTGTTTATGGCTTTTAACGATGTATATTGATTCGTTCTGATACAAATGCAATATTATATATTTAACCTTAACATTTGCGGGGAAATCAGAGTAACGTAAAGATGAACTTGTAACATTTGTAAAAATGACTAATATAATATATTAATGCGCGTAGTTATCAACTGCATATAATTGTGAACTATGCAATTCATTACTAACAGGCAAATATTTACAAAATCATGTCATCGTATTTCAAACATTATGTACAATATTGAAAGCTGATTTGAACTAATCAGTACCTACCTTCAAATTTAACAAGAAATTGCATGTTTTCTGAACATCAACATAAAATATTAACATTTCATTTATTTAATCCCATATGATACGCATAGGAAGTACATGGATTACTTGTCAATTCTTAAATTGCCAAACATAATTGTAAACCTTTTGTGTCTGGCCTCCGGTGTGCTGCTACTCAATAGGTTATATTGAAACATACATTGTTAAAGATGATGAGTAATATGGTTTACGGGTTGTGTTTCATATGCACTAATAAGTATATATTCTGGAATAGCAGGAGAAGCCACGGCGCGTCGTCATAACGACTCGCAGAGAATCAAACTGACTGCGATGACACACATACATAACGAGGTGCAAACGATTAATGAACTATATGTGTAATAAAAAATATTAGATAGGACGCCTACTCACAAGTATTCATAAACGCGTTTGCAAGTCGTTATAAACATGAACCGAATAACATCGCAGACCAGTATTTTCAACTCCCGCACTATAAATATTGCCTGTATCGCGAGGGACTTGGACAGGGACAGGACGAGGGACAAACATGCAAACGACGAACACAAAAAATATCCAGAGTCGGAACAACCATTTGTGGATCACAAAGTTTTATCTCGTTTAGGATTCGAACCCACAACATTAGGAGCAGTGCAAGTGGCGAGGCGACTACTTAAACCACAACGCCTACGTCATAGTTTATTTTAGATCAACCAGAAACACTCTCGGAATATTGACACGACTATTTGAGCAAGTTCCTCATCATGATTTCGTTAGACGTATACGTATTTGTCAACAATTATTGAGCTAATACTAAATTGTTGTAATAGTTGAAACGTTTCACGCTTGGCGGACAACAAATGCTATGCTATAAACTAATTTTATGCGAAATTCTGTCGTCACAGCATAAACTAAACGACATCGCGACATTAAAGCTGGTAACAGACATAACACGCAAAATATGTGATAACTTCCTTTTATCGAGAACTAGATTTCGTCCTTTATTAAATGTAGGTTAAGTTAGGTTAGTAACAATATTTTTTTCTGGATGAAAGGTACCCTATGTCCTTTTTTGTTTATCTGTCAACGTGTATGCGAAATTTTATGATGTTCGGTCAAGTAGTTATGCCGTGAAACCGTAACAAACAAACGCACATTGACATCTATAATATTATTAGTTAAGATGTGCATAAGCACCTGTTACAAATTGTGTTCAGTTTAAGTTCAACCATCATTTATGTCACAGAATACCTCATTACTATTGTTTCTAAAGTTACTTATTTACGCTTTGGTACGGATCGCACATATTTGCTAATAACGTGTCGCAATATTAACACCATGTTCGAATAAAATCATACAATAAGAATACAAAATGTTAAACAATAAGATAATAATTATGTTTTTTGGTGTAATTATTATGTATGCACTGACTGACTGTGGAAATAACTGTTACATGCTTAGAACAGTAACCGCTTATGTTACGCTTGACACGATCATTCACAAATCTTTATATATATAATTCTTCTGTACGTGAGTTGACAGTGAACTCCTCCTAAACGGCTGGACCGATTTGAATGAATTTTTTTGTTTGTGTTCAAGTGGATTCGAGGATGGTTTAGTTTTTTTTTAATAATATCAGCCCTGTGCTAGTGTGAGAAGGGTTAGGCCATAGTTCACCACACTGGCCTAGTGCGTATTGGCTGACTTCATATATCTTCGAGAACATAATGGAGGACTCTAAGACATGCAGATTTCCTCAGGACGTTTTCCTTCATCGTTCATTCACAAATAGGTTTACCGAAATGCATTTTGTGAGTGCTGTGTCGTGTCAAATGTCTGTCAACGGGCGAAATATAATAAAATGTATCAACGCCTATGCAATCTTTAATTAAACCAGAGTTGCATATTGCATTATTTATAAAATGTTGAGACACAATTTATTTTGCATTTATAACGTGAAGTTATACACTGCATTCTACAAACATATGTTATATTTTATAATGTATATATTCCGAAAGCTTCACATCACTTGATTATAGCTTGCAAGTTTATCGAAAATTAAAAGATATCAGTGTTAAAAGGTTAATAAAATTGAAAACATAACCTTGTAAAGTACGTTGTTACTATGTATAATATTATGAATTATGTAGCTGTACATACTTATATGTATGAATATTTAAGTGTTTTATACAACAAGTGTGTGATATACTTTAAATTAATTATATCGATTACACGAGCAATGTTGCAATGTCTGCAAGCAGCAAAGCAGCGAATATCTTCTATTCATTTATGAAAACGTTTACATCCAAATGTATGTTACTCTAACACGTGTAAACCATTGAACGGATTTCGCAAAAGCGCATACGCAGCCGCGGGTAGCAACTAATAAGTAATAATCGTCCTAAACCATCATATAAGTCACCGTACAGAACTATTCTTAAAACTTCTAAATCTTTTACATTACTTGTACGATTTGAAACATGTTATCTTTAAGTTCTTAATTACTAATTAAATTAATAATTATATGTATCTAAAATGCTCATGCTAAGTATAACAATTTACAGACAACAGATGTGTGCCGTTGGAGCCCGCGGTTCGTGAGCCATGACTCCCTTCTCGCCTGACGAACACCTTTTACAAACTATGTCAAAAACGTCCAGTACATTAACCGATGAAATTATATTAACTCACGAAGCAGTTGGCAACCATTTTCAATTGATACATCACTTGACCACATAGCTGTATCATGAACACATCACACTGCGAAGGCATGTAAAAATTTAAATAATTTGTATCATTTAGATATTGATTGACTGCATATTGTACTCAAATCAATCGAATATTTTTGTACTAGTTAAAATCCATATCATGCACAGTCCGATTGTCTTTAATTCTACCTTATTGGCTCTCTTTAAGAGGAAGGAAGGTCGGGGCCATGGTGATATAGTCCGACACAGTGCAAGTATGCACCCGACCTTACAAAATTTCATATTCTCGTAGTGACCGCATACGAACTCAAAGCAGCCAACTAGTTATAATTAAGTGACCTTGTGCTGGGTCACAGTTTCAACACGAGAGCGTCAACTCAGCACATGCAGTGGTCACATGATTGCTTTTTTACTTATTTTTATTCAGCCGCACGTGACTCATTAACGGTCGTACGCAGAACGACGCAGTTTTTTGATAATATAGTGTTTATTTTCTTTGCTGTTATTTTTAAATAATTCCTTTTCAAACTGGCTTTACAATGCAGTCAGTGTATGATTTTTGTAAACAAACACATTTATAACTACACAACTGGCAAGACAGTCCATATCTGTTCTCCACGCCCTCCTCAATGCCAATGATCGTGACCATATTACATATTATAGGTACCTACATTAGTATATATAATTTAATAGCTATCATAGATTGAGACTCACGTGTACCCGGTGTTGAATATAAGACCACATTAATTTATCTGCTTTACGCGGAAGCTAAAACCTAAACAAAAAACAACACAGAGCTCACGCGGCTGCAAGTTTTCAAGATAATTTTATTATATAAGTTCAGCTCAATAGGTCGACGGGATAAAGATTGAACTGATGACCTTTCTGCGTCAAGGCCGAGGTGTATTATCGCATGAATACCTGAAGACCTTTGTGGAGTACAGTTCTAGTGGTGCACCATGTCTCAGAATATATCAAACAGAATGTATGTCATTTTAAGAGCCAGAATCGAAAGATCTCCTAAACTTAAAGACTCTGTACAAAACCGATCTGAAATTTTGCTACACTGGAGATTCCTTAACGTCACTGTCGTTTGTCAAACGGTGAACTTTGTACGAAATATTTTCTTTTTTTTTATTCATTGACGAATGGCTATATTCAAATTTACGTTCCTAATGATAATGTCGCAAAACATTAATTATCTACCACGGATTTTCTTTTTTAACTATATGATTACATACAAAATTCACTGAATTCAGAACGACTAAATCTTCCATATGAAAAAGGGTAAATTAAAACACAGGAAACTATCATGGAATACTCGAACTTATTTAGAAAATTACATACAATACTTACCACGTATTCTAAGAACTATAAACTATATAATTTGCATGACATGCTATGGTATGAATTACAGGAATTATTCATTAACCAAGGTAGGGTATAATATGATAGTAAAACATATTTATAAGATCTGTTTTCCTAAAGCATATACTGAGAATTATCGCTTCTCCACATATATATGTAGTTATGGTCGAGTTAAGAGCTTGTAAACGCACAGTTGATAATATATCGGCTATTGGTACTCAATATTTAACCTACTTACATACTCGTCACTCGCACACTCGTATACTTCGCAGGTGCATTCTGTTTGGCTATATTTTTTGCTCCGTTAGATGTTACTGTAACTAGCTGTAATAGGATTTTACTTTCAAAGATTTTTATTTTAGTATCAACTTTCTTTTGTTAATCGTCGATTTTGAATGAAGAATGTAGCTGTAGGTATAATATAAATCAAAACATGTTCAATTGAAGCGCATGTGTTGCAAAGAAGTATATAAGCGCACGCGTATATGATTTAAATCCAATCAAAAAAGGAAAACCATGTTCATAGTTTTGTTGAGTTTCGTCTTTTCCTTCTAACCATTATAATAAACGGAGGATATTGCTGTAACCGCTACGGTTACCTGATTTAAGGTACGATTATACCTGCGGCAATATAGATAAACAAAATATACATAAATGTATATCTACGTTGAACTGTATGTGTGTAAGGCATGCTGTTTGCCACGCAATTTTACGCGAATGGTGAAGCAAAAACATCTGGCAATATAGCATGCTATTTCTAAAATTGTTCTTTAATATTTCCTTCATATGTATGTATATAATAAGGAAATAGATTCGATTAAATATTGTACATTATTATAAACTAAATTAAAACATACAGTTTCCTTAAAAAAAAATAGACTCACTACTAAAATAAGATATGACTTATTTCTCTATCTTATAATAAATACTGGTAGTATGTCTGTTTATTTTAGATAGAGCCACATTCTCATCGCTCTTAGTTATCCTCAGTGACTTTGACCGCGTTATTCGCTTGTATAAAGACCTTAGTAATGTCAGCAATTTGAATGTAAACGATATGGAATATATTATACGTCCACATACGTCACACAGACGTCCACTCAGAGTATAAATGGTTAAAATAAAACTGTGAGGTCGTACCAGAAGTGAGTTAGATTTATATAATTTGTCAACATAATAAAATAATAATTGCGAACATTACACATACCCATGGTCCAATCTCCCTTGACTTAAACTTCAATACTCTCCTAAATCATACTTCTATTTTCTCTATTTCTCTACCTTTACAACTTTCGATAAGTTATTTATTTATTTACATAATACAACTATTATCAATGGTTTTGTTTATGATTACATAAGCATAACAAGACGTTAGGTACTTGTTCTGAATGCTACAGACTATTTTGACATAACCAAAACTTGCATAACGCAACTCAATTTAAGATTTTAATGCGTTCTCGCCCACCTGGGTCTTCATAAAAACAACATATTATAACATATATCGTGGCCATACAAAACGGTTCCACTTGCGTCGGCGTCACGCGTGGCTGATCCTAGAAAGTATGGTGTGAAGGTCGCGAGCTCACTCTGAGGCAATATTGCACTTTTGGAGCTGAATGCACGTGCTCCGAATACTAAAAGGTAAACAAGTATTACGAAGCTCCGATATTGTCAAAAATTCAAATGCACTAAGACTGAACTCAGCTACCAGTTTGACTGCCTTTCAAACATTCACACAAATAGCTGACCCATCCAAGGATCTCGCTAGACTTAACCTTACAGTATGTTGAATCGTTTAACCACTGACTGATTATGTCTTCTGGGCTGTAGGTAATATTTTCTCGACTAGATTTGTTGGTGTACTTGTATAAGTTATTAGATAGATTTACTGGCTGAAGGCATTAACATACACCTGTGCTTACTTGGAAAGTAACGTCTGTCACTTCGGAAACTTTTCACGCGGAACCGTCACGCTTCTAAAGTCATTGAAGAAGGGTGAGGGTTTCTTGGAGCTTCAATTTTATGGGTCACGCATTTTATACTTTTGATGTTCTTATGTGTAGTAAGTAAAACTATCTTTATAAATGTGTGTGAGTGCTGGCTGATAGGAGTTTAGTCCTTGAACAGCAGTCTTTGTGAATATCGTAGATATATCGTTGAATTTTAAAGATTATCGTATATAGAAATACGATTATACATAGTCAAGCATGATCGTAGATTACAAGAACTTTTTGATAGCAGCACTTATATAATATAAACTCTATATCTGGGTGTTTTATCAAGTTAGAACCTTCTAACGTGGTTTGAGGGTTTATGATAAGTCGGACAACTTATAAGAACGTCATGATGTCTCACATAGACTTGACAGTTTTGGTTGCAGTTAGAAACGACAGCTTTTTATGCTCTCCATCTATCCAAAACTCTTTCGTACAACCAACTTATCACGTTGCTAAGACCACTTAAGGCGGTCACCAGACTATATCAATATGTATAATTATCAATAATATAATATATAATAATCTGCCATTAACGCTTGCATAATAGCAGACGCAGAAAAATGGCAACAACGAAGGCGAGCGAGCTAAAATAATGATCAGCGTATAAGTCCACCTACTGATTATGTAAAAACATGTATTGAATTTATTCATGTTCTTTAATTTGTCAATACATAATATAAGTAATGTTCGTATTGCATTAAAACAGCTGGAAAACACTTTATGTTGGAGCATACGGGAAATGCAGTCGACTTATCAACTAAAAATGCTAAATAACTATATAAACTTTTTTATTTAGCCATATTAAGCACACAATGTAGGTAATACGTACATATAAAATAGCAATACGATATTTGTTAATTCAAAGGCAAGAGAATAAACAAAATGTAGTTTTTTATAGTATTATTACTATTTTAAGCGCAGATGTATAAATTTTATTTACTTCTAAATTTCACTAGACATTGCTATGGAATATTAAAATATGCCATGTATATTGTTACCAAAAAAATATAATAACATATTATGATTACAAGAACGACTCACACTTCACCACTTTATTTTAATTGTGACTAGAGCAGTATTTAGGTCACTATCAATATCTCGCATATTTTAACAGATAATTCAAGGCTTTTAATTATAAAAACTTTAAGATATCAAGTGTAAGCATTTTGGCCAAGGCGACGGAACTCCATGGAGCCGAAAGCACTACAAAAAATATTTAATATTTAATTGACATTGTAGAGATTGTTACATGATTCGGTCACGGTTTGATTAGAAAAATGATAGTTAATTTCGACTCGTTTCGTTTCTTTTTATACTAAAAAAGTTTGTATTTTTACCGTGACCACAAATTACAGAACAAAACTGATGTTACCATTGGATAGGATTTTTGTATCGAAGAGAACTGAAGTAGTGTATATACTTTTAAAGTTTACATAACATTCGAATCTTTTTGTAATTCTTCTTAAATAGCTAGGTTTAAAAAAGTCTCAACAAATTGCAGTGATTTGCTTGTAATTATCTTGTACATACATATTTACATTAGTCACAAAAATCATTAAAATTACATAATATATTCATCTTACTTATTATAATTTGTAACAACTTCAATGGTATGATTAGCTGCGTACATGTTATTGAAAGTGGAATAACCTAATAGCGATAAATCTTGGCTATAAAATATCTATCATAAATGTAATCGAAAGAGGATTACATTTAATAGGGAATATACTCAGGGCACCTGAACCCTACAGGCTATTTGATAGAGAAGCGATCACATCAATCACCCGACACACATTCGGCCCAAATCCCCGTCAAACACAACTTTTCGATCCACAACACAAATGTTTGTGAACCCATCGTCATAGAATGTCAATGAACCGCTATGGTATCTACACAAACAAGTAAGAAAGAGTGACATTGAATACATAAACATACATACATATTTACATACTTATTTGTACCACATAACCTGCTTATCCTGTTTAGAATGCAAGCCTTATTATTATACTTATATGAACTAACGTAAAGATATAATTTATAAAGCTAACATGTGCTGCAAAAACTCAAGGGCAGCTCTTAAGGGCGGTAGAAGGCTCGAGTCGGGTCGTCAGAAGGGCATTTCAAGGCCTTTTTTTACCTCTCCGTTATGTTGTGTTTTATTTTTATCCAACTTATTAGTATCCACACGAGATGTTCTTCAGAAAATCCTACACTATCGTACAATCAAAGTTTTGATTTTGCTTCGACATCGAATTAATAGTTTTTATTATTGCCCAGAAGAAGCAAAATAATCATACAGTTTTATAACGTAATATGCATACATAATCATTAATAATTCTTAAGATTTTAATAGTAGAAAAAATATACCTGCTCGAGGACGCAAGCAAATATATCCAATAATAAATTATAGGAAAACCATTAGGTACCTACATGGTATAATGGTACTCATACACATAGGTATATTTTATTTTAATATACCTATTATAAAATGTATAATTAATATAAAATAAGAAGGTTAAAACTACAATATCAACGAGAAACAGCTTTGCGCCTGTAAAAAACATAAACCGTAATACGGGTGAAGATTGCGGAAGAAGAACAAATATTGATCATCAGTTAATTACAATAATTTCTTAACCCAATAAGCTAACTAAAACATATTAATGCACATAACAGTATATCCATGAATAAATTATAGCATTTCTCTTAACATAAAAGATAGATAACGACGTGCCTTTTAAAACACGCTTGAACATCAAAGCGTAGGAACTGTGAACATTTCATTACAATTTACTATTACACTAGTACATTCATAATGAAGAATAGCGTTAACAAATGCTACAAAACTAGAAGACTAGGGACACATACGATAATGTTGACACAAAGGAATATAAACTTTATCACAAACTAATAAAGTTGATGTGAATAGCAATGTTGATATTGTTGGCTTAGTAGACGCCGCCGACCGTGTCTGTGGGAGCGACCGACCAAACAATGATGCTTGGAATGTGATACGAAAAAATGCGCGAGAGAGAGGTTAGGGAGAACGAGACAGAGTGCTCGAGTGCTTCCGCCGTCGGCATGGGGTCCAGTGGCAGTCTCAGGTGGTAAGAACCCATAGAACATCAGGTGTGATATCTATACTTTACCATAGATAATGTATCTAAACAAGTTAGTGACCGTTAATGTTCCTGATAAAATACGGCGCGTACTTCCTTAATTGTATTAAATGTGATTAAAGAACATGTCAAGTGTCGTACCACACATAATAATGATGAAGATATCAGTAAAAGCCTGCTTAATTAAATAAATCAACGTAACGAACATTGATGTAAGACATTTATTTAAGTACAAGGTAAAATATTATTCAAAATAAATTTGCAAAATGCTTTTATAAAATTACTGCTAATATCCATATGGTTATTTTCTAAACTAAATATAAATCTAATACTGCCGTTACATAAATGCAAAAGCTGAGTAGTTTAACATTGTAAAATATAAAGCTTTTCTCAAAACCAGTTTAGTCTATCGCTAAAAGCAACATAGTAATAAACTCTAGAGCGCTAACGATTGCCACACAAAGATAACGCGTTAAGCCTCTTAATTTTATTTGTGCTACTACATAAATCTTACCAAATTTTTACATAATGGACTAAGAAAACTAAAGCAAATATGGACGGACAGAAAACAATGAAGCTATTCGTTTTAATGTGACTGAAATTAAAACAAACACGCTTAATACCGGTAACAAAGACTCAAGATTATATTATGATAAGTTCTCTAATTAGCTTAAATTACTAACCAGACTAACAAGACGCATCAGAAATACAACTCCAGCAACCTTGGCGGCATTGCTAAACTTTTACATACACAAGATAAATATCAGAGCGAAGTATAAATTATTCAAGTTTCTTAAATGCCTTTGAAATAACATGCACATTTCTGATTGCAAAGATCTGAAGAAATATCATGAAACGTAAAAAGTATAAATTATTTAAACGTTCGCGGCTGCAATGATTTCTTTGATTCGTGTGTGTTACACATACATAATTATATAAAAGTGATATATGCCACATACATTTTTATGCTAAAAGCAATCAACGGTCCGAGCTGTAGCATGTTGTAGGTTAAAGTCATTGATAAGATAACTTGGCATTTATCCATAAATCAACATTCTCGCGCTCAATAGAAACAAACATTTATAACTTGAGATTATCGGAAACTAGTTTCTGTCTCAGGTTCGCTCGTTCCTCAATCATTCAGTAATAAGTGTATCCTTTTATTAAATTACATAGGTAATCATGTTGCTATTACAAGATAAACAGTTTTGCATCGCCAACATAAGTTCGAATGTATAACCTAGAGTGAAAGAAAATAAGTACTTTTATTTACCTATTAGAAGCAAAACAACTCACAAACAATAGAAACGTAATTTGTTTACCCATGTTGTTTTTACTACATCTCTATAAGCAAATAAACAACCTTAAACAACATTGAAAAAGTTCAATGCATTATAAAATATGAGGACGTCGAATCTGAGAGCAGCAATGTTAGTGATAGAGTCGTAAACAAAACAAATTCTTGTGTGTACTGTGCGCTTAATGCATCCGTGCCCAACAATAATCTGTTCAGTTTAAATAACGTAATAGTAGTGAAAGGCTAGCCCATATCTTTCAAACATTTACCACCGCAGACACTTGTAACCTACGTTCGAATCATAAAATTATAGCTAATACATTCGGTAATGCCTTTTATTATCAAATCAGCATCCGAATTATTCCTAATTTGAAAGTAGATTGCATTCTGTTACTTAACCGTTTATTTGACCGCGTTTCCATTTAAGATGGTTATTTGTTGGCTTATAACCAAACTGGTCGACTGAATGTCGCTAAAAATTACTATATTTCTCTAGCAGGTAAATAATAAATTAAATTTTATGATAAAACAAAAAACTGGAAATGAATAGCAGTGTCAGAGGTAAAAATAACAAAAAACAAAATCCGTCGTCAAACATTCGAACAGCTTGGTCAATTAACACAATAAAACAAAGAAAACTCGTCGGATGTGCGACTAATGATCATAATGAGATAGTCCATAAATATTACATGTTGCGCAGTTACTATAATCTCGAGAAAACGTCACATACAATCCTAAATTAAATTACAAATATGAAAGTACCATTTTGCTTTTACATTGCCGCAGCTCTCCTGATTACCATGAAATATTGTATACGTCTAGCTGAAATTAATTTATAATACGAACATATACAATTTTAGTCCATGAATATTACATGTTGCGCAGTTACTATAATCTCGAGAAAACGTCACATACAATCCTAAATTAAATTACAAATATGAAAGTACCATTTTGCTTTTACATTGCCGCAGCTCTCCTGATTACCATGAAATATTGTATACGTCTAGCTGAAATTAATTTATAATACGAACATATACAATTTCATAAGGATAGTACAATTCCACGTGCATAATATTATAGTTACATAAATAGAGCCGCAGGCAACAAAGCTAGAAAGAATTACACTCATCCCGCACACAGATAGAGTAAAAGTGGTGAGTACATTAGGATTCACTGTACAGATGCTGTGGCTTTCACTCGAGAACGGAAGTCCGATTCCAGCCTGACATCAATTCTGATCAGAATCTTTTATGTACACTTCATTGCCTTCAACAGCTTTCTTTGAGTCAAGCGTACACATTACGCGGTTACTTTCTTTACGTGTCCTATCGAAGAAATTCATTAATTAGCAATTAAAGACGAATTCTTTTATCACATGTAATGAAGCCTTTAATGAGCCATAAAATACATTCTTAATATTTTTTTCATCACAACGTATTTAGATAATATTGATATTGCTATAATAAAATTGATGGTATGAAGCAAAATCGGAACTCTGAAATAAATTCTGTTATAATATATGGCAAAACAATTAATTAATTATGAGCTCAGGCAGTCTTATATAACAGATAATAAAATACTAGTTGTCGTTAAAATAATAGTATTACTACTGACTGCAATAACCACATGACATATTAAAGTAGCCAGTAAGATAGACGGCAATCCGGCAAAAGTAAAATAAAGAGAGACGCTAAAAAGAAATGTAAGATCAATTTAGCTAGACAAAACCGTCATGGAAATAATCTAATAAATCATAATATGTTTTACTGCTCTTTCAGTTTGAACATAACATAAAAGAAAACTTTACATTTTCAAATATAATTGTCATAATAAATAATTTAAAATTAAAATCTAATGATTCGTCTAATGATAAGCATTGTTCAGTTTCACTGAGATCGTTTCGGATGTTCAGCAATTAGCGAACACAGCGACGCATGACAGATGCATCTAAAACGAAAGTCTCGCTGATTAACATCGACATTCCTTTCGCTTTGTTAAATGTATTCATTTAAATTGATACATTTACATCTTGTATTTGCATTCCGTCAGCTGCATTTTAATTTAACATTGTCATTCAAAGTAGACGATTGTTGAATACGTCTACTGTCGCCTTATGTCGATAGCAGCACTTCGATGACACCTAACTACTGGATATTTTATTTTCTTTTATTATTTCACTTCATGTTAAGTTGTAACAAATTCAAACAAGTCACTTATCTAAATTATAATATTGTACTGACTTATTTGTATCAATACAATTATTATCTACTGATAGTCATGTTTAAATTTATTATATCGTTGAATAACTATAATACAAACACTCGTAAGATTTTTATTCTAATTTAATACATACAACATAAAACCGCAAAATACAATACTCACATACAAATGTTTAAATTTGACCAGTTGCTTAAATATAATATTTGCTTCCATACAAACGTTTCGAGCACTTTATAGAATCAATTTTACAATTTCGTGTTTATAATCGACGTTTCGATATTTAAAATTACATGAAACGGTGTATTAATAAATGTTTAATGTTCGTTTTTCAGAGCTAATCTACTAATTTGGAGATCCGATCGTTTTGCTTGGATGATTTGCCTTGGACCACTTACGCAAGCTCGCTTACCGGCTATTCTATTGACACGCTATGAAAATAATAAACACCATACTATGTGTTTCTTATAAATAGTTTTTCATATAAATGCCATCATTGTATTTACTAATGATAAATTAGCGCGTAACACTAATATTTAAATTTAACAGTAAATTGATCTTTAGCTACATAACTTCCCACTCGACTAATCTTTTTACAACAACCGTAATTACGTTGCTAAATACAGGTACATTATTGTAATTTGTACGTGCGTTTGTGTTGAAACAACTCGATACATAATCAATCCATTCATTGGAATGTAGCAACGGTCCGGTGTTTTGCAGGGACCTGCTTAGGGCCATTACTTTTTCTGTTTTATGAAACAAACTATCACTGACCTAAATTCCTCATCTGATAATATGAAATTGTTGAACGATAAAATCTCTTGATCGAAGATATGGTAAATGATAATATTACTTAATAGGGCATTGTACTATCTTGAGGGAAAGAGCGTGACGATATTCGGAGATTGCCCTAACCTAGGTTAACCGTCTCACTTCTTAAATTTATGAGCAATAATATCTTAATTCACTTTTTATGTGAGCCATCCAGATTTTAATTTTTATTTCAACTTGTGTAGGCTGTTTTGTGTAGTATAGTTAAAATTTCAGCAAACTTACCTCTAGCCCAGCCGGTGAGCACGTTGCCAAGATATGCCACTTTATATACCGGGTCAGGATCACTAATGCGTACACTGTTTGTACGTCGAAGCAGCTTGCCAAGTCCTCTGGACAGCCGACCTATCGCACGGGCTGTGAAATCCTTGCCTGAAGCACCATCCGCCAAACACACTTCTGCTGGCAGGATAGATTTTGTCTGTCCATTTTCCTGTATTTTGTGCGCGATCAGTCTCGGCATTGTGAGCGGTAACGTTTTCTTCTTCTCCGGAGTCAACGTCTTAGCTTGATTAACACTGTACACGTTACAGTTTTTCTTAAAGCTCTGGCCGTTTACGTCTTTGGTTTGATCTGTTTCATCAGTCTTATCAGATTTGTCGAACTCGCTTGTCTTTATTCTGCCGTTGAAGTTCTCGTTCAGGTTGTTGTTGTTGTTTAGGTTGTCTGCAAGTCCTTCACTAAACCGGCGTTCGGAACTGGAGCGCCTCTTCATTAAAGATGGGTTTCTCAGCATTATACTCGTCTCACTCGAGCTTCTGTTCTTAAGAATGTGAATTTTTTTGACCCGCGTAACTGCGCAGTCGACCTCGTCGGCACTGACCATCCTTTCCGTTTTTCCTTCTTCATCCAGGAAGCGCACTCTAAGTCCATTAGATTTGCAGTCACTAAGCGTTTTTTCCGACTCTTGACGGTCTGATTGATTTTTTGCTCCTGCCTCTAAGCATTGGCGCTCGTTTTCACTCAGCGTTCCGCGAGCCATTTTACTCTTGAATATATCTCAATTTTTTGTCACCACTTTTACATTATGACTGAAGCTCTCAACACCAAAGTTGGCCAATACGTTTTCAGTTATTGTTCCGTACCGTATAGCGTCTGCTGAATGGGAAAAGCTGCGAACACTAAAACCGAACCAGTCACCTCCCCCGATAACTACTAAAACACACACAGAGTAGTACACACCTCGTCCATTAAAGAACGACACCGGTTTGGAATGTAGCCTTCTCCACTTACTCAATGCACTTGTCCGTTTATAAGAGAAAACGAATAAACCGCGTATCGGATACAGTACGAGTCGTTTCACTGAATTTATAGATTTTTGCAATCAATATACTATCGTGTTTATTACACTAATCAGTCACTTTGGGGTTTTATATCGAAAGTATTATCGCAACGGGTACCGCGTGCGCGTGCGGTGGCTCGCAGCGATGGAATGGCGACGAGCGCGGGTAGAGGCGTGCGGCGTGAGCGCACCGGTCACTCGATCCCAGCTTTGATTTTAATGATCCGACTACTTGTCGTTGCGTTAACGCATCGCTGTCCACACCTCCTGGAACAAAACAAAATGGACTATCAGTGAAGGAATATGAGACCGCGAGCGCGACACATGTGGCGAACAATAGCGGTGACATCAGAGGGTCGCTCTTCAGACTGTTTATATGGAAGACGTGCGTGATATTAATTAGTAGAACAGGTGCGACTGTTGGTCTGTTGACAATTAATTGAAGCATTACTAATTGGCATTGTGATCTACTGCCAATCAATTCAGGCTACTGGTGTCATCGCACTCTTGTTTACATAGCAGTATGTAAGTACTTTCTTAAAAACAGGTAGGTACTTGTTTCATTTGAATTTCATAAAGTAAATTTATAGATAAATATTTTCTGTCGGGCCGTTCCAATTAATTCCTGAATATGGCGTACTGACGTCAGCGTCCGCACACAATGCTTTTAACATTATGACTAGATATGGTTAAGCTGACAGATTAAGTGTGATTGCAGGTCTTAAGATGGATTCTAAGACAAGCGAGTCACAACTCAAGTGCAACTCTTTATCTATAAAAAATTATTTCTTTTTTTCTGCAAAGTTAATTTACCATGGCTCTTACGTTATCTACGTAGAATAGTGAATTAGATTTTAGCAACGGATTATCTTAGCAATATCCCAACTAATATTATAATGCGTTTCAGTTTGTTTGTTACTTTCACACCTTGTTTACTTGGCCGATCATCATGAAATATCGCATAACACGCGTTATCTTGTCCAGAAAAGGATATAGAGTATGGTATACATAATATGGCTTTATCCAGAAAAATGTCAAGGGATAGCTATAACTATAAAATCAACATCATTTGAGAACGAAAAAGAAACAAACTAAATTCGAAGTTTCTCTATTTAGGATAAAATGGAAATTATTTGAAACTTGATATTTAAGCTGACAGTAAAACCTTATATGTATATTGTTCGATTTTTCGTCACGTGTCAATTTATTTAGGTAATCAATGATGATTTAAAAAAAAATTAACAGCAGTCACAGCTTTCTTATAAATCCAACTTTAAACCATGTTCATAAAAGGAATATTATTTTTCAACATAATATTTGGCGATTCGAATGCATGCGATAAAGTAGAACAACATTTAGACCAAGACGTAATTTAAACGCGAGAAGTCACGTTTGTCTGCGATACCGAATTGTAAAATAAGGTAAAATCCTTATTTCTGACGATACGGTATAATGTCAACGTATCAAGATAAATAACGATTCATTGTGGTTGTAACCCAATAATCATAAACATCACTGTGAATGTCACCGAGTTACATTAGTATCAGTACAGTAGACACCTAAACCATTAGTATATTGATAACGCCATTTATTGCAAAAGTTAAAAACATTAATTATAATAATATCAGCCCTGTATTAAACTGTTCCACTGCATGTGCCTCATCTCCGTGTGAGAAGTGTTAGGCCATAGTCCACCTCGCTGGCCCAGTGCGGGTTGACAGACCTTTGAGAACATTATAACACAATATCATTTTGCTTTACGTAAAAACGTATCTGTTTATTGTTCCATCTCACTTGAGATTTCAATTTAGTTGAATACGCCATGGTTTGTGGATTTCGCGTAAGTGTCGTATTCTTCAAAGGAAATACCCGAGATCCTCAAGAAGAAGCAAAATGATATAACACAAGTAGGTATTATTCTAGCTATGTTTATGACTTAGGTCTTATGTAAGTTTTGTTTGGACGCCTTCACAATCTTACTTTTCTTTTGGTTGCATGATAAACATTTTGTTTTTTATTGTTACGAGTTGTTACATTAAGGTTGTTTTTTTAACATCTCTCTAGGGCATAATCTCTTACAAATATCTATGTTTCATGTTTAGTTCGAACCTATTGGGGCATCCGTACAATCAGAACTTGGGAGGTTATTTTTAAAGTTACTTAAAAGTTACTTGTGCCCTAACAGTGTGACGCATTTTTGGTTGTATGAAATACTAGCTGTCCCGACAGACGTTGTCCTGTAAAGGTGAAAAAAAAAAACGTGTCTAAACCATACTCGACTCCACTTAAACACACAAAAAAATTCATTCAAATCGGTCCAGCCGTTTACGAGGAATTTAATTACAACAAAAAGTGGCATTGATTTTTATATATACAGATGATTAGTTGATTTAAGTTTTGGTGCATTTTGGTATGCAACTGTCTCTTCTAACATCTAAATAAGAAGACTAAAAGATATTACAGATATATATTATGTTCTACATTGCATAAACTGAACATCGAAGTTTTCGAAACAAATGTGTATGTAGTACATATGAAACTGTTTATAATAACGTTATTGTGATCATATCAAGTATTATGTATGTACAGAAAATGGAAAGCCTACTTAACATTCACACGAGTGTTGCCTGACTATAGACATATGAAGCCTTTTGAGTGGTTTTCTCGTGTAAGGTTTATGCTTCTCGCGATATAACTGATCGAGCTTGCTTCTTTTAATACAGCGGGAATATTAAATTGTCGTGTCGATTTTACATCGCAGACAACGTTAATTATATTACTTTAAATAAAACACGTATTTTTGTTGAACTAACATGGGTCCGAAGAGTAAACAAACATATGGTTCACCTGATATTAAGCAGTTATTTAACAATAAAAGTATCTCTTGCGGTTCGCTGGCATATAAGAAAGGGTCTCGCGATTCCACGGCTAAAGGTCGCAGCTGACTTATACAACACCGCTCCCACAAAGCAAAATAATGGTAATCGAAATTTGAGCTTTAGGGCGTCCTCTATAGAAATAATTTACATTGATATCACAAATTAGCAAACAGCTCGTTGTAAGCGAGCTTACCGCCATCGTACCACTCGATAATTGAAGCCACGCTTACCGCGCGTTTCAAGCGGGTGGCCCGCGTTTCAAACGGGCGGCCTGCGCGATGTACGCATGCAGACTACTCGCTTGAAGCATGTTGCTAGATTTTCAGTCAGTCATAAACGATAATATGTAGTCAAATAAGTACCGATCCATATGGAAATACATGAAGAATTTTTTTTCGTCATCCAGTAAATACCTCTTGATCTTGCAAAATTCTCCTTTTGCATTTCTTGCCTTGAGCATTTTATCCACCCAAAATCTTCGTCATTTGTTGTTTCCCGAGCTATTCTCTTTGTCGTCAAGTGCAATAGTAATGATCGCCAGATCGCGCATTGTGAAACGAGACAGCGAAGAAATACGAGTTATTTCATTGAAGTCTAAGCGCATGGACAGCTGGTGCTAGCTATCGGTGAGTGGTCAGCGGGTAGTGGCCTCTCCGTTTGGCTTAGCTGTGCGAGAGCGGTGTTGGAGCGGTATTGTATAAGTCGGCTACGATCTTAAGGCTGCAAATTCGGAACGGCGGTGGCGCGTGCAGCGGAGCGTTCCAGCGTGCATTGTCGCGTGCAGCATCGCGTTCAACGTGTGTGAGCGAGGCGTCCAAGTGTGTTGACCAATCGGAGGTGAGAATACATGACATACATCACGTCAAAGGAAAAAAAAGGGAAAAATCTGATTCACATTGTCGTAATGTTTTATATAATGTAGCAAACTCTCCTAAAGAATCTCTTTGTTCTATTGTTTTACTTTATTTATATTTCTTTCACTAAATAAATCAAATCTCAAAAATGAATTTTCTTCTAAAAATACGTCAATATCTTCCAATTCCATAATTTATTTACTAACGCATCACTTCTGTTATTAGCAAATCTTTACACACTGAATAAAATAATCACTTGTACACGCTCGTTAAAACGCTGCGACACTGATCACGCCGCTTAACTACACGCTGAAAACGCTGCTACGAATACACCAAGAGAGAAGTCCTGCCCCGCTGCACGCACCGCTGCACTATGGTTCGTCTAGAACAAGCTAGTTGGACAATAACGACCCTTAAATTCCTAGTAACTAATCACTAATACGAACTCATTACCCCTTTATAGATTAAGAAATACACCTACTAATTTTCTTTACTACCCTTATTAGGAGCGTCATTAAGTTAAGTATATAAAATATTGATAATTCAAAGTGCATTATTTGCATTTTTACACCATATTTGATAACATTGTTTATGTCACTAAAAGAAGTTGATGATTGTGTTTTTGGGATGGATTGTGCACATAAGGGTCAGTAGATTTGTTTTAGTTCTTTTTTCACAGAAACGTCATTCTTTAGTTTTATTTAATTAAATGTTTAGATAATAGTGAACTATTTCACCCAGTTATTTAAATTCAATGGTCAAATAATTAATGTCCACTCATGTCTACTCTGTAGAAACTATCATACCTATATGATTCTCATAAGTATCTAGTAGTGATTTGTAGAAAAAAATATAGCGAATTATTTGCACAATTATATTTATCCTTTTTTTCTTTTAACAGTTTTCATCGTCTCAAAAATGTTTTTGTCCGACGAATGGCTGAAACACTCGAAGGAAAAGCGGAATGTGGAGCTCTTTCGTTTTATATCTTTAAGACATGATTTTGATGGTGTTACGGAGCAGTCTCTGAGAGACGTCAAGGTCATTATCATAAAACATTCATCAAAATTGGCTGAAAAGTGAAGCAGCTGTGGAAGAAACCGAGATCGGTTCCTAGAGAAGAATTCGACGTGGCTGAAGAATGTTGACATATCTTTTGCTGTGTCGATCTATTTATCCATGCCAAGTATATCTACAGTTTGAAGATTCTAACCTCAAAACGAATAGACGACACTTAGATGACTTCCTACAGTCCAGGAGTGCTAGTGAACTAATTTACGCTGCAAAGATATCAGCGCGATTGTCGGGTCAGAGAAGTGTAGCATGTCAAATTAAAGATATAACTGGTGGCCCTTCAATAACCGAAATATTGAGCGAAACAAGTGCCTCCAGGTGTTTGACAAGCGTCTTTAGTTTACTATGTTGACAGTAAAACAAGTAGCCATAGCTATAAGCAGACTCGGATGTGGAGCCTTAAAGCCGGACATAAGCTATTTCCGTCAATGTACAGTCTTAGAACGGCTAAAGTAGCCTGCTATCCTCCAGATGAACAGATTAATTAACGGTTTAAGAGAAGTTCCCCGAAAGAGAATAGGTACGCTCCCTACTGAAGTACTAGATTTAATACTTCAACCTATAACCTATAGCTGTAAGGAACAAAATGTTATGTAGTTTCTAGTTTTCATAGTTCTGCCACTGATGATAATGACTATTTAATGGATGAATTGTCTGATAATAGTGATGATAATGAGTGATAGATTTAGTTTTTAAGTATTTTATGTATTTGTTATTAGATTTTATAGTTACATTTATAGACAAATTATTTTATAAAATGTTTAAAGTATATATTAAGTACATTTTCCTAAACAATGTTTTTTTTACGATACCTGCTCAAAAAAGTACAGAGCCTTACATCTATTCTTTAACCTCATTAAGATATAAAAATCATAACAAATAATTTTGTCCAGCTAGCTTGTTCTAGACGAATGATAGTGCAGCGGTGCGTGCAGCGGGGCGTTGTTTTGAGCGTGCACCGTGCACACCGTGCACAAAACCATCCTATGGTTTACTTGTTACCTTATTCATACATCACCCGGGGTAGCGTAGTCTATTTTGATCAAGTATTACCCATTATCACAATAGGAACAACTAAACACATCGGTCATTATAAAAGACAAAACTTATAAAAGAAATAATTATACAACACGTGCAAAAATAGAGCTATTATGAAAAGATCAACACTTTTGTCAATGACATCGACATTTTTATACAAAAATTAGTAAGTTGCCAGTGTACCTACTTATACAGCACTTTACGTACCAAAGAGTTCGTATGAAGCAATTTAAAACAATTTTGTGTCAACTTTTTAGGTCGTTTTTAGAACTCGTGTTTCTAGGACTCTAAAAAAATATGCTTTTCCACTTTAATAATTAGTATGTCTTTGCTAAAGTTACTGAAGTTCATGTTCAAGGTTATATTATTATTGAAACGAGTATTCCAACACTATGAATTGATTGCTGTATATCGAAATTACATAATATGTCCCTACGTTGTCCTGATGAATATTACTATTGCATATTCCTATATAGAATTATAGATAGCTCTAGTCTTCTCAGAGACTTATTTTAGATTTGCAGTGTAGATAAATCGATTCTATTATTGATAGAGATCCAATCAGTATTTATAGTCGTTCCGATATCAATGTTGAATATGAAACGAAATTTTATTTCTTGGGTCGTAAAGGTAGACTTAAATAATGTCAAAGTGTATGTTATTTGTTTGAAAGTGCTGACTAATAATAAGTAATTGCAGCAGTCACTTCAAACGAACTCTACTGAACCGCGCGGTGGCAAACTAAAAGTAATGCAAGCGCCCAGGACTGTTATGAAGCATTCATTTTTGTTTGCAATATATGATTGATAGAGAGGATCTAGAGGATCATAATATACATATGTACTTGCCTCTATTATAATACAAATGTAAAAGCTAAATTATTAAAGCTGCAAATCTACAAAGACTAGATGTAAAAACCAATTTTCTCTATTAGTTGTATAGAATCTAGGCTATGCAACAGACAACTAAATAAAAATTTAAAATGTTTTCCTCTAATAGACAACTATAAGACGAATTTTAATCTTGTGAGGGGATCAAACCTACTACATTTGACGTGGCGTGATGACGAAATGACCTGTTAGACCATTGTATTATTCGTGACGTCCAACAAGGTAATTTACGACCAAGAATGTCTTGTCATTATAACAACTTACAAAATCGAACGTAAATAGGTGTTCTTCCGTGATCTAATACTAGCACATCTATCAGCGGCAAATAGGCGGCGTTGTGAAGACATCGGCGCAGTGTAATAGCTCACCGATCATTTACGCAGTCATTGTTCTTATTTGTCGCTATTTCAGTGCTGACCTTCTCAGACCGATCACTGTATTACTCCAATATTGTAAACATTAGCAAGTTATATAAACAGTTTTCGTGGTGCACAGATAGGGCACGATTCTTCCGCGTGAGTGTTGTGAAGTCTAATGATAGTTCGTTATATAAACGCTGGTATCAGGTAGTATGTCATCCCACTGAACGAATTCACAGTGACTTCCTTGAAACATTTCTGGTTGACGATATGTTTTTGCGCCTGTGTCTTCCGTGTATTTGTGTATGATGATTAAGGAAAACTAAAACGATCGCGGACATATGCAAGTTTGTAAATATAATAATGAAACAAACTATGTTGCACATGTTTGTTTGCTAGCTTAAATAATTAATATATTTTAATGTACTGAAATAAATGTTAGGTTATATGAAGAAACAATACATCTTGTCCTATCGTCTTTATTGGTATAAACATACACATATGTACCTACATATGTTTTCACTCATTTACCAGAATGTTTACAATAGTGAAAATTTGTTATTATACCTATTAATATCGAACTAGCGGTCGCCAACTGGTCGAAATTCCACCGACCATAATTTATTTAAATTATAAGTTTGATCGTTATTAAGGTTTTATTGTCTATAACTATACCCTTATAATCACATTTCATTTATTCACCTATTCCACATATATATGTAACCTAGTTACGAAGACCTCTATGACATCAGCCGAACAATGCCAAAATACTACGAACGCGATTCGACTGCTTGTGTCAAACGCATCGTTGTGTGCGTGTAGTGTTTCTTCATTAATTTAATGTATTTCTAATGCATTTTTATATAAACATTAGGATTCGCCACTCCTTCTCCATATAAACTTTAATTGTGCCAAATTTCATACACCTCCGTCCGCGCAATTTTCGTAAAAAGGGGTACAAAGTTTTTGCTTCACGTATTAATATATAGATGTTGTGTATCAATTAGTGAAATCTACATCATTACTCTGAAGTTGATTATTAGGAAAACATTCAAAGTAAAAAGGCAGCGTAAATGTTTCAGCATCTATGATTTTGTTATTAACCTTAAACAATAAAAGGCCGTATAAGTTGGCGCCCATGTCTGTCTATGGCCTCATAGCTTCGAAATAAATGATCCGATAATATTTTTCACATATTGCATGTCCAAACGCTTAGACCTAGAACACCTATACCTATATGCAGACATATATTCTGCTACATGCAACATGATATTCGTATTGGTGATTAGAGATGCGCACAATTGTATTTTAATCCTGTTTAAAAGCAATTGTATAACGATACTAATACTATCGCATTACACGCGATTGCATTAGAACAAGATGCACATTGCGTGGTCAAAAAAGTAGTGACGCGCACACAAACATAGTGTGTTATAGTAGTTGTCCATAAATTAAAATATAATTCGAATGTACTTATCGTTTAAGGTGACCTCTGACTCGAAACAATGCAAAAAACAAGATGAAACAAATCTGATTAAATCCTATAAAACAGATAAAATTCAAGAGTATTATACAAAAAGCCTTAAGTTTCCTCGAGATTGATTTATTGAGAAACGACGTAAGTAAAACGTAAAAAACGTTCGACAAGGTTTTCCTGTAATTTCATTGACGTATATTTTTTGCCACCAACTCGGTTTTTTATGTAATAAGAAGAAGCTGACCCTTAGCAGGTACGAAAATCATTTTCTCGTTAACTTTATGTGACCGAACGGGTAATACGTTTATAAGTAATGTAGGCTCATGTATTGTATCAATTGATGATTCTAAATAATGAATACGTTGTTGTTTTTGCTGTATAACAAGTTCTGCATCTTGATTTTTACTACACGAAATTCATCTTCTTTTATACAGTTAATTTATTTTACTATCCTCTTCTTCAGTACACTTTTCTTTGTTAGTTTTTAATTGTCAATTTCATCTCTTTCTATATCACGTGTGGTTTGGTTAAAATATAGGTATGCTAATTTCATTTTCCTATACGAGCAGTCGGCACGCCTGTTGGTAAGCGTGTAGTTTGGTACACACAACGACACATCAACCTAGACTGTTTGGACTTTGAACTACTAAAAGTAGAACGCTGCGAATCGTGCGAAAGAGTGCGTTATATTTTTGTTAAGCTCTATCCTTACCATTTACATCGACACCACTATGCACTGTCCCTTGCCGACAATTCCCTATTTTGTATGTAGCGTAGTTATGCGTATATGTATAGGGTGTCTAACTTGATGTGTAGCCGTGTGTACATAGTTGTTTACCAATTAGATCGTGTGACATCGCGCGCGTTGGTAAAAGAAAAATAAATTGGATGAATAGAAAAGAAAGACCGGGAGGGGTGAGTAGTAGATCTCTGAAACTTTTGCTTATTAGACAATCTGCAGTCACTACTTTTATGCCGCCTGGTTTCCTGTAAATAGCTGATACTTAATCTAACTGACTTATTCGTATCATTAACAATTAATTGACAGCAGATGTCTTCTATAGCCATAAAACTATCTAATAAGCGAGATCAGCCAACAACATTATTGGTACTTGGTACTCTCTAATTAAAAGCGATAAAATATAAGCTTTAATAATTGCTGTGATACTTAATTAATTACCAGTCACAAATGCGACGTTACGGCTGTTTTATAACCTATTAACTCTTTACGAGGGCTAAATGAGAAACATATTCTAAAGGGCCCATTAAAATACCAATAGGCATTGTACCATCTACGCCTATTCTCGTTAAAAAGACCAGACTTCGAGGAATTTTCATGATACATTTCACATTAAATTAGAAAATGGGGCGGTCGCTGTTGTGCTTCTTGCATCTAACAATTCCCACCATTTGCCTTGACTTGTACTGCAACTGTTTCCATTTGATTCCTAACCATGTATCTACCGGCAGCAGAAACATATAAATTCAAATGGAGAAAAGAAAATTCAGTCCCTATGTAGGGTCCCTAAATCGCGAGTAAAAAATTTCAACACTCAGAACGACAATTTGTAAATCACACAATATGGGGCCGAGGCTACAGCAATCGGTGCATTAATAGAGGTGAGATGACTGCTCAATAGCACTGTGCCATCGGTGCATTAGTTCCTTTTAAATATCGTACTTTTTGCGTACTAACTACCCGTGACTTCACCAGCGTGAATTCCAAGGGGAACACATATCCAAAAACAAAATCTATATATAATATGTACGTATATAACCTATATGTACCACACAATCGCAGAATACCAGTGTTGCGATTTAACAATCGCAACGTACGCTGAGCGAGGTTCAAATTTTGGCACTGATGGGACACACACTTTCTCATTACTTTTTTAAACTTAAGTTAAAGTTAAATAATTGAATGTTTGTAATTGTATCGCTACTCACAGACAATACTAGCCTTCACTAGGATGGAGACAGTTTTCGATTTCCGTTAAGTCAAACGGAAAGTGTGGTGTTGCCAGTGAGCAGCAATTAATTTATATTGTTAGTATTTGATTTATTTTCTAGTTTTATTATTGTTCTGTTCTTTGGTTCTGTTTTATTTTGTATCTTTTTAATTTAAATTTATTTCTCCATGTTTTGAGTGTGCCCTTTTGTGAGCCAAAATAAATATATCTTCTTTCTTTTCTTTCTTTCTATGTGCCAAGTTTTATAGGAATCCATTCAACAGCTTACACATGGTTTGAGTATCGTAGCCTTATCTTAATTAACTTACTACCATACATATGTTTATATCGATGTCTATAGTTCATCTGCGGATTTCCTTATTCCGGCTCTCATCGCGTAGATGTCAAAGCTTTTTTATTACACCATAACTAATGAATTTATAATTAATAATATTTAATGACTTCCCTTGACTGATGTTATATCTTATTTACAGTCAAGATTGCAAAGCACGCAAATGCTGCATGTTTTCTTTAATCGAATCGTGGAACAAGTTAGTGTTGTCGTAACGTTGTCGTATTATTCACATGTTGATACAACATAATAGAGAATTGTACGAATAATGCATACCTCACGTTTTCTTTTGAGATTGAGTTTGAACGGCGCCGACACGAAATGTACTGGAGACGTGTAGCAATTCGATTCGAAGCAACGCTTGTTCGAGAAGACCTACGAAAATTGTTTGATTCTACTCGGTGATGTAAAGAGCACTACGCTTGAAGTACGCTTTGTCTCCATATTGTAGAAGCATTTAAAATTTTATTTCAATATCAATAGCAGTTCTTGTAAGTACCACTACTTGCGATAGGATAGGATCCATTATTTATGCAAATTTTGATAAAATTTTAATAAATAATGCATTCTGTAATTCTGCTACTGATGAAAAAGATCAGAATTTCTGTAATTTATAGTACTTTACTTAACCTTGCCTGATAATTTATAATTCTGTCGGATGTCATTATTATGGCTTTTGACCTTTAAAATAAAAAGCTATATATCATCGTACCTGTTTCGTACCAATAACACGGATGGCGTAGTTGTTTATGTTGTTGTGAGTTCGAATCCCACACAAAAATGTATGTGAAAGGAGGAAGAGTTGTCTTTTAAATAAGAAAATTGATAGTAATTATTTTATAGTGGGGAATGAATATATTGGAAAATGTTAACAGGTAGATAAAACTGTCCAATAAATATATCCGATTGCTAGTATTAGATTAGTTAGTTTTTTACATTTGGACAGGTCAGTCCGTTTTATTGTTTTTAGTGTTCATATTTAATCTCGTGGCATATGAGCACGAGTTCGAACCCCAAGAACAGCAAAATGAAACTAGAGTTTCTTTCAGATAACCCTCAGTAGCTTACGTAGTCTGTAAATGTGTTCGGTAGACGACGATAGGTACGCGGAACCTAAAAACAACTAGCAAAATATTGTCACAATACTACGACCCATTTAGTTTCGTGATTTATGTACATTATATATTGAATAAAACTTATTATATTAACTTCAGCTATCGCAGTCAAATAAAAATTTACCGAAGACAGAATGGCATACATTTTACCATCTGAATTTGTCATCCAGTCACATCTTAGAACAATAATATCGTCACATAGACCTTGACCCTTCTGTCTATAACTTGCATAGAGCGTGGCACCACGTAATAATGACGTACGTATACCGCTATATTACAAGTGTGGTTTGTGTTGAACATGTCTATTAATTGAACTGTCAGTCATTGATCTATAAATAATATACCTAAATGTGAATAGCACAAAGAAGGGAGATAAAGGCTTAATAGTTTTCTTTTTATAAGGTAATGAGCATCGTCTCTTGTAAAGACTAGACAGATATTAATCCCGCCAAGTTATCATGAGCTACTAAATTTTACCTGCGGCTTCGCTCGCTTAAATATAGGTTAGGTCAGGTTAGTAATATTCCTTTTTCGGGATGATAGATACTCTATATCCTTTTCTGTTCCCCTGAAAACGTGTACGCGAAATTGCATGATGATCGGTCGAATAGTTAAGGCGTGAAAGGAAACAAACAAACCCACATTCTCATTTATATTTATTTATATATTAAGTTAGATTATACAGGTTCCATTAAATAGAAGATAAACGTATTAGTATCAGGAAGAACGTCTGCAACATGTCATCCCTAAAAATATCGGACGTAAGAACCCAAATCAGTTTGTTCTACCTGGGACTCGATTCTGTAACTGAAAGACCTGCCTTCGTACTTATTGAAAAAGCAACAGTCAACGTAACGTAACATAGTTTGCAGGGTATATATATATATATATATATATATATATATATATGGAGAGGTTATAATGCGGAGAACCGATTTTATAACGGGGAGAACGTTGGACGGCGGCATAAGAGCACTCGGACAAGAAATAATAACTTCTAGTGGTTGCCCAGTGGTCGAAATACGACTGTAACTCTATTTTCTTTTTTACTTTAGTTTTTGCTCTTCTGTTCAATAGAAACTTTAGTTATTCCAAATCTCCCAGTCTACTGTGACGTAATAAGTATTTATAAAAAGGGGTAACTCGTTTTCTCCTTTCGTATTAATATCTATATATATTTCTAACACAAATTTAAATGAATATAGTCAGCTACAGGATACGAAAGATAGAAAATTTTAACACAGCTAGGTAGCCTGGTTCTACCGCAAAAAAAACGAGTCAAAGCTATGCAAATCCAAAATATAATGATACGATTCTGTGACATCCCATTGGTACATTTTCTGAGAGTATATTTATGGGTGACTATAGTAGTGAATGAAAAACGATCATGGGAAACCATCTGGAGAGTATCTTCAAAATATTATTGAAGGAGGAGAGCGATATTTGCCGTGCAAGAGTGGTGTTAGCTTAAGCTTATTCTCATCTCAATGAATTTTGTTGGTTTAGATAATAAAATTCTTGCTGATCCAGATCCTTAATATCCAGATTTATTAACACGGATCTAAATAAATCATTTTAATTTGTCACAAATACGTTTCCATATTTTTGCTCTTGTTTGCTTAATATTATCATCGGAACAACACAATGATCGTGAGAAGGCACAAAATGGTGAGAATAATATAGTAATAAATAATCATGTTAGATTGAAGATAGAAAAGTTATTTAAATGCAGTTAATCAAAATAAAGACGCAATAAATATGTCTTCTGTAAATTACTACAAAATAAGTATGATTATTATAAAAATTATCATTGCCTCATCTAATGTTTTTCTCATACCTAAGGTATATGATATACAATAGATCTGTTTTTTACCTGCTATGATGGCAACAAACCTACGGCTGATGATCTGCTATTACTGTAAGTAATAGATGCTAGCGACACCAGATATCACAGAACACCAGTACTAAAAACTTAAGTTTGGAATACAATTTTCGGTCATCGTTTGTCATTAGTATATAAATTAATTGTAGCCACCGGTAGCCGCGTTCAGCTTTCGAAAAGCTTCCTAAACCACAGATCGGTGTTACAGAAAATTAACTACTGTGTCGCTGTGATCTGATTGAATGATTGTATTTATTTATAAGGAGTGTCCACGCTCCTATTTCCATATACCTACTGCTATTAGACACTAAAATGATGTGTTATATTTGTTGCTTATCCTGTCAATTATTGGAATACCATTCGTAAATGAAAACCTTTTGTGTCCAGCAGCCTAAATTTGTTTAGTTATGAGTTACCATCATCTCAGCCGATTGATTACGCTACGCAAAAATCGACAAAATGTTTAAGACATTTTATTTTTGGCACTCCTTGTGTCCTTTCTTCAGTCATTATATTGAAAACATTTTTTTACTGATAAACCCATTAAAGTGTGTTTTTATGTGTGCTTTTGATTTGTATTAGCTCAGTGGGGAGACCAACAGACTGCAATGCAATGGTCTCAGGTTCGAACCCACGTCGCGCACCTCTGACTTTCGGAAGTTATATAACTTTTCGAAATCATGTGCTTTGTCATTGACAATTATCGCCTGCTCCGTGCCTCGGAGAGCATGTTAAGCCGTCGGTCCCGGCTGCACTAAACATCTATGGCAGTCGTTATTGGGAAATCTGTGCCCTATAATATCCTGACACTGGTCTAGCCTTAGGGTATCGTTAGCCTTCGGGTTAGGGTGGTCAGGTGGCAGCCGCTCCATGTAAAAACTGATATCCAGTCAAATCCGGTTAGACCAGAAAAGCCGACTCCAAGTGACTTGGGAATAATAAAGGCTAGGAAGAAGGTAAAATACGCGTAATAAAATCAAATCGTAATTTTAATTGCCAGTTATGATTTTAAGTCTAAATTAAATACGTTTATTGTTATATATGCAGCTTACCGGGGTGGGTGCTCTTACACGTGGAACACTGACAAATTTAATTTAAACCTACATATATCTATAATACAGCTATAATTTAAATATAATGCCGTGAGAAAATAATTTGTATATATAAGGAGAAAACTCATCTTCTTAACGTTACATAAATATAATAGCCAATTAAATTTATTTACTCATTGGATACCTACTTGAAGCAGGTTAAAGCTGAAACTGGATAGAGCATTAGATCGATCAATTTTTCGGTTTCTTTCCTTCCTCCTACTACCCTTTTCACCCATCTCCTTTACATAGGCAACAATAGTTACCGTAGCCCATGTAAAACTTTTTATCAGGCAGACTATGTAGTTTGGCACCTATATAGTTTAAGGAAGGCAGTGGCTTATATGTTTCTTGGATTTGCTTTTGTGATGCTAAGGAAACACAGCCATGCCCGTGTGTGGCGGTTACCGTACTTTGTAGAAAACCTTTATTATATATTTCCGTGCCGCTTACCATCACGTATGCCACTAGCCACAACAACTAAGAGTAACGAAAACAATTAGGTATAACTTACAATAAGTGACAATAAAAATCATGTAAATGTGTCTGTGATAGATTCAACAGAATCGCTTGTATTGGTTATGTTATTAACTTCGTTAGTAAGTTATTGTCTTTTAGATAAGAAGATAGAAACATATTTTTAGGGGAAACCAATTAAAAAAGGCCTGCACAGTCGAATCGACTTTAAAAGATAAACATTAAGCCACGTTGAGTAAGTAGTGCAGTTTTTAACCTTCGAATAATCTTTTTGTCAGGCAACGGGCATAGATCCTAGCACCTCACGATTGGCCATCACGACCAAGTTCACGTTTTTGCCTTTAGTCCAATAGAGTAAAATTAGTAAAGATAATATATTATGATGATGAACATAGATGAAATTTATTCTCCATTGCTTGAGATTGTATCAAATCTTGACAAAAAATTAGATTTATCATTTTAACTCAAAAAGAAATGTAAAACTAATTCTTAATTGTGTCTCAGAAACTCTGCAGAAGTAACAAGATATATTGAACGCCATCTTTTATAACTTCCCATGACAATGAACAATTAAACATAATCTAAATTACTTATCATCTTATAAAATCCGTGCAAAAATATTATCTTAAGCAATTTGCAAACGTTAAACATTAATAGAAACAATAATTAATTAATTTCGTAGAGCTATTGCACAACAGTCTGCGGGCATTTTCAAATTATACTTAATATTTCTAAAAATACATCGTTTGTGAAGGAGTTTACTCACAATGAAAAGTAACAACACTGACTAGTCAGTGTTGTTACCTACTAAAATTTCAAGGAATAAAGTGTACAGAATGTATAAAGCTACTTATGTATATAAATACATACATTATGTATATAGACACTTATGTTTCTTGTGTCTGTTTGTAATGTCAAAATAACAACTTTTTACTTAATGCATATGAAAGTATATACGATACTTATACCAAAAAATATTTCTTTTAATTTTTGTCTGTTTGTTCCGGCTGATCTCTAAAACGGCTGAACCTATTTTGATGAGACTTTAATTGGTAGATAACTGATATTAAAAGGAGTAACTAAAGTTAAATTTATTTTAGAAAAAAATTGGTTGAATTTAAACTCATTTATACGGATTTTATCGCGTTGTTTATTTAACACTGTATTACATAATTTTGAATCTATTACACTACTACTAATTTTTAAGCTAATTAATTATTAAAACTATTTATGTTTAAGTTTACACTTAAGATGGTAGTTATTTCAATGTTCCAGTGTAGTTATTTCAAAGTATTAGTCTCCCCGTGACCATGGCCGCTGAAAAGCAACCGAAACGTCGGAGAAAGTGTAAACCTAAATATAAATAGTTTTAATAGTTTTAATAAGTTAATTAGCTTAAAAATTAGTAAAATTCAATAGTAGTAGTAGTGTAATAGTTTCAAAATTATGTAATACAGTGTTAAATAAACAAAGCGATAAAATCCGTATAAATGAGTTTAATTTCAATGAATAACATTTGCGTAAATAGAAGACAATATTATGTAAAAAAATTGGTATCTGTGTATTGGTATACATACATAGTCCCATGCTTACATCACCGAAGTATTAGGCAGAGGTGTATTTATATTACACCCTAATTGACCCATGTAATAGAGACGAGTCTATCTTAGATGCTAGAATGTCATAATAGAAAAATCGAATAAAGATTTGCTAAAATGGTATATATAGTATAGTATCATGCATACCAGTTGCTTAGATTATCGCTTCGCCACCGAGGAAGTAGACGATTTAGTTTCAAAACTATACGTATGAAGTATTTCATAACATTTTCTAAGATATTTGTGTTCGTTATCTGCGCGATGACTAGTTAGTTATGAGGCGTAATGAATATTTAGCAAAGAATTCAGGAATTGATGATTATGAAGACAATTTTGGTCTACCATATTTGTCTTACTAGTTCTCATGAGTAATACAGCCGGTTCCTGTAATTACATGTTTGGGAACACGCAGATCTAGATTTTGCCGGCGAATTCGCTCGTACTGTTCTAAATTTTCAATAATTTTCTATCCCTCGTGATAGGTAGTTTTTCTGAACCAAAGATGTCTGTCTATGTACCACTCACGATATATGTATGTATGCGATTATTTCATAATGATCAGTCGAGTAGTAAAGGGGTGAAAGGGTAACAAATAAACTCACGTTCGCATTTATTATATTAAGTAAGGTTATCAAGGTAATTAAGATACAATAAATCATTAAAATTGACTAAACAGAGCCAATTTTAAAGATTAACATTTCTGTAGTAGAATCTTATACTATACTAGCGGACCCGACACACGTTGTCCAGTAAACACGAAAAAAACAATTACAAAAAAGAAATTCCATTCTCGAATCCACTTGAACACACACAAAACATTTCATCAATATCGGTCCAGCCGTTTAGCAGGAGTTTAATTACAAACACACGCACAGAAGATTTATATACATATGTATATAAACCAGCTGTCTCCAGTATAGACAAAAAAAAACAAGCTAATCTAAACCATCCTCGAATCCACTTGAACACACACAAAAAAATTCATTCAAATCTGTCCAGCCGTTTAGGAGGAGTTCACTGTCAACACATGTACAGAAGAATGATATATATAAAGATATTGTAATTTTGTAACGTAATGTTACTAATTTATGAAACTATTTGCGTTATACCAAGTTTACAAAGCTGAAGTCTGTAAATGTGGTTAGACCTTTATGCACAAAATAATAATTGAACAAAAACCTAAGTTAATGAAAACTGTATGTATCGAAGAAAATTATTCGTCTTTGTTTCTTCTTTGGCTTGGTCGTCGTATAAAAAATATCGTTCATCATACCGTACAAGTTTCTGGAGTTAGGTTTTAATTGCGAAATAATTAGGTATATATTTAATTATCTTCTAGCAAGTGTAGATGACACTATTAATAGCTACTATGAAATTATTTTATCAAAAATGACTAATAAAGCTTTATTAAGTACGATTGTTTAACAGTTCTGTTTGATAATATATTGATATGATAGCAACGCCATTTCGAAGAAAATTTCAAGAAAATAATGAACAAATATATGTGACGATATATATGACGAGACCATTATTGATTAAATGATATAAAATTACATAATTAAAATCACTAATATAATAAGAGAAGTCGTTACTTTGAATAATTAAATAAAATACGAAGTGACATACAAAAACAGGCAGATACTTTTTTGTGAATCAGTCAGTTAAATATAAGTGAAAACTATGGCATAAAATATCGTAAATTCGTATGGTTTTACTTGTGAATCTATGTATATAGATTCATACCTATATTACTATGTATCTTATCTTATCTTGTGTGGGGGCCTGTCAGTACAGACCGGCGACACTTCGACCCAGTGGAATCTTTTGTGTCGACTTCCCCAATAACGACTGCCATAGATGTTCATGGCAACCGGGACCGACGGCTTAACGTGCTCTCCGAGGCACGGAGCAGGCGATAAACGTCAATCAATACGCACATAATTTCAAAAAGTTATATAACTTCTGAAAGTCAGAGGTGCGCGACGTGGGTTCGAACCCGAGACCCTCTGCATTGCAGTCTGTTGGTCTCCCCACTGAGCTATCGCTGCTCTATATATTATTATGTAAGTATAAGAGTAAAAGGCTGAGTTGTATTACACACACATTTTGTACCTAAGCTACATTTTAAGCCAAACGTAAATCTAGAGAATGCTCCTGTGAATTTCCCATTAGAAAATCCTAATAACAATAACCCTACCGGAGAATTGAACTCATGCTTGAGCACCAATATAAGCGCAAACTAATGCTATGCGACAAACCAGGACTTATATTTGTAAAGTATATTCAAAGACTTCTAATATAAAATAAATAACAATTACTAGATGCATGCGACGCGGTGACGTTTTAATATCATCATGAATGGATTGATATTGATTGCAATGGAAGTACGAAATAGATTAAAAGAATAATTATTACGCAAGATTATTGTAAAAATAAAGTTAAATATAGAAAACAATAGATGAAGTATCGTCCATTGTTTTTTTCATTTTACACCACATGCAAATAAAAATATGGCTGGCATTCGCTTTACCTCGTTATTATTAATGCGTTTCATTCTTAATATAACTCTCTCTACTATTTACTACGAATATATTATGATTTGGCAGTAAAGATAAGTTTGTATTTATTGCATTTGAATGTTAACTTTTCTTTGCTAGCTTGTCTAAATTTGTGTTTAGCAAGCAAAATATGGCATTTTAAATGAACTCTGAACTCTAATTTAGGTCAGAAGGGACTAAATCGTATGAAGTCGTGATTTGGTTGAAGAAGATTGTTTGCGCGTACGCACGTTTTTACTTGTTGCGCTCTTATAACACCTTAAAAACGATTTCGTCGTCTTTTCTTATATGCCTTAATATCTATCGTAGTGTATGAAACAAAATTAATATTCTTTAAAATATACAATAAGCCTGGACCAGGCCCGCCTGGTGGTACGGTGTAACCGTAGCTTATAGTCGCTTGCAAAAAGGTATCTGTCGCATATTACTGATGTTATGACAAATAAATTAATTATGGAAAGAAAGAAATAAAAGGATAGGTGAAATAAGTATACGATTATCTTGCAGTCATCGGGCGAAAAGCTAGCTCTAAGAGAGCAAGAAAGTGGTACTTTAGACGAGTCACACACACGAGTCGGCCTCGATGGCGTAGTGGTAAGTGTAACCGACTGCCACGCCTGAGGTCACGGGTTCGATTCTCGCACAAGTCAAACATTTGTGTGCATGAACATGGATGTTTGTCTTGGTCTGGGTGTTTCTATGTATAATATGTATGTATTTAAAAAAAAATAAGGATAGATGTATGTTTATCCATTGTCTAGTACCCATAGTACAAGCTCTGCTTAGTTTGGGCTAGATGGTGTTGTGTGTATGTGGTAGAATATTATATTATATATTATGTGGTAGAATAGAATATTCGTACCGTCACCAAATAGTTGGCAACAGCGGGCTCTTCGCCTAAAAGCAAATATAAATGTATTAAATATACGGTATTTTAAAGTTTTTACGAACCACTCGACCTATGGAACTCTTGTAATGGACTATCTTTACTGTGGGAATCGTCTATAAAAACATTGCGTCATACCTAAAAGTACACTAAAATAATTCATTTTAAAATTACTGCCTTGGTGGCGCAGCGGTAATGAATACGACTACTATGCGTAAGATCAGAGGTTCTATTTCCAGATCAGTTAATTTTATTAGGCTTTACTGTTAAGAAACTTCAATTTCACTAGCAGAACGGAATTGTGACCGATATATGACAACTTCACCCATCCCTATTACGAGAAATCAGCCACTTTAAACATAGCAGGCGGAACGGAGACGTGTTATACCTTCCTACCCCTCGGGGGAAATAAAGACATAATTTAAGAGGCGATAGCCCTATGGATAAGTCATTGGACTTGCGATCTAGAGGTCGCGGGTTCGAATCTGTTTGAATCAGTGATGGAAGATGTAATTACTAAAATCAGAACTAGTAGGAAATACATATTAGTATGCGGTGATTTTAATATTAATATACTAGATGGCTCTTCCTTGGCTAATAGACTTATAAACTTATTTAAATCATTTAATTTAACGAATTTGTTTTTGGAACCAACAAGAATAACTGCCACGTCTTCCACTTGTTTAGATAACATTTTCAGTGATTGTAACGCTTCATACAAATTAGTTACCACTGACTTAACCTCAGATCACTGTGGACAATTAGCAATGTTTCCAAACATTAATAATAATAATATTAAACAAAATATACTTGTTAGGCCTTTAACAAATAATCGCTTCAAACATTTTAGAAATAAAATTTCATGTAATATGTACTCTAATATAAGGGAAGATAAATCTCCTAATAAGGAGTATGACAGCTTTTTTGGTATTGTTAAGAAAGAATTTGATAATACGTTTAGGTTTAAAGTAAAGGTTATTAAAGGAACTAGGACATTTAACGAATGGGCAACCGTAGGTATTTATAAGAGCAGAGTAAAAATGTATGAGTTATATAGTATGAAGAAATATAATTTTGATCCTACTTTTACAGAATATGTTAAGAATTACTCCAAAATTTTTAAAAAGGTATGCAAATTAGCTAAGTCCAAGTTCGTCAGTAACAAAATCAAACAGTCCTCTAATAAAGTTAAGGCTACCTGGCGAGCTATTAACGAAGCTAGTGGCAAGATAACTCAAATAGACAATAGTATTAGTCTGATGGATAATAATAAAATGATCAAAAATAATGCCGATGTAGCATACGTGTTCAATAATTTCTTTGCTAGTGTACCGATTACCACCACGAGCGCATTAAATTCTTCATCTATAGACGCAGAGAGGTTATTACATTCCAGCGTAACAAAGTGTAGAGTATTATTTAGATTTGATTATGTTGTATTATGCATATATCATACTATCATATCGCAAATATGTCGGTACGACAGGCAACAAACATTTCTCCCATAAATTTATTATTTAAATCGGTTCCAAGTGAATTTCAAAGTTAAATTAGAACTTTTATCGTTTAATATAACTATCCAGCATAAAGTGATAAAGTGTCAAGTGCTAATTAACCATATAAACATAATAAACAACATTTTAAACCTACTTCGTTAAAACGGCAAAGTGAATCTAATAATTTAAAAACTGTGTTGACTAATACGCGTAAGTGACGGCTAATCCACGGCGCTTACGACGTTTTGGACGCGAACTTTCACTGTACTTGTATTGCATGCGCCGTACAAATTCAGCATACGAAGTGATGATTTAAAAGTTAATTTACTAGACGCTTACTATTTTATATATTGCTTTAAGCGCTGAAACACAAAGATCACTTCGAATTACGTGTCGTTGCGATGTCGTTTAAAAGTTGCGGTGGATGTAAAATGGAATTGGATTGCAATGAGTGCTTACAATGCTTATTTTGTAAGGAATGGTATGACTTACTTTGTGCTAACATTGGTAAGGGAAGATATGCTTTGATGAATAGCAATGATAAACGTTCTTGGAAGTGTCCAGAATGTGTAAACAAGCAGCCAAAAAACGACAATACAAATACCCCAGTGCGATCATCCCACAACGAAAATCATACAGGGACTGGCAGAAATGTAGTTAGAGAATCTCCATCTCCTAATCAAAATGTTACTTTGCGCAGTAAGCAATCACTACGCCAGCAATCTCAACGTGCCCAAAAGGACAAACATGACTCACCATTGTCAGGCATTACAAGTGACGGACTTCGTGAACTAATAAGGCAGGAAATGGATCGTGCTTTGAAAGGAGCACTGAATGATATGGTAAGGGAACAATTTAGCAAAGTGAACGAACTGGTCGACAGCTTTCAACAATCACTATCATTTTTTAGTGACAAATTCGACGAAATGAAGACCACTCTTGAGGAGAAATCTAGCTTGATAATGAAACTGGAGTCCGAGAACAAAGTTTTGCGGAAATCTGTGATGGATGTCTCACAACGGATGAACATGCTTGAACAGTACGCTCGCTGTAATAATATAGAATTACAGTGTGTACCCGAGCACAGATCAGAGAATTTACTAACTACTGTCACTCAGCTAAGCAAAATCATCAAATGCGACATTAAAGACAGTGACATTCAATACTGTACACGGATTGCCAAAAGAGATAATCAGAGCAGTAGACCGAGGTCAATAATAATAAAATTCTGTAGCCCTCGGCTTCGTGACACATTTCTTGCTGCAGCTATAACTTACAACAAGAAAAACAAAAATGATAAACTAAATACGAGCCATTTAGGTATCTCTATGGAGCAGCCCAGACCTATTTATGTTGTGGAACATTTGTCACCGGACAACAAGGCCATTCATGCAGCAACGAGAATTCGCTCTAAACAACTTGGGTATAAATTTACGTGGGTTCGTAATGGCAAAATACTCGTGAAGAAGGATGAATTATCTGAAACTTTAGTCATAAACAGTATGGACAAATTAAATCAGCTTAGGTAACTCAATCAGTGGGTGTTTAAAGCGTGTTATTGTGATTGAAACCGTTACATTCAACACGATTAGATGTTATTACCAGAATACGAGGGGTCTTCGAACCAGTATTGTGGATGTTCGTCAGCAGATATATAACAGTGAGTACGATATCTATGTCTTCACAGAAACTTGGTTTTCTAGCGATATATACGATTGTGAGTTATTTAATCATGACTATACGGTTTACCGTAGGGACCGTGATACTTCCTCATTTAATAACCACAAAAAAGGGGGGGGTGGAGTTTTGATAGCAGTGTCAAAAAAGTTCAATTCTTGTCGTATGTCTGATTGGGAGTCTAACTGTGAGGATTTATGGGTATCCATCCAATTACAACAGGGTAGGTATGAAAATGATGCACTGATAGTGTGTGCGGTCTACTTGCCTCCACCATTGCACAGAGAAGAAGTCGAACACTTCATAGAAAACTGTAATTCAGTGATAGGAGCTAACGCACGAAGTGCGGTATTGATGATTGGGGACTTCAACTTAAGCGGTATCGATTGGACATCACTAAATCCTAATGAGCCCTGTCTTATTTCATCTAGTTCTGTTTCTAGTAATATTAAAGATCTCTTTGTTGATTTCTTTGCTCTTAACAATCTTAATCAGTGTAATTGGATTAAAAACTTTCAAAGTAAAATCCTTGATTTAATTCTTACCAATAGTGATCAAATTACAGTAAGCAACTGCGAGAATCCAATTAGAAAAATTGATAAGTATCACCCAGCCATTGAATTCATACTCAATTTACAAGCTAAAACTATAACTAAATCGAAAGTATGCAAAAAGTTTAATTATTTTAAAGCTAACTACGATAACATTAACAAATCTTTAGATCAAATTAATTGGGAAAAGGAACTTGGTTCCTCTACTGGACTGGATGTGAATATAATGTTAGACAAATTTTACTCAATAGTTAAAGACATTATTAAAAAGCATGTTCCCGAAACAATTTCATCTGAAGGCAGATTTCCACCGTGGTACTCAAATCGTCTTAAAAAAATGCTAAAACTAAAATTAAAATTTCGTAATAGGATAAAAAGATATCATAATCCTATGGACGTTATTGAATTTAATTACTTAAGAAAAGAATGTGGAGTACTAATTAGACACTGTTACAATGGTTATATAGTGCATATAGAAAATGCGATTAAGAAAAACCCAAAACATTTCTGGACACATATAAAAAATTTACGGAGTTCGAGCTCTTCCTATCCCTCAAAAATGACAACAGGTAGCAAATTAGCCGATAATACTACAGACATTTGCAACTTATTTGCAGAGCAATTTGCATCGGTATACGATACCGCTACCCATGAAATGCAATTAAATCACCCTGATGTTCCTCTAAATAATTATGAACTCTGTAATTTCTCGGTGCTCCAAGAGGAAGTGGAGAAGAGACTTACTAAGCTGGACTTAGCCAAAGGTGCAGGACCGGATAACATACCGCCTTCCTTCTGGTCTAGATGTGCCCGTTCCATTGCAGCACCTCTCACAATAATATTCAATATATCTCTCAGATCAGGTGTATTCCCTACAATATGGAAGCGTGCAAAGATTGTCCCTATATTCAAAACTGGTAAAAGAGATATTATATCGAACTATCGTCCTATTTCGATTCTTTCTACCGTGTCGAAAATCTTTGAATCGTTGGTGTATACAGTATTGTACGATCACGTCAGACATAAATTATCTAATAGGCAATATGGCTTTAGAACTAAAAGGTCTACTAATACAAATCTTGTACATTACGTTACTGACCTAACAGCCGCAGTGGATCGAGGTGAGCAAGTTGATGCAATATACACTGACTTCACCAGGGCTTTTGACAAGGTTAACCATAGCATATTATTGCGTAAAATGCAGTCATTGGGAATTACCAGTACTACCCTAGAGTGGTGTAAGTCATATCTGAGTGCTCGGCCTTCATCTGTTGTGGTGGATGGAGAGGAGTCCGTTCCATTTCTAGCATCCTCTGGCATTCCACAAGGATCTAATTTAGGACCCCTCTTCTTCAATATATTTATCAACGATATAACAGACATTTTTGTACATTCCAATCCTTATCTTTTCGCAGACGACCTCAAGTTAACTCGTATAGTGAAGGATGTATCTGATGAACACTTACTCCAATCGGATATTGATAGGTTAGTTCAATGGTGTGATAAGAATGGCATGTATCTCAATTGTGCTAAATGTAACCATATTAAATTCACTCGAAAACGTAACAAAATTCTAACATCTTACAATATTCAAGCAAACGTGTTGACGGAGTTGGATGTCATTCGTGACTTGGGAGTATACGTGGATAGCGAATTGAGGTTTATCGAGCACATTGATAGGACGGTCTCCGCTGCCCATAGGGTTCTGGGGTTTGTTCTTCGGAGTGCTAAAGAATTCAAAAATATTTCAACAATAGTTCTTTTATACAATAGTCTTGTAAGGAGTAGGTTGGAGTATTGCAGCACAGTCTGGAACCCAAGCTACCAAGTCCATATAGCTAGAATAGAACGAACACAAAAGAACCTGGTTCGTCATTTATCCTTTCGAGACAAAGCTGCGAGAGAACAAAGGTGTTACGATGATAGACTTACTCATTTCAAGATGACTCCTCTAGAATCACGTCGTACTCTCTCTGATTTGGTATTCTTGTATAAGCTGCTCAATAACCAGTTAGACTGCCCTGAACTTCTAAATAAAATATGCATCAATGTACCACATAGAGTCCCTCGCCATCCTGTCTCGCTATTTAGACCGCCACGACATAGAACTAACCTTGGTAGGCATTCACCGATAGTCAGATTATCTTACTCTTACAACGACGTGTCGCAGACTTCGGAAGACATAGATATATTTAATAATTCTCTGACGAAATTCAAAAATTCTGTTGCAGCTCATTTGCGGAATGGTTCGTAGATCGCTTTTCTCTTTTTCTTTATTATTATTATTTTGTACTAATTTTTGATTTCTTTGTATTATAACATTTTACTTTTATTTTGTTTTCATTCATGTATGTACTATTTTATGTCGCATGCTGTGATCTCTTGTAAGTAAGAAAACATATGACCTACAATTATTGTACTTCGCTTTTAATTGCTATTTTTGTGTATTTCTTGTTAGAGATCCTTTTAAATAAATAAATAAATAAATAAATAAATAACGCAACTGATATTATCAACGCTTTTCAATCTCTGGAATCTAAAAATACGGGGGATCTCTGGGGTATCTCCGTTAAGGTCGTAAAAAGTATAATAGATATAGTTGCTCCTTATTTAAGTGGGTTATTTAATAGGTGTGTAGATTCGGGAACTTTTCCAGATTTGATGAAAAATAGTAAAATCATACCTTTATTTAAATCCGGTAATAAAACTGATCCTAGTAATTTTAGGCCAATATCAATTCTACCAGCTTTTAGCAAAATATTTGAAAAATTAATACTCAAGCAATTACTTAGACATTTTAATTTAAATAGCCTCTTTCATGACAACCAATATGGCTTTACTAAGGGTCGTTCAACAACGGATGCAGGAGTAGCTTTACTGAAACATATATACAGAGCGTGGGAAAACTCACAAAATGCTATTGGTGTTTTTTGCGACCTCTCAAAAGCATTTGACTGCGTCTGTCATGATACGCTCATACGGAAACTAAGGCATTACGGTGTTCAGAGTAATGCACTGGATGTAATTACGTCGTATTTGAATAACAGGATTCAGTGTGTAGATGTCAATGGTACAAAATCAAATAGCTTACCTGTAAAGCTAGGGGTGCCGCAAGGTTCGATTTTAGGCCCTTTTTTATTTTTAATTTATATAAACGATTTACCTTTTTATTTGAACAATATTTGTGACGTTGTACTGTTTGCTGACGATACTTCCTTAATATTTAAAGTAAATAGGAATAGGGACCATTTTGACGAAGTAAACAGTGCATTGATTCAAGTAACACAATGGTTTACTTTAAATAATTTAGTACTGAACCCCAAAAAAACAAAATGTGTTAAATTCATACTGCCTAATGTAAAACATCTTGGTCCTAGCATAACATTGAACGGTGAGGTACTGGAAGCAATAGAATCCACAGTATTCCTGGGCATTACACTTGATTCAAAGTTACAGTGGGGTGCGCAAATATCTTGTCTCTCAGCGAAACTTAGTTCGGCCGCTTACGCCATTAGAAAAGTCCGTGGATTAACTGACGTTGATACAGCTAGATTAGTTTACTTTAGTTACTTTCACAGCGTTATGTCATATGGAATATTATTATGGGGAAAAGCAGCTGATATACAAAGTATTTTTATATTGCAAAAAAGAGCTGTGCGTGCAATTTATCAATTAGGAACTAGAATCTCGCTCCGAGAAAAATTTAAGAATATAGGTATTTTAACTGTAGCATCACAATATATTTATTTTAATATCATGCATGTCCGTCAAAATATATATTTATACATAAAAAATAGTGACATACATAACATCAATACTAGAAATAAATATAAATTATGTGTTCCATTCTACCGTCTACATAAAGTTCATGGTTCCTTCATGGGTCTTGGTATACGTTTTTATAATAAAATCCCGAGTAATATTCTAGAATTACCAGAGAATAAATTTAAAGTTAAAATTAAAACTTGCTTAATTTCTAAAGCATATTATAATATAGATGATTATTTAAATGACAAACATCCATGGCACTAATATTTGCATTAGATCACAGGATATTAAATGACCAATACTAACACTTATGTTTTTTTTTAAATATATGTATATATATATTTTTTTTTTTTTTGTAATATTACACCTTGCTTAAGCTGGAATTTGCATTACTGTTACATTCAGTCGTATTTTAATCAAGAAGAATGTGCAATGAAGACAACTCGTGATTATGGACAGTTCCGTTAAGCTTTCTTTTGAGTCTTATCCTGTATTCTGGTTTAGTGGCATTCGATAATTTACTTCTACATTTTATTTAAACAATTAGATTAAACTACGGACTATAATCACGTCTTGTCTTGATTATTTATGTACATGTAAGTGGATGCTCCTATTTACCATACTGCTGCTTTAGAGGCTACCATCAATTTTTATCAAATGCTTGAGTATGTTGAGTAGTAGTTCATGGAGAAATGGTTGCAGCACCTTACAGTTATGATTTGTAAATGAAATATTATTGTACACTTGGCGATTAAAAAGAGTGGCTATGAGTTTCTTGCCCGTTCTTCTCATGAGCCCTACACCCTAGCTTTGCTGAACGTGGCAGTAAATGTAAATTCACTGGAAAAAATTTACGTGTAACTTTGACATTCATAAGTGTTACCTTGTAACCTAATTTGAATAAATTTATTTTGATTTTGATTTTGATTTTGAATCCCACCCATTGCACTACTGACGTGAACCCACTCCTAATACAAGCATTCTAGCTTAGCTGGAGGGGTTAACAAGAATACTAGTATTTTGAAACACAAATCGATAGAAACTTAAAAAAATGCGTGTGTAAGATTTCACGTTCAGTTCCCGTTTCGAGCAAAATGTAATTCGTTTCTTCTATTATGAATTTTCATTAGCAGCACAGCGGTTTGGAACTGCGCCGCCCCATTATCGCGAGAGACTCAAAACAGCAGCTCTACCCCTAAGTAGTAAAATTCCCCTAAAAGTCTATGCTTGTATGTAAAAATAATTAACGTCACAACAATACTATTGTAATTAGGATCTGAACGCCGGCAAGCCGCAAAACCTTGACTTTGTCAGTGGCGCAAGTTCAAGGTAAACCGCGCGAAATCATTGTCAGTGCTAACTATTGATTGTAATCTCGCTGTGTGCAAATATTACATCACACGTGTATCTCTCCGAAGAGTTATATCACAATTCACACAAAGAACAACAATGTTTATTACCTAGATAACCTAAGTAAGTCTATTAAATAGAACCTACTAGATTGCTAGCTGTTACTACAACTAATAATATAATATATTATAACATACTAACACATTGAAATTAAACACTTTATACGGATTTTGTCACGTTGTTTATTTTACTTTATAACATTGTTATTACATAATTTTGAAAAATTCTAACACTACTATTATTGAACTTTACTACTATTTAAGCTATATATTTCTAATTAAAACTATTTATATTTGAGTTCTCCCCGTGAACATGGGACCGAAATGTCGGGGCAAAGTGTAAAGTCAAATATAAATAGTTTTAATTAAAAATATATAGCTTAAATAGTAGTAAAGTTCATTAATAGTAGTGTTAGAGTTTTCAAAATTATGTAATAACAATGTTATAAAGTAAAATAAAGAACGTGACAACATCCGTATAAAGTGTTTAATTTGAATGTATAACATTCGCGTAATATAAGACAATATTATACTACCAACACACAACACCATCTAGCCCAAACTAAGCAGAGCTTGTACTATGGGTACTAGACAATGGATAAAAATACATATACTTTATTTTTTTGTAATTACATACGTATTATACATAGAAACACCCAGACCAAGACAAACATCCATGTTCATGCACGCAAATGTTTGACTTGTGCGGGAATCGAACCCGCGATCTCAGGCGTGGCAGTCGGTTACACTAACCACTGCGCCATCGAGGCCGTTTAATATCAGCTAATATCAGCCCTTTATTAAACTGTCCCATTGCCAGCAGTGAGAAGGGTTAGGTCATAGTCCACCACAGTGGCCCAGTGCGGATTGGCAGACTTCACATATCACAGAGAATATTATGGAGTACTCTCAGAAATGCAGGTTACCGTTCACCGTTGAAGCGATATTTAACTATTTAATACGCACATAACTTCGAAAAGTCAGAGATGCGCGCCTTGGGAACTCTGTGCACTCGAGACCTCTGCGTGGCAGCCTATTGCCATCTACCAAGCATACATCCGATTCCGTGTTACTGCTGAAAGTTTCTTAACAAAAAACCTCTATAACATTTTACCCGACCCAGGAATTGAATTCAAGACCTCATGCACTGAAGTCGTTATCACTACTGCGCCACCGAGGAGTATAACGCCTTAAAATATCTTGCCGGTCACTGTATACTTAAATCGACATGTTGAATAATGTTTACTTGTTCTACAGAAGTAACAAAGTAGTCATATAATTAGAGGTTGCTTTTCTACATACCTGACTAATAACTATAATTTTAACGCCAATTTTTCCACGCTTGAAATGTTGGCAACTTGACTTGTGGACTCTACAAAGTTTCAAATAATGATTACTAAGAGCATTCAGTCTTGGTTTTATTTTTCGATCACATGTCCACATATCTCCCGTGTGGAGAACGAACCTATAACACTCTGCGTACTACCCATAACGAGGTTACTAGTTAAATAACTGTTTCTTGAATTTAGCTTTAGATTGAATTGAGTATTGATCTCTAGCGATCGCAGCCGCGGGTAAAAGCTAGCAAATGTAATATTGATTTTATTGATATAATCGTATAATCGTAATCATGTATTTAAGTATATACACACATACTAATATTTAGGTATATAAATATATACATATATTTAAGCTACATACATACATAATTGTATACTCATACTAGAAAATATATTAACAATGTTACAATTAAAACCATATAACACTATTTCCAATTCATAAATATCACTAAGTCACAGGCCTTAATAAACATTCACTATTTGTTAGCAAGCACCTCGAATGACAAATTTTTCTATAACTACCCGATGCAACTAAACATTTCTACACTTACCCTACCTTACTATAAACGTTGTCTGGTTATGTTATGTTATAAATATTGTGTTTTTCTCTGTAAGTGATTCATGTAAACTTTTGAGAAAATAAATGTCTTAAACCATGGATATAAGCAGGCGAACATAAAATTAATAAGAAAATTATAACTAGATTGTGCATGTATAGATGTTAACTGCTTACACGGTCTCACACTTTTATTCCCCAACGGTAAGTCAGGGGGTACTACAGCTCCCTTTCGCCAACCGCGTTTGTAGGTATAACGTAATAGGGTAGTCGTAATAGCCTATTGCCATCTATCGGACATAGTTCTGGATTCTGAGAATTTATTTCCTAATAGTAGAGTTGCTGATTACGGCATGAATGGGCCCCGGCTCGACCGGAGAGGACTACCTTCTCACAGAATATCGACGTGAAATAGCAATATTCTTACTGTTGTGTTTCGCTCGGAGAGTGAGAGTGCCGGAGGCTCAATCAACCTCTGTCCCCCTTCCCGCTCCTTCTCCTTCCCACTTCCTTTTTCTCTTCTTCCTTTCCTAAAGGGCACGCAAGTGAGGCCTCTGGTGTTGCAGACGTCCATAGGCTACGGTGACCACTTACCATCAGGTGGGCCGTATGCCAGTCTGCCACATAAGTTGTAAAAAAAAAACAGAATCTAAAAATCTATTTGCTTGACCGGGGAATCGAATACAAAATCTCACACACAGCATTCGCTATGTGTGAGGCTGCATTCTCCCACAGCCCGAGTTAAGTTTTAAAGCCATTGCTGATAAAGGAAGATATGGCTATTAGAATAGATTTAATATATTTTTACTAGGAATGACATCACATTACTCAGGTCATATCTACCTTGGTATATACAAAATGACCTTAAACAAATGCATATTAAGTAATAAATTATCCATAACGACGAGAAGACGGATCTCGTAGTGTTTTAAGTGGTCGCTTCGCCACGGCCACTGCAACAAGTGTTGTGGGTTCGATCCCCAGGTGGTACAGAAATGTGTGTGATCCACACATAGTTGTTTCGAGTCGGGTGTTCTTTGTGTCCATTGTTTGAATGTTTGCAAAGTCTCGTATGAAAATATAATAATATCAGCCCTGTATTAAACTGTCACACTGCTGGGCACGGACCTCTTCTCAGTATGAGAAGGGTTAGGCTATAGTCCACCACGCTGTCCTAGTGCGGGTTAACAGATTTCACATATCTTCGAGAACATTATGGAGAACTTTCAGATATGCAGGTTTCCTCACGCTGTTTTCCTTCACCGTTAAAGCAAGCGATAATTAACTATTTAATATGCCTAAAACTTCGAAAAGTCAGAGATGCGCCTTAGGATCGATCTCGAGACCTTTGCGAGGCAGTCCAACGGTTCCCCACGAGGCTATCGCTGCTGTTAAAATCCGTAGAAAGTAGTTTAATTTCAAAGACACGTTATGAACTCTACATATTACCTTTATAAATACAATTTCATTTCACGTTGTTCAAACATGTTGTATATTAGATATAATGTGATGTAGTTCTCTTAAGGATCGAACTCGAGACCTTTGCGAGGCAGTTCAACGGTCTAGGCTCTAAGTCTAGGTCTAGGCTATCGCCGCTAAAGTCTCTTGTGATACAAGAATTAATCTTAGTGCAGTAGTTGTCCTTTTCATTTCTTTTTATTGTTCCTTGCCCAGCTACTTATGACGCGCTAGCGTGCTGTATTCGCAAACTGCTTGCGGGTCAATTCCCACATGTCGACCGCGCAATATCATAATATACCGGTTACTTGCATTGTGTAAAACGCATACACGTGCCTCAACTTATGTATATTATCCGCGTCATGTACAAACGAGTTTGTATTAGAAAGATATGTTTAAAATGAATTAATATAATAATATATAATACCTATAATATTCTACCACATACACACAACAGCATCTGGCCCAAACTAAGCAGAGCTTGTACTATGAGTACTAGACAACGGATAAAGATAATATGTATATACTGTCGAGGTCGCGGGTTCGATTCCCGCACAAGTCAAACATTTGTATGCATGAACATGGATGTTTGTCTTGGCCTGGGTGTTTGTATGTATAATATGTAAGTATTTACAGAAAAAAAGTATATATGTATATTTATTCATTGTCTAGTACCAGACCAAGACAAAAATAATCTTCATGCATACAAATGTTTGACTTGTGTGGGAATCGAACCCGCGAGCTTAGGCGTGGCAGTCGGTTACACTAACCGCTACGCCATCTATGTAGTCTGTCAAGTCATAGAATACCAGACATATTTAAAAATACCAGCGATCGCTTAGTGGTCGTAATTCAACCATAATTTATTTAAATTTTAAGTTTGATAGTTATTAAGGTTTTATTGTCTAGAACCATACCCTTATAATCACATTTCATTTAGATTTCGATGGTTAATTTACCTATCTTTGTCAAACAAATTATTATATTGATATATGTAACCATAGTTACGAAGAATAGTACCTCATCAGCAAAAAAATGTCGAAATACTACGAACGCGATTCGACTGCGTGTGTCAAATGTATGGTTGTGTGCGTATAGTGTTTTTCATTCATTTAATGTATTTCTAATGCATATTTTATATAAATATTAGGATTTGTCCCTCCTTCTCCATATAAACTAAAACTGTGCCAAATTTCATACTGCTCCGTCCGCGTAATTTTCGTAAAAAGGGGTACGAAGTTTTTGTTTCACGTATTAATATATAGATATCGTGTCTGGCCTCCGATGTGCTGCTGGCTGCTGCGACTCAATAAGTTAATGATGCAAACAATATTTTAAAAGGAACAGTCGTATTGGACAAATACTGTAATTAAACAATATGTGACGTCAACAACTTAAACCAATGCAGGGAATCCCAAATTATGACTTACAACGAAACAAGAAATCAGCATACAAAATTCGCATTAAGCACCTGTTGGTATGACAAAAAGCTATTTACAATGCGCGTGCGCACCTGCGATCGCAAGTATTGTCGTCAGCGCGGGCGCAGCGGAGCGCATGACAATGTGCTCCCGACGGTAAACCAATACACTAGAGATGCTACACCGCAATGTGGTGGGGATGCCAGGTGATACCTACCCAAAATATAGGCAAAATAAGCATGACGAATTTTAAAACTCATGTTGTTGTGACTTGGTGAATGCAAAGATGGTTGATGGTCGCCTCGCTACTGCCACTGCGAGTGTTGTGGGTTCGAATCCCACACGTGACTAAAATTTGTATGATCAAGTAATAGTTGTTTCGAGTCTGGGTGTTCTTTGAGTTCGTTCTTTGAATGTTTGTAAAGTTCCCAGCGATACAGGAACAATTCCTAGTGTTCTAGTTTTCTTTTTAAAAAAGAATGAAGTGGAATATCTAATTTGTTAGCAATTGATAAATCAATTGAATGATTATAGTTAAGGCAGCTTTAGCCCAAACTATAAGTTTTTAAACTTGTGATTGAGGGAGCGCTCGTTCGATTCCACGTAAACATTCCTAACACAGAGGGATAAACAAGTAAGAAAATTCGTACTTCTAGAACATTATATTTTTAATAATAGATTTTTTAAACACATTATTAATTAAATCTGTATTTACTATTTACAGCAAAACAGGTTTTATTTACTGTAAATAGTAAATACAGATGTTTTAATGTTCAGTCACGCAAAGGCAGAGAAAATAAAGGCATAAAAGTGTTGGTTTAATTGGCTCTTTGTCTGCTGTAAAATTGTGTTAAATTTTCTTTTAATTTATGTATTGTTAATTTATTTACTATAAAACAATTTTAAAGAAATATAATTAGTATAGAAACAAGTGTGAATGCCTTACGGTGTTATTGCATTGTGTTAGAATGTTTATGTGGACTTGGTTTTTGATATTCATTTGACTTAGGTAATAATTATGTCTCGGGCACGCCACGATCGTGGCGGTAAGTCCCGTGTTTGAGGAGTGGCTGAAGAGGCAGCATGGCGCCCTCACCTTCCGGCTGACACAGGTACTGACTGGCCACGGTTGTTTTGGCCGGTTCCTGTGTCATATACGCCGGCAAGAGACGCCCGGTTGTCACCACTGCGGCGACTGCCGTGACGTTGTAGAGGACACGGTGCTGCACACTTTGGCGGTTTGCCCCGCCTGGGCATCGCAGCGCCGTGATTTGATCGCGGCAGTCGGATCGGTTGCCCTCTCGCTCCCGGCCGTAGTTCAGTGAGAGGTCGTGGAACGCCGTCGCCTCCTTTTGCGAGGAAGTGATTTCCATCAAGGAGGTGGCGGAACGGGAGAGGGAACGTTTAAACCCTTAACGTTTCATACGGCGGGGTCGCAACCGCATGCGAAAGCGATTCGCGCGGCCCCGTCGATAGTTGTTTTGTCGAGGAACACTGTGGTAGGTTTAGTCGGTATTCCGGGAGGTACATTATTTCTTTACCATCTTTCGTTTACCCCGGCGAGTCCGACATAATCCCTCCGCCCGCCCCCGGGGAGGGATATGCGTCATTGCATTCCCCCAAGTAAAAAAAAAAAGGTAATAATTATGTTTAGGATATTTTTCCAGAAATTAAAGACTAAAAAGACATACAATGCGAAAATACACATGCTTTAAAATAGTATCGTGGAAGAGGTTTCTGTAGTTCATTTTAAGTTACAGCTTGATTAAACATCTAATTATACAAAAAATCGTAAGCTGTTATTATAATTATTATTGTCTTAATAAATACCCATAGCATCAAATAATTAATTTTCGCTATTAAGCTTCATTTTTTGCCAATCACACAAGATTGGATTTTTTACTTTCTTGTTATTAAAATCATTGCTTTACAGATAAAAAGTAAATTACATGGTTGTTGAAATACTATTACATAATAACCTTTTAATAACATAATCCTTGGTCATTATTTAGGTAATAACTTAAAATATAGTATCGGTATTTTCTTAACAACTGATTGCTTCTCAATACGAAGCTCTCGAGTCTTGGGAAAACATATTAAAAGGATTTTGCAATTTCTTTGCTTAATAAAAAATTCTTTATTGCTTACTTCAAGACGATAAACCGTTTTAACTCAACCTTGAAGAAATATGTTGTGTAAAGCCAGAAAATAACGATTACAAATTGATTCCTTATTCCAACTTCAAATGACCTGATTCTGAACAGCAAAGGAAAACTGAAAAATAAGTAAAATAGAAGTATTCAACAGTTGACTATGGTGCACCATTGCTAAGTGGGATATAAAACGGCAAAATATGAAACAACTATTATAATGAAATTAATTACTACTAGTAAGTTTATATCTGGTAGGTAAATAGTAGTCCATGTATTCCGAATTTAATAACCCATAGTTGTATTTTTCATAAGACGGAGAAAATGAACTCGTAGAAAAAATACCCTAAGAAATTGGAACAAAGTACATAAACGAACCAAATAAGTAATGATCTCATCATACTTATGCACATAAACAATGATTGTATACCAATTGCACGAAGTCTGTTGAAATAATGGCCTATTTCACAAAGCTTTTTTATCGCTAAGACGCCTACTTTCAATGGCTCACTGCCACTTTTATTAGATCATCTGTCCACCTTGTCACTACTAAGAGGTGCGCTCTCATTTCGATAACCACTCAAAAACCTTTCATCCCTATCGGCTGTCGATCCTCCACACTCTACGGCCAGTCCATTAACACTTCAATTTGCTAGCAGCGGGGCACCGCTTTGATGCTGCAAGCATTACCTCGTTCAACTTTTAATTAGCTCTTTTTACAGCATACTAAATAACTTTAAGTCTTTTATGAGGGCAATAGTCGAGAGGTATGTCTCAATACTAGATATATGTAGGTAGTTTAAATAACCCTCTTGCAACCCAGAACAAGTATACATATTACACAACGCGTTCGGACAACTTACGTGATCCGAATCTACATAGAACGTTCTGCGTCGCATGCGCATTGATTGATACACATTTACATTTTATTGGTGACAGCCCGGTGAAGGATCATGTCAGTGAGGATAACAATTTAATTCTTACTTATGTATTATTATTTTGGTTTGTTCCGCATTCGCCTCTACATTACGTCCCACATTCCAAAATGTTCCTCATTTGCCCCTCTTTAATTATTCCTTTTTCATCCTACATTTTTGAGCATATGGTTAGCAAAACAAAACATGTTTAAAAATTATTTTATGTCTTTTCGATGTCGGGCTCGTGATGTCATGCAATCATAAGCCCAAAGTTTCGCCGAGAGATCAAGGCGGTATTTTAAAATATTTTTCGGCTGACGGTACATCAAAATCTAACATACAAAAAAAAAACGGATCAGTAAAGGAACATAATTCTGGGCGAAATAGGAATTACGTTAAGATATTAATATTTATCTCAATTTCGGGGCATATGAGCAACAATTTTTGGGGCGAATGCGTATTTTTCCATTCGGGACGAAACATGAGGGGCGAGTGCAGAATAAATCATTATTTTATATACAAAGTAAAGTTGTAAGAGACCTACCAGTAAACTTTTTTAGTAACACGAAGTTTGAAATTGAGTTTCCAAAGAATAACGAATGAATTTGAATTAAAAAAGCTATCTGCCCTCACTTACCGTTAGCACAAATGTAATTTGAAAAATAATAAGACCTTTTTAAGCACTTGCACTTGTTTATGCTAAGAATGCAATACAAAGTCTTTTTAGTCTTGGAGACCTATCATTGGCTCCTATTGTATATTATTGATTTTGCTATATATTTCAAATATGGTCCTCCTAATTAATTAATAAATAAAAATTCTAAAATTATTTCCTAAACAGATAGCTTCAGCTATATTGCGCAAACGCCGCAACCTCGTATAAAGATTTCTTCCTATGTAATGATTTTCCGTGGCATCTGATAACCGCCGATCACTGACAATTCAGTGAATTTTTAATCATGTCTTTGATGCATAAAAACAAAAATCAAAATCAAAATAAATTTATTCAAATTAGGTTATAAGGTAACACTTATGAATGTCAAAGTTACACGTAAATTATTTCTCTCTCTGAATTTACATTTACTGCCACGTTCAACAAAGCAAGGGTGAAGGGCTCATGAGAAGAACGGGCAAGAAACTCATAGCCACTCTTTTTAATCGCCAAGTGTACAATAATATTTCGTTTACAAATAATAACTGTAAGGTGCTGCAACCATTTCTCCATTAACTACTACTGAACATACTCAAGTATTTGATAAAATTTGATGGTAGCCTCTAAAGCAGCAGTATGGTAAATAGGAGCATCCACTTTAATGTACATAAATAATCAAGACAAGGCATGATTGTAGTCCGTAGTTTAATCTAACTGTTTAAATAAAAATGTCGTAAGTAAATTATCGAATTCACCCGTTCATGAGTACGACGCATGAGCCAGCCATCGCCCCCATAGCCATATTGAAGGGAAGGGAACGACCGGTCCATGACGCCACCACAAGCAATGACATTTGAGTGAGCATGACGGTCCTTGGCATGCGAACTCAGAATAAGACTCAATCATAGCTATATTTATTCAAATACACCACATACCCTTATAATTACTTTTCTGTTAGACTGCGTCGTTAGCGCAACGGTATTGTATGCGGCTATTGTGCCGTATCGGGTTCGATTCTTTTAGATTAAGTAGAAACTGATAAAAATCATACAACCTTTTATTATAAGACTGGATACAGCTTCATGAAGCTTCAAGATCAACTACCTAACAAAGTTTGTTCGATCTATGTATATAAATATGTACTGCGTACCTCAGCTGATTCATTTTGTAGGGAAATTCCAGGAATCTCCAGATATGTCACTTAACTTAAACAACATCGACCACCCAACAAAGTGTTAAATGACGGATATCCGATGCAATCGCAAAATATTAATGCACCTGCATCGGATGCCCAAGTTAAGCAACGAGCGCATTTCAAGGAATGGCCTCACGGTACATACGTGACATATCCTAAAGCCTGCCATCGACATAAACAATATTGTTGCGTCAATCGTCTGATCAGTATTCAGTAAAGGAGCGCGTGGTTTTAAGAACATTTGCAATAAACAAAACAAATTAATTTAGTGGCTTGCTTTACTGATAGAAGACCGATATGGCCGTCTGCGATATCAAATAAGTCTGCAGTGAGACTTGTCATGTTGATAATGATGTCGTATTCAGACTGCCTTGTTAATTTGAACAATAATGGTCTGATTGAACGTAATAGTTATAATAAGGTTTTACAAACTGAATGTCGGTCATGGCGGTCAATCTTTTTCCTAAACAGTGTATAATAAATACAAATATCTACAGCGCCAATACAAAAATGTACCTTTGAAAGGTAAATTACATAAGTAAGCTTTAAAAACATACTGGTCGTTTAAAACCACAATTGCCAAAAGCACATATAGTCAAGTGAAAGAATAATCTGGCATATCCAGCAAAGTAAAAAACTCCTTTTTATGTCGCAACTCTGCTATAAATAGTAATCTAGGAATAGATAAGATAAGGGACTTATTTGCATCGAGGGACCGTAGGTTTAATCCCCACTTCTGACGTGAACCCATTTAGTCTACCGACATCACATTACTATCCAGCTTATTATATTATTTTAAAATAATCACGTGTTCTTGGTTACAAATTTAAATTTATACAATTATACTAACGCTCATGATAAGACGTAGAAGATTAAACTAATCAAGTTTATGTGTGGATATATTTTAATTAGGTAAAACTTGCTAACATTTTGGCGAATTATTTAAAACTTGAAACATAGTGTCACGTTTGACGCAACGTGTGAAATTATATCTATATATTAATACGTGAAGCGAAAAACTTTGTACCCCATTTTACGAAAATTGCGCGGACGGAGGAGTATGAAATTTGGCACAGATAAAGTTTATATAAAACATGCATTAGAAATACATTAAATTAATGAAAAAACACTACAAGCACACAACAAAAAACACACAACCATGCATTTGACACAAGCAGTCGAATCGCGTTCGTACTAATTCGGCATTGTTTGGCTGATGTCGTAGAATTCTTAGTAACTATGGTTATATATGTATATGGAGTAGGTGGCTAAATGAAATGTGATAGTAAGGTATAGACAGTAGAACCTAAAAAACGATCAAACTTAAAATTTAAATCAATAATGGCCGAATTTCGACCAGACCGCTAGTATGTATAATTAATTAAATTGTGGAATGAAAAAGTGCCATAAAATTAATTATTTAAAATGATTCTCTTACTTCATCTGCAGCTGTTCTTAAATACAACAAAATATACACACATTTAATTGTACAGACCTACAATATAGCATAATAAGATAAACTTATACATAAATAGAACTTCATGGGCACTCTTCAAACAGTAATTTATCGAGCGATTGGATCCAATCCGGGGTGGAAATCACCGCACCATGACATAATCCTTATGACGCAAGGGACTTTAGAAACATTGAAACAATAGTCAAAGGGAACATTTATTAGTGTTATTTGTCTTTGGACATTGTACTCGGGACAATGTATACTAATATTATAAAGCTGAAGAGTTTGTTTGTTTGTTTGGTTGAACGCGCTAATCTCAGGAACTTCTGGTTCGAATTGAAAAATTATTTTAGTGTTGGATAGCCTGTTTATCAAGGAAGGCTATAGGATATATAACATCACGCTGCGACTCACGGGGCCGCGCAGTAACTATAAACACGAGTGAAACCGCGGACACATCTAGTTATTTATAAACGGCCGATTTTTTTATCCGGCGAGATCAAACACATAACAGGCTTATTTTCCACACGAAATGAACTTACGTAGCTCATTGATTACAGTATTTAACTCTTATTGCTGAATTGCCGAAATCATAGAGATTTTATTTTAGTGACTACTACTACTAAATGTCTCCTTGTTAAACTTTTTACCAGCCTGTCAAGTATTTAATCAGTAAATATTTCTGAGCGCAGACCGCCATTTAATAATAAATCAATTAACTGCATTAAATTCTTATTTTAAATGTGCTGTAGAAAATTTTTCGCTGAATTATTTTTGTTCTTAATTATATACAATTTAAAATGCAATAAATATTAAACAAACACATTCTTAGCGAACGAGAAAATTATTTCATTTTGTCGCAATGATTTATTTCGTATTTTATTGCGAAGTTTTCGGAAGATTAATATGGATATATTTTGTTTTGCATAAAGATTACCACGCGACTTCCTACCCAAGCATTTACATTTACATGTGCATGCTGCGTGATTTTAAAATTTATGATATTATTTCATATCATTCTTGAGATGACACGAGCAGAAGAAAAAGAACCATCAAGGACCCTGGCACGCTTTTATGCTTGCTTATATTTTGGCTTCTTGTGATTTAATTGAATAAAACACTTTGCATCTGATTTGACTACATAAACGAATTTGGCTGCATAGATGAATCAGTGGGTTAAAAGGTACGATCACCATACCAGCAACAAAATATGGTTGTGATCCACAGATAGTTTCTACCAAATGACAATCGTTGCGTTTATCGTTTCAATGTTTGCAAAGATTCTGTGATCTTTCTTTCTTGTGTAAAATATGAAATATATTATAAAATAATTGTCTTTTATGAATCGCTGCAATCCTTCATAAGAATATCTCATGAACAGAATTAAAACAGGTATGGAAGATCAATGATGTACATTTAATCACGGTCAATATTATTATAAAGTTAGCGTAGTACGGTTCAGATACAAGCACCCTTAAACTATTTTATGATATACCTTTATGAACCGTCTTGACTTGGGAAATGGATTATGGATTATCTCTTCTCATTTTGAGAGGCCTGTGCTCAACAGTGGGCCAGTTCGCAAACAGAACCGAGATTTTGTATTATTTAGTATACAAATGAATAAATAATATAACGTATTTTTGTAGTCTTTTTCCAGGTACCAGTAATAGAGGTGAGTTCGTGTCGCCAACACAGTGGGCAAAGATTAAACCTGCGCCTTTCGATCGCGACTGCAGCAGCTGGTATAAACTTTAAACTTATATATGGCTTATCACAGAGATGAATATTTTTCCTTACTTTTATTTTTGTATCGCATTGATGGCACCAACAAACACCAACTAACGCATTACCCGAACGTAGGCAGTAACCTACCTAAGGTCCCTTGCATCGCCAGAAATGTCACATTACAACCCCCTTAAAAACCTATTTAACAAGAAAAACATCTCTTTAATAAGAACCACATACGGTCTGCCAGAGAAAACATTTGCAGTTAGTTGGCTCTATGCGCACTACCGATCATTCAAAACCCTCTTCACCACCTTTCCCGAAGAATCCCATACTGTAGTCTTCTAGACCAAGGAGCTTATTACATTCGTGTTTGTAGGAGAAGATTACTTGATTTCAAATCTCTACCTTCTAAGACTACTGAGAGATAAACTCTCTCATAAACTGAGTCCTTTAAACATTTCCATTCCAATCAAACGTATATCACTATGTACGTATATGCAAATGAAACTGAATACCCATTACTCGAGATATATTTGATACGGGTGTGACGCCATGGGATCGATCCGAATGGCCAAATGGTTCGACCTTTCTATTTATATATTTGACATGTCGAAGACAGGACTGATTTAGAAAGAAATTGGAATGGTATCTGTCATAAGCCCATGTGTATAATAAAACGGTCAAGTCTATGTTTACACATATGTAGTTTCATTCTTTATGTAAAAATAGAAACCCACAATTGGAACTGCCAAGTCTATTTTTACATAAAGGAAGAAACAAGTTGAGATACTAGGTGCTACAAACCCAGCAGCTGTAGAGAAAGCTATGTATAAGATCTCGGGTTCTAATCCCGGGTCGGGACAAGAAAGAGTAATTGCTTTTCTCTGTCAATATTCTCAATATCGGAGTTAGGTAGTTGGCGGTGTCGCACACCCGAGCCTCGGGAAGCATGTAAAGCCGTGTCGGTTGCCGTACCATCGGTCAATGAGAGTTAGGAAATAGGCACTTCTTCTTCTTCATTACTCTTCTTCTCACACTTGACACACACACTCGTATACTATAATATTGTCTACACAGATGACTGAATAAATGAACCTTAAATTCGATCTGGAGGACCTTAAGCTAAACCCGTATTACTAACTCCCTAGCACGTCACATACGGTTTCAATAGTACAAAGTCTACTACAATAGTAGTATAAATAATTTCTTCATTCGTTTCTACTAACCGATATTATTCCTAAGGATAGACTAATTTTCAAAGTACTTCACAGAAATTATAAGATACATTCTGCTAAATAATTACCTAATTGAAATATATACATATATACATTATTATTGATATGACTATTGTATACATGAAGGAATACTAATTACAGGACCTTGAATCGAAATGTACTTAGTTCATATATTTTTGGTATGTATCATAAATATATTATTTATTATACATACCAAAAATATATTTTCAACATAAATCATCTAATTCTGGTCATTGAACCGAACTTTGCTTAGTAACCGTACTATCTACACATACAAATAAATAAAATTAATGTGTCTGTTTGTAATGTCAAAATAATAGCTTTTAACTAAATGCATATGAAAGTATATAGGTACACGGTACTTATATAAAAAAAACATTAATATGTTTCTCTGCCTGCCTGTCTCTTTGTGCCGGGTAATCTCTGAAACGGCTTGAACGATTTTGACCGAACTTTCACTTCTTTCACTGATAGCTGATGTTATAAGGAGTAACTTAATCCCTGGGAGGTATTACAAAAACTGAAACAGCAAACGTAAAGAACACAGGTTGAAGTGATCGCTTAACCACTAACATACATTTTGAGCGTTGCAGGTTCGATTTTTGGGCATTTGTTGTGACCCACACGTTGTGTCGTCAATTATAAAAATATTAACGTCAATTAATAAAAACTAGGGGCAATTCTTGAGTTTTTTAACAATGTTTAAAAAAACATTGTACGAATCTCAGTTTTGGTCTAAAATGTTCCTTATTTTTATGCCACCGGTATTTTTTTGGTTGTGAATAATATACCGTCGTTATTGTCTACACATTGCCTATTATTACTGTTTTTGTTTCAACACGCACATTTTGTTTAACCACCTGGTTCAAAAGTTACAAGGTTTTCTTGGTACAAGGTCCATAACTACTAAAGAAAAAATATAAATAGGTATAAATCGAAGAATTTTTTTTTCTTAGCGATTAAATGATGTCTAGTTTCACTAATTTTCATATATGCATTTTATGAAAACTCACACATATTCTGAAAATAGCTATCGATGGATCACACAAATATTGTTCCTGTCACGAGAATATGCCACACCAAGCTAACTTTGAAATAAGTTGTTTTACTAAGTCAAAATGAATGAATAGATTGCTCCAATTGTCTAAATAACGCTGTAAAAAGAATATTATGTTTCTAAATAACCTCATCTATCATGCAACCAGTAATAATTTCTCTATTATCTGTTTGTTGACTGCAATTGATCGTCATTGAGATAATCGTAACAATTGTTATACAAAATAATGTTGGGGCATCATTGTGTACAGATTATCGTTAGCATTATCTCATATTGATACGCGAATATTGATTGACGAAAATGGTGCATTACATTAATTTATTGGTTAATTTAAAATATATTAATCTTCTGTTTTGATAACGCAATTGCCGATTGCTGATGTGAATGTAGCGTATCTGTCTTTAGATCAAAGACTTGTTATGAAAATATTTATGTTTTATCTTATTTACGTCTACAGTATTTTTGGTTTTTAAAAGTTTTTTATTTCTAGGTAGCGAGGATAATTATAAACTCGGTCTCCAATATATGGGACTTAAATCTGTTTTAGTGTTACTCCATGATAACGAATCTTTTAAAAATTAATACATCAGTTATTTTGCATGAGTGCAGATATGTCATATTTATGTGAACCACTTTAGCAAAGTTAAATCTATTAACTCTGAGTTTAAGTCGGTAGTACAGCGGGTGGAGTCGAACCGACGTTTAAATTGCAAATGCAAAGCGATAACTAGGTACCTATTGGGCTGTTGCTACTTGAAATTAATAATAGTGTTCATCGTAAATATTTGGATACCATCTTATTATTATCCTAACTAATATTATAAATGTGAATGTAAGATTGTTTGTTTATTTATTTGTTACTCTTTCACACCTTAACTACTCGAAGGATCATTACGATATTTCGCATACAGGTTGTCAGGATAACAAAAAAGGACAAGGTTTCCTATCATCCAGAAAAAACGACTGTAACTAATCTAACTTATCCTAAATTTCGGCGACCGAAACCGCAAGCAAAATGTAGTAAATAAATAAATACTAAATAAAGTTTGAAACCTCACTGTACGTACATATATATGTATCTAATTTGTATTACGGTAATATTCTAGTTATGTAGTCGTATCGTTATTGGATGTTTATATTACGAGTTTACCTGTTTTTCCGAACGAAGGAACTGGTATCAAGATTGTCCTTATATAGAAGGATATATCTATATAGCACTTATGCATGATTTGAATAATTATAATGAATAACATCATCGTTCCATATTAGCTAGAGAATAAATCAAACTGTGAATGAATGATTAAGGTCTATTTCTGCATTCATAGCTCTATCTAAATAGCTTTAATTCTATTGGCTGCTTAGAAAATGCTTATCACGCAGCGATTCTAACAAATTGCTACACGAGAACCGAATTACATGTGGTAGGTACAAAATAGAGCTGTATGAATAAAAGATGCGGCCATTGCCCCCTGGTAGGACAACGCAGGCTAAAATACTCATTATATTTATTTATAGTTCCCTTTATATACGTAAGTATACATAATAGATAGCACAAAATAAATTGTTTTTACGTGTCGAGTGATAAGTTGTAGTCATTTGGAAGTATTAGGCAAGCTAATCAAATTACAACGCAATCAGTCTATGCGCTAATGATGTTATTGGGTTGTCAGCCTTACGGCCTTGAACGTTGATATGAACGGTATACGGCTGAACTGTCAACTCTAAAACATCAAGACTGCGCCGAGCGTAAGAAGCGGTTGGACTAAATGATAGAGCTCGATATTCAAATCGGCGCGCGGCCGCCATAGTGAAATTGTATGGCGGATTTGAAGTGCTTTTTTGATCAATATGTATCTTTATTGTCAACCAATAACTTAAATATTTGGAACGGACAAATTGTAATATAACTATTTATGTTTCGTTTAAGCTGTAAAAAAGGATAGATTTCTATTGTTTTAATCTCAAAATCACTTAACACGACCTTACGTTTTTGCATTTTTCGTGCAAATTTACGTAATTTTGTAGGCGAAAATATTAATTATTTTATGTTTTTTACACGGAGTAATTGTAAACAAATTCATTGTTATGGTAAATGTATATTTTATATTTGTATTAAACAAAAAGTGATGATTTTATCAACTTAACTGTGACCACCTGTTTTGGCACATTTCGCTCGGCGCGGCGCAGTCTTAATCACTGACTTTGACTTTTGATCGCTTGAGCTAGCAACCAGACACTGTACCGCTGCCGCTGCGCTAAACGTGGATTCGATTCCCACACGGGATTATTAATTATATGTGCGATCCACAAATGATTGTTCCGAGACTAGGTTAATTTAGCATATTTATATGATACACAGGAGATGGCAGCTAATACGGGAGTTGTCTTTTTTAGAAGCAGAAAGCCTTTGCCGGTATGATAAAATAATTGGTAAAACCACATGCAATAAATTTAATACATTACATATGTAATCGAACTGCATGTATAGTATGTGTTTCTTTATAAATAGGTATTGTAATGCATCGGCACTTATTTTCCTTACACTGAATAATTTATGCACCATACGACATGAATGACATACATAATTAATAAGAACTAGAACGACAGTGTGATAAGTCAGCAATTACACCCAAAACTGTTTTTATTGTCTAAGCCGTTTTTAACAACGACTGTAAGTAGAAAACAGAGGTTTTTTCTAGTTATCAAATCGATTTGTTGAGGCAGACAACAAATTTTTTTTTGACCAACGCTCTGTCCCCGGGGCTCGGTTATAATTGTTTCTAGCAAGTTGATGAGTTAGTTTTGTTCATCCGTAACTAATAAAAAAGATTTTATATGACAAGCGTTTTTCATATCTGTTGACTCAAGATGGGGCAGTTAGTGGTCTAACTTATGTTAAAAACTGCCAGGTGCCATGCCATAAATAACAGCCATATTATTAATATAGACATGCAGCTATTTTCCTACCTAATATTTATTAAGTTGTCTGAATGTTTGTTACTCGCGTAAACTGTTGAATGGATTTTAATGACATATAGATATGACATTTTTATCCTTGTATGCGTTCCCGTGTGATTCAAGTCGGCAAAACCGTGTTCTAGCTGCCAGTGGCCATAAACATGAAACAAACCTATTGCCCTATTGTCGGCAAAATTTCATCTCTTAATAAATTTCGATTCGGTCCGGCAATTGAAATTAAGATTACACGATTAACAGATACGTTTGCGATGGGTTGTTCCGGCGTCATCCGGTGACGTGTCATCCTGACACTGTTTTTTTTCGTAAATCAACCTATATACGTTACTATTTTTTTTTTACGTGGCGCTATGCTTTGACGCCTACCTCTCCGCGGGACGACGGATTATGTCGGGCTCACCGGGGGAAAAGATACCGACCGTTAATACCGACTACGCCTACCACGGTGTTCCTCGACATAACCAGTGTCGACAGGGTCGCGCGAATCACTTTGACATGCAATCGCGACCCCGCAAAGGTTTCGGCCCGCTGTATGAAACGGCAGGCCACTCACAAAAAGATACTTTGGTCACTTAACCCTACTGTCCCCTTGAAGGGGGACGGACACACGACATAGAGGCGCTCGTGGGAACACGCACGCCGCCTCTCAGACCTGGTGCTGAACGGGTAGTGGACAGGCCCATGAAGCCCACCACCCCCAGGTAAAACCTCAGGGTGGCTGGAGGTCTCGCGCCCTCCGGCGCCCGGTTCTAGGGTTGGGGAGAGGTTTCAAGCGCTCTCATTCCCGCTCCGCCAGAAGGAGGCGACGGCATTCCACGACCTCTCACTCCGCACCATAGACTGACCCAAGGCCGGGAGTAAGAGGGCAACAATTCCGACTGCCGCGATCAACTCACGACGCTGCGAAGCCCAGGCAGGGCAATCCACCAACGTATGCAGCACCGTGTCTGCAACAACATCACGGCAGTCGCCGCAGTGGTGACAACCGGGCGTCTCTTGACGTCCTATGCAACACAGGAACTGGCCGAAGCAACCATGGCCAGTCATTACCTGTGTCAGCCGGAAAGTGAGGGCGCCATGCCACCTCTCCAGCCACGATCGTGGCGTGCTCGGCACTGCACAAGTCATTCCTTCCACTCTTCCACCACGACCTGGCGGAGCTCGGACCCTACCGCCTCGAGAGTTAGAGAGAGAGATAGCCCGACCTATTTACGTTCCTTACTCAACCGAGTGAAATTATTTAATTTTTCAATTCTTTATTCATCCTATAAGTATGCCTAGCTCAAACGATGACGAAATTACCCAAAATCTCTAAGGTTTAGGTTGACGGTCTGAACAAAAAATACTGTTTTAGTAATCTATATCTATAATAATATTATAAAGAGGAAAGATTTGCCTAACCGATTTTACAACAATTTTCACCATTAGAAAACTTTACTTTGACATAAACAATATTTTTTTTAAATAGCTAAACCTAACTTAGTCTTATAAAGCCAAAGATTGTTTTGCTATCCATACTTTTTCTGGTAATATTTGCCACGGGTAGAGTAAGGAACGCATTTCGGTTGAATAAAGAAACTTTATTAAAATAATTAAATCGGGCCAGTTAGGCATACTAGTTTAGGATGAGTAAAGAAATTGTATGAGACGTCATAGGATGAATACGGAACAACCCTTTGCGACCACTTGGCTTAAAACAATAGTTTTTGATATGAAATATAGTCACACATTAACTAAAGATTACTTTGAATAAGTCAATACATAAAAATATTTATTATATACATATAGATCCAATTTTTATGTATTCACTTTTAGTCAAGATTTTAATATTTTCTTTTTTTATCTTGAAAAGACAGTTTTCTTTTTAAGATAATGAAAATTAATATAAAAGTCTCCGCACTAGTAATAATTCCTAAGTCGTGCAGGACTTATACAAACATTCAAATAATAGATACAAAGATAATCCAGACTAAGCACAACTATTCGTGGATTACGCAAATTTTTGTCTCGTAAGGGTATCGAACCCAAAACACTGCACAGAGGCTATGGCCAGGCGACCATTTAAACCACCACGCTATCCGTAAATAAATTATAGTCCATATGTAAATCTAAAAATAATACGGCTTTTATCGCATATATAGTAGTTTAATTTCAATGAATAACATTCGCGTAAACAGAAGACAATATTAAGACTTACGTCTAAAAAAACTTTCTATTATTTTAAAAGAACAATTCACGCAACAATAGTTAAACCTTCGAAATATCTTGAGGGTGCTATAAACATTAAAATCACAGACAAATTAAATCGATACCTTTGTACCATGCGTATTGAAACTGCCGTTCACAGAGTACCTACTAATTAATTAGTGAGGTGACCTATATCGTAATATTATAGTGCACATAACCTTTGGCAAATCGTGAATCGTGGCACTTTTGATGTCCATTAGCGGTCGCCAAGTGGTCAAATTTCGACCATGATTGATTTAAATTTTAAGTTTGATCGTTATTAATGTTTTATTGTTCATAACTTTACCGTTATAATCACATTTCATGTAGATTTCGCCAAGGCTACACAGATTAATATACCTATCTTTTTCAAATAAATAATTATTTACTTAACTATACTCTTTCATTAATGATATTCCTAAGCTTGCTAATTTGTTTTCTTTTTCTTTATTACATATATATAAGGTATATGTAACCATAATTACGAAGTATTGTACGACGTCAGACGAACAATACCGAAATACTACAAACGCGATTCGACTGCGTGTGTTAAATGCATGGTGTGTGTAGTGCTTTTTTCATTAATTTAATGTATTTCTAATGCTTATTTTATAAACATATTAGGATTCGCCACTCCTTCTCCATATATACTTTAACTGAGCCAAATTTCATACTCCTACGACTGCGTAATTTTCGTAAAAAGTGGTACAAAGATTTTGCTTCACGTATTAATATAATATACAAGATAATTATAACACGTCATTAATGAATAGGTACTAAGGATTGAGATCTTACCAAAATTATTTCTTATCCCTACTTTCTTACTAATATTATAAATTCGAAAGTAACTCTGTCTTTCTGTCTCTTACCTATTCACGGCTAAACCACTCAACTGATTTAGATGAAATTTGATATAGAAGTAGTTGTTAAACCTGGGAAAGAACACAGGCTACTTTTTATTGATGTGGGTAACAAGTGGGTAGAGACGCGCGCAAAAGCTAGTTTCTCGTAATACTAGACTTATAATACTATTACTATTGGTCAATGTATCTAATTGTTGCAATCGTCTCGCTATTTGCGCCAATATCTGGTCTTCGCCTTTTACTTCCAGTCGAATCCAGCAATATTTCTCACGTTGTCGGTCTACCTAGACCGACACTACTTTACATGTTTCTACTATGTGACTTGAGAACTAGACAATTACTTATTATCATACATCTTACTTAGCTTGTACTTTTATAAGCTGTCGTATGCCTTGAGTAGCTTTAGGGTAAACACAAGCGCAACTGCAACTTGATTTAGATATTTTTCTGTTATGGAACTCTTATTAAAAGCAGTAAACCCAGAGAGAACGAGAGATTTGGTATAGTAGAAAGTTCCCAGGGGTGGCATTTAGTAAAACTTTTAGCTTGAAAATGAAAACAACGTTTGACATTCTGAACAAAATTACCGATGTAAATATACATGTAGCTGAATATAATTTTAATTAACTTTGTTAACAAAAGCCAGCAGAACTCAGCATGTACACCAATGTCAATTATGCTTAAATGTTAACATAGCCCGCTCACAAACACTAATATAATTTAATTAGTTCCCACCGACCCTTTTCGCGCGTTTCAGGTGAATATTACGTTAGTATTACTCTTAATAGGATTCGTTTAAAACTGTTTGAACAAATATTGAATCCTTATATAGCGTTAATGATACATCGTAACAATTACATTAGCAGTGATCACGTCCCTTTCTCTATAATGAGAGTAATCGTGGGCGGGTCGTTTTCTAGTATTAAGTATGTCTAATAGCTGAATCTTGACCATACGTTGGCAAATATTAAAATAAAATTGGTTCAAACCACACCATTCTGCTCTGTGATGTCGACAACGATCGTCAGCATCGTATAGAACCTATAATAAGTATGAAACTTGTATTGTTTGTTTTCTAAATATTTTATTTTGTCCTTCGGATATAAACTGCTTGTGACGGGAGTCGGTACTGGTCAACAATAGAGAGCCTTATTATTTTCTCTTAGCTGGCCTTGAGAACCCGAGTTCGTGATGAGTTCTTTGTAATAACCTAGTATTTTACAATGTAGTACTTTCAAATAGTAGGTGATATTTGTTATAAAAACTATTTTAGGTGCACGCAACTCAATTTACATCCTACCCATATAATAAACGCGAATGTAAGTTTGTTAGTTTATCTGTTACACTTTTACGTCTTAACTGCTGAACTGATCAACATGCAATTTCGCATACACGTTTTGCTCTCTAGCCTTGATTATTTCCAAGTCACTTAGGGTCGGCTTTTCTGGTCTAACCAGATTTGACTGGATATCAGTTTAAACACGGAGCGGCTGCCACCTGACCTCCGCAACCCGAAGGCTAACGACACCCTAAGGCTAAACCAGTGTCAGGATATTATAGGGCACTGACTTCCCAATAACGACTGCCATAGATGTTCATGGCAGCCGGAACCGACAGCTTAACGTGCTCTCCGAGGCAAGGAGCAGGCGATAATTGTCAATCAATACGCATATAATTTACTATCCCTCGTGTGATATAACTTCCAAAAGTCAGTGGTGCGCGACGTGGGTTTGAACCCTAGACCCTCTGCATTGCAGTCTGTTGGTCTCACCACTGCATACACGTTGTCAGGAGTAAATGAAAAGACATAATGAACCTTTATGTACACCTTAATCCCGAGAAAAAATACTGTTCTCAAGGAAAGCTAGTAAATGATAAACAGTATTGTATAATATTTTAAAACATTGACAATCATCCGTCGGCAAGACTTAGCGAAGAAACACAAAAGTACTGTAATGAACAACTTAAATGGATAAGGACAAAGGTAAAATATAATACTATCTTATAAAGTTATAATATTTCCAAGAAGGGTGAGTCATCTGCTATGTACCTATAGGGAAAATACCATTAAACGAAATACAGCAAGTTTGTCTTATTCTTTGTTATGATATGATATCACGTTACGCAGGAGAACTATCTAATGGCTAGCAGGAAAACAAGAGGAAATGAGATATTCTATAGAGTAGATTGCGTAACATGTAACTATCTTTTACTCGTCTATAATATAATAAACTAGCCAATAAAGCTGTATATTTATAAATAATTAATTATTTATTCTTGTAGTAACTACGATAATCTCGTATATACATAATACTCAATTATAAAATTATTTGTTTTGGCACAGACAGTTTATCTAGAGAGAATTCTAATACGATCTAAGTTGTCGGGATTTCTTCTGAGTGCATTATAGGTTAATGCTGTTTAAACCAAATTCAAAAATGCTCATTCCTTTGGAAATTAAATCTATGACCAAAAAGTATGTATATCGACAGAGCAGCGATAGCTCAGTGGGGATACCAACAGACTGCAATGCAGAGGGTCCCGGGTTCGAACCCACGTCGCGCACCTCTGACTTTCGGAAGTTATATGACTTTTCGAAATTATGTGCGTATTGAATGACAATTAGGTGCTCCGTGCCTCGGAGAGCACGTTAAGACGTCGGTCCCGACTGCCATGAACATCTATGGCAGTCGTTATTGGGGAAGTCGACACAAAAGATCCCACTGGGTCGAAGTGTCGCCGGTCTGTACTGACTGGCTCCCACACAAGATAAGATGTATATCGACACCACTTCCAGTTTGAGGGTAATGTCGTAAATATATTATGTATCCCGCACTCACTTCTTATAAAACATTTTAAAACTACATATTTCAAGTAGCAAAGAAAACATTTATTCATAACAAAACCCTTGTCGTAAAGCAATATGTTATATACCTAGTAGTGCAGCAATTTTTTCTACAGCAAAGATTGCTTATTTTGTGAAAGAATATATAAAGGATGTCGCGCTAGAAACATCAGAAAATAAAGTAAAACAAACACTGACGATCTAGTCTCTGGATTATTTCAGAGCTCCCTAACTTGTCTATGTTGTGAGCTCAAGCGCTCAAAGCGGGTTTACGCCGAGTAACAAATCAGTGCCAATTTTTTGACGACGGCATTCAACAAACATTCTCGTCTAGGTAGTAAAGTTTTGAACGTGAGAGAGATAATAAAGAAGAAAGAAAAACAACACCACCGTAGGCTTTGCAAACATAATATTAAATTCTTCCTGATATACAAGTAAAATAATATGTCATTTATAAACAGCTGGATAAGTTGACTTACTGATCTTTTCTTAATGACTTTTATACGATGACTGTGGCAAACAAGCATATGGCGAGTTTTATAATAAGCGGTATCCACAGCCTATAATCTCTCGGGTAGAACAATGTGTGCTGGTCTTCGTTTATACCATATCATACCATTTATCTGGTAGAACAAAAATACATACAATATAATCTTACGGCCTTATCCTAGCAGACTTGGTGTATTACACTCATATTTCACCATCTATGATTTTAGGTCCCACGTAAAAGAGAACCAGCAACGTCTACCGAGTACAGTTCCAGACACCATACTGCACCTTACTGCATATGAAAGTTGAAAACGCAGTCACATTCTCCACCGCTGCACCAACAAGGCGATCAGGAAAATTGATCATATTTCATACAAACATACTATTTATTTATACATTATACTAATAGACGTTCACCTCTCCTCTCTGAATGTTAAAGGAAAACACTATTCATAGCGTGTAATAATTGATTCTATAAACAATATATTATGTAATGCTTTGTCTCAAGTACGCCAGAACGTAGACACACAACACATCTGTCGCATAACTTATGCTGGTGCACATTTTCAAGATTATTTCCGCTTAGTTATCATGGTTACCTAGACATAGATTCTATCTAGACCACACATGATATAATAATGTATCTAATCAAGCTTCTGGTGTGTAGATTACACTGATACCGTAGTGGTTTATATGGTCGCCTCGCCCCTGCCACTTCGGCGAGTGTTGTGGGTTCGACACGGGACAAACAATTGTGTAATCCACAAATTGTTGTTCTGAGTCCAGACCCCAGGTGTTCATTGTGACCGTTGTTTAAATATTTGTAAAGTCTCCCGCGACTAAAGAATTATTCCTACGGTGGGAGATGTCGTTTTTAATTAAACGAGAAAATAAATTATTTTTTTAATCCATTGTTTTCATCAATTCTGTCAATAAATACCTGAGCTATCGATAATTACTTGTTGGTATAAGCTCGTCATAGATGATATGTGTATGTAACAGTTTATTACTCTTACCAAAAACGTCTCGATCGGTTTGTACCCTATAGAAATATGGTTGCATATAGGGCTTTATATGACTTTTACCCGACTACGGCGAAGCCAAAGGGTAATGATTTTGGCAGTCTGGGTATGTATGTTTGTATGTTCCACCGTAATGCCTAAACTAATGAATCGATTTTAATGAATGAGGTGTCGATAGATTCGTAATAATGCCCGGGTGACATAGATTATATAAATTTTAAATTCTTCCCTTTTTAGACCCTATTTTTACGTAATCGGGTTATAGCTTATAAACTTTTATTACTAACTGACCTATAGATGATTAAATATTTAAAGATTGATAGATAACCCATATAAATTCTTGTATACATAATAACCACTTTACTTGCCGAGATATCGAAGTATGTGATAATTTATAAAATTATGGACATCCATCTTAACATCGATTGACCTGCTCGTTGACTCGTCGATCTAATGTTTTAATTTGATTAAAAATAATAATAATCACAATAGACTGAAGACTATATATCACTTATATACATTATTTAGTAGTAACTTAATCACTTCCCGGGTAGAAAACTAGGAGAATACATTTTAGCAGTGGATATAAAGTTATATTCACGTAGACAGTTTAATGCGGGGCTCATTATAAAAGAAACTACTACCCACTTGTTCAACTCTCCACAACCCTCAGGTACCTATATACCTGAGGTAATCAGCAATGCCTAACAACTGCGGCACTATAGACCGCCTCTGTGTCACGGGTAACTTTACAAACACTGAAACAATAGGCATTAAAAATAACCAGACATATGGACGGAAACCTGATATTTTTTGGGATCCAATCCACAATATTCAGCGCATTAGCAGTAACGAGAGACCACTTTTACGCTATCCGTGCAATCATATTTATATAAACATCATAATAATGAAAAATTAATACGTCGCGTCTGTTTTTTCGTGAGAATAGATACTGAAACTCATCCGAATTGTAAAGAAAACACTTCATCAACCTCAAAAGTCAGTCTACTAAAGATTCCTACTTAATACAATAATAATGGTTATAATAACTCTGTTTTCCTTATGGCTCGCGGCTATTTGTGTCAATGTTTTACTATAAATTGATATATTTACACTTTGCTGTAAATTACGGTGACCGCAAATTATGAATAATGTAAATAATATCGTTTGAATATTTGCTGAAAAATTTATTATTTTGTTTCTTCTATTTTGAAAGGCTTACTAGCGTTATCCTTACTTTAATATTATAAATTCGAAAGTAATTCTGTCTGTCTGTTACCTATTCACGGCTAAACCACTCAACTGATTTGGTTGAAATTTGATACAGATGTAATTTAAAGCCTGGGAAAGGACATAGGCTACTTTTTGTTGATGTAGATACCACGTGGGCAGAGCTGCGCCTTTTTATTGACCACGGATTGGTACCACGTGGGCGTAGCCGCGCCCAAAAAAGAGTTGATTATAAATTACTGATACTTTTGTTTACCCCTTCAACTAATCTTATACATACATATATAGTCATACGGCTATATCGTAGATAGGGCAAACTGAGATAGTACAGCTACTTTTTGACGAGTAGGTGCCACGTTATAGAGGGCGAGCCTGATGACATCTCACGCGCACGTTTCGAGACTTCCTGCAGGTGCTGAGAATTTCTTGATAGATTACCTCAGTAACACTTTGCCCGATGCGCAGCGCTTACATTTAGTATCATAATACTGCCGAAGAAGATTTTGCAACGAAAATCTTAACTAGTGTTACAAACAGCGTATTACAAATCACGGCAATAGGCTCGCCCCCTATTACGTTGGGACCGATAACGCAACTGGCGAAACGTGGGTGTAATACTACACCTCTGCCTACCTCCCCTTGGGGTTACAGGCGTGAGACTATGTATGTATGTATGTAGTATTACAAATGTGAATGTGACTTCGACTGTTTGTTACGGTTTCACGCCTTGACTACTTGACCGATCATCATGAAATTTCGCATATTCGTTGTCAGGGGTATAGAAAAACACATAAAGTACCTTTTATCCAGAAAAAGTACCGTTCTCGAGGGATAGTAATTTATTGACAGAATCAAGATTAAGCGAAACCGCAGAAATATTTGGTATCATTTTAAGTTTCAGATGTTTCCCTTAATTTAGTACTTCAAGGAGCGAGTGCTTGAGTAATAATATGTTATACAATATAACAAGGTGTTCATCAAGTTTACAACCACTTGTCTGCAGTAGACTCCTACAATACAATCAACAAGTTTACGACTTACACCTCAAGAACAATAAAAGCCACGTACACTCTCGTTACGTTGACGAGTCCTTTCTATTTCTTCATCAATATTACATTCGATACATACAGTCTTCATAAATATTTTATTACCTTTTTTTTTCAATGTTAAAGATGAGCTGGGGTCAAAAATCACTTCTTGGACATGTCAATTAACTTATACAGGGTGTCCGGTAATTAATGGATAACCTGGAAATGTCTTATAGTGGAACTGATGGCCGTTCAGAAAAAAATATAAAAGAAATCTATCCTAACTACTACCTGAGACGTGTGTTTTTTTTTATTACCATGTACAACTTTCTTGTATACTACGACCATAAATGAATGAAATCCATCGGTTTTTCGTTGTTTTATTATTAAACACTAATTATGCTAATAGATAGACAGTCAAAAGTATGCTATGCTATAATAGCGTGTACTTTTTAATATATATATATATAAATATTTTATTTTTTCACTTTTTCTGAACGGCCTTCAGTTCTACTATAAGACATTTCAAGGTTATCCATTAATTACCGGACACCTTGTATAATAATAGTAAATTATCATTATAAAAAATAAAAGTAAATAAAATATGTATTAAAAGTCTGTTTAACAAGTAGAGTTCTGATGAAAAGATTTCAATTTAATTCGAGACCATTCTTTCAACCGTCAAATGTTTACTACTAAAATTATAAATTATTAAGATATAAACCAACAAATGGCCTGCCTGGTAGTAACTAGTTGCGTTAGCATATCTTATCTTGTGTGGGGGCAGTACAGACCGGTGACACTTCGACCCAGTAGGATCTTTTGTGTCGACTTCCCCAGTAACGACTGCCATAGATGTTCATGGCAGCCGGGACCGACGGCTTAACGTGCTCTCCGAGGCACGGAGCAGGCGATAATTGTCAATAAATAAGCACATAATTTCGAAAAGTCATATAACTTCCGAAAGTCAGAGGTGCGCGACGTGGGTTCGAACTCGAGACCCTCTGCATTGCAGTCTGTTGGTCTCCCCACTGAGCTATCGCTGCTCTGCGTTAGCATATAATCGCCTACAATGCTAGTGGCTCCAGCCTATAAAAAAAAATGTCATTGCACTTCCACCGAAATGGAAAGAGTGCAGGTTTCTACTGACAACACAACCTTTTTTTAGAGCTCCGGCAACCCTAGTTACCGTAAAAATGAAAGATAAACTTATTTAACTGTCCTCTTATGTAAAATATACACACCTCCACTTTACAGAAAGTACTTAATACTCAATATTTTATTGAATCCCATGGGGTACCGTGTTCTTCCTACTTTCTGCGTGCTCATATTGGATACTCCGTTGCTAACTCATGTGGGTCACTTTGTCTCTTTTGCTATATTTTAATGATACATACATATGTAAATGATCTTACGCATACATCACTGAAACGGAAGGTAGTTTTAAATGACATCTACCAAGCGCTTAATTCTATATTCCTCGGTGCTATTGAGAATGCATGAATTTGCTTGATATAATAACTCAATAATACTTTTCTCGACCGGGCAATAATCCTAATCCTAACTAATATAATAAATGCGAATATGTGTTTGTTTGTTACGCTTTCACGCCTTAACTACTCAACCGATTATCATGAAATATTGCATAAACGTTGTCAGGGATACAGAAATGGACAAACAGTACCTTTCATCCAGAAAGAAACACTGTTCGCTAACAAAATCTAGTTCTTTAAATAAATAGATAGTTGGTTTGAAAAATCTACTTTACCGATTTCCTTCATATAAAACTTGACTTTCATTATTCAAAACCTAATAATTTTGATATGTAATTTAATCACTAATTCAGAGAACCCATTGACATATTAAACTAACACATCCCTGTAATATAGTAATGTGTTATCATGACGTCACACCGCGCGACAGGTGAGATGTGTACGAGATGTCACTTATGTATAATGTACAATAGATGCTGTCTATTCTCTTACATCAACCATTAGTCACCTTTCAGCACTCCCACGGGAAATCTAGTTGATGCTGGAGACACGTAAGTAGGTAGGCGTGGGTTGATGAACGACCTCGTGGTTGAAAGACAATTACATTTAATATATTCTCGCTTCGTTTGTGTTGAGTGCAACTGTTTTTTACATTTTAATGAACATATGACTGGCAATTACAACAAAAAATGGAATCCGAATATACAAAAATTGCATGACCGTGCATTCGAATGTGGTTGCTGTTACTAACATGACATGCACCGGACGACGACATTTAAAAAAAAAACATAATTCTAATATTTTTAGGCTCCATGTCTCACACAATATGAATAATCGAATAGCAGCATCATATTCGTACTAGGAGTACTGTAAAGTATTACTGTATCAAAATTAAGAGTCTTTAAATCACTATTCGTAATTGTTGCGATTTATTTTCGAATAATACAAATTTTAATCGAGAATCATCCATCGCTTAACATGACACGAAGTGAAACATTCGAGAGAGGAATAGGAAAGCAAACAAAATCTTCATTGACAGGCCATATCATGCGTTTTATACTTGGAAGAAAGATCTTTATTTAAGACCTTTTCATGTCTCGAAATATTACGGTAAACAACTATTCATTATGAAGATGTGTATGGGAGGATGATATGATATCGGGAAACCTAAAAGAAAATATAAATAATATGGGAAACTATTCTGCCCACACACTCTTAGTATGTATAGCAAAAAGCCCATTCATCATAATTTACGAGGTCTAAGGTAAGTGTGTGAAAGTGTTATGTTTTATTATGCGCAAATAGTTTTACATTTTGAATCTTTATTATAAGAAAATACGAGCTATGAAAATAGCTGTGCTAAGTTTGGTGTTAAACGAGCATGAGACACTATAAAAAATCTAAGATATTGTCACGTTATATTTTTTATTGTATCTTTAAATATAAATCAGACATAACTTTAATGTCTCAAGGTATATATAGAACTTAGAAATTATCTAAGTTCTACATGCTATATTTTCCTTAGTTGTGCGTGAAACATTCTCCTTCGCCTCAAGAAATGGCACTATCAATCTGTAATTCTCTCTGTTAATCTTACTTAAGAAAGAAGGCAACTGGAAAAGACTGATGTTTGTGATGACTCAAGTTAAAGAAGCGATGACGCAGCTATATTAGAATATTCTTTTATTTAGTAAAAGATATCACACACATTCACTATAAGGCGGTGGCGTCAGCCTCTTTTATCTGCCGAAGTAAACGCAGACTGAGCAGAAATTACTATTAGGGGATTTCTGCCTCAACACAATTAGTGGAAAGTTCTATTACATAAAACACCAACATTACTAGTGATATGTTGTTATTACAGGCTGTTACTTATGCCATTGGTAAACAAAACACGAGAAGTTTCGTTGCATATACGTCACCGGATTATTGTAATAATCTATAGCTCACAATATAACTAATAATCAGAATATAAACTGACGAAATAAAATATAAAAACCATTAGTTTTGTTTTTTTTTATTTACAATGCAACGCAAATCATTTTCGGCCTATATACTCGTAGTACGGCAGAAAATATATTTACATACATACATACATAAATTCACGCCTGTTTGTCAGAGGGGTAGGCAGAGACTACGGATTTCCATTTGCTACGATCCTGACACACTTCTCTGGCTTCATTCACTTTCATAACATTCCTCATACACGCTCGCCGGTTTAAGGTGCTCTTAACTTGGCCTTTATCCAGAACGTCTCCGATCTGATCAAGAAACGTTCGCCTAGGTCTTCCCCTTGCGACTGTACCATTCACACTAGCCTTAAAAACTTTCTTAGTCAGTCATTTCTTGTCCATCCTTTCTACATGCCCAAACCAACTTAACATACCCTTTTCTATATTATATTATAGAAAATATATTTATAGTAGTCTATAGTGCATGTTTCTTCACTGGACACTGTAGGATTACAATATAACGAAAATGAATGCGTCATATTGTGAATTGTAAAGTCTATTTTTAATACGCCGTCAATATATAATCTGACTAGTCGTATAAACTAACGGTTCTTGCAATATTCGAATGACATAATGATACAATTTTATTTTTGTTCTTCTTCCAACTTTACTTATCTGTCATTCTTCTAAGAACTACCTTTGTCCCTACAATACTCTTGAAATCATACACACACTTGCAGTGTGTGGTGAGCTATGAAATCTATATTAAAAGTTAATGTTTAATCGACTGATATAGGTCAACATGTTGACGTCACAAGATTGCAGCGCGCTCTCTGTTTCATCAGTATAATGGAAAAGCTCGCAGTTTTCGTATTAGATCTTATATCGTTTTCAGTGCATTGGTAGACATTGCTATAAGATTGGAACTAGTATAAATTGAAGGATAGCGCTTGGAAAATAAAATCAGATAGATAAACCACAGCCTCTTTTATCGGTTTCTAATCCATAATCTCGGTTGTTTCCTAATACCCTATCCAATTCTCGTAACTTACATCCGTATGTCCGACAGGGGTTAATCACGCTCCAATGACTATCGCGTTTCACCCGGGGTCCGACAGACCGCGACACACACCCAGTAGTTATACTGTTATAACCCTCCACGGCTCGCTTCCTATTTTCCATCGATGGTTGCCTAGCTTTCCACTAGAGGGCGTTGCTGTGGTCAACCGCTTGTGGACGCAATGGAGCGCAGTATAATGTGCGCTATTTCGAATTAGCTCGTAATAGATATAATAAGTATAGTGCTTTTGGAGAAAGCAAAATGGCGGAGAAATCCTGTTGGCTTTTATAGATAGTATTTATCAAAACAATTTTGTGCTGCTATAATATTAGTTTATGTGTATTTTCTATTGCTTCCTTCATTTTCTATATTTCTTCCTCCTTTATATCGTATATCGTAACAATACAATGAGTACAAATAAAAAAATAACAATACAATATGAGCTCATATAATTTTATTTAACTGTATAATGTGATATAATGTGGCAGTATCTAAATTTCGGCGATATTATTCGGAGGAGTCTAATTTCAAAGTGGAGTTTTATAGAATTGTTCACTATCTGTCTGTCTGTTTGTACCAGCATCACGCAAAAACAGCTAAATTGATATCAATTTGATAGGTTGTGAAGTTTTATGTTATGTATTTTAATTAATAGAACTATATATAGGGATTGAGCTATAGCCAACGCAAAAGGACACGGGGGCCAAAGCTACTATAGTGCAGAACTGTATAAGTTGCTTCCAAACATGTACACATTATACCAGCGACAAATGTAGGTTCAATTTCTGGCTGATGTATCGTACACATCAATCTGGATCTGGAGGATGTATTGGACAATATGGCGGCCAATATAACGAACAGTGTGTAGGTTGATATAACTTCAATGCAAAATTTATTAACACTCTGTAAAGACTTCAAGAGAATCTTGTGACTAGTTCCACTTTAGCAGCTTGATTTCAAATGAAGGTTAACAATATCTATTACACAAACTAAGTGATGTTGACAAACATTTTTAACAACCTTTAAAATTTTAGAGCCAATATGTTATATAAAGCGACGCAAACACGTAGCATTTTAGGTCTGCTATACCAAAATGTGCCCAATAAATAGGCCGAACCTTTTCTAATAAATTTAATGTGTTTGGTCTATCAAAGTCTATCTCTCAGAAGGTTTCAGACGTGTTCGGACTGTAACAAGTTCGTCCCATACATTTTAATATACGAACCATTAGGGTATTCAAGTTTGGGAATCATAGAACTACGGCGAGGATTAATGGAATCGAAAGTTCGGAATTCACTGAGGGATAAACTAACGAGAGAAAGGACGATTACATTGTTTTTGTTCAGCCTATGTCATTGAACTAAGAGCTAGTTTCTCGTGTGTCGGAGCAAAATGATTGTATCAGATAATGTGATTTGTAAACTTGTTGAAGTTGTACCACGGAAGTCATTGGCCGCTAGTTTGTGTTCGCTGTCTTATCGGATTGAAACGTGCCAGAACTTTTATACGACATGTAATAATTATCATTTCTCATCAAGGTGTGTTAATAAAACTACATGCAAATTCATTAAATCAAACATGGAGATGAACGCAATTCTTAACTTAATGAAATAATAAATAAATTTAGAAAATACATACATATATATATTTATTATTAATATCATATTTTGAAATTAAACACTTTATAGGGATTTTATCGCGTTGTTTATTTTACTTTAAACACTGTTATTACATAATTTTGAAAACTCTAACACTACTATTATTGAATTTTACTACTATTTAAGCTATATATTATTTCTAATTAAAACTATTTGTATTTAAGTTTACACTTTGCCCCGAATTTCAATGTATAACATTCGCGTAAACATAAGACAATAATATCATATTTACTCAATAATAATAAAATATGTATAATAGGTGTAATATCTTCGGCTTTGTCTCAAATCTGTGTCTATTTTTATGTGTAGATCTAAAATAAAGGTTTTTAAAATCGACTTTTTGAATAAAGACATCTAATTAAAAAACTAGTTGCAAAAGAATTGGTTTAATTTTTCGATGTGCTTTACTATTTGACATGTTTACATTAAAACCCTATTTCACCTTCACCTTTAAAAATATATTTAATATACAATTACAGGCTGGCTGTTCCGCTTTAATTTGTTATTCATGAAGTCCTTGTCCTAAATCTACGTACTGATTTACATACGAGTACATGCGTATATGTATATAATATGTGTATATTGAGTAAATAAGAGGACATTCAAACGCTGACTTTAATCAATCAATACAGTCGGCAGCGACAATTCTCTGTTAATCAAACGACAAATATAATTCGAAGCTTCAAATTCAAAACATTTATTCATTTAAGACATAAACTGCGTATTCTAACTAATATTATAAATGTGAATGTGAGTTGGTTTATTACGCTTTTACGCCTTAACTCCTCGAACGATCATAATAAAATTTCGCATACACGTTGTAAAGGAACAGAAAAGGACACAGGGTACCTTTTATCCAAAAAAAGACAACTAGAATATTGACATAATCTACTTTAATACGAGTGGAGCCGCGGGCATAATCTAGTCACTAATTAATGGCGATAGTGATATGTACGAAGTTAGCACCAAAATTTAATATAATCAAAATAATCAAATATCCAAATCAAATATCCAAAACCTAAAATGATATTGTTTAAATGAATAATCGACAACCACAGTTTTGGACTGTAGTGGTTTAGGTGGTCGCCTCGGCACTGCCAAAATAAACTGCGCCGAGTGTTGTGGATTCGAATCCCACACGGGACAAAACTTTGTGTGATCCACAAATGCTGGTTCCGAGTCTGGATGTTCTTTGTAACCGATGTTTAAATATTTGTAAAGTCTCCTGCGACAAAGGAATTATTCCTAGCGCGGGAGTTGTATTTTGTAAGAAATTAAAACAAAAATATTAGAAAACAATAACTACCTAAAATGTTCTGGTTTTAAATTTCCGTGTAAATTCTCTTTATTTTAATTTTAGAAAATATAGTATTGTATCGATTTGTGCAAGAGTCGCGCAATAAAAAGGTTTCGTTACGCACTTAAGTAAACGGCTCGCCACTTGCAACAGACAACAGACAACGCAGGCGCTGACAATGCAAAAACACAATAACTGCACTATCAGTGTAAAGTATTTTGCTCGACAGCGCTTCCTCAAGAAACTTTGAATAGTACTCGACGCAGGAACACAACACAAGATTAATTGGCTGCCATGTAGTCAGGTTGTTCCAGATTTATTGCTGTAGTTGTATCCTACACCATTTATGTACTAAGAATGGTCTTTTCTGTTAAAGTTAGCTATTTAGGTGGGCATGCAATGCCTCCAATTCGTTTAATATTCATAAAGGTAGGTAGAACAGCGATAGCCTAGTGGAAAACCGTTAAACTGCCATGCAGGGCCCCGAGTTCGATTCCAAGTCACCTAAGATTTTGAAAATGATATGCGTAGTAAGTAATTAATTGTCCCTAGCTTTAACTGTGAAGAAAATCATCGTGAGAAAATCTGAACGTCTGAGAGTAATAATGTTCTTGGATTAGCGCAGTATCATATGGTCTAATCCTTCTCACACTGAGAAGCGACCCGTGCCCAGCAGTGGGGAAGTTTATATATATGGCTGACATTTAGATATAACTGAAGTATGTATTACGTCCGCTAAAGGTACGTAAACAACCCTTTTAATAACATGATAACGATGATCGCATTTTAACTCATTACACGAATCTCATACGGAGAAAAGTTGTTATGACGTCATAAAGAAAAGGAAGCAACTCGCGTGAAAGTTTAAGTAAAGTGTTGACTCCGAGTAAGTTCAAATTTTACTACATTAAAAGTGCAATGTTCAAAGTGCTATTTACTAATAGCACTTTGAACATTGCACTCTCGTGATAGAGGCGTCGTGTAGCAAGATCCTTAAGATAAATCAACGTTTGTACACACAATGTTTTTTTTAAAGTTTACTAGCAATTACTTATATTATTTTTAAACTCTCCAGCGAGCTTAAACGCCTCGATCACAAGTTCAATATGCCATCCAATGGGTCATCCATATTTATCAGAATAATTCTGCAATCTAAATACATTTAAATTAAGTTAAATACATTTAAGTACCAACGCTGTATTGAACATTTTCATTCGACTTACGTTCATGACATATATTGAACAACGGAAGGATACTTGTATCGGTAGATACTCACGTAAAACTTAAGCAAAACTTAACCTAACTAAACCAGATACTATTTGCAAAGAACAAAGGAAGTGCATTATCTACGCACAACTACTTCTGATCATAAAAAATATTTTCAGGTTTACCATACATATTCAACAAAGATATTTGATCATTAGCTCAACTTTGTCAATATTCTTAAGTAACCTTCGTATTATATGTTCTGTACGTTCGCGATTATGCCCTAATTTCTCCTTTATATTCTTATAGTGTAGCTGAAAATTCTTAGTAGCCATTTACAAACTCATTTTTAGTCATTACTATGACGCTTTCTTGCAAAAGGTTCTCATAAACTTGGATATTATTCGCGCGGCGTACACGAGAAAAATTGCTTTTGTTATGAAATTCACCTGCACAAACAGGTTTTGTATCGTCGATAGAACACGAGGCAGAATTGAGTGGTAACTATGTAGAACTTAGAAATTTTCTACGAACTGTTTATAGGTGTTGTCTTCTGTTTACGCGAATGTTATTCATTGAAATTAAACTACTATATATGGATTGTATCGCGTTGTTACGCGATAAAATCCGTATATTATAGTAGTTTAATTTCAATGTTTATAGGTGACGAGCCTATCAACAATATCTGTTAAAATATCTTTCTTAAATATTTCGTACTCAATATCCGAGAACTGTGTGTACTAGTTCAGGTGTGATTAATTGGTCAAGGTGTAATTCAATGTTATCGACATTGGATATAGAAGTCGCTTCTGTTACTATAAAGAAAACACGGAATGTATTTGGACTTTTAGACAATGGCTAAAACTAATTAAAAGGTAGGGTTGTGACATAAAATGTTGTGTTTATGGGAATGTTATTTATTCAATTTAACACATTCATTTCATCATGGTTTTATAAAGCTTAATTCTATTAAAATTAAACAACTTTATACGGATTTTATCGTGTTGTTTATTTTTTATAAAACACTATCTATACTAATATTATAAAGCTGCAGAGTTTGTTTGTTTGTTTGAACGCGCTAACCTCAGGAACTACTGGTTCGAATTGAAAAATTATTTTAGTGTTAGATAGCCCATTTATCGAGGAAGGCTATAGGCTATATAACATGACGCTACGACTAATGGTAGCGGAGCAGCAATGAAAAATGTTGAAAACGGGGTAAATTTTCTTATCTTATATAAAACAGACGAAGTTGCGCGGGTCAGCTAGTTATTACATAATTCTGAAACTCTAGTTGTTTCAATGTTCTAAATGTTTAGGACATTGAAACAACCACCATCTTAGGCACCCCATGACCATGGCAAGCAACCGAAACGTCGGGGAAAGTGTCAAATTAAACCTAAATAGGTTTTATAATTTTAATAGCTTAAATAGAAATAAACAGTAACTAATTAAAGTATTTAACAATAGTAGTTTAAGGTTTCAAAATTGTATAATAATAGTGTTGTAAAAAAAAAATAACACAATAAAAGCCGTATAAAGTTGTTTAATTTCAATGTACAATATTCCTCGAAACTCGTTAGACAATATTAAGCATTACTTTTATCCTATTTAAAATAATTATAACTATTTATGTTTATACTTTTCTTAACATTTCGGCTGCAGCCATGGTAACGGGGAGACTGTGTGACAAATGTTTAAAAAAATATTTACATACACATTACTTACATAAGAAAGTAAACAGTTATGATGATTTCAAAATTAAAACGCTTCGTTTTCTTATCACGCTGTTCATGAATTATATTAATTTAAAAAAGCGCTTTGTGATAGTATAAATCTCAGTAACATCATCAAGAAGATTGACGTTATCAGACGGCGCGCGGCGGGTAGACAATAAATAATTATATCAGACTATCTTTAAGGCGCCGGCACGCTGAAGCTGTGATGTAACGCGTTAATTAGGTAAAGCCCAGGCTTGACTACTATCCCCGCCGTAAGTAATGAACAGAATTCTGAACAGAACTACCTCCGCGGTACAGCGATAGTCAATTCGACTACTGCACATTAGATACGGGTTCAAATTCCGGGTCGACGATTGTAAGACACCCCCGTGCCTCGGCAAGCACGTTAAGCCATTGGTTTTACGTCTAATCTCTCTCGTCGTGTCGGATTGCCACCCCATCGGATCATGAGAGTCAGGGAACGAAGTGCACTTGTGTTTGCACACACGCTTGTGCACTGTAATATCAGTCGAGGGTCTCCGTTAACTGTGACCGAAATTCGGTCTGGAAGACAAGTTCAATAGTCGAGTCTCATAAAGTTCTTGTTTAGCAACTCTTGCGAGCTCAAAAGCCATGTCAGTGTTTACTGAGACAGAACCTCTAAAGGATATAAAGCAATCTAATTTAGCGTTCACCAAATTTTGTTATAAGACAATCTCCGGGCAGTTTCCATGATTAATTCAACTTTTTTGTTTAGTAAAAAGACAATTTGCTAAGTGTCTTCGCTTAGAAATTTTTATCATAAATTTGTGACGATGATATATAAATATACCTTCAGGCAGGCAATCACAGCGTTTATGAGATATTATATATTATTATATAAAAGGAAATCGCTTCTAATAGAGCAAGATCCCAGGGCACCCAGACATTACTTATTTTCTTAGCAATAAAATGTATGGGATAAAGTTGTGTTAGTATGAACTTTGAGAGTATGCATACCTGCTAGCTTGGCCCGGCGGCCATTTGTCCGTTACCAGATGCTAAAGACCAATAAAAGTATATTTTGTTGAGAGCTTTAAAGCGTGTGGTAATAGGTACCGCCAACGGAAATTGTCTGGCTATATAGATTACTAATTGTGAACAATATTTTTTAAAATATACCTTAAAATCAGCAATGAGAGTTTAAGAAAAGTGAGTATTAAGTTTACGTGCCTGTTGCACGTGGTAACGGAAAAATACATAAAAAATACAAACTTTAAAACATTTGTAACACGCTTTTTTGGCTTCACCTGTATGTTTGTTTGTCAGTTTGTTTGTAACCGACTCCTTTAGACTTGATATTGACCCACTTCAACCATTTCATTTAAACGTTGTAGACTTATCGAGGACCGATGACAATACAATAATTTGACAAGATTATCTTATTATCCTGATTAGGATCGTCAGGATTAATGATTTTCTCACAGATCCCTTGCGTGAGAGCGAAATAGTCAAGCGCGTGGTCTGCAGTTAGCCGAACTAACAAATTGAAAATAAATAATAGTTTAAAAGACTAAAAAAGCACGTTTTATTTGAAAATCCAAACTAACAGGTAGTTTTTTTTAATAATTCAATATAAGGATTGAGTTATTACTAAAATAAATAATTTGATAATTACGCTACTTATCAAAATATCTTAGAAAGCTCCCCACGCTTTTTTACATTAAGACGATTTCTTTTATTAATCACTCTATCCTTATATTGAATAATAAAAAAACTACTTTCTTCTTTTTAGTTCCTTTTTTAAATAAAGCGTGTTATTTTTGTTCTTTTTTGCAATTTTGCAATCATCAACTCGTGTGGTGCGTAGGCACTTTACGCGAAACCAACTTGTATACAATAATTCCTTGACACGCGCCGAGAAGCACCGACGAGCTACTGGCAAGGAATCACCTACTAGATGTTCCAGCGGTTTCAACAGCGTTTTTCGTTACTGCTCTGCCCCCGTGGGTCGTAGCGTGATGTTATATAGCCTATAGCCTTCCTCGATTAGCGCGTTCAAGCAAACAAACAAACAAACTCTTCAGCTTTATAATATTAAGTATAGATAATCAAAAAACATAATCAAAAATATGAATATTAAATACATGAAGATCAGTAGGTAACAATAATATTGTAAGACTAAATATGCGTATTACTACATATCATTTTTCCAAAACATGAAAAACACACGAAGTATAATTCTATGCTATTAAATTACAAAAATAGTCTGAGGCCGACTAAATAATCCACAAACTAAAGATTAATTACAATAGTTGAGCGGAACAAATAAAACAAAACCTTTTACCCGTCATCAAGTAATCCAGACAGTCTTTGTTTAAGAACAATGTCTGGGAAGAAACAATCAATTATATTTCAAGACTTTTCTTATTGGATAAAATATTATTATAAGAAGAGTTAGTCAACCTGCCCACTCGTAAGTGACAAACAAAGGCCATTAAGAAGAAGTTCAAAGACCCGAATAGGCCGTCACCATTATCATACTTCTTACTTAGCTTTATTAATGTGACAATAACATCTTCAACACGACGAACTTTAAAAGCTGAATAAATACAATTTAGTAGTAATTAAACTTTATATTTACTTTTAAATACGGTCAAATTATAGTAACCGTAGAATTTGTATTTATACAACATGTATAAGGAAAAATCACTGCCAACGAATTTCCTAACACGAAAACTCAATAACACATTGCTTAACCCAAGAACCAAACCATTATAATTTCACGGCATCATAAACGCAAACGTATATCACAGGATCAACAATCAAGGCATGTAAATATACATACATACATAGAATAACGGCTATATCCTCGAAGAGGTGAGTAGTCGTGTTCTACGTTCTCATTTAGCCAGCCATATTTTAAGATCACATGTCATAGATAATGACGCGATTGTCGTCCATCAAACACAGTTCCACACTCCGTGCTGCTGCAAAGAATTGCTTGACAGGAAAGCCCTATAGGTACCAATTTACCCGATCTAAGTTTCTTAGGCGATGTGCCTTAACATCCATAGACAGACACGCCAAGATTAACTTACAGCTACATTATATCAAAGCTACTCGATAGATATTTATATTATTTTTTTATTTTATTTTCACTGTCTAAGCTTAAAATGTAAGAAATATTAAATTAGAATTAGAATTTGTTGTTTCTTTTTACCATCAACTAATAAATTGATATAACTTGTCGTTCAGCAGGTCTAATACATATAATAATATATTAAAAAGAGCGAATAATATTTCATATTATATTCTAATATTTTAATAAAACCTGTAATATATTTTAAACATACTCAGAATGAAAACCGAGGGCAAGTCAGTCGAAATTTAAAGAATTTACGAGCTCAGATATACTACTTACAATATTTTCTCGCACAACGTGTACTCTCAACAATAGTTCTGATCGTCTTTCTAAGAAAACAATTGGAATGTAAACGACCGTCAAACAAAGAATAATTCTGACACTTTGCAAGCTTCATGTAATATTTTTGGACTGTATTCTCTTATTTATAGACAGGATTTTTGATTAAGGAAATTATTTAATTACACTGCCTTTAATATGTTTGCCCTGAAAGCATAAGCATAATATTTAAAAAAATATATCGATTTACTATATCTGCACTGTATCTGTAATATGACTTGTATAAAAACTAAACTGCTTATTTTAATATAAAATCTACATTGCAATTAAATTTTTATAATCCTTACTAATATTATAAATGCGTATGTTAAGTTTTTTTTTTTAAAGTTACTGGCAATTGGAGCTTCAAATTACTAGTATTCTTGTTAACCCCTCCAGCTAAGCTAGAATGCTTGTGTTAGGAGTGGGTTCACGTCAGTAGGGTGGGATTCAAACCCGCAACCTCTCGATCGCAAGTCCAATGCCTTATCCATTGGGCTACCGCCGTTGTTTATTTGCTACGATTTCACGCCTTAACTACTAAACCAATCATCATGATATCGCATACACGTTTTCAAGGTTCAGAAAAGGATACATATGAAAACCTTTCATCCAGAAAAACGTACTGTTGCCGAGGGATAGACATATAACATAACCATGAACATACAAAATACGAAACCTGATAAATAACTAACTAAATTTTTGCAATACGTAGTATATTATCTTGACTTTAATAGGGCCAATGATATAGGTACCAAATACTGTCTTCTATTTACGCGAATGTTATTCATTGAAATTAAACTACTATATACTTTCCCCGACGTTTCGGTTGACCATTCTCCCCGTGACCATGGCTGCTGGAAAGCAACCGAAACGTCGGGGAAAGTGTAAACCAAAAATAAATAGATTTAATAGTTTAAATAATTTTATTAGCTTATAAATTAGTAAAATAAAATCAATAGTAGTAGTAGTGTAATAATTTCAAAATTTTGTAATACAGTGCTAAATAAACAACGCGATAAAATCCGTAAATAGCAGTTTAATTTCAAAAAAATATAGGTACCAAATTAAAAGAAACTTAAATTTTCATTAAGAGCTAAGTCTGCCACTGTCTGGTATGAAGCAACATAATAAAACACGCAATATTATGTAAAACATGAGTACTAACCCTCTACTCCGTGGAGAAATAGACATGATTACATATTCCGGGACGCTCTCTTAAACTTTTTGAATAAAAAGATCCTATGCAAGCACTTGCTAAAATTTCATTGCGAGACAAGCGTGCTTCCATAGGATACTTCCTTTGCAATGTGAAGAGCATGACAAACATTATTTTCTTCCACATTTTGTTTGACTTTGCTGTTGTCGATGTTCCTTTATGTCGCGAATGATAAATATTTCAAATTGATATTTACACAAATAAAAGTATGACTCACATTTTTTTATTATTTAATTCAAACATTACCTAAACACTAAAATACAATGAATTTTTGAAACCTACTTAATAATAAATAAGATAAAAGCTTTTCAAATCTGATAGTTCTGTAGTAGTCAAATGAAAAAAAGGATACACGATACAAACTTTGACGTATTTAACCGCAGCTGTGCCAGGGAGATAGCAATTCGAGCCCATTTCTTCCTATATTAAATATTTTAATATTAATTACTCCCTTATTTTGCAACTAATATTGATAACTATCTCAACCTAAGTTATATTCCTGCGGTAAGCAATGGCTATGCAGTAGGATGGCAAGTAGCCTAACCTCTGCTCATGCCTCGTACTTTATTGCTATTGGCAGAATAGTTTGGTGCATGTGTAATACCTACTTCTGGCGTTGTATGTGTTCATAGGCAATCACCTACATTCAGGTGGACTGGTGTGGTTTCCTCATAAGTTATATGTGTTATCTGTACATAATATACACGACATACGATATACATCAGTGTTGAAATACAGATACACATATCAATATTATGGGGGATAATATTATGTTTGCTGGGACAGTAATTGCAAAATATAAATTATTACAATTTGCAATTGGCTGGCATTTTAAGGACACAAACGGAGTCGTTTGAACAATTCAGGAATATTAATAGATAAAGTTATCTGTTTATATTCTTGAATTGTTTTATACCCTATCTGAACCCACGTTAATATAACTGGGAGCCGATGTTAATCTGCTACACTCACTTAAAGCTACAAGTGAAAATAAAATAATAACACGCCGTATATACCAATAGACCGTTTACCTAGCAATAATGAGTACTATAGACTTCTGTTCAAGTCTTCGATGGTATACTAGCGTACCACTAGATCACGTTGCGTTAAACAGACCTTCTATCTCTACACAAACGAGTCATCTATTAGGTGACATTTATTAGCAAGAACTTCGCTTGTTAATATCGCCTAAAGCCTATTTATCTAAATTAGTTGGACAACCAGACAAATAAACTAAAGCCCATTATCACCCAGTCAATAATTAGTGTAAGTGGTATTTATTGCCACTAACTTAGTATAATATAAAACAAGCATTTATCGCGTTAGTTACTATTTTTATTATATATTCTAGTATCCTGTGGCATTGTTTATGTGAATCACTTGGAAACGAATACTGGGGTAAAAAGTATCATAGAATTTTAGGATCAATTAAACGTCCACTGCTGGACCGTCCTCATTTTACGCCATAACATCTTTATTGTATTCTTTAGGTCATCGGTTCACCTGGCCGGGAAGCATCCTACCTTGCACTTACCAAGTCACTACTTTTAGGATATTTAGGAGCATATGGTCTTTCGTATGCCAAGTTATATTCAAATCCGTTCAATAATTTATGCATGATTGAGAAAATATATCTAATACTAGATATTGCCCGCGGCTTCGCTCACGTAAATGTAGGTTAGTATAGACTAGTAACAGTACTTTTTCTTAGGAACAGAAAAGGTTCTGTACTCCTGACAATCTGTAAGAAATGCGAAATTTCATAATGATCGATCTAGTAGTTAAGGAGTGATAGCGTAAGAAACTAAATTAACTAAATCACATTGGCATTTATAATATTAGTAAGTATATAAAATTAGGTGAGATTCGTTTAAAAGTAATTAATGCATTATTAGTTTTCTTGGGCTAATTTGCAGTTAATGCACAGCAAAAAAATACTAATTGCACAGCAAAATATACTTACCAAAAATACTAATTGCACAGCAAAATATACTTACCAAAAATACTAATTGCACACTAAAATATATTTAAAGAGATTAAACTAAGTCGACGGAGTTCCGCTTTGCGGGGCTTCTATTTTTGGGTGGGTTTAAGAAGGAACCTAACATAATCTAACCCTTCCGAGACACAATTTAGTGATTTGAGGCGTATAGATGTTCGTTATGATATATTTTAATAAGCATATTTTGCTGTGCAATTAGTATTCTTGATGGTCATTATATTTAATCCCGTTTTCTTGTTAACACTTTCTAGTGTGATGATTGTGATTCAAAATTGATTTCAAATGAATTTATTATCTTTGCCAATGCTTCACTTTCATATTGTTAGTGTACATACATAATATGTATGACTGTGAATTAAACGCTATACTTATATAATTATGTGAGTTTTTATTATCATTATCACTATTGTTTTATTCGTTTCGTAGTGAGCTCTATGTTCAGAGCAAACACGTCTGTTTATGTTTAATTAGGTATATTGTATGTAGATTAATCATTGTACTATCTTAGATATATACATTTATATAATTTGATGTTAATTATAAATAAGTAATCATGTTTATTTAATTTTACATGCACGCGTTGGGTTCATGTTTGAACCAGTATTATGTACAATCAGTGATATAATAATAATAAATAAAAATATAATAAACTATCCTAATGTATTATGTTTTTCTGAAACCTTTATAAAAAGGGGTCATGAACAATATGTAAGAATTACTGACTATGTTATGGCTGCAAATTTTTGTAGGAACAAACAACGAGGTGGTACCTGTATTATGGTAAAAAAAGGTTTAATATTTACGGAATTGTTACACTTAGATAAATATGCATCCCAGAATACATTTGAAATTTGTGGTATAGAATTAGTATCATTTAACATAATAATAATTTGTCTTTACAGAACACCCCAATCAGATCCCATACAGTTTTTGGTTAAGTTAGATAGTCTCTTGTATGATTTACATAAAAAGTGCAAATCCAAAACACAAATTATAATAACAGGTGACTTTAATATAAATACATTAAAAAAAGGGAGTGTAACAAATGGGTTACAGGACATCTGCCACAATCATAATATGAAAATTCACATAAATGTACCCACTCGAAAGACGTCCTGTATTGACCATATTTTGAGTAATATACCAGAAGCAAACGGCACTGTTTTACCACTATACTTATCTGACCACGAAACGGCACAAATGCTGAGTTGCCCGATAAAGTCAAAATTTCATAAACCCTTAACATATTTCATATATAGGCGGGATTTTAGCCCAATTAATATTAGTAAATTTAAAGAATGTTTACAAAGCCTGTCCTGGTTGGATATATATATGGCAAACGATCCAAATGTAGCCTTTAACAGTTTCCATGAACTATTTTGCCTATTATACAATCTTTGTTTCCCAAAAAATAGAATAAAAGTTAACTTTAAACAACATAAACAAACGTGGATAAGTAAAGGTCTGAAAAAAAGTTGTAGAACCAAGAGGTCTTTACGTTACAATTTCTACAAACATAAAAATGAACACAATAAAATTAAATATATTCAGTATTCCAAATTACTAAAAAAGTGTATATATAACTCAAAGCAAATGGCAAACATAAACTTTATAAATAAAAACGAAAATAAGTGCAGAGCTACCTGGTCAGTCATTAAAGAGGAAATTCACAATGTAAATCCTAAAGAACATATTGACCATATTAAAATCAATGGCGTGTGTATCTCAAATCCAGTACAATTAGCCTCAACCTTCAATCAGCATTTTATCATGTCTGCACCCCAACTCACGCAACGTATTAATGATACTAATAATATTACAAATACTACACTAAGCACAATGTTTCTTACACCAGTATCGGCAAATGATATCAAAAGAGAAATAAATCTTCTTAGAAATACTAACTCAGAGGGCTATGATGAAATTAACACAAAAATTATTAAAGCATGCGCTCATGAAATTAGTCCTATTATGTCATATTTAATTAATCTTTCATTCTCATATGGTATATTTCCAGAGGCTTTAAAGAAATCAATTGTAAAACCATTATTTAAAAAAGGTGAAAAATGTAACATTAGTAACTATCGCCCAATTACACTAGTACCCATCTTATCAAAACTATATGAAAAATGCATGCATATACGTTTAACTAGCTTCTTTAACAAGTTTCAAGTGATATGTAAGGAACAATTCGGTTTCCAAAAGCGAAAATCCACTTCTTTAGCAGTTTTCTCTCTTATGCAAAGTGTACTAACCAACATTAATAACAATAATTTGACTACTGGACTATTTTTTGATATTTCAAAAGCCTTTGATTTAGTATCACATGATATTCTATTGCAAAAATTAATGAAAGTAGGTATCAGAGGACCTGCACTGCAATGGATATCTTCTTATTTAGATAATAGACAACAAAGTGTTATAATAACAAAGCTTAATCAAAACAATGAAATGTCACTATATACATCAGAGTATAAGCATATAAAATGTGGTGTCCCTCAGGGCAGCATTTTGGGGCCGATTTTGTTTCTGATATACATAAATGACATAACTAATATCACTCAACATAAATGTATCTTGTTTGCGGACGATGTTTCCATTTTGGTGGCGTCAGATAAAAAAATTAATACAATTAACGACCACGAAACTGAAATAAATTTAACAATTGACAAACTTATTGATTGGCTAAATAAACATAAATAAAATATTAATCTTAAAAAATCAGGATATATACAGTTTAATAAATCTTATAACAATAAATACAACTTTTCCTTAAACATACCAAAAATCAAAGAAGTGGCACATACTAAGTTCTTAGGTATTGTCATTGACAATAATCTGAATTGGAAAGAGCACATAGACACAATATCCAATAAAATAAATAAATTTGTATATGCACTTAGACAGGTCAAATTGGTAACCAATTTAAACACTGCTGCGATTTCATACCACGCTTACGTAGAATCTGTACTGCGATACGGATTAATTATGTGGGGCAATAGAGTACTATAGGTCAGTAGACCTCAACAGAATATTTGTTGGGCAAAAGAAATGTATACGAGCTATGACTGGACTACAACCCAGTGAATCATGTAAACCTATGTTTAAAAAGCTTAATTTATTACCATTGCCTTCTTTATACATTTACGAGATCTGCATGTTTGTATGGAAACATAAACACTTATTTAAGACGATACAAGAGGTCAATTCTAGAAACCGCAGAGATCCACATAGACTTGTAATGGAACATATACCAAAATCCACTAAATATAATAAGAACTGTATCGCTATGTGCATACGTGTATTTAATAAGATTCCCAACGATTTTAAATGTTTAAGCACAAGATTATTTAAATTATAAATGGCTAAATGAACATAATTTTTATAATATTAAGGACTTCCTAGACTATAAGAATTAAAAATGTTTTAGTGTGTGTGTATGTGTTATAATTCATATCTTTAATTATATTTGCATGCTTAAATTTAAGCAAAGCATGTGTGACATTTTGAATTGTAAGATCTTTTTATACCATGTTTATCTGCAAATAAATGATTATTATTGATTATTATTATTATAAGTCGATAAACAATTTCGAAATTTTACACTTCCCTAAACATTCATAGATTCACGCCTGTTTCCCAGAGGGGTTGGCAGAGACTACGGGTTTCCATTTGCTACGATCCTGACACACTTCTCTGGCTTCATTCACTTTCATCACATTCCTCATACACTCTCGCGGGTTTAAGGTGTTCTTAACAAGGCCTTTGTCCAGAACGGCTCCGATCTAATCAATAAATATTCGCCTAGGTCTTCTTCTTGCGACTGTTCCATTCATACTAGCCTTATAAAGTTTTTTAGTCAGTCTTTTCTCGTCCATAATACACAATAATGGTGATTCCTCATTTTTACTGACAGTTATATTTTAATCACAAAACATGAAATCAATAAATGGTTCTGATTATTATAATTATCATACGATATATTGTAGTATATTGGCAAATTCAACAAGTAACATTTACGTAAACGTACCACAGTACTTTTATTTCCATTGTAAAAACCTAACTCTTTGATATACTTCCAGACTTTACATTCTTTATGAGTCTCACTAAAGAATCCATTCTTTCCCAAAACCCATCTTACTGATATTGATCTACTACTTTACATATAAATCAAGTGAAGCCAGAACTATACAATGAACAAGTTTGATACACACACATACATACACACAGCTGATACGGTGTCAATCGCGCGTCCTTAGTCTGTCGTATTGACAGACAGTTCCTTTGTTTGTGGCACGATCCTCGAAGGTCGCCTCTCTACTACGAGATAACATTCGTTTTATTTTGAAATTATTTCCATCAGCTTCAAGTTCTATTGATACTCAAAAAGTGTAATCAAATACTTTTCCAGACTTTCATAACATAAGGAATTGTTTGGTTTGATTAGGTAGGTATTGATTAGGATTCAGTTGTCAAACCATTGCGTCGTGTGGTACTCCTTTACTTTAATTTGTATTGCAGCCACGAGTAATGTAAAGAGAACATCGTTAAATATACAACATTTTAGAGAGACTGATTGTATTTGAATTTATATATTATGCCAAAAACATAACCCTCTTTTCTAAAATCGCAGTAGCGATAGCCTATTGGAAGACCACTGGACTGCCATGAAGAGGTCTCGTGTTCGATCCCAAGGCGCGCACATTTGACTTTTCGAAATTATGTGCCTTTAACGGTGAAGGAAAACATCGTGAGGAAACCTGCATGTCTGAGAGTTCTCCATAATGTTCTCGAAGATATGTGAAGTCTCCCAACCCGCACTGGGCCAGCGTGGTGGAATGTGACCTAACTCTTATCACACTGAGAAGAGGCCCGTGGCCAGCAGCGGAATAGGTTAATACAGGGCTAATATTATTATTTATTATTTTTCTAATATCAGGTAACTAAATTGGTATTAAGTATAGATTTCGGCAAACAACTTGTTTGGAAGACGGTGTTATTGAGTGCGTGCGATTATGAGATCGCGGAATTGAATCCTGGGTCATGCCATGTCATTGTAAATCTAGAAATAATAGAAATGTGCCGATTACGTTAGTCCAAAACACAGTTGACGAAATGTGGGTGTAATACACCTCTGCCTCCCTTCCGGAGACATACAGATGGAAAGCTATATATATGTAAGTAACAACAAAATAGTAACTTAATTAAAAATTCGTAAATATTAGGACAGATTTTTAAGACGTCTTACAAACGTTCAAACACCGGACACAAAGAACACCAGACTCGGAACAACCATTTCTGTACCACACAAAGTTTTGTCCCGTGTGGGATTCGAGCCCACAATACTCAGCGCAGTAGCAGTGGCGAGGCGACTACTTAAACCACTACACCCACAGTACAATTAATATATAAATTATATATAAGTTATGTCATACATGTACGCGCACTTTTCACGGAGGCGAGCCAATTGCCGTCTGCAAGGCACTGTTCCATTCCATGTTGCTATTGAAAGTTTCATGAAGGTAAACCCAATAAACCTGCCTGATCTAGAAATTGCACCTGAAGCCGTAAGTTGTGTTCATATTGTGTAATAATAATATCCTCCAGACCGAATTTCGGCCACGGCGGCCAGTCTTAACGGAGACTGGCCAACTACGAAGGAGATATTATAGTGCAAAAGTGCATTCTCTGTTCCCTAACACTCATGATCCGATGGGACGGTAATCCGAGACAACCTGAGAGAGATCAGGCGCAGGATCAACGGCGTTACGTGCTTTCCGAGGCTCGGGGGTGTCTTACACGACCAACATCCTTACTCCGGGCTGCTATTGAGATTTCTTAACTAAAAAACCCAATAAGTTTTTATTGACCCGAACCGGGATTCGAACCTGAGATCTCATGCACAGCAGTCGCATTCACTCCCGCTGCACCACCGAGGTTATATTGTGTGTCATATTGTGTGTCATATTGTGTATGAACACAAATTACGCAGTCACTACCACTGCGCTATCAAGACAATCTTATAACAAGATTGTATTATAGATATGCAGCTTTGCATTACGTTCATCATACGCTTTTATTCCAGCTCCATCTACTAAAAGAAGACATGCACCGGCTATGCGCATACATCGTCTCAATGGCTTTTACAAAGTTAACGTATAAACGGGAGCGTTTCCAAGAAGAATTTAAAACAGTTTTTCATAGTATGTTTCCTCGGAGTTTCATCGCATTGGTATGCATTAGACGAAGCGTACTGCGTAAAAACCAGACTGCCACCTTCTAGTTCTATGGTAATTTAAAGGAACTAGAATAATAGTAGTGTTTATGATGTTATCAACGAAGATTGTTTGTTTACACAAAGTTTATCATCGTGATTATTTTGATTACGTAAGGAATTTAACGGACCATGAAGTTAACATCAATTTGAATTTTGTTAAATCTGAGGTCTGAGTAACTAGTTTCCGGAGTCAATCACGTGTAAAAATACCCTGGCAACGATGCCAGCTGCCGAATTTACTTATGTTAGTATGATAAAGTGTGAGGAGAGTTATTTGTAGAATGTCACATACATAAAAGTTCTTTGAGTGGATAAACGTTACATATACAGAAGCATTATTGTTAAATCTAAAGAAACTGTTAATACAAATTTAACTAAAATTAAAAATATACCTATATCCCCAATAACTCAAGTGTATTCTATCTATATTATGTCAGATATGGTTTTAAGTCCCACATATTAGGGAGCGAGTCTAATGCCGATTACCGGTCATTGTTCCAGAGTCGTGGTAGTACTTAGTACCGGCCTGGTTTTATACCGATCTGGGAATAGAACCACGCCCTGGCCGGCCTAGCCAGGCCAACCCTGCTGCCACACTGAGATAGTCTTACTATATTATATGTATAATACCTATGTATATGATTCGATTGTAATCAAAAGATACCAAACCTTTAACCGTCATAAAATATAAGCAATTCAACTAAAGGAGTTGATTTGCTTAACCTGTAGTCTCGTGGAATAAGGCTTAGGTTATTTCAGCGTGTAAACACGAAAAAACCTAATTCTAACAAATATTTTAAATGCCAATGTGATTTTGTTTGTTTGATACACGTTCGATCATCATAAAATTTCGCATACACGTTTTCAGATGTACCTACGAAAAAGAACGCAGGGTACCTTACATCCAGATAAAAATCTAATACCGAGGGATATAAACTTATTGACAACTTCTACATTTTTGCGGGGAAAGCTGCGCGTAAGTTCTAGTTACTTATAACCCCAAACATCATAACTAAACATACAATACAAACTTAGACCGCCAGTCATATTATTATCTCCGTACAGTCGGCCAAGAAAGTGGTCTTCCAGTTTTGACAAAACTTTCTGTGACATCTTATTATCGCTAAGGTTGACTTTTCTAACTTAACACATGGCATCACTTAAATACATGATACAAAGAGCAATGGTCACTGACATAATATTATTGCAACGGGAAATCAACCTTGTTGTTTCATGACGTACAAATGACCTTCAACCGTAGGGTGGTAGACAACATTTTTGGCCGGCTGTACAAAGAGAAAACACGTCGTTATCGTCAACACAATTTATTATACCGAGTAATTTTCCTCGATGGTAATGAAAACCATAGCCTGGCTTAGTAATAAACAAATATAATGGACTATAAATAGCGGGCTATCCAAAGAAAATTATTAAAATGCTGATATTAGAATTAGACTACTACGAAGGCAATTACTTATTATAATAGATTGTTGCGATATGAAGAAATGGCGAGGTGCATCATATGCCGAATGTGCTATCAAGCTTAAGGTTAAGAGAGAACATTATCACGGTTTCAGACATGCAGTGGCTCGACTGTGTTTACATCGTCAAAGGCCATGAACAGTGATCATCGCTTACCAGGCATAAAATATAATATCGACAGAGAAACGAATGCAATATTGTTTATTTACTAATATGTGTAATGTAATTAACAACAACGTGCTAAGTGTTATTGGGTTTGCTGTAAAGAAAATTTCTTTAAACTTCTTCTTCTTCTTCTTAGGTGGCAATAGACTCGCCCCATATTAAGTGTGGCCTAAACTCATATTCGGCGGAATTTTAGGGATATGAGTTAATAGAAGATTATTTCTAGTAGTTTTGTTAAAAGTAATATTTACTAGCAAAGATGTCTCTGCGTATTTCCGTCTTTATAGATGTTAGTTGTGTGTCTGCCGATTCGCACTTGGCCAGTACACCAACAACCTCTTTCTTAGTGAAGTAACTTGTACACCTAGCAGAGTGACCATTTAGAAAAAAACACGATCCGATTTAATTAATTATTATTAATTTTGGTACGTACGGAATCGTCAACTTTTATATTGAAATGTCGCCTCCACATATACATACATAAAATGTCACGTTTGGAATAGAACTAACGCGCTACGGGCTTGTCGTGGTATTTCCATTGTAATAAAAATGTTTCGTGTGCTTTTAGGCAGCAGCTTCACTTTTATTCCGTTTCCCTGGATTTTATTTTTAGATATAATAATACACTGAATACTGTATGGCCCTATATATATTGTTGTTGTTACTTGGATAGTTTTATAAAGTTAAAAGCTAACGGTTAGCAATCCTACTAATATTATAAATGTGAAAGTTTGTTAGGAAGGATGGATGGATTGATGTTTGTTACTCTTTCACGCAAAAACTGCAAAACCGATTGCGATGAAACTTGGTACGTAGATAGCTGGAGACGTGGATTAACACAGGCTTTTTATCCCGATATTCCCACGGCATCAAGACTTACGTGGGTGCAACCGAAGAGCGCAGCTAGTCTGTAATAAGGATTCAAATCCAAAGTATTATATTAAAATAATTATTTTATTTAGCAATTAAAGTCATTTTATGCCTTAATGGTCCAAATCATTAGCAATGTTCTTCCCGAACTTGACCTCTTAATACTACATAGAAAATATTATCTGTCATTATATAATATCACGTTCAAAACATTATCTGCAACATTTTGAACATAATTCCATGTTCAAAATATTCTTGAATAGGTCAAGATGACGTGTGTATAGAGCACTTAATCCTCTACGGACGCGAAGGTTTCGTATCAACAGATCGATTGCACGAACACACAAATAGACTCAATCCGCTGCGCTGTGTCTGATATTCTCTTTGCAACGAAAATAGTTTTCCGGCTTTCATTGAAGTTCGCTATACGCTTGTGTTATGATTGTTAGTTATTTTATTATTGTTGGTTTTTGTGACGATATATATGTGAATTTAATATGACATAGCGAAGGTAGGCAGAGGAATAAAAGCTAGCATCCAAATTCTACATAAATAGACAGTGAGTTTAAAATACACTCCATATGCTATTTGTTGTTAAAAGAAAGCAATTAACACTGTACGGGGCAATCAAACTGGGACTTAACGATGTTCGATGATTTGAACATTATTTTAACTTGGAAGAAAATTTATTATGAGACATTTAAATAACGGTTTGTTTATACAGTACTCTCAGTGCTTAGTGGAGAGCCGTTAGTCTTTAAACAATTATACACCTTGATCGTTCAAAAGCTATACGGTAAAGCCTACTAACCCTTCCTCTACTACTACTAGCGCGGTTTCATCCACGTCTGTAACTGTCTGAATATTTAGATGATTTTCATAGTAAGAGTAGTTGACCTATCGACGCCTGTAATACCAGAAGTATCTCTCAAATATTCTAACAAAAAAGCCTCTCATCCGATCAACGATGAAAACAAAACTTAATTAAAACAAATAGTCAATCGCTTCAATTGGCTCATTTTCAAACTTTTTGTTCCGTCTAAATTAATTTAATATAAATCGTTACATAGCTTCGTTAAAATTACTGAAAGTTCAGTCGGACCCTTAATTATAGCGATACCGTACTAAATAATGAGCGGCTTGAGTATTTCAAAGAAGGCTCGCGTGCCGCTCGCGCCTACTTGGTTATATAAATACATATATTTATTGATGTGGGTCAATGAATATAATTATATTTATTATACGTACTTATAACTTCCACATCAAGTTAAATAATAATAACTACTCATTCTCACAAAGGCTCCATGCGTTGTTCAATATAACAATATTACGATTACTACATTTATATCTCGTAATCATCCTCAAGGTAGATGCCAACAAATATGGATGATTAGTTGATACGGGGGCATCGTTGAACGCTATAAAGTATGCAGTGCTGACGAATCTAAACATACCTATTACTAATAATCAAATTTACATAAATGGTATTGGAGGTAGATTACAAACCGAGGGATATGTTTACATACCATTGTCTGTAAATGGTGCGCAATTTAAAAATAAATTGCATATTATAAAACAGTTACCAACTCTAACAACCGGCATTTTAGGTATAAATACATACATACACCACACTGTCGTATTTATTTTATAATTGTGTACTTATTTAACATTTATTATTATTATTCTCTTTATTTAAATATTTTCAATATATTTTTCATTTTTAAATATACATATATCTATAAAAATACATTTAAAAATATAAAATATATGGTACCCCACCGGCATCGGGAACAGGGTCCAAGCTGCCGGTGGTTAGGATTCCAGAGATAGGAACCTCCTCACAATGCGTGCTGTATCTAAAAGCACTATTATTATTTATTATTATTATTATTATCTTGTGTGGGGGCCAGTCAGACCGGCGACACTTCGACCCAGTGAGATCTTTTGTGTCGACTTCCCCAATAACAACTGCCGTAGATGTTCATGGCAGGCGGGACCGACGGCTTAACGTGTTCTCCGAGGCACGAAGCATGCAATAATTGTCAATCAATACGCACATAATTTCGAAAAGTCATATAACTTCCGAAAGTCAGAGGTGCGCGACGTGGGTTCGAACCCGAGACCTTCTGCATTGCAGTCTGTTGGTCTCCCAACTGAGCTATCGCTGCTTACTATTTAACAAATAACTATATATTGATACCTTCTCACGCTAATACTGTGTACATAATTCTAAATTATATATAACTATGTATGTATATTTATACTTATTAGGTTCCGTGCGTCATTATAACAGGCTCCAGTGGAAGACAGTGCTTGATTCTTGGGACCAGGTAAATGCTGAACTGGAGTCCTCATTGCTGCAGCTGTGGGACGCATGTGTCTCGAAATGTTTATTAAATATTTTATGGCACTGTTTTTTTTATTTCTTCCTTTTTATTATTATTATTTCTTTTTAGTTGTATAGCAATAAAGATCTCTTTCTTTCTATCAAAGAAACAGTTTATTCGTTATCACAATAATATTAGTTAAATACTTTTAAATACAATTTGTTGAAAATGTTATTTAAATTGCTTACCGTGTTATTGCTTATATATCTATTGGATCATTATTATTTACATTCATTTTTGTATTGTAATTAAATTGTTATTAAGATTAGTGACTTGCTTTATAAGGATCCTAGTAGGTATAACAAACTCGTATAAGCGTTTGGTTCATAATGTAAGTTTGTATTGATATTAATAATATATTAATAAAGCGAGGATGCATTATAATAATCACTGATTCATTAATGAATAAAATATATTTTGGTATATCACGGGTGAAAGAGTATACGCCTGATATTGTAAGGCATCAAAGATTATAGTAATTACTCACCATTGGTCTGTATGTTTGTATGCCAACTTTGTTGTACAGAAATAATGTTTTTCTTTCTATACACGTGTAAAACCAAAGGCAAACTAATGATTGCTCTTGATTTTCACGTGACTAATTGGCGGTACACAAACAATATAATATTACAAACTAGCGGTCGCCTAGTGGTCAAAATTCGACCAAAATTCCAAAGCTTACTACTTTGTTTTCTGTTTTATATTATTTTTATATATATTTTTTTTTTTTTTTTTATTTTGCTCGTCAAAATGGCCACACTCCGCCTGATGGTAAGCAGTCGTGTGGTCTAAGAGCAGTGGCCTCCACATCGTCCTCATAGCAGCCGAGGCGATGTTGAGGTCTCTACTTTGACGGCCTGAGAAGGTGCTTTTTCACGCCCCGCTTAAAGGACCCAGGATTGAAGGAAGAAGGAAACACGTGCCTTGGCAGAGAATTCGTATTATTAGTATATAGATTGTACGAACAATGCCGAAATACTACGAACGCGAATCGACTACGTGTGTCAAATGCATGATTGTGTGCGTGTAGTATTTTTTCATTAATTTAATGTATTTCTAATGCACATTTTATAAAAATATTCGCCCCTCCTTCTCCATATAAACTTTAACTGTGCCAAATTTCATTCTTCTCCGTCCACGCAATTTTCGTAAAAAGGGGTACAAAGTTTTTGCTTCACGTATTAATACATAGATTCTTATCTTCTATTATCTAACGTAATAACACATGTCTTTTGTCATCACCATTGTGATTATACATATATGATTGATAGTAAGTGTAAACAAATGTAGTAATAGACTAACTATGGCGTAGCGGTGGTGATTAAGATTGATATGCATAAGTCTCGGGTTCGATTACCGGGTCGAGGAAGGTGTTATTGGGTTTTTTGCCATAGAGTACTTAGTAGCAGCAGTGAGTATGTAGGCTCGCCCCTTATTACGTAGGACTTATGTCAATCCTTAGCTGGTGAACTGTGGATACACACACACACACACATCTCCGCTTATCTCTACGGAAATTTAGACTTACAAAGCATACATCACATATCGCTTGCGAGGAACACGGCGCGAAATATCGGCGGCCGCGATGGCGTAGTGGTTAGTGAAACCGACTGCCACGCCTGAGGTCGCGAGTTTGATTCCCACACAAGTCAATCATTTGTGTGCATGGACATGGATGTTTGTCTTGGTCTGGGTGTTTCTATGTATAATATGTATGTATTTACAACAAAGTGTATATGTATGTTTATCCATTGTCTAGTACCCATAGCACAAGCTCTGCTTAGTTTGGGCTAGATGGTGTTGTGTGTATGTGATAGAATATTAATTATTAATATTCCGTCCTCTCTGTTTTGTGTTCACTGCTGCTAACAATTACACAATTCTGGATTTGTTGTGTGTACACGATTTATAATAAAAAAACTGTTGTATTGAAAACCTCACAATTGCCACTCGCCGTCATATTGCCACTTGTCTTCAAATAGATATTGACACTTTACAGTCCTATTGTATTGTGCTGTATTGGAAAAAGTTATTGAATTTTCAATTGAAGTATATATATGACCAAATATAAAAGGCATATGCGTGTCAGTGACGTAACTCTAGTCTTCGCTAATTCATGATTTTTGTTTCTACTTTTGTTCGGCCATATTAATATATGGCCGAACTATCCTTCTTACTTAGTGTAACGCCATTTCACATTTGGCCAGCTATGGATTTAGCCCTACAAAATAGAGAACGAGCCTACTGATGCATTCCATTCTCCGTGATATTACTCGGAATTACTTGACAGAAGATCTAAATAACACTCCAACGCGTGTACAACATATGCATACATTACCTCTGCACTGCAAAGCTTTATAATATTTTTGACTAGGTTTTGCGGCTTTGCTCGCGTTAATGTGGATTTCGTCAATATATTTTATCCACAGAGAATAGTAATTATTTTTTAGTGAAAAGGCCCTATGTCTTATTCCGTATCTGTAAAAATGGGTATCCGAAATTTCATGATGATGGGTCGAGTAGTTAAGGCGTGAAAACGTAACAAACTCACATTCACATTTATAATATTAGTTAGGATTCATTAGCTTCTTCTATATTTGCCAATCAAGTTAAAAAATAATAATTATCATATAACATAAAATCGTAACTCACCCCTACTACCTACCAATGTGTAAGTGTAAATCAGTATGGGGTAAAATGCGGTTAACTGACACGATTTCGAACGCATTACAAACACACTGTCATTAGCGGCTGCCGATATCAAATTCATGACGCTTAACGTTATCGATATAAATAGTGACAACATTTAAATTGCCATAGGTACTATGTTTAATCTCGCTTATAAGCGGGTCAATCTGGGGTAAGCGGAATGCATTATGTATGAGAACAACTGATTGGTTGGCTTGTAGCGTGTTCACAATAGGCAGCAATGACGATATTAATTGTCATTGGAGGTTTGATATGCGATAATAAATCCAATTTAAATATAAGTACGTCAGTCACATTAAACACTCGTGGCCAACAAAGAATAGCTTGTAGAAAATTGTTAGAGAACTTCGGTACAAGTTCATTGCTAAGTGCTGCAAGAGCTTTGTAGTTCAGAAACTGAACAAGGCAACAAGCTTGCCGTACTATACACCTATATTATTTGATTTCTTCCTTATAAATCTATATGTATTTAATGCGATCGAATCATTTATATTCAAAGACAGCAAGTAAATTCGATGTCAGGAATAATTTGAAAAAGCATAACAATTTTTAATGCCTAATCAATACTGTGTTTTCTATAAGTCGTAAATAAAATGATTCTTTATAAATACCGGTAATTTAAAAACACATTATTTATGCATTATACTACAAGTAATGATATCCTAAATCTTGACAAAACCATTACAATAACACATGTATAAGGTCATATTTAATACCACAAATCGATTTTTCCGATCATACGGATATTTAAAGAAAATACAAAAAAATCACGCCTCTGTAAATCTCGGCAGCGTCATACATATGTTTCCAAGAAAAGTTGTGTATGAGATCCTGCAGCTGTCTCCGGGCGATCTCTTCGGAAGTTTATTAATAGCACAAGTATTATACACAAGTTCTAAGATTGGCATTACAACGTACAAGAACGCGTAGTTTCAAGTTGCGGTATAATGAGGACGAAATCTCATAATGGGTACACAAAAAGCAATATGCAGTACGAAGTGGTTTCGTGGCGTTAAATTAAATCTGCTACCACTCAAAGCCTTGCAGAACGTGTGATTACTGGATGTGACATTGAGTATTAAAGCGAACTGGAATTTGATTGGCTTTTCTTGTTATGTATACATTCAACGTGTATATTTGTGGTGCAGAAGAGGGTGGCACGTTTCTGCTTTAGTTTAAATTAGTTTATACCTATTTTATTTAGTCAGAACAAAAATAACCACACATAGCGATGTGATAATATTCTATATTCTAATATAATATTCTACTACATACACACAACACCATCAATCCCAAACTAAGCAGGGCTTGTACTATGGGTACTAGACAATGGATAAACATACATATACTTATATACTTTTGTTGTAAATAGATACATATTATACATAGAATCACCCAGACCAAGACAAACATCCATAATCGTGCACACAAATGTTTGACTTGTGCGGGAATCGAACCCGCGACCTCATGCATAGCAGTCGATAACACTACCTGCTTATTAGTCTATTCGAAAAAACAGCAGAATTTGAATCATTCTCGTTACTTAAATTTTATGTCACACTCTGAAGTGGTAAAATATCTGTTGTAATATAAAATGGATCGGTTTGTTGCGAAGGCCTTTATATTTAATATTAATTACTATTATATAATCTTATTTTATATCTTTTTGTAACAGTTAGACTGTTGCAATAACTGACTCCATTTCTGACTTATGCAACATTATACATCTAGTCACTACAAGCAATTGCTTTGTTGACTTGTTAGCAATTTGGCTACCATACGACTTTATCTTTAGCTGATATTTTGAACTATATGTTATGATGTTGAAACAAAATCTGTGGCATTTATTATCATAATTATTGAAAACTTATATATTAACTTATAAATGGATACATGAGTTCAATTAACATTATCTAATCGACAACAGATACCAGTTTCCTCAAGACAGATTAAAAAATATTTCCATTAATATGAACATTGCATAGAATTAATCTATTTATTAACAAGCAATTGATTAAATGCAATTTATAAGCAGTCAATTATAGAAGAATATATAAGTTTTCTATAAAATAGGTACCTTAGAATGAATTAAACGTTTAGTGTAATTGTGCAATAGCCAGCATGTAACGTTAAATATAAGAGAATGTCGTCCTCGTGTCGTTGAATGTAAAAATCCCTATCACCACGTGACGACGACGTGAGTATAGGACAGGCTAAATTCGTCGTTTTGTACATAAAGTTGTTTTTTTGTAGGAATTGCGAACGTTTCAGCGATGCTGTATTTTTAGCCGTTCGACGAAAAGCGATGCAATGTTTGCGCGGCGTCAGTAAATTGACGATAAAATATGATTTTATAGTGTATCCCCTACAGGATATAACAGTGAATGACAAATGGATGTGCAATTTAATATCGTATGATTATATATTCGTGAAATTTTAGCTATGTATCTATAGAAGTATAAAACTGTTTTGTGGCTTTGTCAGTAGGTACATCAAAAATATGTTTAAAATGCTACTTTATCACGTTTGACTATTTAGAGACAGACAAAACAATAATTTTTATAATTCTTGTGTGTCTTTCTGTCTTTTCATTTATTTTGGCATCACGAGAACGCCAATGAACGAAGTTTCATGTGGCTTCATAATTTAATAGATAGTAGTTCATCCTAAAATTTACGAAATTTCCTCTGATTCCGTTCAATAAAACTGAAGATATGATGTGAATGAATGTAAAATGCAATCGTGGGCAAAATTTTGTTTAGGCTTGTTACTACTCTGAATAAAGATAGAAAGAGGGAGACAAATATGTGTATCCATAATATTTATCTGTCTCTTTTCCTGGATAACTTTTCACTCTGTTTTTTGGCTTTTATCATTTGAACACATAATGAAAGGACTAATCAATCAATTGAAATCAAATAAAATAATAAGTTTTGTAGCAGCATACAACAACAAATGTTAAAGTGCCAACGTACTGCTTAAGATAAAAATCTAAGAAGCTATAGAGAAGAATAATGATATATATATCTATCTATCTATAGGTATTATCAATAAATATAATATCTATCCATACGTATATTTTATGTGTGTAAGTAGATCAGGTTTTACATGAAGTTCTACAAGAAAGAAACATAATAGGTAACAAAAAAAACATAGGTACCTACTTACAAGTCCCATGCGCACGTAGTCGCGGACAAAAGCTAGTTACTTATGAGAATATTAGGATATCAAGACAAAACTCTCATGACCGAAACAAGGAAGGAAGGAAAAACGGATGTGGAGACGCAACGCTTTCAGCAAGGGAACTTGTCGCTCAAAAGTAGGCCGCTCTATGCTCAGCAAATACTTTTCTTAAAGGCGTGAGTACAGATCCTTTAAATGGAGATAACTTTTTAATTTTCTCAAAGATGTTTGCAGGGTTATCCATATATTTGATGGACTATAGAATAGATTTGATTTGGAGACGAGGCTTGTGCTCACAAATTGCGACTATTAATAACGAGGCCAAAAGTAGATGTTAATTCGTAACAAATAAATAATTAATCAATCAAGTCACTCAGTCGTTACCAACTATCGATTAAATAAATTACTTTTTAATTATGTTAGGAGGCAATGACATTAGATTTTCTACTAGATATAAACAATGACGATACCAATATATAGATATGTTCACGGCACTCTTATTATTAATACTCGACTTCTAGACGGTGTATCAAGATGAAACATGCACCAGATTTTAACATAGACATTTAGCAATAGTTATATTGCTAAATGAATAAATATATAATATGAATGAATAAATTTACTATGTTAAAATGTTGTTATATTATTGTATTCAATATCATTTTAAACATACCGAGAGACCAAAAAATTAAATACGCACAAAGCGAAAAACGCTTTTAAATAAAGGGGAAGTGTGAGAATCACATAATTTTTCTTGACTGTTCGACACTGACTAATTACAAGTTTATTGTATCCTCATAACTAAGTATCTCTTCATTTCTTAAGCTTAAGTTGTTAAGGTTAAGAGCAAACTATAATGATGGATAAAGACTGTTCCCTAAGGCCACCACGCAAGATCTTCGCCTTGTAAGCGTTCATAGTCTACGGTATTACCATCAGGTAGAACGTATACTTATTTGCCAAGTTGGTAGTAAAAAGTATACAGATGATAAAGAGTGTAAACATTGATGTAGGACAAAATACGTAGAAATCTGTTGTATTAATATAGAAAATAATATTCTAACCATAGCAACGTCACATATCACTGTAGTCAAAAATAATTCCAGGCAGATGAGTTTATGCAATTGTCCGAATACAATTGTTCATCATTATTAATAATGAGCTAACACACATATACACACGTACGTGCATAGGAGCGCTGATGACAGATTTCAAATGTAACTACGAATTACTCCGTAATCACTTTCGACCCTTGTATGACCTCTGAGTGTGAATACCCTGTGATATTGAATTACGTCTACCATTCAGTCATAATTTAGGATTAGCTGTCTTGCAGATAGAAATGCTTTATGATACTTGTTGCATGAAGAATGATTCTCTTGAGATTTCATATTTATTACTTTGACAGTAACGGAGTATGCACACTGACGTACCGCGGTGCCCGGTGAGTTTGTGCAAAATGCATCATTCTTACATGTAATTAATTGTAATATAAGATGGGTAGAATATCACTCTGCTTTATCCTTATTAATATTATAGATGTGAATGTGAATTTGTTTGATTGTTTCTTACGCTTTCACGCCTTAACTACTCGACCGATCATAATGAAATTTCGCATAGGTACATATTGTCAGAAGAACATAAAAGCCGTTACCTACCTTTTTATCTTTCATCTAGAAAAAATACTGTTGAGCCAAACCGCGGGCAAAATGTAGTCGTGTATTTTAAATAGAACATATACAAAACTACAAATCTGATGGCATTTTAAATGAATGTGTACTAGCCAACAATGGAATGTAAATACTGATTTTAATTAGTATCGTTTTGTTTTTCCTTCTGTCGTACATTAAAATTAGACCATTTTATACGGATGTAACACAACATAGACTTGCACCGATGTATATACATCGGTATTACACATTATTATTTACACACGGTCGCACATTACACCCATAATTTGCCAGTAACGTTTTTTACGGTCAAATGTTAAAGAGACATAATTGAAAATGTTAATTCATATACGATTTTCTCAATTTTCAAAAATTATTATTGTCGAATTTTTACCACTGGGAGAAAACTAGTTATTATGTATTTAGTGAGATTCGGGATTCGATAAGTCCGGGTCCATAAATCACAAAACGAGATGGTCTAAAGTTTAAGCCCTAAATCATTGGCACTCTGAAATTTATGACCAAAGTTAAATACTATCACTAATTCAAGTATTAAATCATAATAGATAATTTGGTGAAGTAAAAAGGTGATAGGTATATATATACCAGCGATCGTTACTGAATTATTCGACAACGTATAAAACTACATTTAAATGTTTTTGTTATTGTATGCCGCCTACATTCTCGAGAGTGTAGACGGAGTAAAAACTTACAAACTTAAAACTATATAATATATAGTTATACTTCTAAGTTTCGGCATATATGGTTTTAGAAATTACGTAATTGGACTTCCTTCTCCCTAGCCTTTATTATTTCCAAGTCACTTGGGGTCGGATTTTCTAGTCTAACCGGATTTGACTGGATATCAGTTTTTACACGCAACGGCTACCACCTGACCTCCGCAACCCGAAGACTAACGATACCCTAAGGCTAGACCAGTGTCAAGATATTATAGGGCACTGACTTCCTAATAACGACTGCCATAGATGTCCATGGCAGCCGGGACCGACGGCTTAACATGCTTTCCGAAGAACGGAGCCGGCGATAATTGTCAATCAATACGCCCATAATTTCGAAAAGTCATATAACTTCCGAAAGTCAGAGGTGCGCGACGTGGGTTCGAACCCGAGACCCTCTGCATTACAGTCTGTTGGTCTCCCCACTGAGCTATCGCTGCTCTGCTTAGTAATAGGACTAATAGAGAAAAATACTATTGACGTTAGCGAGGCATAGCTCTGAACCCCGTGTTATTACTACTAATATCTTGACAGATAAATCCAATACCACTTTGCCGAATCTGGGAAAGTAACCCAAACACATCAAGTACACCTGTCGCATTTGTATTTGGTGCGCCACTGAGGCAGTCGCAACATAACATTCGAATGTGTGAAATAATTTTATGTTGTGACATAACAACTTCTAGAATAAGATAACTGTTTCTATAGGCTTAACCCTTTGCCCGAACCTAGCAAGTAAACTAAATGTAACATTAGTAAACTTGCTAACCGCTAAACTAACTTTGAAGCTCATAACGTTTTACTTGATCAAGTAAATTAATTAAACGATTTTTGACTTTGACTTTGTTGAATGTTGTTTAAAAGTCGAAATCTAAAATCATATGTATATTCATTTAGGTCACAATGTGTCACTTATGAACGTCAAAGTGATAAATGAGTTTAAAAATTAACTATGGCACAATTCAGATGGCGTAAGTTATATACCTAATATATAACTTAATATAGTCATACGTTTACGCGAATGTTATTCATTGAAACTAAACTACTATATACGGATTTTATCGCGTTGTTTATTTGACACTTTATTACAAAATTTTGAAAACTGTCACCCTTCTACTATTGAACTTTAATACTTTGTAAGCTAATTATATTATTAAAACTATTTACATTTGAGTTTACACTTTGTCCGACGTATCGGTTGCTTTTCAGCAACCATGTTCGCGGGATCATGTTCGGTGTCTCTCCGTGAACATGGCTGCTTTTGTAATAAAGTGTCAAATAAACAGCGCGATAAAACCCGTATAAAGCAGGTAGTATAATTTTAATAATATATAACTTGTATAATAGCAAGTACGTGTGTATGCGTTGTCATATTTCCGAGTACTATCTAACCTAGACTAGACTAGACTATAACGCATTAAATCTTCACATCGAAAAAATAAATAATCTAGACATCGAAAAGTGTTTAAGGGACGGTGGAGAAACGTCTTCCTTAATTAAAGGTAATAGTGACGTTCCTGCGCCAGCCAGCTTATTACTCCCGCGGCTAAGGGAACCTGGCCGAAACGACTTGACGTTTTAATCAGCAAGCATCCTTGAAGTTATAATTAAAAGTTAAACTTCAGGTTTGGTCGCCTTAATCAAGAAATAATTGTAATCCTGTAAATTACATGGCTGACTTATTGATACGGGGCTTCACCCGAAAGTTCCGCGGGTATAACAAGAGCCAAATACGCCTGCTCACAGGAGCGTTCACTGGCCATTTTGGCACCAACGACTTCCTGTGCAGATTGAGATTGGCTCACAATTCGATCTGCAGAGCACAGGGTGAACAGGCCGAGTCCATATCGCACCTACTATGTGAATGCGACGCGTTGGCTGGATTGAGGATGGGTCTGATGGGATTGGCATATCCAAACCCTGAGGACTTCAAGCTTCTCCCTCTGAAGTGTACGCTACGACTGATGCAGTACATTCATAGGGAGATAGCTAAGGGATAAATCTTGGGGCCGACACAAAAGATCCCGATGGGTCGAAGTGTCGCCGGTCTGTGCTGACTGGCCCCCATACATAAGATAAGATAAGATATTGATACGGGGGCTTGAACTTTTACTCATACATATGTAGTGCCGATCTTGAGATCCCAGTTTTAAATCTCGGATAGAGATAAGTGTGATTAAATTTTTTTGTTAGCATGTGCAACAGAGGACCCCCCACTGGATTGAGATTTAACAAACCACAGATTTTCGGTAAAAAACACCAATTCCTACCAAGGATGCTTCGCGAAGCTATTGAATTCTAAAACATCCTAATTTCAATAGAGAAGATGGTTGGAATGTACCATCAGCTTGGGATCCAGTAATTCAAATGGTCATACCCAAGAAGAAGCAAACCACAGCTAGACTTAATGATAACTTTTTACTATAGGCCATAGTAATAATAATGTTTCATTTAACAAACCAAAGAAAATTCCTAGAAAAACGCACAGTTGTGGACTGCCAACCATTTTAATGATGGAGATGGAAATTCTGTCGCGTAGGACGATGACGAAAGAGTCGGCAGGGATCAGTTTGAATAATTCTTCAGAACACTCCCCATAGTAAAATCGATAGAAGATGTATAACGAGGCCACATCTCTACGCAGTGCCAAGGGGTCTAGCCGATTTGAAACAACTTGGTAGTCGACGATTCGAGTCGCTCTCCGTTGAATGGGGTCCAAAGAGAGAAGCTGGTACTGGGGTGCCCCTGCCTAAAGATGAGAAAATCCCCTCTTTCTACGACTAGTCCAGTTTATGATATAGCGTTCCCCTACACCAACCGTCAGGTTATATTAGGTGGAGCCGCTGTACCTTCCAGTGCCCGAGAACACCTTCCGGGACAGGTTATAGACAGGTCTTATCCCCAAATCTCGATTTCCACATCCTTACCTCAGAGATCTCTTATCTCGATCTCGTTCTCGTAAGCGAGCTACCTCGTGCCCAAGTGACAATATTGAAATTAAACTACTATATACGGATTTTATCGCGATAAAATCCGTAGTTTAATTTTAATGAATAACATTCGCGTAAACAGAAGACAATATCAAGTGACAATACCTATTCTCCAGATAGATACCCAAGCAATAAAACCGCTCACCACTCGCAACTCTGGGAGTTGCTAACGAAAACCTCGCTGTAGCTGACGGGGAAGCCTCCCATATCTCCAGCATGGTACTAGAGCTGTATAAGGCACGCTCACTTCCCGATGTACATCTATACGCCTACCGAAATAGGCCTACAAGCCGAGTGTGGCCCGAGTTACTCTAGCTATGACTCTTACTTGCTGAGCACGCAAGCGCCCGAGATGCGTTGTGGCAGCGAAATGATGCTGCCACTTCACGAAAGACAACTCCGTGCCTCGCGCGACCGACTGGTTCACACTAGCCGCGCATGAGTCTGACACTCGAGCGCCACGAGCTTGCCGAGCAACGAACATGTCGTCCTCAGCGGCTAACCACATAGCCCCTGCGAGTCCAACACCAATGTCAGGCACCGCGCACTCTAAACAGCGGTCGATAGAACACACCTTTCGAGGTGCAGTAGGCTTCCTGACCCAGCAGTACCCTGGTCCTAAGGGGGAGACCCGTAGTTCGCTCCCCCGGAACCCTATCAACTTGGGTCCTGAAGATGAAGAATTGGGTCCAAAGATGAGAACAGTATTCCATGTGAGGCCGAATCTTCGCCTTGTAAAGGAGTATGAATGTTGCTAATTTGCAACATATCATTGATATAGAGGAGAAACAGAGTAGGCGATAGCACACAGCCTTGCGGGACACCAGCATTTACAGGCATGAAGTTATAGCATTCACCGTCGACTGCGACCTTAATGCTTCTATCTGCTAAAAAGCTAGTGACCCATTCACATAATCTCTCGGGAAGTCCATAGGGAAGGGAGCTTCGAAAGAAGTGCTTTGTGCCAGACACGATTGAAGGCCTTCGCTATGTCCAAACTAACCGCCAAGACCTTTGTTTAAATCGCCTGTGCCCAACGATGTGTCAGGTATACTTGAAGATCACCAGCCGACTGACCCTTACGGAAGCCGTACTGCTGGTCACTAAGCAGCTGATGACCCTCTAGGTACCGTAAGAGCTGACAGTTGATAATAAATTCCATTATCTTCGAGAAAAGAGGGTTATGGCTATCGGTCTGTAGTTGAATGGATTAGAGCGGTCGCCTTTTTGGGATCGGGTGGACCAATGCCGACATCCATGATGTCAGGACTACGCCAGAAGAGTAAGAAAGCCGAAATAGTCGCGTTAAGACCGGCGCCAGCTCAGGAGTGCACATCCTTACTATAATAGGAGGGATTCCATCAGGCCCACTCGACTTATGGATATCAAGGAATAGAAGTGCTAAGCGCACTGAACGTTGGTAGAACCGGCTATCCAGCGTACAACCGTCACACCGCGGTATGGTAGGCGGTTTTTGTCCCCCGTCATTCAAAGTCGAGTTGGAGGCAAAGAGTTTGCCCAGAAGATCGGCTTTCTCTTTTGCGTCGTGAGCCAACGAATCATTTCCCATGTGTAAGAATGGCTTGCAGAAATTTCCTTCGATAGCTTTGGTAAGAGACCAGAATGCACGAGTTCCCGAAGGAAGACGCTCAAGCCTCTCGCCAATTCTACCGATGTACTCCGACTTCGCCCTTGCAATGTCTCTTTTGAAGGACCTGGAAGCAAAGTTATACTCCTTTTTTAATGCGCTAGTATTTACATCACATGCCGTCATCGCATTAGCCCAGGCTTGGTAAGCTTCCTGCTTCCTGCGAGAAGCGTTTTTGGAAGATGGACCAAACCAAGGCTGCAATTTGCCACCAATGGGGACCACAGAGGACGAAATAAAAAGCTCCATACCTTGTAGCACCACATCAGCAGCTGTTTGTTCTTACACCCCTAAAAACACAATTTTCACAATATCCTTAAGTCTAAAATTAAAAATGTAAGTAACCTTTCATCAAGTTACCTTTCAACATAACATATTATGTCTATAAATTATAATTTAGTATAAGTAGGTAACTAGAATTAAGAAAGAGCGCCTCTTTCGCCAGCAAACTATGTTTACAGTTTGGCGAGTTTGTAAACAATGTACCACATATTAAATTTAGGAAAATAAATGCTATTAAAAAGAAACTAATCTCTTTATATAGAACTGAAGATTTGATGCAAATTTATTATAATCTACATAAGTGAAATCCTCGCAGAAGATCTCGATCCAACACGTGACTACTAAAAAAGCTAGAATACAGCTTTTATACCTCAAGGATCATTAATCCTACCATAAGCGATTGGTTTAAAATATTAGCGACTACTATCAACTCTTTACTATCTAAATTATAAGTCATACGGAAATAGCAGCAGGAGACAAAGCAACTATTTCCGCTTACCTGCGAGAAACCAGTGTTTTACAACATGTCGGATTTATGAAGCATTAACACATAAAAACAGTCAATAAAATAGTTATATTGTAAAAGCAGCAGGTCGTAAACAGCTCGGTATCGTGACTAAGTGGGCACACTCGCACATTACTCTGTAGGCGGTATCTACGTGAGCACATGTCACATTGTTTCAAGGTTCTTTTGGTGTATGTTGTGTATTGTTTTGATTTTATAATGTATTATGTTCCACCCGCGGCATCGCTTCCGTTATATTTCGATAATAAATCTGATAAAAGCATTATATTTTAGACGCCGGCGTCATAACTGCGACAACAACACGTAAAAGTAATCTATGCAACTCATAAATAGTGTAGCCCTTCAATTTCAAAATATTTTCCAGGTACAGTTTAGTAATTTCTGTGATAACCCACTACATACAAACAAACAATTTTACTTGCGTGTAATATCGGTATAAACCAGCTCTGGCCTACGAAATTAAATGAACCTTCTATAGCGATATTTCTCAATACTTTTACCCAGTTTCAAGGCAATGAATGTTTAGTTTACTATTGCTGAACTGATAAGATAGTTGAGGCTCGATGTATAAGAGTTCGAAAAAGCACATACATTGATATCTTATGGAAGTAAACAGTGAATATTATTATAAATTACAATGCTTAGTAATCGTTTTGACGTTTGCTGACGATTAATGAAATGACAAATAAGCACACATACATAATATATACGAAACATATATTAGGCCTAATATTATATTTTGAAATAGATAACTAAAATAATACTATTTATTAGCCATATAATTACTAATTTCATTCTTACCCTCGAAAGGTCCACATTTGTCATTAACAATATAAGGCTTTTACATTGAAGTATTTATTTACTCCCTATTCTATTTATTATTATATAATTATATTATTTTAAGTGAAAATCCTAAAAGATCCTTTATTTTAGGATGTTAACTTTAATATTATTACATACTAGCAAAAAGAAGGTATTACTGGGCTACGAATCGCATTATTTTCACTCCAATACGGTTAATAGTCAATATGATAATAAATAATAATATGGACCGAAAAGTTGTCCTTATATAAATTCATGGTCAGATCAAGCTTTGTTTAAGCCTGGCAACTTTAAATATAATTTTACGTCATCATAATCGTTTAAGCTAAGATTCCTGATGAACAAACTAACTTATAAGTTTGAATGTTTACCCCGTTAGACAAATGTTCTATGTAAACTAATTACATCATGTTTTATTATGCATATACTGATTTTCTGACCAGTTATGCTTCTCTGGAGAAGCACTGCGACTGCATGCTGCTGATGGTGACAACCTAGGACACTTTCGATCAAAGACCTGTCAGACCATACGAGTCCACCATATCTCAAGTCTACAGCGTTCGGGTATTCGTAGACAATTTTCCCTTGAGAGAGGCATTATACTACCTCGTCATAGTAAATACGTCAATTGGTTAAATTGCACCATTTTAATATACTTGGATATAATTGAACCGTTGGGAACGGTCACTCAATTTATACTATAATATTCTTTAATGCTAAAGCGATTATTCTTATAAAATTTATTGCAAGCGGCGGCGGTAACGCAGTGGATAAGGCATCGGAGTTACGATCGACACCCACTCATTGCAAGAGTCTACACGGTAGTAATTTGCAATATTATTCTAACTCCTAGTAGTTTTAAAAGAATACATTCGCGTAACCTTTAAATACAACCATTTGCCGGGTTATGGTAAAATTTAAAATAAGGCATTTCCATTCCAAATCTTATCAAACCCAGTCAACGGTTCGATATTGAGTAACAAACAACCATACTTTCACATTTATTCGTATAACAATAGTAGGATACACAGTCTCTCAATGCCCATTGATCTGCTGCGTAAATACAAATGGTTGTGTATGTGTTATTGTATGGCTATTCATACAATACGAGTGTAGACAATAGCGCAGCGGTCAGAGAGGCCTTGTCACATGGTCAGAGTTAACTACTATTTATAGCAGTATTGCGTCCTTTTGTAGGTCGCTCGCATGTTGTATGGTATTCTAGATTGATGACAAAAAACAACCCTGGAGTTTCTTATACTTATGTAATTAGATTAAATTGTATATTACTGCTTTGTAACTTTTTTATAGCAATAAAAAACAGTATTGCAGGTTGCACGTTATTAATTCTTGTTATTTTTACCCTTTTTGTATAAATTAATAACATAGATAGCTTGAATTAAACACTATTTTGTATTTGTCTTTGAAATTTATTAAATTGCGTCTCATAGCACAGTTTTGCAAGTAACTAGAGATTCAGACAAACAGCGGAACGAATCTCAGCGTAATAATGCTTTGTAAATAAGTTATAGCGCTGAATTTGTCTTTTAAAAATCTTTTAACTTAATGTTGATGAAAACCACTCCTCATTAGATGGTTCAAACTTGCTCCTATTTATAATAGCCTAAACATAGTACAACACAATAGTGAATCCTTCAATCGAAATGTTGATACTTATTTTGATGGAATACTTTAAATCTGGTAATTTAAAATAATAACCTAGACGTGTGGTTATTAGACGTTTCGATAGAAGCCGAAAATCAAGAAAATAACTATTGCTATTTGTTAAAATGTAGTAGTCAATGGCGTTCGTAGCTAAACATTAAAATGCATTAAAAATATTTCATGAATTATCGTACAAAATAAAGCTCTTTGTTATTTGTTTTGCAAAGACATGAGCATTGGAAAGAAAATACCTAAATAAATCAATATATTAAACAAAAATAAGACTCAATTTTTTTTAAGCATTTTGCCATTTATATTGTTGACTATACAGACATACATACATATTGAAAAAAATTGTCAATGTAGGTACAGAGCATTCAATAGTTACGCATATAATCATTTGTTTTATATGTAGGCAATAATTATATTCATCAATAATTAAAATAGTTGTTGTACTTTATTTGAACTACCATTAATTAACTCCTCTACTTATTCTGGCAACGAAAATCAAACCCATTTCTAATTCCTAACCTGATTCATATTACAAATGTGAAAGTAAATTTGTTTGTCTGTTAAGCGTTTACGCCTAACTACTCGACCGATCATCATGAAATTTCGCATACACATTGTCAGGGGCCCAAAAACGTACACAGGGTACCTTTCATCCAGAAAAAGTATTGTTCCCGAGGGATTAGAAATAAGCAAAGCCGCGGGCATGAAATAAACGCTTGATACAATAATAGTAATCAGTTTTATATTGTAGTTTTGCACGAATTATATATTTAGAGACGACAATTAAAGCTATCGAGCACGGTATTTACAAGGTCTGTTTGAGATCATGAAAGTCAAGCGTTTCAAAAGAGGTAAGTAAACACCAAGCAATATCGCGTTAATGCTCATTTCCTACTATATAAATAATAATAGTACTACCTATATACCGGCAATACAATCAGTAGTACAAACGTGTAACATTTGCGCGTACGATTGTAATCAGTGCGAGGTGCGTGCGACGCGCGGCCGTCCTCACAAGGTCACTGCCGACGGATTGCATGTCTGTCCATACGGGATTCGCATGTACATAATACACAAATTGGTCTGGAAACTGATGTACTTAGTAAAATGATCTATGTACTTACGTTAAAGAGTATATATGACATACTTAATATTATTAAGAACGGCGGTTGCTTAGTGGATTCTGTAACCAACCGTTAGAAGCCGTACAGTCAAGGTTAAATAACTTTCAAAGTCTCGAAAGCACCCTTGAACATAAAAGCGTAATCTTATCCCGCTTGTCATGAAAATATAAGTCTGTCAATAATTCATATCAATACTACTACATACATATCTATACATTACATCTTTATATATTATTCTGATGTACGTGTGTATGGCACTGAAATCCTCTTAAACGGATGGACCGATATTGATATATTCTTTGTGTGTGTTTGAGTAGATGGGTTTGTTAAGATGAACAATTAAACCCGGTGGCGTGGTCGGCAAGTCAATACTTGGTCAGGACAACGTCTGTTAGGTCAGATAAAAATAAATGAATCCTCCAGTAGACATACAATAGCTATTACTAGCAATTTCCACTCTATTTCAATTAGGTTTTATCTTCATTATTTATCTATCGCTTGATTAATCTGGCCATGTCGCCCATATCCTGACGGTTAAACAAGGTTCTCTGCGCCAGACTAGCAATCAAATTATAGATGGACAACTATGAATAAAAATGATTGTTTTTAACCATCGGATACAAATAGCTGTTAACTAACCTAAAATGAGATACTGAGTACTTACTTATATTAAATGTAGATTAAAATATATAAAACGGTTTCGTGGTTATATTGTCTCGTAAGAGACAATATAACCACGAAACCGTTTTATATATACAAATGTACGGACGTCCGTCCATTTCTTTATAACCGAATTTATGACATTATTTACAAAAATTCATAACATACACAAGTACAAAGAGCACCCAAACCCGGCCAACCAAACAATATTTGGAGATCGAACAAATTTTTGTCCCGAACCCACAACACTCGGCGTAGTGGTCATGGCGACGCGACCATTTAAACCACTAAGCCAATGCAGCCAATTCTTAAAGCAGTTTAACAAAATCACAATTTGTGCTACAAAATCACCGACAATAATATTGGATTATTCCTTATCTTAATACAAATACATTTTATTCGATTGGTTCATCCATTATCTATTAAACCACGATGCCCCTTAAAATCATTAATAGCTACCTAAAGTCATTAAATCATAATAGCACTAAATATGATATGTCATTGACATGTTAATGGACTTCTGATAACGCTGTACCGAAATTCAATATCAAAAACAAATACGTAACACTCCATGATGAGTTCAATCCCAATATAATGTTATTGTTTTAATATATGGCCACACCTACATAGTCTCACGACATGTCAACAAAACACATTTTGCCAAGTATAATTAGACTTCACATTTGTGGTAATCCTCTGATAGGCACACTACCAGAGTCTATCCCTAAAAAACCCAATAAGTTTTTGGCCAATCCAAGAATCGTACATGAGACCGCATGCAGAACAATCATACTCACTATCGACCGGGGAAGGACTACCCTCTCACAGAATATCGACGTGAAACAGCAGTATTCCTGCTGTTGTGTTTCGTTCGGTGAGTGAGAGTTCCGTAGGCCCAATCACCCCGTTACCCCCTACCCGCTCCTTCTCCTTCCCACTTCCTTTCCTAAAGGGTCGGCAACACGCAAGTGATGCCCCTGGTGTTGCATGCGTCCATAGACTACGGTTACCACTTACCATTAGATGGGCCGTATGCTTGCTTGCCACCATAGTTGTATAAATAAATAAAAAATCTACCGCTCGGTAAGGGGCAATAGGCTCGCTACCATATAACGTGGGAGCTAAAAGATAGTAGTCGACATATGAGCGTAATACGCCTCTGCCTATCCATTAAACATACATAGTCTATGAATATAACCGTCAGACTATGTATGTACTATATCAATTAACCCATGTGATCCAATGTGTTGATTTTATTCGTATGTAAATCAATCAACACGTCCACAACAACTGTGTAGCCAGTTATTTATAAACATCAACTTATAATACTCAACAGATCGCAAGGAAAAAGGGTGACTTAGTACCTACAAAGAATATAATCAGAAATATATTAAAGAGTTAGAAAAAAGACAGCTGAGTACTTAAGCCGCCGCACAACGGATTTGCTAAAACCTGAAGCGCGCTCTGTAATCCGCGTCGAACAAGCCGAACATACTTACTAGGATTAAGATTTTATAACAGACCCAATCACGAATAAAAAGTGTGGCAAAAAGATGTTACATAACACAGACTTAGTTTAATATCCCCGAAGGAATGAACAAAGATGTATTAAATCAACATTTCGCCAACTGCTTAGTTGCCTCCCATATTACCAGATGCTGTGCTTACTGCTTGTACTTTGCCCGTACGGAGTACCAAACCCGATTTCTCATGGTCGAATACAAACATAAGCATAAACTTATGCCGTGAGATCAAGGATCCAATCCTTATACAGTGAGGCAGAACGATATTATTTATTAGTAAATAGGATATATGTAGCCTTGTGCGTTATGTCAGGCGACGTCATCGGAATGAGAGTCAGGAATTCATTAACATTCCATATGCGAATTGTAAGGACACTACGCGACATTGCATAGAATTTCACACAAATCCAATAACATCCCGAGAGCACGTACTCCTTAAACGAAAAGATGAAGTGAGGATGTAGAATACTTTATGCAGACGAGCTTGAATGTTGAATTTCTGAGTTGCTAGCAATTCTAGGAAAGGGAATTTCGATAGGTAGTTATGCATGTATTACCACGGATGACGTAGAGGTCGAATAAAAACTCGATTCCCAGATGAGCAAATTGAGCGCACAAATTTAAAGTAGCTCAACATATAGATGTTTTTGTTTCTTGATTTTACGACTTGTGTATGTATATAACATATATATGTATACATATACCTAACCGGTGTTCCAAACAGAAAGCGTTTGAAAATGTCTGCGATACATCAATTGTTGTTCCGTGTCTAAGTATTCTACTTCCGTTGTTAAAACATTTGAAAAGTTTAATACAAAATATTTATCCTTGCAAACGTCGCCTACCTTTTTATCTATCAAGTCTAAGAATACTAGACATTAATCCCTATTAACACATGTTATTTTAGAAAGAGGCCTTCCAAAACTGGTAGTGTACTTAAAAAATGTCAGTGAATAAACGCGCTGATAGTAGCTGGTTTTCTTTATTCCCTTCTTGTTGAATGTTTTAATTACAGCATACTTGTATATAATAATATCAGCCCTGTATTAAACTGTCCCACTGCTGGGCACGGGTTCTCAGTGTGAGAAGGGTTAGGATATAGTCCACCACGCTGGCCCAGTGCGGGTTGGCAGACTTCAAATATCTTTGAGAACATTATGGAGAACCCTCAGCCATGCAGGTTTCTTCACGATGTTTTCCTTTGTCATTATAGCAAGCGATAATTAACTAATTAATACGCACATAACTTCGAAAAGTCAGATATGCGCGCCTTGCGAACCCGGGACCTATGCGTTGCAATCTACCGGTCTTCCATTCGACTATCGCTGATACATTACTTGTATGTATATACTTGCGTGGGAATGGAATGAATTTTTTTCACAATGTGTATTTTCACAGCTTCTAAAAGTAAGGTTAAAATAAATCAATCTATTGTAATGTTGCCCTTCCTTCTAGCATTTAAGATGTTGAGAGTCGCCGCGGTCACCAGGTGTCCACAAACAATAAATTTTCTATTGTGTCTGCTGCGCAGCGTTTAAATATTTAAATAACTGCTATTTTTAGTCGGTTGAGGCTTTCTTAGCTAAACAAAGCAGCAAATTTATATTCATGTTTAACATGAAAAATATTTACAAAGGCATATAACATCGCGGTATTCTCAGAGATAATAGGTTTAGTTTGTAAGTTTTAATTAAAGAAACACTGTAGAAGATTGTTATCACATTAAGTAACGCAAGTATGATAAGTGAAATTATTTTAATTTAAATGATTTGTTTAAAAACTTTTACACTTCTAGATGTACTACTTAGATAAACGAAGAAAATCCTATATCTAATGTTTGTCATAAGCTATTATCGATTAAGAATGACTGACCGCTGCTTTTAAATAAAATTAAGCTTAAAGTACCCGTTAGATATCCATGTTCACGAATCACTCGCCTATATCGCATATCATAAAACTAGGCAATTTATATTCCGACTTAATAGATATTTTGAATGACACCACTTCTTGTTTTCGGAAAACTTAAAAACAATAATTAATATGAAAATAATTAATGTTATATTAAGCTATTTTAAATATCACTAGGTTATTAAAATAGTAGATGTACAGTGCATGTCTGCTTTTTATTATATGACATGTATCAGTGTATTTACTGTAAGCACCCAAACAATAAATAAAATAAAAAAATTGAGAATTAATTGGATGCCGGATGATGGAAGAATTTATTTATTAAATTCTTCAAATTGAAATATAATTACTCTCAATTTATACAGCCTCGTTAGTCAATAATTAAACGTAAAACTACACCAATATTTTTAAATTTTTATTATAATGGTTATTTGCCATGATTGGAGTGCTGTATTCTGGCAGTGACAATAAATTTCATAGCAGTGTAAAATAAGTGCAATAGCTGGCATGCAATAAGTATTAGGTTAAATATTTAAACTAATAAATTATTGATCATTGCAAGAGAAGAATTAACTATAATATAATATAATTTTGATGGCCACGACACAGGCTGTGCCTAGTGTGGCTGTCACAGTAAATGTTAATATATGTGTAACTTAACTTAAATAAACATTATTATTATTATTATTATATTCTCATGATATATTGTTTTACGACTTCCTAAATTTATTCGATATTTTTTATTTATGAAATATACTCATTTTGTTATATATAGTTATATATCAATGTCATTTCAAATTGACTGAAGTTTAACATAAATGGATAGCGTTATTTAAATTTATGTAAATTTAGCTTTTTGTGTTCATTCTATTTTATGATTAAGTTGTGTAAATATTTTAGCCACTCTGGTAATATTTTCAGAATAACAAAAATGTAAAAATTCTAACGATGATAATTCGTCCATAACTAATTTAAACACCTCCTGACATTGTAAGCGACGATTACAAAATTATCTCTGAACAAGTCACCCCAAAATATTTACACCGTTATTAATTTCTCAGCTCTAGGGCGGATATAAACAAAAAGTGTTCATAAAGTGTATATAAACAGACAGTTGTATCAATAAAAAAGAAGCTGAAAATAGTTATAAATATTTACAGAACCATATTATGCTTGTTAAATACATAAAAATAAATCACCGGCGACATACTAAAATAATAAAGCCTATAATTAACTATCAAAATACTTACCATTCACAACAGCGAACATGAAATAACTTCGCTACGGAACACGCGTGTCTACGTCGTAGATCGTAGAGGTGTAGCGCGTAGCGCGAGCGGGCGTCGCGGGGCCCTACGGCGGACTGAACAACTTACGAGCTTTCAATAGCTTTTACTTGTAGCTGTGAGTAGTGAGCTGAAGGCGGTTAGCGGTCTGAATAAAAAAATAAATGCCGGTTGTCCAATCACCAGATAAGCGTTAACTAAGATAAAATTTTACTTAATTAATTCTGTTATACGTAAACAAAAATTATTATAGGTCTAACTATATAAAACTGGCCTTATTAACTGAAACATGTAAATCATATATATTAGATTTATTTACTACTCGTAATATTAATACGTTTTGAAAAGTCTGAGCCAAGAATTTTACCCTGAAAAGTGCTCTTAGTTTAATATTGTTATCTGTTTACGCGAATTTTATTCATTGAAATTAAACTACTATATACGGATTTTATCGCGTTGTTTATTTAACACTGTATTACATAATTTAGAAACTATTACACTACTACTACTATTGAATTTTACTAATGTTTAAGTTATTAACTTACTAAAACTATTAAAACTATTTATATTTAGGTTTACACTTTCTCCGACGTTTCGGTTGCTTTTCAGCAGCCATGGTCACGGGGAGACCCCGTGACCATGGCTACCATGTAACAAATAGTTTAAATCGTTTTACGAATTTAATTAGCTTAAAATTAGTAAAGTTTAATAGTTGTATAGTAGTATAATAGTTTCTAAATTATGTAATAGAGTGTTAAATAAACAACGCGATAAAATCTGTATATAGTAGTTTAATTTCAATACTCTTAGCTTCTCTATCAACAAAGTCATCCTTAATGAAGGAAGACTAGACTATCGACAGATAATAGAAAAGAATAGTCTAAAGAGATAAATCAAAACCATAGCAAATTAAAGCTCGTATATATAAAAAATGTACTGCGGTCACGGATGTTAGTGCGTTGTAAGATATTTGCTACAATCACGGCTTGCCATTCACGTCAGATTAGTAACCCTCCATGACATTACCCAGATGCGATGTGTGATCTAATCTTAGCCAACACGAGACAAGTAGTAACAAGATGCTGATAATTATTCGGCTTTCTATTTTATAACATACTATATTACATTACTGTTAATATTGTATATTTTTAATATAGCGTAGAAATAAGTTATAATATATAACGATAACGGTACTACGCACGGCGATATTAATAAAAGCAGCATTATCAAATAAAATACTTCTAATAATAGTTGTTCACGAACAAGCCTAAATATATTTTACTAGATATTGCACGCGGCACCGCTCGCGTAAATGTATGTTAGGTTTATAACCGTACTTTTTTGTGGATGAATGTGACTCTATGTCCTTTTCTGTTCCCCTGACAACGTGTATGCGAAATTTTATGATGATCGGTCAAGTAGTTACGGCGTGATATTGTAGCAACAAACATACTCACATTCGCATTTATATTACTAGTTAGGATATAAACTACAAAAAGATAATCCGCTACGTCATCCATATATCCGTTTACTATCTCTTTTCTTCTCTTATTATTCGAAGCTCAGGCGCGTAAAAGTCCAACTGAAAGTTTTAATATACGCTGCTCATGAATAAATACGTCGAATAATTCGCTTTGTATTTATACAATGTGATTGCGAAGCGACGTGTATTAAACAAAGGTCATTTCACTAGTTGATGTCCGCGACTTTGATCGCACAGTAAGTGAATAAATATATTACAAATGACTATTATACACACAGAAAATGGTTTCCTCTAACGATATTTTATCTTCGGTTCGTATGTCTATATACCTTACTATCATCTTAATCCTACCTTATATTACACGCCTTGACTAATCGACCGATTATCATACAATTTCGCATATACGTTGTCAGGATATAGGATACCTTTCATCCAGAAAAAAAGGAATGTTCTCCAAGGATAATTTTTTTTCACAAAAGCTACCTTAGCGTGAGCGACGCCGCGGGCAACATTTAGTAATCTTTATTATTGTAATTTTAATTGTAATTTAATTGTAAAAATATGGACTTGTAATCTCTTATATGTCAATCTAATGAAATATATTTCCTATAGTTTGTCTGTTGTCAGACTAAGTGTGGATCTAGTATGGTTTTTGATTACCTCATTAATTTATTAGTTATTTTATGAATTTATTACATTTCAGGTTTATCACGTCGTGCAATATGACAAATCCCAAAAGCACTAAATAAATCAAATTAGCATCTCGTAGCATAGTTTAAGTGCTTTATTCAGCACTCTGAGATATTATAAGCGTTATAAAAATATAGATATAGATTGTGGTCACAAAACATGCAAGTCACATGCTAAAGTTCAAAGAGTTCGAAACCACGATACAATTTTAAATCAAAGTGATTTTAACAAACAAATACTTATACAAAGTATTCGTATCGCGATGAAAGTGAAATATGAATTATTCTCCTTTATTTAAACAGTCTCGAGTTCAGAGCTTTCAACTAATTCACGTTTACAATTTTAATGGATTCCGTTTCAACGTTTAGGTTTTTGTATTGAATTATTTATACGGAGGGACTTGCCGTTCCTGTGTATAATACATACCTGTCCTATCGCTACGCAGAGCTACATGTGCTACTGAATCGATGACAATCTTTACTAATATTGTAAATGCGAAAGTGAGTTTGTTTGTAAAGTGTATTTCACAACTTAATTACTCAACCGATGTTCATGAAATTGCCCATACATGTTGTCAGGGGTATAGATAACGACAAAGGTTACCTTACTTCCAGAAATAATGTTTGTTGTCAGGAAATTTCTCTTATTTAATCTAGACCAACGCGAGCGAAGCCGTGGGCAATACCTACTATAACGATGAATTGATTTATTAATTATTAACTTAACATTAAAAGAATCTCTCATAATACTGGCGACGAAACATACTCGTACTTCAGATTACAAAATAATTACTTTGCATTTCATGCATGTGCTGAAAACATTTGTTGTACTTGTGAATGGGTTCAACTTTAATTGTAACAGTTTAGTTCGTAATAGCTTCTATTCGTATACACGAATTAAATTTTGAGTTTAATATTAATATTTGTACATACTGAGAATGTAGTCCTCAGTTGGACTAGAATAGCTAGAATAACTGCATTAAGGTATCAAAAAAAGTCACGTGGGATAGAATGTGTTTAATGACACTGTGTTATGATACTCCAACTGTTAAAAGGTACGACTCAGCGGGAGCTAATGGTCAGAAAAAGAGACAAGATAAAATTTAACATATTGCTTACTAAAATATAGACATTCAAAGTAATGATGATATTTTGTATACACAAAATAGATATATACTAAATGTATAATGTATTCGCAGGATAATTGATGGTACTATATTGTAGCATCTTTATCGAAAAATAACGTGCGTGGTTGAGGATTGCCAATTAATCATGCTTATATAAATCCAACAATGTTTCTATCATCTAGCGTCAATATTAAAGAGGGACCAAGTCTTTACGCATAAATATACGTCTACTAATAATAAAATCCAATATGTTTCAAAGCTAAACATTAAAGATGTTATCGCGTGAGCTTCAAGTTTGTAATAATAACATTGTGTGCGTACAGCACATCTGCCAATAAGTCTTTACCTTTCAGAGGCTCCGTCTAAAGCAAATACTCGGTATTGTTACACAGATAAAATAGAACGTGTTTTTTTTTTAGTTTTCATTACTTCACATGCCTCTATCTGAAGTTCGACGAAAACGAAATAAAAACTTATTTCAAACAATACAAAGTTGAAGTAATCAACAGACTGAGAAACATTCGTAGAATAACACTGATATTGAGAATGGCTATATTCATAGTCAGTAACAATGGATAAATGTACTGCAACGAATATTATTGAGAACGATATGTATACGTATAGCAATCTTTATTTAACGAGCGTACTCATACTTGAGCAGCAATAGCCTGATGAGTGACGATTGGACAGCCATGTAGTGGTCTTGGATTCGATCCCTAGGTTCAGATTTTTTAAAGTTAAGTGCGTAATAATTAGTTATTTATCGCTTGCTTTACGGTGAAGGAAAACATTGTTAGGAAACCTGCATCTCTGAGAGTTTTCCATAATGTTTGTTTAAGATATTTGAAGTGTACCAACCTACACTGGGCCTGCGTGGTGGACTATGGCCTAACACGGCCCCCTTCTCACACCAAGAAAAGCAGCCCAGCAGTGGAACAGTTTATATACAGGTTCATTGTTCAAATTTTATGATAAGGTAGATCTGATAAATTAACAGGTATGTAAGAATAAAAACATGTTTAAATGTAGGGTGCAACGGTATCTTAACTTGAACATTTTTATCAAACTGGTCTGGCCGATTAAGCGCCTCGCCCTATAAAAGTTTGAACCCAAGCAATGAGCACTCTTGCTGTAAGTAGGGTTGCCTTGAGGAAATGTAGAGCTGTCAGTAGTATGTGTGTATACTAATCCACATAGAACAATTGATATAAATAACCTAAAAGTAAATCATTCTCGAAGACGGTGCTAAAGTATCTCGTATTAAACTTGTCAGAGAATTATTGTACAAAACTACACCACTTACTCGAAATAGAAAAGATTATTTACCGTACCGTTTGTTCTCTTACCTGGCATGACTGCTTATCGTGTATATATTACAATACTTTAATCTACAACTACGCTTATGACTGGTGCAAGAAATTTGATAATAAACGTAAAATATATACCGCTGAGCCTAAGGGCAATCCAACATTTCTAAACAGTGATTGTTATGTTTTATGTGAAAATTGGTTTTTACCTTATTATTTATTAAAGCTGGCTGAATTTCAGTCATACACATGTGGCTTTGCGGGTCAACAAAGGCTACCTGGTAGCTTTGTTGCGCGACAAACCACACACGTTGATTACAATTGATTCTCTGTAATTTATTACAGTACTGATCAACAATGTTGATTTCATTATAGCCGGCATTCATTCTTCGCACAATTACCATTAATTAATTGTATTCCTGTTCTCTCTGGTGTTGTGTTTACCCCAAGGGTTTAAACATGTTAAACATGTTGATTGGGATACAAACGCGATGCAACATTGTTATTTTTGTTACGCTCATGTAAGTGCGATTCATTTTATTTTGGTTATTTGTACTATTTTAAATCTATACGCACTGTACATTGATACAAAAAACTTACTCAGATGAAACTAATTAAGCCAGTTTCTGAATCCAAAACTTATGTATTCTTCATGTCTGTTTGACACAATAGATTTTACATTTTGTTAACATGGGTTTAAAAATACAGTACCGTGATATAGAAATAAGATATTTCAGTGATTCATACATACATACATACATAAATTCACGCCTGTTTCCCAGAGGGGTAGGCAGAGACTACGGATTTGATTGATTTTTCAGTGATTCACATTTTATAAATTTTATTTACTTAGGAAATAAACACCTGTTTGTTACAAACCTACAAATAATGTTTAATATACCATAAGCACATGTGTATATCGAACGTATTTTGTGTAAGTGTAGGTATTTCTTCTCCTTAGCCTTTTTTATTCCCAAGTCATTTGAGGTCGGCTTTTCTGGTCTAACCGGATTTGACTGGATATCAGTTTTTACGCGGAGCGGCTGCCACCTGACCTCCGCAACCCGAAGGCTAATGATACCCTAAGGCTGGACCAGTGTCAGGATATTATAGGGCACTGACTTTCCAATAACGACTGCCATAGATGTTCATGGCAGCCGACGGCTTAACGTGCTCTCCGAGGCACGGAGCAGGCGATAATTGTCAAACAATACGCACATAATTTCGAAAAGTCATATAACTTCCGAAAGTCAGAGGTGCGCGACGTGGGTTCGAATCCGAGACCCTCTGCATTGCAGTCTGTTGGTCTCCCCACTGAGCTATCGCTGCTTTTTATTTTGTGTAAGTGTATTTGTGTTTTCAATTTACAATTCGTTATCAACCACAGCCTGACTACCACGCTCACCACGCTCCTGTGCCTCTAATTTAAATTATAGCTAGCTGGACAGTATTTTCTTCTGGTTAAATAAAAACTGTATTCAGAGGGCGCTATGAGCGTAAGTATTATTGTATTTTTAATATTACAAATAGGCGCCAAACTCGACATATGCTATAACTCTTTTTGTTTTAAAGAAAACGTTTGTACATTTCGCAGGCACTATATAAAGTTATGATCTCTCGTAAAGAGCACTAAAAGAACATGTAATATTATTCCTGTGAGACGTCGAAGTCTCCATCACTGTTTTATTACAAAATAATGAATGCGTCGACAATGTACTTCATACGCCTGCTTTATTAACGAAAGCGCTCTCTTGATATGACTCTATAAGATGAAATTATGTTCGTATGCCATTACATGTATAACACTGCATATTTTTGGTATTCTATGCGTAATTCTATGTTTATGATATGAGTACTTTAACTGAAGTACGATGCTCAAAAGTAAAAGATAAGATGCAAAAAAAAAAACTTATACTAAAAAATACACATGGCGCAGCGGTAGTGAATGCGACTGCTGTGCATGAGGTCTCGAGTTCGAATCCTGAGTCGGGCTAACAAAAAGTTCATTGAAATTAAACTACTATATACGATTTTTATCGCGTTGTTTATTTAACACTGTATTATATAATTTTGAAACTATTACACTACTACTACTTCTTGTTAAGAAATCAATCAATCAAGTTTTGGACATGAACCAGTGAGATCGAGTTATGTTATTAAACATTGTAAGCTGCAGACGAGACACGTGTAAACCTTTCTTAGGTCATCGCGTACACGAGCTAAGAATGAGCGCTACGTGCAAAATTATTTGCAACGTTCAATGCCAATAATACAACATTCATATTTATACATAGCTAAAAATCTTTGCTTGTAGTAAAAATACAGATAGATAGATATGCAGTGTATTGGACTTTTATAGTGTGACGTAATAATCATCTGTGAACGTTGATTAGCCAAGTAAGATATCTAGCCAAAAAAAGTCCAGTCAAAAACAGATATTTATTACACAGAAAATCACCCATAAAAACGGTAATAAACTCGACAGACCCAATCTGCGCCGTTCGTTACAATGTACGAATAACTTAAATCATACTTATTTACGACATCGTAATTATTTCGTGGGTTATCGTGTAATTAAGTACGAAAACATGGTAGTTCTATGTTAGGCCTTTGCCTAATTTACTCTTAATAAAATTTATAGAGCCTTCAAAATATGGGTCATGTTTTGTACCAGATTTTTTTTATCGTCTTTCTTGTCAAGGACAAAAGGAGTTAATTGATGTTAATTATTACTTTGTACTTACCTTCGTAATGTGGTTCAAGGACTTATAGTCAAATATTTTTATTGTCAGTACTATTTTGAGCCTACCACTTTAAATATAAACCAATGGGTACCTCCGAATAATTGTATCGATAAAGGTGTCTTGATTCACGATTTATATATCAATGAAACTATACTGAAGCGAGAACTAAAAGCCATGGACCAGTCCAAAGGACCTGGACCGGATGCCATCCCACCTTCCTTTTTAGTTAATACAGCTGATGTCATCGATAAGCCCTTGTACATAATTTTTAATAAATGTCTTTGTAAGGGCATCTTTCCTGCGATATGGAAACTAGCCAACATCACTCCCATACATAAGTCTGGCTCTAGATAAAATATGGAACAATATAGACCCATCTCTATTTTGAGCGCTATGTCTAAATTGTTTGAGAAATTAGTTCACAATTCAATTTACCCCCAACTGCACAATATTATAATTAGTGAACAACACGGTTTTGTGCAACGCAGGTCAACTACGACGAATTTAATGCTATATACAACATATTTGTTTGAAGGATTCGATAGGGGTGATCAGATTGAGGCTATGTACACGGATTTTCAGAAAGCGTTTGACAAGGTGGACCATGAAACGCTTTTAGCTAAGATAGCGTTCAACGGAATTCGGGGTAATTTACTTCGATGGTTTGCCTCATATGTAACAAATAGGAGCCAAAGTGTCGTTATTAACGGGTTTCGATCAGTTCAAATTCGAATAACTTCTGGAGTCCAACAAGGATCAATTTTAGGGCCTCTCCTTTTTATATTATTTATTAATGATATTAATAAATGTTTCTTAAACTCTAAATTCTTACTATATGCCGACGATCTAAAAATATTTTTAACATTTAAATCTAATCATGACTTATTACTTCTCCACGAAGACCCAGATCGACTATCAGAATATTGTATTAGTGATAAATTATGTTTAAATACCTCTAAATGTTTCAATATTACATTTACGAAAAATAAAAATACATTTGAGAAGACACTCTCACTTAGTAAAGCCAGTCTAGTTAAAGTAAATGAAATTAAAGACCTGGGTATAACTCTGGACTCAAAGCTGCACTTAGATACACAAGTTGAAAAAATCGTGAATAAAGCCTTTCAACTCTTTGGATTCGTAATGAGAGCAACCAAAGACTTCAAGCGCCCTGAAACCTACGTCCATCTTTTGAAATCCTTAATTCGTCCGCAATTAGAATACGCAGTCTCTGTTTGGGATCCTTTTTACAAGAAATATAAAGACAGAATAGAGAAGGTACAGCGAAAGTTCCTAAGTGCCCTGCACTTTAGTACTCAACGAGGTCACTTAACATATAAACAGTTATTAACAACCTATAAACTACCTACTCTAGAATCTAGAAGACTTCTTCTACAGACATTAATTCTTTACCGATTATGTAACAATGCTTTCGACTGTAACGCACTGACAAACAGAATCTGCTATATTGTACCAACAACTATGCATATCCGTGAGGTTAGACAACGACGCCTCTTTCTGACGACGAAGTGCAGAACTAATGCCGGTCTGAGATCACCTTTGCGACGTTTTGTTGATATTTATAATAAAAAGTTCGAAGATATCGATATATTTGCCATGACACCACAAAACTTCAAAAAAACATTAATAATATTAAATTAAATTATATTTATGTGACATAGCAACAGTTATAATTATAATGTATTTTAGTTAAGCATCACCTAGCATTAAGAAAACCTGTAAATTGTAATATGTGGACAACGTCGTTAGTTGTACATTCGTTAACCGTAGCTGTAATACCTACTAATCTAAACTTATACTGTATAACTGTTTGTTTGTTCCATTAAATAAATAAATTAAAAAAAATATTTTCAATATTTTTACATGGTTTCCACTTGTATTTTCTTATTACTTGTGACAATTTATATAAAATTGTAAGCCTCGTTGGATACATTGGTCTGGTGAAAGTGCCTTACTGGTCCAAAAGCTCATAAGCTAGCCACGAGACTGCCAAGAAGTTCTCAATAAGAGCACATCGTCTAAAACTTTGTCCGGTAAACAGCAATAAACTTGCAAATTTGGCTCCTACACACCTCTACCTAAACTTTGAAAATGTATCAACCATTATATATGTAAATTCTGCAATATTTGTAGACATATAAGTTTTCATCTGATGCCTAGAGAGTATGAAGATATAGATAATTATGTATTTTTGGTACCTTGTATGTTTGATGAAACATATGAAGCTATTCTATTACTAGATCTTCAACGCCTGTATTTAGGGAAATGAAAATAGGAATAAAAATAATATAATCTTATAGTCATACAATTGTTTCTTTTTTTGTAAAGAGTACCTTCTTTAACCGTTTTTAAACTACGCTGCCTTTAATCCGGTGTCCACATTGCAACACTGTGTAGCCTACTGCCAATGTTCATAGTCTTGGGTTAAGTTAAGCATCAATGTTTCTTTCCATACTTAAGTTGCAGTAGTTGAAATGACTTCAACATATAATGCTGTAATAGAAAATGTTAAACGTATCCCAATGCAACAGGGGTGCGTAAATAATGTCATAAATGCAGCTCCATCGCGTCATAATTTAGGTTGAAAGCCGTATTCTCTGCTTACCCCTCCGGGCATATATAATTTGTTGCTATTAAAATTATTATTTAAAACTAACTTATACCAAAATATTATAAAACAGAAATAAAAAGAAAAAGGCAACTAAAGCCCTCTAATAGATGTCATAGAATTCCTCCGCATCACAGTCGACTGGTAGTGTGCCCAGAAGACTGGCAGCATTGCCACTTTGAATGGCAATGCTTATATATGCTTCTTTCCGCTAAATAAAGGGTCGAATTAATTAACCTTTTTGCTATTTTTCTATAGAGAGCATGAGCACTGGGATCCCATGACCCTAACGTTTCGACTCCAAATGGCTCAAAAACATAATACAGACCATTGTGTATATGTATGCTTTTTATGAAGCTTATATTATATTCATATAATATACCACAGATTTTATGTAGGTACCATATACATGGATGTTATATAAATATGTACCATACTTGAACAAGAAAATGTTAAGCAATAGTGATTTGCCCGCTATAAAGTAAGTTGTTAAGTGTGGTGTAGTAATTACCCTGTCATTGGATGTCGGACCTCGTCAGTCCATCCAATAAGTTGATAGCCAAGTCCCTAAACTCGTAGACTTACGGTCAGTTGTAGTAGAGCCATATGAATCCACTAAAGTAGAAAGCAATACTTGAGATCACGTACTAAAATAATTGGCTTTTGGAACTGCTATTGAAGTATACTACTAGATCAAAATTCTTCAACAGATCATCGTTTTTGAAGAGACTTTTGCTGTCATCGTTTATTTGGTACGTTTTGACAGATTTTAATCATCATTTGGAAAGCAGTTTTCATTATTGGAGATACGTTAAATTTAAATAAATCATAATTCCTTAATATTACTATTTTTATACGCGTCACATTATTTATAACTCATGAAGATCACCCGGATTAAGAACAATTATTTGAAGACCACACAATATTGTCCTGTCTGGGGATCAGCCCCGCAACAATCGACACATTGGCAGTTGCGAGGTGACCACTTAAATCACAACGCCATCCGTCTGATCTCATAATGAACAACTAGTTTTAGTTATGCGATAATCATATTGATGTATGTGCAGTACTTCTACCATCGGACTGCTACAGATTTGAATACAGAATCTCAAAACTTTATGCTCACCTCTCGCAGAACTGGCGTTATTTGCCTCACATATATGACTAGATGACGCCAGCAACGTTACATCCCTTTTAAAAAAACACTTGATTTCTCCTTAACGGTCAACCTCACCTTTAATCATTAAAACGCAACAAACAGACAGAGCTACTTTCGGAGATATAATCTAAGAAAATTAAAATTTTGTGCAGATTTTAAAATTAAAATCATATCTGAACGTAATCATAAATATTACAATGTCCTTAGGTGATACTAAGTTTCAATAAATATCGCATTGCTCTTTGACTTTGAACTTGCAGCTATATTAAAACTCGGCACGTTTCGTAGCACGTGCTGCCAGTTCGCGCCTCGAACAAATCAAAAGAAATAATATCCGATATATATCAAACAGAATCGTATCGTTATTGAACAACTCACCTGTACGCCGGGATATACTTATATTCATTTTTCATCTATATAATAATAATATCAGCCCTGTATTAAACTGTTTTACTACTGGGCACGGGTCTCTTCTCAGTATGAGAAGGGTTAGGCCATAGTCTAGTGGCGATGTCGCTGATATCGCGATATCACTGGCCTATTGCAGAACAAACATTATGAAGAACTCGCAGACATGATTTACTCCCGATGTTTTCCTTCGCCATTAAAGCGAACGATAATTAACTATTTAGCACATAACTTCGAAAAGTCAGAGATGCGCGCCTCGGGATCGAACTCGAGACATCTGCGTGACTGTGCAACTTTTTCCCTCTAGGCTATCGCTGCTTTATATTCATCTATAGTGGTTTAGAAAGTTAGCGTAATACTTTGTGTATCTTATTCTGGATTTTCGAACATAGAAAATTATAGCATACTTATATAATTTTGCGAGTTTAGAATCGATAGGGTAGTTATCTAATTTTTTTTTATTATTTAAATCGAATAGTTGCATTACCCAAACTCCAAAACATATGAACAATTTTTAATATGTACTTAAACATAAGTAGGACTTAAACGTTTCAAATCTGGTAGTAGTAGATACATCTAATAAAAAATTTGGTAGATTTCATCATCTTTACTAGCATCCTTTATCGTAGACATTTGTCTAATGACAGAAAAATGATTTACGATATAAACTGTAATGTAACCGCTATTTAAATGCTGCTGTTCGAGGCAAATAGCGTATATAAAGCACACGATTTTTATTTTTACGCACCTTTTCTTATTTAGATTTTTTAATTTTCACGTTTTCTTTGCGGACGGGTTCATATTTAATTTTTTTTTTTGCTCTTTTGTGTATAATTAAGTACAAAATCAAGCATATGCAGTTACCCTATTACGTGACTCATATTGAGCCTTAAGTTCGAAATCGGTCGGTAGACTTCAACTTGAACGATTGCACTAAAACTTCATTACAGCGGTTTGAAGTAGTGTTGGTTGTGCCGAGTGTCAGCTGTATCGCACGCTCACTAAAAGAAAATTGCTATTTCTATGGTACCAACAGTTCAGTCATGATGTAGTTGGTATTCCATTTATTTGATACACACCACAGCACCCATACAACACCACAGATCACCCTGAGTTTGAACTAGCGAGAAACGAACAAACATTATGCTAGATCGTACATTCGATAAAATTGCTTTAAATAAGAACATGATAAGAGACATTAATTACTACAAAAAAGCTAGAAGGTATCTACTACACTGTTTTGTTGGTCAAAAAGAGACTGTGTCACTGTGTGTGTCTTCTTCTCGAGTCGATGGTACAATTATTTTAAATATGTCCTAGCTAATACGTAGCCACGGCAATAGCATCAGCAGTTGCGTCCATCAAGTCCTCCATGGTGCACCAACAGAGACAATTTGGGCATTTCAACAGATATAACATGGTTTGATTGAGATCACCACATTCACATTGCACTTTGTGAGGCTCCCTGATCCCCATTTTACCAGGTTGTTACCAAATTGCAAACAAAATTAATTTGCTTCATTCGTTTAATTAAAATAAAACCAAACTACAGGTGCTATTTTAAGACAATGTTTGGAAAATGCTGAATGTATGTAATAATGTAATTGATTTTAAGCAATGAATAACATGCTAGATTGCAGGTAGATTTTTTATAGACTGTAGCGTTTGTGGCTAGTCAGCAAACCTAAGCAGTTTAGTAATTGGCAATATTAGTCAAGAAAATCTAATATCTTGTGAGGTTAGTTACTTATTTATTTCCCAATATAAAAAGCAATGTAACATTGACCTCAGACTAGGCAAGCTTGTATCTTAGGAGTGAATATAGAAGGTTGCACTGCACGGATGACGCTACTGCCAGGCTGTTGTGGGTTCAAATCCCACACATTATTTATGTGATCCACAAATGATTATCCTGAGTCTGGATGCTTTGTGTCTGTTAATTTTGAGATTGTTTTGAAACCACGCGACACAGGTAAATGTATTTACATAAGCCGATGAGATTTTAGCTCTCATTCTGATAACAATAAATACTTCTACCACAAATATGAGGTGAATTGGATGCCTCTGTGAAAATACTAATAGACAACATAGACGTAACAATATTATTTATTTATTAGCTGAAATATTTGATAACAGTTTTTTGTATACAAAATATAATGTGTATAAAGAAAACCAAAATATTTTGATATCCATTACAGAAACAGTTCTGTACTGGTATATCATTTCACTAAATAAATAATATTTTCGCAATGTATATTTTATTATTGTTTTGTGATACGAGAGTATCTTTACAGCTTAACTGAGCAGCCGTCTCACAATTAAAATAATGTAAGTTGATGTCATTTTATCTTTTACATGAGTAAAAACCTATTGTGCCTGGCTGCCGGTGTACCGCTGCGACTAAATAGGTTAAACATATATATACATATATATATTATTAGATTTTTTGGATAAAAGTTACCCTATGTCCTTATCTGTACCCCGGACAACGTGTTTGTAAAAATTTATGATCATCGGTCGGATAGTTAGTTAATTAGTTAATTAGTTAGACGTATGTTATCCGCACTTAGCCACGCAATTGGGCCATTGTGCGTAAGTGACCGACGCGACGCGAAAAAGTTGTTCGGTTACTCATACCACCTCAGCTCTGTCCAGAAAGACAATAGGGGACCGGTGTTACACAGCACTTCCTTCATCGTCTCCGGACCGTTTAGTAGTTTCGCCCGTTGGTTGCTCACGCTTTTGCAATGCAGCAGCACGTGAGCCGGTGTCTCCTCAGTCTCCATGCAGCCTCTACATAAAGGGCTGTCAGTGATGCCGATGTTAAACAGATGTCTGTTGAGTGAGCAGTGACCCGTTATTATACCCACTAGATGACGCAGGTTTTTCCTTGAAGAACGCAGCAGTTTGCGTGACAGATGTATGTCTAAGGATGGAAGGGCTTCCTTTGTCTGTCTACATTCCTTTGTTTCTGCCCATTGTTTTTCATGTAGTTTCGTGGTTCTGTCACATAACCATGTTTTGAGTTGGCAGAAGGGCATCGGGACAATTGGTTCGGGTCCTACCATTTTAATGCTCGATCCTCTCTTTGCCAGTTGGTCTGCAGCGTCATTGCCAGAAGAGTTGCTGTGGCCGCGTATCCATTGCAACGTTACCCAATTTTTTGTTGCAATTCTTTGCAGCTCACGGTGACACTCTAGGATGAGTCCACTGTTAAAGCAGTTGCTTTTCAGAGCTTGTAATACCGCGGCACTATCCGAGATAATGCGTATCGTCTTATCGCTTATACCCCTTGATGTAACCGCTGTTGCAGCCCGGGTGATTCCAACACATTCTGCCTGGAAGATAGTGTTGAGGTTTCCCAGGGTTGTTGAGTAATTGATGTTTAGGTCGTGGGAGAAGACTCCGACTCCTGTTCCTGATTTTGTTTTAGATCCATCCGTGTATATTCTCACTTCGTGTATACCAGAGCTATCTTTGAATTCTTCATGAAGTTGGATGTGGTATTTTTGTCGAAAACAAAAGTTTTTGGGATGATATCACATGTCGCCGCTATCATTGGAATTTCGTTGTATACTAACTCCTTTAGGCGTGCATGAGTTATCCTACTGTCCTGTTTCCAGAGCCCTACCTTTTCAAGCCGTATGGCAGCTGTAACTGCTTCCTGCTGTATGATTAGGTGTAGAGGTCTGAGGTTTAGTATGGCCTCCAGCGATGCCGTGGGGGTTGTTCTCATACAGCCTGTCGTCGCCAGGCAGGCGAGTCGTTGTAGGCTTTGTAGTTTTTGTGTAACTGTGCTTAGAAGAGTGCGGGGCCACCAAACTATGGCGCCATATGTTATCATTGAGCGTATTATGGCCGTGTAGAGCCACAAGGTTATAGATGGTTTGAGGCCCCATTTTCTGCCTATTAGTCTTCTGCATTGCCAGAATATTGTGCATGCTTTGGTTATTTTTGTGTTAAGGTGCTTACTCCAGTTGAGCTTATGGTCGAGTACTACGCCCAGATACTTGACTTCTTGCGATAGGGTAAGGTCAGTTCCAAATAATTTTGGCACGTTAGTTAACTGAGTTTTCCTTTTATGTGTGAAAAGGACCAGTTCTGTCTTAGTCGGATTCACCGTCAGTTCATGATGGTTACACCATTGTTCCATGATCCTGAGGGCTGATTGCATGCGATTACAGATTATGTTTTCTGAGTCGCCTTTGATCAGGATGGTTATGTCATCCGCGTAGCCAACCGTGTAGTAGCATCTGCTATTAAGGCGTTCTAACAGGTCATCTACCACGATATTCCATAGCAACGGCGAGAGTATTCCTCCCTGGGGACAGCCCTTCGCTACTATGCCTCTCGTGGTAGAGTTCACCGTGAATTGTATGGCCCGCATCTTTAGAAGTTGATCGATCCAGCCACTAGTGGTTCTATCAACTCCAAATGTGATGAGTGATTGGTTAATGCTGTTGAATTTTGTCTTATCAAAAGCTCCTTCTATATCGATGAAAGCCCCTAGTGTCATTAATTTGTCAGATAATGCTGTTTCTATTGTTCCCACAACAGAGTGCAGCGCTGATTCCGTTGATCTGCCTTTTCTGTAGGCGTGTTGCAGGCGGTGTAGTCGTCGGTCGGATAGTTAAAGCGGCAAACAAATATTCCCGATGAGTACCATCTGGGTGTCTTCAAGTCGCGACTGAATAGGTATCTTCTAGGCAAGCGTGCTCCACTGTCGTCTGCATCTTCACTTAACATCAGGTGAGACCGCGGTCAAACGCAATCATATTACAGAATAAAAAAATTGAAGAAAATTCCAGTACTCACATTCTAACTAATAAGTTAGGAAGATATTTCTGGATAAACTAGCTGACTTTCTAAAATAATTTTACAACCGGTTCACTATTTTATGAGTTCATTTATGACGCACATATATACTAACATACAAAAATACAAATCTTTCCTATTTATAGCTTTAGAGTATTGATGAGCCGGCTCTCTCGGGGTATTGGAAGGAAGAAAGTAGTAATGGAAGTAACACTGTTACTGTGTTTACCCCCGAAATATGCTCTCCTATTATTTTTCTTACACAATCAATCGTTAATTTCGTTTGCTAAAAACACTCACAGAGAACACATACTCTTAATAAAAGTTTATGGATTATACAATTTTTTGTCCTGTGTAGGATTCAAACCAACACTCGATGCAATAGTGCACTAGAAGCAGTAGTGACGCAACCACTGAAACCAATACGCAATACGAGGCTTAAAAACAGACATTTCAGTTCACCCCAACAAGTAAATAAGTAAGTTGATTTGTACACAATAACTCACATTCCGTGCGTGGAATCTAAAATGAGCACATACCTTTTTATGCACTTGGTTTTTATGTATAAACTTTTACTGGTAAACAGTTTTCCATCATTTCATTCGTGTTCAAGATAATGGCGAACATTCTCTTAACAGACTTGATTCCTTCGTATCTCGTGGAAGGTGAGCAAGCTGTTGACTTCGTAAGAAACCGTCTGTGAGGTTTGTCCATCCGCACTCCTCATTACATCACGAACGGTGTTGTTAGTAGAGTCAGGACTACAAAACTACTAAAAATATACTGATATCTAGCAGATTTTAGTATATTTTTAGTGCAGCACTGTGCTATTTCTGTAGTAGATAATGTCCTCTACATCGCCATTGTAGGGGATTCAAGTTTAATTACCGTCCTTCTTTCTTCTTCTTAGCCTTGTTACTCTCAATGTTATTAAGGATAAATAGCACTTATTCCACACTAACTTAAACTAATAACAATATATAGGTCAGATGTTCTCAGAATATTTGAGCATACTGACTAGATAGAGATATGATAGAGATAGATAGAGATGATGTCATCATTAACTTTTTTTTTTGTCTTATGTCTTATGTCAAACGAGTAGACGGATCGCCTGATGGTAAGCGATTACCGCCGCCCATGGACACCCGCAACCCCAAAGGAGTTACTAGTGCGTAACCAGCCCTTTAAAAAGGAATAAAGAAGGGCAAGGACAAAGGAAAGGAGAGGTAAAGGATCGGGGTAACTGGGCCTCCGGCTCTCTGACTCACCGATACGAAACGCAACAGTACGGGTACCGTTACTTCACGCCGGTATTCTGTGAGAGGGTAGTACTACCCCGGTCAATCCGGCCCATTCATGCTGAAACCAGTGAGGCGCCGCCATTGGCAGGGATTTTATTCTCACACCTTATAACCTAATTGGTGTCGCATCAAGCGGTTCCAAAGGAATTTTCTCCCGTGGACGCTCAGGTTGTAAAATGAACTCCCTGCTGAGGTTTTCCCACAAGTCTACAGTATGGGGTTCTTCAAAAGGGGCGTTAAAAGGTTTTTGCAAGGTCGGCAACGTGCTAGTGATGCCTCTGGTGTTGCAGGCGTCCATAGGCTACGGTGACCACTTATCATCAGGTGGGCCTGGCGTATGCTTGTTTGCCAATTTAGTAGTATAAAAGAAAAATTGATATATACTCAGCGAATGTACCGCCATATTCTTTTATTTAAACTACATACATATATAGATAGTCTGATTCCCATATCCCCATAGGGATAGGCAAAGATGTACTACATCCATATTTCGCCTCGTATGATTTTAATGCCCACGTATCAATAACCATCTATCGGTCACAGATCCAGACTGCGACCTCCTACTGAAAACCGTAATCCGATAGTATCGCGTTAGTCTCATGATGAAATAACGACTGTCCCAGAGTTTATTTTTAATAATTAAGGGTCGATTTTTCAATCGTTAGATAACTTTTATCTAGGGAATATGTTCGACGTTTTGATAGCTTTTGTATAGAAATATGTCATACCGCCATATTTATTCTTCAGATAAAAGTTATCTGACGATTGAAAAACCGGCCCTAAATTAAATGTAAAACGAAGTGCAATGTATATTTTAAGAAGTATTATCATTACAAGCCTATTAAGTGACTTATACGCATGGCTAACCTCAGGTCAATCAACTCGAAGGACGCGCGTCAAAACAAAAGGAATAACCTCTCTTTTTTCAGTCAATCCGTATACAAAGCTACGAATATTCATTTAATGGATATATTATGTATTTCACTAAATAATACTCCTAACAGTGGAATTGGTAAATTTATTTTTAGGTCAAACAAATATACCTGGTGAAGAAAATAGGAATTTGTGATCAAAATTAACGGGACACTTACGCAGTTATTATAATATGAATTCGTATCGCCTATATAGTTTTAACTCTAAACTGAAATGATATTTTACTGTACAGAATTTGCTTCTGCCAGTCTTTTTTGAGTAGGTACTTAGAAATTCATGAGAGAAAATCTCATAGTTGCCTGAGCCTGGTATCAAATCCGGAACCTTAGGCAAAGCAGTCAGATTCACTATCACAGTGCAACACAATAAGCTGAATCCCGACAAACTAAACGAAGTGATGATGTCAAATACTTGTAATTAAGGTATTCAAAATATTAGCAACCGTCGTAAATTCCATCTCTAGTACTTTGACATTGTAAATACATACTCACTGTTTTCGAATAAAATGTCGACCTACTTATAACTTACAAGTAAATAAAATTCTACACAATGATTGATACTCACAAAAACAATAAATATTATGGAAATACTTTTGTCTAAATCAATTCTGCTAATTAATCAGAAACATCTGAATTACAGTCAACAAGTGATTTTTACTCGTAGGTGTAGGCTTCAGGCATGATGGTATTGTTTTGTATTTTATCCTCTTTCAGATTGAATTGCTACGTGCTCGGTGTTATAACGGCCTTTCGAAATAATGTCGCCGTTAATATCGCAGTGTCGCAAAATTAGGCCGTTTTGTTGGCATATGGAGGCTATTACGTTTTTGTGACATCCCAGAGAGTAATTGCGAGACGAGCCTAATTATTGCTGTTGTTATCGCTACTTATGCGTCATTTCAAATTGTAATATCTTGTTAAGGTATAAAAGTTGTTGAAATTATTATGAATTTAATAGGCTTCATAAATTAATATTAGTTAATTGAAGAATATATAACAACCGAAAACATTTGCTAATAGAATTATAATACCTTGTACATACGTATACATACGAGTTGTAAAATACTGAAATTATAATTGATAATCCATGTGTTTCATCCATGGGAAATAAAATTTGTATTCATCTAATAATATTTAATTTTGAAATAATTAAGACGTATTTACATAACGAACTAAAATGTTGATTTAAATTAGTAGTAATTTGCTCCTCAAAATGATCACACTCCGCCTGATGGTAAGCAGTCGTGTGGTCTAAGAGCAGTGGCTACCACATCGTCCTCATAGCAGCCGAGGCGATGTTGAGGTCTCTACTTTGACGGCCTGAGAAGGTGCTTTTTCACGCCCTGCTTAAAGGACCCAGGATTGAAGGAAGAAGGAAACACTTGCCTTGGCAGAGAACTCCATGCCTTGATCGTTTGGCAGAGGTATGAGGACCCAAACTTGTTGGTACGCACTCTAGTCGACTCCACCGTGTAAGGATGGCATCTGAGCCCAGCACGCGTTGTTCTGGATAGGAAAGGGGAGGGCGGGATAAGGTGGAATAACTCTTCAGTCAGGTCTGGGTGTTTCTATATATAATATGTACGTATTTACAAACAAAAAAACAGTATATATCTATGTTTATCCATTGTCTAGTACCCATAGTACAAGCTCTGCTTAGTTTGGGCTAGATAGTGCTGTGTGTTTGTGATAGAATATTATTCATATAAAAGTATATATGTATGTTTATCCATTGATAAACATACATATATACTTTTTATTTGTAAATACATACATATTATACATAGAAAAACCCAGACCAAGACAAACATCCATGTTCATGCACACAAATGTTTGACTTGTGCGGGAATCGAACCCGCGAGCTCAGGTGTGGCAGTCGGTTACACTAACTACCACGCCATAGAGGCCTTAATACACACATTACTTCGAAAAGTCAGAGATGCGCGCCTTGGGACTTGGGGTCGAACTCGAAACCTCTGCGTGGCAGTCCAGCGGATTCCCACGAGGCTATCGCTGCTGTTAAAATCCGTATAAAGTAATTTAATTTTAAAGGCACGTTATGAACTTTACACATTATAGAAATACAGTTTTATTTCAAATTGTTTAAACACGTTGTATGGATATATTACATATAATGTGATGTAGTTCTCACTCCACCTATCCATGACTCAGTTATACGGTAATTAGCAATTTTTCGCTTGTCAGCCGCTAGCAGTGCAATGCATTTTCATGCACGAGTGGAGTCACGCGGCGAGCCTCGTGTTCAGCACATCGCAAACTTCCTTTGTCTTTTCAACTATTATAATGCCTGATATACAATTGTGTGTCGAGCGCTGATCACGCACCCTTACATCACATAAAGGCAAGTGTATTTATAAGATACTAGCTGTCCCGGCAAAGGTTGTTTTGCCATAAAAAAATGTTTTGACCAAAAGATTTAAAAATATTTTAGGGGTGGACAACCTTTATCACTAAGGGGTATGAAAAATAGATGTTGGCCGATTCTCAGACCTACTCAATATGCTCACAAAATTTCATGAGAATCGGTCAAGCCGTTTTGGAGGAGTACGGGAACGAACATTGTGACACGAGAATTTTATATATAAGATTTATTATTACGTGAAGCAAGAACTTGTACCCCTTTTTACAAAAATTGAGTATGAAATTTGACACAGTTAAAGTTTATATGGAGAAGGAGGGGCGAATTCTAATATTTATATAAAATATGCATTACAAATATATTAAATTAATGAAAAACACTACACGCACACAACCATGCATTTGACACACGCAGTCGAAGCGCTTAACTATGCTTACATACATCAATATATAATGACATTATATCACATAGATAAGACACTATAATTATATATCAGCAATATCTTTCAGGCAAACTTTGGTCGAATTTCGAGCACCAGACGACCGCTAGTAAGATATTATAATGTGGTTTGTATTTGTATACAATACAAAGAAAGTTCATTGACATAAAAACAAACAGCCATTTCATTTAGCAATAAATCTCATTCAGGACTTAAACTTGATTGCACGGGTGACGTAGTTGTATAAGAGATTGCCTCGCCGCTGCCACTGGGCCGAGTGTTGTGAGTTCGAATCCGACTCGGGACAAAACTTTGTGTGATCCACAAATGTTGTTTCCGAGTCTGGATGTTCTTTGTGTCCGTTGTTTAAAAATTCCTCACGACACAGGATTTATTCCTAGTGTGGAAGTTGTCTTTTTCCAAAAAGCAGAAATATTATAATCGCCTCAGCAATGACAATTATAGTATCCAGCCATTATCACTTGTAGGTACATAAGTTCGCTTGTAAGATTTTACTAGATTTACACAGCAGCGTAATAAATACGTTTTGAAAAAGGGAGCTCTTAGGATTCATCATAATTATAGTTTCACTGTAAAACCGATAAATATTCATTTATGTTTTATTAATTAACTAGCGATCCGCGCCGTTTCGCAAGGATAGTACAGCCTTAACAAATTATACACCTAAACCTTCCTCACAAATCACTCTGTAAAACGGCATGAAAATCCATTCAGTTTTGAATTTATCACGAACAGACAGATAGCCGCGGCGGGAGATTTTGTTTTATAATATGTAGTGATAGCCATATAGGTCAGAGTGCCTTGAAAATCGATACATTTTTAATACTATTGTAGTTAAATTTTTTTGTATACGATGCTAAGACATCTCGATACCTCTGTGGCAGCCTCTTTGAAAGGACCTTTTCATTTGTTTTATTCACTTGTATAAAATTATGTTGATGATGACTTAAGCCGTATTTGTAACTGAGTGGCAAGGTTGACTCTATATATATACCTACATAAATACATAATACATTCAATGTATAATGATTATTATTTTGGTATTTAATAGAATATGTAGGTATGGATCAAAATGTGTTCACAGAAGTCACGGGTTATAGCGTGTACACAGCTGAAATTATATGCCCTCTGAATGTACTTGAAGTTATTACTCTAAAATTCACTCCGTTTAGAAGTCTGTAAAATCTATTGTTTTAAAATTAGTTCATATTATTTTTGCTTGTATAAGGTCACTTAAAGGATATTTTCAAAGTAAATTCCGATGGATGTGATGAGACTAGTTCTATAATGCATATTCACTGGAACTAAATAGCTTGCTGTCTCATCCCTAATAATGTAATATATCTTATCAATCGTTATATTCACTTACTTGAAGTTACTGTATTTAAGTGCCAGTTATTAGTAATTATTTTTAAATAAATGTTCTACAATAGTTCAGTCCCCTAAAATTATCTGCGGCTATCAGAATGCAGCAATAGGCTCAGAGATGTAAAGGGTGGTAATATGTGGGGGATCTTTTCGGAGATATGCAATGTTAAGAGATCTTTCATGCCTGACTGACTCGAAATTTTTAAGAAGAATAAGTACAGATTACTTGACGAAAAACATATGTATATCTTACTTACCTATCCTATATGTTGTCTATAATTGTTGCAGATAGATAGCCACGAGTCTCATCAGCAGTATTGATATCCTAATCTTTCGTCTATTTTTATCACAGGTAGAAATGTTTTGTATTGGCTAGAATTGTCCATCAAACACCGGCCCTGAGCGGATTGGTACCACCAGCATGCTTATTTCAATTTGCAAGAAGATTTGCGTTATGACTGAAAGGCAGATTACCAGATACTATATAAATAGCGATGGCGTAGTGGTTAGTGTAACCGACTGCTACACCTGAGGTCGCGGGTTCGATCAAGTTCGCACAAGTCAAACATTTGTGTGCATGAACATGGATGTTTGTCTTGGTCTGGGTGTTTCTATGTATAATATGTATGTATTTACAAAAAAATAAAAAAGTATATATGTATGTTTATCCATTGTCTAGTACTCATAGTACAAGCTCTGCTTAGTTTGGGCTAGACGGTGTTGTGTGTATGTGATAGAATATTTATTATTATTTATTATATATATATATATATATATATATATATATATATATATATATATATACATATATAATATATTTAAGGTAGTATAGGTGGTAGTAGCCGTGTCCATGAGTGGCGGTTTCCACTTATCAACACGAAGGTTGCAGGATCTTTGGCCATCAACAGCAGTCTATACTTATATTATAAAGCTAAACAGATTATTCTATTGTTTAAAAAAGCTTATGCCTGAAAATAATAGCCCGAATAAAAAAATATATATAATAATTAACTTGTTAATTATCTTCACGCTACTAGCTACGTGACCAAAACAGTAATCATAAAAGTAGGGTCAGCGAGTAAAACACAAATCAAAACACACTCCGTGTAAGTAAAGCATCTTCTAACCGTGTATAGATATAGTTGGAGGTTAAACGTGTTTATATAATATAGTCTAATTGTGAACACCTCGTTGTGGCACAGACATGGCGGCGGAAACGTGACGTGACGTCACAAGCTCATGCTGCATGTAATCATAGACACTGCACGTGAGTCTACTAAATTGTTGCCTGAGGCGGCTCCTAGTTAATATTTAGCAGAGTTGTTGTGCTACGCAGAAATTGAGACAAATTATATGCTATATAGTGTATTTATTATTCACCGCATAGTTCAAAGACAGATGGAAGAAGACACAATTTTTACGATGCACACTTTTAAAAGCATATCTGACCAACTATTGACTGATACAAAAAATTCATGTTACTATTTATATTTTCAAAGACAGATCTGAAGATGCGCGGCGGTTATGGGTATCGGATCTATTTTATCGCTCAGACAATTAAGATGCTGTAGCTTATTTATTCGTATTTTAAAGGTAATTGTATACTCGCTATATTGTTTAGTGGCTTGTACATATAGCTTCCAAATGTTATCTGTATAATACCAGTAGTATGTAAACTGACTGTGATGGCCAGACCGAGACTATAAGGATTTGGTTATTTTTTTTTTTTTATATTTTTTTATTTTATTTATTTGGACAACCAATAGTTGTTACATTAGTGCTTATACATTAAAAATTTACACAGTAATAAGAATAAATGCACAACATTTTAAGGTGTCACACCATGCACCATATTATAGCGTTAATAAGATAATTATTAAAATACCAAAAAAATATAAAAATAAAAAACAAACAATAGACCAAACATTAAAACATCAATTCAAAACAAAAGAAGGCCACAATATGAATAATCAAGTAAACAAAAATATACGCAAGAACAAAAAGAACAAAAACACTTGGCATTATAAACATTTTTAATATTTTAAACATGAGCACCTTCAGCCCCTCAACAAACTTAACACAACTTACGGGTCTCTATAAAGTAAATAGGAAACCACTGCGTAAATTGGACCCCACATCCCCTTTCCACCCAGACTATTAGTAAGTTCACCAATCCAATACTATGTGGTCTCGTTTAATTGTTTTACGACGCCCACATAAATTTACTCGATGGTTCTATGTATAATATGTATCTGCAAGCCGCTCAGTTGCATACGAGTGAAACATTAACTGACAGACTATTTTTCTTCCATTCATCATTCAGATGTGAATGAATTATAAATCAAAATGAATGACGATCATACTTTTGTTTTCTTTGACTTTAACGATCAGTCGGAAGGTCAAGATCATGGTCGATGGCGTACAATACATTTATAAATACTCGTTGAAAAATAATAAATCAAATGTTTGGAAAAGAAATAGTTCTCCAGTATTTTAAGTGGATGCATTTTATTAGCAATATACTCTGAAAACATTTTCTTTAAAATTAGAAAATGTATTAACGGGTATCTTATCTTATCTTATCTTATCTTATTATATTGTATAAGATAAGAGTACAGTACAGACCGGCGACACTTCGACCTAGTGGGATCTTTTGTGTCGACTTCCCCAATAACGATTGCCATAGATGTTCATGGCAGCCGGGACCGACGTCTTAACGTGCTCTCCGAGTCACGGAGCAGGTGATAATTGTCAATCAATACGCATATAATTTCGAAAAGTCATATAACTTCCGAAAGTCAGAGGTGCGTGACGTGGGGTCGAACCCGAGACCCTCTGCATTGCAGTCTGTTGGTCTCCCCACTGAGCTATCGCTGCTTATTAACGGGTATGTATGTTTGTTATAAAATGTTATTTTTAAGTAAGTATGAAAGAATTTTTATGCAAATATACTAGATAAAACTATTTATTATACATGTAACTAGCGGTGACTGTTCCTATGGCTCAGCAGTAGTATTCGAGTATTGTACTCAGGACTGCGTGTTCGATTAACGGATCGAGCAACGTGCTATTGAGGTTCTTTATAATGGTGGATTTATATATTTCGAAACGTAAGTAGATATACCTCTGTTTACAGCATTGTAGATATAGCCGTGAGAGAATATATGTACATCATGTATTTCGTTTCGTTAAAACTTAGACCAGTACCCAGTCTCTGATTTAAGCTACAGATAATGGTATTGATGCCAACAATAGGGCGGAAGCAGACAGACAGATTATATAATATAATATTTTGTATCAAGTTATTTCTCTGCTGACCCTAAAACTATTGAAAAAGGAAAAGCGTTATCAGCAGTATTCCAAGCAAAATTATATTATCACCTATATATAATATGTAAGTGCATTCATTTGCATAAAAAATACTTTGAACTTAAATTTGAGAAGATAAGATACTATTAATATTTCTATTATCTAGATATAAATTCATAACGCTTTTTATCCAGTTTGGCGTTTTAGTCATTAGTCATTTATTCAATACAAAAAAAACTTTGTGTAGAATTTTAAAATTACATACTAAATGTGCACATATACAAATAATATTAAAAACATACAAATAACTTAAAATTAATAATATGAGTACAATATAATATAAATAACATATTAATTATAGGAGGATATTCGTATTATGTTATGTCATCACTTAAATTAATTAGCTAATGTCAGCATGGATATATTATAAAAGAAAATGTTAAATAAATGTAAATCATGTTGTAACCAAGATAAACTTATATATTTGACATGTTGTCACTCCGAAACTCCTCTATGCTGTAGTAGCTCCAAAAGAAATGCCCTAAGCTTGTTTTTAAATCTATTTACGCAGTAAATAGATTTCATCTCCACTGGCAGTTTATTAAAGATACTTACTGCTTGGACTGCAGAACTGAGCTGCACGACGTTTTAATTTAGGCTGAACAATGTTAGTCAAATCTTTCCTACGACGTTTTCCCTTAATGTTTCTTTGTTCCTTGGTTTCAAACTTGTTCAGGTTTTGAATCAAATTAGACAGGAGCACCAAAATGTACAGGCAAGGAACCATTAATATGTTGAGTTCTTTAAAGTGGTTTCTGCATAATTCCATTTGATCAATACGTAACATAATTCTTATCGCCCTTTTCTGTATTACAAATGCTGAATTAATGTTGTATTTATAACTATTTCCCCATAACAGGATACTATATCTAAGTTTGGATTCCACTAGAGCGAAATAGACAAGTTTTAGCTGGTCAACAGTCAATTCTTCTCTCAAACTTTTAATGGCATAGCAGGCTGAACTCAATGTATTGACTATATCTGTCAGCTCTGGTTTCCAATTAAGTAAAGCGTCAATGTGTATGTCAAGAAATTTTAAATTATTTACTACTTCTACCTGATTAGATGCCGAGACAATACTTAAATGTTCATACACACATACACTTTGTCTTATTGATGTTTAATTTTAAATTATTTCAATCAAACCACGTTTCAAAGACAGATATAAGGTCATTGACTTGTTGCTCTAGACCTTTGATATCTTTCGCAGAGATCACCACATTTGTGTCATCTGCGAATATGACCAGCTGAGAACTCGGGCTTAAGCTATTAATATATTCAGTCAGATCGTTTAGGAATATAATGAAGAATACAGGACCTAGTACCGACCCTTTGGGCACATCTCTAGTTACCGGTATCAGTTTCGACTTGTGTATTACTTCCCTTACCCCTTTTATCAGAGCACCATATTTATCTGTGCGAACGTCGCCGTACATTACAAATAAAGTACTTGGTACTGTGCGGAGATAGATTTGGTACCTAATGGTCATGAAACTGCTAACATCACCCTTTTTGTATGCTTTGATTGTAACGTGTTTCTTAAATTCTACATCATAATTTATACTTTTTATTTTATTTTTACTTGATTCACAATGTATATAACAGAAACGCATAACATTGGTAGAAGGCATGGGATTTTAAACACAGACAAATTGGTTAATAACGGCCTGGAATAATATAAAATAACTATATTCTAGCATGCAGATAAATTAAATTTGGTAGCAGATAAACAGATATCAACTAAGTAATCGAATCAACTAATTAAAACGTAAATCCATTGTATTAATCAGCTTGTGATGGATAGAACGTCTTTCCTAGATTACTGAATGTGATTAAACCAAACCATTTGAAACCGTCTAACAACCGAAACTCAGAAGCGGCGGCGCATATTATAACTATATTTAGAATTGAAATTGCGTCATATTTAATTAGTGCACAATTTCTCTACGCCACGTTGTATACAAGAAGGAAACTCAAATAAATTTGCCAAAGTTCGTGTCAAGCAGCCATCATTCCATTGAGAACAATTTCTAAAAGAAGTCGCGACCTCATTTCTAGCCCGGCACTAACAGGGTTAAGGTAATCACCGCGAGCACACATTGACCACACACCGTGAGTACATGTGCTTGTATGTGTGTGCGTGTGTGTGTGTGTATGTCATCACGCGGTGCGCGGTCGCAGCTCCACCTGTGCACCTTGACATTCAATCTGGCGTCTGTTAAGATTTTTCTACACTGCAAGATATACGAAACTATATTTAACTATATACCTGTATCAACATAAGATCACACTGCATGGATGACAAAGTGGTTTAGGTAGTCGCCTCGCCTTTCCCACTGCGCTGTCCAATACAAAAAAATTGTGTGATTCGCAAATGGTTGTTTCGAGCGCGGGTGTTCTTTTTGTCTGTTGTTTACGCAGGAGATGCATTTTTAACGCGCTTTTATTAGCTCGGTATGTATCTATGAATCTATGTAACGGCATCTTTTAACGTGATTTTCACTTCTTTCAAACCCACGAATTGATTTGAAACTTTACACATTTATAGAGGACATATGACAATTCAAAAAAAAAATAGTTTATAAAAAAAATATATATATAATAGTTTGAAAAACTAAAAAACACGCTTTATTAAATAAAGTAAGAAATACTTACTTTTTTAATAAAGCGTGTTCTTTAGTTTTTTTTAACTATTATTTATTTTAAAAACAGCTCTGTAAATAAAATTACTGCCTCGTTTAAACTCAAAAATATAATAATCGTCATTACTCATTAGATCTAGTCATTAGTAAAAATATTCGACGTCTATCAGCATAGTATTGTTAATTATCTTATTATAAAATAATCAATAGCCGCTCAATTAATCCCAGTGTGTATCCCTTTATCCATTGTTTCGACGTGTAACAATTAATAATAATGACTGTCATATATGTAATCATGCCGTATGTAAAGAATTAATTTAGCGGACTCCAATATCGAATGGTTTCCAATATTCTAATATTCTTCTAATATAAAACATATTCGAACAATATTATAATATTGGAAGCCATGCATAAAAACAAATTCATTTTACAAGTGGCAGCGCCAAATGGGCTATCTCGTCCGGGAAAATATCACCCTTTTATACCAAACTATGGGAACGCTGTTACTACGTTTATGCGGTCAGTAAGAGTATCTAAATTTCGCATTGGTATCTACCTCTACTATTCCTTTCATTCTATCAGTTACTCTGTTTCCAAATAATCCGTAACGCGGAAATGTTACTCATAATATTATAAGTAGGTAAACATATTCTACAAGTTCAGGCAGACCATATTTTTGTTTTGTTGGTGGCGCATAAATGTCTTGTTCCATTAATGACTGTAATTAATATGTCATAAGTATTAATGTTTATATTCTAAGTCTTTTAAGCCGGCCTTAATTTATCGAGTCGTTTTCCTCGTGTTATACTTCTTTACCCATTTATAAATAATGATGGTCATTAATTTGTGTACGTCTTCCTCTTGACAAATTTTCTGTGAGTTGTATAATTGTGTATCTGCTTTATTAGTCTGACGGTAATTTTATGAACTTTTCCAGTCTTTTGTACCAAATCGACCTCAAACAGTACATATGATAAACGGTTAATAGAAGTGGACATCTTTAACATCAAGGTAACCCTTCTCACACTGAGAAGAGGCCCGTGCTCAGCAGTGGGACAGTTTAATACAGGGTTGATATTATTTTTTATGACACCCAGGTTTCCAATGTATATACCAGCGTACTCACTGACAAAATGCACCAGAACTATCAGGAGATATAGTTATATGGGTCTTATCCTCAGCACTGTCAGTGCAGAAACTTCCTAAATTATCGTTCTACTTTAAACATATTATTATACTATTTACTGTATAACTAAATGTCTTAATTTTGAAAATAAACAAACTTTAAACGGCTCATATCGCGTTGTTTATTTTTATAAAACACTATTATTACATAATGTTGAAACATTAAGCTACTATTGTTAAACACGTTTACTAGTTACTGTTTACTTCAATTTAAACTATTTTAATTATACAAATATTTTGATTTAATTTTACACTTTTCCTGACGTTTCGGTTGCTTTTCAGCAGCTATGGTCACGGGGAGAAAAATTATGTAATAATAATGTTTTATAAGAATTAACATTTCAATGTATAACATTCGCGTAAACATAAGACAATATTATGTAAATGTGTTAATTTAAAAATATAATCTTAATTTTAATAAATTATTTAACTAGAACATACATCTGTTTGTCCTTGAAGGTATTACACCCACATTGCGACAGGTGTGTTGTCAGGTCCCAGGTAATAGAGGCCTATTTCCATCTACCGGACGTGTTCAGTTCCTTTGCTGCTTAGAATTTCCTAAAAGAAAAACCCAATAACACTTTGCCCAGCCTAGGCATCGAAACCAGGACATCACGTTCGCACTCAAACTTATACCACGGCGTCCCGTGGCATAAGTTTGTCATATTTTATCATTAAATTAAGTACTAAGTTTATTGTTTAAAGCATTAATGTTCCCGTCACTGCTTTTCTCCTAGTGCCGAGAGTTTCTCACTATAATGGACCACGAAGCTTCTTGTAAGTGCTATAATTAGGCCCCACATCAGACACACAAACACATGCACATACAGTATTGTCTATAGATCATACATTAGGCTCGTCATCGCACATAAAACGGATCCGAAAACTGACTTTATCGCATTGGATACAGTTCAACTATTTTATTATGATAACATCAAACAGTTTTATGCAATGTTATTTTTGTTTAGTTTTATTTTTTACCGATTGGACTCTGTACTGAGCTTGGTAAAATATACATAGATTTTATGTCCGTATAGGGGTCAAGAGGTCGAGATAAATATTCATATTGGCAATTTATAAAAAAAGTAAAATGTTGTCATAAGGTTTCACAGATTTATTTTCTCATAGATTGGCTTTTTCGTTGACATCGCTATTAGCCTTTTCCCCAGCCTTATATAATAATAATAATTGTTTATTTGTTCTGTCACATAATACATAATATTTGACATTATAATCAAACAGTTCATACGAGAAAGCAGCGAATGTATAGTCTGTGTGGGACACTGGTCTCTGTACTAGGAGGTCCTATATTACAGATTACCCGCCTCTCCGATCATATATAAATATGACCTCTGCGCACAAGGTCTTGATGGTTCGATTTCTGTGTTGTTGTATTTTTCAATCAAGATCTCTTGAGCAGCACGGGGTGTGTCCAGATAGCAAGTGGCTTGCCTACTATTATATTTTTGAAGAGTGAGGGTAATATGCATCTGACTATTTTTACGGGGACACAGGTATGAGTCTATATATTTAAATATGTATATAGTAAAGTAGGTATAAAACTTGACTATGATTCCAGAAGGCCAATTCTCATAACAAAATCTTTTCAAAATAGAGTACCGATCCAGTCTAAAAAAGACAAATGTGAACTAAACTGCAATTTTTGTCGCGATATTTATGACACAAACTAAATCGGTACGTTACTTTGAAAAGTTTTTATTACAAGAATTGACCCTCTTATCAATGTAATAAAATCAAAATAAATTTATTCAAATTAGGTTACAAGGTAACACTTATGAATGTCAAAGTTACACGTAATTTTTTTTTCTGTGAATTTACATTTACTACCACGTTCAGCAAAGCAAGGGTGTGTAGGGCTCAATAATTACTATAAACCTTTGTAAGTATTCTTAAAAAATAATCGGAGGACAGGAATATAGCAGCAGGGCGTTTAGGACAGGTTTACATAATTGCAGCATAGAAAATAGCATACAAATTATATTATAATTATTATTTTCGTAAAAAAGAAACATGTAGAATATATTTTAATTATCATTAACGAACCATACAATTTATAGTGCGAGGCTATGTGCATAATTCCCAATTTTCAGATTAAACAATATAAAATGAGCCTGTGTAATTTTTTGGAATATTATTTTGCAATGCTCGCGTCTCTTTGCCTGAAAAGTCTTGAATTATTTTGCAATACAACAAAAGTACAAGTCCATGTTAGCATTTTTCAGACTATAACAGAACAATATATTTTAACTTTAGCTATTTAGTATATTAGACTATACTAAAACAGTTTATAAAATGTTTGTGCGAACGACAGTCGAGAGAGAAAGATGACAGATACAATAACATCCAATTTGTGGATTCTACCACCTGTACATAATACTACATCAAACGAAAACTTGTTCTTTGAAAATCATTTGATGCTTGTAGAAAATGTTCGCTTGTTTCATTTGAGATACAAATGTACAATATTTAGTAAACTTGAATAACTTGAAAATGTATACAATACTACTAAAATTGAGTAATAAAGTTTGTTTCTACCTAGCTTTTAACTTGACTTTCTAAAGCGTTTGAAAAATGACAACGCATATTTTTTTTGTTTTATAAGCTTTGGCGTGTTAAATCGGTCCGCGTGCACTGTAATTTTATTATTGAATGCTTTCTAACCTATTCCGAGGTCATAGTGAAATCTCGTGAATATTATTAATTGTAATTGCTTAATTACAAGGTAACTTTGGAGTAAAAATTCCATTTATATATTATATCATTTTTTACTAAATTCATATAGGAACAACTCGTTCACCCTATCCCGGGATTGATAAATCGCTCACTCAGACACACCGTAGTATACATATATAATTGGCCTTCGGCGACATCCATATGCTGTCAAAAATAACAGGAACCCTCAATCAATTAAGAACCCTGGTCGACCATTGCATATAACAATTGGTAAAGTGGGGCTATAAACGACCTCGTACCCATTGAGAGTGTAGTGTTATTGAACAAACCATGCAACATCTACGGAGCTATTTACTCTGTTTTTTTAAACGACAACTATGCACTCTGTTTTTTCCCGCACTGGGAATAATTTCTGAATCGCGGAGTAGTTTACAAACATTCAAACAATTAACACAAAGAACAGCGATATTCGGCACTTACTATTAAAAATAAATACATCTTAATTGTATCATCAACTCTAAAAGATGACAAATCTGCGTTTAGTTTCAATTATGTGACAAACAAGAGCGCAATCTACCTCATAGTACATAGTTCGTGTTAGTTTCTGCGTGCTTTTATCTCCAGGCGTATGAAAATATAAAACACCAAGAGCGCGTTACTTATGCTGGGAGGAGCCTGGAGAATTGAATATATCAGTCACATTTACACTCTCGCCTCGTCACGCAACCTCGAGCTGTGGTGTAATGAACTAAAAAATTGTTATACGATGGTAATGCCAAAAATCTAACCTCATCTATTTACCTATTGACGGAGCGAGTTATTAAGGATTTTACTAGCCTGTCATTAGTGACTATGTACGGCCCGTGATCGGTGGGTGCCCAATAATAGAATGAGGATTACTATAATAAGATGATTAGGACAATTATTGTGATTCCAGTTCGTAAGTGCTCTAATCTACAAAAGTCAATTACCAAGCTCCATTAGATTAGTCCCGATTTTCCGCGTAATTTATAATTAGTTGAGTCACGCGTGTTCGGATGTACACAATTGTACAAACGTACTTGAAGACACATGATTAATGATGATTACAACCACAGTTCAGTACACATGAAATTAGAACACGTCAACCCATAATTTCCAAACCCTAGGTTAATAAATTACCCTTGAGGATCAGAAGAAAGCTCTGTACCGCAAATCCATATATCCGTTTCCTAAAAAGTGAGAAACTTTATGCCATGTCCATGTCCGAGTACCGGAGCAAGTAGGATGCTCACCGTCCGTTATACCGAACGTTGATGAGGCCGACTTCGCTTCTAGTTCTTTAGTGCCGAAGATGTCAGCGCACTAACATCCCTATACATAGATGTGAATCACTTTATTCCAAGTGGACGTCTGCTTGGAATAAAGTGGTGTTAAGGAATTATTAGTAATACTAATCTTAAACTTCTCCAAAAAATTCAACAGCACGGAGTTTGTTATTGTACCCTCTCAAGCGCAATAAGTTCCGCAGAATAGGGATGAGCCCTATTACGCGGGACCTATAAACAATTATTATATGTATACAGGCATATCTATGTTTCGATTCTGAGGGCAGACAGTATTTTGAAACTTTGTTTTCATGCGTGGGCAAAATGTCTATAACAATTATTTATCAGTCTTAATGTTAATAGCAAAGAGGTGTCATATACCTCTGTCCACCCCTACGGGGAAGTACGTGTATGATGTAGTCATATGACATCAATTCACCTGTGACCAGTACCGGAACAATTCAGTTTGTTAGCATTACTACTTAAGACAAATATTTCCTTGAACGATGACACGTACTCGAGGCTACGCGATGTACCTTAAGTACTAATGCTTGTTATAATTATCACCGCAGGGCCACGTTGTGAACCTATGACTTTAACATGAAGGCATCCAAATCTTATAAGAAACTTTTAGAAAGTAGGGCTTCACTAGTTGCAGCAGTGGCTCGGTTCGACCGGGGATAGAGTCAGACCTGACTAGAATCACAGAATATCGACAAAAAGTACAACTTTGTGTTACCACGTAGTGTTGTGCATTGTTCAATGAGACAAATCAAAAAGAGGGGGAAATAAAAAAGGTCTTACCCCGTATAGCGGCAGGCTACCACAACTGCTCATCATCAGACGGACCATAACTTGTTTGTCACCTATGTGGTATACAGCTGGCTGTAACTCGGTTGTATTTTCTTAGAATGACTTCATTGATGTTTAGAAAACACAGCCATATCCATGATCGGCGGTCTGCCATCAGCAGCCTTAAGCAGACAATACAATAAAAAATTTCATACGTCCCTCTTACCCCACTTTTCAATCATATGGATATAACCTATGACTTCATGATATAACTGACAAGAGCCAGCTTGTGACCACGACCGGTGTAACCTGGTCGAAACCTCAAACATGAATGAGGTAAACATTATGCATGATCGCCTTAATACCCGTTACGAATTATATATATATCATGCAACGCGAAAGTTTAAATGTTATTATATGTACTTCATGATTCATAGTATATATACCACGCACACACCAATAACAATCAGACGACGCGTTCAAGTGGGGTGGACAATCAAATCACAGACCCCACGTACACACAACAAATTGTCTGGAAGCTTCCAGACGAATTTGTACAATGATTCAATAGAATGTTTTGAGATCTGCGGATGCAATTGTTATTTTACGGCTGACGTCAATAGTTTAAACTAGGCGCATGTATCATATAGCAATATAAATGTCATATATTCTAATATAAATATAGTTAGAAAGTTATCAAATAGATTGTGATCAGCCCGGATTTTAAGTGATTGGGGTATGCGTCTCAAATCATCGTACATCCATCCCTATTCACAATATATGGTACCTCTTTGCCATTAATGGGAACAGTACCTAGTAGATCGGTGTAAATCTATTATCTTTAACTCATCAAAAACTTGTTCATGTTAGTCTCCTCGCTACTGAAATAGTTATTCGCTAAATGTGGTGGTGGACTTTCCAAAGCTGTGGGTCATGACTTCTAAACATCAAAGTTGCGTGCCAGGCATATAAACAAGAATCTATCTGGTCTGCCTGAGTAATTGTGTTCATGAGTTGGGACACCTACGGGAAATCTAGATTCATTCAGCCCTCAACGATAAAAAGCAATTTCATTATATTCAAGTTTCACTTGTTATAACGCCTTCTAGACACAACAATACGTATATATTTACAGTACTGTATAACGATGTCTTACCCGCCTATTTTTATATACTTTATTTGAGGCAAAAAAGATTTTGAAGAGGTCCTTCCTATTTCAGTTTGTACAACAATCAACCTCAGAACGAAAACCAGGAAATATCACACTTGGAAAAACGACTGTAATTTACGCCCGCCCGCTCATTTACGCGCAAGGCGCAAATTATACGTGCGCTTTATGAGGATACACGTGTAATGTTTATACTGCCACTAAGATGGCAAACTATTGTTAGATCCGCCTGATAGTGCACTTACCACAAGAGTGTCGATTTAAGACGCCCTGAAAGCACTATACTGGCAATCTCCTGAAGTGCAGAAGTACTTCCTCAGTTGGGTGACCCCAGTTTTGCGTGGGGCTCTGTTCTTTATTTCTCATATAAAGTGGTCACTACTTAACATATCGAGTCGCAGCGGTACACCGGCGGCCAGACACAACAAATTAATAATCATATCTGGCATTCCAAGACTTGACAGGTTAATAACAACCCTGCTAATTATATTCAGTAGGACATACAGAAACCAAGATACTAGTTGGCTTTATCAAACATCAGCTGGTTAAATGTGTATGACGTCAAAAGGTACAATGGTCCTCACTTTCACGGACTAAAACGTTATAAAAATAAGGCATACCTTATCTACCCTCCACCGGCGTCGTCAAAGATAAGGACGATTTGCCTTATAAATTGGATTGAGCTTATCGCTCTCATCAAAGAAGATATCTACACGGTCACCTTTATTTGTAACAGGATATTGATCCCACAGTAAATTGCAAAAAATATCGTCAGGAATGGTACTAAATCAGCGCAGTGATGTAAAGAAACATTTAAGTAGAAATCGTCAGGATTTTTCAGTTAGATACGAATATAGATAGTTATTAGTTGGATATCGTACTAATGGAAAACACACTTGGTTTAAAACACTGCGTGAGTAAATTACTTACAAGTAGTGTTGCCAGGCGTTAAAATCCATTACACCCCACTTAGTTACTTATTACTATCCTACTTACTAACTTTAGCATGACGTGCAGTGAATTCTATAACTGCGTTATAAAAGCCCTAACTCCCCATTGGTATTACCATCTGCTTCGAGTTTAATCCAATCGGACCTGGCATCACTACTTACAAGTAAACAACTAATTACTTAATCACGAATCGAGTATAGTTTCTTGTGATGTTATGTGATGTATTGTGCGACGCTTGTAAAGTCAACACAAGCGTTAACTTGAGGACTCTGTATAAGCGCTCCGTACTAATGTTTTATAGAAACGTATAAATGTTTTGAGTGAACGAGTTGTTATATGACGGTCATAAGACTCATAAGTCATAGTGCAAGCACAATACTTGTCACTCTGTGAATGATTGGTGACCTAGATACACTAGATATGGGCACTTACGTCCAACATAAGAAAACGAACCAACGTTATTTTACTGCAGAGAAGTCGCAACTAGTGATATAGTGTTATTCGTTGGTTAAATTACTCGCTAGAAAAAGTTTGATGTGCTTATAGTAGCTATTTTATTGTTAGAAATATTTGTTTTTATTTTATGTTAATTGTTTATAGTTGTATTCATTTTAATCTTGATAGCACGACCGAGCTAAACTGTCAGTTAAGTAGTTACAAGGATTTGTGAGTTTACATTGTTATTGAGTGCAAATAATCATCGCAACCTCTTAGATCGTCACTTACAGAGCATACATAGCTATCAAATATACGAAAAAAAAAAATTTAGCGTGAAACATGAAGTCAAAGCGTAACAAACAAAAGGCTTAGGACTACCAAAGCATAATGATCCTGACTAATATTACAGATGCTGATGTGAATTTGTTTATGTTACGCATTCAAGCAACTGCTCGACCAATCATTATGAAGTTTTGCATACAAGTCAAGAGTACAAAATAGGGTGGGTTGATTCAGAAAAACTACTGTTCCCGAAGGATATAAATTTATTGACAAAGTCTAGATTAATGCAAGCGAAGCCGCGGGCTGAATGTAGTAAGTTTGTGGCTGATTTTGTAAAAATAATGAATGATCAATTACTATTTTATGCTTGTTTAAACTATCTGTAGTTACTGTTTCTCCCAATAGAAAATTATAAGCACGAGCATTTTAAAGAATTTTACTAGAATAAAGGCCAGCTTTTTTGTCATCCAATTCACATCGTAGATGCAGTAACAGTGACCTAGTTTTGCAACTTTCTTGAAGTTGCCTGGAATAATGGCAGGATTCTAACGATGTCACTCACTTTAAAATTGGTTTAAACGCTTAGGAGCTATATTAACATCCTTCGGACCAAATTTCAGTCACGGTGACTATCCATATATTGTCCGTGCCGTATCAATTGTAAGCAACTGTGTGCACAAAGCGGTCTACTGTGCATAATTTTAAATATATGTATGTTTAAATTTTATTTGTTTTTGAATAAGCCATAATGCTTATTATAAAAAGGAATACCGCAGTTATAAAAACAGCCATTATAAAGAAAATATCGATCCACAGAATTCAAAATGATAACAAAATTATAAAGGATCTCACTTTTAAACTATCGAGTATACTATAAAAAATACTAAGAATTTGTAAATTTTATGGCTTTACAACTCCAACACGACACTCTAGGCCGTACTTAGGTATTATTTATTGTTGTACTTCAGACTTTACACTATAATTACTCCATATTTGAAACATGTATGAATTACAGGTTTTACGAAAAAACAGAAACAAAAACCTCTCTTAATGGTTACTTTGTTATTTTTTATCATTTATTCGGTAACTACATATTATTGATGAATAAATGAAACGGTTCCAAAATGTAATCTATTGAACCGTAACCTATTACAATTTGAGCTTATTACGGTTATAGATTCTTTCAAAGTTGGATAGACACTCCGTGCAAGCAATATTACAGAACCCTATAATCATGCATTAGGTACAATCCTTAAAATTAAATATTCTATATACAGGGTGTCCGGTAATTAATGGAAATGTCTTATAGTGGAACTGATGGCCGTTCGGAAAAAAATATGAAAAAATGTATATCCTAACTGAGACATGTATTTTTTTTTAATTACCATGTGTAACTTTCTTGTATACTACGACCATAAATGAATAAAATCCATCGGTTTTTTGTTGTTTTATTATTGAACACTAATTATGCTAATAGATAGACAGTCAAAAGTATGCTATGCTAATATAGCTTGCACTTTTTAATATATTTATTATTTCTTTTCATTTTTTCTGAACGGTCTTCAGTTCTACTATAAAAAATCTCAAGGTTATCCATTAATTACTGGACACCCTGTATATATAAAACTCGTGTCACGGTATTTGTAGTCGTACTCCTCCAAAACGGCTCGACCGATTTTGTGAAATTTTTATCTATATTTAGGTAGGTATGAGAATAAGTCGTAAAGTATATTTCATATCACTAGGTGATTAGGGTGTGTCCCTATCCAGATTGCAATTTTTTTTTTCGATAATGCTTGTACGTCGTTTGTCGGGTCAGCTAGTATTTTAATATAATATTGTTTTACGTTTACACGAATGTTATACATTGAAATTAAACGACTTTACACGGATTTTGTCACGTTGTTTATTTTTAAACACTTCAATTACATTATTTGGAACTACTATTATTGAACTTTACTACAATTTAAGCAATTTAAATTATGTAATTAAAACTATTTATATTTAAGTTTTAATAGTTTTTACCGATAACCTCAATTCGGTCAAATATTGTTTGCAGCTTCATGTCAAGTTTAATTCATTGATCAATATTAATATTATAACTGCGACATTACCTTTGTCTGTTTGTTACATTTGCACAGCTGTGAAACAGTGATTTTATTATAGACATCAGTGGAGCTTAATAAAAAAATCATAATTTTCTGCTAACGTATTCAAAATAGAAAAATGATACTCCAATAAGTAAGTAGTTGCAGCCGGCACTGTAATATATCGTACATAAAAAACATCAATCAATAATATTCGTACACTAAACAAAGTCCATGGCCACTGGTGTGTTTGTAAATAAACAGCGACGGTAAGTGGGTTCGCGTCCTACGCGGTCAGAAATAGCGCGCGGACAGGATCCCGCCAATTCGGCTGCGTTGCGCCCGCGCCGCCGAGAATAGCGGCGCACTGACATCCGTCATTATCCAATCCGGAGGCTACTGGGATAAAATGCTGCTTACAAAAACTACTGTCTAAAAATTTAAATTGTTCGCCTTTTTTTTAGAAATGTCGATTCCCGCAGTCGGAATAAATCCCGTGTCGTGGGGCATTTTACAAACATTCAAACAATGAACACAAAGAACACTCAGACTCGGAACAACAATTAGTGGCTCACACAAAGTTTTGTACCGTATGGGATTCGAACCCACAACACTGAGTGTTAGTGGCTTAAAACACTACGCCATCCGTAAAGTCATTTATTAATATATCAATTATGCCCACTGTTTCGTTAAGTGTTCAGACTCGCTTAATTCTCATACTAATTTGCTACATATGTAGGTAGTAAAACAATCATTATAAAGGGTAGATGCTTCTACACACACATATGTAGATATAGATACATAATAATGATGTACATGCATATAGTTAAATCCTTTCAACACCCACAAAAGAAGACCTATGGTATTAGAAAGTCATCGAATAAGTCAAATAACAATAGTGGTTGCAAAAGTATGCTTCTAGTAAGATATTCCACTCTTCTGATCTCCATCACAACTTAGTGCCGTGAATAAATAAGTTAGATATTGAAGGAAGCGACATACGGAAGTCAAGATCGAGCTACAATCAAGAAGCATCGGTACCTTTTTACGTTAGATTAGATTTTCTTTTACTCTTAATGTTGTATTTAACATAAATAAAAAAGTTATTACACGCAAAAAGACGAGATCATTGATCATATTGATTAGCTGGTTTGGGCATGTAGAAATAATGGACGAGGTAAGACTGACTAATAAAGTTTATAAGGCTAGTGTGCATGGAACAGTCGCAAGAAGAAGACCTAGGCGAACGTTTCTCGATCAGATCGGAGACGTTCTGGACAAAGGCCAGGTTAAGAGCAACTTAAACCGGCGAGTGTGTATGAGGAATGCAATGAAAGTGAATGAAACCAGACAAGTGTGTCAGGATCGTATCAAATGGAAATCCGTAGTCTCTGCGTACCCCTCTGGGAAACAGGTGTGAATCTATGTATGTATGCATGTCTTGATTAACTCCGTTTTGATTTTTATCGGACTGAACAAGAATTGTCAGTAGGTATATATAAAAATCTTCTAAATCCGAAGATGATTTTTCAACTAATTAAAGTATTTTCTGCAACGTGATAACGATTGAAGGTCATTAAACGTCTTCATTCTCACGTGTTTGTGCACGTGTTCCGATGTTATTCAAATTATTTAACATACATATTATGCCTTTTTTGTTAACTGATTGATGATGCGTCACGCCAAACATCATTAATAAGTGTTAACTTATTTATTGTGATTATAATAAAACGTGAGCAACATTTTACCGCTCCCAACTACGCAAAAAGTCAGTAAATGGTTTAGTTGCCGGTCCCTCGGGAACATTCTCTAAGGCTGCCCGCTCACTCACCGACTGGGCACCGCAAGCAATCATAACTGTAAATATCTGGAGATTTAAGTTAAAATATGTATATTTTGGTTTATCAAGAACAAAATTAAACTATGTTTAATTTGATGTATATTATTATATCAATATATCACTTATATTAACAACGCTTAAAAATTTAATTAACTTAATATATACATGACACTAAAATCTATTTATAAGAATGTATACTAGATAAAACAAAAGTAAAAAGCGTCGTAATATTCCTCCGTATCGTTGTCAATTGGCAACGTGGCCAGAATAGTAATTTTACTAAATTATTATATTTATTTGACAACGTGTAAAATGATATGATGAAACTATTTCTCTTTTTATATGATCTGTCGAATGCATTAATTGCTTAGTGTTTTAAGTGCCTTGCCAGTAGCATTGCGTTGAGTTATCGTTTCGTCCCCACATGGGAAAAAAATTGTGGGTTCCACAAATAGTTGTACCGAGTCTTGGTGTTCGTTGTTTAAATGATTGTAAAATCTCTGTGAACGGGAATTTCTCTTTATTTTAACACTGTGAACTTCATTACGTTCGCTGATATATAGCATATAGATAACAAGTAAGAATAAAGTCTACTCTCCGTGGCCATCGCTTGTGGCGCATCCCGGTATGCAAGTGGCCTACAAAGTGCTACGATAGTCCTGACGAGTTAATTCACTGTTTCAGTAAAGGGCAGCGTTTCCCGGAAGGCTGATGTAACTCGGGAACGTCTTGAGACTTGCTCATTATTGAGACGTTAAAGTCTAGATACCGGATTCATAGAATAATTGATGTTATGCAAAGCTCTGACGTCATTGGAGCAGGCATTGATGGAGTAATGGGTGGTCTTACTGAGATAATAGCCGATCATGAAGTATTGTTCCGTACAAGTAGTATGACAGTGAAATATGGTATATATATATAAAGGTCAAAGAAATTGACATCGCAATTATGAATGATGTATTAAAATCTCGACGAGTTTATGTTAGATTAAGGACAACAAAATCCGTCCAAGAGAACGTCTAATGTTAAATTGAAAACATGTTTTCACATTTATATATTTTCATTAAGTATTAATTATTTTAAGTAGGCGGTAACTGACATAATAATTCCGCGGCATTAGAAACACTCGATACACAAATGATATAAAATTAACTATTCTTCAACTTGCATAGGTGCTACAATGATCGACGCATTGGTACTGCCAGTGAGACGAACGTTGTGAATGCGATCCCCATGTGTAGTACAAATAAATCCTACAGGTTGTGGTGTTGTTTTGTTGTTTGAATATACACGAATCAGGAATAATGCATAGTATGGAAGTACTCTACTTTTTATCGTACTGGCTTTCCAAATACCACCATATTAATCAAGCATCTTCATACTGAGTGCATGCCCTGAAATATATGAGTAGATATACTATCAGCACCAGGAACCCAGACTCCTGGTAGTTTCTGTTCATTTCTTTATTCATCAACAACTACTGTTTATTATTTCAAATTATGACATTTCGCACAATTATTAAAAATGCATATTTTTAATTTTGTCATTATAAACTATTACTTAGTCGCTTTTATATTTATATTTCTACTTAAAAGTAATGTAGAATTGAAATATAATTTATGTAGACTGTTCATTCCCACGTTGGCTTTGGAATTCAAGAGCTGTTGACATGAAATATGACCTCGTTGTTCATTTTGTAAAACATAATTTAACTAAAAATACAAAATATCAAAAGACCTCTTAGCAACTATGTTGGCGGTTTGGCTTGATAATTAAAACTCAAGTAATTCTGCATTACCTATTAACATGGTTAAATTACATAATTGCAATTATATTAAAATCCACAAAATGTGTGTTTTTCCTGTAATTGTACTGCTGTTAGCGTGTGATAATATTATGCATACATACATAGTCTGACATCTACATCCCCGAAGTTGTAGGCATGGGTATATTAAACCCACATATCGCCAACTATAGTTTTAGATCCCTGAGTATTATACATGTATAAAAATTAATGTTATTTTTGTGAGCTTTAAGATGTCTAGCCGAAATTAACGCCAACGGAAAGTGTTTAACATTATTAATTATTAAAAATATTCTGTAAATCATACATAAAATTAACACTTAGACTTTAAGAATAGTGTTTTTTTTTTATTTTAACTGTATATTGGCCCCCGGCCCGAACTGGCACGTATGCGTACGTTCAAAGCATATACTAATACTATTTTATCCCTGTCTACTCATTTTGTTAATCAGAAAATAAGGTAGGGCGGCCCTGGGTTCTTGCACTATTACCTATGCACAGATAAGGCGATATTGCGTTTTATATTTTGGGTACTTTATTTAGTTTCGTTATTTAGACGCCTTTGAAGTTTAAAGTGATATTCACACTAGGAGCTAAGCACGACCGGAGTCTTTCTGTCGTCAAGTACCTACCTATGCACGAACCAATACATGCCCGGTTCGCATGGACATCGTATAAATTTATTTATGATTACTACTAATTTTAGACGATAGTGCTGCCTATTTTATTTTTATTCTTATTATACCCTCGCCTCAAGGGGAAGCGAGAGGGCTATGTCGGGCTCTCTCGAAACTTCGAGCCTACCGACTAAAACCCCACGGTCTGCCAACTCACTGCTTTGTATGATGGGTGGGTCGCTAGAACTGAAACTGCATCAGCGAACCACCCAGCAGTGCCCAATACAGACAAGAAGGTCTGTGGGCGACGACTCCTGGGCGACACCCTGACACGACTAAAGGCGTCGCTCCAACTCAATGCCTGACAGGCGGGAGATCCCCGTTCTCCCACCCGCGGCCTTCACTACGGCGGCATAAGGAGAGCATAAGCGCGCCTGCGCCGCCCGGTTCGCCGGCGGGAGCACGGGTCCACCAGGATACTACGATAGTGCTGTCTGACTTAATTATAGTATATAAAGAATATCGTTAGCCAAATTTTGTCCCACAGTTGAAAAGTATTTACTACATCTTATTTAGCGATAGCACTGAATCTGGACTGCTATCGATCGTTAAAAGTTCTTTTGGTTATTTTTTGTTACATGAGCATTCTTAATTTAGATTATAATGTGTATTAACTGTTAAATAATTATTAGATTTATGATTTTATAATTATAGCTATTACGCTGAAGAAGACAAAGACACCTCCAGTCTCACGACTGTCTCCCACAATGAACGTTGAAATATATAAAAAATTAAAAATAAATATTTACTGTAATGTTTATTTATAAGACGTTTCATGTTCTCTTTGTTTCTCAATTACAGCAGCACAGGTTTTATAAATTTATGCATCCGTACCAAGCGGCGCACAGTGGGCTGAAATTACAAAGTAAGGACTTAAGGATTGTTAAGGATTTTATTCGATTCTAGGAATTAATACAAACCCTTTTTTGTTATTTAAATTATTTTTATATTTCTTGTAATTTTAGAGATATAGGATCCTAAACTTTGTATGAAATGAAAGTATTCTACGTATAATTAAATACTCTTTAATACTGTATTAGAAGAAATATTCAGTCAATATTGTTCACTGACATTCCACACCACTCCTAAGAGTCATACAAAAACAAAACGACAAAACGCGATGATCTTCATGATCGCGTCGGCCAATCAGAGCGCAGCAAAGAATGACGTGTCATTATATGATTGGAAACTTAAAAGCAGATAAACAAACTGCACAGTTACATTTTAAAACAACCCTCTTCAGTACGTTGTTACATATCGTAATTAACGGACTACCCCATACATTTTTTTTGGAATATAATAAATAATATTAAATTTCGTGACAATGTTTACTGATTTGGTATCAAACATTGATTTAGTTGTAATATTGAGAGAAAGTGGAAGTTTAAAAAATAATAATGTGTTATACAATGCCATAAAATCGAGATTACCGGAATGAAACCATAAAGACGATCAATTGCTAAAAGCTTTTTGTGCTAAATATTGCTATAGCCTTCAAAGAAGGTTGAAAAGTGCTCATAGTAAAGAGGATTTGTTTAGAAATAATAGTAATGAATGGTTAGCATCCGAAATAAACTGGCCATTTATTAAAAATGTCCTAAATGCACATCACGATGGCTCTGTTGCTAATACATCAACTGAGTTTGTGGCTCCTGAAAAAGTGTCCATAGCTACATCAACTCCAAAGTAAGTCCAAAAAAAACATTTTCTGAATTAGGCCCTAAGCAAAAAAAGAGACGTACTGAGCATATGTATACAACTATGACTTCAGAAGAAATTGCAAAATGCATGAGCATATGCACATATTACAAAATTACGAGAAGATGGAAATGAAGATATTGCTGAAATACTGGATCACTTACTTAAGAATCCACAAGATGTCCAAATAGTGAAACATAGTATTTTAGATAAAAATAAAAAAACAATTTACTGCAGATGAAGCTTTGGGACGTGTTTTGTCCCTTAAGTTGTCCAAGTGGCATTATAAAACTATGAGAAAAGATTATGGATATATTCCCCTCTTACTACAGGGTACAAATTGCAAAGCAAGAATGTTATCCACCAAAGAGTGATATTACTGTGACAGATACAGTAGCTAAAATAAAATTGCAGTCGCTTTTAGATGTAACAACTAAGAGAATACTCATAACAATAGATAGTAACGAGTTTAAAGAAATGAGGCTCATAAGCAAATGTGGATTTGATGGTGCTTCAAATCAGGCAAACTATAAACAAAGAATGTCCGCAGATAGTACAAAGAGAAGTGAGGATGATTCAAGTATATTTATAGGAAGTTTAGTACCAATCAAAATTATTTCCGGAGACCAACTCGTATGGGAGAATGATTCACCAAATTCAGCATTTCATGTCGTCCTATATTTTTCAAATTCCATAAGAAATATAAAACCACTCTTTTAAATGCAAAAATTAAATAGAAGCAGAGACAAATAATTTAAAAGAAACTGAAATTGAAGATATAATAGTTTCACATTCAGTATAACTTACTGATTGACTTATGTGATTCAACTATTTTGGAGACTATATCTTCAGGCCAGAGAATTGACACCGTTAAGTTCAAGGAATACACAAACGCCACAATGAATCTATACATAGATTTTGATGAAGATGATGATTTAGAAAATATTGAATTTGTTGATGTAGTAAACATAGACACAATATCTGAATTAGAGCCTGATAATGATGATTGATTCTAAATATATTATACGACAACGCGGTAACGCGGAAAGCGTGATGGGCACCTTTGTATTAAGTATGTATATATGTATAAGTAAGAGTGTGTGAGTGGATTAGGCCTACGGGGGATACCACTTATAAAAAAAACGCGCTTTGTTCTCTACCTCTAGGGTGGTGTGGAAAAGAGAATGGTAAAAAGAAATTTCTCTAAAATCATAGAAAAGCAAACTATCATGGTACAATCTTGTCATATCTAAGATATGGAATACTATTTTGGGGAAACTCAGCTGACATAGATCTAGTATTTAAGACACAAAAAAGCTGTATAAGAGCAATATTTAAACTACAAACATGGGAAAGCTGTGTACCATACTTTAAAAAGTATTAACTACTATCTCTTCCATCACTCTATATTTTTGAAATAGCTGATTTTGTAAATAATTTTCTTTTCTTGATTTATATACCTACTTTTTTTTCACGTCGTGGAATGCATTGACCCATATCCCTCCGCGGGGGCGGGCGGATGGAGAGATGGAGGGATTATGTCGGACTCGCCGGGTTAAAAAGGTTGATTTTAAAATGAAAATGGATCGCTGTCGCATGCGGTCGCGATCCCGCCGAGGTTACGGCCCGCCGTATGAAACGGCAGGCCACTACACAAAGAGACCTACCCAATTTGGCATTTCTCACTCATAAAACCCTACTGTCCCTCCTCTAGAGGGGAGACGGACTCGAAACAGAGGCGCGCGTGGGAACACGCACGCCGCCTCTCGGACGTGGTGCTGAATGGATGGCGGGCAGGCCCACAAAGCCCGCCACCCCCAGGTCAAACCTCAGGGTGGCTGGAGGTCATCTCGCGCCCTCCGGCGCCCGGCTCTGCGGTTGGGGAGAGGGTTTAATACCTACTTGACTTAACTATGTAATAATAAATAAATAAATATTCTACCACATACACACAACACCATCTAGCCCAAACTAAGCAGAGCTTGTACTATGGGTACTAGACAATGACAAATTATCTCAATTATTTTCTAATTTGATATTATGCCTGCCGAATAGGTAGAATAAAGAAAACTGTAATAATTAAGCAAATTTTGTATAACATATATATACAGGGTGTCCAGTAATTAATGGATGACCTTGAAATGTCTTATAGTAAAACTGAAGGCAGTCCAGAAAAAATGAAATAAAAAAATATGTATATACAGGGTGATTTTGAAATCGTGTAATTCCTTTTAACCACGCATTCTACTGGTGATATAGAATAACCCTGACCATATTTTTATTTAATTAGAATTATATTTTTTGAAAAATTATTGTTCCGTTTTTTTCGTGAAATGGTGTCAGATAGTCATATGTTAACCAACCGAGGCAATTTTAATTTTTACTAATTAAAATAAAAAAACATATTAATAATTAATGTCGTAAATAATAACGGGCGGTCCTTTTTATTGCCCCTTATTATTTACGACATCAGTTATTGTTATGTTATTATTTTTAAATTAGTAAAATATTAAGATTGTGTCAGATGGTTAAAATATGACTATTTGAAATCATTTCATGAAAAAAATCTGTGCTCTAATTTTGCCGAAACCATTATTCTAATTAAGAAAAAATATTGTCAGGGTTATTCTATATCACCAGTAGAATGTGAGGTTAAAAGGAATTACACGATTTCAATATCACCCTGTATATATGTCGGAGAAAGCTATGAGTCGGGTTGATTGTTGTTTGCACCTATAATTCACAATATAAATTGTCTACATTTTATTTGATTTGTTAAATTACTCTATAGCTCAAAAACCTTATAAATCTAATAAAAGTTATGAATATTGTTATTCACGTAACGACCAATCAGAGCAGAGCGTGTGCTTGAGTGGGTCGAGGCGCCATCTTTACTTTAGGAAAGCCGACAGTTATTAAGACATATTTGAGTGATAGCCACTGATCAAGATGGAACGTTGAGTTGTGAGTTGTGTAAAGAAAGTAAAATCAGTGCCCTGAACCCACTGCTCGGTCTTAACTATTATTTTTCATTCGACATTATTTTGAAGTAAAAATATTGTTTATTCTAAATAAAAATAGTGTGAAACCGGCATTGTTGTGTTTTGTGCTCGAATACTACCTAGATGACGCCCACTAAACCCGCAACCACTAATGACGTTGCCATAGAGAACAATACTTCTCCGACATATATAAGTATATTAAAAAGTGCAAGCTATTATAGCATAGCATACATTTATTATTATATGTCTATCTATTAGCATAATTAGTGTTTAGTAATAAAACAACAAAAAGCCGATGGATTTCATTCATTTATGGTCGTAGTATACAAGAAAGTTATAAACGGTAATTTAAAAAAAAACACATCTCAGGTAGTAATTAGGATAGACTTTTTTCATATTTTTTTCTGAACGGCCATTAGTTCCACTATAAGCCATTTCCAGGTTATCCATTAATTACCGGACACCCTGTATACCTTTATTCAGCAAATAAATGGATTTGATTTGACAACATATAGCTAATAATTTAGTAAAAAAATCACACAATTCAAATCTGGATACCATTTTTTTTTTATATCTTGAGGATCAGGAGTTATTCTAAGAAATGTAGTTTTTTTAATACAAAATAATCAATAAATATTTATATCTTCGAAACTATTAAGTATGATGAAAAATCCAAATTTATAAAAATGTCTTGTATTTAGTATAAGGTATATAAGGGTAGAACCCAAAAGCGTATGATTTTTTTGAAAAATCGTATGTTGATTTTTATGAATCCCTAAGTCCACTAGCGTCCTATTTCAGCCTACAGTGCGGCGGTGACCCAATGAAAGGCATAAGGCATTCCATCCATTACGCTACCAAAGTGAACCTACTTCTAACACAATCATATTAACTTAGCTAAAAGACAAAAATATTAATCATTTCTAACTCAAATAAACCAAATCAGAGAGTGAATAGAAGAAAATAAAATAGTTACACCTACATAACTAGATTTTGCCCGCGGCTTCACTCGCGTAATATAGGTTAGGTTAGGTTAGTAGCAGTTCGTTGTCTTGGATGAAAGGTACCCTATGACCTTTTCTGTTCTCCTGACAACGTGTATGCGAAATTCCATGATGATCGGTCGAGTAGTTAAGGCGTGAAAGCGTAACAAAGCAATAAACAAACTCACATTCTCATTTATAATATTAGTTAGAATTAATGTATTGAGAGTAATGGCCAGATTCTGAAACGTAGATCAAAACTAAAATCTGATGCCGAAACACTTAATATACAGACAAAATATTAACGATTGTTTAAATCAAACTAAAGCTGAAAATTGTTTTTGCATAAAAATGTATGTATCACTTCTATGACACATCAATAAACTTAATTAGGTATATAGTTATAGTACTGTTATACAAATAAGGGAAAAAAATGTAGTACTTATTGAAAAAAGCCAATGGTTTACAACGTTTCTAATAATACATTTCTTTTTCTTGTTTAAGGTGTGTAGATTATTGAATTAATAAGTTAAAGTTTAAAATTAGACACGGTGGATAAAATTATTGAGTGCATATTCCTATTAAGCAGTTCAAAAATATAAATTCTTTATGTTCTTTTCTATTAATATTGTCTTCTGTTTACGCGAATGTTATTCATTGAAATTAAACTACTATATCTCCCCGTGACCATGGCTGCTGAAAAGCAACCGAAACGTCGGGGAAGGTGTAAACCTAAATATAAATAGATTATAAATTAATTTAAACAATTTTATTAGCTTATAAATTAGTAAAATTCAATAGTAGTAGTAGTGTAATAGTTTCAAAATTATGTAATACAGTGATTAATAAATAACGCGATAAAATCCGTATATAGTAGTTTAATTTCTTTTCTATTCTTGAAAAAGACAACTCCCGCACTAGGAATAATTTTAGTATCGCGGGGGACTTTACAAATATTCAAAAAACGAACACAAAGAACATCCAGACTCGGAACAACAATTTGTGGATCGAAAAATTAGGATACGAACCTACAACACTCGGCGCAGTGGCAATGACGAGGCGACCACCTTAACTAATTTGCCATCCGCGCAGTCTATAGTCATCTATAGTCTACAAATATATATCTATAAAAATATATCAACTGTATTATAGTTTAAAAACACTAGGTATTTACATAGGTAACGTAAAACAACCTGAAATAAATGGAAAATTCCTTATTACTGGAACTTAAAATAAATGCATCGTTTCACGGCGGTGCTCGCCACATTTATGTGCACTTTGTAAGACATATGCTATTGTATGCTATAATCAACTGTTGAAACGATGCTTTTATGTTTATTATGCGGTGTAGAAATTAAATGATATTTGTATTGTATGTTGAATGTAAGTACTAAAAATAAATATATTATTGCTTATTCGGTATAAGAGACTTAATCTTTGTATTAATAAAATTATTTAAACCTCTTCTCCCCGTGACCATGGCTGCTGAAAAGCAACCGAAACGTCGGGGAAAGTGTAAACCTAAATATAAATAGATTTAATAGTTTAAATAATTTTATTAGCTTAAAAATTAGTAAAGTTCAATAGTAGTAGTAGTAGTGTAACAGTTTCAAAATTATGTAATACAGTGATAAATAAACAACGCGATAAAATCCGTATATAGTTGTTTAATTTCAAATAACATTCGCGTAAACAGAAGACAATATAATATTGTCTTCTGTTTACGCGAATGTTATTCATTGAAATTAAACTACTATATACGGATTTTATCGCGTTGTTTATTTATCACTGTATTACAAAATTTTGAAAATATTACACTACTACTACTATTGATTTTATTTTACTAATTTATAAGCTAATAAAATTATTTAAAATATTAAATCTATTTATTTTTGGTTTACACTTTCCCCGACGTTTCGGTTGCTTTTCAGCAGCCATGGTCACGGGGAGACTAAGATGGTAGTTGTCTCAATGTTCCAGTGTAGTTATTTCAAAGTACCCGAACATAATTTAATCATGGGTGTTTCTATTTACGCAGAATGAGCTCAAAGTATCATGAAGTCTAGCTGTGGTTTGTTTCTTCTTGGGTTTGACTATTTGAAGTACTGGATCCCAAGCTGGTGGTACATTCCAACCATCTTCTCTATTGAAATTGGGATGTTTTTTGATTTCAATAGCCTCGCGAAGCATCCTTGGTAGGAATCGGTGTTCTTTAGCGAGAATCTGTGGTTTGTCAAATCTCAGGTAGTGGTTGGTCCCCTGTTGTACATGTTCACACACAGCAGACTTCAACGAGCGTTTGTGTTTTACGTCAGCTATGTGTTCTTTTATGCGGGTGCCTATGCTTCTCTTGGTTTGACCAATGTATGAGAGTCCGCAGTCACAATCTATTTTATAGACCCCTGCATCTTGTAAAGGTAATTGGCACTTGACGGATGGTAAAAATTGACTTATCTTCGTTGGCGGCTTGAAGTATGTGTTGATTGAAGCTCGCTTCAAGATGTAGCCAATCTTGTCAGTGACACCCCTTACATAAGGCAGTATAGCAGGCTGGCGCTCGACTGTGGCTGGCTTTTCTCGGGATCTGTGACAGCGGCGCGGCTGTTGGAGCTTGTTGTCTTGCAGTACTTGCTTGACATGTTGAAGAAAAAAATTCAAAAATAAACAAAATTCAAAAATATGAAAATTATTATCAAAATCAAATGCCAACAGCAAGAAACGAAACGTCAATGCACGGACCAATGACACGCCGCCGTCATTTCAAAGACAAGCAGTTATTAATCTGTCAAAACAAACTTTAGACAAAACAACCGAAAAAGTATTGAGTAGAGGTTTAAATTATGCAATAACAGCGGCTAGGATACCGTATGAGGCCATTATTTGCAACGTCGAGGACTGCCTAGTCAAGAATAATATAAGAAAGGAAGATTTGGAGGCTATACGTCAGGACATTTCATCGGTCTTGCGTCGAAATAAAGTGCCCAGACCGAATCTTCCCAAAGATGAATTCGTCGCATTGAAGAACTTGCGGGCTAGGCCAGATATTACAGTACTCCGTGCAGATAAAGGAAACGCTACGGTCATAATGGATACGTCAGATTATAAAGATAAAATTGAAAATTTACTTTCGGATGAAACAACATATAAACAGGTTAAAACAGACCCTACAAACAAAATATTGAACAAAACCAAAGACATCATATATAAATACTCCGAAAGACTAGATCTAGACGTTAAACAATTAATACCAGCTTGCGTAAAACCTCCAAAGCTGTATGGGTTACCCGACATATATATGGAGGACTTCGAGGCTCGAGCTTTACAGACTGCCCCCATCACACCCAGGATTTATAAGAGGTTTGTAGATGATACTTTTACAATATTACCAACAGATAGTGTTAGTGTATTCCTAGAACATCTTAATTCCGTTAATAACAACATCCAATTTACTATGGAATTAGAGGCAAATAATTCATTAGCATTCTTAGATGTACTTGTCATCAGGAATCCTGATCATACTTTGAGCCACACTGTATATAGGAAAAAGACCCATACAAATAGGTACTTGAACGGTGAATCTCACCACCATCCTAAACAGTTAGCTACCGTGGGAATGTCTTTGTTTCAGAGAGCCCACGGGATCTGTGACAAGAAACACCTGGACGCCGAGCTTCAACATGTCAAGCAAGTACTGCAAGACAACAAGCTCCAACAGCTGCGCCGCTGTCACAGATCCCGAGAAAAGCCAGCCACAGTCGAGCGCCAGCCTGCTATACTGCCTTATGTAAGGGGTGTCACTGACAAGATTGGCTACATCTTGAAGCGAGCTTCAATCAACACATACTTCAAGCCGCCAACGAAGATAAGTCAATTTTTACCATCCGTCAAGTGCCAATTACCTTTACAAGATGCAGGGGTCTATAAAATAGATTGTGACTGCGGACTCTCATACATTGGTCAAACCAAGAGAAGCATAGGCACCCGCATAAAAGAACACATAGCTGACGTAAAACACAAACGCTCGTTGAAGTCTGCTGTGTGTGAACATGTACAACAGGGGACCAACCACTACCTGAGATTTGACAAACCACAGATTCTCGCTAAAGAACACCGATTCCTACCAAGGATGCTTCGCGAGGCTATTGAAATCAAAAAACATCCCAATTTCAATAGAGAAGATGGTTGGAATGTACCACCAGCTTGGGATCCAGTACTTCAAATAGTCAAACCCAAGAAGAAACAAACCACAGCTAGACTTCATGATACTTTGAGCTCATTCTGCGTAAATAGAAACACCCATGATTAAATTATGTTCGGGTACTTTGAAATAACTACACTGGAACATTGAGACAACTACCATCTTAGTCTCCCCGTGACCATGGCTGCTGAAAAGCAACCGAAACGTCGGGGAAAGTGTAAACCAAAAATAAATAGATTTAATATTTTAAATAATTTTATTAGCTTATAAATTAGTAAAATAAAATCAATAGTAGTAGTAGTGTAATATTTTCAAAATTTTGTAATACAGTGATAAATAAACAACGCGATAAAATCCGTATATAGTAGTTTAATTTCAAAGAAGACAATATTATACAAAGAAGCCTTTTCTCAAAAGAGACCTATGGCCCTAAATATAGCATATGATGTTTATTTTCCTATTTTCATACATAGACGAAGGCCTGTTTCCCGGAGCGGTTCTCAGAGGCTAGGTACGGATTTTCACTTGCTGAGAGCTTGGCATTTCTCGCTTGCATAAAGCTCGATAACGACGAGCAAACATAAAGTATATCGCCCCTGTCGTTTCTTCAGAAGTTCAAAGTTCCAAACAATCTTAGTACCTACACCTTTTTTAATTCTTGTCAATCGTCTACTTTAAAAAGATGAACATACAAACAATAACAACCAACACAATAAATTATTTTTAACGCAATGAAACATTAAATCGCCCACACTCACTCACATGTGAACGAAGCGACGATGTCCTGCTTAGCTTAAGTACGTAGATTTTTGTACTACCCTGTTTCTAGTAATTATTACTTCTTATATTATTAACACGTAATTAGCAAATAAGATTTAGTGAACTATTATAATTAGGTACTTACTCGCTACGCCAATCGGCTTAATGTATATTTAATTATAAGTACTTTCTCTGTAAGTGATTTGTAAATCTTTTCAGAAAATAAATGTCTTGAACTTAATAATATTCATTTACAGACCTGTACAGCCCTGTCCCTCATTTTATCCTATAAAGACACATCGCACACATATTTATCTATCTAACAACACTATCACAAATGTTATGTATTCACCATTCGTTTACTCCAGTACCGAATCTTCAAACAATCCGGTGTACAATAACCGCGTGAGTTACAATGTTCTATTGTTGATAACCATCTTCTATTCTGACTAACCTGCCGCAGCTAGAGGCGCGCGGAGGAAGTGCATTGTGTCGGTATCTCTGTCTGATCTGGACCCGTGTCGTACTGGCTGATGACGAAGGTAGGCGGATGTACCCGCGAATATATGGGTGAGGTGAACTAAGTTGTAGGACGACACAAATGTACTCTTGTTTAGGACATGGGTATCTACTGTTTTATTGTTTCGGCTTCTTGTAACCCGATGACCTAGTAAACATGCTACATTTAGCGTCGAAAGAGCTAGAAACGCCTGTGAAAAGCAGATTGCAACGATCAAAAGTCTGCTCATATGTGTGTTTACGAAGTTAGCTTGAAAGCAAATGTAGAAATCGCGATTAATCTAATTCTTATAGAACGTAAAATCTTGATGCACCTTTGTAGTATTTTGGAAATCTCCAATTGTCGGTCTATAGCTGCTTTCAAAGTTACATCCAATATAGGACATATTACTATAGCATACAGGACTCGTTCAGTGGTATTTAGAATACATACATATATGTATAATTAGTGTAGGTTATGCCGTTATGGTTTCCAACCTAAGTGATCACATGCCAGCTTGCTTAACGATGCATACACAATCTTAAATGTAGGCATAATTTTTTATACGCCGTCATATCACGCAAATCCCTGTGGACACGAGTAATGTGCATAACTTATGTTTACATAAACTAACTAACATAACTTATGTGTAAATGTATAAAATTAAATGCTAATTCAACTTTGTACGATGGTTAAAATTACATTAAATAAAATTATACTTAAGCAACCAATAACAGCTAGGAACGATTTCAATCCAATCTATTTAGTCAGATGATAATACCTAATTCAGTCAGTGTTTAGTCCCCAATACCTTGTGTATTGCGGACTAAACACTACCTATATTACTTATGTAATTATATAACTATTAAGTATTTGTTTGGATACGAGATTGGACTAACATACCCATTACTTTCCAAAGTGCCTGCACTGAATATAGTATTAAACCAACGATGATATTATTTTTTTTTCATTTACTTTAGAAACTAGCTGCACCGCAATTCAATGTTAACATTTTAATGGCCACGCCTTATTGATACCCCGGCCCCAGGTAGACATACATATGTATGTGTGCCCAGTATACCAGGAAGGAACTGTTGACTTTTTAGATAAAACCTTCTGGTTACTACTGGGGCTGGTGTGCATCTAATCTTTATTAAAGCAGTTCTGCGTAAGATTTGCTATCTTACGCAGAATTGCTTTGATGATAAAAACTCGATTATCTTTGCTGTCATTAGCATGCCTGATACAATACAATAACCGAGGAGTCCTAATATTACTTTGAAACCAATAATGAGCTCCTAAATATAAATTACAGCCAGGTAAGGTACTATATGTATATTCTCACAACATGAGTAAATATAATCAGACATTAATTAAATTATATTCGTACCTACTAATTCGCAACATTTCGTAAACAAGTTTTAAAGGTTGATGTTTCAAGTCTTGAACAATACAATGAAAACTTAGATAATAAATAAGTATGCTCCACATCTGTCACCGATGCACAATAGCGGACTGTTACCGACAATTAAGTGGGTGATACACCGCGACCGTGAACGGTGAGCGTACATGGTGCGATCATATAAGTAAATATCTATACTAATATTATAAAGCTGACGAGTGACGACTGAGTTTGTTTGTTTGTTTGCTTGAACGCGCTAATCTTAGGAACTACTGGTTCGAATTGAAAAATTACTTTAGTGTTAGATAGCCCATTTATCGAGTAAGATTATAGGCTATACAACATCACGCTACGATCAATAGGAGCGGAGCAGCAATGAAAAATGTTGCAAGAACGGGAAAATTCTCTTATGTGAAGCAGACGAAGTTGCGCGAGTCAGCTAGTGTTTTACATAATATTGTCTTCTGTTTACGCGAATGTTATTCATTGAAATTAAACTACTATATACGGATTCTATCGCGTTGTTTATTTATCACTGTATTACAAAATTTTGAAAATTTTACACTACTACTACTATTGATTTTATTTTACTAATTTATAAGCTAATAAAATTATTTAAACTATTAAATCTATTTATTTTTGGTTTACACTTTCCCCGACGTTTCAGTTGCTTTTCAGCAGCCATGGTCACGGGAAGACTAAGATGGTAGTTGTCTCAATGTTCCAGTGTAGTTATTTCAAAGTACCCGACCATAATTTAATCATGGGTGTTTCTAGAACATCTTAATTCCATTAATAACAACATCCAATTTACTATGGAATTAGAGGCAAATAATTCATTAGCATTCTTAGATGTACTTGTCATCAGGAATCCTGATCATACTTTGAGCCACACTGTGTATAGGAAAAAGACCTATACAAATAGGTACTTGAACGGTGAATCTCACCACCATCCTAAACAGTTAGCTACCGTGGGTATGTCTTTGTTTCAGAGAGCCCACGGGATCTGTGACAAGAAACACCTGGATGCCGAGCTTCAACATGTCAAGCAAGTACTGCAAGACAACAAGCTCCAACAGCCGCGCTGCTGTCACAGATCCCGAGAAATGCCAGCCACAGCCGAGCGCCAGCCTGCTATACTGCCTTATGTAAGGGGTGTCACTGACAAGATTGGCTATATCTTGAAGCGAGCTTCAATCAACACATACTTCAAGCCGCCAACGAAGATAAGTCAATTTTTACCATCCGTCAAGTGCCAATTACCTTTACAAGATGCAGGGGTCTATAAAATAGATTGTGACTGCGGACTCTCATACATTGGTCAAACCAAGAGAAGCATAGGCACCCGCATAAAAGAACACATAGCTGACGTAAAACACAAACGCTCGTTGAAGTCTGCTGTGTGTGAACATGTACAACAGGGGACCAACCACTACCTGAGATTTGACAAACCACAGATTCTCGCTAAAGATCACCGATTCCTACCAAGGATGCTTCGCGAGGCTATTGAAATCAAAAAACATCCCAATTTCAATAGAGAAGATGGTTGGAATGTACCACCAGCTTGGGATCCAGTACTTCAAATAGTCAAACCCAAGAAGAAACAAACCACAGCTAGACTTCATGATACTTTGAGCTCATTCTGCGTAAATAGAAACACTCATGATTAAATTATGTTCGGGTACTTTGAAATAACTACACTGGAAGATTGAGACAACTACCATCTTAGTCTCCCCGTGACCATGGCTGCTGAAAAGCAACCGAAACGTCGGGGAAAGTGAAAACCAAAAATAAATAGATTTAATAGTTTAAATAATTTTATTAGCTTATAAATTAGTAAAATAAAATCAATAGTAGTAGTAGTGTAATATTTTCAAAATTTTGTAATACAGTGATAAATAAACAACGCGATAAAATCCGTATATAGTAGTTTAATTTCAACCAGCTAGTGTTTTTATATTTAGTAATAACAGGTATAGTAAGGACTTATGATAAATGTAAGCCTACAGAGCCCGCTGTTTGGTCCTTCAGACAAAATTTCGGTCACGGCGGCCGATCTTAATGGAGACTGGACATCTGTGCAGAAAATATTATATTGTACAAGAGTGTGAGCAAAAACAAATGCACTCTCTTTTCCCTAACTTTCATTATCGGATGGGACAGCAATCCAAGACAACAAGATCAAATGCATTACCGCTATACGTGCATTTCGAGGCAAGGGGGCGTGTGTAATCAACGTCCTAACTCCGGGCTGCTACTGAAAATGTATTTAAAAAAGTACCCAGTTACTCTTTGTTGGCCCGATCCGGGATTCAAACTAAGTCGTTTAGAAGATCCTGCTGTACTTACCTAAAGACGCTCTAGGTTCTAGCTGGTTCCGAAGCCAACCGTCATTTAGAAACCCTAGGAAATAGGATTGACGCCCAAAAACTTTGACGCATAACGCCGGAGATATAAATATTATCCAGCCTTATCTGGAGGACTTCATCTCTAAAACAACAAGAACTGCTTACCCCCTCTCGTTGTTTTAGAGGTGAAGTCCTTACAAAGATGGAATGAATGAAGTGTGGACACAGTCTTTATTTCACCCGTATATCAACAATCCACTACAGGCCGCCTCGTTTTTGTTGCATGTTGTACATATATAAATCAGAAAAGGTATATCCCCGACCAAACAATAATGGTTTTCTTTTTTGATATTGTAAATGAATATTTAATCTATAAAACCACATGGTTCATAAGTATTATTGTGGGAAATACCCGTAATTAGGAATACCTACAATATCTTCAATTAGGTAAATTGAACGGTTTATTTTATGATTGCGCTAAACGAATGTAATACCCAAGTAATGCCTATAATAATATAAACTGTTTAAGATCACATGTGTTGGAAAAACACATAGATACCTGCGGGCTAATCCACTAAGGGAAATCACATTTATCCGTCTGTGGACAACGTCCCTCTATTATTTGTCGGCCTCGGTGGCGTAGTGGTTAGTGTAACCGACTGCGACGCCTGAGGTCACGGGTTCGATTCCCGCTCAAGTCAAACATTTTGTGTGCATGAACATGGATGTTTGTCTTGGTCTGGGTGTTTCTATGTATAATATGTATTGTATATGTATTTACAACAAAAAAAAAGTATATATGTATGTTTATCCATTGTCTAGTATCCATAGTACATGCTCTGCTTAGTTTGGGCTAGATGGTGTTGTGTGTATGTAGTAGGATATTATTATTATGTTTCTCTTATCACAGGTACTTTCTAACATATTATATTAGAAAATACCTGGCCCTTTGGGATGCTTACACGGAGACATAGGTCCAACGTGAAGAGGCCCTTCGAGAGTTTTAATCAAAGGTGTGATGGAACATCTACAGTGGCACTAGCCGCAGCAGGCGTAGGACTATTGCTTGACTATTGTATGGATTCTAATATATGGGCTATGGGTATGGGTGTTTGGTGGACCGGTATATTGCTAACTATGGATGAAAAACGGCGTCTGCCCTGAATACTCTAATAGCATCAATGCAATGGGCAGACGGTGACTCGCCAACTCACTAGATGGGCGTCCTGATAAGCCACTATAGGCATACAGGCCAGCAGCAGAGGGCGACACCGGTGCGAGTGGCTAGGGGTGTCGAGCGGTGCGGCGCCGGTTTCACCATCACGGTTCTCGTGACAACGGAGACCCGGAGCGGGTTTCCCCGTAGTTATGCCCTTGAAAATGACACTTCCACCCCCAAGCATATAGCTCCAGCGCTCCCCTCTGACCGGCCAACCAAGGCAAGCCAGAGTTGAGAGTCCTACGGGCGCTCTTGAAGTTCCACCCCAGCCAACTAGTAACGGCAAGCCGGGGACAAGGCCCTAACCAACTCTCTGAGGCATTCAGGAACGCAGTGTCGCCACTCACATTCAGCCCGCCACAAGCTGCCCTGCGGTTGTGCGCTTTAATTTAACCTGGTGATACATTTTTTGTTTATATCACAAGGCGAAGGTGATAGTTTTAAAGCTAGTGTACTGTGCCCTCCGATATCGCGTTAGTCTCATGATGAGATAACGACTGTCCCAGAGGGGTTTATTATTATTATTATTATCTATCATTCAGACCTCAAAGAAGTCACTCTAATTTCATAAACCAACAGAATCTCTTAAGATTCGATATAAGACGAGTTCTTTTTCTGTTCTTATTTAATTAATAACAGAAGTCCGCCAGATACCCTTCACACGTTTACATGTACACTTCACGTTACAAGTTAATTCAACAATAAACAGTTTTTACTTCGCTGGAGGTAAACGACGCCACAAATTGCAACAAAATGGCCGATGTAACAACTGCTATTAACTCGTTTTATGACTTTCCTCGAATATTACCGCCTTGATTTACCTCCAAATGTGTTTATATGGTAATACACGCCTATTATCATAATAATGGCGCGATAGCTATGTTACAATCTTGTATACTTAATTTAGTAACGATTATACCACTGAACATAATTATACAGTTTAATAGTCGAATAACTTTTACTATTGGTCATAGAATAATGGGTATAATATCCAAACGAACTTATGCTAACGAAAGTATACCATAAAACTCACGAGTGTTGTATCACATTACAATAAGATTAGTCATGTTTATCCTATACATTACACTACCGACGTAAACTCATTCCTAAAACAAGCATTCTAGCTTAGCTGGACAACATGATAAGAACACTACTAATTTAGTAAACCTGTAAAAATTATATAGGCAACAGGGAAATCCCGATCTAAGCGAATCCCGCACTAGCAATAAATCCTGTCTCATGGGCGATCTTTACAAATATTCAAACAACGCACACAAGGAACACCCAGACACGGCAGAACTATTTGAAGATCACACAAATTTTTGAAATCGAACTCCAACACCACGTCTTCCAATTTTTTTTTATGCTCACAATGCTTCATTCCTCCTACAAAGGACACGCCAAAGTGCTAAGGTACCTTCTAGTCGGAAGGAGGTAAAAAATGCAGGAACATGTTTAAGAAATATCTATACTACTCTCAAAAATGTGTAAATCCGTGACTGTGCTTCTGTCTTACGCGGAAGATTAAGTCAGAGCGGCGACGTCTTAGCCGGCCTGACATTATCATTTCTATTTTCGGTTGAATGCTTGGAATACGATATGAACGTGAAATACAACAGGTGCTGTACAACGGCTGAGTGTGACTCGGTGCTACAGAAATGGAGCGATAGCCCTGACATGGATACCCAGTTATACTGTATTGATTACACATCCAGTTATTACATTTAATGATAGCGATGCTTCTATTAAATTTGATATATACTTAGAGGTTGAATGGTTTAGAAGTATCTTACTGGAAAACGACTGACAGGAAATAAAATGAACTCATAAGTATTTTGTATGTACGAACTTTGTTACTAACATATGTATTATGGATGTGACTGGACGTATGGTGTATTGTCGGCCTCGGTGGCGTAGTGGTTACTGTATCCGACTGCCACGCCTGAGGTCGCGGGTTCGATTCCCGCACAATTCAAACATTTGTGTGCATAAACATGGATGTTTGTCTTGGTCTGGGTGTTTCTATGTATAGTATGTATGTATTAACAAAAAAAAAGTATATATGTATGTTTATCCATTGTCTAGTACCCATAGTACAAGCTCTGCTTAGTTTGGGCTAGATGGTTTTGTGTGTATGTGGTAGTCTCTTACAGAAAACTGAAACTGAAACCGAGTAATATCACTGTTCAGTACGCACAGCAATTAAGAGTTCCCAAGTCTTACTTACCAACCTCAAACCTTCTTTCCCGTTATTAAATGTTTTATTTACGTTTTAATAAATTTTTGTTAGCTTCACTTGTGACAAACTAAATATTATTAATATGTATATAACAAAACCTTGTAAGACAATTTAAACCTATTTCTAATTGTATTGTTTCAAAACTTTGCAAGTTATTAGTACTATTGAAGTGATCTGGTGATGGACCCGGAGGGGGACAATGGAACTATTCAATGGGTACTAGTAAACCTCCTTTTTAGTTTTAAAACTATAATATTCTCTCAGCAAGTGTTTACTAAGATAACCGTCTACCATCAGGCAGAGCATATCCTTATTTGCTACCTTTGTTATGACTTCTAGCATAGTCGGAACCACCAGTAAGTCACGTGATCACCGACTAGTAAGCCAGATAAGCCGGTATTTGTGTTTAAGCTGCTACCCGAGGCTCCAACTGTGCCAAGTTTACAATACTTGGATGTCAATAGGTCAAGTCGAGGTTCGCAAGCGAGCGGCCGGCGGCGTCCAGCTGTGAGCTGTCGCAACTTAATATGACCACCAATCTCAACTTGTTTGGCTCCCACCCAACGCTGAACTGCAAACTGTAATGGCACGTTTATTGTACACGTCGGAATAGAAGCAAGCTGAAAGATTAATGTATGTAGCTCAGTTTCAATTGTGCTTTTAAGTACCTATTCCTTTACTTAAAGGCGCGATTCCATTAAGGCGCAATTCCATTAAGGCGCGATTCCATTAAGACGCGGTTCCACTAGGCAACTCATGCATGCAAGTATGACGTCACATTTGCGTACAAGTTGCTTGCATTGCAAACATGTTTTCAAGAGTGTGCAAATTGCATACAGGTTTCACTTGCATACAAATGGAGATGTTCAACAATTGAGTAGGCCATCATGGGTGGAAGACGTGCTCGTCAATAAAAATTATTATTTTCTCGTGCGCCAACCTAACAGACATGTTTCCAATGCAAGCAACTTGTACGCAAATGTGACGTCATACTTGCATGCAAGAGTTGCCTAATGGAAACGCGCCTTAAGAGCACATACATACATGGACTCACGACTCTTTCCCTGGAGGGGTAAGTAGAGGTGTGTTGCATTTGCATTTCGCCAACTATGGTTTTAGTTCTCACATAATAGAGGATGAGCCTATTCCCGTGTACCAGCCACGGTTCCAGACGCCGTGCTACTATCGAGTATATCTTGACTAAAAAACTCAATAAAAAGTGTTATTGGGATCTCGTATCTTGAGAATCGAACCTTGTACCCAGCAGTATTCACAACCCAGGTAGTCATTAGTGCTTAGAGAATGATAATTGGAACATTTCAACTTAGACGAGATGAGTCTACAATATCTGAGACTAAGAATTATCAAAAATATCTAGATTGCAGCAGCATAGGTTTCCTTGGTTACTACAATATAAACAGACTTAAAAGTAAATAAACTAAAATAATTAAATAAAGACATAGCTAGAATGTTGTGGCAAATATTCGCTAAGAAAATGTGTCTGCTAGTTCTCGCATGAGTATTCTAACACTTTTAATAAAATAACATAAACATAAACAACTGCAATAACTGTACATAATACATAAATAGATAATTCCATTTGACACATTCAACATAATAAATAACTAAATAAAAATAAAGCTTAACCAACAAATACAAAAATAGTTTTAGAATAGGTATTTGAAAATATTATCTTCTATTGATGCATGTGTTTTATTTTGTTTATATTTTAATCTATCGATTTCTTATAATACCGTAATATTCGAGATTATTAATGCCAGACTTATATGTCTGTTTATAACAGTACCTACAAAATATTTTATCAATCTTATACGTTATTTTTAATTATAACTATCTATACGAAGCAATTACAATATAAATAAAGCCCAAGATACGGACATGTCACGTTTGTTGCCAAATCAGCGTCGTTGGGATTAAACTCGAGACTTTTGACTCTGCGTATCAATCCAACGGTCTGTAAATTAGTTTATCGCTGCTGTTTGCCTAAATTACAATATCAAACAAAAGGCAAAATCACGTATTTATTTTTTATGCTTTTAAAAGACCTTACGGATAAGATTTTACGGACACCAAAACAACGGACACATTGACCACCCAAAGTCGGAGCACTATTTGTGGCTGACATATTTTTCGTTTCGTGTGGGAATCAAACCAACAACACTTGGCGCTGTGGTAATGGTGAGACGACCACTTTAATCGCTACGCCATCCGTAAGTAAAATCTATATCTATAGGTACTCAAAAACCTGCCACGGCTGAGGTCGCGGGTTCGATTCCCGCACAAGTCAAACATTTGTGTGCATGAACATGTATGTTTGTCTTGGTCTGGGTTTTCTATGTATAATAAGTATTTACAAAAAAAATAAAGACAAAAGTATATATGTATGTTTATCCATTGTCTAATACCCATAGTACTAGCTCTGCTTAGTTTGGGCTAGATGGTTTTGTGTGTATGTGATAGAATAGAATAGAATAGAGTTTACTCATTATACACACGAAGTCACCTCATATCAGACATCCACAATTCTCATGAAACATATAAATTATCATACTATGTTATGTGGAACAATAACTACGCATTCAAGTATTCATATTGACAGACGTAGCTATGTTTACAAGGACTATGTCTGTACTCGTTGTGCTTAATAATCGCAAGTCTGCAAGTCACGCTCCGTTTGACGCGAAATCGCTCCATTGACGCACTTTCCTCCGCCCACCACTCTTTGAAATCGGTTTTAATATCAATAGACGCAGTTAATACACCTGCACATTACTATCCACCTACATAATATGCATATATAGTATGCAATATGAGCATGCATGTGCAATACGACAAAAGAAAGTTTGTTCCGTGAGTACTCTCTGATTTCCATACATCTATATACCTACTTAACTATGATTACTACAATACACTTACATACTATGTTTAGATCTGTATGTGGTGACTACATTACTTTGTTTTGAATAGAATGGCACTCGGTGCTGTAAATATTCATAAGACTTAATAATAATAATATCCTCCAGACTGATTTCGGCCACGGCGGCGGCCAGTCTTAATGGAGACTGGCCAACTACGCAGGAGATATTATAGTGCACAAGTGTGTGCGCAAACACAAGTGCACTCTCTGTTCCCTAACTCTCATGATCCGATGGGACGGTAATCCGACACGACCGGAGAAAGATCAGGCGCAGGTCCAACAGCTTTATGTGCTTTCCGAGGCACGGGGGTGTCTCACACCGCCAACTTCCTAACTCCGGACTGCTACTGAGATTTCTTTACTGAAAAACCCAATAACTGTTTGTTGGCCCGACCCGGGATTCGAATCCGAGACCTCATGCACAGCAGTCGCATTCACTACAGCTGCGCCACGGAGGCAGTTCATCAGCATCATATTATATTATAATAATATATCTTATGACTTATTAATCTTATTATGTTATCTGCAGAAATTAGTTTTATATTATCGGACAAGGAAAGTTTTGAAAGTTCTTTGTTTGCAGATCTTATTGTTGTATTTTTGCCGATGCCGAATGCGGGATCATCTTGTCAATAGATAGGTATATATGATATAGGTAGGAGAATTCTATGAGTAGCGGTTACCACCATGTTGCTTGCGGGAGATAGCTAATTCATCCTACTGACAAAAACAAAATAGATAGATTAAATATGAGAAAAAATGAGTAAAATCTGATTATAAAAAATCTTTCAAAAATACATCGATGATCTTAAGAAAATGTACAGTGTTTTATAGATGGCACATACAGACAAAAAATGTCAAAACAACATCAATTTCCTTATAAGTTCGCGGTAATATAAAAATAACAAAAGCAGTCGAGCCAAATGCGCAAAAACATGTTGTTTGTGAGGCAAAAACCGTCTGACAGAATGTTCGGCGAGTAGTTCGATAAACTTTTTGTGACGACCTCCCGTTTGGGTTGACAGTATGCAGCGAATCGATTAATTACATCATATTGTTCGCGCTTTCTTTTGTTAATCAACAAAAACGTGTCGTCGGAATTTTACTACCTACCAACAAGCACTTGTTCGCAGCTCGTTTTATCCTACAAATGGCTTAGATAAATTAAGCAAGAGAGACTCGCTGGGTTCATAGCAGGGCACATTTGTAACCTAGCACTCCAGGCAATAGGCGTGAGGCTTCCGAACACATACATTCATGTCATTGCCTCGTTGGATTCGTAATTGTTATTTGCCCTTAGGCTTGAGGATCGTGAGGTCCCGAGTTGAATTTTCAGGTATAGATAATATTTATTTTGCAGGACACCCCTGGAAACCTCGGAAAAGTACTCGGCTTGAGATTAAGATCTATAAACATTAACAGTATGTTACATACAGCACTCGCAATCCACAACCTAAATTAACTCTAAAGAAAATTGCGAAGCATTTAACGTTTTTATAAGACTCGAAATGACATCTTTGGTTTAAAAAAACGTGAAATCTGTAGATAAGCTGTCACGTTGCATGTCCCGTGCACACACACTTACATACACACACAAGCATACATCATAATCACGATGTTTTCATGGGAAGTAAGTGCCCTAATACACGGCTAAATACAATAGCAGCCCAAACATCTAAATATAAGATGTTATCGTGGAAGCTGGTAACAATTTCGTTAGGTATAATCTTTGCTTCTTCGCGGATAATTGTTAGATATATGCAAATTATTTTACCATAACATGTAATTTATTTATACATAAATCTTTTTATATAAAAACATTATAATCGTTGTGATTATTTTATCGTTCGTTTATATAAATGGCACCGGAATGATTCTTAGAAAAAAAGCCTTAATGTTTTTTATTTATTAGCCCTTACATCCGGCAAGCCACGTGATCGAATAGCTAATCACTAACATTTTTACTTCGTAGTCAGAGTCCATCTGACCTCTATGACTGAAACCTAATTTAGGTCAAAATGTAAGATGTAATGTCAGATGTCGACTGTAAGAGAACTAATTCGAATATATTTTCACAGTGATATTTCATACCAACCGAAACAAAATTAGTAGGTATATACCAAGACCAAGAGGAAGTACCAACAACCATTAGTTTGTATGCACATTCCACGTCTTTCATAGTTGTTCTAAACGACTATAAGTCTGTTGTTTGATTTGAGTAGGTTCATTATGGATACGAATAAAAAAATTGTGAGTTTAATAATTTTGTGCCGGGTCTAGGGAGATGTATTCCTCCCACATTTCGCTAACTAAGATTTTATGTTACGTATTAGTGGGCGAGCTTTCTACCGAGCACAGCCCCAGGCTTTTAGTTTTGTTTTGTAGCATTTTTGAATGTCCCACTGCTGGGCAAAAACCCTCTCCCTTGGACTTCCACTTCAGCCTGGTGGGTTTAACACCTAAATTAGCGATGCATATTTTGAAGAGTACTGTTTCGAACGTGATCCGTCTTTTTACTCCGAGAGTTTTGTCCTCCATTACCCTGGGACAGATCTTTAATCTAGAATTCCTTTAGCTTTTAGTCCCTACTGAAAATTTGTACCAACCCGAACACGAGACTTCATACACAGCAGTTGTATATACTACCGTTGCGCCATGGACGCAGATGATGCTTCATTTTAACCACAATGACACTTTAATTATATTCTGTTTACCCACATCAAAACATTGTTTTATAATTGGCTACAATGACAGCGGTCACGTTCCCATAAAGTGTGCTTCATGCCATAAAAGTAAGTGTGACGGGATCGATGCCCGCACTACCCCGTGATGCTATAAGTTGTAATATTGAGGTGTTGAGCTGTACTGAATCTGTATATGCTGTTAGAATGTTTACATTTCGCGATATAAGTCTAGAAGTCATACCTACTCATTACAAAATGTACATTTTACACCCTATGTTGTCTATCTCATTTCTATTTACATAAAATATGTATTTACTAATGTCTAAAGTCCAAAATCTTGCACAACATATAGATTTTGTTACGAAATTCTCTCTCATACCTATCTATCACCTTGGAGCATGATAAAACAGCTGTCAGAAGATACAATGATCTCATTCTATTTTTTATTACGATCTACTTGAGAAAAGTTATTTTATTATATACCAACCAGCTTTTGCCCGCGGCTTCGCTCGCGTAAATTTAGTTTAGGTTTGGTTATGTTAGTACTTTTTTTAAATAATATATAGCCTCTGTTAATCGGTGATAATATAGCTTTCTAATAGCGAAAGATTTTTGAAATCATTGGTTAGTATTTAAGTTAAATACTTACAAACAAAAAATATAATCTTTCCTCGTTATAATATTAGTACTGATATTGACTACAATTTATGGTATTTTCTATTCCACAGTTATCTATTTAATTTCAAAATTGTTAACATTTAATACAATTGTAATAACGTCGTTTTTTGCGGAATAGGTTAATACATGCACGCCACTAGGTACTGTAGCAGAACATTGCGACACCAGTAATACAGCATACTCTTCAAAATAAATAATTATGATATTATTTTGCTGATAGTAGCCCAGCGGCAAAATTTAGCTTTCTGCACTCCTCCATATAAACTTTGACTAAAAATCCGACACCAATTCTCACATTCCTCCATGCCGACCGGTTAGTCCCATTCGCCACCCCCAGCATTGCCCCCTCCGGTGACGAATGGGACATTCTCCAAAAAAATATCCCATCCGCCACCGGGGGTGATGCAGCGTTGCCTCCTCCGGTGGCGAATAGCATTTTTGTTTTGGAAAAAGTCTCAGTCGCCACTGGGGGTGACGAACCGGTGTCAATTGGGACATTGTTACGTAGAAATATCCAGTCACTGCTGGGAGCCAATAGTTACTTTATCATAATATTTTAAAAGGCTTTTCCTTTTTTTCCCATATGTTTGGTCGTTTTAGGGAGAAATAAAAGATGTTTTATTAATGTGATTTTTCAAATCAGGTTAATTATAAGGTATATACCTATTCTGAAAATTTATTTAATTAGGTAGGTATCTACTAAAACTATTAATGATTTTTGTAATAAAGATAAATCACCGTTGAGTATTCTATCTAGAGTTCATACTAAAATTCTTAGCCATACCTACTTCAAAAACTACAAATGTCATACTTAATATAATGTTAGACAACGGGTCTTACTCGCGGTAAAGTATTTAAAAGGTAATAAATACCTATTGATTGCCCGACGTTTCGACCGACTTGCATCGATCGTGGTCACGGGTTGACTGATGTGAGCTCAGCGGCGCTTTCGTTAAGTGCGGGTTTCGGCAACTACCCTCACTTGGTCACTATTATTTATATTCGCACTGTCGGTATTTCGACATAAGACACTAACGATGTCTACACACTGGCTACCTAAGTCACTACGACAACGTTTACATTTGCTGATGACTGGATTCCAAGATGTAGACAAACGGTATCCATCCTCCCGGTTGAAGTTACGATATTTCTTAATTTCAACCGCTTCACGTACTATCCTGGAGTAATAGTGACGATCGGTGGATAAAACCTGTCGTTTATGTAACTCGATCCAGTGGTTTGGTCCAGACTCCAGCAAATGCTCGGCTATAGCAGACTTGTTTACTAACCGGTTCTTGACAGCTGTGATATGTTCCTTGACCCTTTCAGCGATTGTACGTTTGGTCTGTCCGATGTAAGAGCTACCACAACTGCAATCCACCTTGTAGACGCCAGGTGTTTGAAAAGAGATAACATCCTTTGGAGTGCGTAGATAGCTTACTACTTTGGAGAACGGACTATATACAGTCTTTATGGAGTATTTCTTCAGTGCTGTTCCAACTTTGTCCGTTTATTACCTTTTAAATACTTTATCGCGAGTAAGACTCGTTGTCTAACATTACGAGTATATTAAGTATCTGTACAAATCGCGAAAGTTTAAAAACTTTTATTACAAATGTCATTCCAAATACAAATACTTGCCTTATGTTTAAGGGCGGCAACTGAGATTTTTCGTAAGCAACATTTTTCTATTGAAAATATCCCTTTCACCACAGGAGGAAGGAATGCTGGGGGTGGCGACTGGGTTTAAACGCATCCCAGTTGCCAACCCCGGTGGCGAATGGGATATTTTTTTGGCACCGGAGGGGGCAATGCTGGGGGTGGCGAATGGGACTAACCCATGCGGACGATACATAATATGCTGCAAAATAGGTCCAAAACTTCTTCTCGTATTAATAACAATACAGATTCTATTCTAACGTAAAACTTACTAGTTTATGAAAACTGTATCGGTAACAAAGGCCCAATCGTTGCTTATAAAACCTTGGTAAGCGGTAAGTTGCCGGCATTAGAATTGGTAAGGCACTTATTAAATTACAGGTTCCTTTCCCATAATATTACCGATAAAATCTACTCCTAATACACGTATTTAACTTTCTGGGTCAAAAACAACAATAACACTGGCAAATGCTTTAAATATTTTTAAAAGCTTCGCTGATTGAGCCGTACTCAATCTATGTATTGATGAATGAGTAGTTTGTGTATATGCCATTTCGTGCCAAAATTTATAAATGCGTAAGAAATATCTTCGTTGATGGATTAATTTATATATTATGAATATCCGTTGAGATTGCCGTTGGAAAGCACGAATAGAACATTTTATATTTATAATCTTACTTATAAGAACGAATTACTGGAATGCCAGACATGATTAAAAAACAAATGTGTCTGGCTGCCGCTCTGGCGAACCATTGCTGCTCAACACATTTTTAAAACTATTTATATCTACTAGGTATTTATTACTTTCCCCGTAAAAACACATACGTACGTAAACGTAAAACTAAAAACCGAAATGCAGCAATCAACTAGGTATTTCATCTATCTCAAAATAATTCGACACATTTGATAGTTAATCCACAGTACCACATGAAGAATGATAAATGAATATGTAATTCATATGTACCAAAGCTGCGAGTGGAAATTAGAATTAGAATTATTACTTATCATAATGTTAAAAGACGATAAAAAATTCATTTGGCCGGCATTCGAGTTTATATTATGATAATCATCACAACATCGAGTAGGTATTGTCATTCGACAAATAAATCCCATAGTACAATGATAGAACAATACATCACTTTGGAATATTCCACGATGACCTCACGTCCTAATGGCACATAATGCGACTGAAACTTAACAATAGCCATTACTATGAAACCCCCGTAATACCATAGAACACTTGTGTGGCGTGGCGCATTTTTATGGTAAAACTTAACAGTGCACTGTTTACGTAATTTATGTTTAAGCTGAACGTATGAAATTATACAATATGTAAACAACACGTAACTGCTAGGTGGTCTAATGGTCTTGTATAGTCAATGTCCTGAAAGAAAATTAACTGCATCATCTTTGCTTATATATTTACAACCGAGACAGCAAACGGGCATTTGAATAGCCTGCCTGCCTGGTGACAAGCGGTAACTATGTATACTTTATAGCCTAATGGCGCTTGAAACACCAGAGGTATCACTTAAAAATATTATTATTCTGCTGCCAGCGCAAGAGGCGATGATTACACGAGCCAACCTGCTGTCAGCATACTGTCTTCTTAAAAAACCTGGCAACCTCATTCCTCGCAAGAACATAAAAAAAGGTTATTTAGACGGATCTTCGGTAGAGCGAAGGTACCTACTCTCCTAGTCAAGTTGCTCAAATTACAATGAAATACTAGATTGAAATGGACGTTGTCCTACATTACATACTTGATGGTATTAAATTGATATACGATGATACATATATCAATATAAAAAAATAATTTACTTTTTAAGTACCAGGACGGTAAACAAACATTCGGCGTATTTGATTTTGATCGTAAATAGTTTCCGTAGCCGATAGACGTTTAAATATTTCCCTGATGCTAACCATTGCGTTTACCTTGGTGTACATTGTGGTCAGGTGTAATGGTTCTAATAAAGATATGCTATAATCAGCATGCAATGATGCCGTTTATCAATGATAAATCCAAGTAACTACGTAGGTAAACCCATAAACAACTGAATTTTGATCATATAAAAAAAATGAAAACAATGTTTAAACTATAGCAAATACAAAACAATAATGACGTCGGTACTTAAATTATATTCGCACTTTTATCTGAGTGATGCATATTATTTTTGAGTGTCATTATCATCACCTGCCTGAGTGATTTACTTCTCGAGCAAAAAATATGTATCCAGTATTAAAAACAACACTGAGATATGACGTACAGTAAAAAAATAACACATGATTGGAACATTTTCATTCCTTTATATCGGCAGGTGCACGCGAAATAAACAAACACGTACTGTAGTGGCATCAATTAAAATAATTAATTATTCAACACTAATGCTTTTTATGATTGGAAAATCTCGACATATTTGTTAATTTAGAAGTAAAATATTGATGAATTCACAATAGATTATGTCACACAGATCCCACGTGGATATATAAATGCTATGGCATTGACTTAGGAATCTATGTTAGAGAATAAATTTGTGCTAAGAGAAAGGGTTTTGCACGATATATCTTTAATGTAGACACGTTTATGTCCTAATCCGCTAAGTGCCTCCATCAGTGATACCTCCCTGATCGTTTACTTAAAGAAATATGTAAGCGAACTGATACAGGGATTGCAGAATGGTTAAATGCTGATTGCGCAGAATATTATAGGTTCGAATCCCACATGGGACGAAAATAATGTAAACCCCAATTTGTTGTTGAGTTTTCTGCTAGATGTTGTTAATGTCCCTTATTTAAATTTTAATGGTTTTTGAAGTTTGTCGTGCCACAGGAATGGTTCAGATGTCTTATAAAAAAAGGATAACTCAGGAACAGGTACCTAAGTGTTGAATAACTGCGACTTTTTTCACGGAACTCCTCTCCATGCCAGGGGCACTTCCCCGTATGATCGAAACTCCAAGTTTAAGTAGAAATACCGCTGCGTCTATTATATGCGAACTTGTCTGTCTGTAATAGTTAATAATGTCACATACCTACTGCTAATGCTTTTGAAATTTGAAATAGTGTGAAATACTTCTCCTCCTATCTTTATTACAAATGAAAATCCTACGTTCTTATTTACACATAAAACTGAAAGCTGATATGCTAGTTTTGCTTATACAAAATAGTTAAAGGCATAAGTACTTAACTATCTATTTTCAGTAAATATTACTGACATAGGTACTACCTATATACTATTTTAATTTCCCGAAGAACATCTACTTTCACGAGGTGGATAAGACCTCCATGCCAACCATTCCTCATATAAAGCGTCCACAATGTCCGCACATTCAGTACATACTTGTAGCATGCCACGACTGCAAAGCGTCTTTCAGTCTAAATTGATATTCAGACATCGGACGTACTTATGTATTTACAACATTCCACATATTTTCTTAACTATTTATTGCTTTTAACGTGGCGCAAGAAGCAAAAGTACGCTCCACGTGTCTATAAAATGTTTTTGTTTTATGACTAAGTAATCGTTTGATTTCGAGTTTTATTGTTTATCGTCATGCCGCTGCCGCCAACATCATTCATTATCGCCAGCATTATTCATTTTACAGCGTATAAAATAAAAACATGGCGTCATATTTTAGGTTGGTGAAGTGTATTATTAATAAATAGCATCGAGAGCTATAAAATACAATGATTTTTGAATGGTCGTCAAATATTTTTCATTTTAATTTGTTAACCCATCTTGCCGATCATATTTGTTGTATATCGCAGAGACAGAGCAACATCGCTCCATGGGGGCAAGCTGGGAAGAGGTGTCCTGATAGCTGTGTTGAAGTCCATCGATTCTGCCGTATGCCGCACTGGGAAACAGACACAAAAAATTATGGGTGGAGCTGAAGATCTTTAAACGGAACAAGTGGCAACACCTAAATGTCTGCGCCGTATATTTGCCACCACCAATTCAGCAACGCGGACATGATCAGCTATAAGATATGGCGTCATTCGTCATTGACTCCACTGGCGATGAAACCCTGATAGCTGGAGACTTTAACCTTAGTTTTATCCATTGGGAGACCGATAATACTCGGCCTCATACTTCTTGTACGACTACTCATAACTCTGCTAACGCGCTAGGCTACTCATAAGACTTTATGTCATTGTGTAATATGGAGCAAATAAATACGGTCAAGAAATATTATAATATAAGTAACCTTAGACTTAATATTATGTAACTTTTATGGAGGACTCGTTAGTGTACGCAATTCTTCCATGTCAACAGTAGATGCCTATCACCCGCCTATAGAAGTTTTTTGGTCGTATGTCAAAGCTAAAAAGTCAAATTCTAATGACATTCCGTCAGATATGTGCTTAGGAAACAAAACAGCAACTACCGGAGAAGATGTTTGCAACCTTATTGCGACGCATTTCCAAACATATCACCCAGTGGGATCTTTTGTGTCGGCCCCAAGATCTATCCCTTAGCTATCTCCTTATGAATGTACTGCATCAGCTGCAGCGTACACTTCAGAGGGAGAAGCCTGAAGTCTTCAGGGTTTGGATATGCCAATCCCATCAGACCCATCCTCAATCCAGCCAACGCGTCACATTCTGCAGATCAAATTGTTTGCCAATCTCAATCTGCACAGGAAGTTGTTGGTGCCAAAATAGCCAGTGAACGCTCCTGTGAGGTGTATTTGGCTCTTATTTTACCCGCAGAACTTACGGGTGAAGCCCGTGGTCTGTTTGCAATTAATTTCTTGGAGTGTTCCAGACCCCTAAGGGCCATCCACTCCAGCCTGTGTTTATCATTGCCATGTGCATTCAAAGCTGCCTTGACGGTGCTCTCAGAGAGTCCTAAGAATGGCTCGAGGCCCACAAACAGTTGCTCCGAGCCCTTTCTGGCTAATTCATCAGCCTCCTCATTGCCTTGCACCCCTGCGTGCCCCGGAACCCACACCAGTCTGAGTGTGTTCTTCCTGCCAAGTTTGTTAAGGGCCTTAACATAGTTCAGGACAAGTCTGGAGTCCACCCTACAAGAGTACAGAGCCTTTAGAGCAGCTTGACTGTCACTGAGAATATACACAGTCCTGTCAGTGACATTATTGTTAATATTCTCCTGAGCACAGGCAATTATAGCATAGGTTTCCGCTTGGAAGACTGTTGCATATTTGCCCATGCTTTGGCTCACCTTGCAGTCGTAGGCATAAATACCAGCGCCTGATCCTGTTTTGGAAACTTACGCAGACGCGTAAGTAGTCTCCAAAATAGAAAATAACAACGTCAATATGCAAATAAACTCTCATCCAGAACGGCTGAAATTATTAAAATATAGGTAGATACGTAGTACGTACCTTCGTAAAGTGATTAAGAAGAGACGTCTTAATTTCAAGGTCAAGTAGGTACCTACTAACCTAAATCTAAAAGACAAAATTGTTCCCATTTTGCAGAAACAATACAAAACTTTACTGTAATAGCAGGCATTCATGTCTGCGTAACAGTGCGTATAATTAAAATGTGCGCATGCGCACACGTGCCTGCTGCCACCGGCGCCGCAACGTGCCGCGCCGCTGCGGTTTGCGCTCGTATCGAATTAACTCAGTATCTATTACAGGAAGTTCATTACCTACTTTAAGACTTTTCTGTGGCAGGTGTGGTTTTATCTATAAATAAAGAAAGCATATTCTTGGATAGCATTCTTAATATACCTATCCGATTTCTTTCATTGGATAGAAAAGAAGATATTTTCATTCGAAATAATCTTGTATTATTGCTATTTGTTAATTACTTATTTAAATTCAGTTAACATCTAACATAAACTATTATTCCCCTCCCCCTCTGTAATAAATAATTTCCCACCGACTATATGCCCCTCTCCCCTCTGTAATAAATAAAGGAGTTTAATGATAAGTCCTGACACTTAGCATGGTAAGCCATATAAACAACATACCTTGTGCGAGAACGCGAATCGCGTGCTGTATAAATGTAGGTACTGTTACCTGTATACTGTTAAGTATACTATGTAACGCCCTGCTTTGTTCGTGCGCATGCATTCGAGATAATGGTACGGCCCCAGATAACTATGCACAATACTTTAAATATTGAATTATTACTATGCTATATTTACACATTATAATATTTAAATTGACAGTCATTATTTGTGTATATGTAGAAGTTACGCAGAAGTGTCATACAATCTCATTACGCCAACTATGGTTCTAGATCTCACGTTATAGGGAACGAGTCTAATCGCGACTACCGCGAATAATCCAGACTTCATATTGTTGCTAAGGATTTATTTACAAAAAAACACCCAATAATACTATACCTACTATCGAGTTACGAACCAGAGGAGACTAGAATCTTAACTTATACTCAATCAAGCGTAGGTAGATCGTTGAACGTTTATTTGGCACACATACCATGATCTGGAATATTTAAAACAGGATACTTTTTATTCCAGTACCTGATTCTATATGGCTAACGCGGGCAGATACTAGTCACCTATAAATAATTATTTTAAGTAAAATATTTATATTCAATGTTTGGTTGTCGTTATGTGCCACGGTACTAATTGTCTTAATGTCCAATACAGAAAAATGGTTTAAGTGTTTACTTTTAAACCATTTTTCTGTATTGGACATGGTGTTTACCGGCACAATAATATTGCGAACGTTTGCACAATAGCTTCTAAATATATGTATTTGATGCTATAGCCAATGTTTGCGTTTATTAGCCAACATTAAGGTTATGGTGTTGAGATGACATTCAGATCCTCAAATGGTAAACTTACGTTATAGTCAAGCAGTCCCTCCCCCCTACCTTTACCTTCCTAAATCAGGTAAACATATTCCAGGTTATTTAGGTATATCTGATAACATCAATTTAATTTTTTTTATATAATTCTCGCACTCCTAATAATTACTACATCAAGGGTTACTTTACAAACAGGGTCGTTTTAATGTAGGTACTTATCTATAAAAAAACGTCTCTGTGACACGTGGTGTACCTCTAGCATGGTATTCTATAAGATGCCACATCAATGGGTATTCATACAGATGTAAAACAAGTAGAAATATAAGTGGAATATGGAAAATCCACTGTAAATACATATTTTTTTAAGGCATCTAATAATGCATAGTTTGATAATAATTCTGGCATCATTTTGCTATCAAGTCAATCAATAAAAGATCTTACATAATTAATTTAATCTCTTAGCCAATTTGAACAGAAAATTTAATCTCAGACCCTGGAGTAATACAATACCTATTTTTTCATTGTCTGGGTTCCAAGTATTGAAGCATTAATTAAAAGACTAGTTTAATTTTTTTGGGCTTTTATTTTACGCTTAGATTAATTAACAGGAAAGTTCTTAGATCCTGGAGGGATACAACATCTGAAACAAATAAAAAAACATGTCAGCAATTAATCCCTTCTGACAAACATTTCTGTGTAATTAAATTTTAATTAATCAGTCCTAATTTTGTCCACAATTAATTCAGGTTTCAAATGTCTTACCATCATTTAAAAACATACTATTTTTTTATTATATTGTTATGGCAGTATTACAGCTGATACTATTTAATTGTAAATTTTAGTAACATAGGATATGATTTGTTCTCAGTTATGTCTTTTAGGAATAGATAGTAGTACTGCAATAATAAAGGCACAACTCACCACGCGTATCCTGTGTCCCATAGCCTGAGCAGGCAGGTTGGACTTGAAGCGGGCACGCACACCACCAGAGTTGCCGTGCGGGCGGGTCACCTTGCCCCAGATGGCGCGCAGCTTAGTCTTCTTGCCACGGGGACCACCAGCAATGGGTGTCCTCTTCTTAGCGCGGTATACGTACACGCACTTCTTGCCAGCATAGAACACTGCATCATCTCGGCTCTTTGTACCCTCAATCTGTAAGATAGGAAAGTAAAATTGTTACTATTGGTTAAGGGTTTTTTACTAAAATTTGTAGATAAAACAGTAATCAGTAAATATTTTGTCCACATAGTTGTTCAGGTTTCAAATGTCATAAGCATCATTTAGGTGTCAATATAATTTTTAATATGGTAAGGCATCACTGCACATGATAACAATAACATGCAGTCATTATTAAAAACTTACATGTTACTCTGAATGAATGCAGAAATAAAAATTAATGAAATATTCAAACATAATATTGATAAATGTGTTAATACTACAGTAATTAAAATTGCCATCATATTATAGAGTTCATTTAGACCAGAGGATACCAGACTTTTGTCGACCACTTTCAAAATTTTGCTAGTTCCAGTGAACCCTCTGCAGCTAGAAATTTAATATGCCAAGTAAAATCAGTATATTCGGACCAAAATTAAATAAGAGTAAAATTTAAAAATATTTTCAATTCTCTACGGGCTGACCTTTTCTTTTTAGAAATTCCATAAAATATCTATTGACCAACGTTTAAATAAGTAACAGTTGCTGAGGTTCTTAAAATATTATCTGCCTACATTGATAAGTGAATTCAAGCCAACATTTTAGTTCTTCACTATCGAAAACAAATAAATTTTCGTGGACGCCTCCGCTTATGAATTGTGAAGCCCCATTTTTTTGTCACGGCAACATAGACCTCCGTCCGACTTGGACCACTTTGGGAACTAAGGACTTAGACAATGGCAAAGGATGTATAATTTTGTCACTTGTCAAACATATGAAAAGTTTGTGAAAGTAAATAAATAAACCTGTTTATACTTTAATCCTAGCCATAGGTACTTGGAACAAAGTAAAATAGGGTCCATTATACAATTAGATGAATCTCAATCAGAAGATGGTGTTTTGTGCATTTTGAGGCACTAATCTAATCAGTAAGCATGCACAAAACTAAACAATTAGGTACATAATATTAACATCTTCTATAGTCTGTGTTAAATACCTTTAATCTGTCAATAGTTGAAATGACTGATATAATTGAAAACCACTGACAGGCCAGTCATTGTGTCTGGCTCACAGTGGTTTTCAATTATAACTGTCTTTCCATCTATTGACAGATAAACCTTGTGCCGCTGCAACTCAATAGGTTAATGTGAAGCAGTAAATATACAATTAATGGAGACTATTGAAACTGAAAGTAGTCCAATTTGCTAATCAACACACATATAATCATAATGGTCATTTACCACATAGCTCAGTCTGATAAATGTGTTTCAAAATAATTATTGTCTATCACTTCAATGGTATTAACTCCTTACTAGCTCATGTAGCAAATTTGAGGTTAGAATAAATAACTAAGAGAACCCTACAATTATCAAACAACAATGCAATAAATATTAATGAAATCAATTAATTTCAGCTGACACTGGCTATAACCATATCTAGTAAGAACGAAATATTAGCTTAAGAAGAACTAAGTGCCATTGAATATATGAGAAAACAAATGATTGATTTAGGTTTAAAGTTGGCAGTGTGATAATCCTCATGGTAATATCACTATAAAGTTAGTCAATGCTCACCTTCAGCAGGGCTGTGTTCTCGTGCTGGTTGCGGAGACCGCGCTTGTATCCTGTGAACACTGCCTTAGCGTACAGCCTGCCGTGACGGGGCTTCGACGATACTTTACGTATCGCCTTCGGGGGCTCAGCGGGCGCCGCAGGGGCAGCCTTGGCGACCTTCTCTTTAGGTGCCTTAGTTTTAGGCGCCTTGGCCTTGGGGGCTGTTGATGGCGCTGCGTCAGCCATTCCTAAAACATCACTCAAAGTTACAAAGTAATACACCAAAACCACGAACTCTAGACTACGGATAGGTTATGTTGACATCCCATAGTAATCGAGTATTATCTGCACGATTAAAATAAATCTAACATTTTTAAAGACGCCGTCGATTAGCACCATAATTTTTATTTCTAGAATTACACTTATTTTTCATTCATACTTTATAAATCGAGAAAAATATAACAAATTTTAGCACACCAACCGTTTGTTATTTTCCTGTGGAAATGAAAGAACGGCACACGGTGTTGCCAGTACCTATCTTAAAAATCTACTCTGTACCATTCAAGTAATATTTTTACCTGATGACCTCAGTCATCGTCATGATAATTAGAAAATCTAAAACTCATAAGATAATTTATCTTTTACTACATATATTAGCTCTATCAGCTTTAATTAATTAAATGAAATCATCATTTTTTTAAATGGTAGAAATAGTAAGTACTTTACTTTGCAATATTTTCAATAAATACGTAGAATATTAAAACGCTTGTAACCCTATTTAATTGTGTAGAAATCGAAGCCGAATGTGCAGAAGACTGCGTTCAGAAATCAAATTATCACATAATTTATTTTGTAAATGTTTATTGGAAACCATACATTTTAATAAATGGTGTTCTAAGTCTGTTTATTGAAATATGTTATAAAGAAATATCCTAATTAATAAAAAATAATTTAGATAATTGTTCTTGTAATGGCAATTACAGACTAAATTGTCTAACCTCGTTGTCTGATTTGGACCAATCAGAAAAAACCACGAAAAGAGACGAACGAAAGATGGATTGTGGCTCTGTCAAATAATTATTTTGTATTGAAATTGAATTGTTGTGAATTATCCGTAAAGACTGCTGTTTTTAAATTATAGATTAATAATGGACTACTTAGTGAATATCAACTGGAACAAAATCACACCATGCCTTGTCTTATTAGTGCTAGAAGTAATGTTAGAATGTGTGTATTTATTTCGATTTTAACCTACACTTTTGATGATTTTCAGAATGTTTTTTGTGTGAAAGTATGTGATTTGAGTTGTCGGCGTACAGTTTCAGAGTGTGCGACGCCGGCGGAGGTGAATAAACACCTGGAGCTGGGTCGTGACTTCCTGGCGCGAGGACAGCTCTCAGACGCCCTAACTCACTATCATGCTGCTGTCGGTAAGTGCTATTTATCATACGTACGTGTACTTTATTGACCTTGTTAAATTCTAAAATACTATGAAATTAAAGTGCAGTAAGTACATGCTTATAATACTACCAGTACATTCAACTTGTGTTTGTTAGCAACAAGGCTTTGTAAATATAAATTATTGCCTCCAGAATAATCCTAGAATATATTTGGTTTGTAATAGAATGTATGAGAGCTGCCTGCTATTATAAACCACTTTACAAAATTATAAAAAGCTTAACTACAGAAATGTTGTGTTTAAAATATTGCATCTATAACATTTAACACATAAGTACTAAAATTCAGTTGTAACTATTACAATACATTCCATGCAATGCAATGAAAGTCAGTGTCTACAAATAACTGATAACAGCTGTTCTCAATATAGCACTTATGTGACATTTTGGCAGAGCATTATACTGTTGTGTTTGTCAATAACTGAGCACAAGTTTATTGTTGACAGAGGGTGACCCACACAACTACCTCACCTACTTCAAGAGAGGAACAGTCTACTATGCACTTGGTAAAGCCAAGTTTGCTCTACAAGACTTTACAAAGGTAAAATATTTTATTTTCACATTGAATCCAATACAGAAAATATATTTGGCTCACAACTGTACCTAAAATTACCTACATTACTTTTCTGCTCTAAATAAATATTAATGTTTATTACCATAAAAATTTGAATTTGATATGGTCTACATCCTTTATGATTATGCATATTCATTAACAGTTCCTAAACTACATAAATTTCTCTAATGTGATGCTGCTTTAATAATAATAATAATAATTCCTTTATTCAGATGACTAAGATCCAATGTGTTAGTAATTACAATAATGACTTACAAACTATTGTTAGTAAAGTGACATGATATTAATAATGATAAAATGACAATGATTCATTGGGACATCACTTTATCACCATCCTCACCATCTTTTTTAAAATTGGAGAAGTAATATCCTCACTTATTATTTTGAGGATGCTGTTGCTGGTATCTCGTACTCTGCTCAGTAGAGAAACAGCTTTTTTGCGAATCACTGCTTGAAAGCTATCTGTTCGATTTTGCACAAACATTTCTGAGGCACTACAAAAACGAGGGCTTCGCAACAGCATCCTAAAAATATTATTATACTGGACGTGCAGAGTGTCCATCGCTCTTTTGGCATAAGCGACCCACAGATTTCCCGTATAGAAACTTTGGCAATATGCCTTAAAAAGGGTGATTTTGACATCTAAACTACATCGGGAGAATCTGCATGCCAACATATTACCTCGTATCGATAGCGCCCTGCGCTCCCTTTCAATATCTTTATTAGATTATATTTATATTAGATATTATGATAAATATTAATTTATTGAATTTTCTGACTAGTAATTTAACAATCTTAGTAATTTAAGTATATTGAAAGTATACTGCTATAATTATAATAACTGTACAACATACAGTGTCATAACATGTAGTTGTATTGTGCAGGTACTGGAGATGAAGTCTGACTTCACATCGGCGCGCTTGCAGCGAGCTAATGTGTACCTGAAGCTGGCACAATATGTGGATGCCAAAGAGGACTATCTACAAGTTGTAAGTATCTTATCTCATAGGTCATAAAGGTTGTGTGATATTAATAAATGATTTACACATACTGAAAGAATAAGCTTAGTATAGATTTTGCTTCTTTTGGTTAATTGTTTGTTCAATTTGATTGTCTATATATAATTGGCACCACTGCCCATCTGTAAAAATATTTGAATTGCTTTAAGAGGTCTTCTGTGGATTTGATCTCACATAAAAACGCAGACATAATCGACTGCACGGTTGGCGTAGTGGTTTAGACGGCCGCCTCGCCGCTTGACACTGCGCTGAGTGTTGTGGGTTCGATCCCCACACGAGACAACACTTTGTGTGATTCATAAATTGTTGTTTCGAGTCTGGATGTTCATTGTGTCCGTTAGTTGTATGTTTGTAAAGTCCCCCGCGACACAGGATTTAGTCCTAATGCGGGAGGGAGTTGTCTTATTTAAAAAAAGAAAAAAAAATAACTGTTCCATAGAGACTATATAGATTATGAATCACTATGGTTTTTCATTTGCCTGCATATTCTATTATCAACAGAATTGTTTCAAGTATAGGTATAAAAAAGCCACAAATAACTATAACTAGTCTATATACCTTTAAGTATATTCTTTTATATGCCATTCTTAGTCATAAAAGTTTATATGAGTAAAAACCTATATTAATTGTAATAGATGATAATAACAAAGATATTTGACTGTGACAACATTGCTGAAGCCTGAATGTGTCCCAGTTTCCCAGTTACCAAGAAAATCTTTTCTTACTCACATTAGCTAATGGACAACATTGTATTTACAGTCACACAAATTACATTGTAGGTATTATGGTTTGATTTATAAATAGTGTGAAGCAATAGTGGGCGGATATGATGACTAGATAGTATTTTTAGTACATTCGTGTTTGTTCCCTTCACTCATTGTTATGTTGATCCACCAATGGTAATTGCGGCTTATGATCATAACGCAGGCGGGTTGCTCTGCAGAGCAATTATTGTGATATTCAATCACAACTTAGTGGGTACTCCAGTTCTTCACCAAATAATTATTTTGATATTGAAAATGAGATTAATGCCAGTAATGAAAACCTTATGTTTTTAAGAGCTGGCGTTAAACATTGTATTACGTGAAAAATGATAAACCATTTCTAAATATACCACCGCTCGGCACGATTCCCTGTCACGAAACAGAGTATCGTGCGTATGGCACACCGCACAACGCGCACGTCCTGCCGTTAGTGCGTTTGTGCGTTTTTCCACCATTGATGACTTTTAACCATCTACCCGTTAGCTGTCGGCTGACGTGTGAATCTCGCCTTAGGACACGTCATCGTAAATTCATATTTATAGTCATGGCAGAAAAATCGTAACGGCATAATCGTGCTGTATGGTGTCGGTAAGGAGTACCTACCTAAGTATTATTAATTACGAATATATGTCGTGACCCTGCCACCGTATTATCGCATTTTATCTGTTTGTGGAAATACATGCTTTATGCATACTTACGTACAAAAGCTCACTATTGTATAATGTATATTATCCATTCGCTAGATATGTTTAGGTTCTATGTAAAAGTAGCATATTTCCGTTTATCGGACACTTACCAACTCCGTGGTGCTACTATGAATTTCCTAGCTGGAAAACTCCGAAACGAGAATCGAAGCAGGGACAAGGGAAACACCCGCAAACTCTTCCCACAGAACCAACACCATTAAATAAATATCTGTGCATCATTTTATTTCGAAAATATTACAATCTATCGCTCACATGGGATAAACAAAGCAATTTTTTTTTAATATTTTATTTATTACACGGATAGCACAGCGGAGTAAGCCCGCGACTTGCCCAACAAAGCGTTAAAGTGTGTCGAGGCTGAAAACCCCCCAAAACAATAATCTTTGTACTTGACCAATAGATAGGCATGCCGAGTTTGGGTATTGTTTGCATCGATTTATTCAAGTATTTACATATCCCTCGTTATGTCTGTATTGTTATCAGTATAGATGTAAACTTCAAAATTAAAGCGATTGAGCATACAATGTACATAACTAAGGCGACGGTCTCACAATATTATTATATAATATTAGCCCTGTATATGTCCGACGGCTGGGCATGGGCCTCTTCTCAGATGACAAGGATGTAAGCAAATCCACCACACTGGCCCAGTGCGGGTTGGCAGACCTCACATATCTCCGAAAACATTATGGAGAACTCTCAGAAATGGAGAATTCCTCACGATGTTTTCCTTTACCGTTAAAGCGAGCGGTAATTAACTATTTAACACGCACATAATTTCGAAAAATCAGCTATGCGCGGCTTGGGATCGAACTTGTCACCTCAGTGTGGCAGTCCAAAGTTCTCTTATTAGGCTATCGTTGTTTATATAATATTATTACATAATCCTAAATTCAATAATTCGTTTTCCGTTTAACCGTGACATTATTACCTACACCGGTAATAAAGTTATAACTCGCATCACTGAGTTAGTACGCGGCAAAAACTTCGCAGTCTTATCGAGCATTAAAATAGCATGAAAAGTTAAAATTATAAACCAATAACATCACATTGTGTAGGCAAAACATTACGAGTGTAACTAAGTAATGTTATTACTCAATTTTATATATTACACGTTGATCTGTAGGCCGTGTCGTAATAGAGAATGTATCAGAAAGCATTGAATTCGGCGAATGTCGTAACTTACGTGATCATTGGGTGTTAGCAATAACAGCTGTTTGTTGACTGGCCTTGACATTCTCTGCTATTTTATATATCGTAAATAGTCGTAAAGATGTAATGAAGCATCAACAATATCCCTCCATGACGGTTTCTTATTATGGTATCTGGATATTTCAACATACTCAGTTTCGTTAGTTATTATCATGTATGCTACCTTAATGGTGACTTTAATGATAACATGTAATTGTCAACGTTGTAGTCTAGGTATAGGTACATGTATGAACTAACTTAGGATTATAATCAGTGCGTTACGCCGCCGGTTAGTTCTGTTTGTATATTTACAGATTTGAGATCGTGGTGCTATCGTATATATCAAATATCAGCTATCTAAAAAAAGTATTGACGAACCGATGATAAAATATTCTAATGAAACTTTTAAACACGGAAAACTAAGTATAAAAAAATCACCAATCGTTAAATTATGTGTAGACGTACCTAAATCGATTAGTGACCTATTTAGTAACAGCTTTATATAGAAAATATTTATAATATAATAAGCAATGTGACCGGAAAAGCCTTGTATGAACCACGGCCGATAGCGAGGCGAAACTTTGCGCTCGGATGATTGTGACAGTTTGAAATATTACTTACTTGTCTCTTGGCATCTCATTGAATAGAAATCATATATAATGAACTAGCAATTTTTGATACTTAATTCTTACGTATTACGTATTATTCTTACGCAGTTATAAGTCGGAACATTATGTATAATAATAGAATATCGGTAATATTATAGAATTCTAAGGAACCTGTGTTTGTATATTAAATATATTTTAAAATTTACTGCTTCCGTGGCGCAGCGGTAGTGGATGCGACTGCTGTGCATGAGATCTCGGGTTCGAATCCCGGGTCGGGCCAACAATAAAACGTTTTGGGTTTTTCTGTTAAGAAATTTCAATACGAGCCCGGAGTTAGGAAGTTGGCGGTGTTAGACACCCTCGTGCCTCGGAAAGCAAGTAAAGCCGTTGGTCCTGATCTCTCTCCCGTCGTGTCGGATTATCCGTCCCATCGGATCATAAGGGTTAGGGAACAGAGAGTGCACTAATGTTTGCACACATACTTGTGCACTATAATATCTTGATCAAGATCTTGGTTAAGATAAGCTGCCGTGACCGAAATTCGGTCTGGAGGACATTATTATTATTATATTTTAGAAAAATAACAAGTAATTTATTAAACTTTCCTGATAGCGAAATTAGCTATTTTTAACAGCGGTAACCTACTTGGTTGTCCAATGGACTGCCGCGTAGCGGTCTCGAGTTTGATCCTGCGGCACGCCTCTCTGCGTTCTGACTTTTCGAAGTTATGTACGTATTAACTAGTTAATTATCGCTCGCTTTAACGGTGAAAGAAAACATCGTAAGTTCTCCATAATTTTCTCGAAGATATGCGATGTCTGCCAACCCGCACTGGGCCAGCGTGCCGGACTATGGCCTAACCCTTCTTAAACTGAGAAAAGGCCCGTGCCCAGCAATGGGACAGTTAATATATAGGGCTGACAATATTATCTATATAAGTACCGCATATTCAGAGCTCTTGTTCCAAGTATGACGTGGCTGTATCGCTTGTTATCGCGCGGTAGGATCGCAGATGGAGCCGCCAGATACGCGGCGTCATTGTCGCACGAACGCTATTTTAATGGTTTCGCGATAAACTATATCATTTGTAACGTATTAATAGTTGCCTGTTTATATTACTAAACGCTTTATGAATTAATATTGCGATTATAATACTTTATAACATTGTAATCGGAGTGATAGCTGTTTTTGATGTTTCGATTCTAGGAGCGCAAAGAATTTTAGATTTGTCGTCTAGTCATTTGTTCAAAACTACTTGAATTCTTTAGAATAGTATTATCCCAAAACCTTAGTTTTGGGATAATACTTTTAACCTATGGTAGTCAGCCAGTTACCCTGTTTGTACTCCGTTGTAATAAAAATAACTTAAGTACGAGGCCCGACTTCTCGAGCCATTGATACTGTACATTTATTTCCAAGTTCCGACTGGGTGGGGTACTGAGATGGGAGCAGGGTTGGAAAAAAAATCAGTTCTTTTTTAATTTTATAAAACAAACAGTTAAAATTGTTTGAAACAAGTGCCTTTTTCTTTTTTTCTTTTTAGTTTAGGCCATTAATTTCAAATCAAATTCGCCATAGTAACCCCAATATTTATATAATATTTTATATTTAAATAAGGGGAATACCCACTAGTCCATTGAATTACTTTCTTTCGACGGCCGACATAGGGACTTTCCTAGCGGGACTTTACCGGCGGGGAATTATCTATGAATTCTATAAATAGAAGTGCCTTTTTTTCTAATGTTTCATTTCATTATTAATTTTTGTGACTGATAACATCTTTATTAAAATGTCAACTCCAGGACGTAAAAAGCATGCAATTTGGGAACAATTCACATTGATTCCTCAAGAAAATACCACATTGAAGACCAATAGGGTGCGTTGCAGAAAATGTAAGAAAGAACTAGTTGGATTTGTGAAAAGAATGGAGGCACACTTCCAGCAATGTAGCACCACCGGTTCTACTGATGCAAATCTTGACATGGTTGAGGACTTTGTGGTGGAGGAGCTGTTGATGTTGAGTGATGCTGGTTCTTCCCGATCTTCAGATAATTCTTCTGCCAGTTCTGCCACACCCACACCTGTTACTACTCTTCAATCTAAAAATGCCAGTACCAGCAGCAGCGCAGGCGTGAACATTTCAATGAAAAAATTGATTTACAATTATCTCGTTATATGTTTGCTACCAACACGCCTTTTAACCACGTAGAACACCCACAATTCCTAAAATTAATGGAAATTTTACGCCCAGGATATAAACCACTAAACCGCAAACAAATTGCTGGTAATCTACTCGACGAAGTCTACAAACTCGACTCAAGAAAGCTTAAAAAATTCGTTGAATAAACAAAGTTGTCAATCTGTCAATTGATGGTTGGAGTAACGTTAGGCAGGACTCGGTAATCTGTGACATGTGTTGACAAACTCAACTCATTTAATTGATACAATAGATACAGGCGCTGAATGCCATACAGCCGACTACTTGGTTAAAGTTAGTTCTACGGCAATACGGCAATGTGAAACTTTCAACTGCACGGTGCGAAGCGTAGTGACAGACAACGCAGCAAATATGAGTCGTATGAGACGAGATTTGGCTCAACAGGAAGAACTAGCTGCTCACAAGGATATACTTACATACGGCTGTTAGTCACACCTATTAAACCTTCTAGCCAAGGATTTGAACGCAGAAGACATTACTGAGAAAGTTAAATCGATAATGCGGTAGGTACTTCAAATACACCCACTTTGCATCTGCCAAATACAAAGAATCTGGTGGAAAAGTGATTGTTATACTACAACAGGTACGGTGGAACACAATTCCTGACAGTATAAAAGTTCTTTTTTGAAATTTGCATATAATGTCAGACGTGCTTAAATAAAGCAACTGTTATAGATTTGTCAATTTCATTGAAAGTAAATGACATGGCGATGAAGCAACAAGCCCAGGCTCTCAATAAAAAATATTGCAGTTACACTTGACATCTCCCAGAATGCTGTATTGGTGAAGTGACTGAAGCATGGATAGAGATTTTAATCATGTCAACCCTGGATGGGAGGGAAGAAGTTTGACACGTAGGTATTCCTTCCCTCGTCCCTGTCACGGTGGATACTATATAGACTGCAATTTCTCAGTTAACGTTGGTTCCAGGCGGTTTCCTATTTACTATCACCATTTTGCATATTTGACTCGTATTATAAACAGTCAACTATTAATACGTCACAAATGATATAGTTTATGTTGGGCTCACCCGGGGAAAGACGACGACTTCCCGGTCCTACCGAGTAAATCTACCACGGTGTTCCTCGCCATTACCAGAGTCGAGGGGTCGCGCGAATTGTTCTCACATGCGAATCGCGACCCCGCTGAGGTTTCTGTCCGCCCTGTGAAAAAGCTGAAGCCGACAGAGAAGACTCCTTTCATATCTCCAGTATAGTACCGGAACTGTATATGGCACGCTCACTATCCGACGTATGTACATCCATACGTCTACTCAAATAGGCCTACAAGCCGGGTATGGCCCGAGTCACTCTAGCTATGACTCTTACTTGCTGAGCAGGTAAGCACCCGAGATGCGTTGTGGCAGCAAAACCACGCTGTCACTTCGCTAAAGACAACTCCGTGCCTCGCGCGACCGACTGGTTCGCATTAGCCGCGCATGAGTCCGACGCTCGAACGCCACGAGCTTTTAGCCCCTGCGAGTCCAACCTCAATGTCAGGCACCGCGCATTCTAATCAGCGGTCGATAGAACACGCCTTGCAAGGCGCAGTGGGCTTTCTGAACCCGTAGTACCCTGGTCCTAAGGGGGAGACCCGTAATTCTCCCTCCGAAACCCTATATACTCGGGTCCAGTAATGACTAGCTACGGTTGTTTTGGGCAATGACAGGTAATGACCTGTGTCAGCTGGAAGGTGAGAGCGCCATGCCGTCTCTGCAGCCACTCCTTTAAGCACGGGATTTACTGCCTCGATTGTGGTCTGCCCGAGTGTAAAGGTACCCTAGACCAACATGCTGGAAATAAAGTGAATGTGAATAAAGTATAAGAGGTTTCAGTTTTGTAGTCTGTGGTCTTCAGGAAAGCAGGCATGAAGTTGAGCATGCAATGCCGTAAATAGATACCCAGTTACACCTTGTCACGTTTTAAATCATACCTTTTTTTGCAGACGTATGCAGACCCTTACAACGAGGAGGCCATAAACCAGTACCACAGGATAGACGAGTACATGGAGGACCTGCGGCTGGTGGAGGCGTACTACCGCGGCGGCGACTACCGCGCCGCCGTCGAGCTCGCCACGCGCCTGCTCGACGCGTCGCCCTGGTCCGCGCAGCTGCGCCAGCTCCGCGCCGAGTGCTACATAGCGCTGGTAACTCACTCACGACTCACTCACGACTCACTCACTCCTCTGCCTTAAGCATAGCGGGCGTGAGGCGCACACTTCTGTATTGCCGTAGGTCGTACTACATAATATGTATGTCAGTCAAGGCCGCCTTGGGCTTGCTTAACGCACGTGTCACTTGGTTCCTAGAAATTAAGTCCGTAAGCCCAGCGTATTAGAAGTTTATTTAAGCGAATAAGGTGGTTTACTCTTATTTTCATGTCAGTCTAATTTTATACTTTCGTTACTTACAATTTTTAATACAATAATGTTATTAAACCTCTTTAAAAAGGAATAATGTGAAAACAACACAGCTTTGAGGCCAACAATAGGTGGCAATTTTATTTTAATAATTAGGCGTTTTAATTGGCAGGAGTATTACTTTTGATTTGATTCTTATGATGTTAATCATATTTAAGATTTAATTTATATGTTTAATGTTTATGAGAAACACAATAATTGGATAAAAATGACGTAATGACCGACGATTGGTTAAACTCGCAAGCGAAAACAACACTTTCAACAGCCAAGATCCGCCTTCTTGGCGATCAAAATCCGAATGTTAGTATGAATAAAATTAGCATCGATCAATTTGGATAAATTATGTTATAAAATTTTGATGCTAAATCTCAATGCTAAAGTTGAAAATAGCTGCTGATGCTAATATTCTTAAAAACCCTAATACTACTAACCTTTGCTCAAACGCAAACGAATACACACTTGTATTTACAAACTAAAATTCTTGTTTGTTTACAGAATGATCTGTTCAGCGCAGTATCAGACATCAGGTCAGTGAATCGGCTGCAACAGGACTCAACGGATGGATACTACCGACTCGCTACCTTACTGTACCGACTCGGACACGTCAGTGACGCACTCAAGGTAAACCATTACTATTTTATTACATTCTATAATATACTTAGTCTGGCCATAAATACTGTTACAATTTAAAAAAACAACAATATTACATTTGAATTTGGAATCTGTGATTCTTATAAGAATATGAATATTCATTGTGTTTTCTCATTTTCCCGCCAATCGGTGTTAAATACTTTTGTAATATTAAAATGTAGTGGGTTGATAAAAAGAACCGAGTTGATGTGATAGCGTTACACAAAGTAAGTATGGAGCCAAATGCAATTTTTGAAACTCTCCATCAGCTTGGTATTAGTCGAATGTTTGTGTACCGGGCTATTGATAGGTACAATGAAACCTCATCAGTTTGTGACAGAAAAAGGTCTGGCTGTCCACGTAATATTCGTACGAGAAAGGCGATCAAAGTAGTGAAGGAAAGAAATCCTGTCCGAAAGCAAAAGACTAATCTTGGGAAATGAATATAGCACCTAGAACCATGTCGCGTATTTCTAAAGATGACTTAAGATTGCAGCCTATAAGAGGCACACTGGTCATAATATAATAATTTAAAAAATAATAGTATGGTATAATCAAAATAACTCACACGTCGTCACAAGCAACAGAATTTTTAAATTTTACTATTGAGCAATGTTTTAACAAGCACAATGACCGAGTTTATGCTCAAAGCTCTATAGAAGCTTCTCAGTTAGTCAGCAGAGTACAACGTGGACATTATCCGACTTCAGTGTTAGTTTGGTGGGGTGTTAGCTATCAAGGAGTGACTGAGACATATTTTTGTGAAAAAGGTGTCAAAATATCGGCACAAGTGTATTAAGATACGATTCTTGAACAGGTGGTTAAGCCTCTTAACAACTCCTTTTTCCATATCCAAGAATGGTCCTTTTTAAGAAACGAACGTTTCGGGCTTCATCAGAGCTGAAGATTGGCCGTCATCTAGTCTCGACCTTAGTCCGCCAGGTTATGATTTATGGTCAGTTTTAGAGAGTATGGCATGCTTGGATGCTTGGAGTCTCTAAAACAATCCATAAGATTGACAGTGAAGAATTTTCCTATGAAGAGAGTGCCTATTTCTATTGATAACTGGCCTCAACGTTTAGGACTATTATATTTTAATGTTATTATACGAATGTATAAACTAACACACATTACAGTAATAAATGCTTTTATGCAAAATAAAAAATTACCTTGCAACAATATTTATGGCAAGACTAGATGATAAAAACGGTTATCGATGCTTGGTATGCTACGTGTATGACACTTAGTAGACGTTATTTTATAGTCTGTATAGCACAACGTGATATAGATATTAACACCTTTGTGTAGTATTTAAAGAAAAACTGATGTCTTTATTGAGGTTAATGAAAACACTATGTGGGTTTGTGTGTCTGTCTGTTAGAGACAGTTTGTTAGTGACAGGCATAGTTCCGGAACCACTGACCGATTGACTTGTAACTTGATGTGCAGATACCTTGGGGTCATACCTCGGTCGAGTTTGAATATGGGCCCTGTGGGTCAAAAGACCCCCGGGATATAGGGGTCATTTCTTTTCATTACTTTTATATTTAAGACAAAGAGGTTGAATCCTAGGTTTTACACCAATTGCGTTAATTAAGAATCACATTATGAACATAAATGACTGACTGCATGAATGGCGTAGTGATTTAAGTGGTCGCCTTGGCACTGCCGCCGCGTCGAGTGTTGTGGGTTTGAATCACACACGGGATAAAAATTTGTGTGATCCACAAGCAGTTGTTCAGAGTCTGGATGTTCTTTGTGTCCGTTGTTTGAATGTTTGTAAAGTCCCCTGCGATACAGACATGGTTCCTAGTGCGAGAATTTTCTCTTAAAAAATAACGTAATCAAGGACGATGTATATTGTAGACGTGATTTTATAGTTTGTATAGCAGCGCGATACAGGAATTACACCCTAGTGTAGCACTTTAAGATGTATTACCATACATTTAAATAATGTTATATTGCAGGAAATTCGAGAATGTCTGAAACTGGACCCCGAACACAAGAAGTGCTTCCCATTCTACAAGAAGGTGAAGAAGGTGGACAAGTTGTTGTTAGACTGCGAGCAGCTGAGTACAGCGCGAGACTACGCGGGGTGCGCGGGCGCCGCCGCCAAGGTGCTGCGCGCCGAGGAGGAGGTCACTCTTGTTGTGTTCGAGGCCAAGAGGTGGATGTGCAGCTGTCTTAATAAGGTTCGTTGATTACGTTCTTGTACTGAAATTGAAATTAAATGAAATATAATTTACTAGATGTGCCCGCGGTTTCACCGGCATTTATGGTTACTGTGCCACCCCCGTGTGTCGTAGTATGATGTTACATAGCCTATAGCCTTCCTCGATAAATAGGCTATCCAACATTAAAATAATTTTTCAATTCAAGTAAGAATACTACATGTCACCACCCCATTTCATCCCGTGGGTGTCCTAAGAGCCAACAAAGGGAGCACATTAAGCAGACAACAGCTCTGCAAAGAGAGGGAAATCTCGAAACAAACCCTATACCAACCCGTCTGGCCAGCGTGGTATATAGTAGGCTAAAATCCTCTCATGAATACAAAACCACAAAAATGGCCCCCAGTTTCCGGCAGTCCCGCTATTTCCAGCCACGGCAGCGGTCGCGGTAACGGCGGGATAGAGGGTGCGAAGAATCTCCAGGCTACGGAAGGCTGCCAAAAACAAATATACCTGGCGACGTATAACGGCAGGTCACTTCGGCTTACCAACACCCCACCGAACTCGAGGTAGAACTAAGTCGCATTAACTGGCATATATTGGAGTTATCTGAGGTCCGAAGACGGGGAGGACACGATAACCCTTGAATCAGGCGACTTGTTCTACTCAGGTTCAGGTGACTTGTTGTCTCGCCATCCGTGATGCGTACTCACGGATGGCGAGCCCTTCGGGATATAGCGGCGATGACATCGCCCACAGAACCCAGCTCTCGACCAGATTAAGAATAATAAATCACTCGGTGATGACGGAAATACAACAGAGTTCTTAAAAGCGGGCGGTATCGCAATCCTGAAGGAGCTAACTAGCCTGTTCATTTCCGTCATCCAACAGGGCCTAACACTTCAGGCGTGGAGTGGGAGTGCGGTGGTTTTGTTCTTTAAGAAAGGTGATAAAACTTTACTTACGAACTATAGACTCATCTCACTCCTAAGTCACGTCTACAAGTTGTTCTCGAGAGTCCTCACAAACCGTCTCGCTAGAAAAATTGACGAGTTCCAGCCTCCATAACAAGCCGGATTTCGAAAAGGCTTCAGCACCGTGGACCACATCCATACTGTTCGGCAGATTGTACAGAAGACCGAAGAGTACAATCAGCCGCTGTGTATGGCTTTTGTGGACTACGGGAAAGCCTTCGACTCCATCGAAACTTGGGCGGTTCTGGATGCTCTGCAACGATGTCGCATTGACTGGCGCTATATAGAAGTGTTGAGATGCCTGTATGACACCGCCACAGTGACCGTCCAGCTTCAGGACCAGAAAGCAAACCCGATAGAGCTGCGTCGAGGAGTGAGACAGGGAGATGTAATATCTCCTAAATTGTTCACCAACGCGCTTGAGGATGTTTTTAAAACACTGGACTGGGATGGACGAGGAATCAATATGAATGGTGAGTACATCTCACACCTACGGTTCGCCGATGACATCGTCATTATAACAGAATCGCTGGAACAGCTTAGCGGGATGCTGCACAGCCAAAATGGAGCCTCGCGACGGGTTGGTCTCGGCAGGAACTTGGATAAACCCAAGATCATGTTTAATAGACACGTTATGCCAAGGCCGATTTACGTCGATGCTCGAAGTTGTTCAAGAGTATGTCTACCTTGGACAAGTGATTCGACTTGGTAGGAAAAACTTCGAGAAAGAAATCGACAGGAGAATCCAGTTGGGGTAGGCAGCGTTTCGTAAGCTTCGTCAGGTTTTCTCATCGCCTTTACCGCAATGCCTGAAGACCAAAGTCTTTGACCAGTGCGTCCTACCTGTTATGACTTATGGTGCCGAAACGTGGACACTCACGGTAGGGCTAGTCCAAAAATTTAAAGTCACCCAGCGGGCTATGGAGCGAGCTATGCTAGGAGTTACTTTGAGGGATAAACTTAGAAAATAGGTTATCCATCAAAGAACCAAGGTTACAGACATAGCTTGCAGAATAAGCAAGCTGAAGTGGCAATGGGCTGGCCATATCTGTAGGAGGACCGATGGCCGTTGGAGCAAGCGAGTCCTAGAGTGGAGACTGCGACTTGGTAAACGTAAGGTAGGACGCCCCCTGGCCAGGTGGACCGATGACCTGAAAAAGGTAGCTGGGTCTGACTGGATGCTTGTGATGGTTGTGGCTTAAAATAGGAGAGGCCTATGTCCAGCAGTGGACTGCGGTGGGCTGATTGATTGATGGATTGATTGAGTTCCTGAGATTAGCGCGTCAAACAAACAAACAAACTCTTCAGCTTTATAACATTAGTATAAATTAGTAAAACACAGTAAGATCTAACTACTGTGATCCATATTTTAAAATTAGGAGCTTATTGTTTTCATTATGCCAGAGTTATAAATGACTAGATTTTGCCTGCGGCTCCACTCGTCTAAATGTAGATTAAGTTGAATTAAGTTACAAACAGTAGGTACTTCTTTTTAGATATAAGGTCCTTTTTTTAAACGTATATGCGAAATTTCATGATAATCGGTCGAGTAGTTAATGCGTGAAAGCGTACCAAACAAATACACTTTCATATATTTTATAATATACATTCAAATACTGTGCAATTAAGTTTTTTTAGTTTAGTATATCAAAAACATATAAAATCAGCAAAAGAATGAATTTTATACGTTTTTAAACCTAGTTGCTTAATTTAGTGCTAGATTTTTTAATTAATTAGATTAGATGTATTTCATTTGATAGTCATGTTTTAATGACTATTTTCTGATGCGTTATGATTTCTAGCTATTTTTTAATCTACATTTGCTTCTGCTGGGGCTACATTAGCGAGCTACGGCGAATATTCGTGTTAACGCGATGAGTGTGCCCGGCTAGATCGTTGCAACGCGTTGTATTCTGGCGAAGAATATCATCGGGGCACCGTCGGTAAACTGGCGCGCTTCAAAGGGTTATAGCGCGCCAATATTCGCTGGGTGGCTACACCTACAAAATCAAAATCTGGACGACACTAAAGTGACCTTTAGTGTCGTTCAGATTTTGAAGCGGGACGTGCTTGTTTTTTTATGTACACTATGGAGTAGAGTAATGAAAAACTGTTGGGAGTTCATTCAATTTTGTGAAACTGAGAGTATTATATGGAATCCTGATATGACATAATGCAACGCCACTTCCTTCATTTTGAATTACCGCCTACGTCTCGGCCGCACAACAAGTCGAACAACACAACCCGGCGAGATGTATCGCGTCAACACGATACGAATCTTCTCTCGCTTAATGTAGTCAAGAACATCGCGTATGCCCATACACGATGTTTTTAGTGCGCCTACGCGACACGAATCTTCGTCCGCTAATGTGGCTCCAGCATTACAAACTTATTTATTTTGTTCGTATTCGTTGCATCATTTGCGCGAATATTTGTAATAAATTAATTTTATTATAACATGGCAATAATTGTTATGCCTAAATTATATTTTTCCTGGTGTAGGTTATATGTTTTGAAGGAATACTAAGCACCGGCTATATGAAGAAGACGTATATAAGAAGTTAATAACGGTGGTGACGTTTGTGTGACAGGACGAGCAGTTCACGGAGGCACTTGTGGCGTGCGGCGGCGCGCTGGAACTGCAGCGGGACGCGCGCGTGCTGTGCGACAAAGGAGACGCGCTCATCGGACTTGACATGTTCGATGACGGTAAGCACATTCAAGCTAAACAAGCACTAATGCTTGAGACGCACTCAGGTGCTTGATTAACTCGCTCACTCAGCTAACACAAATAACGTGCCTCAAGTTTAACAGCAAAGATGGGGTTTACCACGGGCGCTCACGGGCACTACTTATATATGATTTTTTTAATAACAGTCATTATCTATAAAACCACTGTGAGTCTACTAAGAACTCGACTGGCCTGTGGACAACGACTCAACTTTGTAGCGATTGCCAATAAAGTGAACCATTACAATTTTGCAAAATTTAATTTAGCTCGAAACAACCAGAATTTTTTATCTTTTTTAACATTGGCAACTCCCGCGCTAGTAATAATAATAATAATAAGTGCGTCAAGTTTAACAGCAAAAGTGATTTAACCGGCACTCACGGACAAGCCGCGCCGGTGCAGTCTCACTGTATGAATTGATAGAGAAAAGCAGTTCTTAATAAATACATGATATTTTAACAAAAATATCATTATCTGAAGAACTATTGTTGATCTACTATCTAAGTACTTAACTGGTCTATAGATAATAATTGCAATGATAAAGCAAATTCCATTAAAATAAATAGTAATAATATATCTAACTAGAATTATCTAGAGTCTAGACAGTTAACCAAATGTTAGACACTATTGTGCCTCTTAGAATAAGTACAACTATGTTTCAGATTGGGATCCTGAAGAATTTCAATATCTAATGTGAAATCCATTAAATCGACATTTTTATATATCAATTTATTTTCTAAATATATTAAAAACCTAACCTTATATATTGAGTTAGTAGTATGTATGTAATCCCGATCTGTGTCGTGATGTCTGTCGCAGCCATCCAAGCGTTCAAGGAAGCGCTGGAGCTGGAGGAGGGGCTGCAGCGCGCCAAGGACGGGCTCGGCCGCGCGCAGAAGTTGCAGAAACAGTCCGAGCAGCGAGACTACTATAAAATATTAGGTGTTAAGAGGTACACTGCATTTTTATTTACTTATATATTGACGCAACTTTCTAATTTAATTAGTTCCTAAGTTTATATTATTAAACTTTGCTGTTAACATTTAACACTGCGCCGAGCGAAATGTGCCAAAACTGGCGGTCACAGTTAAGTTGATAAAATCAACACTTTTTGTTTAATACAAATATAAAATATACATTTACCATAACAATGAATGTGCTTACGATTACTCCGTGTAAAAACTTAAAATAATTAATATTTTCGCCTAGAAAATTACGTAAATTTGCACAAAAAATGCAAAAACGTAAGCTCGTGTTACGTGATTTTTAGATTATAACAGTAGAAATCTATCCTATTTTATAAATAGTTATTTTACAATTTGTCCGTCCCAAATATTTAAGTTATTGATTGACAATAAAGATACATATTTATCAAAAACGCACTTCAAATCCTCCATACAATTTGACTATGGCGACCGCGCGCCGAATTGAATATCGAGCTCTGTCATTCAGACCAACCGCGTCTTACGCTCGGCGCACTCTTAAGTGTGCTATGAGTTATTACTTGATCGGCTGTGATCTTCCATCAGGTTCAAATAATCAACCTATTAATTGTAAACTACTTGTTTAAGTTCTAAACACTAATTGTCTTGCTCTAAAAGTCCTGATTAGTATTTAAAATTAGTTCAATAGTAGGAGACTATTTTATAAGCATAAGCTAGTTATTATAGACTATGGAGTCGAATGGTCCGTGGAACGGCAGCAGCAACCACCTACAACCACCTAATGAACATTCTCAATATAACATTTATTGACTGCATCACTGTGTCTCAGTTGCCAGAGTCTATATTATACTAGATTATGCTCGCGGCTTCGCTCGTATAAATGTAGGTTAGGTTAGTAACAGTCCCTGACAACATGTATGCGAAATTTTTTCATGTTCGGACAAGTAGTTAAAGCACAAAAGCGTAACAAACAAACTCACATTCGCATTTATAATATTAGTTAATATATAAATATAATATTAGTTATAATATTATTATATTAAACGTAGGAAGTCTAATATCAGTGTAGTGATGTAATAGAGTACAAGGTGTGTCTGTCCGGGGGCAGGTCGGCGAGCAAGCAGGAGATCATCAAGGCGTACCGCAAGGCGGCGCAGAAGTGGCACCCCGACAACTTCCACGGCGACGACAAGAAGCTCGCCGAGAAGAAGTTCATAGACGTCGCCGCCGCCAAAGAGGTATACACGTCTTATTAACACTTACATCGATTACGTGTCATTACCATATATAACAGAAATTAAATACTATTTTTTATTTAGTACGATACAGAAAAAATAGGCTGATGACTCTTCCGGCTGAATTTATTGTCAGGAAAACCCAATAAATTCTAGCAAAGCCTTTGCGAGGCTAAAATGATTTATACCTTAGCTAATGTATTACAATTGCTTGTACTATTATAGTAAGATTTTTGTAACACTTGTAGTTTGTACATTAAAATTGTAAATTTAATTTAATTTAGTTGACGATGGAACTGGCATGAACTGTGTACGAAAGATTCAAAAAAATTAAAATAATTTATATAATTATTTTATATATTATTTAATAAAAGTATTAAAATAATTTAAAAGATCTCAATAACACCGATCGACCCGATAATCGATATCGAGAACTGATATACAGTCGTCGCATTCATTAACGCTGACTACTGACGCTACTGAGGCAGTACACTGAGAGAGAGTACACTTCAGCGTAATACTCTAGTACTACTTATTTGTCGTGTTAATAATCATTAATTACAATAGTTGTATAGAACAATAGTGAGTTCGTATGTTGCGTACACAGGTACTGACAGACCCCGAGAAGCGAGCCCAGTTCGACGCGGGCACGGACCCGCTGGACCCCGAGTCGCAGCGCGGGGGTCAGGGCGGGCCCTTCAACAACCCCTTCCATCACTTCCAGCACGGCAGTCCCTTCCAGTTCAAGTTCCACTTCAACTAGCGCCACCACCACACGTGCCAGCTCGCCCGTTCTACTGCAAACAGACTTCAAATATAGTGTGGAATCGTGAAACAAGGGTGCCAGTTATTACCAATCAATCGATCAATCTATCCAGATTAGAACGTATCGCCGTTCCCATTCAAAAATACTTATGGAAAAGCTTGGTACGATGTCATCTGGATAATTGTTCCACTTATTATTTTACACGAGACTTACTCGGTCTTTACTTAGCTGTGAATACTTTCAGATCTCTTTCATTGACAAGTAATCGTTATGAACGTCTATGGAAAGTTCTAGTTAAGTAGGTGCCTGCGCCTGAGTGTCTCGCGATCGTCTTGTCTGTTTGATAGATATGGTTTCGTGAACAACGCGTTCTGAATGTAAGCTGTAATAAAACACAGATCAGTGGAGAACTCCACTAAACTTAAGAGTTTAATGTTTTATTTTGCCATACAGGTTCTGTTAAGTAGTTCAATAAGACTGCGTCCGAAATCACACTAGTAAATAAATATAATCATGCTATCAAGAATTAGTATGTTACTGACTGTGATATACTCCCGATCAGTTTATTATTATAAACATTTTGTTGTTCACTACACGTTATGTAAATATTGAACACATCATATATAAATCTATTATACATAACATTGCCACCATTATAATATGTTATTTCCAAACCTTTTTTTATATTGCCTCTTACGGAAGGACATATTGTAATGGTGACCTTTTTTAAAATTACACTAAAGATTTTGTTAACATTCAATTTATAACTGACATATCTGTCACTTTGATCATCAAATCATGCATTATTTATTCGTACAAAAACGCTAGATATTTTTTTTGGTTATAAAGTTAGCAGAAAGTTTACTCATGACTTGGCAGAATGTAATGCTTTAATAACTGTATTGATTGGAATGTTTCCATACTAAATCATTAACATATTTCTTAAGTACAAACAACGTGCATTTCTGTATACAAGACGTTGGAAGCCTTCAAAGGCCTATAGTCATATTTATGATGTTATAACTACACACTTTGTGCGGATCAATGCAATACAATATTTTGTTACACTAGTTCTTACATAGATACTACATCTTAAACACACATGTTAATGTTATTGATTTTTCATCAGTTTTATATGACTTGTTTCTTGTGAATAGCACCACTGGTGTAAACCGCGTATCAGAGCTCACAAGTGTGTGTAGGTGCCAATGCACGCGGATATTGTATACTTAACCAAATATTCACCAAACTACCAAGTGTCCTTGTATGCTTTAGCCGTACTATCGATAATAACTACATGTTCTACGTAACTCATGTGTAACTTCATTTTTTGTATCACTGTAGCGAAAAAAATACGTTTATTAGACTTATTTTTTTCGCTTAAAGTGAATCCGATCGGTCAGTTAAACATAACTCAGGAGCCAACAATTTGTCCAATGTTGGATGTTTCTTAATTATTCATTCTTTTGGAATGTAAGCTTTATTTTCCATTACGAGGTCTTAGCAGTCGATAAATAAATAAATATTTATTTATTAATAAGTTATTTTGTTGTGATTCTTATAACTTTGTAAATATTATAGGAATATAAGATAGTGTAAAACGTTTGTGGTTGTTTTATTTGGCCCTTTCTCACAAAATTTGTTACAGGAATGGACGTGAATGAAAGTCATAGAATTATTTACAAAATTACTTAAGTATTTAATTATAGGTACATGAATGCTTCTCACAAAAACAGTCTAAATCGCAAATTGCTTGCAATAAATAAAAAAACATGACTTAAATAAATTATATAAATAGTAGTTATGGCTATCAAAAGCTACCCTTCGTCTTGCAACTGCCTTATCCAACTAGGTATGTGAGCCTCACGATTCATCATCAGTCCAAATGATCTTTGGTTTCCTGCCCTGCCGGCCTTGCTTCAACATCTTGGCGACTCTTTCTATCTCATTGCTAAGTTTAGCTTTGTCCTCCTCCTTCTCACAAATGTACCGGTGTCGTAGCGCGCAGTCCTGTCCGCGGTACACGTAGGAGTTGGCGGCGGGGTCGTTGACCCAGGCGAGGCAGCGCCCCTCGCCGACGACGGTCGCCGTGTGCGTGTTGTGGGAGTTGTTGGACGACGTATTCGTGCTGTTGTTCACCACGGGACGCGCCGAGTGCGACCAGATCCAGAGTAAACCAGGGTTCAGGCCACCAGTCCAAAAGTCGTCACCTAGATATAGGGAGATTAGTCATAATATAATTAGTCTGAAAGTAGGCATTGATTAAAATTACGATCCACCGCTTCTTGGAGCGGGGATAGAATAGAGAGTGAAGGTTTAGTCTTAGTAATACCTAGTTACTTGCTAGATTCAGATCCACTATTTGCGAACTTTGAGTTAATCTCCACTAAATTGTTTGCAGCACGCTTTATAAATGAATGCAATATGATTAACTAGGCTAGGCGATTATGGCAGTAGTGTAAGGCAAATGACTAAATAGGAATTCTAAATATAAAAATTTTGCTCTCAATCGTGTCATTAATAGAGAGAGAGAGATAGCTAGGTACTCGTAACGCTTGTTACCAAAAATCTAGACGAAATGTCTCCTCTAATAAGTACCTACGTAGAAGATACATATTAGCTGAATTGTTGCAGATCATTTTTATTCGTTCGTGTACCTATTGATATTTAATTATAATGACTAACTTACATAACAGATGTGGCTATTTAGTCGTTTAATTGAATAAAGTAGGCCATGTAATCATACAGCCTACTCTATTGAATAGTAATACTTGGATTGTGTAATTGATTGGGTATAGTTTAGGTAGTCATAATTCAAAAACAACAGGTCAATTTGCTGGCAAACTCGTAATAACTCCATAAGACCAACTAAAGTGTGGTCAGAAACAAGCTGCTTTATGTATTGTAAAGCTTTCGAACCTCTAAGTTTCTTGTCGCTAAGCAACGCGGAAGTGAGCTTCTGTCGCTCCTTGTCAGTGTCGAGCTCGAGCATGTTGGCCTTGAGCCGGCGGCACGCGTAGTTGGCGCCCTTCCAGTTGGCCGCGTCCGCCGACACGAGGTAGCAGCCCGCGCCCACGCGCGTGAAGTTCGCCTCGCAAGGCTCTGGAACAGATTGACAGATGGTGATAAATATATAACAGCTTTCTCTCGCATGAATGGGGAAAGTGAATGATTCATACTTAAATTATACTACGATTAATTCTGTAGTCCAGTAAACCATATAATGATGTATTGTACCTAACTACAATTTATATTTACCACATTGACACCATTTGCACAGTCTATTGCACAATAGGTACCTACTCAATACATAATAATAATTGATAAACAAAATCGAGGTCTAGCTTGCAACATTGTCTAACTATCGGTAACGAAATCGATTATAACCAGACAGTGACGAAGTAATAATAATAACATCAGAAAATAATATAAACCTACCTGGCTTTTTATCGACTCCAGCCACTAAATAGTGCACGCTCTCCTCCAACTTCCTCAGCCGCTTCTCCATGAGGTCTGCTTTGTAGACAAGCTTTTCAATAGCGCCGAGTAGGTACAGATCAGTCTCAGACACCTGCTTCTGTGGTGACGGCTTGTTCTCGTCGACGCGGTCTACAAATGATGGATATTGCGGCGGCTGGCTATGCACTGGGATGGGCTGGTTTTGAGGCTGTTGTGGCTGCTGAAAATTTATAGCAAGTACATAATGTAATAAATAGCAAAAATAACATAAAAGTGTAGCACAGCACGGTGAACTGCCGTTATGTTTTAAATATTCCGGCATCTGTTCTTACACTACAGGGTGATCAAAAGGGTAGTTCTTGTGCATATCAGATTATATAGCCTCTACCATCGAGATACTTTTCTCGATCCAATAATAAAAAGTACTTACGTAGCTCGGGCTAGGTTTGAACTTATCCTTGTACGGATTCGGTGGCCTGTTCACGATCTTGCCTGCGCCTGGTGGTGGTGGCGGGGTGGGTTGCCACTCATCGTAGGGTCTGCCTCCAGGTGGAGGTAATGGGTGCTTGCTATGGTGGGATGGAGGTGGATGATGGTGCGACGGGGGTAGCGGTGGAGGCGCTAGATCTATGCGATCTGACACGTAGTAGCCTTTTGACGGAGGTAGAGCCATTATGCGACCTGAAAGCCGTATGTATAAAATATGAGTCATGGAGAATATATATGTTTTAGCTGAATATGATACCCAGGCCCTAAAAGTATAATATAACGTTCGATATAAAGGTACTACCAAGTCTCTGAATAACAAGTGTTACTACGCTTACATGAGTTACATTGTGGTACTTGGCACTTTTCTGAGATCATTTATTTTTGCGTCGAAATAATTAGCATTGACGGTAAATAATTATGTTATCGAAGTGCAAGGTAAAATTACTAACCGTGTCTTCCGTGATGCTCGGTGTCGGTTAGTGCCCACTCCTTCAGCAGCGCGCTCCATGGTCCAGCCTCGTCGTGGAAGGCACACGAGTCTTCGTCCAGCCCGCACGTGCTGTCTGTCGCCTCGCCGCTCTCCTCGGTGCTTACGTGACCTGCCACAAGTAGCAGCGAAACGGCTGCGTAGAATCGCCTCATCTAGAAAAAAAAAGAAAATATTATGTAAATAGATATACCTATACAGCAGCGATAGCTCAGTGGGGAGACCAACAGACTGCAGAAGATCTCGGGTTCGAACCCACGTCGCGCACCTCTGACTTCCGGAAGTTATATGACTTTTCGAAATGATGTGCGTATTGATTGACAATTTTCGCCTGCTCCGTGCCTCGGAGAGCACGTTAAGCCGTCGGTCCCGGCTGCCATGAACATCTATGGCAGTCGTTATTGGGAAGTTAGTGCCCTATAATATCCTGACACTGGTCGAACCTTAGGGTATCGTTAGCCTTCGGGTTGCGGAGTCAGGTGGCAGCCGCTCCGTGTAAAAACTGATATTCAGTCAAATCCGGTCAGACTAGAAAAGCCGACCCCAAGTGACTTGGGAATAATAAAGGCTAGGAAGAAGAAGATATACCTATATGATATAGGCATATCTGAAGTTGCTAGTCTTCGCAATTTCACCTCGTATTAACTCTGTACGTATATTTTTTTTTATTGCCACGCGCTGATACTACGTAGGGATCTCCCTAAAAGGGTTAGGTGTATTACCATATTATGCTATGGATTTTACCATCCATTGGCTACAGTTTCAGGATCCGTTTTGCTATTAATAATATCTTGTTAGAAAATTCAGTAACACTGCTCAATTCGTGATGCAAATCCGAGACTTTATACACGGCAGTCGCATTCAATATCTCTGCGCCACCGGGGTACCTAGTTAGTTTTAGTAGGTAGACGAAGGTTGTTTTGCAGTTCATTTTCTACTTGCAGTCTTGTGTTGCGCCCTTTCTCTGTAACCTAATTCAGTAGGTACCTAGTTCTGGCGACTATCTTGTCTTTACATTTGTGAATTGCAGAGATTAGGTAGACACGATTAAATGTAGGTACTTACTTTGTTATAAATGAAAACCAATTTCTTGAATAGGCTCGCTTGTGTATAGTATATATAGCCTGAAATAACTTAACATTTGCACAGTTTCTCTAAAGCCTAATAGCCTGAAAGATAAGAAGTCAGCGCTAACAGACAAAACCAGCTACTTATTGTAATGATTTACTGACCTACTTACCTATATTCGCGTAAGTACACACAAACAGACGCACATCATAAAGATCTGCATCATCAAGATGGAAAGGGGTTACTGAATCAACAATATCATTTCGAAACCACGCTTACCACAACTGGCATCGCGTTAAGTACCGGATCTTAAACTTTCATAACCACGCCGTAAGCGTGTGACGCACCCAGCATCCTTCACCCACCACCTAGATTCTTCGTTTATTTCCAAACATTGTGAGTCACAATGCGGAGCAGTGTTATCGAGATTACGTGACGGGTCATCGCGAGGGTTCAACATCGGTGCAGGCGCTGCCGAGTGTTGCGCAACACCGCTGCCGGCGCGCGCGCACCGTGCGGTGAAAGCGGACGCGCCGCAGTAAGCAAGGATTATAAGTTATGTGTTTGTGTCTACACGCTATCTGGGGATTTTCCGACATGTGCAACGAGGATTTAGTATTGTGCGATATTGTAACAAGAAATTGCGTTAATTTTTTAATTCATTACATAATTGTATTAGTAATACTGAACTAACCAGACGTATCACATACATATGTATCTATCCTTTGTCGCCGTAAACGACATCAACGCGCTATTTTGGCATATATGAATGTAATACAAATAATCGCACTACACATGCCTACTATCTATTCCTACTTACATGTTGACTTCAAAAATAACCAGCTTTAGAAAAATGCTTTGTGAGTACGTATATCAAAGTTTTTGATGAGATACATCGTAAGTAATGTTCGTGTTGTTAGGTACCAATACAAATACCGTTGTCATAATAAAAAGTTTATAATAATTCACATCTTTGCTAAAATTATAGCGCCAAAACAAAACATTCGCGCAATCACAGTCGTTCTTATTAACCGATTTGATACAATGTTTTTATAAATTATATTCTGGATAATATTTTTGTATCTTTTATGTATTAAATTTGAAAACACTTTTCTTTGTTTTTGTAATCTTTCGAGAACGTAGCGATATATATACGAATCTCTTTGCCTTTTATTACGAAACATGGAAATTGATTATTTATCTTGAGTTGAAAAACACATAGCACCATTATTTATATTGTATACACAATACAATAACTATTTAAACCTTTTGCTAGTGTTCAATATTATATTTATAAATTCGTATCAAACATTTTTATATTAAAATGAGTTCGATTAGCACTGGGTCTATAAATTCCCACCGCTCTGTGTAAATTAATTCCCAGATCATTCTCTAGATACGAAGTATAGGTATGTCTTGTTACGTTACCAGATAGCTCTCTATTTAATTTAAGTCTGTTATCGTCTAGAACATCAATTACCGGCTACGTGAACTTTCTTTCGAATGTGCATAATATAATATCGCGAAATGTTAATCAATGGAAAGTTGTACGTACCTTGTATCCTATAACTTGTCGTGGAGCGATGATGCTATAACACACGTAATAATTGGCATTAATATCACTTTTACCACTACTGTATGTTAGTACGTTTGGAGAGTGTTGGTACACGGCCAGTTGCCGTGAGCTAGCTTCAATGAGTACGGTCCGGCGCAGCGTGGCGGTGAAACTGCCGTGTGAGGAGTGAGGAGTCATCCACGTGCGAGCCAAGGTGGGGAATGTAGCGTGTGTTTACTTCAAAGTTTGTAGTCTTTGTATCATTTTGTTGTCACTTTTTCTGTGGAGACATCAATATGGTACCTATGCAACTAATAATGTTTTGGTTGCGTTTTGATAGCATCTAACTAAAACTTTAATAAGGCTAAATAATTATAAGTGGGAAACCGTTGGACTGCCACGCAGAGGTCTCGAGTTCGATCCCAAGGCGCGCTTACTTTTTGAAGTTATGTGCGTATTAAATAGTTAATTATCGCTTGCTTTAACGGTCAAGGAAAACATCGTGAGGAAAACTGCATGAGTTCTCAATAATGTTCTTGAATATATGTGAAATCTGCTAACCCGCACTGGGCCAGCGTGGTGGACTGTGGCCTAACCCTTCTCATAGTGAGAAGAGGCTCGTGCCCAGCAGTGGGTCAGTTTAATACAGGGCTGATATTATTATTATTATAATTTAAAAGGTAGCTCGAGTTAGATGCTTGCATAGAAAAAATATACCTAGGTACCAATTATTTTGGATGGATGGCTTTTCAAATTCGAAATTCACTACTTGTATACACTCCAGCTTAATATTATTCATTAACTCTTTACCAGAATGAGATTCTCACGCGTAAGCTTAATAATTATTGAAGCATTTAAATAAAAAAGCACTGAGCTGCACTGCAGCAATGTAAAATTATGAGCTCTTATTAGGATATTTATTTATTTTAAATTCCATATTTGCACTTCGCTCCACTGTAGTGCAATTGCGCAGAATATGGCCAACCTGTCAGGTTTACCAAAACAAATGTTAGGTACGTGTGGTTTTTAGTTACTTAGGACAACACATGCGAGATTCCTCATAATACGTTAAAATCTAATAGGCTGAAAAACTGTTTGTGTGTTCTGACTGTCGAGAGTAGTCACTGAAAACTGTATGCCATAAATAAAATCGATCGCATTGGCTTTTGTATTAAAACAAAACCTGTTTTATAAAGATTGTACCTAAGACGTATCAATATTATTTTCGATCCTTCATTGAATCCTTATATTAACTGCAAGCCACATTAATCGACATCAGCGTAACGTCATATCTCCTCGTAAAGTAAAAATCGTCAAACTGACTCGTTAAATTGATCGATCTGGATGTTTAGTTTTGAAAGCGCTAACAGTATCAGTACCTAACCCGATTTAATGAAACAGCAAGAGTGTAAACGTAGTTTACCGACAATACTTATGATTGTCTCCCAGAGGGATAGGCTGACATTGTGACTACGATTTTCTACTCCACCCTCTACAACTTTTTGTTCCAGCAGTCTCCTCGAGTACTTATTTTTACCATCTACCTAAGAAAGTCCACGAAGAACGTCTATTAATGGAAGCATCAGCAGCAATGGAAGCATGAACGTTCAATCAGCGTACTCTTTTGTCGACTCCTTCTGTAATCGCCGAGATTTTTCTACCTGATTGACAGTGTGGTAGATGCTTTTTATTATATTTTTATGCATCTCAACGTATTCGATGTCTTTACATAATGATATTTATAGTGTTCATAATATCTGCTTAAGTATTAAGTTAAATCATTGGCAGGTGGTGTGTATCTATGACCTAGTTTATAATTACTAACTATTAACCTGCTGTGGGTCATACCTCATTAATATACCAAGAATATAGGGGACTCTAAATTTAGGTTAACGTTTTTCCTTGTTGTTTATTCGTAGCATTAATATTGTTAATTTGTGCTTATAGTTTAATTTCTTTTTGCAATGTATAATATACGCGTAAATGTAAGACAATATTTGTGCTTTGCCTGCCTTCAAACTATTGTTTACATTCTTACATTTTATTGTTACATTATAGTTATACTAAAGGAACTAAATAGTTTCGGATAATATTTTTATCTTATTCTATAAACATGTATAACTGGTATCTACATACAAATCTTCATGTTGTTCGTGTCTATTTCGAAATATTAACTAATATCAGTTTTCGAATTAAAATAGTATTAAAAAGATACGTACTTAATAATAATTGTTATGTAACCTAATCTCTGAAATCTCTGCCTATTCCATTAGTTAAGCTTCCAAAACGCACGTTATTCCGTACGAACTATACTTCAACCACAACAAACCAAACATACCGATTTCTATTAAAGTCAATGGTATCCTTGACCGCTTTTCGATTAGTTTTAGCAAACCTATTCGCACTGGCAACACGTTCATGTACTAATAATCGTATTGTATTGCTCTTCCGTCACTCAACAGCCATCAACAATAACATAACAAGTTGCATCACTGTACGTTGCTCCCGCGCATCTCAATGGAGCACGTTGCGCATGCGCATGTTGGGTAACAACAACTTTCGTTACAAGGTCGCATGGGTCGGGTTATACCAACATACATGAGATTACAAGATTCTGCATATCCTGTACCTAGTTAACAATCTTGAGATTTCTCCGCTTAATGAAAGTGCTCATGTATAATTTGTCCGTAATACTTTTTCTCAAGGCTGTTTGAGAAGCTTTCACTTACGTTTTAAATACATTTACTTGGATTGTGATTAATGAGCGCAGGTCATTAAGATATTTGTTACTACACTGTAGATATTATATAAGGCTCAGCTATGTATGATAACTTGTGTATCTGTAGTAACTATTACCTACTACTGTGTATCCATTTAAGCAGACTTTGATGTTGATTAGGGTCGTGAGGGGAATTTATAGTTTGTCAAAGTGCCGAGTCAGCAGTCAGGAAATTTCACTGAGTTTTTACGACTTATTGACAAGTATTCTAGCGACGAACTAACGCACCTTCATTTTAACTTCATACATATTATTGGCATTATATTTTTATTGACATGATATTTCCGACCACCAGCTTCGAAATCATACACAATACAAAATTAAATAACACAATGAAAAAATTAATTTCTGTCTGAACATCTTTTTGGTAAATATTTCATTGTATCAATTTTAGTGGTTATCTCTGCATTGATATTGTTACAAAAACATTAACAGAAGCACATGTAGTTCAATTTTTTTCTATACCTACTAAAAAATAGACGTAGTTTTTTGTCGATGTTTAGTTAAGGATATAAGATTGGATGTAATAGTTTTATAATTTATCACATATGAATTCTGTACCATTGTTATCCACTGTTTCTTTATATACGGTGTTGTCAGAATTCAGATCAAGTTTTGATGACATACTATATAACGCTCTTTCTGCTGAATGTATGGTAATAGTATGATGTCAGTATCCCATATATATACAGGGTGTCCAAGAACCTGGCGTCCAACTGGATTCCCACGATGCCCCAAGTTCTAACAGTACTCAGAAAAATATTTTAAAAAATCCACCCCATGTACTTACAGAATTATACTGATTTCAAAAAAAAAGGGGAAATGAGCACCCTGTGACATACTTTTGAATGCTGTGACTGCTAATGCTGATAATTTCGATATTTCTTGGAGGTTTTGTAATCTAGGGTATTGCTGTGTCTAAATAGAATGTAAAAATAACGTACTTATTGTACCATTTTAAAATAAAATATTATTTTAACTAAAGGTGATATGGAAAACTATTGAATTTCGCAACTTTGACCGACTGTAGTGTAAAAAAAATGTACCAAAATAGTATGGCAAGTGACGTCAAATTTTGACGCGTTTATTCCTCTTTTTAAAAAGGTATAATACTTACACATTAATTTGAAAAAAAAAAATTTTGATAATATTTTTACTCAACAACCCAATTTTTACGATGTCTTACAGAATTCTTAGAAAGAAAAATTTACGACGAATTGAATCTAACCTCTAAAGAATTACTGTTGTATGCTCATAAAAATAACAACAGGCCTCTCAAAAAACAGGTTAGACCGTAAGGGACGGTATGTGCATGCATCTCACCATAGTGATTCGTTATTACAACAGGAGGGAGCAAGACAGAAACTATCTTTGCGATTTGCTGGTTCTTCTTTATGGTACCCCATTATTCAGGTAAGAGTGAGGGAGAAAAAGGTTAGAGGTGCGAGTGAGATAGATAGTGACGCTATCTGGGATCGTGCTATTTAGGATAACAGTACGGTCAGTACGCGTCACTGCCTCCTGCCGTTACTACGCACCTCTCTCTTATTGTTACCATTGATCACGTACTACGATTTAAAGCTTTGTTTATTGGACTCGATTACTCTTTGTGCTCTGGACTTTGAAACGAACTCTTTACGACGACCTTTGCCTGTGTTTGGACAGTTTGTGTTTTGTGTGTGCTACCATGGCGACCTACACTCCGCAAGAATACGCAAATATGCACTACATTTATGGAGAATGTAGAGGTAATGGACGAGCTGCAGCGAGACTTTACAGAGAAAGGTATCCGAGGGCTACGCGATATCCCGACCATCGAGTTTTCATTAATGTGCACAGATCACTATGTGACGGGCGGTTCCCCAATCAAGTAGCTGGTGAAGGACGACCCGTAAATGACTTCATACGCGATGAAGTTTTAGAGGCGGTGTCGGCAAATCCAAGCATCTCTGTGCGAGGAATAGAAGCTGATACGGGGATACCGAAGAGCACAGCACACAGTATTCTCCAAAAAGAAGAATATCATCCGTACCACGTACAGCGAGTGCAAAGTCTTTTACCTCGAGACTATCCGAGCCGAGTCGCGTTTTGTGAAACAATCCTGCAAAAACATCGAGAAGACGAAAACTTTATCGACAAAATTTTGTGGTCAGATGAATCTACATTTAAGAAGGATGGCTACATGAACCTACACAACTTGCACGAGTGGCATGTGGAAAATCCGCACTTGATGCGAGAAGATAGATCCCAGTACCGGTTCAAAGTGAACATGTGGACCGGTATTCTCTGTGGGAATATTATTGGTCCATTTGAGATGCCCGAGAATTTGACTGGCGAATCATATTTAAATTTTCTTCAAAATGATTTGCCAAACTTACTAGAAGAGACCCCACCAGATATGTGGTTCCAACACGACGGCTGTCCAGCACATTTTCGCGTATCCGTTAGAGAGTTTTTGGACGAGCAATACCCGAACAGGTGGATTGGGCGATCAGGAACAATCCCGTGGCCAGCCCGCTCACCTGACTTAAATCCGCTGGATTTTTTTTTCTGGGGAACTATGAAGGAGCTCGTTTATGCGAAGCCCATTAATGACATCGCTGACCTTCGTGAGAAGATAACACAAGCAGTGCAGGTGATACGTCAAAAAAGTTACTCGCGAAACATAAAGCGGTCCTTTTTAAGGAGAGTGAGAGCTTGTATTGCCGCGGGTGGTCAACATTTTGAACATTTATTGTAATAAAATATCTTTAAACTAACATTCTTTGCTTTTATTCTACTGGGAACCCATCTACCTGTGTGTATTTCCTTCTTGCTCACTCTTGGAACCGAAGTAAATAATAGTAGTAACATAACAGTTTCTAAGATAAGAAAGGGTCCGACAGTTACCGTTAGTAGGTAGGCACTTCGTAAAAATTGGGTTGTTGAGTAAAAATATTATCAAAATTTTTTTTTTCAAATTAATGTGTAAGTATTATACCTTTTTAAAAAGAGGAATAAACGCGTCAAAATTTGACGTCACTTGCCATACTATTTTGGTACATTTTTTTTACACTACAGTCGGTCAAAGTTGCGAAATTCAATAGTTTTCCATATCACCTTTAGTTAAAATAATATTTTATTTTAAAATGGTACAATAAGTACTTTATTTTTACATTCTATTTAGACACAGCAATACCCTAGATTACAAAACCTCCAAGAAATATCGAAATTATCAGCATTAGCAGTCACAGCATTCAAAAGTATGTCACAGGGTGCTCATTTCCCCTTTTTTTTTGAAATCAGTATAATTCTGTAAGTACATGGGGTGGATTTTTTAAAATATTTTTCTGAGTACTGTTAGAACTTGGGGCATCGTGGGAATCCAGTTGGACGCCAGGTTCTTGGACACCCTGTATATCATTTTAATTCTTGATTCTTTTATCTTTTTTCTTTTCTAAAAAGTCATATCCCGCACTAGGAATTATTCCTGCATATAATTAGATATAAATAAATGAATAAATATTCTAGATTCTTACGAGTGAACAAATACAACAACTGGCATGTGTTCATGGCAGCCTTTATTTATTATACTTGTTCGTAATTTATAATACTTAAATCAGGTTGAACTTGCTCTGATTAACCCGTAACCTCTGTAATTATTCGTCCAGTATAGCTTTATTTGTAGTTTTTGTAGGAACAGTAAAATAAAACACTGCTATAAACAAAACAGTATAATAACAGTTCGTACAAGTGTAGGTATGTCTAATAAATATCGTTATAAAAATGTTGTATATTTGTGTGTTCCAACACCTTACTCTGGCAACATCGTTCATGTATTGCCAACAATGTACTCATTATATTAAATTTTATAATCAAATATGATGTTACTTTATACAAGTTAAATGTATTCAAGACGTCTATATTTTATTTATTTACAATTACTTAAGTACATTTTTATGAAAGCTATAATTATTTTTTATATTTAATTCGTCTCATGGATTTTCTTGTTGTGAATATGAACAGTTTAACTACTTATAGGTACTTAAGTCAATTGTCATAATTCCATACTTATCTATTTAAAACATACAATATTAAATCTACAAACATAATCTCAACACTTAGTACTTTACATATCACCTTATACATCTATATCATCTGTACATTCAAACTATATGTACTTACTTAAATCTTTTTGGTGAATGGTAAAAACATTACCACAGCCTATACTTAACCTTATATTTAATTTCATTAATTCATACAATTCGATATATTTCTTTACTGTTATCAAAATTACAGACCAAAGTTTATAATTAGAAATGGGAAGACGAAACTCGTTGCAAACAAACTATACAATCACTGATTTCTTATTCATAAAATCTGCTATTACCTTCATATTATAATCATATGATATATCTAACGTTAACCATAGGAACCACTTAACCCCATTACTTATGACTATTGTGCAAAGACTTAAAAACATTAAAATTATAAAACGGTATAAAATTGAAAAAATTGTTACTCTCTATAACTGTCGTGGATATTCGCCAAAATGTCATGTTAGACTAACTTGGATGTTCATCAAACATTCTCATAACAGTTGATACCGTCGAGTGACCAGCCCGTGCTTAAAGACGATAGGTTTAATATGCCTCGTACGTAATTTCTTAGGATCGATTGTAGCATACGCTGGGGGTGGTCCACTCAAGTGCACTGGATCTGGGTCCTCGTACATTGTTGGAGCTGTAGGAGGAACTGAGCAAATTTGATTGATTTGATTGACACCAGACATTTCGTGATTGCCGGCCGGTATTTGATGATCGATAGCCGGTAAGGCGTAGTTTGAAGCATGGTTGATGAACTTTAAAGAATGTTTAGAGGGCGTTGCAGGGTGGCTCCTTAATTGGTTAGGTTTACTCTTAGGTGGTTTTAGATGTTTCGTAGGTGATTTTACATGACTAGCAGATGGTATAGAATGATGAATATAATGAATAGAATTTTTTAGAATTGGTTTATAATGACTTTGTTGATGGTCTATAACCATAGTGGGACAGTTCGAGGGTGACGTGGGAAGTAATTTTGTAGCTATTTGTTGTTCGTTTAATAAATAGTTATTATAAACTGGTATACCTATAGTGTTAAGTGCAGAATTCGATGATGAACCAGGTAAAGCATAATTTTTTTGAGTACATACAAGTGATTGAAATTTCGATGCTTGTTGATTTGTTTTGGCTTTCAAAGACCTGATTGAAGAATTGCGCTTCTTACTATTTGGTTTTGATACCTCTCCAGGCAGACTTGTGTTATCATTCATGGGGCCATATTTTTGGAATTCGTAATCCATTACAAGATTCATTTTACTTTGACCTGAAGACCCTGTAATTCTAGGAGTTTCTTGTAACTGGTAAATTTCTCGAGATGCTTGGATATTATCATTGTGGTCTACTAGCGGTATTTGTCCATAGTTCTGTTCCTGCGTGTGGTACAGCGCAGCACATTCCTGGTGGTCGTCGGTCAGAAGTAGACGGTGAGGTTCATGTGATCTGCGACGGTAGGGTTGGTCGCGTCCGTCACCTCCTCCCCACTGCCCTGCAACGGTACCTCTGTTGTAGCCTTAAAGGAATGTTTGGTTGCTATGTTACGGAGCTGAGTAGTTAGTAGGCAGAAATGAAAATTATTTGTTTTAGTTTAGGCCAGTTATATGAGATTAGAAGCTTCTAAATACTACACTTTTAAAAATTAAACTAGCTTTGTAAAAAGGTAAGTTTGGCAGAAGTGATCGGCGCAAGTCTCTCTCTCACGTATATACATATATAGATTCACGCCTGTTGCCCAGAGGGGTAGGCAGAGACTACGGATTTCCATTTGCTACGATTCTGACACACTTCTCACTTATATGTATAACAAGTTCAAATTTCAAGTAATTAGTTGCTGAGATAAGATGATTTGATAGATAGACGGATCCGTATTAGCATTTTGTTGCGGATCCTTCATATGGTGGTATAGTATAATTTAAATTTGATGGGTAGTGTCGTGTACCTTATGTTGTCCATCGGGGGCCGCGTCATCCCAACTTAATTTCTTGACCCTGGCAGGTATCGTGGCACTCGGCCACGCGACTCCTGACCTGCCAGCTTCGCGACCACAGAGGTGGTCACTCATAAGCGATACTCCTCCTCCTACTGTAGGCAACGCGGTAGTAGGAGGGGACAATGTTGGGGCTAGAGGGGCCACCTTGCTGCGAGGGAATCGCTGTGACTGACGACTTGAAGCTGCTGTCGCTGGAAAGTTACAAATATAAATCAAAGTGCATCTAAATCAGATGAAAGTAATGGTTTTGTAAAATGACTAATGCATCGGTACGTCATTAAATGCACTGATATTTAATATAATATAATTTCTGCTCATTATTGTTTGCGAAACTGTGTCATGATCAGCAAAAAGCATTGGATGTTGTATTCTTTAAGGTAAATAATTAATATAGATTACAAATAGAAGCGGTCCCAACACGTTGCCCTGGGACATTCCATAGCTTACTTTTCTTAAGTATAATTGATATTTTTGTTCTGGTTTTGTCCCTGGACACATTTTATTTATTTGTACTAATTGATATCTATTACAGTATGAATCTAGAATATTATGAAAATTACCTCTTATACCGTACTTTTCTAGCTTATTTAAGAGTATTGCGTGGTCTACGTAACCAAACGCTTTCGTGATGTCCATGTATATCAGCAATAGCAACATGTTTGTCAATTCTAATTCAGTACCGGTGTAGTGAGTCGTGTTGTGGTGCGCGTCGTGGTGCAGGTCGAGGGTGGAGGTGGAGTTGGCGAGGATGGTGCTGGCGCTTGCGCTCATGCTCAGCAGCGAGCTAGCGCTGTCGTTGTGTGGCGCGTTCATAAGTAAGTAAGTGAGGAGTACCGGCGTGGCGGTCGTGTTGTGGTGCGCGTCGTGGTGCAGGTCGAGGCTGGAGGTGGAGTTGGCGAGGATGGTGCTGGCGTCCGCGCTCACGCTAAGCAGCGAGCCGGCTCTGTCTTCTGGACGCGTTCATAAGTAAGTAAGTGAGCAGTACCGGTGTGGTGGGTCGTGTTGTGGTACGCGTCGTGGTGCAGGTCGAGACTGGAGGTGGAGTTGGCGAGGATGGTGCTGGCGCCCGCACTCACGCTCAGCAGTGAGCCGGCGCTGTCTTCTGGACGCGTTCATAAGTAAGTAAGTGAGCAGTACCGGTGTGGTGAGTGGTGTTGTGGTGCGCGTCGTAGTGCAGCTTGAGGCTGGAAGTGGACTTTGCGAGGATGGTGCTGGCGCCCGCGCTCACACTCACCAGCGAGCCGGCGCTGTCGTTGTGTGGCGCGTTCATAAGTAAGTGAGTGAGCAGTACCGGTATGGTGGGTCGTGTTGTGGTGCGCGTCGTGGTGCAGGTCGAGGCTGGAGTTGGAGTTGGCGAGGATGGTGCTGGCGCCTCCGCTCACGCTAAGCAGCGAGCCGGCGCTGTCTTCTGGACGCGTTCGTAAGTAAGTGAGCAGTACCGGTGTGGTGAGTCGTGTTGTGGTGCGCGTCGTTGTGCAGGTCGAGGCTGGAGCTGGAGTTGGCGAGGATGGTGCTGGCGCCCGCGCTGACGCTCAGCAGTGAGCCGGCGCTGTCGTTGTGTGGCGCGTTCATAAGTAAGTAAGTGAGCAGTACCGGTGTGGTGGGTCGTGTTGTGGTGCGCGTCGTAGTGCAGGTCGAGGCTGGAAGTGGACTTTGCGAGGATGGTGCTGGCGCCCGCGCTCACGCTCACCAGCGAGCCGGCGCTGTCGTTGTGTGGCGCGTTCATAAGTAAGTGAGTGAGCAGTACCGGTATGGTGGGTCGTGTTGTGGTGCGCGTCGTGGTGCAGGTCGAGGCTGGAGTTGGAGTTGGCGAGGATGGTGCTGGCGCCTTCGCTCACGCTAAGCAGCGAGCCGGCGCTGTCTTCTGGACGCGTTCGTAAGTAAGTGAGCAGTACCGGTGTGGTGAGTCGTGTTGTGGTGCGCGTCGTTGTGCAGGTCGAGGCTGGAGCTGGAGTTGGCGAGGATGGTGCTGGCGCCCGCGCTGACGCTCAGCAGTGAGCCGGCGCTGTCGTTGTGTGGCGCGTTCATAAGTAAGTAAGTGAGCAGTACCGGTGTGGTGGGTCGTGTTGTGGTGCGCGTCGTGGTGCAGGTCGAGGCTGGAGCTGGAGTTGGCGAGGATGGTGCTGGCGCCCGCGCTGACGCTCAGCAGTGAGCCGGCGCTGTCGTTGTGTGGCGCGTTCATAAGTAAGTAAGTGAGCAGTACCGGTGTGGTGGGTCGTGTTGTGGTGCGCGTCGTGGTGCAGGTCGAGGCTGGAGCTGGAGTTGGCGAGGATGGTGCTGGCGCCCGCGCTGACGCTCAGCAGTGAGCCGGCGCTGTCGTTGTGTGGCGCGTTCATAAGTAAGTAAGTGAGCAGTACCGGTGTGGTGGGTCGTGTTGTGGTGCGCGTCGTAGTGCAGGTCGAGGCTGGAAGTGGACTTTGCGAGGATGGTGCTGGCGCCCGCGCTCACGCTCACCAGCGAGCCGGCGCTGTCGTTGTGTGGCGCGTTCATAAGTAAGTGAGTGAGCAGTACCGGTATGGTGGGTCGTGTTGTGGTGCGCGTCGTGGTGCAGGTCGAGGCTGGAGTTGGAGTTGGCGAGGATGGTGCTGGCGCCTTCGCTCACGCTAAGCAGCGAGCCGGCGCTGTCTTCTGGACGCGTTCGTAAGTAAGTGAGCAGTACCGGTGTGGTGAGTCGTGTTGTGGTGCGCGTCGTTGTGCAGGTCGAGGCTGGAGCTGGAGTTGGCGAGGATGGTGCTGGCGCCCGCGCTGACGCTCAGCAGTGAGCAGGCGCTGTCGTTGTGTGGCGCGTTCATAAGTAAGTAAGTGAGCAGTACCGGTGTGGTGGGTCGTGTTGTGGTGCGCGTCGTGGTGCAGGTCGAGGCTGGAGCTGGAGTTGGCGAGGATGGTGCTGGCGCCTTCGCTCACGCTAAGCAGCGAGCCGGCGCTGTCTTCTGGACGCGTTCATAAGTAAGTAAGTGAGTAGTACCGGTGTGGTGAGTCGTGTTGTGGTGCGCGTCGTTGTGCAGGTCGAGGCTGGAGCTGGAGTTGGCGAGGATGGTGCTGGCGCCCGCGCTGACGCTCAGCAGTGAGCCGGCGCTGTCGTTGTGTGGCGCGTTCATAAGTAAGTAAGTGAGCAGTGCCGGTGTGGTGGGTCGTGTTGTGGTGCGCGTCGTAGTGCAGGTCGAGGCTGGAAGTGGACTTTGCGAGGATGGTGCTGGCGCCCGCGCTCACGCTCACCAGCGAGCCGGCGCTGTCGTTGTGTGGCGCGTTCATAAGTAAGTGAGTGAGCAGTACCGGTATGGTGGGTCGTGTTGTGGTGCGCGTCGTGGTGCAGGTCGAGGCTGGAGTTGGAGTTGGCGAGGATGGTGCTGGCGCCTTCGCTCACGCTAAGCAGCGAGCCGGCGCTGTCTTCTGGACGCGTTCGTAAGTAAGTGAGCAGTACCGGTGTGGTGAGTCGTGTTGTGGTGCGCGTCGTTGTGCAGGTCGAGGCTGGAGCTGGAGTTGGCGAGGATGGTGCTGGCGCCCGCGCTGACGCTCAGCAGTGAGCCGGCGCTGTCGTTGTGTGGCGCGTTCATAAGTAAGTAAGTGAGCAGTACCGGTGTGGTGGGTCGTGTTGTGGTGCGCGTCGTGGTGCAGGTCGAGGCTGGAGCTGGAGTTGGCGAGGATGGTGCTGGCGCCTTCGCTCACGCTAAGCAGCGAGCCGGCGCTGTCTTCTGGACGCGTTCATAAGTAAGTAAGTGAGTAGTACCGGTGTGGTGAGTCGTGTTGTGGTGCGCGTCGTTGTGCAGGTCGAGGCTGGAGCTGGAGTTGGCGAGGATGGTGCTGGCGCCCGCGCTGACGCTCAGCAGTGAGCCGGCGCTGTCGTTGTGTGGCGCGTTCATAAGTAAGTAAGTGAGCAGTACCGGTGTGGTGGGTCGTGTTGTGGTGCGCGTCGTAGTGCAGGTCGAGGCTGGAAGTGGACTTTGCGAGGATGGTGCTGGCGCCCGCGCTCACGCTCACCAGCGAGCCGGCGCTGTCGTTGTGTGGCGCGTTCATAAGTAAGTGAGTGAGCAGTACCGGTATGGTGGGTCGTGTTGTGGTGCGCGTCGTGGTGCAGGTCGAGGCTGGAGTTGGAGTTGGCGAGGATGGTGCTGGCGCCTTCGCTCACGCTAAGCAGCGAGCCGGCGCTGTCTTCTGGACGCGTTCGTAAGTAAGTGAGCAGTACCGGTGTGGTGAGTCGTGTTGTGGTGCGCGTCGTTGTGCAGGTCGAGGCTGGAGCTGGAGTTGGCGAGGATGGTGCTGGCGCCCGCGCTGACGCTCAGCAGTGAGCCGGCGCTGTCGTTGTGTGGCGCGTTCATAAGTAAGTAAGTGAGCAGTACCGGTGTGGTGGGTCGTGTTGTGGTGCGCGTCGTGGTGCAGGTCGAGGCTGGAGCTGGAGTTGGCGAGGATGGTGCTGGCGCCCGCGCTGACGCTCAGCAGTGAGCCGGCGCTGTCGTTGTGTGGCGCGTTCATAAGTAAGTAAGTGAGCAGTACCGGTGTGGTGGGTCGTGTTGTGGTGCGCGTCGTGGTGCAGGTCGAGGCTGGAGCTGGAGTTGGCGAGGATGGTGCTGGCGCCCGCGCTGACGCTCAGCAGTGAGCCGGCGCTGTCGTTGTGTGGCGCGTTCATAAGTAAGTAAGTGAGCAGTACCGGTGTGGTGGGTCGTGTTGTGGTGCGCGTCGTAGTGCAGGTCGAGGCTGGAAGTGGACTTTGCGAGGATGGTGCTGGCGCCCGCGCTCACGCTCACCAGCGAGCCGGCGCTGTCGTTGTGTGGCGCGTTCATAAGTAAGTGAGTGAGCAGTACCGGTATGGTGGGTCGTGTTGTGGTGCGCGTCGTGGTGCAGGTCGAGGCTGGAGTTGGAGTTGGCGAGGATGGTGCTGGCGCCTTCGCTCACGCTAAGCAGCGAGCCGGCGCTGTCTTCTGGACGCGTTCGTATGTAAGTGAGCAGTACCGGTGTGGTGAGTCGTGTTGTGGTGCGCGTCGTTGTGCAGGTCGAGGCTGGAGCTGGAGTTGGCGAGGATGGTGCTGGCGCCCGCGCTGACGCTCAGCAGTGAGCCGGCGCTGTCGTTGTGTGGCGCGTTCATAAGTAAGTAAGTGAGCAGTACCGGTGTGGTGGGTCGTGTTGTGGTGCGCGTCGTGGTGCAGGTCGAGGCTGGAGCTGGAGTTGGCGAGGATGGTGCTGGCGCCCGCGCTGACGCTCAGCAGTGAGCCGGCGCTGTCGTTGTGTGGCGCGTTCATAAGTAAGTAAGTGAGCAGTACCGGTGTGGTGGGTCGTGTTGTGGTGCGCGTCGTGGTGCAGGTCGAGGCTGGAGGTGGAGTTGGCGAGGATGGTGCTGGCGCCTTCGCTCACGCTAAGCAGCGAGCCGGCGCTGTCTTCTGGACGCGTTCATAAGTAAGTAAGTGAGTAGTACCGGTGTGGTGAGTCGTGTTGTGGTGCGCGTCGTTGTGCAGGTCGAGGCTGGAGCTGGAGTTGGCGAGGATGGTGCTGGCGCCCGCGCTGACGCTCAGCAGTGAGCCGGCGCTGTCGTTGTGTGGCGCGTTCATAAGTAAGTAAGTGAGCAGTACCGGTGTGGTGGGTCGTGTTGTGGTGCGCGTCGTGGTGCAGGTCGAGGCTAGAGGTGGAGTTGGCGAGGATGGTGCTGGCGCCCGCGCTCACGCTCAGCAGCGAGCCGGCGCTGCCTGACGTGCGCAGCGTGCCGGCGGCGCCGCCCGACCCCGCGCCCGGTCCTGCTGGCGCGGGCGCGGAGAGCGCGGGCGCAGGCGCGGGGGGTGCGGGCGGCGCGGGGGCGGGCGGCGGCTTCTCATGTGACACGTAGCCGGACGATTGCTTCGATCTGCGACGGCTGCACCACACGATACAAGAGTATGTACACAGTGTGCGTGACATGTTACGGTAAGTGTGGACTGGTAATGGGTCACGAGCTTTAATTTTTGGCATGGTTTTAATATTTCTATTTCTCGTAAGTGTGTGCATGTCGTCATTTTTGGTGGGAGGAGCGCCACGTGACTTTAATGAACTTGGCGTTGTCATGTAGCGTGCTTGACGAAATTACGTGATATCTACATTTGACAGGACAAATTGATTGTTGGGTTTCTAGAGAATTTTAAAAGCGTTGCTTTGTATAACATTACATTTGCTACATGTATTTACCATTAAGCGACCTCACTGCCTATTACTTTATTGTGCTTTACGTAAAAAACTTCTCAATGGAGAGTGTACGGTTTCGTATGATAGATAAATGCAAGATAAACTGACAGATTAAAAATAATTATATTGAATTAAAAAGATTTACAACGGATTTGATAATGATCGATACGTGGCGAAAGAGTAAATTGTGCGACAGATCGCCCGGAAAGCTGTTTGCAACTATTACTGATATATTGTTGATGTACTAATTTATATGTAATATGTGTTTTGCTGCGCATCGATGTCAGCATAAAACTGTAACTATTAATATGTACGGGTTTGCTCGTACAGAGAGTATCGAATATGCATGTTCACTGCGTGTTGTTTATGTCTTTCACTAATCACGGAACTACCACCCAACTATGTAAAAATAATATTACAATTTAATTACAATTTTATTACAGTGATCTTTTGTATAGTGCATACTATAATATTTTAAGCAAATATGTATGTAAACTTTTGATCCATCACAATCAAATCCTAGTGCACTTCTCTTTGCTATAAAACTAAGCAATTGTTATCAACTGCGCGTACTACGCATATATTGTACCACCTTCATATGATACCCACTATTATCAATTTCTAGATTATTCATCACGTAGAACACAAACATGATACAATCCTTGTATAGTTAGTATAAATATACCTTTTCTTTACTTAATTTTACAATTTCAGAAAACGTACAGCTAGTCAGGGAACGGCAGTTCTTCTATTTTGTCTTTGGTCACTGTTCGAACCGATTCTTTAGCTAGTTTTTAAGTATTTATCTATTCGTTGGTTAGGACGTCGTCATGCTATGTATTATTTAGATATTCTAATAGTACCTAATAGAGTTTAGGAGGTAGGTACATGTATTGTGTATATACTCACACTCTATAGATGTACAGTAGCAGCGCGCACACGAGCGCGGCGAGCGCGGCCAGCGCGCCCGCGAACACCACCAGCACGCCCGCGCTGCTCACGGCGGCCGCGCCCCCCGCGCCCCCCGCGCCGCCCGCGCCCCCCGCGCCCCCGGAGCCCGCTGCCAGCAGCCGCGGGGCGACGTGCACCGTCACCGGCACTGATGTCTGCAATTACACAAACACGGCTGGTTCACAGACGACAACATGTAAAAACTTAAAATTAAGTTGATGACGTTACTATTTGATATATTATAATAGCATGTAACAATGGTGCAATAGTATTAAACTGTTCCACGACTGGGCTCGTGCCTGTTCTCAGTAAGAGAAGGAAAGTTACGCCATAGTCCACCACGCTGGTCCAGCGCGATATGTCAGACTTCACAAAGCACAAGCACATTATGGAGAACACCCAGACATGCAGGTTTGATGTATACGTAAACGCCAATTTATTTCGCAAGCTCAAGGAGGCAATGAATCCATGATTGACGTGAGGCAGTATCTATATACCTATAAAATATGCCAAGATAAAATAGTTCAGTACCAACCATTTTTTTATTAGTAACTACTAACGCGCTTAAAAAAAGGTTTTTTTATATATATTTATGTGGCAAATACTTTTTACCTATCCTTTCGAGAAAATACAGGCATAGGACTGTATGCACCTATAACAACTATGTGAAATGTTGTGGTGTCAGACCTGTCTGGGCGGTGCTCCCGAGTCAACGGCGGTGGCAACGACATGCAGCACGGACGAATTCAGCTGACGCAGTGCGCCCGAACGCAAAAACATGTCACCCGACGAGTTCACCAGCAACATCCTGCAAAAGACAACAAACTTCATACACTCCGATAATCTTCTCTACAACTGCTTTAAAATCTATTGAGATTCCTTCAATTAAAAACATGACCTTATTAGTCTAAGATATCAAAAATTATAAGAATTATTTTCAAATGTCGAATAACTACGACTCATACCCAATGAGTAATTATACTGAAGAGTAATCTTATGCGTGACAGGACTTCAAAAAATACAACCATGTATTTCTGGTACATGGTTATATAGCAAGTATGACAATCGAGTACAATGAACCTAGTACCAACTTACCCTTCAGACGTACACATAATACGAAAGAAATTTCGTCATCGTCGTGGAAGCCGCGGGCACAATCTAGTAAGGTCATTAATTAAAGCAGTTCTGAAGTAGATAATATTCATATTGGTGGAGTACTCACTCAGCGCCGGAGCCCCGAAGCGTGAGCGTGACACTGTCGAGCTTGTCTCCGTCGAACACGTCGAGCTTGCCAACAGGCAGTAGCTCCGCGTCCTCAGGTGTATCGTCCTCCACCCGGAATTCATACTGCGGGTATCTGAACCGTGGCTCCCACTCGTTCACGTTCACCACCGAGATGTTCACTGACGCTGTGTCGTTCTAGCAAACGAAATACAAAGAAAATTAGTGGGATACTTGGTAAGCAGTGTTCGTAGTTTGAAGTTCCAATGAACTTAGCAGTATATTCTTGTATGCAAGTGTAAGATTGTTAACGTGTGTAAGTATGTATTACACTAAGCAAAATGAGTTAGGAAACCGTACTGGCAAAATTATGGCCGATCACAGAGCAAGAAACCAATTAACGCTCAGTTCTAATATTATAGAAGAAGAAACCTCGTGCAAGCGTATGATGATCCACTAAATGAGAAGATTTGGTACGTACCGTGATGCCATCGGTCAACATGACCTGGTAGTGGTATGCGTCCTTGGTCTCGTAGTCGAGCGGGCGCCGGAGCACCACCTCGCCCGCGCTGTTAATCGCGAACTTGTCCAAGAACGAGCGATCTGACACGTAGAACTGCAAGTTATTCTGAAATATCAGACCAATGCAATTGTGACAAAAAGTACAGGCATCTCTATTGACAAATACAATAGCAACTTATGTAGATGTTAGGAATTTTTCTTACCGCAGCGCCACTTACCTATTACTTACTGTTGAGGTCAGAACATACCTCGGTTAATGGTTAAGCATAAGTGACGTACCTGGTGCGCGGAGGCGGGCGGCGCGGTGTGCAGCGTGAGCACGACGTGTCCGGGCGCGGCGGCCTCGCTGACGGCGGCGCTGTAGTGCTTGCGGCGGAAGCGCACGGCGCCCGCGCCGCCGCCGCCCGCGCGCCGCACCGACAGCGTCGCCAGCGCGTAGCGGTCCGAATTGTCCACTTGTGTCGCCTGGGAATACAAATATATTACATTTCGTCATCAGATCATGGCATCACTAAATGTATCAAATCATGAGCTTACTATTTCTAGTAATATCCTTATGAGACTTACTGCCTAAAAGGATGCTGCTTACTATCACTGTTAAAACGACAGTACAGCTGACTGGTCTTAGCGGCACATCGATCTTTTATCACCACACGTTACATGCTATTTGAGGGGACTGATTGCCAATAAACTAGAGTTAGCTCAGACAGACCGATTTAGTAGATATAAAGTACGTATGTCGCCGGTGAACAGGTACGTTTAAGAATTTTACCAGTACACCGATGCTGAACCATTTAAGAACACGTAACTTGTAAATAATATATCCCTATATGTAGCTAGCATAGGCTCTTTGAATAGTGTTAGATGCACAGTACTGACCTTTATAACTACGGTGACGGGCTGCGTGAGTTCCTCGATGAGCTGCTTGGTGGCAGCGAGCTGTCCGGTGTCTTTGTCGACGAGCAGCAGTCGGCCGGTGTCGCCCGTTGCCGAGTACTGCAGCGGCGCGTTGATACCCACGTCCTGGTCCACCGCCGCAATCGGACCCGGCAATGTCGCCAGTATTGTGCCCTTAAGCATACATCATTAGGTATCGCCGATGTCATTGCTACCATAAGTTCCTATAATTTGTTAAAACTCCCATCTATACTGCATTATAGCATTGTAGGAGCAATTTTTCTACAAGATAGAAAGTAGATTTCATCATGTGATAGTTACAGATTTTCATGTCGGTTTACATGTCGTAAAATGTAAACATTTACAAAAATTAATTAAAAGTAACACCAAATCCGGTTTCGGAAAATATAAATAGCATACTAAGAAATCTAAAATATACTCGTTTTACATTGACTTGTAGGTCCTGTAGCATAAGATTACACCAACGCTTCCGTCCAAAACCCGAAGTATTTTTTATTTCACCCAGCATTAGGTAATTAGTCTCAAGTAGCTAGCTAGGTGTCCTTCGCGGTATATCGAACAAGATTTCAGTTTTAGTTGGCCAAAAGTGCCTGTGCCTATCCCATCGGATACTTTAAGAATGTACAGGCGTAGCATATCGTGACGTTAGTATATTCTTGGAATATGTATGGAATAAATAGGTGGCGTACCTCTCTGGCATCTTCAGGCAGTACGGCGGTGTAGTGCTCGTGGGTAAACTTGGGGTTCTGGTCGTCTGCATCGAGCACGTGCACGTGCAGCACGGTGTCGTTGTGCAGCGGCGGCGCACCCGCGTCCTGCGCGCGCAGCGTCACCGTGAAGTTCTGCAGCGTCTCGAAGTCCAGCGGTTTCTTTATTACCAGCACGCTATCCAGCTCGTTCGGGAAACCAAGGTAATCCTAGAAAAAAATTATGTCCTCATTTTGTGCCATTAGGCAACAAAATTAAATAAGAGACTGCTGATAAGCAGCTGTTATGGCCTCTACAGCCGATGCAAAAGTACTCGTGTGTTGACGCTGCTACAAGAAAGCTACACGTCCAGTCCCAAAAATAACTATAACCATTCGTTGTCATAAGCATAAATAGTGTCAGCAGATGTCGGCTGTGCATTTTTAAGGGGTCTGGAACACAACACAATTAATTAAGCAACTGCCCGTATTGTGTAGAGAGGAGAGGAAATACTTTTTCGATCGCACTGCTTCAGGTTTAAACGATTCTGAAATAGCCATTATACAACTATAGTTTTATAAACCTCTCTACTTCTGTAGTGGTCATAACGATATGATTACGCTATATCGACTACTAGAGAACACTTTCTGTCTATGAGATGAATAATATTGCGATCAATTTACAGGACCTATCACCGAAATGTGAATAAATAAACGGCCACATTTTTACCAAAATTGACCAAAGTCGTAATCATTATGACCGCGATAGAGAAAGGGGCATCATAGATTGACTTTTCTACATTCAGTGGTAAACATTTTGACGTCCTAATATGAAATCACGTTGTTTACTTACACTATGTGGTCCCGGCAGTACAGAGTAGTGTATGGTGGCATGCGGTCCGGGCTGGTCGGCGTCGGTGGCCCTCGCCCCCACAGCCACCCGGGTACCAACCGCTGTCAGCTCTGACAGACGCACCCTGTACGGAGCTCCCTGCCACACCGGAGCGTTGTCGTTCACGTCCCAAACGCGAACTGACACTGGGATTATGAAGCTCTGAAAAAATTTAACTTTATCATTTAGTGTACCATGGGAACAGTTTGATTTCAAATGTGTTGGTTATATCTTGTAGTACGATTAGCAAATTGACATTCACACTGCCTCTGCAACATACCTCAGGTGAATTCTTATACAGGTTGTCCGGTAATTAATGGATAACCTGGAAATGTCTTATAGTGGAAATGACGGCCGTTCAGAAAAAAATATGAAGAAAAGTCTATCCTAACTACTGAAGAACTACCAGAGATATGTGTTTTTTTTTTAATTACTTTCTTGTATACTACGACCGTAAATGAATGAAATCCATCGGTTTATTGTTGTTTTATTATTAAACACTAATTATGCTAATAGATAAACAGTCAAAAGTATGCTATGCTAATATAGCTTGCACTTTTTAATATATATATTTTTTTATTTTTTTGTAATATTATTTTCATTTTTCTAAACGGCCTTCAGTTCTACTATAAGACATTTCAAGGTTATCCATTAATTACCGGACACCCTGTATACTTAAATGGTAGTTTAAAAGCTCCTTAAAATATAATCTCTTTTACTGGTAGTAGTCAATAAAAGATAAATAAACACGAGTATATTCTATACCGACTTAACTGATTGAGGGGTTGTCTCACCACTTCCAAATAGCATTTATCTATAAGATAAAAGTCTCGCCATCTCTCTTCTTTAACCTAACAAGAGTGCGTCAGCATGCGATTTATCTTTCTAATAAATTTTTACTTGTTAGTTGTGGGACTGGCGATTAATCTCTTCATATACCAGATAAGCAGCAGTTAAGTATTATATTATTATAATACGCTTTTGGTTTTACCTGTGTATCGGGTAGCTGTACAGAATTAAGTCAAAGAATACAAAGAACTATTATACTCGAATTAACGGTTTGTGGATCATATGATTTTTGTCTCATGTAGTGTTTGTACCCACAACACTAGGCGCATTCGTAATAAAGCAATCACTACGGTATCTGTGCAGTTAATAAGACATTAAGTTTTTCCTACTGTCAATAAGACATTACCGGGTCAGTAGTCCGCCTCCTATCACAGCGCACGTTGACGTATACATTAGAAGGTCCCTTCTTCTCCTCGCGGTCGAGCGCGCGCAGTAATGTGAGGTTCTTGGTGCCGGGCGCGATGCCTATAGCCGCACCCTTCTCCTGCAGCCGTAGGGTGATGTCACCCTGCTCCTCGCCTGGGTCTCCATTGACACTCAGGGTGCCTGGAATATTTTGGCAGATCAAAAATACTTTCTCAGCTAACGGTGGTATTGATATACGAATATCATTATTCTACTAATATTATAAATGATAGATGTTTGGATGTCTGGTACCTACTCAATCATGCGTAAACCTGTTAAAAACATTTGGATGAACTTTGAAAATATATAGGCTTTCATTTTAATAAAAGCAAGCTAATTAACGCCAACCAGGTTTACTCCCCTCCGTTGGTACTAAAAAAATCTGGATTATACTTCAAAAACACTTCGCCAGTCCCGGGCATCGAACCCGGAATCTCATGGGCAGAAGTTGCATTCACTATCTCTGCGGCACCGAGGCAGTTACAGCTGACACAGCATTGACAATATTATCCATGACAATTAGCATTTAATCCAGTACTTTGTACCTATACTTTGCCCTGGTGACGAGTATATTGGTAGCTCCATATGGTCGCCGAATTACAAGATGAATTTCTGGAATTGATGATATTGAACGTATTCAAAGAAAATTCCTTAAAATTCTCAACTACCGTGAAAACCCTGGTCGGTCAAGTTTAAATTACGAAAGTAGACTCAGCAAATATAAGGTTCAGCCATTAGAAACCCGACCCATATATTTCGATTTAGTTTATCTTTACAAAATAATACACTAAATTATCGATTCACCAGTTACTTTCTCAAATCAGCTTCATTATTAAATTTTGTGCCCGTAGGGCTAATGATATAAACATATTTGCCCTTCAAATAAATAAAAATAATATTTCTTATTATAATCCATTAACAAGAATGGCCCGTCAATATAATGATATGGGAAAACTCAATAAATTACTAGACATTTTTGCTCGCAACTATAACAAATATACTAAAATAGTGAAAGACATCCTCCATAGTAAATTGGGTTTGGATGGTTCTGATTTCGGCAGAGGCATCCAAATCTTAACTCATATCTTATTTGTTATATAAAATTCATAAATCAGAGATAATTTGTGTGTAATCCTTATTGATTTCTTTGTGTGCACATATTAACGTTACGATCTAGATCTAAACAATGTATTTATGATATGAGATGTAATCGATTGTAATGTGTTTTGTGCATAAATAAAACAAATAAAAAAGTAAAAAAGATTTGAACAATTGTAGGATCTACTTACCAATAACACTTCCGACAGGCGTATCCTCGCTGATGAAGAAACTTTCCACGGCGCCGCCATTCATCAAGTAGCACCGACTATCCTGGATTGCTGCAACACAAACATACACAAACATAAGTTCATGAGCTCATCGTACACGCATGTACTCGTATTAAGTGTACATACTGGTTTACCTCCGAGCCTACTTCCATCGCTGTCAAAGTGCGCTGCACAAACAGAAACCACACCGTGGTATTACAAACACAGAACATCATTATACACAAATATCTTATATAACATCTAGTGTATTGTGAAACTATATATGTACCTACTGATCTATCTACTGTGTAGTGCCAACTAATACAACAATTAATTGAATAACGGCAACAACCTTCGCAAAACAACAAAAAACGTACAATAATGAATCATGAACATGGGAATTGCGTATATAGCAAAGTATCATTATAATAATTAACGGTCACAAAATGATCGAAATTTTACCGTGAGTGCCTTTTTTGAAAATATTTCCTTTCTGCACTTCTCCTTTAAGTAAATTTTAACTAACTCTATGCGCGTTAAGCGTAAAGATAACTTTGTATTTCTTAAAAGAGATACAAAGTTATCTTTTCATGTATTAACACATAAGTAGATTTGTTTGGATGTTTTGAAGTATATGTTTAAAATAAATAACATTTTGACGTCAAGAACTAACCTTTTCTGGTTGACTCTGATGAATGTCACGTTAGCTATAATACCATTTTCAATTCCTTCAACATCAGATAAGATTAACTGTCAATGGAGGAATATTAAGCTTATAATGTAGGTCAATCAAGTGAGTCCTTATTGATAAAATCGACATTAGTATCAGAAGTTATTATTGTACAATAAGCCTAATGCGTTCAAAGCGGGTCGCGCCATTAGTAAAGTCCACTTATCTATTCAGGACACGGGGCTTGGGGCGGGGGTGGCAGGTCATTTCCTTCTAGTAAAGAAACGTTTACCCTCTTTTAGACTATCAACGAATAGACGGTTATGCAAATGAATCAACCTAGTTGGGATCTTCAAGCTGAAGCTGTATTTAATATTATATTATCACAGCCGTTATCGCTTGGGTTGCTGCCAAAGACAAGCCTTCTTTGATAGGAGGGCTTCCTCCAGGGGTTCTTTGGTAAAATCGGAAATGATAGCCGATTTTAAATAAGTCTAGGTGTAACGACTAACGTCCACTTAATGTAATCATTAATCTGTATCGATTCGATCTTCTAAAACAGTATATTATACAAATATTTCTTTATTATATTTTAACCATCTGCCTTAATAATCTCGTCTTACATACTACGTAAACAATATTAGCTTTCCTTTAAAGAACAATTCTCTGACCTACAATTTTATTTTTTAAATTGTCTTTTTAGACAAATAAATAGATACTTTTTTTTATTCTTTAGTAAATATAAAAATATATAATAATAAATATATTTTCTTATTTATATGTATACAAAATTAAAAATAAATAAATACACAAACAAACAAACCGACCAACCAACCTTAATACAGAGAGAGCATTAGGTGTTTAATAGTTGGACATAATTTTTTTGATCCTATTAAGTGAGTCAGCATGCACGTCAATTAGATCACTTAGGCTATTTAACAATTTGCATAGTCGGGGATCTGAGAATTTGCGCCGAAGACGGTTCTACGGAGTGGAGGATGTAAAGGCGTGATTGGAGCACGAGGATTTCTGGCGAAGACACGGAGTTTTAAATATTTCAGCAATTGGTGACAATCAATTTCATGCTGTATAATTTTAATTAAGAAGAGGGAATGAAGGATACGGTACGATCTACGATCCTGACACACTTCCATAAAGACATGGTGTCTTTACAGAAGTGTGAATTAAAATGAGAAAGCCTGTCATTATAGGACACCTTTATCTTTGCAATCCCAGAAGAATATGCCAAAAGCCACAAAAACCTTTTTGTATCAACTTGGTAACTGTTTAAGCAGTTTTCACAGAAATGACGTTCTATTTTAAGAATTGAGGAACAGCATCCGCAAAGTTATAATAATGACTGACATAATTATAACGATTAGCTCATGTTAAACGTCGAAAAGCGATCGGATGGAGGTTTGTGTTGGTTGCGTTATTTCCTTTACGTGCGTATCATCGTGTTCAACAAGTTCATTAAGAGGTAAAAACTGATGGAACAAAAAGTAGGATTTATAGAGCCGCGACCGGCGGAGCGCGACGTGAGCTATGTCTGCGCTGTACGCTGTAAGTATGTGACTCATTATGCACTACGGTACTGCTCGCGGCTAGTGCAGTATTTGGAACATGGGTCACCTATATACTGCTACTGAAAGTTAAATAGAAGGTCGTTTGGATGGGCATATAATGACATCGTCTTAACCTTATCATTCCCATTTGTATTGGTCTGGGTTTTCTGCTTTAATTTGAAGCTGCTGAATGTCAGTTTACTTAGATTTAAACGTGACGTATCAATATTTAAGACTGACTAGTCACAAAGATTTTCATAACAGGTAAAGTTCTTTCCAACCATTTCAGGTTGGGCCCGAAATTGCAGCATTTAAGCAATTTTATTGTGTTTGACTTTCGGCCTCGCAAAACCCTCTAGGTTGCTCACGGCTCTATGTAATGGCCGACTAAGAAAATGTTCAGTCTTTGTATTATCCAAACTAGGACAAAAAATCGACAATATAAACGAAATCAGTGATTAGCAAAATAAAAAAGCAAATCAAGGTGATTGACAAGTGTTATGACCGAAAAGCAATTGCAGTTAGGGATCGGGGAGACAATTAATGTCTTATGAAGGCTTGATTGGCAATTGACACGTCTGACTTATTACATTGACAAACGATCTTTTTTAAACAGCAGATATGCAAATGACGCCATTAAAATACTGCGGATTAAATTATAGGGAAGGAGATACGTAACATTCAAATTTGTCACAAGTACTCCGCACTTGTGACACATTTCGAAAAACGTTCGTGTTACGTATCCACAGTAAGGTACGTTAGGGTACAACGACACCACAGCGGCCGCACTTTCATTGTTATACAGTTAGCATATTTTTACACACACGCTGTTTGTAAAAATATGTTGTTCTCAAACGTTACAAAAGCCTGCTGTACCGCTACTCAACTACGTTTTGAAATAATTATAATACCTACAGTCGTTTACGTCACTTTACTCAACAAACCGTGGCCTAATATGACGTTCCATTTAACATTAAACGTTCTCAACATTGTCCAATTTGATGTAAGTAATAATCACACCCTTATTCATACTTGCATGCAAGCCAGCGTAAGCCTACTTACGCACATCCCCGTAACTATCGTGGGATAATCGAGTTGTCTTACAGAGAAAGCTACTTAGACCATCTTAAATTATATAAATTTATAACGTTAAGGTTCACCTTTTCACTTTCCCTAAACCATCATCTGTAAACGATTTCCGTAACCTATCACGAGCACGAACCGCGACCCACGACCGCGCTGGCCGCACACACGCCATGGCCATAAACCACGCGCCACTTTGCGCCTGCGCACCTCAACTATACTTATTGTAATTCGAACAATAAAATACTTATGGAGCAGAGGCGTTCGCATAGTTTCATCACAAATAACGACCGTCCAGTGAAAGTAACTCGAAAGCGAGCCAACCGAATACGAAACGATTTTAATTTGTTAATTTAATTTAATATTACGTTTGCAAATAACGTAAGGGTGAAGTGCTGCGCTGTGAAAATCTCTTGCATAATTTGTTTGGCGAATGTGACGTACTTTGTTAATGCGATGCAAATTATTTAGGTAAAGTATAAGTAGGTACATTATATTCACTATGATATGAACATTTTAAATTTAAATTAACTTCCAGAACTTGAAAGGAGCAACATGAATTAATAAGCGCCACACAAGTTACAGGAAAACACATTTTCTTCCTTTTATTTTGCTCGTGAGTCGGTCACGCAACTGTGAGCCAGCCTTATACTAAGAAGGGTCGATGTCCTGTAGGCTTCGTGTACCAACTATTTCAACTATCGCTAATTCTTCTTAAACATCACACTACAATGGACAAGGTGTATGTTCTGCAAAAATTGCAACTATGCTAATACCTATTGTTTGTACGAAGTCATGCATACATCAGCTTAGCGTTATGGTTATGAGATTTTAAATCGCAATAAACACAAACTTACTTTACCTATTAGATAGAAGACTTACAAATGCTATACACCCACTTAGTTACTTCAGTTTTTTGCACATGTGAAACAGCGTCTAAAAACATGCTGCTTAAATAAAAGCAGTACCTAATAAAATAAACAAAAATTTACTCATCAAAAATACATACGTGTAATATCTCAACAATGCAATATTATTTAAAACACTGTAAATTTCAGGTGACGCAGGATCTGAATAACAGATCCATTCATCATTTATCCATACTGCATCTAAAAACTACATATAACACAAATCCAGTAAAACAAAAAAATGTAGTGCTGTCTATAATACACTAACACACATGCGTTACAAATATACTACAAACTACTTCTTGACCACAGATCAGTCATATATGAGCTAAACTTCAGTTGGACTAAAGTTATGACCATTCGATGGTGTACGGTGCAGGTGCTGACTCACCACGCGACTTGATCGAGAGCGCTATGGCGGCGACGGTGGGCGGCGCGGGCGCAGCGCTCGCCATGCCCTCACCCACGCGCCACGACAATCGCCCTGAATGTATGCCAGCCTCGTGTGAGTGACTTATTGTTATTATGAATAGATGATATCTTATATCATGTATCAGATATAGGATTTACAAGCTGACGAATAATTAACGTTACCACAGAGTTTTGGTTTCAGTTCAGAATCCTAATCCCAACTTAATAATATAAATGTGAATGTGAGTTTGTTGGTTTATTTGTTACACTTCCACGCCTTAACTGCACAACCAATGACCACGAAATTTCGCATACACGTTGTCAGGGGAACGGAAAAGGACATCTAAACCCTAGTCTACATTTCCGCGAGTGAAGCCGTGGACAAAATCTAGTGTTTTATATATCAACTATCATACTAATAAAAAAATATTTTTTCTTCTAATAAAACGTTTATTTTGGTGACATAATTAAATAATTAACATAATATTTACACAAATTATTTACAAGAAATATAAACTAAAGAGAAAAATTGGAGTTCAAAATTAAAAACCGTCATTGAAATTAAACTACTATATACGGATTTTATCGCGTTGTTTATTTATCACTGTATTACAAAATTTTGAAAATATTACTCTACTACTACTATTGATTTTATTTGACTAATTTATAAGCTAATAAAATTATTTAAACTATTAAATCTATTTATTTTTGGTTTACACTTTCCCCGACGTTTCGGGTGCTTTTCAGCAGCCATGGTCACGGGGAGACTAAGATGGTAGTTGTCTCAATGTTCCAGTGTAGTTATTTCAAAGTACCTGAACATAATTTAATTATTGGTGTTTCTATTTACGCAGAATGAGCTCAAAGTATCATGAAGTCTAGCTGTGGTTTGTTTCTTCTTGGGTTTGACTATTTGAAGTACTGGATCCCAAGCTGGTGGTACATTCCAACCATCTTCTCTATTGAAATTGGGATGTTTTTTAATTTCAATAGCCTCGCGAAGCATCCTTGGCAGGAATCGGTGTTCTTTAGCGAGAATCTGTGGTTTGTCAAATCTCAGGTAGTGGTTGGTCCCCTGTTGTACGTGTTCACACACAGCAGACTTCAACGAGCGTTTGTGTTTTACGTCAGCTATGTGTTCTTTTATGCGGGTGCCTATGCTTCTCTTGGTTTGACCAATGTATGAGAATCCGCAGTCACAATCTATTTTATAGACCCCTGCATCTTGTAAAGGTAATTGGCACTTGACGGATGGTAAAAATTGACTTATCTTCGTTGGCGGCTTGAAGTATGTGTTGATTGAAGCTCGCTTCAAGATGTAGCCAATCTTGTCAGTGACACCCCTTACATAAGGCAGTATAGCAGGCTGGCGCTCGACTGTGGCTGGCTTTTCTCGGGATCTGTGACAGCGGCGCGGCTGTTGGAGCTTATTGTCTTGCAGTACTTGCTTGACATGTTGAAGCTCGGCGTCCAGGTGTTTCTTGTCACAGATCCCGTGGGCTCTCTGAAACAAAGACATTCCCACGGTAGCTAACTGTTTAGGATGGTGGTGAGATTGACCTATCAAGTACCTATTTGTATGGGTCTTTTTCCTATACACGGTGTGGCTCAAAGTATGATCAGGATTCCTGATGACAAGTACGTCTAAGAATGCTAATGAATTATTTGCCTCTAATTCCATAGTAAATTGGATGTTGTTGTAATTCCATTAATAAGAGTTTCAGAGAGCCCACGGGATCTGTGACAAGAAACACCTGGACGCCGAGCTTCAACATGTCAAGCAAGTACTGCAAGACAATAAGCTCCAACAGCCGCGCCGCTGTCACAGATCCCGAGAAAAGCCAGCCACAGTCGAGCGCCAGCCTGCTATACTGCCTTATGTAAGGGGTGTCACTGACAAGATTGGCTACATCTTGAAGCGAGCTTCAATCAACACATACTTCAAGCCGCCAACGAAGATAAGTCAATTTTTACCATCCGTCAAGTGCCAATTACCTTTACAAGATGCAGGGGTCTATAAAATAGATTGTGACTGCGGACTCTCATACATTGGTCAAACCAAGAGAAGCATAGGCACCCGCATAAAAGAACACATAGCTGACGTAAAACACAAACGCTCGTTGAAGTCTGCTGTGTGTGAACACGTACAACAGGGGACCAACCACTACCTGAGATTTGACAAACCACAGATTCTCGCTAAAGAACACCGATTCCTGCCAAGGATGCTTCGCGAGGCTATTGAAATTAAAAAACATCCCAATTTCAATAGAGAAGATGGTTGGAATGTACCACCAGCTTGGGATCCAGTACTTCAAATAGTCAAACCCAAGAAGAAACAAACCACAGCTAGACTTCATGATACTTTGAGTTCATTCTGCGTAAATAGAAACACCAATAATTAAATTATGTTCAGGTACTTTGAAATAACTACACTGGAACATTGAGACAACTACCATCTTAGTCTCCCCGTGACCATGGCTGCTGAAAAGCACCCGAAACGTCGGGGAAAGTGTAAACCAAAAATAAATAGATTTAATAGTTTAAATAATTTTATTAGCTTATAAATTAGTCAAATAAAATCAATAGTAGTAGTAGAGTAATATTTTCAAAATTTTGTAATACAGTGATAAATAAACAACGCGATAAAATCCGTATATAGTAGTTTAATTTCAATGAATAACATTCGCGTAAACAGAAGACAATATTATGTAAAAACCGTCATAATATTTCTACGCATCGACGTCATTGGCAACGTGCCCAGAAGGCTGGCAGCATTGCCACGTTGAATGGCAATACTTATTCTTTGTGCAAAGAAAATACCAGCCCTCTGGTCACGCAAAGCGTCGATGAGCCGATTAGCTAGGTCTCTATAAACAGACCTAGCACTTAGACCCAATGGCCCCAGCGTTTCGACACTAAACGGCTCAAATATGTACTCACCAATAAGGTTTTGATATTTACGCCATTTGAGCGTCTCTGCTGATGCAGTAGCAGCACCAACATAACCCGCTGTGCTAGAAAGATGTGATGGCGCAAGGGTGTCGACACAAGTTGCGTCCCACACCAAATGCTTACCCATTTTCCATGGCTAAAATGACATACCATCTGGTCTCTTCCCATTGTCACGTACCAAGCCGTGAGGTTCAAGCTGAGCCGGAACGCTGGCGGTGACCAGAGCCCGACGGAGTATGTTATTCAGGTTGGCGTATCGTGATATACGACAAGCGCTCCTGCTGCATGACAGGCCATGGTGACCAAGACTGTCGACGGCTTCTCCACAAAGACGCCGATGCGGAGAAACACAAGGAGTACCTAAGCGCAAACAAGAAGCAATGCGGAAGGTCGTATCGTCCAACATGGTACCTATGTTGGACAACGGGAACGCCTGAAGCCAAAGATTCGACGCCCACTCTCTCACAGCCAGCAAGTGGGCACGTTCTGTTGAACGCACAGGACGATGTATTTATGAGATTTTCTCGAACTATGCTGCATAAACGGCCCATCCCACTCTCGGTGTCGGTTTTCGGGTAAATCATTGCTTGGGCAAGCAAGTCTCCAAGCGTTCACGGCGTCGTTCATGCACAGAACTTCAGAATTAACCAGTGTAGGTGCCAAGATTTTTCTGGTCAATTCCTTCGTGCTATGGACCGAAGATAGGAACGCTGGTAAACTTACATCAGTAATTTTTCGAATGCCGAGGCCGTCCAAGCGAACTGGCAAGCTCGCTTGTAGCCACGCCCGGTCGTTAATGGCCACATTTAAAACTTTAATATGTGTTCTGTATAATTTTATAAATCTTTGCTAAAAGTGTCAAATGTTTCCAAAAGTGTGAAGATCGAAATTTAGGGACGAAGGGACTATATCGAATAATTGTAAAAGTCGAATGTATATTAATTTTGAATAACCTGTCTGACGTTTCATCAAAATTTTGTATTTTCTCTTCTATAAAGAGAGGTTTTATCTAAAAGTTTAATATTAGGTGCCAAAGAATTGAATTTAGATAATACCGATAGTTTATCCCGGCGCCCCGACGCTTGAACACACAAGATCTTTCAGATGTTGTGTAAACGGCTGAAAAAAACATCCTTGGCTGCAATACTGAGATGTTTAGTGTCTGAACTAGGAGGGTCAAGATAGGTGATGTTATCAGATAGCGTTGGATGCTTACTCTGCAGCTTAGCGAGTGTGTCTGGAGAGCAAGGTGCCACCACATCACTACTAAATAATAGCCGAGACGCGACCCTTATATCACCTTCCCTTAATTTTGAATATACCAAATTTTGTATTGAGTTGTTACGGTAATTGGGCAATTTTGAATTAATAGTGCAGGTCGAAACATGACAATTTTCTTTAATTTTGGCTGTTTAAGATTTTTGTGAGGTCCGGTCTTCTTGTACATGGAGTATACGGAAAGTCTATACGGGAAGGTTAGTAGTTGTTCCCAAGCTGTTCTTGCGTTCTCCTAGACGACAAGACCAATGCAGGGAGCCAAACTTTGGGCCACCGAGGGTCTAGCGCCGCGAGAATCTCGTTTCAAAACCGAAATACAATTTTCAAATGTTGGACAGTGAAAATCTTGCTTAAGTTTGGAACCACTTGTCTGAGTGACATACCATATCCAAATTTTCCAAAAGTCCTTAAGGAGATAGGACTTGTACTGTCATAGTACCAGGGGTCTGTGGCCTTTGGCTCTCATCGTAACAGCGACTCCGTTTGTAAACTTGCGCCAATGCGTAAGGTTTGCATGCTCCTGTTGTTGCAGTACGCATGGATTACTGCGGCCGTACGCTTGTTGGCTACTTTATAAATATAAAAATATGTATAAATATTAGGGAAAGCCATGATTTCGATAAATACGTGATAAGCAATAATTCCCACGCAATTTAAAATAACGAGTATAACAGAAATAGTTGTGCATAGTAAAGTTAATGAAACGTTTTCATGGCAGGTGCGCAGAGACAAGTGGGCCACCGGAAGGCGGTCTCGCAATAAATCCCCCCAGCCACTTCCGGCGCTGTTGGAAACAAACATGGCGCGGGTTCATAGTCACCAATGTGGGGCGCGCTGACTCGCTGACCAAGCGCCCTTGCTTCTACCCACTTTCATTTTCATTTGAACGGAGCTTAAAGGACTCAATTCGGCAGGTACTTGCTGACAACTACCAGCATTATAAACCCGTAACAATGACTGGCAATTCATTGTTACCTACAGTTCATGTCCTACCCATAATTGCATTAAGATTCATTCAATGACTGGACGGTCTCTAGTGCAAGTGAGGGTTTTAAAAATTAATATTGCACTCATTGTAATTACACGTGATGGTGCCATTAGCGCGCAATCGCGCCGCGCGCACGCGAACACGTTACAATAAAACAATCAGGCGGCATTAATCGAATAACATTTGTAAGGCGATATAAAACAAAACTTTCGATGGGAAATGTGCAATAATGGGGGAACTTGAAATCAAATTGCTGCGAAGTGGATCACACATATAAGAAAATCTTCGTAGTTTATCAATAAAATTTCATCAACGCATTTTATCTCAACTGGACCGAGAGAGCGAAAGCCTTCTTTTCACTTAAGTGTAGTTAGTTTCCAATAATTTCAGGGACAATTTATTCTATAAACGACGGTTACGTGCGGTCGGGGAAAGGCGGATGCGATCTCTATCAGAACAGATGGCTATCGTCTGCAGTGACGATAGTTTCCGATCTGATTCGTCACCACGAACCATTATTGCATTACGCACCTTATTACCTGATAATGAACGCTTAATCGTTTTATCTTTACTTTCATCTCGCGTGGAGATTGCTTTTTATAATCATGTAGTAATTGAGAGCTTTAATCGTGTCATTAGCAGTCTACACGTAACCGATGGATATTTTACACTTATTTTTTTATCAATATCCGTATTTTATTATAATCCATTAATTGGTGAACGTTTTGCGATAACAGGCTTTTATTGATGTAATGTGTTGATGGTGATACTAAGGTTTTGTTAAATAGAAAGTATCGAGTGTATTGTAGTGGAGGCGAGTGAAGTGACCGCAGTATCTTGGTAGATGTGTGCGTGTCCAAGTGTGGTGGCGGCGGAAGCACGCATGGAGGAGCACGACCCCTCCCGAACGCCGCCACCTCCGCCGGCCGCCTGCTACTAGTGACATGCCACACACACTACCTGTTCGACACCGATTGTTGCAATTGATACCGTTTGATGCTTCTGTGCCTAATCACAAAGAAAAACATCAATCACTAGAATCTTTGAATTGCAAGCATTGTGAAGGTCAAAGCATGTGTAGGCAAGTATGTTGCAGTTTAATGCATCGATTCTCTCTTGTCACATGTTGTATCTATAGGAAGGGATTGAAGTAGATTTTGGTTGTTTAACGTTAAAATGTAAGTTACTAGCAAAACGTGACCAATTAGTTTATTATTACTCTACTTATCTCAACATATTAATTATTTTTAATTTGTATTCCATTTAATATCACATATTAATGCAAAAATTTGATATTAAATAGCTCTAGTATTATTATTATTATTTTTTTTACTTTGTGGAATGCAATGACGCGTATCCCTCCGCGGGGGCGGGCGGAGGGATTATGTCGGACTCGCCGGGGTAAACGAAAGATGGAAAAGAAATAATGTACCTCCCGGAATACCGATTAAACCTACCACGGTGTTCCTCGTCAAAACCACTATCGACGGGGCCGCGCGAATCGCTTTCGCATGCGGTCGCAACCCCGCTGAGGTTACGGCCCGCCGTATGAAACGGCAGGCCACTACGCGAAGAGACCTACCCAAAGGACTCACTTCTATAAATACCCTACTGTCTTCCCCCTAGAGGGGAGACGGACTCGAAACAGAGGCGCGCGTGGGAACACGCACGCCGCCTCTCGGACCTGGTGCTGAACGGATGGCGGGCAGGCCCACATAGCCCACCACCCCCAGGTCAAACCTCAGGGTGGCTGGAGGTCATCTCGCGCCCTCCGGCGCCCGGCTCTGCGGTTGGGGAGAGGGTTTAAATGCTCCCTCTCCCGCTCCGCCGCCTCCTTGATGGAAATCACTTCCTCGCAGAAGGAGGCGACGGCCTTCCACGACCTCTCACTCCGGACCATAGACTGAACTACAGCCGGGAGCGACAGGGCAACCGATCCGACTGCCGCGATCAACTCACGGCGCTGCGATGCCCAGGCGGGGCAAACCGCCAAAGTGTGCAGCGCCGTGTCCTCTACAACGTCACGGCAGTCGCCGCAGTGGTGACAACCGGGCGTCTCTTGCCGGCGTATACGACACAGGAACCGGCCAAAACAACCGTGGCCAGTCAGTACCTGTGTCAGCCGGAAGGTGAGGGCGCCATGCCGCCTCTCTAGCCACTCCTCAAACACGGGACTTACCGCCACGATCGTGGCGTGCCCGGAAATAGTTCTAGTATTTACATTATCTCAGCATTCGTGCAGTGCCGGTGTAATGTTAGTCAACCATGCACAATTATGTGCTACCTAAATAAGTCATTATCACTATCATTTACCCTTAAAAATAACATTGACTACAATACGTAAATTCTTCTTTACATTTTGCCTTTTTATTAAAGCGAGCATCTCATTTCACGTACGATTAGTAAACCAATAAAGTCAGAAAAATTAAAAATTAATAAGATAATTAGGAATTCACCACATTTTTTGATACAGCAGGCGCAACAACAAAACCAATTACAATAATTATCTGCTCTATATTTATGTAATAAAGTGTCAATCATCAGTTGATAACCATGACTTTACATTTAAGAAACAAACTGTACTTTTTGTTAAGAATACAACATGGTTTGTTTTATAGAGAGAGTGTGACGGTATGACCGGCGGCGCAGGGGCGGTATTAGCTGTTACGTAACGGTAACATCAATACAAATTAAAATTAGAACAGATTGACAAACTAATTTTGACATCAGTTATACTGTTGAGTAAAATCAATTATGAGTTGCGATTAAATGGTTAGGTAAGAGCCGTAGTTTGTTGAATCACTTACTAACTGATAGATATTATATTTCTATAATATTAAGTATAATAATATTAGGTAGGTAACATATTTTTTACAAGATAGATCGATCCCCAGACGTTACAAATAATTGTGTGTGCCACAAATGGTTGTTCCGAATCTCAGTGTTATACACACATATTTAAACAGAATCTAGGGATATCTTAATCCTAAATTATTCATGACATTATAGTTTAGTTTTTAGTTGCCATAAAAAGTTTATATAAGCAATATCTTTTATTCAATTTGCAAAATTTAAAAATTTAAATAATAAAACAAAAGAAAACCAAAATACGGCGGCAAAATTGTTAGTAATTCGTTACGACAAGGAAAATTAAAATTGTTTTATTGATATTAATTAATGAAAAGAGATTAGATTGGTTGGTGATTAAGGGTCAAGTCACGTGGTCATTTAAGTCGACATAAAATGTTAAGAGCCGTGGGCATGTTAGAAAATGGTGCTATTCAATGTGTCGAACAGGATCGATTTCTCCAAATTACCGCCAGAAGACAACCCAATATCACAGCGATGCAACTAATACAAAGGCTCTAGGAGGACTACCACTTTCACTCATTTCATTCATTCATTCCAGGTTGCATGAAGTTGGTCTTCATGCTCGAAGACCGCTACGTGTTCCAGCATTGCGACGTAGCAATGGCGGTCGGCGGCTTTCGTGGGCTCGGGAGCATTTACCATGAAGTGACGAACAATGATCTTTAATTTTGTACAGCAATTAAAAAAGTTAACATTTCTATTTAAAAAGAAAAAGTCACAAAATGTTTTTTATTTTAATTAAAGACCTTGAAATAACCTATCATTCTTCCATTTACTATATCAGAAAAAAATTCATAGAGTTTTAGATATTTGATGAAATATAAAATATTCTTATATTCTGTTGATGTGTGTACATATGTATATAAAAAAAAGCAACAAAATACAACCATCGAAAACGAATGCGATAGCTTCGGCCAAAATATTAGATACGAAGCATTGTAATGTACAAGCACTAAAGAAATCGCACAACCTGGCCATTCCGGTTTCAAAAGCAACATTTTAAATAAAAAATATTGCTGGTTTCGTCTATTGATATCTAATCCTTGGGCAATTATCTGAAAATCAGTGATTCAAGGAGTTTTTGTAATTTCCTCTTCCCTTAGTTATAAGCCCAACCCACAATGTAGTTTACAAGCATGCAAACGAACGATTGGTAATGTGACTAAAAAGTTGCCTCTCCTTATTATTTTGAGGATATCCTAAGGTGTATGAATTGATGAATAAATAGTATGTTTCCACAACCTCGGGAGTGTAATTTGTGGTCATTAATTTGAAAATCTTTAGAAACAAAAGGAAGAGTCAGTTTTGCACTTAGCCGTGGATTAATAACGACGATTTGAAGAACAATGAATTGCCGACAGCTGACTCGACGATTGTGTGTAGTGTCTTGTACTATTATCTCGTTTCACCATCGCTGCCTGTTACGCATGTATAAGTGTATGTACATACAACATGATATCACATCTGTGTGACCTTGAAGAGTTCGGCAGAATATGACACACATTTCATAAACTTTGCTTTAGCCTCGCGTCATAGCGGCCTAGTTACGACTTTTGAGATAAGGTAATGTTAGTCATGTCAAAATATTGTTTGTGTACAAGAAAATACTTAATATATCGCATGTAAATATAACAATATTTTCTGCTAGAGTACCTAACTACCATATCATTTTGGATATATTGCACTGCTCTTCCGCACTCGGCCTTATATCTCTCTCTCGCGATGCAAATTCTAGTTTTAGATATTTTAATACTACTCGACTGCCTCGTTGGTCCCGTGGCGTAAGCTTGCGCTTATTTTTGCCTGCGATAGTGAAGTCTCGGGTTCCACACTTGCGTAAGGAAAAGTTTGGTTTATCGGAAAAAAGAAATTGAATAACAGTCACGAATCTGTTAATAGGCTCTGAAATATTGCCGGTAAGACGGTAATTGGGTCTTTTTCTGTTACTGACCTTAAACATATTTCACGAAAAGTCGATGGTTCTAATATATTTCTGCTTACCTCTCTAGGGATAATAACTTCTAACGTTTAAGTCAAGTGAAATTCCATTCAGCGATGTTTAGCGTTAGTCTAATTGCACGTAGGATACTACAAGGTGGCTTTACTACTCGAGTGATTTTCTTACACTTGAATTTTTATTAGCATAAGTATCAATCACGATTCGTGACGTGTTGATAAACCATCAATACTTGTTTTTAAAGCGAGTTAATAAAGGCATATGTAATAGTGTACACGAACCACATCACGACACAAGGAACAAAGTAAGTTTTCGACATATTAGTGGAACACGACACGGTGTTCCAATTTTTCACCACAATATCCATATTTCACCTGAATTGCGTGCGATCCAAGTATATATTATTCAACGATTTAAATCTTAGTGGCTGTTTAATTTTTAAGTGTTAACGTCAAGTAGTATGTAAACGACCTGAGAACTTACTTGTTGGTTAAAAATTATGTGCTTAAAGGGTTCACAGCCCTGATATGAGTTTGTTATTATTCAGAAGGTTTGGATTCACACTGATCATCGAGATTTTTATATAATATTTTTCTCTAAAATTATCGCTTAAGAATACATTCCTTTGTTGTTGAAATCTGTACAAGCATTCAAACAATAGCCACAAAGAACATTGTAAGCTGGAACACACAACATGTTGTCCCGGAATTGAGATTGGACTCATCATAATTGGCGTTTTGTACAGTTAAAAATATAATTGAGGTAACTCTTCAGGCTTCGTATATCACGAAATCTAATCTATACGCAATATCTTCTTTTGGGTTACATAAACAATTCTCGTTAAAGATTGTTTAATAAACAAACGTAAACCAAGCTATTATTTTAGTTTTGTCGACTACTTATTTGTTTTTTGCTGTTGAGACAAATCGTTTATTTCCAAACGACATTGTAAATATAGGACGCAATTAGTCCATCAAGAACACTATTTGTTTCCGCCATTACATTGAAACGAGCGTGTAACAAACTATTCATTATTGTTGCACTTCACCAAAATTTAAGCATAAAATGAGTTGCGATATTTCCCGTTGTGCAGTAGTTAGGTGTCTGCCGTCACCGTTACCTCATTGAGGCGAAGTATTCAAATAGTTGGGAACAGGAGGAAGTCGCGACCTCAACACAATGGACACCGAGACAGATCGAATGAACGCCTGTCGAAGTCGCTGCTGAGGCAACGGTGACACACATTTTGTAAAGCTATATTTGATCTAACGTCTTTTATCTAAATCAAATGCTATGGTTAGTATTATAGCATCTACCAATTAAGGATTAAAAAGGCTGCAAGGACGCTTAAATTCTTGAAGAGTTTGTCTATAGAGAAAATATAAAAAAAAATCTATACTGCCTGCGCATGAATCTATTGACCTTGGTGGTAATTCTGAGCAAATGAGGGTTGATACAAGGATGCTTTCGGTTACTTAACCCTATTCAAAATGTGTGTACCTACCTTATTGTAAAAGGAGGAAGCTTATTTCTTACCTTCAGCGCTATTTTACTACCTAGTGGTCACTTACGAGGCGTTTATGTGCATCTGCGATAGGTACTAGCTTTCTACTGACAGGACTACCACTAAGTCTAAAGAGTTAAAGCAGGAATACTTCATATTAATGAAATAATACCATAATTTCTAACACTGTAGTGTTTATAACAGTAGGTTTTGGTATTGAGTACATCGAGTATTACGACTATCGAGTAATGACTATTGGCTGTGTAATATATTATGTTCGTCGAAGCAATAATTACGCTAACATTGTAATTTGCGTAAGAATGCATGCTGATCCGGTGTTGGTCCATAGCAGGAACCTCGTCATCGGCGCGCAAACTGCACAGTTTCGGTTGTTTTTAATAAAGAATGTTTTAATAGTTCTTGTAATACAACCAACAATGTTGCTAATCGTAGTTTCAAAGCATATAAGAACAATCAAATCTAACCATAATATTGTCTTCTGTTTACGCGAATGTTATTCATTGAAATTAAACTACTATATACGGATTTTATCGCGTTGTTTATTTAGCACTGTATTACAAAATTTTGAAAATATTACACTACTACTACTATTGATTTTATTTTACTAATTTATAAGCTAATAAAATTATTTAAACTATTAAATCTATTTATTTTTGGTTTACACTTTCCCCGACGTTTCGGTTGCTTTTCAGCAGCGGAGAGACCCGTGACCATGGCTCATGGCCCGTAAACAACGCGATAAAATCCGTATATAGTAGTTTAATTTCAACAAATCTAACCACAAAATGTAAAATTGTGTGATCGCTTTAAACTGTCATATTTGTTGATTTGTTGACCTTATTTTAGTTAAGTTGGAGGTGGAGATTTTACAAACATTAAAACAAACATGGATGGATACATTGATATCATACATTAGTGTCTGTGAGGGCATGGAGGCCCTAACTGCTAGAGAAGAGGTGACCCGTAAAACCACGGCGCCACCCGTGCAATCCGTTGATTGTGCCCTAATGCTTACATTGCAAGTATGTTTAATATGGATTGTATGCATAAACATTTAGGTCACTCTGGAAAGTAAGTTAGATTAATTATTTTAACAGATGTTAGCTCTTCATCATAGTCCTGTGGTAAGAAGTAAAATTATCTACCTACAAAGTCTGCAAAATAATTTTCAGCGGCTATAACTCTCAACTATGTTGCGGAGCACTTAACAAAGATACAATTAAGAGGCAAACTCAAAAGTCAAAACATATATTTGTAGATCACACAAATTGTTCCGTGTGTGATCTAGATCCACAATTATCCTTAAAGCGGCGGCAGCGGCAAGCGACTGCGCTTTCCCGCCGCGATGCCTTCATCCGGGCAGTCAACTAACTATTAATATTCGAGATTAGAGATATTTCAAATTAGGGAAGACCGAGTATGCGAGAGATATTATTGAATTAAATTTATTGCCGTTTTTAAATGTAAAAATTATAAAAGCGTGTAACTGGTTTATTAAAATTGTCCGAAATATATTGATTTCACGGCCAGCGTGTAAAGTAAAGTAGTTATTATTTTCTCCCTTACAAGTTACAATTAATATTAAAGTGTGAGCGTTGCTAATATGAGGTTGTCAGAACAATTTCGAGTCACGTACGAGACATTTCGAAGGTCTCGACACACATTCAATGTGAATTCGCATTATTTGTATCGACCGTTTACTGTATTGAGCATGCGATTTAAAGATAAAGTTGGACGAGATAAACCTTCGAAGTCTCAATCACAAGGTGAGGAGAATGTTTCCAAAACTATTATTGCTTCGTTATTGTAACTTTTCTTAGTTACCAACTATATAATTTCCACTTACTTTATAATTGTGTGTGAAACTAAAGATCAACTGCATTGGTATCATGACTAGATCGTAAATAATTAATGTCCATAATACTTTTAATATTATTAATTTAAACATAACACTTTAAACCATGTAACATTTCTTTACAAATTAATATTAAATGGGTGTTACTTATTCTATTGGCTATTGTATAAAATAAACTTTTTAAAAAGTACTCGTGATACGAGAAAATATGTATACCTACTACATATATTTTCTTATAATACGTACCATATACAATATTTTTAACAAACCTAACTACTTATTAATAAAACATAACGAAAGGTAATAAAATATAAGACTGTAAAATTTAATAAAAAGAAATGGCTGGTGTAGGCAGAGTCGTAAAATTCCTCAGCATCGCTGTCGACCGGAAAAGTGCCCAGAAGACTGGCAGTATTGCCACGTTGAATGGTAATGCTGATTCTTTGAGCCAAGAAAAGACCAGCCTTCTGGTCACGCGAAGCGTCGATTAGCCGCTTAAATCTTTAAAAAGCGCACGAGTAGCGCCCGGACTCCATAAACCTAGCGTTTGTTTATGTAAATAATGAATAATAAATAAATATTTGTCTTCAGATATTTTTTAATATTATTTAGGTTACGAGGTATTCTCGTAAGTCTATTGAATAAATACAATCAAACAAGATGATTAACTGATTAAGATTGTGATCACATTGCACGAACTCAAATCACGGTCGGTAGAAGCATAATATTATGTAGTAATGATGCGCAGATATTTATAGCGCACGTTTCATATAGTATTGCAACGCCTCGCTAGTCTAATTAAGCAGATTCAATTCAATTAAAATACAAATATTGTACAAATAAAGTAATGAAATCATCATACATATACAGCATCGTTAGGTTAGAAGGATAAAGATAATACAAAGTTGTTTATACTTTTTAGAAGTTTCCTTACTACATGGTTCTTTCCCGGCCGTAGTTCAGTCTATGGTCCGGAGTGAGAGGTCGTGGAACGCCGTCGCCTCCTTCTGTGAGGAAGTTTTTTCCATCAAGGAGGCGGCGGAGCGGGAGAGAGAGCGCTTAAACCCTCTCCCCAACCGCAGAGCCGGGCGCCGGAGAGCGCGAGATGACCTCCAGCCACCCTGAAGTTTGACCTGGGGGTGGTGGTGGGCTTTGTGGGCCTGCCCGCTATCCGTGCAGCACCAGGTCCGAGAGGCGGCGTGCGTGTTCCCACGCGCGTCTCTGTGTCGAGTCCGTCTCCCCTATAGGGGGAGACAGTAGGGAATATTACAGAGTGAGTCCTTTGGGTAGGTCTCTTCGAGTAGTGGCCTGCCGTTTCATACGGCGGGCGGGCCGTAACCTCGGTGGGGCCGCGACCGCATGCGAAAGCGATTCGCGCGGCCCCGTCTATAGTGGTTTTGTCGAGGAACACCGTGGTAGGTTTATTCGGTATTCCGGGAGGTACATTATCTTTTCAACATCTTTATTTTACCCCGGCGAGTCCGACATAATCCCTCCACCCGTCCCCGCGGAGGGGTATGTCTCAATGCATTCCACCAAGTAAAAAAGAAAAAAAACTATATGGTTCTTGTAAGTTGCATGAATAATCCGATCCTTAGGAGGTATCCTACTTTCTAAATGCAATTAACTATAACCAGTTTAATTTACATCTCACTTTCATAAACATGGTAAGCCGTATCTGAAAATTATACAGTACTAAGCTCAATGTCTTGTATCCTTTAATCATAATAAATTTGTACAAAATATTTTAAACGTTTATTAATTTTTAATTGTCTAGAGATCTGCGATTTTTTTGCTGTCGTAGAATCGTTGCATTTAATTTGATTTGGTGTAAGTTACGCGACACACGGTCGAATATTAGTTAAAACAATCAATAGGTTTGAAAATTAAACATGTTTTTAAGGTATATGTTTTTGATTGATTCGTGTTCAGAATAAGCAGGATAACCTGTGTAAATATGGCGAGAATGCCGACGAAGACGTTTTATACGAATAAGCATATAGTGTTTAGTAATGAATGCTATGATAGTGCTAGTTGTTTGGTGTGGTCAGTGCAGCGTTGCACTCATTAATTAACAATGGCAGAGCACAGTGGGCAGCGGTCGCCGACCCTCCCGCGACCGTGCCCCCCGCGGCCCGCAGTACTGACATTACACGGACTTATCGCACGCGACGCCTCCGACTAAAATACGACAACTATGAATGAAGTAATACTATAAATATATTACATTGACTAAATAAACTGCTAAATGAGACATTGCTTATTTACATTTTTGCAATATTAGTATTTTCATTGTAGGTTTTTATGGCATGGCTCGTGTATTGAGCAGTGTATAATGTGGTAGAGTCAGCAAAGTTAGCCATCAAGCAGCCAAAGATGCCTGTTAATTAAATATTACATATCCGTGTAGCGGTGAAATATTGGTTTGTTCACTGCATAAACTGTCGTTTTTAAAGATATATAAAAAGTCTCACGCCCATATCCTTGAAAGACTTAAAGCAGAGATTTAACACACCATTTAACTTACATCATACCATGGTTTTCCCACATAACTGGAAGTAAATCTAAAATGTATTTACAGTAAACCCCAATATCACTTTGTGCGAATCGAAGCCGAGAACCTCATACACAACAGTCGCAATTCGTTAGAATAGGCTGAAATACTTAATAGTTTGCTCTGCATCTACAAGAAATAAGGTACGGTTTTCGATCTCACACTTTTTAATTGAATGCTAATTCTGCAATAATGTTTGTGATTAAATGCTTCTAAACAAGTATAGCGAATTGGAGAAAATGATAAGACTTATAATTTTAATTTAGTATAAGTTAACTAAAATATGAATTGAAATTAAACAAATATATACGGATACATTTCATAAAAAATAAATAACGCGATAAAATCCGTATAAATTTGTTTAATTTCAATGTATAACATTCGCGTAAACGTAAGACAATATTATGTAAAATATGAATGTTAGCAAATTAAATGCCTTCCTAAATTGGTTGCACTATCAGCACAAAATGCATACAATTATAAATATACTAGTTTATACTTATACGTGCAAGTAAATACAAGGATGTATTTGTTTTACTACAAATTTGCTATTGCTTTGTTACTGTTAGATCTAAGAAACTAATTAAGTATTCATTATTAATCTCCACAATCGCGATACATCGTAGATTGTACGCGGAAAAGATGCATACACACAATTATATCGTATTATATCATGTTCTGTTTACAGTATTCATCTTACTGTTGGCTACAAGTATACAGTCTACCTGTTAATTAGCAATTATCCTGGTGGATTAAAGAGGTGGTAGCCTATTGAGTCGCAACGGCACACTGGTGCCGTCCAAAAACAATCGATTTTAATTATATTTGGTATTCTAATTCTTGACAGATTAAACGGAACTTATGACTGAGTATTAGATCAAATTTCACTCCAAGGGCACCTTCACGTAATAGAAAATGAAATACTAAAATTATAATTTTATGGCGATTTCTTAGAGTGTCTGTGAGTTTCTTGCAGGTATCTTCTTATAGGTTTAACCTTATACCTGAACCTAAATAAAATAAATACAGAAAGTAAATTCAGTAAACTCACTAACTCCTTTGACGTTCATAAGTGTTACTTTAAATAACTAAAATATTTTTGACTACTTACTTGTAAAATATAAAATATAAAATAAAAAAAATAAAAATAAAATATAAAATATAAAAACCTTTTTGGCACCTATTACATACCTTTGGACCTCGATTTCTTTCGCTAAAGGTACATTTTTCAAAACAGGGAACATATCTGTTTGATTAGTTCTACCAAGCTTCTACTCTACATCTTTTATTTCGTACATATTATGTACGTCCAACGCCCATGAATAGGTATAATTTTAAAAATATCCTTCCCTATTGGGTGTCTACGTTTTTTATATAAGGAACTTATGTAAGTATATATTTCCAAGTTTCCTGTGACAAATTAGCTCTTGCCAATTATGCAAGACGTACGTCTCCATATGTTTAAAACAAATTGCTCTAAGAAGACGAATTAAAATTTAAATACCTACTAACATGCAAATCACCGCTCTCTTACTTCGGTAGTTTCAAGAATATGTGTCAAGGGGCCATTAAACAAGTGGACATGAAAGGCAGGGGTGGGTCAGCGAACGCGGCTCAACCTCCACGGCCTCGTCATCAAATAAAACAACCCTACACTTGTTTGCTCTAGACAAGTACATGCTTTTGATACGACGACGCCGTGATTCTCTTTGTTTAGTGCGCTTCAATCACGTAATGTATACTATGTACTTTGCACTGAAATAGGTATGTTTACTTGGCCATACATTTTAATGCTTACTAGGAAGGTATCAAAGGTAGTATTACAAAGAGGTAGGCAAATGTGAATGACATCCACATTTGGCATGCCATGCTATGGCTTTAGGTACCAAGTAATAATGGAGATTGCCTATTGCCGTCTGCGGGGCATAGTTCCAGGCTTCTTGTTAATACTGAGAATTCCATGGCAGTAAAACCCGATAAAAATTTCACCGACCTGGGAATTATGTCAGTGTGCACAGCCATCGCGTTCAGAACCGCTGCGCCCGCGCCACCGGTTTTGTGGATAAGTGTTACTTGAAATATTAATTTAATTATCTTCATACCTATACTAAATAGGTACCTACATATTTCTTCTAGGGCTTAACCTGTTCGTCACAAATATATTAAGTGCTTCAGTGAATTAGCCGCAAAAGCGTAACACATAAAATAAAAATATGTGTTCGTATTTGGTGTAATTCGTTTTCCCATTTGCGAAAACTTTAAACCATTGGCAGTAGTAGCGTCTGCAGAATGATTTATTTATTTCTGTTGCAAAAACTTAATCCGCAATTGCAAAAGTCCGTACTCAACGAAGTATCAAACGACTCGTATTTCCTAAGGATAATTTGGCGAGCGAAGAATGGCCAACAGAATGTGCCGCGCGCTCGTTGTGAAACTGTGAAACGAGAGCGGACGGGGACCGCGACGGTCGCGCTAAGTTTTGTTAGGTACTACGATATCGCATTAATAAGATGCTACATAATTAAACTAAAAAACGCTACTAAGTAACTCATCGACATGTTTATATTTCGATATGTGGTTTTCTCGTTTTTGTTAAATGGTAAGCAGCTAGGCAGACTGGAAAAGCTCAAGTACGTCATCCACCTAATATTTAAGTGCTATGTAGTTGTCGGTGGTGTAGCAATATCCATCATTCTAGGTTCGATGCCAAAAAAATTGCTTCAAAGCGCTCTAAATGTTTTTCATTTGAATTAACTGCATGTTGGTAAATAGTAAATAGGTTGGCTATTTACTATTGACCATGACGATGTATAGATACAATATTTTAAAGGAACTTCTTCCTATATACTGGCTTCTTCCCGGACATATTAAAGGTCCAACCAATAATACTTTATCCAATCCGAGAACATAAAGAACTAGAGCTTGCTCTTACGCCTTTGCAGCAATGCAACAGTCGAGAAGTCTATTAGTATAATTAACGTGTGTCTTAGAGCTTATCATTGCCGTCAGAGGAACATAGATAACATCAGCCCCACGGTTTTGTCAAATTGCATTTTTTTTAATGCTTAGCTCGTTTGGGCGCTTTTAGCCACACACGGCTATGTCAGCTCCATCTTACCCTATACTTATTAATTATTATCTTCTACCTTAAGTAAACCTTATCTATTATCTTATATATTAAAAAGCTACTTTAGACTTGGTCTCAGCTAAAATATTTATTGCAAATTTTAACAGTTTTAATCATAATATTTCTAATCCCCTGGGGCTTGAGGCACTGCTCCAATAGGTGATGAACCTCGTCAAGAATACTCTGTGCAATTCGGGCTGTAAATTTTTGCCATGCGATGACGAAACCTGTTGAGTGGGGCATGTCCAAACGAAATCTATGGGCTGTTACTATATACATATTTTACTTCGAGTATTTATTAAGTTACAACGAGGGCCTTAGGACTGTCAAAAATGCGCAGGATGAGACAGCGCATTACAAATCGTATACTTTTATCTCATTGGTGGGATGATGGTAAGGCCCCGTGAATAATGCTAATTCTATAAAAAATATATCATAATGAAATACTGAATAGTGATTGTAACAAGTTAATAAGTAGCACGCGGGGGATCACAGCTCATAGCGCACGGTAGCGCAGTTATGTAGCGAGCGGTGAGTGGCGACGCGGACGGGGCGACTGGCACTCGAATACTTGTTAACGACATGTCGGTACACACTTCGCGCTAATCGTCTATTCATTAATGCCATACAGTTTGTGAAAAAACAAAACAGCTCGCTCACAAAAATATAATTAGGTGATCACTTACTTAATTAGTAAATTACGTCAAGTTTCGCGTATGTAATTAATGAAATGGTGGTATATAAACATAGGTACATCCGGAGTCTTTCGTCTATATCATCAAAGTAGTAGGCAGAGTTGTTTAACACCGATATTTCACCAACTATGTTTTAAGTTCCCACGTAATTGGGTATACAGGTGTCAAACCTGTATACTGACAACATGAAAGAAACAAATTATGCAACAGTCACATCAATCCAATAGTTTATGGAGTTACATTAACTACACACCATTGTTAAAAATGTCTTCTTTCTCCCTCTCTCACTGCAGCAATGATGATATAATAAGGAAACTGCCATCATCCTGCTCATTGAACGATCATATATAGGTATTATCCTACATTAGATAGCCAGAGTTTACGTGCTATTAGTCTAAACAGAGTGCGAGTATACCTTGTGCGCGCGAGTGTCGCGCCAGCGAGAGCAACGCGAGGCACAGGAGCGCGCGCATGCTGCCGCTACCGCTTGGGACGCATGCCGAGTGCCGCCAAGCACTTCACCAACGCCTCGCACTTCAACTGCAAACAGATATTATATATGTTACACTCTCAATACACCAAACCACAGACAAACCAGATACAATTAGGATTTTAAGAGATCCTGAGTACCGATAACACAGCTCTCTCATTCCGTCTTTCCTATGTCAACTGAGTGCCAGAAATTCGGAAACTATCTACGAAAGCTTCAGTTATGTTCATAATAAGCTGGATCTTTACGTTAAATTAAATCTATGAGAGATAAAAACGGTGTTAGTTAGAGCAGCGGAGTTTCCTTTTGAATTCAGGGTTTCTTTAATACTAGGGAACAGCAGTAGCACCACCACTTTTATACGAGTAATTCTCCTCGTCTTACAGGCGCTTACAGGTTAGGTAGAATAAACAGAAATTAATTTGTATTTACTTTTTTTTGGTCTTCTACACAATTTGTTTACATAGTGTTAAATTTAGTCCGATGCTGGTTTTTCTAAATAAGTAAAGAAAATATTTTTATGCCTATGTACGATACCGTGGGTTCGTAACAAACTAGACAAGCTCACACTTGAATATCGTATCATCTATGTCACTTGATTTGAGAGACAATTGATAGACAAGTGATTGCGTGAAACACAGTCTAACCGAGTTCAGGCAAGTAGCTTATAGTAATTTAAAGATGTTATAGGTATTATCCTTTCTTGCCATAACTATAATTATTATTTTGGTTTTAAACTAGTTTATTAAGGTATTGAGTTATTGTTAGATATTAAGATTTAATTTAAAGTTGATTTAAGTCTCCATTTTAGCCGAATAAATTTTATTTATTATTTAAAAATGAACATAGTTACTAGGCTACATGCCCATCTTATCTTATCTTATCTTGTGTGGGGGCCAGTCAGTACAGACCGGCGACACTTCGACCCAGTGGGATCTTTTGTGTCGACATCCCCAATAACGACTGCCATAGATCTTTATGGCAGCCGGGACCGACGGCTTAACGTGCTCTCCGAGGCACGGAGCAGGCGATAATTGTCAATCAATACGCACATAATTTCGAAAAGTTATATAGCTTCCGAAAATCCGAGGTGCGTGACGTGGTTTCGAACCCGAGACCCTCTGCATTGCAGTCTGTTGGTCTCCCCACTGAGCTATCGCTGCTCTGGCTACATAACTACGTCAGTTGACCAAGTATTGCAAACAATTACTTGATGCTAAATTGCTATTAAAACGTCGACTCATTGATATGTCATACTTAATTATTTATATTTTCTTTCAAACGTCAGTATTACAATTAACGACGGTAAAAAGAAAGACAGAGCCGACATATATAATTTGTATAAATAAACAATTATATTTAGAAATGAATCACGCGACAATTCACACAATGTACAGTTACAGATACAGATCTTGTAATTTGTAGAGACTGTCGCGATTACTTTCGCATTGATGTCCAAGCACAAGCCATGCCACCATACGCACTACGGTTTCTATAGAAACTCTCATACAGCACTCACGCATTGGAATTAGAGCAAACCGACATAATTATACCTAAGGTTTCATCCTAAATGTGTTAAGATTCCGAGGCAATTTTACTTAAGCCTGCAGGAGTTCTTCAAATGCTCTTCATTTCCATAGTATTGCTTTTGCAACATTACCTATTATTACATTTACTTCCATCCTTAGTATAGTAAATTTTATGTATAGAGTTCGGCTCGCCAACCTCTCGGGGCTGTATTTAGAAAGCGGAAAAAAACATCAGCATCAGCGCAGCGATCGCTCGCTCATTTCGCTTTCTTCAACCGAAACATTTACATGTGAGCTGTGTTACCTACCTACTACATTATATGCTGTTACGTATTACTGAAATCTAGTACAGCAACCTTATAAATAAAACAAGTAATCGTGTCATCAATAATGAGAAGTAGCTGTCGTCGAACAACTGCAATGTAATTGACAATAATTCAAATAGAAATGAGTGAAAGCATACTAAACAAATATTTAGTTACTCAATGATGATTGATTAGAACTGGGTTTGTAGATTGAACCATCAAAAATTGACATTATTTAGAAATTTGTTGACAATGCCAGTAAGTTGAATGTTATGACTCTATGGAGATGAACGTAAAAAATATCATGCGCCTCTCTATAGAAGCTCTGTATTCACTTTTACCTATTTACTTATGGAGACCCAGGTTTGTTGGTCCAATTTATTGTACTAATGGTCGGTATTCCAATAGGAAGTCTTACCGATCAATCTAAAGGACTTAGCCTGGTAAGGCGCAGTCCGACTGTAAATTTAATGTTGAATAGGTTGTAGTACATGATAATTTTGACACTTCCATACATCCTGCCAAAGAAGTAGGTACACGGCTCGCGTTGTTAACTAGTGCCGTACCATAAACCGTACCTGTTGATGTTTGATATCACTCGCTTGCTGTCAACTCTGCAAAAAGGAGTCGCTACCCAGGACCCGATTAGTCTTAAGAGTAGGCGCAATCTTATGCTGCGATAAGGCTGTGTCTTAGATTAAGTTCTTTTCTTTAGTGCTTTTTAATATTGTAACGCGCTCTGCGTTCAACTATACCTATATCAATTAAAGGTTTTCTCACTTAAACTGCACTGATCAGTTAATGCAATGCTGACTCGGATGGGTAAGCATTCGCCTCGCCGCTACCGTGTTGTGGATTTGAATCCCACATGGAACAATTATTTAAGTAATACGAAGCAGTAATTGCCGATTTGAACAAAAATAAAATTATTATTACAATATCTGGAATATTATAAGTACACAGAAACATTTTTGTCCGCACTGGGAATAATGCCTGTATCGCGGGAGACTTCACAAACAACAAACACAAAGATTACGCAGTACTTTAAACAACCGTTTGATGAAACCCACAACACTCAACGCAGTGGCAGTAGCATGGCGACCATTTAAACAACTTTTGCCGGGTATCCTTAACAAGCATATGATTCACAGATACCAACAATTACCCAAATCTTGGCTTCCATGCGGGAATCGAATCCTCTTTAAGCGTAGCAAAAATATTTAAAATCTATGAGTACATTGGTGCTGGCGATGTAAAATCAAATAATTTTAATATTAGTCTCAATAGTAGTACAAATGTTGAACATTCAGAACTTTATTGACAATAATATACGGCGGCATATAGGCCGAAGCGCAATAGGTAGAGATAGGTAGATATAGGTAGAGATCATGAGCCGAATCTCGCCGATTACGCTACTGATATAAACCCAGCCCTAATTTACTCACATTTATAACCTACATTGAAAAAAACGAACTGTTTACTGTAGCAATGACGTGCGAAACTATTAACATTCTAATGAGTTATTATCGACACTCATGAATGTATGAGATAGTAATAAGACATTATTCAATCTGTCGTCAGTGATGCGACAACGGCGCGGCCGGTGAGAACTGGGGACTCAGGCGCATTGTATGTTACGCTATCGTTACGGGATCTGTGCGTGTCACTGGGTCACGTGATAACTCAGCGTGGCACGCCAGACAGTTGTTTGATTGAGCGTGTCATCGCCACTGAGATTATACTGAATAGAGATCATTACAGACACAAATAGAGACGGTAATGTTCATGTGCGCGTAAAGCAAATTGTTCCTCGGAATAAGGGGCGAACCTATTGCCATCTACTGAGCACTGTTCCAGATTCCGACTTACTGAGAATTGTTTGATAGGGAAGCCCTATAGCCCTAATTCCTTTCCCGACCTATAAATCGTATTAGAGACCTCATGAACAGCAGTCGTATTAACTACTGCTTTCTTAGCACACAAGGCAATGTTTGTGTAGTCGATGGATTTCGTGGAGAGAGTTCTAGAGTTACGTATACGTCTTTTGACAACGCTCAAACGCCTAGCGCGTCTGTTAATCCTTTAAGAGCTGAAATCGAAACAGAATGAAGCGTAAGCCAACTTAAGACAAAATGTCAGCGAAGGGGTTTTTACTCACGGCGATTCTCATAAACTTATCAATATATCTATAGTTTGCCGTATTAAAGATATTAATTCGATACACACTCCATAAAAATTATGGTGTAAGGAAAAAAGGATTGGTCATTGCGTTCAACCTTAAGACGTCAATCAGCCGCTTCAATAATAATATTGGAGCTGCTGATTGACGTACATATGTCAAGAGTTCCGAGATCAAATGACTCGTGTAGTACACAATGAGTAAGGATAATGAAACCTGTTCGCACACATGGGTGCGCACGCGCAGGCGAACGGTGCGCGGGCGTCGTCGAGGGGCGTCACGCACTTACAAGTTTATTTAATGAAGCGGTACACTGCGAAGCTGAGGTGTGATGCAGCGTATTGGCTGTATTATGCAAACTTTACGTATAGAATATGTACATCTTACACCTATATTATATTATATAGAGAGTTTATGTAGACGACCATCTGATATATTCCCGAAGGGGTAGGCAGAGATGTCTTGCACCCACATTTCACAGCTATGGTTTTGGATCCCACTTAATAGAGGGCTAGCCTATTGTCGTACTGCTACTGAGCAGTTTTTGACTAGTAAATCCAATAACACTGCCCGATCCAAGTAATCGAACTCAAGATCTCATACACAGCACATACACCACCGATGCGATCATCATGCATCAATATTAACGGTCTCGATGGCGTAATCGTTAGTGTAACCGACTGCCACGCCTGAGGTCGCGGGTTCGATTCCCGCACAAGTCAAACATTTATGGGCATGACCATGGATGTTTGTCTTGGTCTGGGTGTTTCTATATATAATGTGTATGTATTTACAAAAAAAAGGATATATGTATGTTTATCCATTGTATAGTACCCATAGTACAAGCTCTGCTTAGTTTGGGCTAGACGGTGTTGTGTGTATGTGGTAGAATAGTCTATAATATATATTATCATTACATAACATTAAATCAGAGCTTATTTTTTACATTATTCCTCACATATTACATCTACATCAGTAAGTTAAATTCTGTCATGCAGGCATATTATACAAAGGTTCCCGGAAATACCCGAGGCAAAATTTTACCTAAACTCTGATAATTTAAATCGGTTTGTTCCGCATTCGCCCCTACATTACGTCCCACATGCCAAAATGTTCCTCATTCGCCCCTCTTTTTTAATTATTTCTTTTCCGTCCTACATTTTTGAGCATATGGTTAGCAAAACAAAACATGTCTAAAATTATTTTGAATCTTCGCTGTCGGGCTCGTGACGTCATGCAATTATAAGCCCACAGTTTCGCCGTGAAATCAAGGAGGTATTTTAAAATATTTTTCGACTGACGGTAGATACATCAAAATCTGCTATACAAAAAAAAGGGTCAGGAAAGGAACGTAATTTGGGACGAAAAAGGAATAACGTTAAGGAATTAACATTTATCTAAATTTCGGGGCATATGAGGAGCAATTTTTGGGGCGAATGCGTATTTTTACATTCAGGACGAAACATGAGGGTCGAATGCGGAATAAACCTTTAAATCAAATTATGCCTCTGATAAGAATCAATGGTAACGCAGGTATAAGTTATCTTCATCCTCACGTATCCCTGGTACACACAAGAGTACTTGATTGTGGTAATAGTAGAATTAACCAAAACCTCAGAGCCGCAAGACCTAAGTCATTTTATCAAACTTAAGTTCTATAGTAAATATGCAATATGTAAGAAAAACGTAACTTAATCAGTTTTACCTACTACTATTTAACATTTTACAAATTATTACAAGAACATTTCTATCCAACAGTATGTATGTACCGTAATCAAATAAGATGTCATACAATTTACTGTCTTTTGCGTAGAGCGTCATTATGTTACCTTTGCCTCCGACTTAAAGTGTTCGCAAAAAAAGAGAACTAGTTCACATGTAGTTCAAAATGAGCCAGGCACTTGATGACAGAGTGAGGCAGTTAGAGGCACGTAACAGTGGTTCCGCGCGAGCGATGGCCGGCGAGCCCCGACGTGCCGCCGCGCCGCGCGCAATGCGGCCGCGACTAGCGACACTCTCGGTAATCTTAGTTATTAAACTAACTACTATAAACACCAAACAATAGTCTTCTTTTCATGGGTTTAGTAGCTAGGTAGTGACAGAATTCTCAGACACGCGATTGCTTCTAACCTAATGCATGGACATGTACAGCAGGGAAGCGAGTACACAGCTTTTAGCAATTCACCGCTGGGGCACAACTAAGAATGTTGCGCTTTTTGCATTTGAAAAGAAAGGTAATCGCATTTCACGGTTGTTAGACTCCCTAAAACATAGCGAAGACTTAGACCTAATCCTAAATCTATTTTGAGGCCACTGACTAATACAGCACTGTTTATTACAGTTTTAAAACTTGCAGAAACAAACAACGTTGCGAGCTCTACTACAGAACTAAAAGTTTTCTAATAGTAAATAATAACATAATACTGGTTTCTTAGAACAAACCAGGAAACCAGTACCTGTCGTGCTTAAATTTGCACTACTGGATAAATGAAGGAGTTTTATTAAATGACATGAACTTTACTTACTAAGATGTTTGTTGTACGAGGTTTGAAGTAAAGTTCGGTATGACTTCAAATGTCGTTTAGCTCAATTATTACAATCTACTGTAGGTTGGACTTCTCTGGTCATGCTAAGCCTGAGAAGCTATGCATAGAGATTCTGCTATGCTCTACCTCTTCTAAAACTGAATATATCGGAAGCAATAATATAGTAATCGATTGGAAGCTATATTTTATTTAAAACAATCTGTATCAGTATCGTGTATTTTCGAGGGGTAAAGCAAAAGTACGCCACCACTATACCCTGTTATAATTACAATCCCATCTACTTTTCCCTAGCTAAGTTTAGGGTGTACATAATAGTGCAAGGCTATTTTTATGGATTGTTGGCGAGTTGAATTTTTGGTAGGTATTCTTTAATTGCGTTACATGAGTTAGAGAGTAGACTCAGTTTTGCAGCTAATAAGTGACAGAAAGCGCATTTGTAAGAATAATTAAAAGTCATTCAAATCCCAGGCCTCACAAACGCTACTGAAAGCATGACAAATTTCCTAAGATCCGCTTTGTCTCTAGCTACACAAAGCTCAGTTGTCCGAGCTGTCCACAGACAATATCCATCATACAGATGCACATAATCGTTATGAGAGCTAACTGAACTCCGTGACGTACGCGTTTACAGATGTGGTGTGCGCACGTATTGGCGCGTGCTTAACTGGGTCTGCCCGTTGTGCGGGCGCGCCGCACCGCACCGCATCGCGCCGCGCCGACCGTCATGGTGCCGCAGCTTTTTACTACTACACGCAAGCAATGTAGCGATCAGGTTATGTTGGTCACGGACAGCCAAGGGTTCAACCATTCATTAGAACTTCATCGAGGTTCGTAGAAAACTATTATTGAAAATATTTTATAAAACTGGTCTCCCTGGTAGAGCGATCTCCGTAACTAAGCCGAGAGCAGAAAGCGTCATGTAATTTTAGTATGTCTTACATGCGATGTCTATTTTGCCTAATCATATTAGTATCAGAAAAAACTAAGAAATAAATCTTTATTGCTTTACAGCTTTTAGGTGAGCACAATGTGTTTAAGAATAAAACAAATCATAATTACAAGAAAAGAAAAAAAGAGAAAGAAACAGAGTAAAGTAAATAAGTAACATCTAGTAACACATGCGTCCCATAAGCTGCAGCAATCAGGACCCTAGTTCAGCATTTGCCTAGTCCCATGAACCAGGCACTGGTCTTCCACTGGAACCTGTCATAGTGACGTACGGAAGCCATATCAGTAATACTTTATTCGGATGCAACTAACTATAAAACGTAGGTATTCAGTATACATTGCAAGATTGGACTCACAGCTACGTGACCTTCAATTGCCTTCTTCTTCTGTAATGTCTACCTATGTATTTGCATTAATTAACATTTACTAATAAAGATCAGCTACTTCTATGTTTAAAAGAGTTGTCTGTTTATTGTATGAACAATTTTTTATAAAAAAGGAGGTCAGACAGTTTTTGATTTTCCGAAAGACACATGAGATGTCACATATTGTATAAGTACGTCATTAATGCTTTGACCGCAACAACGTTATTCGACCTCAGTGATTGAGTTAGTTTGCCTCCTAACGTCGCAATATTACTGTTAACGTTAAATGTGCAGTCAAGTAAAGTAGATTATGTTCAAAAACAGGTGCAAGCATAGCGCTGCAGTGCGGAAGCTCCTGCGTCCGCGCCCTCCGTCGTCTGCTCGACCGTGACTCTCTAACTTGTAACGGAAATCGAGGGTAGAAATATTAATACCGTTCTATGTATGTCTCTATTGTACTGTGCATACAGTCTACAACACACCTATTCTGTATGTTCCGCTACGGTAGTAATGTTGCGTCTTTAACACAATAGCTTGCATTTGCTATTCATCTGATCATTCCAAAAGAAGTCAATTTGAATGTCTACTTCTCACACTTCCTAAGTATAAATAATTTTAAACAACTATAATAAAGTGAGTATTTACCCGCTTTTTCCAAAGTTTAGCTTAAAGTTGCCCAATTTTCTTATTCCACCAAGGCTGTTTTAAATTCCAATAAGTTCACTTGTCTAACCAATTCACAGAATTAATTCATTCGTTTCACAATTAGCATGAATTAAATAAGTATTCACAGTGTTCGTTTTTCAAAACAAACTGTACACATCGAGAACGCAAGAGGTTGCGTTACGCGTGAGTTCGCAGTGAATCGTAGCCGTAGTACGCGCTGGGTCCCGGCGGTAAGTCGCTCAGTGGACTGAGGCTCGGCGCGGTTCGGCGCGAGCTCGTGGGGGTGGGGACCCGCCACGGCCCGCTGCCCTCGCCTTGTCTTGTGTACCTGTCTAGGTGCTCAACACCATACATTGTTCACAATTTTTGAATGTGGTCGTAGAATAACAGAAAGTCGATTGTACAATGGGTATGTAGGCCTTTCAAAAACACCAGCATTTCATAAATTACGTGCCAGTGAGTGGAGTAAGGTTACAAGTAACCTGTTATGTTAAACCATATGTATTATTAACAGAGATTAAATGATAGGAGCAAAGTCGATAACACAGATTACCTAATACAACTACCCTAACAGTACCCACTTGGGTACTATAATGCTATTATTGTAGAAGTAGCATTATGACGTCATACATACTTATCATTTTCTGTGTTGTATTCTTAAGTGATTTGCCAATTATTCAGTGGCGGCTGATACGATTGAGCCAGCTAATCAGAATTCAGGAAACCGACGTAAGAGAATATTATACAATGCTACTGCGTTTCCTCTGATGAGTAAACATTCTGAAAGTTAACCTTTTTAATTCCCTTCTTATCATCTCATCTTTATTCCTATTTCCTTAAGTCGCCAACGCAAAAATAGAACCATAACCTATTATACGGTTATAATCTTATCACCAGGCGCCAACATTGTTGTATTAATTACATGGTGTCTTCATATCAGAAGGAATACTATAACTGGGATTTAGCGTGCGCGGACCGATTATCACGCATCAATATCGTAAATGCAATAAAGTAATTGGCCGTGCACAATCCGAATCAGGCCTTGTTAGCTATTACTCCAAGGTGATCTGTAAATACGAAGCCAGAACATAACTGAGACTTATAACAGCTCAAAGTTACTAATCATTTCTTTTTTAAGTTTATTTCTTTTACTATACGTTTTATCAAAGCTCATCCCCAACACTGACCTATGAAAGTAACATAGCAGTCATATGTATTAGGTACTGCTTCGCTCCAGTCACTCGTAGCCTGATGTTAAAGATCGTTCCACAAAAAATATCAAGCCAGGCTTATAGTTTCAGAGATTATTGCTTTAAAACAAGCAAACAAAAAATCTCTCTCGCATTATAATACCTATTAGTATGGATAAAACTAATCCTAATCGTATGATTCTTGCGGTTATTTTTTTTAACTATGCGTTCAAAAGTGTTTCTTGAACATGCTGAACCGAATAAATCTCTCGTATTATATTAGTTAGGATTACCTACACAAAATACTGTCCTATTAGAGATAGACCCTACCTACCTATTAGTACCTTAACACACGGGCGGCCATTAAACCTTTGTAACTGCCGGACGTGCAATACTTTTAACAATATGATATTTGATATTTAGGGCAATAGTTACATGATATATATTTTCTTCGGATCTATCTTCACATATGTACCGTTATAGTAATCGTCTAGATACTAGATCTTTCTTTTCTTTAAAGACTACGCCCACGCTAAGGATCATGCCCTGTACTGCGCGAGACTTTATAATTAATATATAATGTATAAATAACAGCCTGGCTCAGAAAAATATTTATGTGTCACACAAATATTTGTTTAGTGTGGGATTCAAACCGAGGACTCTAGGTGGAGCGGCAGCGTCGAGGCGACCGCGCTTGCCCGCTAGTCCATCAGTGCAAACCAATGCGTTTAATCAATTGCGGCCTTTTTGACACACGCAAGTAATAAAAATATTTTCAAACTAGACTAAAAAAGGTGATTTAGCTGTACTAAATTTAACTACATTATCTGCATCTCAGGCGCATCTATAAAACGAGTACCTACTAGATTGAGAGGAATTGTGGTAAAAGTCACGTTGATGGCAAGAGAGACCGCGGTCGGTGTCCAACTTTCTGAATCGCCCTTATCACCAAAGTTACACAGTCGATCGCAGTATTCGCATTACAGTGTGCTCGCCGTGCTCGCCATGCTGCTCCGAGAAGTGAAGAGACATCACTCAACGCGGCGGTTAAGAGGCTTAGTCCCACTCTGCAAGATCTATAATATAATAATGGCACAAACGTTACCTTATTTCTACGGACCAACGAGATAATTTTTTTAAATAACTGCTTTGACCAAAGCAAGATAAAAAAGTATGACAATAAATACTGTGTCTTAAGAGTGTAAACCTTGAGCATTTGAACATTTTATTATTTTATCCGTTATGGCGTTATATATTTTGTTTGTTAGGGCGGATATTTGCTGTCGCCGTCTACACTGCCTAGAGGACCCTTCCTTCCCTGTCCTTTGGACGTAGACATGTAGATCATGGCTCTTAAATCTTACATGTGCTTCTAGCGATCCCATTCAGGAGACGCTGAGACAACTCGACTCTTTGATTACCGGAGTCAGGCGGCAGACGACGCGCAGGAGCAGTTTCCGAACGCTGAGTTGGTGTTCTTGGGAGATGTCAATGCCCACCATGAGACCTGGTTGGGTTCTCCCAAAACAGACCACGCGGGACGAACTGCCCATGTGTTCGCTCTCACGCATGACCTGTCTCAACTGGTACTGCAGCCCACCCGGATACCAGACATTGCAGATCGGGCGCCCTCTCTGCTTGATCTGCTGCTGACGAGTAACCCGAACCGGTACAGTGTGTCGATTCGTGCTCCTCTGGGCACCTCGGATCACAGTCTGGTTTGTGCCACAGCTGTTGTTGTTACGACGATCCGAGGAGGCAAGACGACAACTATGACACTGCTCGTCAGCAGACTGGGATGGAATGCGGGAGTACTTCGCGTCCATCCCTTGGGCTCAACGCTGCTTTGAGACAGGGATCCATCAGAGAGCGCTACTGCTGTCGCTGGTGAAATCATCCTGGGTATGGAATATTATATTTTATACAGTGATGTCACGAGCGGCGGCAAGACAAGACCCTGATTCGGTCGTGAATGCGCTGATGCTGTTGAACGCAAACAGCTGGACCAGGGCTTGCACTCTCCACGACCCTAACGTGGATCACCTGAAGGCAGCGTTATTATATTATATACGTAAGAGCGGATGCCCAGCGCGTCGCACGGTTCGGCCAGGAACTCATGGCGCCTCCTACGGGCAGTCGTAGCTATTGGCGCCTGGCCAAAGCCGTGCAGTCCAACTTCTGCCAGACCTCGCTGCCCCCTCTGAGATATCCGCATGGATCACTGGCTCATCGGCCGCAGGAAAAAGCAGATTTGCTTGCAAATCTCTTTGCGGCCAACTCCCGAATCGATGACTGCGGTTCGCAGCCGCCTAACATTGCCAACTGCGGCTACACCATGTCTGATACACGTATCAGGCAACGTGACGTTCGTGCGATACTGCAGTCTCTCGATGTTCGGAAAGCCAGTGGACCTTACGGCATCCCAGCTGTGGTCCTCAAAAAATGTGCAGCGTAGTTGTATTCCACACTTACGCGCCTATGACGCCTACGTCTTACGCCGCAGGCATTGTGCGTGAGGCTTGAAAAGAGGCGAACGTTCAACCGATTCCCGATAAGGGGGACCGTTCCGAGCCAGGCAACTATCGACCCATAGCTATCATCTCGGTGCTCTCCAAGGTGTTCGAGCGGATTATAAACACCCAAATTGTCCTCTACCTGGAGGATCACTCGTTGATCAATGAACGCCAATACGGCTTTCGGGCTAAACGATCAACGGGTGATCTTCTAGCGTTCGTCACGCACCTCTGGGGTGAGGCTATAGACAAGCACGGCGAGTCTTTGGCGTTCAGCCTTGACATAGCCAAAGCTTTCGATAGTCTGGCACCGGTCTCTTCTTTCCAAGCTTCCGGCCTATAGCTTGCCCCTCAACTGTGCACCTGGATTGCAAGTTTCCTGCAGAAGCGTCGTATACAGGTACTTTGCGACGGTCGTGCTTCCAAATTTATGCAGGTCAATGCAGGAGTGCCTAAGCGTCCGTCTTATTCCCTATGCTCTTTCATCTGTATATCAATGATATGTTGAATCTCGGCAACGTACATTGTTATGCGAACGACAGTACCGTGCATGGGCGATATCTCGGACATCCTGTGGCCAAACAGGCTGAGGTTGAGAGGAAAAGGCAGGATCTTGTTGTTAAACTGACCAGAGCTTGGATCGCATCTCTGAATGGGGTGCCAAGAACTTGGTTCAGTTCAACGCCAAGAAGACCCAGGCATGGGCGTTCTCAACAAAAAGTCTCCATTCCTTCTCCTCACCTCTCTGAAGCACACTCCACTGGTGATACATGACAGCCTCTCCATCTTAGATATAGATCTTCGCCGCTCCCTTAATCCCAAAACCTACATCGAAAGCGTCATTAAGCAAGCTTCGCGAAGACTCGGAGTTCTGAACAGGGTGAGGCGGTTCTTCACGCCTGGGCAGCTGTCTCTATTGTATAAGGCACAAGTGCGCCCTTGCGTGGAGTACTGTTCTCATGCTTGGGATGGCTCCGCACGCTGGACGCTCTCGACAGGTTACAACGACGGGCTGTCCGTATCATCGGCGATCCAGAGGTCACGAGTTCACTGAAACTTCTGCAACTCCGTAAGGACATTGCCTCATTGGCATGTTACTACAGAATATACCAAGAGGTGCGCTCTGAAGAGTTATTCAACCTTATCCCGCCCTCCCCTTTCCTATGCAGAATATCGCGTGCTTGGCTCAGATGCCATACCAAGTTTGGGTCCTCATACTTCTGCCGAACGATTAAGGCCTCTGCCAAGGCACGTGTTTACTTCTTCCTTCAATCCTGGGACCTTAAAGCGGGCCGTGAAAAAGCACCTTCTCAGACTGTCAAAGTAGAGACCTCAATATTGCCTCGGCTGCTATGAGGACGGTGTGGAGGCCACTGCTCCTAGACCACACGACTGCTTACCATCAGGCGGAGTGTGGTCATTTTGACAAGCAAAATAAAACAAAGTAAATAAAAAATGAAGCTTCGGATAAAATAATAAAATGTTCTGACCAAAAACATTCTGCGTTAAACGTAAATAGAAGTTTATTTCCACGTTAACTAATGTCATAGCTTTGTTGTCAAATGTGTAACAACGGGGGAATAAGCAATGCTTTGCTTGGAAATGTCATTCGCCTCGTATGCATTTTGTTTTTTTTTTATGAAAATTGTAATTGGCTTGTTATTAAGAAGTGATGTTGGAGGTGCAATATTTTCTTGTTGATATTGAGTTTGTTAAGTTAGCGTATATGTAAATATAAAGACATCATCGGGAATCTGCGTCGGACGTGCTATAGAAATGGCCGAAACGAGTACAATGAACTCCGATAACAAAGTGGAGCAGTGCGAGAAGAAGCAGGACATGGAGGTGATCAAGACTGAGGTGGAACTGCTGGTGAAGCGCGAGCCGCTGGAGTGCCTGGTGTGCGTGACGCGCAGCCTCGAGTGCTTCGACATGTACATGACCAGCACCAGCGCGTCCGGCGCGACGTTGTACCACTTCCTCTCCAAATTCACTCGGCTCGACTTCACCTCAGTACAAAACTGCTCCAAATTTATATGTAAGACCTGTTATGACCTCATTAATGTGTTGGAACAGGCTGAAATTGAGTATATGAAATTGAAGGAGACTTTTGAAGCAATTCTGAGCAAAAACCCAATGTTCGAGACACCTATGGTGCAGCCAATAAGACTGAATGCAGTGAAGGCAGAGATAGAACTAGAGGGAGAGGACTATCCATGTGACACTGCCAATCATGATGACTCAGACGATGAACCACTTGCTGCTCAGAGTAAAAAGAAGCGACACAAAGTTGAAAAGAAAAAGAAAAAAGTGACGTCAACCACCAAACGCAAAACAAGAACTAAAAATAATGAAAGGTGGGCTATTCTAAATACAGTACATATACAGTTAGATACCTTGTAAATATTATTTACATTATAATCATAATGTAAATATTCTTTAGAAAATTAAGCCTATTAAGGCAATTTTTAGAATGAAACTACAACTATTAAATTCTTGTTAGAAGAGTATATTACTGTTATGGTAATAGCATAATTCTTATGTTTTCTTTACATTCATTGTTGTATTAATTCAGTATCACTTTTGCAATGTTGTTCTGACCAACAAATTAACATTTTATTGTCTTAAAAAATGGCAACCATTTGATAGGACACAATAAAATTCATTACTTTGGACTTGTCCACAACTATTTGCATACAATTGTTAAGGATCTCTTATATAATGGAAATGTTATGCATAGGTGTGATTATTTAACTTTATTTTAGTGCAGTGTAGAGTATTTATGTTACAGTTGGAAGTGTGACGAGTGTGATGTGAAAGGCACTGTAGGTGGGGCGGTGGCACTGGCTGCTCACAAACTCACCACACACACACTAGAAGATACTAATGCTATGCTCCGGGATGTCAAGACAGAGGACTCAGCAGAAGGGTATGTTATTGTAGTGATATATAGAAAATGTTTCTCCCTATCACCTGTTTACCAGTTAATTCTTAAGAAAATTCACTAACTTGATTATTGTGGTATTTGTAAATGATTGTTGCCTGTTTATTGTGACAAACTTCAGAGAAATTCAGAATTCAATCTTGCACCACAAGATGTTTTTTATGAATCTTTAAAGATATACATTTTTTACAGGTCACAAAGTCCTTTGTTCAACAATGGTTTTGGTAATGGTCTGAAAATTGAGATAGATGCCACATTTGACGAAGAGGACAGTCTTCCAGATGATTTCCTGAATGAGACCAAAAACAGTAAAAACAAAATAATATTACGGAGAAGCAAATCTAAGACTATGCCGCCTAGAAATAAAAAGGTTAAAGTGATGCACCAGTGTGACCAATGTGATGCTAAATATTCATCTAACGGTAAGTACTTTTAAAAAGTGTACATACAAATCTGTATTTTTCCAAATGTGTATACAGATCAATTGGCATATCTATAGGATACCAAATTTTAAGCAAAATTAATGTTTTGAGTAATAACCATAAAAAAATTGTTTTATGGTGGATACCATCTTATGTTGGTTTTCCAGGCAATGAGGTGGCTGACAGATTAACGAAACTAGCAATTAACTCAGGTGTCCACACTTATATATTATTACCAACATATTTGGAATTGTTAAGTAAATTTAATAACAATTCGTTTTCTTTTTGGAATGAATATTTTAATGAGAGGTCGAAAACTAAAGGTATATAGTACAAAACAATACAGTGTGAGCCGCCTCATGTACCATGGTTTGCCAATGTAAGGTTGAGTAGAGGGCAAATCATTGTTGTACTTAGATTAAGATCAGGCCATATACCTCGTAATAAATTTGCTTACCTAATTGGTAAAAAGGATTCTCCTAACTGTGTAACATGTGGTGTTGTTGAGGATGTTTAACATGTTTTGGAAGAATGTGTAAGCTATAATGTTTTAAGGGCACAACTTATTAACAAATATATCTGCATATAGTGTAGGCCAATTTCATTGCATTTTAGCCAATCCTGTATGTGATGATGCTAGTTTTATATTCTTTATTTTAGGTAAATAATTTAGTTGATATAGTATTTAGATATTTTGTACATGAATGATGGGATTGGCGTAGTCACTTCTGTGTACTGAAATCCCTAAAAAAAGGGAATAAAAATAGAAAAAAAACTTTTATTGGATGTGAGGTTAATAGCAGTGTTGCAATACAATATAATTGTATGTAAAGTAGAGTTGAACAGATGTGTAGATAGTGTATGTTATCGTCAGCGCGCCTGGAGCAACACAAGCTGAAGCACGACGGCTCCAAGCCGCCCTACATCTGCGAGGTGTGCGGCGCGCACTACAAGCATAAGCGCGCCTGCGACATACACATCGCGCTACACAAAGGTAACCCTTCTCACATACAACGCCCTATTATTATATTCTATTATTCTTTTTTTATTTTAGTAACATCTTATTATATGCCAAATATGTGTAAACACTTAGCCATCGCAAGCGTCGCTGAATGATTAAAATTTTTATTTTGGTTTATACAACGATTAGAAATACTAGTTATTCAGTGAATAAAGATGAATAATTTAGGCACATTTCAGGTATAAGCGACTGGAAATGCGAGGAGTGCAATAAACTATTCCCGTCGAAGAACGCGCTGCAGAGGCACAACAACATCCACACGGGCAAGCTGAACTACCAGTGCGACCTGTGCGGCAAGTCGTTCATCCACACGTCGTCCTTCAAGATGCACAAGCTGTCGCACTCCGGCGTCAAGCCGCACGCCTGCGACGTGTGCGGGCTCGCGCTCATGACGCGCTCGCACCTCAAGCGCCACAAGCGCGTGCACTCCGGCGAGAAGCGCCACGAGTGCGCCGTCTGCGGCAAGCGCTTCTCCGAGAGGTGAGTCTACGTCACAGTAATGTAAGCTACCTTACTGACCGAGTGACGGGCTTAATCCGATGTGCAGGTACAACCTGGCGGCGCACAGCAAGTCCCACGAGGCGGGCGCGGGCGCGGGCGCGGGCGCGGGCGCGGGGGACGCGGCGGGCCCGCGCGACGCTCAGCCGCGCCGCCGGCTGTTCCGCTGCACGTTCTGCGTCGAGAGGTTCGAGCGCCGGTGAGACACCTCCACACTTCTCTACGCTACTGTTCATTCTTCGACATTGGACTATTTAATGGTACTCTGTTTACTCCTCCTAAATTTGTACTAGCATTCAAGAAGAATGGTAAAATAGCATACTAGTCCACTGTCGAACTATGATTAATATATAGTAATTAATTGGTACCATTTTTATCATTTATTAGCTCCGCCTACGTTCATACCGCATTGGCAGCCCCGCTGGGCAGCTACCGAAAATGTGCCACGAATATAAAATGGTATAAAAAATTACACTCTCGGACATCTAAATTGAACCACTGAAATATTTTATGCCTAAAGATAAAACTAAACTAACCTCTTAAGCGTTAAAAACGTTTAAGAGGTTAGTTTTGGTAATAGGCAAAATAAAGAATTATTAAATTTGGTTACCGACTAAATGCATTATCGTTTTAATATTTAATGGTGTAAATTTATATACGGTTCACAAAAAATGTGACGTTTAAAAAAGTAGTCGCCCCGTGAGAAATACTGCTGAAAAGCAACCGAAATGTCAAGGAAATGCAATTTAGTATATTATAATTAATTAATCTGCCGGGCGACTTACTCACGTATAATAGTTAATTTCAGTGTCTACGTTCTGATTCTACCAGCAGACTCATTAAAACGATCATAACAGCTATATAAATAACACAATCTCGACAATCCAGCCGCTTGCCATTAAGCAGTAACCGGTCCTTATTTTGTGCCCGTATATAACGTACAACGTAACAAATAGGCTAAAACTGAAGATAGTCAAAGATAGACGTGCTTGTAAACAATATTTAATAATTACGATTTATAAATTGTGACCTCCTTTAGTTGTTACATTGCTGAGTGATGCATTTTTGTTACCTACTTAGTGCATATTTTCGTTAACAATGAACACTTATATGTGAAGTGATGTAATATTATACTATGGAAAGTAGTCCTTGTAATAAGAGCGGGCTAGTGCGCCCCGCGGCTTCACCTCCCTCTAACTTTGACATCATATCAGATATCGCGTCTATATCTGAGATCCAAAAATGGATGTCATCCGTCGAGCAGCAATTAAATGATGTTTATTCCATTACCGTGGACAGTAAACTCAATTCGGACCAGAAGATGAGAATTTCAAACCTGTGTCGAAAAATTTGCCATAGCACCTCACAAATGGCAGTCCTGTACCAATCGCTGAAACAGAAAGCGCTTCAAGTTTCTAGCACAGTAGATACCCTACAAGAAAAGTGCGATCTAACAGAACATCTTTCGGAGCTTAATCAGACCATCCAGAATACCCGTACTACTGAAAAAGTCTCTTATGCGGAAATGATTAAGAAGGGATCAAATAGTTTCGTCCGGCCAAATAATCTCAGCTGTGTGGCAATATATCCATGACGTATTAGTTAAATATATCCCAGTGATGAAACGAAAACTCTTGTACAGAAAATTATTAGTCCGGAGGAAATGAAGTTGCAAGTTCGTAGGGTTCGCAGAACTAGAAATGGAGGAGTTATTATCAGCACAGAAACTAAACAAGACGCAGAAAAAGTGAAGCAGGTAGTCTATCTCTCTTTGTCTGGTCTTACAGTTGACGAACCTGCCAAGCGTAAACCACGAATTGTGGTAGTTGGTGTACCCACTTCTCTGTCCGAAAATGAAGTATTCAGCTGTCTCTTCGAGCAAAATATAGTCGATAAGTTTCCATCAATGGATTTAAAATCATTTTTGTCTTCAATTAAATTAAGCCACAAATCGGACAAGAGAGATGCTCCAACCTGCAACTACATTATTGAAGTTCCGGCTAACATAAGAAAAGCCTTAGTCACACAGGCTAGACTTTTTATACATTGGACGTCCTGCCCCGTGAGAGATTTTACACTAGTTACAAGATGTTACAAATGCCATCAGTATGGTCACGCAGTGAAATCTTGCAGAGAGGTTAACCCTACGTGTGGACATTGTGCCGAAGCTGGACATTCGATGACCGAATGTACAAAGAAGGAAGATGCTCCTAAATGTGCTTCATGCTCTCGTTTTAAGAAGCCTAGCAAACACAAGACGGTTGAGACTGACTGTCCAGCCAGAAAACAAGCTGAATACAGGTATATAAACTCAGTAGATTATGAGGGTGCCTAGATCGGCGTTTATTTATATTTTATCACTTACTACTACTTAGCTTAGATTCCCATTATTAGACATATCCTATGTTTATTTTATAAACGTTATAGGTATATGTAATTTAATATTTTTATATTAAATTACATAAATAAGTAGTATTATTTTTATTGTAATAGTAACTTATTATAGAACAATATAAATTTGTTAAATATTGTTATGAATGCTCTTCCTATTACAGTATAATAGCACATAATTATCGCCTGTGATACAGGTATAACCTAGTACAGGCGTCCAAAGTAATGTATCCTATTTTAAGTATTTTAAGACCTATTGTTATTCATATTCTTGTTAGTGCCAACTTAAACTTAATAAACAATTATTAATAATATTAATATTAATTAAAAAAATATTAATTATTGCCAACGAAACAAGTGTTCTTGACAGTAAACAAATAGACCTAAACCGAATCAAATCAAGTTCCAGTTCTATTTTACGGGTCCATCGCTCAGTCATCGTGAAGAAAATAATGTAATAATTTAATATTCAGTAGCAAGTTTTGATCCAATTTAACGTATAAAACAGATAAATAGAAGTATATAAAAATTAAGTTATAGCACATAAATTCAGGGCTGGCACCACACTATCCTATTGCCATAAGCGAATTTAACGGTCAAAATTTAGTGATAGCAATGGTCACTCATGAAGTCATGATCATTACATTCTGAAAGTATGTTATGCCTTCAGAAGGAATTCAATCGCTGACCGTCCATGACACACTGCCCAAACTTATCGTTTTTTATTGCAGTAGGGCTTAAAACGCTTTCGAATGTCTTCGGTATATTTTCCTCCGTCTATCAGGTTCATACAGTATAATTTGGGTCTCGGCAATATGAATTTGAGTCAAATGCACGACCAAATTGTAGATCCGCCATTCGGTGCGCGTTTGTATCTTTTGGTCCACTGGGTGGCTTATAAGGTTATAGACCACGATCGTCTCCTTATAACAATTCATTATTACATAAATTATGCATCACGAAAATATAAAATTTATACTTTTGAACTTAGACATTTGTACGCTTTTTATTGTATAATCAATAATAACTATGTCGCACGTTTTGCTGACGATGCATGTCTGCATAATCGAATGCGTCAATTATTGCTTAATACTAAACAACTCCTTCGAGCCGGATATCTACACCACACCTAACAACATCCCTGTCCTGCAACCTCAGGTGAGAAGTATTTTATATATGACAGCGAATCGGTCAGCCGGCCTTCTGTATTAGTATCCAGTAAACACTTAACAACCTACGCAATGGATACTAAACAACAAGAACTTCTCACGCGGCAAGCGATCATTGCCGATGGTAGGAAGATCTGTATTAACTTCGGAAATGGAAACGAATGGTCCAGATCGCAAAAATGCAGCTTATCTCAAGGTAAAGTTATATAACCTTCAAGCTCTTTGGAACGATTATGAGAGATATCATGAAGTGCTACAAAACGCTGCAAATCAAACAGACGTGTACTTAAAGAGCGTACGAGCGAGAAAAGACTGAATGATTGTACAAAAAACATAAGTTAAGCTTTTGGCCGGTGCATTCTAGTGGTGACAGGGACTCAGATCCCTCAGGAAGTCAAAGCGAAGGCAGCAAGAATATTGGAGTACCATCTAAATCAGATAACCTGACAAATCAGCAGGCTGCCAATTTCAGGGCTTTCTCTCGCTTCATTCGTAACCTGAATACTGCTGATGTCATCGAGAAATGGCTAATTGAAGACAAACTTAAGATCTTGGAACTCTTGGAAGCCCGTTGGAAGGTTATTGACAAAACACATTGGCAGCATCGACAACATTCTAGTCTGCAGTGACATGAACTACGAAATTGAGTTCTCTCAATATGAAGAAACATACGAGAACACGAAACGAGATCTCAGCCGTAAACTCAACTCCCCTGTGCAGCAACGTGAGATTGCTCCAAAGATTGACATACCAACCTTCTCTGGAAACTACGCTCAATGGCCCACATTTCTTGACCAATACAATACACAATAACCCTGCGTTCTCCAAAGGTCAAAAGATGCAACATCGCAAAAGAAAACTAAGAGGGGAAGCTGAGTGTTTGGTGCAACACCTATCTGTCTATAAAGCAAATTATGATTCCTGCTGGAAAATCCTTAACCACAAGTACAATAATTTACAACGCCTTTTTACCAATCAGATGCAAATATTGATGAATCAACAAATGCAAATATTGATGCCAACAGCACAGCATCGAAACTTAAGAATTGAAGCGGTTACATGATAAAAGCCTCAAATTGGTAGCCTGTTGATTTTTCAGTTTTAGCCATAACATCTACAACACAACACATCTCAGTGTACCTACGTGTAAACTGCTACAACATTTATAAAAATATTTTCAAGTTGGCTCGATTTAGTTGTCCTGTAGTATATTAAGTAAGGAGCGATGATCATTTTTAAATACTAAATCAAAACGTTAAGTGCTATACTATCCAAATCCGACGTTAAGGGGACTAAGAGAGTATGGTCCACTTGCAGGTACATGCTGGAGCGGCACATGTCGGTGGTGCACGGGCGCACGCTGGAGCGGCCGCCGCCCACGCCGCGCAACACCATGAGCAAGCTGCTGAAGGCGCAGGCGCAGCGGAGAGACCACCCGCCGCCACCCGCAGGTACGTGTGTGTGCGTGCGTGTGTGTGTGCTACATGCTAGAGCGGCACATGTCGGTGGTGCACGGGCGCACGCTGGAGCGGCCGCCGCCCACGCCGCGCAACACCATGAGCAAGCTGCTGAAGGCGCAGGCGCAGCGGAGAGACCACCCGCCGCCACCCGCAGGTACGTGTGTGTGCGTGCGTGTGTGTGTGCTACATGCTAGAGCGGCACATGTCGGTGGTGCACGGGCGCACGCTGGAGCGGCCGCCGCCCACGCCGCGCAACACCATGAGCAAGCTGCTGAAGGCGCAGGCGCAGCGGAGAGACCACCCGCCGCCACCCGCAGGTACGTGTGTGTGCGTGCGTGTGTGTGTGCTACATGCTAGAGCGGCACATGTCGGTGGTGCACGGGCGCACGCTGGAGCGGCCGCCGCCCACGCCGCGCAACACCATGAGCAAGCTGCTGAAGGCGCAGGCGCAGCGGAGAGACCACCCGCCGCCACCCGCAGGTACGTGTGTGTGCGTGCGTGTGTGTGTGCTACATGCTAGAGCGGCACATGTCGGTGGTGCACGGGCGCACGCTGGAGCGGCCGCCGCCCACGCCGCGCAACACCATGAGCAAGCTGCTGAAGGCGCAGGCGCAGCGGAGAGACCACCCGCCGCCACCCGCAGGTACGTGTGTGTGCGTGCGTGTGTGTGTGCTACATGCTAGAGCGGCACATGTCGGTGGTGCACGGGCGCACGCTGGAGCGGCCGCCGCCCACGCCGCGCAACACCATGAGCAAGCTGCTGAAGGCGCAGGCGCAGCGGAGAGACCACCCGCCGCCACCCGCAGGTACGTGTGTGTGCGTGCGTGTGTGTGTGCTACATGCTAGAGCGGCACATGTCGGTGGTGCACGGGCGCACGCTGGAGCGGCCGCCGCCCACGCCGCGCAACACCATGAGCAAGCTGCTGAAGGCGCAGGCGCAGCGGAGAGACCACCCGCCGCCACCCGCAGGTACGTGTGTGTGCGTGCGTGTGTGTGTGCTACATGCTAGAGCGGCACATGTCGGTGGTGCACGGGCGCACGCTGGAGCGGCCGCCGCCCACGCCGCGCAACACCATGAGCAAGCTGCTGAAGGCGCAGGCGCAGCGGAGAGACCACCCGCCGCCACCCGCAGGTACGTGTGTGTGCGTGCGTGTGTGTGTGCTACATGCTAGAGCGGCACATGTCGGTGGTGCACGGGCGCACGCTGGAGCGGCCGCCGCCCACGCCGCGCAACACCATGAGCAAGCTGCTGAAGGCGCAGGCGCAGCGGAGAGACCACCCGCCGCCACCCGCAGGTACGTGTGTGTGCGTGCGTGTGTGTGTGCTACATGCTAGAGCGGCACATGTCGGTGGTGCACGGGCGCACGCTGGAGCGGCCGCCGCCCACGCCGCGCAACACCATGAGCAAGCTGCTGAAGGCGCAGGCGCAGCGGAGAGACCACCCGCTGCCACCCGCAGGTACGTGTGTGTGCGTGCGTGTGTGTGTGCTACATGCTAGAGCGGCACATGTCGGTGGTGCACGGGCGCACGCTGGAGCGGCCGCCGCTCACGCCGCGCAACACCATGAGCAAGCTGCTGAAGGCGCAGGCGCAGCGAAGAGACCACCCGCCGCCACCCGCAGGTACGTGTGTGTGCGTGCGTGTGTGTGTGCTACATGCTAGAGCGGCACATGTCGGTGGTGCACGGGCGCACGCTGGAGCGGCCGCCGCCCACGCCGCGCAACACCATGAGCAAGCTGCTGAAGGCGCAGGCGCAGCGGAGAGACCACCCGCTGCCACCCGCAGGTACGTGTGTGTGCGTGCGTGTGTGTGTGCTACATGCTAGAGCGGCACATGTCGGTGGTGCACGGGCGCACGCTGGAGCGGCCGCCGCCCACGCCGCGCAACACCATGAGCAAGCTGCTGAAGGCGCAGGCGCAGCGGAGAGACCACCCGCTGCCACCCGCAGGTACGTGTGTGTGCGTGCGTGTGTGTGTGCTACATGCTAGAGCGGCACATGTCGGTGGTGCACGGGCGCACGCTGGAGCGGCCGCCGCCCACGCCGCGCAACACCATGAGCAAGCTGCTGAAGGCGCAGGCGCAGCGGAGAGACCACCCGCCGCCACCCGCAGGTACGTGTGTGTGCGTGCGTGTGTGTGTGCTACATGCTAGAGCTGCACATGTCGGTGGTGCACGGGTGTACTTTGGGGCGATATAAAGCTACAAATTAGTAATTATTTTTATTTTTGATGAATATTTATAAAAGCTTCTCATTTTCTGATCATTGTACATTTTTATTTTTATTATTTTAGTGTATATTATTTTCAAAATCTGTATTTAAGCCTGCAGAGTCTATGGGAATGCTGTGCTCACTATTTTAGAGGGCCTAGAATGTAATGATTTTAGTTCAAAGCTATTTATTAAGTTTTTTAAGTATGCTTTTAGTTTGTGAGCCGTAAATAAAAATTAAAAAACAATGCAGTCCTTTAAATGTTGAGGCCAGTTATCAATAGAAAAACGCACTCTCTCTATGAGAAAATTCTTCACTGCCAATCTTATGAATTGTTTTAGAGACTCCAAATTATCATGGCGTTTAGGGCATGCCGTATTCTCTAAAACTGACAATAAATCACAATCCAGCGAATTAAGATCGGACTAGCTGACGTCCAGTCTTCAGCTCTCATGAAGTCCGAAATGTTCGTTTCCAATCACGCTTGAGTGGATCGAGCTTTATGACCCGGTGCTGAGTCTTTGCTGAAAGGACCATTTCTGGGTGTGGAACATGGTGTTGTTGGCTTAACCACCTTCTCAATAATCGTATCTTGTTACACGTGTGCCGATGTTTTGACACCTTTTTCACAAAAATATGGCTCGGTCACTCCTTGCTAACACCACAACAAACCAAATCACTGAAGTCGGAGAATGTCCACGTTGTACTCTGGTAACTAATTTGGAAGCTTCTATAGAGCTTTGAGCATAGGTTCTGTAATTATGTCTGTTAAAACATTGCTCAATAGTAAAAACTTTCTCGACAGTAAATTTTATTTCTGTGACCTTCCTTTGCGTACCGCTTAAGAAGTTGTTTTGATTTCACCACCCTATTCAATTTTTAATTATCAGTGAATAATGACCAGTGCATCTCTTATAGACTGCGAGTCCTAAGTCATCTTTTAAAACACGCGGCATGGTTCTAGGTGCTATATTTAAATCATGATGATAAGTTTTTTTGCTTTCGGACAGGATTTCTTTGAATTCATTCCTTCAATTCTTTGATGGCCTTTTTCGTATGAATACTCCGTGGACGACACTGGCCAGATATTTTTCTGTCACAAACTGATGAGGTTTCATTGTACCTGTAGCCCGGTACACAAACATTTGACTAATACCAAGCGGATGGAGAGTTTCATAAATTGCACTTAGCTCCATACCTAATTTGTGTAATGCTATCATAGCAATTAGGCTCTCTTTATCACCCACTCCATTTTAATATCTGAAAAATAATTAACACCGATTGGCGCGAAAATGAGAAAACACAATGAATATTCATATAAGAATGACAGATTCCAAAATGAATGTAATATTATGTTTATAACACGCTTTTATTAACTTGGTATGCATCGATCAAATATACCATAGATGCACGATAGTTGCTCGAAAAACGGCGCCATCCAAACTGTGCATAAATCAGTTGTATGCACAGTTTCGCTCGCAGTCACTTTACGACCGCGCTAGCAGTGTGACGTTTCACGATGCCAAAATTTGTAGTGAAAATGCAAAAACTATACTCTAAAAGTGCAAAAAAGAATGGATTGTCGTACTTTCGGTAAGTATAGTTTTATTATGTATTATTTATTATATTTTGATGAATTTAAATAATATATTTGAAAATATTTTCGTTTAAATTTAAATGGATGTATTACGCACCCGTCCCGCTCACTCTTGCGTGCGCTGCCCGTAAGCGAGAGCGAATCGACACCACTACTTTGGAACAAAGTCTATATGAAATGGCATGGAGTCGTTATAAGTTGTTTTAAATTATTAATATAATATTTGTATTAATTTATTTTAGCTTTCCACAAAATGAAATTCTAAGGGAGAATGGAGACGTATTATAAGCTCGAGATAGAGATGACGAATTTTACCAACCAAATACTTCTAGCTTGATTTGTTTAGAGCATTTTAATGAAGAAGATATATATGTTACTAAGAAAGGGTTTAATAAACTAAAAAATATAGCCGTACCGAATATACAGGTAAAATATTCTGCCATTTAATTTTAAAATTATGTTAAATTTAGTCAATTTTATATACGATTAATTTATTAACTATTGTTTTCGTTATTTTTATAGCAATTAGAGTCAACAGTGCAATCTGAAGTGAATGCAATAACACCCCATTTGACAGTAAACATAGGATCTACATCAACATCGGGGAAAGCTAAATTAAATTAAAATTTTGATAGTAATAATAAAACACCTAAAACTACAAATACTGTTCAGGTACTGAGTAATGTTATAAGTAAATTATTTTTAATTTTCTGCATTTCTCAATTATTTTTACAATTTAACCGTACCAATGTTTTCATTGGGATAGACGAACACTGCCAAGTACAATAACCGAATCTTGGTCATAAGGTAACGTTAATAAAAGTTTTAATTGAAAAATATATTGACATACGTATACATTACGCGAAAAAATTGAAAAATGCAGAAACTAAATATCGGTCTAAGCGGCAATTGTTAAATAAGTTGATATTGTTTAAAGGTACATAAAAACATTATTTTAGTACAGTTGTTCATTTTTTTTACCTAGTTCCTTCCTTAATGAAAGAACAGTTAAAATTTATATTTTAGCATCTACATCAACAAAAGTATCCTGGTAAAATATATCTTGTTTTGTTAGCTAATTCGACCATCTACGAGTATATAGTTTTATTATTATTTATTGAAACTACATAAAAAACACACATACAAATATTTTAAATAACATGTAATACAATGTACGAAGGTGAGCATAATTATTAGTACTGTAAATGATTGGCCTACTTATATTATATGCTTGCTTTTTATAAAGTTATATAACGTCTTCCTTCAGAGTTACCTATTATAATTTAATTATTAAAATTAAAGAATATAAAAATAGCTTATTATCAAATTGTTGTCATTCAATAACGTAAATTTAGTTACACGTCCAATCATTTAAAAAAGATTTAACAATATATTAAAATGAATAACGACTCTATCATTCCTTCTTTCTATGTTACGAGCGGTAAGAATATCATATGCCTATAGTCAAAATAATAACACTCGCATAATTGTTGCGATGAGTTTACACTTATTTGCAATTACTATAAGGTTCATTTCAGAATGTTTTGTTTACATAATATGATATTTTTACCGTAGTGGCAGAATGAAGAAAACATTTATGATACTTTGTCATAAGTATTACGACACTATCACTAAGTGTTAAGGTTTATATTAAGTTAAATATATATTCACTTTAGGACTATTTTTAAATAGTCGAACGAGTAAACATAACTATAAGTACACATCAATTCGGAGACATTATTTGGGTACGATTTAGTACAAGAACGTGCATCTATGGTATATTTGATCGATGTTGGTATGTATGTATCTATGAATCTATGTAACGGAATATTTGAACGTGATTTTCAACCCTTTCAAACTGACGGATTGATTTGAAACTTTGCACACAGGACCGATGACGATACAATAATTTAGAAAATATATAAAAATATATAATAGTTTAGAAACACTATCATTTATTTTTTAATTTTAACAATATTTATGGCCAGACTATTATTTGTCTAGTTCGTTTTCATCTTGAGGCTATCGGTTAATCGGCATATTATTTATAGATATATATTAGTTATCGTCAGAATCTGAAGCTCTTGACTTCTGTCTCGTACTTGATGTCCACTATGCATCTCTATGGTTAAATACTGGCCAAAATTCGATCCTATAAAATGTATACTTTTCATAGATTACAATACCTAAATCTTGAAAGTGGTCTATTCTGTGGTTATGATGTACCTACAATTACTTGTTTCGAGCATTATAATATGTGGTCAATTACAGCGAATGCTTAGGAAAGCATTCTTAGCCGTTGACTACATATTACTTCTACTTTATAAATAAGGTTTAACAGAGTTCAGAGGAATATCATACGATAGCCTATAGGTAGATTGAGAAGGCCTTTCTTAAATATAAGGTGTGGGGCGCCACCTCAGCACAGCAACAGTGGCGCGGGCACAGCACATCCGCGCACGCGATTGCTGGTGCCAACTGTCACGAGAAGTCTTCGCGCACTGCAATGTGGCAGGTGGCAACATGTCTGTTTAATTTTAGATCATTCGAAACTAGCTCATGGAACAAATTCCTTTAGAGGACAAAACTTCTCTAAAAATGTTGATATCGAAATAGATCAACATAAATAATGTAATATAACCCAAATTTTATTTATGCCTACTGTTATTTACAGATGCTGACACAAAGGATGACCTTAGCTCAGATTCTCGGACACCATCGACACCGATCACACCCCAAAAACTTATAGCACAATTGGGTAAGTAAACAAACTGTGCCGTATGCTTATAACATTTCTTGATAATTATATAAATAATTAAAAAATAAAAGTACCGTTTTTGGAAATACTACATCCTCCTTATGTAAAGATTGTCATTATTATAAAAATGGCTGTCAAAAAAAAACCATTAATTGCTAGTCCTTGAATATGTAGTGAAGACTACGATTGCGTATTCAGAATGCCTTTAATAAATAAGTTCTTTATTAAATTCGTCGGTATTTGTATTACAATTTTAAGGTAGTGTGAGTAGACTCACATACGCACACAGAGATACAGTGATGACTAAGTAAAATATTAAATAATGATTCAGTACACTAATTGGGTCGTAGGCACATGTGTATTATTGAGGTTACATAGTTGCTATGTGCCTACAAACAAATCATCCAAGACTACGAGAAAAGAGAGTGAGTACAGTTTAATTTAAAATAATAGTTATAGAGTGGTTTATTTGTTGCAGCGTCGTCGACGTCGGTGATAGCGCCGGGCGCGTGGGGCGGCTCCTACGCGGAGTTCGGCGCCGCGCTCCGCCACGACTACCCGCACTGACTCGCCACGCGTGGGCGTGGACCCGACACCCGACACTCTACACCCGACACACTACACCCGACACACTACACCCGACACACTACACCCGACACACTACACCCGACATTCAACACTCGTCATCCAACCCCTCACAACCCTCGTTGGTGGAAAATTTGTTGTATGCAGTTGATGCTAAAGTTATTGATAGATGTTATTGATTGATTTATACTTTATTTAATTTACCTACCCTTTTTATTACTTCTTTAGTACCTATCAAAATAATATTGTTTTTTGAAGATACCAATATTAAACGGGATTAAATATAATGCTGTGCAATATTTGCTGTACAATTAGTATTTTTGGTAAGCATATTTTGCTGTGCAGTTAAATACTACCCATATTAAACTATTTACAAAACTTGTGCACTGATATGTAACAATCACATGGGCAACTGCTCCGACCCACATCAGCGCGTGTTGTGTGGACAAGGTTGTCCACGATCAATACTGAACATTTGTTACGCATAAATAACGGTAGAAAAATAGCAATGTCTTGTAAATATTTATTGTTAATTGACAGAGATGTATTGTATGCGCCATGAGAGTAGCGAATAGTATACTGTTGGCATAGATTCCATTGTCCTCATTCATACCAGTACCTACCATAGATACTGGTATGAATAGAGACATAATATAATATATCCATTCATGTGTGTTCAGTTCGGGGGATTGTTAGTATGTTGTGGTTTCAGAACAAATACAATATAAATAAATCTTCCAATCACTTCTGTCTTTCGAAAGGTGAACTACGTTCTGTAAATATTAGTGAAGTTATAACATTTAGACTAGATCACAAATATATTATAAATCTTACATAAATGTAAAAATATTATATATAAAAATTAGATAAATAATTGTACTATAGTGTTATAATTGATATAATATTTTTATACTAAACTCAGATCACACCTATTATTATCATTTGTTTTAAGTTATGACGTACTTTGTACGCTCACCTGATATAATTATTATGTTTCTATTAAGCATTTGTATTATATTTAATTAAAATACAGTTAAACCAATCTTATTATTTTACTTGTAAATTATTCCTACTGCCTGGTAATTGTAGCATGATTATTCCATCAAAAATAACCTACATATATAAATGCAACATATTTGGGGTCGCTTGTTTTAGTCGCTGTACTTTATTACATACTACCACAATAAAATCAACTAATTATCACTGGCATTTACGGTAAATGGAAAAATAAAAATCCAATTTGATTCCGTGAGCTCTTGAATACTACCTATCCGCGTTTAGTTAATAATTAGAATGATTTAAAAACCAATATCTTCGTCATATACCTGACAACTGCCGAGTCTTTTGTTCTTATGGGCCGTTGTTGTAAAGTTTGTCAAGACGCAAGACGTCCAGACGTTTTACAGAGATTATCCCTAGTTTGGGCGTGAGCTAGGTAACGTTCTCTCGTAATGAAGGAATTTAGTTTCGTGCGATTTCGACTTGCGCATTGAGTGTTTTGTAACAAAGTTTGTAACTTTATGTAGGTACCTACGTACTTATTCAGAACGGGTTGGGAGCCTTCTGCGCTCACCCACAGTCCGCGTAAAGCTGTCAAGGCCATCTGAGGCCGAAAACGAACACAAACACAAAATAAAAGAAAAAACAATGATTATCTAAGTTAAGGAGTTGCATAAACAAGAATCGTTGAGTCCTACCGCTTGAATGGAACCAAATTATAATAGCATTACTCAATTGTTAGTTCAAATGTTACATTATCCAAAACTTATTCTTTTAAACAGAATGAGATAGAAAAATGGGTAGTAATAATCAATTATAATATATTTTTTATAAAGAAGAGCAGAATTGAGTAGGTTAATTGTCAATTGTACTCTTGACATAAAGGATGAAAATCGGCCCAATTTAAAATAGCTAAAAGCGTAGGAAGTCCAAAATATAAGATAGTGGCACTACGTTGTAATTTTTAAGATTTTGTAGGTACCCAGGGTGTCCAGCTTTCACCGTCTGTTTGTCTGTCCTACCTTTAATAAGCTAATGCGATGGAATGGTATTGAAATATCAAAACAAAAGGTTTACTGTTTAAAATCAAGATAAATTAAAATCAAGTTAAATCGAATTTGTTATTTTAATCTGTCATAAGAATATTAAAAGTGTAGGTATCATATTATAGCATTTAGTTTATCCTATTTATATATTTACACTCAACAAATCAATAAACACACTTATTATAATTATTCATATTTATATTAAGTACGTATTTAATTATATATTATAATATATATTATTAATATTTGGTCATCACACAATACAACATATATTTTACATCAGCCATAATACAATATGATATGAACGACGAGGCACTCGATGTTTTATATTGTTTAGTTAATGTATGTAAACAGAGCTGACAATATTATAATATTGAACTCAATACATCGCCTACCTACATTATTTCTCTCCGCCTCTGAAGCACCCCAAAAAAAGTATGTATAGTCCATTCCAAACTAATTCAATAAAAAGGTTCAAAATCGGCAACAGTGAAGTTTCCTATTGCACGTAATTAGGTAGGTACCTACTTATTAATTGCTTGATATTTAATGCCAATAATTGACAGATTAATTTAAATTTTAAATCGTTTAAATACTGTGTATTTAATTGCAAATAATTTTAACTATCTTTTTGTTGAACGATTTTCAATGGACTACACGATTATTAAAAAACTTGAACATTTTATTTTTGTCGTGCAGCCCTATGCAATCATAAATCATAGATATTTTTTCATCTCACATATGTATAACCTCACCTAGGTTTAAGATTTTTCAAATTAAGTAGATAATTATTTACTAATCAAATGCTTTAAATTACATTAAGATATCATGTAAAAATATTGAAAATACGGATAAATGTGTTACTTATTCCAATAAGTAAGTAATTATGTGATCTTAACGTCAAAATCAAAATCTCGTTTGTTTACCTTTTCATCAGAATGTATTGGAATAGACTATATTATGAATGTGACAAGAGTGCCTAACATTAACCTGGTTTGTACGTCATACATTACGTCATATTTATGTTTTGAAGTAAAGATAACATGAAAAACAAGTTACTGCAAAAGGATACAGAGTTGGAACATTATAAAAGAAAATGTAAATACTAAAAATAGTGCTTGTGCCACAGTATACATACTATAAATATTCATACTATAACATTTTTATTTTTTACGTGGGGTAATGCAATGACGCATATCCCTCCGCGGGGGCGGGCGGAGGGATTATGTCGGACTCGCCGGGGTAAACGAAAGATGGTAAAGAAATAATGTACCTCCCGGTATACCGACTAAACCTACCACGGTGTTCCTCGACAAAACCACTATCGACGGGGCAGCGCGAATCGCTTTCGCATGCGGTCGCGACATACTATAACATTTATCAGTACCAGATTTAACCTACATGTTATAGCTTAAGTTTTCCTTTAGTTTCCTCAATAGGCAAGCCTGTGTCGAATAAATCTTGAATTGCGTGGGAATCATTTTATCAATAAACCACACAAAACCATTTTTTTTTATATATACTTTTAGGATAGGAAGTAGAAAATTAAAAAAATAAAACAAAACTAAACAAGGAAACCGTTTTAATGCCTTTTACACTTTTAACCTCAAAATAATAACACCAAATTACATAATTACGATTGCACACTTTAAAGACAATGGAAATATAAACGAATGTACTTTATACAAAGTAAGTGGCTTACGTGACCTGGGAACGACTGTCTGTTGCGAGCACCAACGATCAAATGGGCTTAACAGCAGTGCCACACTGTTTATATAAGAAACGTGCGGTAAGTGTGTTTATGTAGGTAGGTCGGTAGGGCTATGTTCCTTACACGGCCTCTCCTGAACGTGTGTTGTCCTCAACACAAGCTCCTTGGGTATTACCGTCGGGACCTGTGATGTCCAGTGTCGACGGCCCAGCTTCAGCGTCTAACAGAGGCATAGAAATTCCGACTGCAGGGGCGGTGTCTGCTGTCACCACCATATCTCCACCCTCGTCCGTATTTTTTGGCTGAAAACGACAAGTTATTAGGAACAGTTTCGTAGGTTTAATAAAATGCATTCAGTCTCATATCTTTCACTCAGTCGTCGTTCAGTCAATTCAAACTTCGTCTTACAAACACGTATGTGAATCAATCGTTCATTCATCGCTCTAAAAATGAACAGAGACGTCTCTCTTTTTAATCAAACCAATGTTAGGCTTCCATAAAACTTCCTTGCCAAAGAAGTCTCCATCTCCAGTCAGCGACGCACGTCTTGCTGTAGCGACTAACGCTAGGCGACGAACGCCATGTTGTAGCGACGAACGCTAGGCGACGAACGCCAGGCGACGAACGCCAGGCGACGAACGCCATGTTGTAGCGACGAACGCTAGGCGACGAACGCCATGTTGTAGCGACAAACGCTAGGCGACGAACGCCATGTTGTAGCGACGAACGCTAGACGACGAACGCCAGGCGACGAACGCCATGTTGTAGCGACGAACGCTAGGCGACGAACGCCATGTTGTAGCGACAAACGCTAGGCGACGAACGCCAGGCGACGAACGCCATGTTGTAGCGACGAACGCTAGGCGACGAACGCCATGTTGTAGCGACAAACGCTAGGCGACGAACGCCAGGCGACGAACGCCATGTTGTAGCGACGAACGCTAGGCGACGAACGCCGTGTTGTAGCGACGAACGCCATGTTGTAGCGACGAACGCTAGGCGACGAACGCCATGTTGTAGCGACGAACGCTAAAAGTACTATAGCACAACTTACTCTCGAAGAACGCAGCACAGGTCTCCGGGCACCACTCGCCCCGCCACGCTACCATATGTTGAGCCGCGGCTTGTGTTACTTTACCACTTAATAAACAAAGAGCATAGCGTCCACTAGGTAATACTTCTATTACCTTATAAGGGCCGCGCATACCGGAATCAAGTTTCCCAGTTACCTGTGAAGTCTTAATAACGAATACACAGTCGTTAAGGTTAAATTGCCGTGGAGAATGTCGCTGTCGGTTCGCGCGCTCATCTTGCCTCGTTTGATTGTCTCTCAACAACTTGCGCGCTCTATCCCTAGTAATTTCCCGTAAGGCATCCCGATTAGGAGCAGAGCCTTCGACTGCCACATCACGAATCAATGCACGTATAACGGGCGTTGTAGCTTCTGTACCTATTAGAAGATTCAATGGAGACACCCGAATGGTTTTCTGCTTGGTAATGTTCAACACTAGCTATAATTTCCACAGTGTCTCTGACCACTATACATTTTTGTAATTTGCTTGTATTCGTAGCATGTTGAGAACGGTTCGCATATACCGTTCAGCTTGACCATTAGCGTGATGCATCTCCGGTGTTATGTAGTGAATACTGCAACCAAGCTCGTTAATCCACGTTACGAATTCGTTAGATTCGAACATACGTCCCTTGTCCGTAATCATAAGTTTGGAAACTCCAAACAAAGAAATAGCCTGGGAGGTAACGCGCTTTAGCTCAGTAGCGTCCTGTCTACAAATAGGATATAAGAGAGAATACTTGGTAAAAGCATCCACTATGAGAAGAACGAACTTATATCCCTCCGAGGCTGGCAGGGGACCCAGGGCGTCGACATGTACAGTATGAAACGGAGAGTCGGGTTTTGCCCATGAGGTGATGTTTTGTAATGGGGCCTGTGGTATCTACTGAAGTATGCGACAACCCGCTTCTTAGAGTCTGGGTGGATTTGTAAGACAATGGCACCATAACCTACGCTACTTGCATCTGTATGGATCTCTGTCGGGAGACTAGGGTCAAAGATAGCGAGTACTGGCTCGCTAGTAAGTTGCTTAATTAGCTCTTGACGAATGGCCTCGCATTCAGGAGTCCAATTAAATTTAATATTCTTACGCGTAAGGTGAGCAATAGGAGCGGTTTTTTATAGCATAGTCTTTCAAGTAACGCCTAAAATACCCCGCTAAGCCAAGAAGTTGGCGCACCTGTTTCACGTTTTCTGGAGGTGCAGCATTAGCTAGCGCTTCTACCTTTCGAGGGCTCGGCCTTACCTGACCTTGGCTTATGAGTTTACCTAAATACTCCACTTTGGTTACCAAGAACGAGCACTTTCGAAGATTAATCGAAAAGCCGGCAGTAGTGAGGGTTTTTAACACTACGTAATAATTCGATCCCCTGATTAACTTAGAATAAGGACATCGTCAACATAGACTAGAACGCTCCCTTCGTTCTCCCTGTACCCGATATCAGGAATTCAGAAAACTCGTTAACAACAGACATAAGGTTTTTTAACTCTTCACCCTGCAAGGGTGTGTTAACTTTAAGTTGATTATTTAACTGAATTGTATTAACGCAAACGCAAGTATTGTCCTCACGAGTAAGGTATTGTCTATCTTTGGTACGCACGTATATTATTCCGTCGCGATTCAAGATGTCAGTGCCTATTATAATCGGCGCAACCATTAAATTTGCTGGAGCTACTACTAGGTCTGCCTCGACTGATATTTCACGAAACTCTATCGTGAGCGTAACATAAGATGTGGCAACAATTTCTATGTCACTCAAACCCTTTATAACGCAACGTCGTAGCTTGAGTGGGCACTGAACGTATTTCAGAACATTCGAGGAAACGAGGGACACATTAAGAGCACCGCTGTCAATTAGAACATCTAATGGTATCCCGTCAACTACTGTAGAGATTATGTCATTTTCTCGAGCAACATTTTTCGTATCACAACAAAGATTAGGTAACGTTGTTTTGGTTTCGTGACTCCGATCGTGCCTTAGTAAAGCATTTGTCCTCAGTGTGTCCCGTCTTCCTACAAAATGTACAACTACCTAATCTAGGCTGGCCCTTAAGAGTAGTATTAGTCTTTGGACGTTTACAAGTACGACTAACATGACCTCGTTGATTACAATTGTAACATTTCGGACCTATGTTAGTAATAAGTTTTGACAGGTTTTGTTTCTTAAAAGTGCCTGTACTATCTCACTTTGTCGAACCGGGTTTAGTGTAAATAGACAAAAAAGAAACGATAGTGTCAGCAGTTAAGTTCGCGTTGGCAGCAGCCGCACGTACTTGAGGACTATCTATGCCACGAATTATAATAAGCGTTCTCAAATCATCAGTCAACCCTTGGACTATCCTCAATCGCAACAAAGTACGTTGCGCGTATTCCGCAAAAGTTGGGTAACCTATCCGAAGTAGCATTCATAGCTTCGTATAAAATGTTAGCGTAATCTAGTTTACTAGGACAGAGCGATTTAAACTCCCGTTTGAAGTTAGACCAGGTTCTATCATTCGTGACCCATTCACTCAACCAGATCTTAGCGTCTCCCTTCAGACAAGAGGCGACACGTGATAAGCACTCTTGGTCGCTCCAGTTGTTCGTATCCCTGGCGCGATCCACTTCTTCACACTATGCTTCGATGTTATGTATCAATGGATCGAAGTTAGACACATAGTAGCCGTGAGATTTAACAGGTTGCATAGTTTTAATCGCTGCCATCAAAGCACTCGCGAGAGTGGACGCCTCAGAACACGGAGCACCAGATTCAGCTGATAACTGTCTCTGCACTGTACTGGATAATTCAGGGCGCGGTAACATTGGTGTATATCCGCGTTGTTTACGATTATGTCGGTTCTGATTGCGCGAGTTATAATGCGAATGGGACCGGGACCTATCACTGCTATAGCTTCGGGAACGATTTCGGGTACGTAAATCATTACGCGAGCGACGCCTAGTCCTATCACGCGAACGGCGTTCTGCGGTAACACTCGAATCGTGCTGAGGTCGGACACGTAAGCCACTTCTCGAACTATCACGGTCATCACTCGAGCCACGTCGCGAATCATTGTCACTGCGATCACGAGACACACTCCGCGAAGACTGCCTTCCTTTCAAATTACGCCCTTTACGATTGTGCGACCTACCTCGAGTGTGTTGCTTTTCATGAGAGCGCGATGTATTACGTAACATTATAACACAGAACAGTCACAAAACAATAAAGAGAAATAAACACAGGACTATAGACCAAGCAAGCAATCGCAACGATAACACAATTAGCAAAACAACGGTTGTCTTGTCATTTATTTGGTTAGACTTAATAAGTTAATTTTTTTTTTTTTTCATTATGTGAGCCAACTAGTCCTTTATCGCACTTCTGATTTTAGGATAGGAAGTAGAAAATTAAAAAAATAAAACAAAACTAAACAAGGAAACCGTTTTAATGCCTTTTACACTTTTAACCTCAAAATAATAACACCAAATTACATAATTACGATTGCACACTTTAAAGACAATGGAAATATAAACGAATGTACTTTATACAAAGTAAGTGGCTTACGTGACCTGGGAACGACTGTCTGTTGCGAGCACCAACGATCAAATGGGCTTAACAGCAGTGCCACACTGTTTATATAAGAAACGTGCGGTAAGTGTGTTTATGTAGGTAGGTCGGTAGGGCTATGTTCCTTACAATACTATTTCACACTAGTTCGCTAGTGAAAAAGCTTACATCTAGCTGCGCTGAAACCAACTGACGAACTAAGCGACGCGCGAAGAGGCCGTCTGTTTTTATATATTGCACTATTTTTATACGCACGCATACAAGCGTAAGAACCGCCGCGCCACACGCACACACGCATAAGGATATAAAAGTATTCCGTCGTAAATGTTAGATTATTGTTTACTTATGGCGATTGGTGTAAATAATTATTGTACACATTAGTGGTAGCGTTACTTGCATGAACAATAAATGGGATATAAAATTGTAAATATATTCTCAGTTGAATCAGTCTACGTGTTTCAATATAATCTAACGATTACCAGCTACGGACCTGGCTTATGCCTGCCGGCTGATCTACAACCCTAACGGTTACCAGCAGCGGACCTTTTATTTTTTATTTTTTTACGTGGGGAAATGCGCCTGATGCATACCCTCTCGCCACAAGGGGAGGCGAGAGGGTTATGTCCGGCTCTCCCGTACTTCGGGCCTACGGACCAAAACCCCACGGTGTGCACGCTCGCTGCCTTGTATATTGGATGGGCCGCTGGCAAAATTACTACCTCAGCGACCCACCCAGCAGTCTACAACTCCTCGGCGACGCCCCGGCACTACATAGGGCGTCAGACCGACTCAATGGCTGGCGGACGGAAGATCCCCGTTCTCCCGCCCGCGGCCTTCATTATGGTGGCATTAGGCGCGCGTAAGCGCGCCTGCGCCGCCCGGTTCACCGGCGACGGCTCGGATCCGCAAGGATACTTTCTTCACGGATCCGCTCCGCCGCCTCCTTCTGCGAGATGACGTCCTCGCAGAAGGACGCGACCGCTGCCCACTTCCTCGCCGTCGGCTATGGCTTTGATCACGGCCGGCAGCGAGAGATCCTCACCCACAATCTCAGTGAGTTCACGGCGCTGCACCGCCCAAGCAGGACATTGCTCGAGCGTGTGCTGCGCCGTGTCCTCCTCACAATCGCAGTGGTGGCAGATGGAACTCGGTTCCCTCCTAGCGACCGTGTGCAGGTATTTGCCAAAGCAACCGTGCCCTGACAACACCTGCACTAGCCGGAAGGAAAGGGTCCCATGCTGCCGCCCTGCCCACCGCTCCAATACCGGCTGGAGGGCCCCAACGGTTCTGAAACCGGCCAAGGGCACCTCCAGCCGCGCCTGCCACTTTAAAATCATGCCCTGATGGGCTCGATTGCGCGCGTACTCAATCACTATCGGGAGGGGACGACAACCCGTCTCCTCCCGCACCGCCTCACTCATTGCAAACACTTCGGCGAGCACTTCAGCCTCCAAATCCCACGGGGGTGTTCCGGCCAACGCACAAGCTGCGTCGGCCGACACCGTGCGGTATTCGCGTATTACCCTGACTGCTATGACTCTCTGCGGCCTCCGCAAGAGAGTCCTGCACTGAGCGGTCAGGGAGTCCGCCCACACCGGTGCGCCGTAAAGCGCCATCGACCGGATAACCCCCGTGTAGAGTCGCCGGCAACCAGCACTGGGCCCGCTCAAATTTGGCAATAGCCGCCCAAGGGCGGACGCAGTGCCGAGAAGCTTCGGGGCGAGCTGTCTGAAATGCTCGTCGAAGTGCCACCTTCCGTCCAGCACCAAGCCCAGAAATTTAATGTGGGCCTGGATGGCAACGCGCGTCGAGCCCACCATTATCGAGGCGCCGCGGGGTGGACTGCGACGAGGCCCATGAAAGACCAGGGCCTCCGTCTTGTTAATAGCCACCCGTAAATCCAGCGCCTCGATACGCCCGACCACCTGGGAAACCCCCACGGTAGCCAAACGGGCCGCCTCCTCGAAGGTACCCCCACGGGCTGTGACGAGGGTGTCGTCAGCGTAACTGATGACGCTCAGCCCAGGGGGTAGGGCAGCACGTAGGACCCAGTCGTACCCCGTGTCCCACAGGAGCGGACCAAGAACCGATCCCTGCGGGACACCGCACGACATGGGCCGCCGCCAAACCTCGCCTCGAACCTCGAGGAGGACACTCCTGCCTCTCAGATAGTCTGCCACCAGCCGCTCTAGGTAAAAAGGTACCCCGTGATATCGGAGCGCCCCCTGGACACAGCTGTATGGCAGACTATTAAATGCGTTGGCGATGTCTAAAGACACCGCCAACAGAATACCGCCGCCGACGACCGCCTCCTCGGCCGCGGCCTTCAGGCGCATAATGGCCCCGACCGTCGAACGTCCTTCCCGGAATCCGAACTGAGCGTCCGACAGGTCGGGACCGACCGACCAGCAGCGGACCTGGCTTATGCCCGCCGGCTGCGTTAAAAGTTAATATAGCGATTTTCTAATCAGAATTGATATAAAGTTATCAGGCCTCAGTTGCGGCAAGCTCACCCTCTTGTCCATAGTAAACCACAATTGTTATTTTCTGGAATAGTGCTTTTGGTTTGCATTACCCAAAAAGTATTTTTTAAAGTAAAATAATGGTTACGTACGAGTATCTTATTAAAATAAAAAAGAAATCATTTTTTCTGATAAAATAAAGACATATTTAATTATTTTAAGACATAAGGACATTCCATGCCAGTGCTAAGTACAACATGGTAACTTTAACCAAGTTGATGTATTATTTTTGTTTTACTGTTTAAACTCCTTTGATACTTTTCCATTAGTCTATGATTTGAAATGATTCCGATTAATATAACTGAATCGATTCAGGTGTTGAGTTTATCTATAATTATAATATAAACTATTACCATACTCTATGATCATGTTGAATGTTGAGCTGTGAAAGTGTCAACACTGTCAACAGCTGTAGTTGATTATTTTTTAAATTCTGAGTTGAAATTAAATTTGTTAAAATTAATTTTGTATAAAATATTAAATTCACAATGGAAGGACATAAAGAAGTGGATAAGGTGATTGAGATTCGTCCCGCTAAGAAGGAGGATATGTTAATGGTTGCAGAAATGATTCAGGTTATATACCGTATGTAATAAAGGTGCTTTTTATTATTTGTTATATAAATTAAAATAATATATATGTTATATATCATTGTCACAGGAACTGGCTGATTTCGAGAATATGCCTAAGGGTCCTAAAATGTCAGTTAAAGGCAAGTAACAATAAGTTATATTTCGTAATTTCTAGATATAATCTTTGATATAACAATATAAAATTGTTATCATTTCTACAATTCATAACTATTATCAATAATAAATAATCTTTGATATAACAAAATAAAATTGTTATCATCGCTACAATTCATAACTATAATCTCTGTTTTAGATCTAGAACACGATGGCTTCATTCGCCAGCCACCTGCCTTCCAATGTAAGATAGCAGAGCTAAAAAAAGGCTACGCCAACAATCCTGTGGTGGGGTATGCGCTGTACTTCCCTACATATTCCACCTGGGAGGGGCGCTCCATGATGCTAGAAGATCTTTATGTGCGCACTGATCAGAGGAAGAATGGAATTGGAAAGAAACTTTTTAAGGCTGTGGCAAAGGTAACCATATTATCATGTATATTTAAGGTGAAATTAACTGACAGATGAATTGCTGACTATACTTCATAAAATATAGCTTGGGTAACCTAGTTAGTATACTCTTTGGCTTGGGTTCTCTGTCAGATGTCATCTGTCTCACGCTCCTCAAATTCCATTTTTTATGACAGTATAATATGTCAAAAAATAATGTCCTTTATTGATAAAAGTGCACCAATAGTGATGTTCCTTGTGTCCTTTTAGTCAAACAACAAACTAGCAAGCAGGCTTGTACAAAATATTGAGATTTACATTTGATTATTAATATAAAAATAATATAACACAACATTCTTTGGGATGAAACATTTTATTTATAATGTGAATAACAAGAAAACAATATTTAGTTTTAATTATTTTTAAAAAGTGTATAAAAGAAATATAAAATAATATGTAAGTGTACTGTGAAGTATCCAATTATCAATTTCATACAATTGCATTGTTGCCCTCATGTTTGCTTTATATTAATATCAATAGTTTTACATACATTGATAAGAATAATAACATCATTAATAATTCGCACTCGCATCGCTGCGCGACCTAAACGCTTAGAGGCTAAGCAGGTAACAGCGAGCACACCCATTGCTCCTGCTGCGAAGTCGGTGCCTGAGACGGCAAAGATTTGGGAGGTTAATGCTGAAGATGGTTTTGTGACGGTGCATAGGAGGGAGTGCCGTCAGAAAACCAACAAGAACTGCTGCGGTACGGCTCCTGTGGAGCCTGGTGCAAACCTGCATGCCGCAGCACCGAACACACCGGTGTACATCTCTCGCCTGCACTATACCTTAGTGGTGGAGGATACCGCGGAGTATGTACGCCAGAAGTCTAAGTACATGCCAAGAGTGCAGCTGCTGGAGTCGCGTCGCAAAGTCAACTTCAAGTCGAGTCCCAACTTGCTGAATTAGTTAAACTAAATACTTTATGGTGCCGCATGTAGTTATTTCATTATTTGATAAAGTAAGCTTACAAAACAATGCATTAGTCAGTCGAATTTTATATAGATATTGTGATACTTGTTTTTCTCTTTTCAGTTCATTACTTTTAAGCAGTCGGGTTTTTTGTTTTTATAATATTTTTTTATTTCAGGGATTTTAGTCCTATTTACCGAGTTTTATTTTAATATATAACTAAGTACAGGTAATGTCATTCCTGACTTGAATTTATTCTTGCTAGAAGATGATACTTCGGGCGTCCCGATATATAATTGGTACGCTTTTTGATAATTTGTGTTAAGACAGCAATATAAACGTGATATGATACATATATTTTTGAAATGGTCTTTTTACGATCTTTCATTTGATACCCATATTGCTAAGGTAAGAAAAAAAAACAAGCGGCCCCCCTTTTTTTTCATTTGCGGGCGCCATTTTTTATATTTATATAGCCTATGTCACTACCACAATTCTGATAAATTCAACGACACCCCATATGTCAAAAACCGTCCAGCCGTTTGGGCTGTAGGGCTTGCCAAAGAAATGGACATACATACATACATACGCTCAACAACACATTTAAAAATATAAAAATAATGGAGGCCCACCGGCATCGAGACAAGGTCCAAGCTGTCGGTAGTTAGGGGTCCAGAGAGAGGAACCGCCTCACTATGCGTGCTGTATCGAGGAGGACTGCCTTCTGCATCTGACCCTTGACCCAAGCACTTAACGCGAGCCTCTTAAGATGTTGGTCGAGGCTCTTGGCTATTAGACCGTTAACCGTAACGACAATCGGTACAATGATTGCCGAGTCCACATCCCACATATCGACGACCGCCTCGTGTGCTAAGTCCAGGTATTTTAATTCTTTTTCCTTCTCAGCTTTCACAAGGTTGCCATCGTGAGGGATGGTAATATCGACAATCATTGCACGGTGCTCTGATCGATCTATTACCACAATATCAGGCTTATTGGCAACAACAGTCCTGTCTGTGATAATAGATCGATCCCAATACAGTGTGATATGGTCCTTTTCGAGAACTGGTTCTGCTCTCAGTACTACAGGGATGCGCCAGCCCTCTTTAGCCAGATTAAGCGGGGTGAGTCCGTTATCCACTGCGACAAAATCGCGATGTATATCCACGTTCGTTTGAAGGAAATACTCTCTAAGGTTGCACACCTCATGGTTATGGAGGGTTTTGGCATTTAGAAAACCTCGACCCCCACATTTCCGCGGGATGTACAACCTCATCACAGACAAACGAGAATGATGCATTCGGTATGCTATCAACAGTGTACGGACCTTCTTGTCCAGGGCATCTAACTCAGTCTGAGTCCACTTAAGTATGCCAACGGAGTATAAAAGAAGCGGCACGACCCAACCGTTAAAAGCGCGCACCTTGTTGCCGCCTGGTAAAAGACTGTTGAGTACTTTTCTCAGGCGACCAAAGAAGCGCTCCTTTAACGATTGTTTCATGTCCGCTTCATTTATATCTAAGGCTTGTGACATACCCTTATTATTATAAAGCTATGTTTTATGAAGTATAGGTATATTAACACAAAGTTTGCAATAGTTTCCCTATTGCAAACTTTGTGTTAACTTGTTCAACTTGAAATTTTGACAGCAATTGTAAGGAAAGGTGCGAATTTCATACTCTATGAAGCTAAATTGAATTAATTGATCAAAGTTTATATGAAGAAAGATTACACATATTATATATAGTCTTATTAAGAAATATTCTAATAATTAAAATTATGTGAAATAAGGTTACAAAGTTTGTAATGTAGTAACATTGGTATTAAATTATATTATTATCTGCAATTTGAACTCTGAGGGCCCAGGCCAGAATCTAATTCAAGTAAACAGCATTGCTGTTTACTTGAATTGGATTCTGGCTAATTGATGAGTTATATAATATAAAACTACTGTAACTGTGCATTATAAATATTGAATGGATGCTTCATAAGATGTTAGGTTTTATGCAGACCAGACAGTTTTGCAAAATAGTTTTGTAAAGCTAAATTACTTATAGTAAATGTACAGCCTTGGCCAAAAGTATTGAGCACCCCATGTATTTTTCACGTGCGTAATATTTGTAGTAGAAAACAATACATTTTATTTAAATATAGATTAGGTGGCATCTAAAAAGATATTTAAAACAATAATGTACCCAGTTAGGGCTAATAAAACATCCGATACAAAGCATCTTATCCGTTTAGTAATTTCCAATCTTTAATTCAGTTTACTATTTTGCGTCGTTGTGTACACATACCGTCATCTAGCGCACTTCTTGTATTATTTTGTGTTCAGTTATATTAATTTCGATACACAATACCTAAAACATCCGAACTATCTCTTGAAATATGTGTGAAAATACAATATTTTCATGAACAAGGGTAATCCCAAGTTGAGATATCCAGAACTGTTAAGTGGTAGCGCCAAGCGGTGCAATTTACCATTGAGCGATTCGCCGCTACCGGTACGCACAGCGATATGCCCAGAACTGGACGAAAAGGTATTACCAGTGACCGTGAAGATCGAAAATTTGTGAGAGAGTCTTTGAAAAACAGGACAAAAATGTCTTCTGAGTTCGCTGCTGAGTTCTCAGTGGCGAGTAACAACACAATTTCTGCTAAAACGACTTGTCAAATACTTCAGGAAGCTGGTCTCAAAGGGTGTAAAACCAGGAAGAAGCCATTGATCTCAGACAATAATAAAAAGGCTTGCTATGCATGGGCCTTAAAGTACCAACATTACACTAAAAAAGACTGGTCAAATATTGTGTGGTCAGACGAATCAAACTTTGAAGTAAGTTAGATAATATGAATCTTCAAATGGATAAATAAGTATTGTTGAAATTTAAAAAGCAATACTCTTGTCTTTTCATGATTAGTTAATCTCTATTTATTTTGTTTTTGTTTGGTCTTTGGAACCCCTGGTGCTACCTTCGTGCGTCGCCGTGGAGGAGAAGAATTTATGGCAGAGTGTGTGGTCCCGACTGTAGAACACGGCGCAGGTACCGAGATGACCTGGGTCTGCATGTCTGATACAGGAGTCAGCGAAATGTTTGTGTATGAGGGCCGAAGGGACTCTACAAAATACATGAATGTGTTTGGAATCAGCTTTATTGCCTTCGTTTTTCCACTTTTTGGTGATATTAATATGGATGGAGTTAAATTCCAGAAGATAACGCACCATGCCATGAATCAGTCCGCACAATGTCATAGTTTCGTGAAAATTCCATTGAGCTCCTGGAATGGCCTGCACAGTCCTTACACGGACCTTAATCCTATAGAAAGTATAGAACATTTATGTGGAATCCTAAAGCGAACTAAAAATACGCCTCCGCCAATAATGGAATACCATAACTGAAGAACAATGTAAAAATCTTGTAGGCTCTACGCCAAGATGAATAGCTACTGTGTTAGCGGCTAAAGGTGGCCGACGCAATATTGATTTTATATCAAAGTAAAGATCATTTAAAATGTACACAAGTTGTTTCATTTCATTCTATACAAAACTTTTTACAATTTGCAGTTTTTATAGGGGTGCTATTGGGGGCTATATATTCTCAATAAAATTCTGTGATTTAGACGACACAGTCAATCAAACACAATTGAGTTTCTCTGTAATAAAATATTTATTGTGTTTATTTAACCTGTACACTATCATTCATTCATGAAATAAAAATTTTTAGTGACGAAAATGTCGTCTTCTGTTTACGCGAATGTTATTCATTGAAATTAAACTACTATATACGGATTTTATCGCGTTGTTTATTTATCACTGTATTACAAAATTTTGAAAATATATCACTACTACTACTACTATTGATTTTATTTTACTAATTTATAAGCTAATAAAATTATTTAAACTATTAAATCTATTTATTTTTGGTTTACACTTTTCCCGACGTTTCGGTTGCTTTTCAGCAGTCTCCCCGTGACCATGGCTGTGTGGAGTGTGGAGGCTACTGTTCTAAAAATTACTAACCATTTTTATTGGGACAATAAAGCATAGTTATTATTATTTGGTCCTTTTGCCATCTAACGGGTATAGATCCTTGTACTGCTAACCAGAATATTTGATATGAAATTTAATAACACTTACCAAATTTAACACCTCAAGCAGTGTAGTTGCTACTGCTACACCACTGACACTTTAAATAATGTTTATAAATAATGTTAATGACATAATACACTCAGCGGCCCAAGCATATTTCTTGAATTATAATCATAATTAAATGAAAACTAAAACATTTTTTTGATCATATTTATCTATTTTTCCCTTTTCATAGTGAATATGATTAATAGAGCAATAGAAGATTTCTGAATTTGATAATTTTATAGAAATTACAATAGCAGTAATTCAAGGTAAAAATAAGTTTACGCATTTATTGATTTTTCAAGAATAATATGAAATGTCTTAAATTAATTACTAGTTCTGTTACTTCTGAGCCTGATAATCGCCTGCATGGGATTAGACATCACCTAGACCATATCTTAAAATCTCTACTTGAAGAATTTCTTCCTAGGTAGAGATTAAAAGCTACCAATATGATTTTTATCTCATGGAGGTCCTGCGGCGGGCTAGCCGTTAGTCTCACATTCCTGTGAAGCATATTCCAGAGATACTCAGTGGTATTTACTCCAGTACTTCTTGCTAGCTACTAAAATTGCCGCATTATGACCTCCGAAATGTACTTATCTACGGAACAAGCTGTGTGTGGTCGGGTATTGTCTTATAGTAAAAGTGATATCTCGCTTTTCATGAACACCTGATATGCTGAACATGTTTTACGAGGATCTCTTTAGTGCATCAAACTGGCATTAGTTAACCCTCAGCCCTCACTAACTCTGTACGAGCATCTGAACTTATCTTGCCCAAACCATGAAAGATTAATTCCATGGAAATTAACGGCATGCCGGGTTTTTGTTAGAAGAAACCGCTGACCATGCTTTTTCTGCATACACTCCCTGCTGTTTAAAGCTCTAAAGGCTATTCTGCATTCAATCACAGAAATTTACTCCATTGCTCATGTGTTGAAAGAGGCTATTTTTTGGCAAATAAAAGTTGAATTACGCGATGTTGCCCGGAGTGTTCTGAATCTCGAGCTGGTCTCTTAGCATGCAGGTCTTGTTTCTCCATTATTGTTCTGACTGTTCGCTCATTTTGCTGTTAAATGATGCTTATCTTCACCGCAGTGATAAAACGATTTTTCAAAAAGTCCTAACCAATAAATCATGATTGCGCACTGAAGAATATCTAAATCCGTCGCTTCCTGATCTTTTCGTGTAAAAAATAGTCTTGTTGTACCTATTCAATAAGTATCTTTAAGTTGTATGAGGTACATTTAAAGTTTTAGCGAACTTCCGTTGAGTAAGTCCTTGACTCCTAAGAAGTACAGTTTTAGCAGTCTGTGCAGGATTTATCGACATTGTGTGCTACCTGGAAGAACTACGATAAACTATACATTAATTTAAAACAAAAAGAAATTATGCTTAAAGCGCAATCATTTTAAAATCAAATTTCAACTCACATATATTCTCAGTGTCCCAATAAAGTTATGCGGTTAGTGTTAAAAGAGTTAAAATAACGGAATATTTTTTGTTTTCTTATGGCTTGATTCAAGAATAATACTGGTTCTATTAAATTATAACACAATTTTTTTAAAACAAAGTCTGGTTTCATACTTATTTATATTTGGGCCACATTTTGTGGCCCAATATAATATGTGGTATATTTTGGACACTGTTTAAACAGTAGCTAGTGCATCACAATTTTATTAAAGTGTGTTTCTTTATGTGTATGTATATTTAATAACAGATTCCATGAATAAACATTTTCTGTTTGCGATTTCCAGGAGGCTCAATCAACTGGTTGCTCCCGTCTTGATTTCCATGTACTAGAATGGAACCCAGCAAAATTATTCTATGAAAAGAAGGGTGCAGTGAACCTGACCAAACATGAGCAGTGGTGCTACTACAGGCTCGCTGGAGACGCTCTGCAGAAGTATTCAGAGACCGATGATGAATGAAACTCAGTGTTGTGCGCTCACTTATATATTTCATAATACATGTAATATACAACAATAGTCACTTTGTACATAATTATATTTCTAATTATTATTTATTTCTTCGGCTTTATTATCAAAAGATGTAAAAGCTAGTTATGTTTGGACATAGATCTATTATTCACATGTTGTATATTTTTGATTATAAGTCTCAAGCTGTAGCCATAATGTTGATGCATACTGTGATATAATCTGTGACAGACGGTACAATATAAACAGATTCAATTGTCTAATTAATGTTTTTCATTCTAACTAACTATGCTACTATTTACAATTATAATAAATGCCATTTATTCAACTTAACACTAACTCACATTATTCAGTTTGGATGCCTCAGGACTGCAAGCAGCAAATAAGCTATTGTATTCACATACAAATTACCTAAGAGATTTACCTGTCCCATTCATGTAATTGGTTTACAGTTACGCTGTTAATACTTATTAGGAATACAGACAAGGTGTCAGCTAAGACTGTCCCAATAGGCATGATGACAGGGTTAAAAATAAGTGATTCTAATTAGTCCATCCTTTAGATTAGCAAAAAATATTGCACGCCTATTTGTTGTAAAACAATAAAAAAATTCTTAGATATAACGCATTAAAGTGCGGGGATAAGGGCTTGTGACGTCACACTTTTGTAAAATTTGTACCGACAAGTGACGTAACACGAAATTTAAACGCGTTGTATCTTCGTTGTTATTAGTTTGTAGAACAAAAGAAAAAATACGTGTGTAATATATTTTGCTAATCTAAAAGACGGACTAAAACCTATTTTAGTCATCACGCCTATTAAGTGTAACTTGCTGGACTTATGGATAGTGAGGATATCAATATAAAAAGCATCCACAAATCATATTATGACACTTTACTGGGTATTGTCGATTGCTATATACGTATATTAACATGAGTGTGCAGATAGAAAGGAGCGGAAACAATTCAGTTGTGTGTTAGGCAACGTCAATAAGATTTATAACGCGAGATTTTTTTATGGATGCCCTCTAAACACAATTTCTCATTTTTAATACCTATATCTAAACCTAACGCACGGCCACATTGGTGCTCCACAGATATTGACTACAATCCTTTATCTAAGTCTCGACAAGCGGTCGGTTCACCAGGCAGGCAACCATACGTCGCACGCGCGTCTAGAACATTTATATAACGCAATGGATTACCACTAATGAAATATATTTTCGGTTAATTGTTCATAGTTCAGGTGGCATAATGTGAATACTGTTTAAACTTAATTGACTAATTACTTACCTAACTAAGTGGCGTTATTTACACAGGACAGTATAATGTAAGATCGTTGCAGGACTAGCTACTTCAAGGGAGGTAGGTACCTCCTACACGATGAGCAGTGGAACATAGTCCACGTCGCGCTGACTGGTCTGACAGCGATCTTATAAACCCTTACAACATATCTAGCACATTAATAGAGAATCATTAGACTAGTTTTCGAGATTAAAATTGTCATGGAACGTTACATTTTAATAGATAATACTTGCGTTACCATCGCGTCAGTCAGTACGGCAAGGTGCCTCCGCGCCTCGCGCCCCTTGCTCCTCGCGCGTACCATTATATATAGTCGACAACTGCTAACTAATATAATACAATACCTCGATATCGTTCACATTATAACTAATATTTACATCGCTCCATTAGATCGGAGCTACGAAGTTAATCGTAGGTACGGTTCGTCGAGTCACTAACAGTTAACTAGAGGAAATTGCTATAAGTATCGATAAATACTAATAGACTCCGAGCTAAATTGTTCGTATTGCGTAACTAAATAGATTGATGTAAACGTTTAGCTGATTAGTTCCCACGCGATGCCTCCGATTACGGCGACGCGAACTCTACGACGCCTTTATCGATGAAGGAACTATTATTGGGATATAATGGATTCGCGCACATGGATTAGCCCGTTCACTGGCTGGTACACTGTGTAAAGTCAGTGGCACAGTGGAGTCACGTGCCATATCCAGGTAGTAGCCGGGTGGGTCGCGGCGGCGGCGGCGCTGCGCTCAGAGCGGGCGGCGCTGCTACGTGGAGGCCATGAGCTTGGCGTGCGCCGTCACGTTGCGCTGGTGCAGAAACCCGCTGCCCTCCTCCTCCTCGCCATTGCCGAGCCCGTACTGAAACAGTAGCCTCATGTTATAGCTTCTCAATGTAAGTAACAATAGCTCACTTTGTGCTGTTATACAAAACAATAATTTCATAAATAAGAATATGGGCTTATAAAATGATGATAGAACGAAATTCGCAAATTGCAGTTTGCTTTGCAATACTGTTTTTTTTTGTTATGAATGGTATTAACGATTGTTGGTGACAGGTACACTCAGCGACGTATCAACCTAGACTGTTTGGACTTTGAACTATTAGATGTTGAACGCTGCGAATCGTGCGAGAGTGTGCGTTATATTTTTGTTACGCTCTATCCTTACCATTACATCGACACCACTATGCACTGTCCCTTTCCGACAATTCTCTATTTTGTATGTAGCGTAGTTATGCATATATAGGGTGTCTAACTTGATGTGTAGCCGTGTGTAGGTACCTAATGTCCGTATTTGTATTTGTAATTAAGAAGCTTAATTATCAGCTTACCTTTTAATATCAGCTATCTACTTAAAAGCAAGCCCAGAAAGAACCCTGTTTAAGATAATGCATATTCAAAGGAAATTAAAGATGCCAAATAGAATGGAACGCTGTACAATTACTTATTCCTACAGTAATGGATGTACCATTCTTATACTCATTAAGTTTATCTGCTCATAATTATTTTATTATCCACGTAATTTAATGCCTTTGACATGTTCACGTAGAGTGCTGTAGTTATTGTCTCAATTAAAATCATTAGGTATCAATATTTTATAGTAATCTTATTAAGCTCCGTTCTCATATACAGTATTACTCGATAGTTTTACTCCAAAACGAGTAAAATTTAACATGTGGACCACAAACCTCACAACTCGAAGGCTCACATCGAGCCGGCTCCATGAAACCAAATAAATGTAATTTTCTTCGCATCTACTCGATCCTAGCCGTCGAGCTTGACTCGACGGTATTTACGTGACTCAACGAGTCGGCGTGGCATCAGTCTGCCATTGATGAACGTATATAAAAAACGTGCATACCTAATTAAAAATGGATTTAAGAGTTGTCTTCCAAAGGGGATATCGAGAAATTTATAAACTTATATAGACAGTGTGATTGTTTATGGAACATTAAGTCGAAATATTATTATCTTCGGGACACAGTTCTTTAACTCTAGAAAGCTAACATTCGTCAAAATAACGAGCACGCCATAAATATCTCCCTCTTCCTTTCTAATGGTTTTACCTATACAATCGCAGTTCCGCGCCAACTAATTATCCGCTAAACTGCGTCGCATAGTAGTTGTGTTAAGCCGGTAAATAATTTTGTAATACCAAAAGAAAATATAATTTTCTGAATTGATTTAGTTATTTTAAGTGTAAGGGCCTTATAGATTTCAAAAAACATGTGCCATAATAATTATGATTAAATTATGATTATGTACTTCAAAAATAAATAAATTATATTTTTTGTAATAATTATCTTTAATTTATATCCCAAATTTCCTATAAAGACAATAGTGTTTAAATTGAGGAACACAGACTTTTAACAACATGTTACATAAATAGCCTCACCCCTATATCTTCGAAAGACTAGGCAGAGGTTTATAGTACTGCCACACTTAGACAACTTTGTTAGAGCTAGAAATTTATATTAACACAAAATGAATTTTAAAACTTTGAATACAACCAAAATACCAAATATCTAATTGTTTAGTCTTCTAATAAGCCTGAGAAGAAGTGAATTTTTGTCATTGTTCCAATAGACGATGATGATAATGCTCCAACGGACGATGATGTCGACGGTTCTTGAGAGACTGAGCAATAGCACATTGGTATCCCATTAGTAGTTGGTTCCTGATTAACTAAAGTTTGCACATAACATGGCCAATCAATATTTGCTTGCAGGCAATTGCTGTACAGTCTACTAAAATTATCAAAGGATCGGTTGGATTTCTGCCACCACTGTAAAGCAGCTCGCGTGAAACTCAGACAAAATTCTTTGAAAGTTAGTCGATTCACGCCAGAAAGACAATCGCCTATGCGAGATACAACAAAACACCAAAACAAATGCATGCACAAATGCACCAAACAATACTTCATTAAATGTAATTCAATGTTTAGAAAAACAAGCATGGCTAAATTGGTGATTAAAGTTTCCCTTTTAAGATGTTATAGTCGCAGAGCAAAGACTGAGTGCTAGCAGTTACACAGTTGTGAACAATCCAAAGTATAAAGCTACAGTAAATATTATACAATATTATATTAATATTATATTATATTATATTTTAGTCCTTCATTCGTTTTAAATACCTAAGCTACGCTAGCTAATGAAAATTTATAATCGTCAGAAACATTTCTTGGAACTCTCAGCACAACTAATCAACAAATTTTGCTTACTGATCAGAAAAATGTGAATATAGTCATAGTTGGCATTATTGCGCGATATTGCAAATCATTTAGTCACCTATTCAGACTTATTTGAAGACTAAATCATTGTAATTACTTAATCACTTCTTTTCAGACTTATTAAAGACTAAACATTAAGATATTTGGTATTTTGGTTGTATCCTAAGTTTTAAAACTCATTTTGTGTTGATATATATCTAGGTCTAACATAGTTGTCTAAGTGTGGGTGTAGGTAGATACTATAAATAGGTAGTATATAGTAGGTAGATGCTATTTATGTTACGTGTTGTTAAAAGTCTGTGTGCCTCAATTTAAACACTAAAAAGAACCGTTTCATATGTAAAAATAAACAAAATATATTGAGGATTTAAAAGAAAAACAGCTTTGTTTACCCTTATGTGGAATATGACAAAAAATCATAAATAATTAGTATCTACTATAACCACCTGTAAGGATATTACGGTATTTCTTGCCGTTTAAGAGATAATTAGATTTTTCATACCAGCTCCATGCTAATTTTTCGTAAAGAAATTATAATTTCTTCTTTTTTGTGCAGAATTAATTCGCGTATCATTTTTGTATATATAATAATTAAAAGAAGCGATATCCGGCGAAAAATTCGGCACTTGCAAATTGAAAGCCCTAAGTCTATGAAAGCCGATTTACAGCCCACTGTGCGGCGTTCTAACCAATCTTTTACCTACCCAGTACTTCCTTTTACGTTTGTCATATTTATTTTCTTTAATTCTTTCATCATTAAGAATGACGAGACTTGCTAAATGTAGCCATTGTCTCCTTTGTTGAACAGGCATCTTTTAGCTCGAACGGTTCAGTGAATACTGAACGTCGCGCATTGCCTGATAGATAAATGCTGAATGTGAGGACGACAGATCATGCCTTGATTTTTACTCGACGTGTTTGCTCGATCGAGTAAAACCGTATGTGAGTACGGAGCTTTACAGATAAGTAGGTACTATTACTAGCACAGAAAATACACGTGACACGAGAAACAGTTAGTAATAATTTTCTAAACAGAATTTTAAAAAGTAATTGTTGCTACGCTATAGTTCTGTCGGAGTGGGAGTCTGAAGATTTAACATTGTTATGTTCGTGTCTACGGTACAAGCTCTCTTTTTTATTTAATACCTACTGTACTGTAACTGTGCGACAGTAGGAATCGGCAACATGAAAGCTGGTTCCTACTGTCACACAGTTATTAGATAGGTACTGACCTGTAGCGCGTGCAGGTAGTGTTGCTGCGAGTGGTAGTGTCCGCCGGAGTGCGCCGAGTACGAGTCGTAGCCATTGGCAGCGCTTGGCTCACTCTTGATGTTGAACAATGATGGGTTGGAGAGGAAGGCGGGCGCCGTGGGTAGCCCCAGCGGATACTGCGCGTGGGAGCCTCCCTGCGCGTGGGCGTGAGCGTGTGCGTGCGCGTGCTGCGCGTGCGCGTGCGCGTGTGGCGAAGTTTCCGCGCCGCCATGCGCCTCGCGCTGTGGCTTCGCGGCGCCCTGACTCGACATCGACTGCGTTAGGGATAGAGGCATCTCGCCTACGCTCTGTTTGCTGTCTGTAAACATTGTGAACAAATTCTCATTAGTTATTGAACAAATCTTGTATTAGGCATATTCGCTGCCTCGCAGCGAACTTTACTAACACTAAAACAACAAATACAAAGAAAATCCAAAAACGGTACAACTAAGCTTATTTGTCACACTAAGTTTTGTCCCATGGGGAGATCGAACCCTCGATGTTCAGCTCACTCACTGGCTGAGCCATAGCGACCACTACCAATGTGTACTAATAGTTTAGTACATTTAAATAATGTTTAAAATTAATTTTCGTAATTTGGTCTGCGGATATTTAGATATACCTATGACATAATTCCTTGATTGTACAAATTAAGTTTATGCAATCAATTAAACGTAAAGATATTGATTTAAGAAATTAGTGTTGTTAACAAAAAACGTAAATACGTTGTTTAAGTCTTTGCTTAATTGTGGAGCATGTTATCTCTAATGATGTTCTCTATATGATAGAGTTATTGTGTATTGCCAACATACCATCAATGCCGGGTGAGCTGTGGTCGTCCTTCTTGTTCGTCTCTTGAGGAGGTTTCGCACCGTTGCCAGCCTTCTTCGGTTTGCGTTTCCGCGTCTGGATACCATCCTTACGCATAGCTAAAGGTCTGTTAGCAAAACGTACCGTTATAAGCAAATCTTTATGCTAATTTTATCTAATCTAGGTCAAACCTGAGATGTGATGAAATCGACTAATAGTGTAGTGATGCTTACCTATTAATGCCATGCAGCTTGTAGTAGAGGCCGCACGCGTTACACACCGGCTCGCCGTCGTTGTTGCGTCGCCACAGCGTCGTGTTGCGCGAGCCGCAGTTGGTGCAACACTGTCCGTGTCGCCGCTGCGCCGACTGTCATACAACAAACGTCACGCTGTTAAGTGATACCAATAGAACAACAGCGATTGGTATTACTTCAAGCGATTGAGATCAAACTAATAGTAAAGTGCCAAAGATTGTGCAAACAAGGTATCTTTTAGTACTTGCTTTAAGATATAAACGTTACTTTACAATTCTATTATCTTTAATTATTTTATTTACCTACTTACTGATAAGAGTGTAATTTATTATTAGACCAGTATGTTATAAAGTTAACTAAATGGCAGAACGAATCTAACCACGATTAACACTTATATGGAAAATGTAGGCAATTTGTAGAGCGTTTTAACATTAGTAGTTACTGGCCTCATTATGGCGTAGTCGTTACTTTCTAAGCCTAAATGGCGAAGTACCTAACTAGTGACGAGTTTTATACGCAGAGTTACTTGCAATGTACCAGACGAAATAGCTTAAGAATTTATTTGTATATTATTTACTGCCCATACTAGTACACACAAGTAGGTAAACACCAATGTTTCGAACACTATTATATGGTTAATAGGCATTATTGAAATTGAATTGATAACATCTGAAAGGATAATTGAAATTAAACGTATGTTAAACGCATTTAAGTACCTAATTATACTAGCTTTTCATTATACTTAATTGTTTTAATTGTAAAGGGAAAAGTAGACTCTCACATTTATATCTCAATTCCAAGTAGATAATGAAAGATAGAACGAAGAATATAAAACATGCTAAACATTCCTTAGAACATATAATTATCTACTGTACACTACCAATAACAACACGTGAATAGGAAAGCCTGATGTGGAAGTGAGAAGGGCACCGAACACCAAGGAAATAAACAACAACCAAAACCCAGTCACCTCGCATGCAAACGTGTTACAAGTACCAACACCAATTACATAACGTTGTCTGTTTGTATCTGTAGTCCCACCATCTTGTACACGCTGTTCATTGACATGCGCGGCGCGGCGGCGGCGCGGCCAATGCGGCGCGCGGGCGCTCGCGGGCGTGGCGCCGCCGCGCCGCCGCGCTCATTGGGCGCTACCTGTCCGCCGCCGCGCCCGCTACACCGCGCCACAGATAACTAGTACACTCTTCTTGCCGATCGATAAAGTCCAATATGCGCGAGTGTTGTGACCACCGAGGAGCGGCAGGCGGCGGCCCCGCGCCGCTATCGCTGCGCTATCTGCTCGCGACTCGCGAGGCGATCTCGCTCGGCGCGAGTACGCGGTACTGCGCTACTGATTACTACGCGACGTCTCGTTAACGCGGTGACGTCACCGGGTAACTGCCTGCCGGCTCCAAGCTCACAAACATGCAATTACCGATCGATTAGTTATCTGGTGCTGATAAATCGTATCTAATTCTATCGTCAATAATGGAGCGCGGTGATCTATTCGGGCGGTGACTCTACTGGGTGGGTACGATTTGTAACGGTGCAAGCGAAGTGCTGTAAAGCATAGGCGACACTCGAAGGAGGGAGCGGTAGCGTGTAGTTTCCTAACACTCGCCAAAGCCCTTGCGAAGAGGAGGATAGTCTAAGTACGCGGGGCGTGCGTGCGCCGGGAGGAGCGCGGCGGGGGACGGGGATGCATGCACTAGTCTACACGCCACCGACTCACCTTCTTCATGCCCCTGGCCATGCCCTCCACACTCATCCATCTCTGCACGGTGCCCTCCTTATAGAAGCGGGTGAGGAGGTCCGCGTCGGCACCTGTTCGCAAACAGAGCGCGTTACTAGAGACATTGGCAAGTGCTCACCAGCCGCTTGCTCGGCTTGACGAGCGGGCGGTTGACGCCGTTGATCTTGTGGTAGAGGCCGCACGCGTTGCACAGGTAGTGGCCCGTGGCGTCGCGCCGCCATAGCGGCGTGTTGTTGGCGCCGCAGTTCACGCACTCGCGCCCCTCCTCGTACATCTCCAGCACGCCATCTGCGCGCACACACACGTCAGACATGCACACACACACCTATCTACCTACCACGGCGACTACGTTAAACATTACTACAAACTAAGCTGCAAAAATTGGTGTCCAAAATGTTAGGACTTGTACCTATTGTTGATGTCATGTTTATATGAATATATATAGTACGTATGTAAGTTTTATCAGTTGTCGATAGTGAGTCATACAAGGCCTTCATTCGAGACATCAAAGTTTTAACAACACTGATTATATAAAACAACTTTACGAGAAGCTATTACAAATACAATATTTTAAATAAGTTTTCTGCCTCGTTGGCGCGGCGGTAGTAAATACGGCTGCTCTGCAAGATGTCTTGGGATTTATTCGCTAAGTGGCAGGGTTATTGGGCTTGGTTTGAAAGCGGTGTCTGGTAGATACCAATTGACTTGCCCCTCATTACGTTAGCACTAGCAGCACAGAACTTGGAGCTGTGTCTGGTAGAGAGTAATGAGCTCGCTTCCCTCGCGTAATGTGGCTGTAATACACCTTTGCTTATTCTTCGAGGATAAAGGCGTGACACAAAGTAGGTACGTGTGTATTCTAATTAGTTACTTTATAATCAGAACGAATGTAAAGTAAAGATTCACGACAAATTTGAAAATAAAATTATTTTCTGGGCTTACATTATTGGACTGTAATAGTTTTCCCGCAAAAAGCTAAGGCGAGGGACTCATGGTGTAGAGGACTAGAGATATAGCAAGATGTGCAATTATTCGAGTCTGAGAGTCAGAGTTCAGAGGTGTGCAGGGCAGGGTAGACGTGTCAGGCCGGGCTCGTGGTGCGAGCTACGTGTACGTGCTGTAGGTACGTACTGCGCCGGTACTCAGTGCTGTAGGCAGTAGGTAGAGCGCGTCGTTATCACTATCCGGTGATAACGCGCAACAGCGGTTAGCATCTGTGCGCTAACCCAAATCCATTTATTTAACTTAGTTGTATCGATTATCGACATTTGACGCTAATTGAACACAAGTACCTAATTAAGGAGAAAACTAGTGCCGTGCATGATATCAGTCGTTTTATTGTGCCTGTCAACAGAAACTGCTCGTTTCACAATTTTATTTGTTTTGCCCTACTGGTGCGAATGTACGTATAATATTAATGTCTAATATGTAATCAATTGTGACTGAAAATGTTTTGTGATGTGATGTGATGCACGTATCCTCTTGTTATTATACACGACAAGAGGAAACTTGTCGTCAAATATAGTTACTGACATTCTGTAATTACCTCAATAATCTGTGGTGCGATAAAATATATATTAATACCTTAGGTATATTGAATATAAGATAACGAACTACCTATATTTAATACAGTTATTAATAACCATGACCGCTGCAGGTTTATAAATATGCTAACACCGCTCGAAATATATGTATTTACGTACATATGTCTTCATAAGAAGCCTTTATAAAGTCCAGTTTTCAAAGCAAGGTAGGTACTATCAAAATCTAAATACATAATAATTATATACTTGTATTAAAACTTTGTAACAACAAAATTAACAGCCAATCTTTGTATATATAAATCTTCTGTGCGTGTGTTTGTTATTAAACTCCTCCCAAACGGCTGGACCGATTTTGATGAATTTTTTGTGTGTGTTCATGTGGATTCGAGAATGGTTTAGATTTGGTTTATTTTTGCGTGTGTGCAGTAGGTACAACGTCTGTCGGGTCCGCTAGTAGCTAATAAAATATATTTTGCATATAAGATTGGCTTCAGTTAGTTCAGATTAAACGACGGCCCGAATTGACGGCCTCGATGGCGTAGTGGTCAGTGTAACCGACTGCCACGCCTGAGGTCGCGGGTTCGATTCCCGCACAAGTTAAACATTTGTGTGCATGAACATGGATGTTTGTCTTGGTCTGGGTGTTCCTATGTATAATATATATGTATTTACAAAAAAAAAGAATTTATGTATGTATATCCATTGTCTAGTACCCATAGTACAAGCTCTGCTTAGTTTGGGCTAGATGGTGTTGTGTGTATGTAGTAGAATATTATTATTATTTACATAGTTCTTAAAAATAAACGACGGCTCTCTATAGGTACCTAATTTAAATATGTTCAAAAAAGTCGCCACAAAACGTGTTTTCAGAAAATAGTATATCACACAAAAGTAGATACATTAAGGGTAAACGTCATAAAGAATCATACTATTCATTCATGATGGTTACATTATATTCCAGTATCTACCTACATAAAATTTTAATACTATGGGCTTCTAAAAAATATGCAATGTCATTGCTTTTATTTTCGGATCAGGCAGGAGGAAAGTTTCTTGTTTGTTTGTCGGTTGGAAGTCACACGAGACTAGTCACGCAATTAATAGGAAATAATAATCACAATATGATTGTTAGGTATTTGGATTGTTCGAATATTGCGGCGCAGATTGTACTGTGTGTCAATCTGACTGTAACACAGATAGGCAGAAAATCGGATTATCATATTATTTACTTTATACAAATATTGGTACATAAATACACAGTTTCTTGTCCGTATTCCCGAAGAAGTGGACAAAGGGTATAACATTCACATTTTGTCAGTTTTAGAATATTTAATTGGAAACACGTAATAGGTAAGCGAGCTTATTGTAATCTACCAGACATGTTTCAAATTCTGTGCTGTTATAAAGTATTTCTGGACAGAAAATCCTAGTAATAAGTACTTTGCCTAATTCTGAAATAAAATCCGAGACCTCATGCACAGCAGTTGTATTCACTACCACCGTGCCAGCGAGATGATACGATGTGATAATGACTATTTAGAAAGTAACAAGTCTCCAAAATCGTGTATTTTTGTTGCGCATTATACAGTCATAACAAATAAACGATACCCTTGAGAGATAATCTTACAACGACTAGTACTTCGCGATATCATGAATACATTATTTACATAGAAAATTGTCCTTCGAGGGAGTGAATGAATCAGCGCTTATCGTCGGATTGACGTCAACTATTCATGTTATTGTGGATCTTTATACAGCACAGTGTGGAGCCGCGCTGATCGCATGCACTAATTATAACTTTATTATGAAATATGTGCTCATTCTTAGTGATTACACGGACTTTCCCATTGTTACTTCTTATTAACTACAATTTACAAACCGGGATGTTCTGACTTTGTAAGGAATTATAATAAAGTGTCTGTCTCATTGTTGCGATAAATGTTCATTCAAGATACCTACTATACTATCTTAGACGTTTTGTATCATTTTAGTATCTTATACATCAGTCATATGCTATGTACTCTCTTGGCTAATAATAAATTATTATTATTATTATTATACATTACATTAACATGATAAGCAACGTACAATTAGCGTCTTTAAATGTAAATAAACAACAATAGTTTTGCAAACGCCAGAAATCGTTAATCGCTGACAATGACTTTGTAATAATTACGCATCTGCATCTCAGAGATAACAAGAAATAGAGAACTGAGTTTTATTAATTAGGAGTTAATCCTCAAATGTGATGGTTATTATTCGATTAAGATTTTGATGGAGTACTTTGAGTAATTTGAGAAACGTAGGTACCAATTAACACAAAAGCAGACTCAACGGCTGGATATATCCATTTATAATAAGTTAGGTATAATTATCTTAAATTATTTATCTCTGCCTGCATTGTAGTTTGTGAGCGAAGAAATTACAAAAGTATTTTTCATTTCAGTGAATTTCCTCAAGCTAATTGCAATTTATAAAAACCTTAACATGTATGAGGTCAGATGTACTTGTGAAGGCAACATTATAAATATTATTTTCTGAAGTCTCTACCTTCCTTCTAGGGCTGTAATAGTTACTACGTTACTATAGTTTAAAATATATACTGATAAATAAACCTTAAGCCCAATGAAACTGTTAAATTAACGATTACACAAAGAACGTAATTTTTTTTCAGATTGCTCTGCCTATTTTGTTATATGAATAACGTGATACGTGAACTTCTCATACTCTAAAAGTACTTTTGAATACAATAAGCATTATATTAACCTACAAATAACTCAGTATTAGACACACATAAGTTAATAATAGATTCGTAAACATCTTATAAATTATGTGCATGTCGATAACATTACATAGTGTGGTGCGGAGTGGTGTGGTATTGTTATTAAAACTTGCACGAACACATGGCGAAAACCACAAGTGAGAGATAACGAGTACCATAACAGTGGCGAGATACCGCTCAGATTAGCCGCACACCGATATTGTTATTCTTTGAAACACAGATCAGCACGACATATACAATGTTATCTTAAAATATAAGCAAATGGAATATACACTTATCATCTATACAATAATAAAATGGTCGTTGCGAAGATAAAGGAAATAGAGTACCTAATTAATATACAATGTATAGCTTTTATTAATTTTGAAGCTATTGAAGTATAGAGTACTGTAAGAGGTCTCACCATAGGCGGTAGGTCTCTGCAGCGCATCGTAGGGCGCGCACCAAGAGCCCATGACCATGTTCTGCGAGTAGAGGCCGCCGGCCACCGAGCCCACGCCGCTCACGCCGCCGCCGCCAGCTGTGCGAGACACACACACGTTAAACACGAATACTTTACATACTACTACCGACTCATTACATATTGACAAAAATAAACAGTGTCGTAAATAGTGCAGCGACTGACGGACCTGCCAGTAACGCCATGTTTTGCAGCCAGTTGGCAGGTAACTCGACGTTGTAAGGTAACGCGTCCATTGTCACAGTGCTTAGTAGTTACAAGTGCGATAGGTCACCAGTGTGGAGGTGTGAAGTGTCACGACCCGCGCGGTCAGAGGTCAGAGCGCGCACTGAGCGCTGCGCCGCCCGCGGCGCGACCGCCGCCGGCGCACGCGCTTATCGCCCCTGATTCACTACACCCCGCGTTACACCGCTGCAATTCACCAGCTCGAGGCCTAATTCTATTTCAATGAATTGTGCGCGCACGTGATGAGGTAAACATCTACACTGTCATGTTTTAATTGGCATCAAGTTTATCAAGGTCTTGATAGCTCTTATGTTTGACCATCTTTTGCTTAGCACTAGCGAAAAATACCAAGTCAATATTATAGGAACACCTTCTTGGCTTTGCATTGTAATTTTGAAATCGCTGTCGCTTCTAACTTAAGTAGTCGATCGTCAAGAATGGAACAAAGCAAACAATTTATCCTCCTGAAAGGAAAATCATATCTATAGGGAATTGGCGCACGATAGTGATTCACGGGCTGCGGTTACACCGAGCGGGACAAACACTGATATTGGACATCTGCGCACGCGCACCTCCTTCGGCAGTACAGGCGGCATTATTGAGCCGAATGTTTGGCTTCTAAAATATGTTAATCTTATTAAATATTTATATTCTAATATTTATAATACCTACATATTTATTACAAAATCTCACATACAAATACAAAAAAATGAGTGTTTTTAAAGATTTTTATTTTATTCATATATAGGTATGTAACAACAATAAAAACTGCCATATTTATATAGCATTATAATTTATTTGAGTATAATATACCTCGAAACGCGATAAGATAACCGAGTTACAATTACGTTAAATATTAGCGATAATAAAGCTATCAGACAATATGTCGTTATCAATTATACTTTGTAATTACAGTTTTATCTTTGTTCTTATTTACTTGAACAGTTCAACACAGTAGATACGGCTCGGCCCGGACCAACATACATATGTGTATTAACAACTAGTCTTTGTATTGTAAAACTAATCGTACCATTTGGATTAACTGTGTTTATTAAATAAAGTATAAGAATGGTCTCGTTTTAGCAATCATGCTTAACCAAAGATATTGAATATGTTTTGAGTGAACAAACTTAAATTCATAAAGGACATTCATTATAATCCTTTGCCTGAACCTATCAAATAACCAAAATGCATCTTTAGGGAACTTACTAATCACTAATCTTACATATTTTGTACAATCCAAATAATTATGTTTTAATTTCGCGTTTTAGTTTTAATCACCGATTACAGGGAGTGCACTAGTGTTTGCCCACACACTTGGTGTGGGCAAACACTAGTGCACTCTCTATTCCCTCACTCTCATAGTGCGATGGAACCGTAACCCGATTAGAGAGTGATCGGGCGCAGGACCAATGGCTTTACGTGCTCGCTGATGTGCAAGGGTATGAAATATCGCTAACCAAATAACTCCAGGCTATTGCGAATTAGAAAATTTCTATATCTTCTCTGTTGACCCGACCCGTGATTCAAGCCCGATAGCAGCCGTATTCAATACCGCTGTGTCACTGATGTAATTACATTGCTATCACTACTATTGTTACAGGAATGGAACGGATTAAAGTATATAAAAGCGTAATGAATATTTTTTATATGTACCTATATCTAACATAGCATGATCAAGAAGTAGACGTCGAACTTACAGTACTCCTCGTTTTTCGATGGCGAGGGATTCAAACCGAGCTGTCGCGTATCTACTTTTCTAAGTAGGTATTTACTTTTGTTATTCTGTTGGAGTGTCATAAGGCCGTATTTCCTTACCAAATACTACCGCCAATCCAAAATATATTGAATGACCGTATCCACTCTTTTAATTAGCGTGTTGAACTCCCTGCCTTTACGATATTGATACTATTCTGTAACTATTCAGTAGGCGGGTAAAGCCCATCTTACTGGCATCATCCTCGTTGCGAGTCCCGCCTCAATCAATAAACATTAATAATAGTTATAATTTGATATCATATATATTATTATGTATGCATGTATGTACTCAATTCTTTGTAATGTATTTTCCTATGAGTGTGTAATCCGATCGTGTTTCATTATTGTAACTACTTACGTGGTGCGTTTATCACGAGCGTGGCTTAATGTCGCTTTTAAGAAAATGAAAAAATAAAGAGTTGATTATAAATTACCGTTTGCCCTAACACCTTCATAAATTCTTTGATAACGAACGCCGCGGTCATGATCTATGTGGCTACATTTATCTATTGTTTTGGAATATTATTATTAAAATAAGTATACTTATTATGAGTTAATTATAATATTTTATTGATTTCCCTTAACGGTAATTTTGTTTATATCTAATCTTAGGCTATGTTTGGGCCTTTTTGAGGTTTATGTGAGGATGCGGGTTTACTGTGCAGTTTCCTTAGAGCTTTAATCTAAAGTAAGATGTGTGACAGAGCGAGGACTTCTGTTAAATATAGAACCTCATTAATCTGGTATGGGTGTTTATTCCACCGATATATCTAATCATATTAGTACTATATATTATAATATTACATACGCATTTATACATATTCATCACTTTGCACATTACATTAGAAGTGTATCAACGAACTATTGCTGGCTAAATAGAATGCAGTATAGTAATGTTACATGTCATCTTACATTTAATGTGACGTTTGTTTGACGGCCTCGATGGCGTAGTGGTTAGTGTAACCGACTGCCACGCCTGAGGTCGCGGGTTCGATTCCCGCACAAAACAAATATTTGTGTGCATGAACATGGATGTCTGTCTTGGTCTGGGTGTTTCTATGTATAATATGAACGTATTTACAAAAAAAAAAGTATATATGTATGTTTATCCATTGTCTAGTACCCATAGTACAAGCTCTGCTTAGTTTGGGCTAGATGGTGTTGTGTGTATGTGATAGAATATTATATTATAAATGTTACATTTCAGCTAAAATTCAATGAGTTATAGTTAATAGAGTTATATACAACGTGTCCCAAAATTCAACGATAAGCGGGCACCAATAGGTTGACCTACTTATGACTACTCGAGAAAAAAAAGAAAAATGCTAACTTGTTTTTTTTTCATTACGGGGAAAAAGCGAAATTCTTAAAAAATGGATACCCTTAGGCAAACCTGCAATTAAAAAACTTTTGGATACATAGTAAAAGTGATTACTATCAACACTAACAATTTGCGTAATATGATTGTTGTTCAGAAAATGTACCTATGCATATTTTTGTGGCTAGTTTGCCTAGAATATACCATTTTGGAATTGTAGTTAGATGCGAAAATTTAAAAAAATATTTGACTTTGTAGCGTCAGTCCTTTTTTACACCACGATGAGTGAAAGTGAACTAAAAGTCAAAATCTTATATAATTTAAGAAAACAACATCGTTTAGGTTGATTTTTCTGTGAAAGCTACAGGCATTCTGGAATTTTTAATGATTGTGATGGATGGTAGTGCTACTTATGTTGCCAATTAAAAAAAAACACAGAAGTATTTGTAAAATTGTAGCAATGGTACTTATAAATATAATAAAGGTTGTCCATTTTTTAAGAACTTCGGTTTTTTTGTAATGGAATAAAAATCAATATAGAATTTTTTTCTTCTTTTTCTCGACTAGTCATAAGTAGGTCCACCTTTTGGTGCCTACTTATCGTTTAATTTTGGGACACGTTGTATGTATGTATGTACTATATATATAGTCTTATAGAGATGTCGAGTATATCTTTTCATATATCTTATTATATTGTATATCTTTTTATTTTTACTTGAATGTATTTAAGTAATAAAGATTTATCTCGATAAATTCTCTCACTTTTCATATTAGATAATGCTCGCATTAGCGTTGATCACATGAGTATTTAGGGATCCAGTGCAGGTTGTATTGATAACAAATATCAATACCTCCTGAATTAGATCTCTATACACTAGGCTCTTATTACCTTATACATGGAGAGATGTTATATAATAAGAAGTCACAATGGTGAGGGGCGAGGCCGTTATACCTCTTAAGTGAAAAGTCATGAGGCGGGACGCTGTTATGGATTTTATTTTATATTAAGGATAGTTACTACCTAAAAATATGCTGATGATAATTATTGCTTGTCTCATAGTTGTGCATATATTATAGTGTCGATGTTTTGGTAAATTTGACTCCTTATTTGAAATGTATAAGCTTGTGATATTGTAGCTTACTAACACTTGTAGCCCCACGACTATTGCTAGTCCCTTGCTAACATTACAGTAAAGGTATATGGCTGCGTTGCCCGTGCCGGGAGCAGGATGATAGTTATTAACTAGCAGCTTATTCACTACTGGCTTGTACCCGACTCGTCCCTGTTTTCTGGGATAATGTTGAAAGTGAACAGTGTTGCCGAAATTTTCCTCCACACAAACTCACAAAATACTCACTACCTCTTTAAAATATTAGAGTAACATACCTATATTTTATTTTGATACGTGAGATAATACTTATAATATGTACTTACTATTTACCTACAGTGATCGCGATGACAAACTTATAACATACAATAAAATGCACCACTATGGTAAATACACCATAGTGGTGCATTTTATTACTATCTAACTATTTAATGACTCGCCGATTTGTATAACATTTGATAGAGTAATCTTTAACAAGTTTAAGATCATATCGTATAATAGTTTTCTTAGACACGTAATCGCGGGCGCCTAGTTGTCTTATAACAACTTATGAATGTTTAACGGTTAGTTGTGTATATATGTATATAGTTAATGTGATATCAGTGCGCGAACAAAGGCAATGATTGGCGCGAATTCCGCAGCTATCACGCGGAGATAGTGGCTCCCATATTGAGTCATCATAGTTCGCGCCGGGCGCTATTTATATACGTGTTTATCATTATCACCATCACTTGTGTTTCTATGTTCACTGGGGGACCCTGCGCGTCTCTCCTCGGTTGTGTCAATGAGTCAGTCAACTACAACTTTATTTTGATTACATATTTATTACCTTACCTTTTACCTTGCCAGTATAGGAAACCTCTTAAAACGCTTCATTTAAACACCTAACCGCGCTAAGTGTTGCAGCTTTGATCGTCGTGAGTAATGAGGAACAAATATTTGCCCAATTGCCAAACAGTTATTCTGTTTCTGAGTGATCATAGTTTTTTTTAAAAGCTCCTGCTATTGCAATTTTCACTATGCCAAGGAGGCAGACATTGCATTTTAACAAAATGCAACAATTGCTATATAGGTATAATAAACAGTCAATAATAAACATCCCAAAAATATTAAATAGTACCTTTACTGCACTTGCTGCACTAATCAGATTTATTTAATTGTCAAATAGATGCAACAAAGTGATTAGTTATAATGGAATAAACGACAAACATGCTATCATTCTTCATTTACGTATAACATGGATAGTTTTAAATAAAGCAAATGTCGTATGAAATGTTTTAGTGTTCCATTAGCTTTCATTATAAAAGATAGGTAATGAGATTACGTGGTAAACATTTAAATAGAATAAATTATATTAATGTACAACGGAACAAGACCTGTCATTATAGTCAAACTTGAGCTAAAGGGACACGCTAAGCTACCATAAGGACGTGCATTGCTTTCATAGTAAATAAAGAGAACCTTTAGCCTTATAATAAGATCTTAATTTGATAGAAATATATTGATGTGTGAACGTATTATACGTATTAGCCGCACTAAAAAAGTATATATGTATGTTTATCCATTGTCTAGTACCCATAGTATGTATAAGCTCTACTCAGTTTGGACTAGATGGTGTTGTGTGTATGTGCTGTATATATATATATATATATATATATATATATATATTCTGAAAAAGCTCATCCTGAACACAGCTGTATTCTTGGCGCCTTAGAATGACCTCAAATGAATTTGGTAGTAGTATTTTACAGTATTACACGGTGGGAGTAAACACTTCTGATACGTGGCGAGTTCCTTCCAAAATGAGCAGATCTTGAAGTCAGGGTTTACATCGACTAAAACGGACGTGTTTTAGAACACACTTTGTGGCATGCTGCCCGCTACATTAACGATTGAATCAATCATAAATGCTGGCGATTACTTAGTATTATTATTTTCCTGTACGTTTTCCTAGTAGTCTGTATTACCAGTAATCCTCCAGGACTAATTGTCCATGAATCTAATCTAACCGCATGTACAAGCTATTTGAACATTGAAGGTTCTGTAAACTTTACTAATTTAGCTGACTTTATTGTAGCAATATGAAACTATATTGAAGTTTAAAAAAGCAAGGCAATAATATTTTTTCTATAATTGAATATTCAATGTGGTTTAACATCTACATATGTTTCACTGTATAAACGTTACTTGGCAGAAATATGTAGATATATACATAACACATCGAGGACACCAACCCAAGGTTGTTTTCTCAGTTTTTATTAACAATTTTTGTATTAGGCCTCAAGGAAAACCTAAAGAACGATAAATATTTACTATTATATTATAATTATTACAGAGGATTTAAAGGAATGCTTTTGCTCCAGCTCCTGCGTGGGTGCATAACGGCTATTGACTAGAAAAACTATAGCACTAGCATCGAAAGGTTCACAACACTAGGTTTTCTTATAGAAAAGCTAAAAGTGTTTAATTCCTAGAGGAAAAGTAATGCAATATCTGTTTTACGACTGAAAAGGACACAATGAAGGTAACAACCAAGGCATTGTGTAATCACTTGGGTAATCTGAATGAATGCCGCCACCAGTAGAAAGGAAGAGGAAGTGGCTGGACATGAAAGAAAATCTGGGATCGTATACTGAGTCACCTGAATTGCCACCGGACTGGTGTCCAATTAGGATAGCCCTTAAAGCAACCAATATTATTGTCAGGATAAAACGTATCCTATGGTCTATCCACATGATAAGTATCGTCGTTATCCGTTCAGCAATTCAGGCGTAATCGAGTACCCCATATGCAACATCTAGAAGTCTAGTAACTTTAGATGGTATGCTGCATATGGGGTCTCACACTTACATGACATTAGTCTTTATTACATGTGTGAGAGCACGGGAAGGAATATTGAGGGTCTGACCGTAGGTGTCATGGTGCGTCGGGTGGTGGTGGTGCCAGACGTTCTGGTGCGGCGCAAAGTGCGCGGCGTACTGCTGCAGACGCGGACCTCCCGCCACGTAGCCGAGCCCGTAGCCGTCGGCGCAGTCGCCGCCGCCGCCTGCGTACGCGCCGCCCGCGCCGCTCACGCCGCCCACGCCGCCGCTGCCGCCGAACATTGTCGATCACGCGGACTGAGTCAGCGAGATCGCATCACACCACACGCTCCACCTGAGAACAATTAAACAGAATATCACACTTATGATAACCATAACCATCATTCAACACGGACAGGATAATTGACAAAGGGGAGAAGATGCATTTCCCTAATTATTGTTTTCACGGTCGGAAGTAACCGTGCGTTTACTTTTACGCTTACTACAGATCATGAGCTTTCGGGTTTGGTTCAATAGCCGGGCATTGATTATTGAGGCTTTTTATGAGGAAGTTCTTAATATCAGCACTGAATCTGTTAGCGGATTAGATCCATTATCATGTGGTACTAAACATTGCTAATTATGTGGATGTTATTTGCTTATGGCTGATTTTTGGGGATGTACAGGTGAGATACAGCATCACACCAGTGACCAGTGTGTTTACGAGTTATGGCTTAAGACTGATTCAAAAAGCTATATTAACTATGACTGATCTAGAGTAGAGAACGGTTTGAGCAGATTGTTCTTCTGATAATTATATTCTAAGTATTTTTGATAGAAGATGGAAGCGACTCAGTAAGTAAGGTACACAGCAGAAGATAAATGTAAAAATTGCAAAAGTATTGAAGTATTACCGTTGCATCTTTATTTTTCGTGTTATATGTGTATGTGTTTATATTTATAAACGATGATGGGATTAAAATCTGTTCTAATATCCTTAAGCATTACAAATAAATTACTTAGCTGCTCAGCATTATCCTGTTAGACAATATACAACAAAAATGGCGGAAATAAATGTCCAATGCTTCATGGTAAAACCCACTGAAACAGTCATTGTGATGTGGATCACAACAGTATATATGAGTATCTCGTAACCACCAAACATGATAAATCATCGCGGCTAATTAAACGGTGAGATGACGTCCGGCGTTATCTACAGGGATACAAGGTGACGCATGCGCACTTGTTTGTAGCATTTACTTGGAGTAAACACAGATTGCGTGTGTTCAGAGGCATCTCTAGCCCATGTAGCGCCCGTGTGCAATCATTACCAAGCGCCCTCTAGTAAGCGCGCGGTCTAAATGGAATAAGTACAAATGTTAATATGTCTATTATGTAAATATACTAAAGAATATCACTATAGTAATTATATATTACATAATATACGGGTGTATCAACTATTTTTTTGTTTTTGAGTGTTTCATAATCTTGTATATACAAAGTAAAACAGGTCGATTACCTTAAACAACGTCAACAATAAATTAGATAAATAAGAAATAATGTTATATACTTGTATATTACAGAAGCGTTTCATAAATTTTCTAGTATTTTACTTAGTGACCCAAAAGAGCACTTCGAGCTCCCATACCATTATTGACTGCCCCAACAGCTATGTGTCATAGGAAATCGTACTCTCGTTTAAAAATATCGTATGGGCATTTTATGATTAATAGGTACTTGTATCAGTAAAAGTAAGGTCCATAAATTACAAATATCGTGGCATCAGAATGGTAATAAAAGTGATTTTTTGACTAATTACTTTGACTTTCGGAAGTTATATGACTATATATATAATGAAATTATGTGCGTATTGATTGACAATTATCGCATGCTCCGTGCCTCGGAGAGCACGTTAAGCTGTCGGTCCCGGCTGCCATGAACATCTATGGCAGTCGTTATTGGGGAAGTCGACACAAAAGATCCCACTGGCTCGAAGTGTCGCCGGTCTGTACTAACTGGACCCCACACAAGATAAGATAAGATAAGATAACATAAAGCCTGAGATCAAATTTATTATAAATTTGAAAGACTTATTGACATTTTATCAATGTGATAGTTTATTTTAATTAAGTTAGTTGCTATGATAAATCGATCTCAAATGTTTTAAGTGTTTAATCTATTATGATTTGACGCTGTTATTATTGTTATTAAATATGTAAGTGAGAATCATATATTTGGAAAACTGTTTTGTTTAGTTAATAAACATCTTAGCTTTGTCTCTTGAGTCACGAATTTATCTCCTGTACATACCATATCTAGATAGAAATAAAGCCTCACTGTTTAATCAACTTTGTATAACAATTTCTCAAAAACTTTGTGATTTTTTTGAAGTATCCCCCCGTCAGTCACCAGTATAACTATAGCAGCAGCGACATAGCACGATAGCAGCGAAAATATTGGTGGTATGGAATTCTTGCCGGTGACACTTTCTTTGGGCGTATATATTTTCGGTACGCTAATTTTGATGATTATCATGCAGATGACGGTGAAGAGGATCGAACTCAAGAATTCGAACAAGATGAAGAGAACGGTTTCATAGAGGACAGTTCTGATGACGATTCATCAGAGAACGATTACAAAATGTATGCAAACTGGAGCTCTTTTTTGGGGTTGAGTTATAACACCCGGCGTCATAACACGGGCGCAGGTTCATTGAAAATGCCGAGGCCGGTGCCCCTAACACTGCTGCGCCCGTGTGCAACGCACACCCTGCACCATAGGTAAAGCCGCCTCGGCGTGTGTTCACGGGCTGTTATAGCTTACAGTACTAAACCAGGAAATGAGTAAACACATTTTTCTTCTATGTATATTGTTTCAATATATTCAATTGTCAAATAACTGATAAATTTATGTCATCGAAAAATTACAAATACAGATAAATAATAGACTGCGCACGAAATAGATTTAAACAAATCATTCGTATTAGCAATAGCAACCAAAAATATTTGGCGTATTAATTTGATAATTTTCTTAATTTTACTGATATATATACACAATAGTTTATTGAATCATACATTTTGTCAACATACCTAGTAGATTACATGTTACAAAACATCTAATCTATTACTAACACAATTCGGGCACTAGTCGTTACGTATGTACTTGATATATGTATGTTTTGTTATGTACATATGAAAGGCGAAACTAACTGACGGACAATATTAACCGCGGGGTCTTGAATCATGACGTTTTGCATTATAAGTTACATGTTAAGCTTACATTATATCTAAATATGAAAAGGAATATATTATATCGAAATATGAGTAATAAATTGTAATAAACATAATGTAGTTGATACTACATGTGTAGGTATATCATATAACAAACCCCATTGTTAAGTAAATAAACTTAGTATAGGTTGTGAAAACTGTCACTGGGTTTCTCTAGTAGAATACTCCCAGTAGCAATGCGAAGTTCGGCAATGTGCCCATCTGGGCACATTGTATCCAGCACCGACTATCTACTCGGTAGTACACTTGTCCAATATAACAAGGGGCTTGGCTGGTGCAGTGTAGGTGTGACACACCTCCACGCACAACAGCAATTTGTATTGAAAATTACAATTATTTACATTTGTGACATAAAACCGAGAGAGTGTCTTTGTTTGTCACGCAGAGGTATCGGCTTCGATCCCAAGGCACGCGTCTTTGAAAGTTCGAAGTTGTGTGCGCATTAAATAGTTAATCACTTGTTTAAACGGAGAACGAAAACATCGTGAAGAGACCTGCATGACTGAGAGGTTTCCATAATATTCTTGAAGATGTGTGAAGTCTGCCAACCCTCACCGAGCCAGCGTAATGGACTATTTGCTAACACTTCTCACACGGACAAGGGGCTAGTTTTCAGTTGTTAGACAGTTTCCAAAAAGGACTAATATTAATTACCAATATGTATATTAAAACTGTTTTGATAAATCATGCAGGCAGTATTTGAAATAATGTCAACGTCGCTGCCCGTAGCTATATGTTGACGTTTATTATAGTTATATATTATACTTCTAGATAGGTGGCTGTGGGAGCTAATAACACAGAGAATATTAAAGCTGTCATATTGTATCTTCGTTTAGTTAGTCGATAGCACAAGCTGCGATTAGCTCACGGCGCGGCGGCAGCGACGATTGCTCGTGCGCACGTCTATCGCGGCGCAACCGCGCTCCTGGCCGATGATACGACACGTAATTATGAGCGCATAACATTGCGTGCCTCAAACCTCTCGTGATTTGAATATGACTTTAATTACAATGGAATAAGAGAGTTGTCGTAAAATATGTGATGGTAAAATAAAAGGTTGTGTGATGCGCTTGCCACAGTGACTGAGTTACCTAATATCGTGTTATTGAAACACTATCGTTGCGACAAGTAACTGTGTCACTTGTGACAAACACAGTAATTAACAATTTCACACAAAATTAACGAGAAATCTTTGAAATACGTGTCATTTGTTATCGGCCACATAATGATACGCGGAAATTAATGTGCAAGCAGGTGCCGATTTATAAACAAGGATAAAAGTGTTGCGAGCCCTCAGTTCTCACACGTGACAATACACTTAGGTGTATGTGTACCTAAATCTTCTTTATGATAAAGGCAAACATCGTTAAGAAACCTGTCCGAGAGTGCTCCATAATGTACGTGAATGTGTAAAGCCTCTCCCCTCTCGGGAAGGAACGATGCCTGCAGCCAGAACTGAGAATTGATGAGCGCTGTATGTATCTATCTACTGACAATAAAGTATGTAGTCAACAGATAGAAGCTACTGTTACTCATCAACCATGAGGCTGATTAGATCTAAAGCTAAAATTACAATAAATTAACAATTTGTACATATATACATACTGGTATGTAGGGTCAAAATAATATAACGATGTTTATGAACAAACATAAAGTATTGAATGTACGCGTCCATTACCGCGGCGCGGGCCGTCGAGCCGTTGTTAACATATACTCGGTTTTGTACATGGAGCAGCTTTCCGTGAACATAAAGTAATGTTCGTACGACTCTACTTTTTGTGTTGTAGGTGAAAAATCATGATATTATAGTAGGATGCGTTTTGCGTGTTCTGTAGTACTCATCTGTCGGTATGTTTATTACAATTAGCGGTGCGTGCGCGGGCGCAGCGCGTGGTGTGTCGCTCTGGATCATAACTTAGCAGTTTATGCGCCACGCTCCTCGTAACAAACGTATCTGATTGTGTGCTCCACCAGACTCAAGAACTGGTGGACCTTACACACCACCAGCCGAGATTTGAACGCATTTAATATATTACTAATACTCACTACAAAAGCATGGCCCCGAATAAAAACTATATGACCGTTACACGTATAGTTGTCTAATTTCATAAGATTATTTATAAAAAAAGGGTTTTGATGATTGTTGGAGACATAACATCATCATTTTGTTCGCAATAGCTTGTATGTTACAGTCTAATAAATTTGTTAAGCATCCAGATGTCCAGACACCCTACCAAAACCTGATGCTGACAGAACTACGCTTTAAGTGACACGGTAATTGAGGTCGCAATTTGAAGATCGCAAATACATATTAAGAAGAAACTGACAAGGTACATATTGATATTGAAGTTGTTCCAAATGCCACCCTTGTATAAAGTTGTATAAATATATCGTGTGGACAAGTGTCCTTACATACGGCACTGTCGAGGGCTCGAGGCGCCGCGCACAGCGCCGTGTAGCGAGGCACTTGGCAGTGCACTCGGAGTGCTGACGTCATCGCCGATAGCTCGCCGATGTTACGAGCTTCTGTTACACTAAATATGAGTTTTTATTGTGTCAACTCATTTCGCTTTACAACTTTATCGATTGCGGTTTTTCTACGAAGCAGTTGGTCAGTGTTTCTCTCAGTATTTTGTTAATAGTTCAATGTTGGATCAGTAAATCTTCATATATTGTACGTAGCATAATTAATGGCTGAGACTGTACTCGCAGGCAGCTGATATTTCACGCCGATGTCTATTTGTCTGATGACAAACGACTCATAATTAACGCAAGTTATATTTTGAACATCGTCAGCACGTGTGTTGCTCGGATTTCGGAAATCTATTATTAATTATTACGAGTTTGTGTGCGCGCGCGTGTGTGTATGTTTGTGTGTGTGCGTGCATGTGCGATGGCTTCACTCGAAGAATCTGCTGTCGGTCCGGTATCGACGCGCGCGCCGATTTATAGCGGTCTCCGGCAATTAGCCGCCGCAAGTCCCCACGCTGCGATGCTCTTACGAGCCTATTTACGTTAGATATCAATTCAAATGCATTTTATAACTCGCCGTGTATGTCCGAGCAATTACTTGTTTATGTGTATGCATGAGCCGTCTCTACATTTTTATTCCGGCTTAAAATAATATGTTGAATAAATTGCGACGCTGTTCCCTTTCAGTGCCGGTCCGCAAATAGCGCGTTCGCGTTATTTACGAACTGTAAGTATGTTGTAAGTGCTAAACAACATTCTCAGGTGCGGCGTCTCCCTCAGAAACAGATCCAGCACCCACGCGGTAGTCGCAGGAATGTCGCGCGTGCGCCGAGCGCGCGATGCCGCGCGTCCACATGTGGCGGTCACCGCGTAAATCACACGCGCGCCCGCGACACCCGCGCTGCGACCTAACCCGCTCACAAGTACGGCGCACCACACGTGTTCAACATCCCCTCACTACAATGTTACACGTCACCAGAACACCCAACAATCTATCAACTTTAGGGCTTAACTAATTAATGCTCAGACATCAGCAGTAAGTCAGTTGTCTTTCACGAATGACATCTATTATTATTTGAGGGTACAAGTCCTACTAAGTAGGTATATCGCGCAACAAAAGGAAAACCTAATGATAATAACTGTGTTTATATAACTGGCACCTAGTGACTGCATACCGATCAATTTCCTTATATCGCCTTATGTGTTTGTTTGTTTAATATCTACTTACATAATTTCCATATGCCGAAAGGGTAACTAGAGACGTGGTACAAAAATATGCCGTTACGACGTATAAATTTTCTACGTTATAGGGAGTGGGCCTATGGCCATTTACTGGTCACAGTTCCAGACTCTTTGCTTCTACTGAAAATTGCTTTACAATAAAAACTGCGCGGCCAGGTAACAAAATCCAAGACCTCATGCATAGCACTCGTATTTGTTACCGCTGCGCTACCGAGGCGGGTAATAATTAAGTGTTAAATAAATGATATATTGATAGCAGTAATTAGAGAAGTTATAGCACTTATGTCCCACTAGTAGATATACTGATAACAATGAAGGAAAAATAATTTCATATAAGAGTGTATGACAAATATGGCGTAGGACGAATACCTTGTTGAGTGTATGTAGGTAGCGCAACAGAACAAAATAAAAATTGTTATCTATCGTCTTGTACTCATTAGTTCATAATTATCCCTTTAACATCATCTCAAGATGTTCGTCATAGATACGCGCAGCCTCCGCTTGAGCCATTGCCCTTGAACGTCGCTACGAGTGTTCCTTGCTAAACTAATTATGTTCGTAACCACTTTATAACATTCGACCTTCTACTCCTCGTAATAAGGTCGATATTTCGAAGGAGGGTAGAATAAATTTGCGAGCTCGTGGCTGATTTACGCGATACATTAGCGCTCGGACGCTTGCGCTATATTCGCGTCGATTTATTGCCAACTCTGAAAAATTATGCATCGAATTTATATTGCAGGTACCGTGGGCCAATGCGGCCAAGTGCGGGGAGGACCTGGTCCGGCCTGGTAGAGGGGAGGAGGGGACTGCTCTACAACAGCTGTTAATTAGAGTTGTTTCATGGTATGTCATTGTGGGTCTAGTATATGTCCTCGCTCTATCTATTGATAAGATATTAGGTTGTTAAGCACGTGTACGACGATTAAGAATAATTAAATATATAGATATATATATTAGAAAATGGCAAGATAATATCATACGCCGACGATACCGTGCTAATATTCTCCGCTAAAACCAGCTACGATTTATATGAAAACGCTCAGCTTGGCTTTAATATTGTGAATAACTGGCTTCATCAAAATTTACTAACTTTAAATACCGATAAGACGAAATATATTCACTTTTCTATGCGCAATAATAACTATAGTATAACTAACCCGCCTATATATGCACACAAATGTCCGCTTCAAAACCCCGCAACAAACATGTGTAATTGTCCTTCTATCCTGCAAACTAGGAGCATATAATATCTTGGGATCATAGTAGATGATACACTTTCCTATAAACAACATATTAATAGTTTAGTAAATAGAATCCGTAAATTAATATATGTATTTAAAAAACGCCGAACAGTAGCAGATATTAAATTGATTACTCAAGTTTACTTAGCTTTATGTCAATCAATTATCCAATATTGTATTACTTCATGGGGTGGCGCAGTGAAAACTACTATGCTGCCTCTTGAACGAGCTCAAAGAGAAATTTTAAAAGTAGCCACCCGCCTTCCTTTCCTATTTCCTACAAGCTTATTATATAAATCCTGCAAAGTAATGACTGTCCGTCAAATCTTCATTATGCACACAATACTAAAACAACATGCGATGCTTACCTATAACGCTGACATAATTAACAAGCGTCGGCAAGATATATTCTGCACCATACAATCATGCTTAAAACATATTTTTACAAATAGATTTTTTGTACAATAGGCTAAATAGAGAATTAAGCATTTATAAATTAACTCATTTTAGCTGTAAAAACTTAATTTCTACTTATATTCAAACTTTGTCATATGACCAAACCGAGCAGTTACTTGCAATCTGTTAATAAAATTTTGCTTATTTAGTTTCAAAGTAGAATATTAAACTTAATTTAATTGTTTTTACGTTTACCTTTAGTTTATTATAAAAGTTGCCATAAAATTTTTTTTTACCAAAAGATACAAAAAATGTTAGGTGTGGACAACCCTTATCACTAAGGGGTATGAAAAATAGATGTTGGCCGATTCTCAGACCTACTCAATATGCTAACAAAATTTCATGAGAATCGGTCAAGCCGTTTCGGAGGAGTACGGGAACGAACATTGTGACACGAGAATTTTATATATAAGATTATAATGTAATTTTATTTATACTGATAATAGTATGTAAGCAGTTTGTCGCTCGAAACACAGGTTTAACCTTGTTCGGGCAAATATCTATAAGTGCACTTTATGTTATTGTTAAGATACAATTGTAAAACTAAGAATTTATACTAAAATAAATAAATTATTATTATTATTTATTATTATAATAGCATGTCATCAGAAAAGTGTGGAAGTATATGTATACATATTTAGACCCACACTTTTAAATCCCTGAAGAAATAGGATTACCCATTTCACCAGTTATGTTTTTAAGAAGAAAGCAATACACGACGAGCCTTTCGCCGTAAACCGAGCGTACTTTGTCAGACTTCGTGTTGCCACTAATAACTACCTAACATTTGTCCAAATGGAAATTGAGCCTGGTTCCTTACGATAGACAGCAATCTGATGCCACGAGATCATTAAGACAGTCGTGAGAAATAGACTTTTTCGTTTCAATTTACCCTATTCAGGATAAACAAGGTAATAAAATACGACTCTATATGACTTTATCAGTCATATAGAGTCGTGTGCCCCGTCACAACAAGCGTGCATCACTCACATACTTAGCCTTAGTTATGTTTAGTATGTAAAACCACAATCACGTACACCATTCGGTATGTTATATGTACCTAACTTGACTATATCAATACAGTTACGTTGTATAGAATTCGCGGTTACCGCCGCACTAATGTTCGGTGGGCTATCCACAACGCAATAACGATATACTTAAAGGAGGATAGTCAAACTTATAACTCAAATATAACTGTGAGTACGTGTGTATTAAATAAGACACGAGTCATGTCAAGTTTCATACTGGACTGATACTGAGAGTAGGTACATGATCCTACAGCAGCCGGACCGACAAACGACAACATTTAATAAGTAACATTAGTTTTCGACTGTCGATAATATGTAGGTAAACGCATTCTTGCTGGTTTGAAATTGTAATTGTAACTTTATTTTTACTCTTATTTGTTTCTTGGAGCTAGGATAGGCCTTGCGAATAGATCTGTCCGCTTACAAATAGGCCCAAATATTATAGTCACCACCAAATCAATATACATATATTGTATAAGAATCAATTGCCGTGTGATAGTCTCGCATAACTTCGTAAATGGCTTTACTGACTTGATTTTTCTTGTTCGCCTCAATACTGGGTTAGTTTAGGGAAATAAATAGAATGCGCGCCTCTGTGTCGTATGTCTGTCCACCTTCAAGGGGACAGTAAGTGACCAAAGTGTGTGTCTTTTCGTGAGTGGCCTGCCGTTTCATACGGCGGCGGGCCGAAACCTCGGTGGGGTCGCGATTGCATGTGAAAGTGATTCGTGCGACCCCGCCGACTCTGGTTATGTTGAGGAAGACCGTGGTAGGTTTAGTCGGTATTACCAGGGTATCTTTCCCCCGGTAAGCCTGAAATAACCTCTGCGATATGCGTCAAAGCATTCCCCCACGTAAAAACATAAAGGGAAATAAATAGAAAAGAAACCTAAAGAAACTGCTGCAAAATATAAAAATCGAAATTGGTAATTGTGTATGGGAATTGCCACTTCGGTTTACCAATTTTAGGTGGGACGAAGTTTACCGCGTCATCGAGTAGTATGTAAATAGAAGTTTACAACGAGGTATAACGTAGGATATTGTTATTTTAGTGGTAAGTTTGATTTTTCTTATTTTGTGATTGTAGAGCGTGTTTACAAAAGATTACGTATGTTTTTTATTAGAAGTATTTAATTTGCATTATTGTTTAGTAATAATTTGTAAACAATTGGGCTGGATTGTTTTAGTCTGATAGTTCTCACGTGAGCTCCACTCCGAGAACTGTTTTTAATTTTTTTTATGTTGCGCTATTCAAAATGCATATACATTTTGAATACCTCAACATAACAGTAGGTATATTTGAAAGGAATAAATTATTTTGAATTTAAATTTATACGTCATAAATGTGAATTTGTACGTCATAAATATTTTTATACATTTTATTGTACTTTTAAAATCAAATTGATGCAATAGAGTAGATATTTTTTTTATGTTACTAACCGTATAGATTTTGCTAACAGTAATTATTGAGAAAATTTTCCAGTAATGTACGTTAGTGTTAATAATATTGTATACGTGTTTTGATAAGCTTTTATTCATATCATGGTTAATTGATAATAAAATTAATATTGTCTGGTTTTTAAATCAGATTTTCATAATCAAAATCTTTTTAATTTTATAAAATGTAGTATAATAATGTATGGGTACTAGTCTTAAGTAAATATTCGAATGTCTGTTATAGGCGAATATGTCGGGCTGTTACTTGATCACTTCTTTCTTTCTTTATTTATTCTTTCAAATTTACTATTTTAATGTATCTTTTTAAGTATGTAGCACGATCACCTTATTGCATATTAACAGAGATTTCTCTTATCATTAATATAGATAATGTAGAAATTCAACATTACACAGTGTTATGTATACAAGGTTTAACAATAAATGTGCTCAAATGTATGGATCTTAAAGTATTGTTGGTATTGCGAGCTAAAAAGTTTATGCTTTTCTCTACTCGATTAATGCCTGCAGTCAGTTCAAATCAGTTCATCCAATGAGATATAACATAACTGGCATTTTTACAAGACTGCCTTTAAATCCAAAATATTTTTCTGAATAATATTTACGAGGTTTACGTTAACTTCCTCCACTAAGTAGTACAGGGTTCCCTCATGCGACAATGCTGTAATGCTGCATAGTGTTAAGTGTTTACTTAGAATAATTAATTAATTAAGTTATTGGTTTTTAAGAAAATGAATAATGTTCTAAGTATTTGAATTTTTGCTTTGCTTTGAAATTTAAAATGCCATGAAGACAAACAATGACCACTTTTCTCTTGATTATTACTCCAGAGTCCTAGTCAACAACAAAGGAGTGACCTCAGTAGGTGGCCGGTAATGTCATATAAATAAATAATACAATATTTATTATCCTTATTCGGGATGATAAGTCAACTAAACTAAAAAATCAAAAATACGTTTACTCGTGTGTTATCTTATCACAAAGTAACACTTATGAACCAGCTATACTAATATTTTCCATACGTTTAAGCGTAAGCTAACTACATAAAACATAGACTATCATACATGATAGTTTATGTTTTATGTAGGTGTTGTGTTGTACATTATGCTTACACTGTCAAAATCTTTTAAATATTTATTAACCCGCTTGTTGATGTGTGGGTTCATATCAGTAGTACAATAAGTAGGACAACCTCTCGATGGTTCTTCACATAGAGCAAACGACACTTCAATTAAAAAGGAAACTTTGACGATCCTGAGGATATCCTCCGACTGTCCCATGAGCTATTGCCATTAATTAACATTAAAATAGCAGATCTTATTCTTTAAGTAGAGTCTCTTAGTATTCTAATTCAAGTAACGGCTTTAAGTTTTATATTATCTTGTAATATTGTAATTTTAAATTTCATCTATCATCAATTTACAGTAAGTCTACCATGAAATTTTTTAACTAAGCTTTTACGGATTACTTTTATTCAAAACGACACTAGTCTTTTTATTGGACTACTTCACTTCATGGAAGGGTTTAGGTTACGTACGTAAATTCAGGATGAATTTCGGAATTAATGTATTTCGCGGTACAAACAATCGGCTCGAGACCTCGGCATTTACGTTTCATGGTTGGCTTACCGGTTTCGAAAGGCTAATCAACGACTTGTCAAAATCAAGCTCATGTCAAGTGATTTAATTGATTACCAGTCCCAGTTGACACGTGTTTAACCGTCTGTTAAAGAAAAGTGTTGATACCTATGCCTTTGACAAACCTGGGATTAGAAGTGAAAACGTAGCAAACAATACAAACAAGTTCATAATTATAATGCATGTATGATCAGTCGATATTAATGCGAACTGATAAGCTCCAAAGTGAAATAACAATCAATATTTAGTGAGTGAGGCCGATAAGGTCCGCTATCTTTATCTGAGATGAGCAGATATAAATATAACGATATCTGCATTACATCTCGGTTGGATCACTCTGGGATGCGCGTCTGTATGATGTCCGACCTAGGCCAACGTGTGGCGCTCGTTTTAGAAGCACTTGAGAGCGACGCGGGCGCCGGGCGCCGGCGCCGCGCGGCCGGCGCGGGCGCTGCCGGCCGGCGCGCGGCGGCGGCGGCCGCGTGTGCTGCGCGGCCTCCGCCGTATCACTCGATAATCAATCAATGTTCATTACTGGGCTATTAGCCGCCACTACTCTTAGTCTATTACGGCACATCTGGCGCGTTTATTTGTGTAACACATGATGCGAGACGGTGCATGCACTATTTTTGTTTGATGTATCATTCCAGTCATTTATACAGTAATGCGTTATTGTTTTGATGTTAGACGTCGAGTGCTGTGTGCCGCCGCCCCGCGCGCGCCGCCGTCCCGTCCGTCGCTCGTACGTAACACAATCACGTATGTATGTTAAATTTATTCAGCCTTGAAATTTATATTAAACATAGCTTATTACATATTCTTGTGGTTAACATTTTATTAACGTAATGAGTACCTCTTATAAACTTAAGTAACACGTATACGACACTATATAATTTATGACTGTCTATATAGCAATAGCCTATTGATAGCCTAGTAGGTAACCGTTGGACTGTCACGCAGAGGTCTCGAGTTCGAACCCAAGGCGCGCATCTCTGACTTTTCGAAGTTATATGCGTATTAAATAGTTAATAATCGCTTGCTTTAACGGTGAAGGAAAACATCGTGAGGAAACCTGCATGTCTGAGAGTTCTCCATAATGTTCTCGAATATATGTGAAGTCTGCCAACCCGCACTGGGCCAGCGTGTGGACTACGGCCTAAACCTTCTCACAATGAGAAGAGGCCCGTGCCCAGTAGTGGGACAGTTTAATACAGGGTTGATATTATTACGTTTCTCTTATCACAGGTACTTTCTAACATATTATATTACAAAATACCTGGCCCTTTGGGAGGCTTACACGGAGACATGGGTCCAACGTGAAGAGGCCCTGCGAGAGTTTTAATCAAAGGTGGGATGGAACACCTACAGTGGCACTTGCCGCAGCAGACATAGGACTATTGCTACGTATGGATTCTAATATATGGGCTATAGGCATGGGTGTTTGGTGGACCGGTATATGGCTAACTATGGATGAAAAACGGCGTCTGCCCTGAATACTCTAATAGCATCAATGCAATGGGCAGACGATGACTCGCCAACTCACTAGATGGGCCCCCTGATAAGCCACTATAGGCATACAAGCCAGCAGCAGAGGGCAACACCGGTGCGAGTGGCTAGGGGTGTCGAGCGGTGCGGCGCCGGTTTCACCATCATGGGTCTCGTGACAACGGAGACCCGGAGCGGGTTTCCCCGTAGTTATGCCCTTGAAAATGACACTTCCACCCCAAGCATATAGCTCTAGCGGCCTCCCTCTGACCGGCCGACCAAGGCAAGCCAGAGTTGAGAGTCTTACGGGCGCTCTTGAAGTTCCACCCCAGCCAACCAGTAACGGCAAGCCGAGGACGAGGCCCTAACCAACTCTCTGAGGCATTCAGGACCGCAGTGTCGCCACTCACATTCAGCTCGCCACAAGCTGCCCTGCGGTTTGTGCGCTTTAATTTAACCTGGTGATACATTTTTTGTTTATATCAAAAGGCGAAGGTGATAGTTTAAAAGCTAGTGTACTGTGCCCTCCGATATCGCGTTAGTCTCATGATGAGATAACGACTGTCCCAGAGGGTTATTATTATTATTATATATATTATATTCAGGTTGTAAATGTGAAAGTTTATACAGTGTATATATATTGTATATAAGTGTACCTATATTATATTTACTTCATCAAGTATATTAATTACTGATTAGCTGTGCCCCGCGATTTCACTCCTGTATAATGTAGTTTATTACAGCTTAAGTCAGCAGTATTTTTAAAGGAGATATGGTACAACATAGTCCTTTCCTCCTTTTAAACTGCGACATGCCTAAAGGGACCTTCCTCCATCCTATAAAAAATCGCAACCAAAAACCAAATCTTATATTGTGTTCTTACGACGAGTAGAGTAAGATGGCCGGGCCGGTAGTTATTTTTGCAGGCGTACAACTACAAGGTCTTGCCTGCTTGCCACCTCGGTGATAAGAACATACACAGCACGAGTCAATCTTAACACGCTTTTATTAGCTTCATACGTATGTTATTAGTATGTATATAACGGGAACTTTAAACAGGATTTTAACCTCTTTCAAAATGTCGGATTATCTCGAAATTTGGCATACTTATCAAGGACCGATGTCAATACATCTTATCTTAATTCGGGGGCCAGTCAGTATAGACCGGCGACACTTCGACCCAGTGGGATCTTTTGTGTCGGCCCCGAGGTCTATCCCTTAACTATCTCCCTATGAATGTACTGTATCAGTCGCAGCGTACACTTCAGAGGGAGAAGCCTGAAGTCTTCAGGGTTCGGATATGCCAATCCCATCAGACCCATCCTTAGTCCGGCCAACGCGTCACATTCACACAGTAGGTGTGATATGGACTCGTCCTGTTCACCACAGGCTCTGCAGATCCAATTGTTTGACAATCTCAATCTGCACAGGAAGTCGTTGGGGTCAAAATGACCAGTAAACGCTCCTGTGAGCAGGCGTATTTGGCCCTTGTTGTACTCTCAGAACTTCCGGGTAAAGCCCGTGGCTCTGTTTGCAGTGAATTTCTTGGAATGTTCCAGGAACCCCAAAGGGCCATCCACTCTAGCCTGTGTTTATCATTGCCATGTGCATTCAAAGCTGCCTTGACGGTACTCTCAGAGAGACCTACGAATGGCTCGGGGCCCACAAATAGTTGCTCCGAGCCCTTCTTGGCTAATACATCAGCCTTCTCATTGATGACAATACATAGAAAAAACCTTAAAAATATAAAAAATATTAGAAATAAATAATAGTTTAAAAGACTAAAAACACGCTTTATTAGTTTTATTTTTTTAGTTATTAAACTAGGTATTATTTATTATTCATTTATTTAATTTGGATATTCATCCTAGTGCTAGTAACATGACATGACTTAGTTAGATTATACAATTTGTTGAATAATAAAAAGCATTGGTCTCGAGCTCATACGCGTGGTGTTCAAGTAGTGCACCTTTGGACAATTAACCCTACTTAATATTGTGTTAAGAAGGTTATTGGCGTTGCACGCGGCTTATCAGGAAAGCTATAATTTTTATCAAAATTGCTTTAAAATAATCTGTTCCAGACTTAGCAAACATACCTAATGCACTACAGACACGGGACAGCTCAGAAAGCATCCCAGAGCCATGGATTATATTGGATATGTGAGGCCTCAAGCGAACTGCGCATGTATCTGACATACATAAATTCACGCCTGTTTCCCAAAGGGGTAGGCAGAGACTACGGATTTCGATCCTGACACACTTCTCTGGCTTCATTCACTTTCATAACATTCCTCATACACGCTCGCCGGTTTAAGGTGCTCTTAACCTGGCCTTTATCCAGAACGTCTCCAATCTGATCAGGAAACGTTCGCCTAGGTCTTCCCTTTGCAACTGTTCCATTCACACTAGCCTTATAAACTTTCTTAGTCAGTCTGTTCTCGTCCATTCTTTCTACATGCCCAAACCAACTTAACATACCCTTTTCTGTTATTATCTGACAATAGGCTTTAATTGCACAAAGTCTGGCAGAGAATTTTTAACAGCGCTATCTTTTCTTCTTTAGTACACTTTGTGTTGGGGCCCTTATGTTGCATCTCATTGCCAAAACCCTACGTTCCCTCTCTATATCTATAATATAATCCGAGAGGTCCTCACGGATCAAGGGCTCCAGCTTTTTCTACGACTCGAAGACGGATATATTTTTCATTCATTTAATCCTATTCGGTCTTTGAAATAGATTTTCAAAAATAGAAAATGCCAAAGATTTCACATTATTGGGAATATCTATAGACGAGAATTTAAACTGGAAGTCTCACGTAAAAATATTCGATCAAAAATATCTAGATTCTCCTATGCTCTCCGGCTTATCTTGTTGGGTAATAGCACAGACACGCCTTCTTTTTTTATTCTTAAAAAAAACTAATCCGTATTCTAACTAACATAGACCAAACCGATAGTTGCCAACCCTACTTTAAAAACATAAAATACTTACCTTACCATGCATCTACATTCTAGAAATATGTAAATTTGTGAAAACAATATTACCTTATTTACTAAGCATGGGAGCAGCGATAGCTCAGTGGGAAGACCAACAGACTGCAATGCAGAGGGTCTCAGATTCGAACCCACGTCGCGCATCTCTGACTTTCGGAAGTTATATGATTTTTCGAAATTATGTGCGTATTGATTGACAATTATCACCTGCTCCGTGCCTCGGAGAGCACGTTAAGCCGTCGGTCCTGGCTGCCATGAACATCTATGGCAGTCGTTATTGGGGAAGTCGACACAAAAGATCCCACTGGGTCGAAGTGTCGCCGGTCTGTACTGACTGGCCCCCACACAATATAAGATAAGATACTAAGCGTGGAGACAGACATTCAAATAGATCATTAAGACACAAAAACCGCCAAATGTTACCTACTTCTAACATGACCCTTCATTCCAATAGCCCATATGTAATGTCAATAAAAATATATAATATACTTCCAGAAGTCCTAAAAGAAGTACCTAGAAATATAACATTTACAAATAAGCTAAAAAAATACTCATTAATAAAGCTTATTATAATGTAAAAGAATACGTTGATGATAAAGACTTAAAATAAATAAATACGGAAATTATAATAAATATATTATTAAACAATAACATTATACTAAAATTTAATATAAATAAATATATACAATATAAATTTAATGAATAATATGATAATAACGAAGTTGAAATTGTAATTTAAGTGCTTATTAAATATTACCTTAATGGAATAAGACTAAAACGTAAATACGTAGTGCAATAATTAATTTATACAGAGATTTATGTGATATATAAAAACAGCATCCTCCTCTCTTCTACATCGCCGTGCCCTACAGGGCCCATATTGTACCTACTGTGATATTGTGTAACACCTTTATATAACATAAAGCTGTATAAGATTGATAATATCTTACATAGTGTGCAGTGTATTATGAATGAGATAGGCAAGTTATTGTAAACTATTATTATTTTGCACTTTAGCTTTTTTTTAATACCAATATATTAAAAAGATAATAACTAGGTATATAAAAAAAGTGTTTTGAAGGATAAGAAAACTGGAAACCCATTATAATACAATCAGTACTTTACATTGAAAAATTAGATGTAGTTATTTTTTGTTTTAATAGTAATTAAATGACTACAGTTCAGCATAAGAAGCGCAGTGACAAAAGTTCAACAATGCAATCCGCGAGCTTTACGTAAACAAGTAAAGGCATATTTGATTCCCATACTTAAACAGCAATATTGAGTAACGGAATCAAATATATAAAATATGCGGTGCGTTAATAGTTTCACGGCACATTCAGACGAATATTTGGTAAGTGCCATGTTCATCTCATTGCCAGTAATTAGGTACTAAGAAAAAGTAGCTCAGTGAGTATGTAATAAGATTTACGATAAATTATAATCGGAACGAGGTTAATCATTCAATTCGTTGCTCATATAAACAGATGTAATAATCGGCAAACTACAAAGTAAATATTTTTGTTTGTTTCGTAACATTGTCCTTGGACGACTGCTGCAATACGAACTATTCTTTTAGCAGTTTACAGCATTCGAACTACGTACACAAAAACAACGAAATAGTTGTTCTAAGTATGGTTGATTTTTATATGGTAGTAATCGAACACAATATTCACCCCACCGCCAGTGGCGAGACGACTGCTCGAACTACGCCATTAGTAGATACAACCAAAATACATAGGATTTAATTTATAATCAAATAAATTCGGTTGTAATTATATTACCGTACACATTATGCTTATTTGAGATTTATAACAAATATATCTCAAATATGTCTGTTTGCTTGTAAAGAATTGTATCATTTATCCGATCCGGGTGTAATGCATCTATGCAAGTTGGTTTTGCACATCTCTGCCTTTTCAAAATATCATTCTCACTTGTCACTCGCTCTACGGAATGGCTATAGTTTTAGTTTGGCGTGTGTTTGCCACAATTATGGCCACTCACACATTAAACAAGTAAGAAGAGAGATGGCAAGACTTTTATCTTATAGATAAATGCTATTTGGAGGTGGTGGGACAAGGCATTCACCTCACAATTGGACAATTATCCGTAACATCTAACGTCTGTATGTCTGATAGCCTCGATAGGGTAGGCAGAGGTTTATTATTATACATTTAACAATACAATAATGTTTTAAGTGCCACGTTGTAGAGCAAATCTATTTCCGCTTACCGCAAACAGATCCAGAATCCGTCCTGCTAAGAATTAACTAAGAATTCTTTGAAGGCAATACTCAATAATTACACTATGCACGTAAATCGAACAGACAACCTCGCACACAGCAGCAGCATTCACTACCGCTGCATTTTAGCACTTTGTGACATCTATCGATAGATATAACCTTCAATCGAGTGTTGACATGTGCTACAGGGGACCAACATTATTCAATATTGATAAACAACAGACATTCGCGAAATAATACGAATTCCTGTCAAGGATGCGTCTCAAAGTTATTGAACTTTAAATAAACTCATTTCAATACATTCACGTAAACAAATTAGAATAATATGTAGGTATATCCATTTTGTCTTTTAGGAAATCTATTAAGATAATAATAAAACACGATTATAACGTACCTCGTACGTTTTAACCACTTACATCTAGTACACTAGATGTAAGTGGTTAAAACACATGAGGTATAGAAACGATGTACTCATAGTCTGTACGTGTACGCGCCACTAATGTTGTCGTCATGTGTTGCCATGTCACTGACTAAAATATTACTGTCACTGACCCGTTACTGACCCGCTTCATTTTCATCTTTGCCTGTAACAGTTGCAACACATTGATGTTATTGGTTAACTAGAAGATTTGTTGATAAAAAAAAAGTGATCGTGGGTTTTTTGCCAGATATTTTATTGTTCGAATCTTAATCAGAACAAACAATATGTTTTAAGATGAAAACGATTGTAATAGAAATTTATCTTTTAGTACTAGATTCATATAACAAAATCTGAAAATAGATTATTCTTTAATAAATAATAGCCAAGTCTCTATTTATAAACTGCACTACCGATAGCTAACTAGCGAGATTATTGAGAGAACTTTCAGGTATGAATTGTTTACAATTTTTGGTTTGTCTGTAATCAAAATCGGTCGCGTAATCATTTTAACATCCAGAGATAGATCTCTAATATTGCGTGACGTGGATTCGTAACAGAATGCTCTGAATCAGCAGTTAAAATATGTTTGTTTTATTATTAAATATTTATCGGTACTAGCGTCCGTGTACCTACATTATTGTCGCCTTACGCAGTACGACTATCGTCATTAGAGGAATTGAACAAGAACAAGTGCATATAAACCGTTACATCACTGCACATATATCAGTGGCCACTTCAGAATGTCGCGCGGCTCCGAAATGCGTTTGTCGCGCGGTTCCCACGTTGCGTCGCGACATGTGGCGTCAAGTGCACACGACACCTGCACACACTCCACACTAACACCAACTCGTAGCTATGCGCGTGTATGCAGATTCACACATATGCATATGCGTAGGCTAGTGCATGCTTTTTTACGTGTTGCCTCTCGTAACATGTGCAAATAACGGCGCAAAATTTTTACGAGTCTTTTGGAGACTTCACACGACGCCGTAGCCGGTGAGAAGCTTGTGATTGGCCACTCTGTGTATTGACATTGTGTAGTTGTAAGCGGTCATTAATTTTGTATAATTCGATCATTATTGAGGTGTGAATAAATCAAAATATTTACGCGGAATTGCTTACGAATGAATATCATCGCATATTAGCACACGAAGGCCGCGTGTAGCACTTGTAACTAACAAAGTATACCGAACAGAACTTGTTCTGTCTAACAACTAACGTCAGAGTCAATGGATGAATTTAATCTTGGACAATCGCTTACTCTGGTAATATAGTATGAAGTGATACATAGCACCATCAATCGCATGTAACAACTATGTGTGTACCTGGTGGTCTCGATCGGGCACAGGTCTAGATGTCACACTAATGCAGAAAGCTATAGCGTAGCTGTACTCGCGAGTTGTGACGGCGTAGTTGTAGGTACGAAGAACGTCGAAAGCCGCTAGACCAATAAGATAGTTTGTTTGAAACCAGCACACCTGGTGCACACATGCTTACCTACTTAATATGTTGTCGAGATGTCCTCATTTGTACCATGGTGAAAAAACAAGTTTCAAATTCAAATGAGGCTCGTAAAATTTGAACTTTGATGCGACGACAGCAAAACACGCCATACTATCGCCAGCGGCGACGGCGATTTAAATACCACACATCGGACTTGCCAACAACTAAGTATAGTTCGAACCACTACCAATAACACGTAGTCATTTGAAATAATATTTATACAAGAAGCCTCCTTGATCCAGTGATCTAACCATGAACGCTTGCACAATTGCCGAACGTGTCGTCTCGAATTTGATTGCTGCGGTGGATTATTGTATTTGCTAATACAATTTTTTTACATAATAAATAGATAGTGGCGGTTAAACTGGTAGATAACAAACATAAACGTACTTGTAGTTCTAAACATAGCTCTGGTGATATGCGGCGCTGCGTCCATAGCGCTTGGGGGCAAACGAACGTAATGCTATATTATCTAACACTAAAATAGAAAATCTCCTATTTATCTACAAATTTCGTTACTATATACGATCTTATATTGGAGTCGCCTGAAGTCGAATCTACTAATGTTGCGCTAAGTGCATTAGCATCTAAAGCACTTACACTCATGGATATGTTTAATTATTTTTATCACACTTGATACGTACACGTATCTGTTAATGTATAGAATTTAAGCATTATGATTCCATTATTACAGTTGCCGTCACGTTTACATAGTAAGCTAACAGTTATCTATAGCATAGCAATTATCCATACCGGTGAAGGATTATTAAAAGGTATAATACACTTAACAACAAAAACTGTGGCAACATGAATTCGGTTCACAAGATGTTACTTAGTGTACGTATTCAATGAAGTTTTTAAACAGCTCCAGTTTACTCGGAATTTTATTACTTGTTCATAATAAATAGTTATTTCAATAGACTCAGATCTATAAAATATGTTGTTAGGTATAATAATAAGCCTTTCACTTAACATATAACTTAGTCAAGCGCTCACCAAGAGACTCTACCAAAAATAACTCAAGTAACGTTCTCGTGTGGTTGTACTTCATAATTTATCCACTCTATAGATACTTGGGTTACACTGTAAACCTTATTTTGTTTAATACTATTGTCATCGGTAATAAGCGATCAAATCAATTCGTAGAGGAACTAAACTACTGCTACGGTGCCTACGGCGTAGACCTTAATGACATGAAATAAAGATATTGTGATTACGTAATCTCTCTTTTTATTTTGGAAAATTATACATCAATTTTGTATTCACATTCGGTTTGTGGTGGTGTATGAAATCATAGTTAATGCAAATCTTACACGACAAGCCGTAATAGCAAACCGATTCCGGACATCGTAAAGATGTACAGTTACCGTTCGCTACATTTTATAGTTATTACTTGTGACAAGTTATCAGAACGAAGAAATTTGAAAAATTCTGCTTTGAATACACTTAAGCAACTTATAGTTATTTTAATAATTTAGAACAGTATTTCTATAAGTAAAAAGTAAAGCATCAATTTATTATTGATCGACCTCTCCGCAATTGCTTGTGCAATATGCATAGGTTTAAAAGTTCTCAGACAAACAGAGACCAGAGTCTATGCGAGTTGCCGTATGGTATTTCACAAACATGCATGAATATATGAGCATATATAGTAGTTATGTTACACGTATGTATAATGTAATGTCCTATTAATTTGGCGAGTAAATGCTACATCCATATGTATAGAGGATAACGAATAACGTCACTCATGTCAATGCCGACGTGTTCGGCGCGCGTGCGCACCGTCGGACGGATCTATGTAGGTTACACACTTAAGTACTACTCGGGTTAAGGCCCACTTGCACCATATCATAAACTAATGTTTATTTAATGATACGATATAAACTACCAATAAACGTCAGGCACGATTAGAGCCACCAATAATATGCGGTTGTGGATGTATAGAGGCGGATAATCATTTGTTATCCTGGTTTATACACACACAAAGAGTCATGCCTTATTATTCCCAATTGGATCGGCTATCTAATTTAACCCAAAGAGATTAACCCATCAGATGATTAATCTTATGACACGATAGAAAATATTTCTCGCATAGCAAGATTCTTTTCAAGCTATTGCATCTACCAACCATCAAATCAATTTGATTACTGATTGAATTATGCTTAGCACACCAAGTTGTTAGTCTTTGCATACATATTTTCAAAATCTAAATATATTTTAGACATATAATATTAAATAAAATAGTTTGATAATTGATTAATTCTTTTCGCGCACTGCAGACTCGTTTGAATATTTATGAAATGTCTGTCATCTATCTATTACAACCTAAGCGGATAAGGATAATCTTAAGTTAGGACTTATGTCTGATAATTTGAGGACATAGAAAATGACAACCACTACTGACGGCTTTACATGCTCTCCAATGAGAGAAAAGTGAGTTTTCTATAAATGGTCATCCATGTATGAGCATAAGCGTTACATCTATAAGCAAAGAATGTTATTGTAATGAATACACAATAATTGGACATAATGACCAAGTAAAAAGATCGATTTTCTTAGACTTAGATTACTTAACACTCTTTTTTTTATCAATACCCAACAATTTTAGTGTATATTAAAAGCACATTATAACTGGATTAATAGTCTGGATATATTTATATTAAATAATTATCGCTAAGAAAACAAAAAAAGAAAATTGCCATTAGTCCTGATTGTCTCGGCAAATATACGATTGTCGATTAGTAAAGTCAGTGTCCTCAAATTTTTGATGTTTTTTTTTTTACATTACCAGTGCTATGGTGCTGGGCATTATATAGGCTAACTAGCATGTCCCCCGCGGTTTTACGCACTGTTGTGATCACTGCTTCGCTCCCGTGGCTCGTAGCAAAAGCTATAGCTTGTGGCTTCTACATAAAGTAGTAATAATAATATATAATATATAACTACGAGAGTACATGTCATAAATTCTCTTAACGTTAGAAATAAATAATTTATGAAATAGGTCCTGTAGTTTTTAAGTACATTCATTATAAAATTTGTGTAAATTACAAGGAAACGATAAAAATTATAGTTAAAATTTCAGTTAATTAGAAAATGTCGACATAAGTGGGTCCTATCGTCAATAATATTATAAGCTAAGATATTGAAAAAAGGTAAGATATTAAGTACTTTCAAATGCAATTTAAATAGATTTTGATATATGACTCATAATGTAGTTTTACTGACTGTTATGCTCCTGCGATAAGTACAGATTCGAAGCTGCTCCTTCTTACGAAGGCGCAGTGTTTCCAACAGTGGACCATGTTATCTCCGCCCAGCACTAGCATGGCTGGCATAGCGATTCATTTACTACTCGCGAGTGATGTGTTGCAAGGATCACAAGGTAGGGAAACTGCGAGACGCATATTTGTTCGTCATTTCAATGCTATAAATTTTAATGTTGTAGGTACCTATACTTTTTTATGTATTTTAACTTCATCATGAAGTTAAAACACATAAAAAGTGACCCTTTGGAATGTCGAACGGTCTCAGGCCACTACTGGCGCCAACATGTCACCCTTCAATAACGAGGCAACATCTAAACGTCAGGCTATTACACGTTTCCACCATTAGGAAGTCGTCTGTGAAGCCGGGACATCTAATAATTAGGACATCGTTATCTATCGACGCCCTTTTATCTCTTTCAACATCACGGCGAAAGATACACCCATTAATAGATGTGGCAAAAAATACGGCGCGTGCGCAGCGCTCGTCGCTAGCGACATCTGTCGGACAATGGTGGAGTTAAAAGAAACGGAGGGGGAGGGTGCATCCCTTGCGCCACAGATTAGATAAGGTGCTGAATTATTGGTTCGGCGCGAATGCATGCCGGTGTTGCACATACGGGCGCAATTTACTGCTTCATGTATAAACGACGTGTAACGACTTCATTAAACTGGCGTTCGGTATCATAACAATGTTGTTACACTGACAGACTAATGGATTAATAAGTACATATTGGGTTAAACGTCCTTGACTCTTAGTCACAAAATATTATTTATTAGGCATTGCGTATTCGTGAAACTGTACAAGTGTAATTTACTGACTCAAACAATTTAACGACAGGAAAACCATTGTGACTTATGTTTTGGTATTTACCAAAACATAAATTAAAAAGGAATAACATAAATTTTAATTAAATTTGCTGCACTTTGAAGATTTGTAAGATCACAGATAGCGCTGATATTTGTAACAGCAGTGAAACTGATATAAGTAATAGTGAATTTAATTTCGCATTCCCTAGGGTGGTAGTAATTATTATTTATAATATTAACTTATTGAAAAACAGTCTATATTACAATATGATTTTCCTTATTTTAAATATTTACCTACATTCCTAACAAAATTTGCCAGGTGACGTTGAATTTGCGTAATTATTTATACTTACTTAGTAGTTGCAAGTTGTGAGGCCGAAAATTCCCAATATCCTGGCAACAGAGGTTAGGTTATATAAGAACTTTACTCACTAAACTATTTTTAATTAACTTTTGAATCACACTGAGTATTCATTGTGTTAATTGGGAATCTCAGGATATCCATAGAAACAGAGAAGACGAATGGGCTTCTCATGCAGCACTGAGCTCTTACCGAACTTCCCATCCAACTATCGTTCCATGTTGCCGAGATGTTTTCAGTAGTCCCTGAAAACATCTCTTCAATATCAAAGTAGCTGTATTGATTTCAAATTGGTTAGTTAGTATTAACTAATTCTGCAATCTTAGCAATGAACATCATAATGAACAGAAGACATATCTAATGAGAAACATTTTTTTATATGGCCATGGATGCCAAATTTTCAGCTGATTAAATCACCATAAGATTGAGAGCGAAATCCTTGGTAAGTAGGTATATCTTTCTCTAACTAAATATATACATAGATCGGGACAAGTATTTATATACTTAACTATATGATAATAATATATAGATAAACATATACTATCGTATAGTACTGCCGCACTAAGAATAACTACTGTGTCGCGAGGGACTTTACAATCATGCAAACACACAAACGCACTCTGACTCAGAACAACTACTGGTGATATACACAATGTTTGTCCCATTAGTGACCGAACAACAATTACCGCAGTGACATTGGCGAAGCGCACACATAAATCAATACGCTATCCGTGCAGTCAATCGGAGTGAAGAAAGATTTGAATAATGGTTAAGAGAGAGTGACAAGTGGAGGAAGGCTGTAGGCGAGGCCGAGACTCGTGGGTAAGTAACAAAGCTCAATGGTAGCGCAGCTGAGGTACAACAGCGGCCAGTGGTGACTTTAGGCACCACAACTAATTAGTATCCTGGACTGCATGCACTTTACGACTCGCCATAACTGTCGTTACGGCGTGTTCACACGACGCGGCGCGCGGCGGCCCGGGTGCCGCTCGTAAAGCGCCGCGCCGCGTCGTGTGCAACTACACGCTAATTAAATAATTGTAAGATTTACTCGTGACACGCCGACTGATTTATTGTCCAGCTAGCTCTTATTAATTAACGAGCGCCACGTTCCCGACGACCGCGATAGCGCTAACGTTGGCTGCAGTGTTTCCACGGCTCATGTGAACAACACAACGGTCAAGGAAGTGTGGCTACTGAATGGTTTTACTATAATACACGCGTACTTTATACTTTTGTTTAAATAGGCAGGCATATTTAATTTCATTGATAGTAGTTGTTACCTACCGCAGTGCAAACAGTTTGAGTGTAGAGGTGGTTATCAGCGAAATAACGACGTAATAAACTTTAATATAATGTCAAATGGGTGCTTCTTCATTATGGACACACACATCTGTCTATTGATAGCTGTGACTCATCATATTTTAGTTTAAAACAATATTTAATGATAGGTGCCAGAAGTTTAGTAACTGAACATGTAATACAACTCTATTAGATTGGTCGTACACGTGTTAGAGTGTGCACACATTCTAACTGACTTAGTTTGGGCCATGCGCTTCTGTAACAACATGTTAGAGTGCAAAATGAATTATGCAGCTTCGCAATACAAACGCAGTCATATATTGAATTTTGCACTCAGCAAGCACAAGACTCAGAGTAAGTTAGATAGAGAGCATGCACTTTAATACATGTTACAAACAATCCAGTTGAGTTGTCTACTCTAGTGGGCAGTACAAAATAACTCAGTGTATATGCGGAGGTATAATACAAAGTGCTATTTAATATGATCATATATTTAACGAAATAATACAGCAATAAGTGAATTGTGTTACGTGGAGCCACACGATATGTATATTCTGTGACCGTACTAATAAGGGAACAATTAAATCATTAACATAAAAACTAAAAACACACGAAACGGTTAACGAGCTTGTCCCGCACACAAACATTCAAGCTTACAATTACAAGACCAAAATAAAACGACGTTACAACTAAAAGCATCGGCGCGCAAGCAAAAGGAAAAACGAGAAAAGGAGTCCCGCCCCGCGGCGTCGCCTGGGACACGGCGGCGTGCGACCGCCCCGTGCGGCCCCGCCCCGGCGCGGCGGCGCAGGGTGTCGGCCCGGGGCGCGGGGAGGGTGGCTAATATCCCTCCACATCAGGTCGGGGAACAATCGGGCGATCGTGACTCGCGCCGGTATCACGTAATTTATTATACGCGGACCGCGGCCACCACCACCACCGCCGCTACGGACACCACACAACCACACATTGTCGTATCGTGATTGTATGTTCTACTGAATTTCAACTTAACGAACTATATATTATCTATTAACTTTCAGTATTCATTCTGTAACTACCAAATTAATGTATCACACACAAGCCGTATGTTTTGATGTAGCTTCATTTAAAATATTTAGATATTCGCCTTGAAGCTGCGTGTAAATATTCTATGAATGCTACATTTAAAGGTTTCTAACTGAAACTGTGTCTGTATAACGGATCAGTGTCAGTAAATCCCACGAGAGTGTCACCCTAGTCGGAGAGCCGGTGTAGATGTAAGTATATAGAGTAGGTATGTGGTAGGTTATATGTGTGCGTGTGTGGACCGGTTCGCGCTAGCATTTATCCGTGGTCACTGACATCGCGAGTGGCACAGGTACGGACAGACGGCGAGGCCGCGCCAATGGCCGCCGACCGCCGCGTGTGAGCCCACCGTTACGCAACGCTCGCGCTGTCTCACCAACACTACGAGCCCCTCGTGATTGGTAGACGCGCTAAATTAGAAAATGTGATCGACGCAGCGAACGTGACATGCACTTAAAGTTGTTAATAAATGATTCCTGATTCATTACCAATATAAAATTTCATCTTAATTTTACAGTCAATACAATAATAAATATAAAATCTAATTAAGTTTCTTTATATAAATATAAACAGCCGCTTAAATTCAAACTTTATTATTTAAATCCTGAATTTACTGCCGCAAAACTATCTCATTACGGAATATTACTATGTATGGTGCACCCACTTAAGTACATAGGTAATAATAACAACATGGCTGCCACTCCTTACAGAACAGACGCGGTGCGCCGCCAGGTATATTCCCTCCTTACATGTCTATACTATATAAAGATAACGTTTAATGTGTCTCTTCAGATACAATGTAGATGCAAAATGGCCAGCCTACAGTACAAAGGCATTTTAAATTAAAATTATGTGACACCTATTCTGTTTCCGTCTTTATCCTTCAATTGAATCGCATCTCGTGGATAAACTAATCAAAGTACTATAAAGACATGCTAGTTCTAGACTGAATATAATAAATCCTACTACATAGGTACGTACTAATAATATAATAATAATACACTTCTCATCAGAAAAATCGAAACACCTTGCAAGTTTATGTTTTGTAAGGATTATCAGAAAAATTACTATATTTAGGCATATATGTCAAATGTCGTTTAATTGTGAATAAAATGAAGTTTTCAAATCCTAATGTTAATGTTCTAAGTTCAAATTAAATTTTCATAGATTTCGTATTTTGTTTAACAAGTCATTTTTACCCTGTATGGAGTATGAAGGAAATTGATGAAAAAACACACGTAAATTAAGAAAAAAAAAGCTAAGAAACGTTTATTTAATAACTTGTATTCCCTCCCCGAGCTCTTATTACTGGTTCCATACGGTTCTTCATCGATCGGATGAGAGTCTCGATCAAATGTTGTGGCATTCCATTCCATTCCTCTTGATTTGCATTTTGCAGCTGGCTAAGTGTTTCTGGGGCAGGATCTCTTGCACGAATTCGTCTCTTTAATTCATCCCATAGATGTTCAATCGGATTCATATCCGGGCTTCTTGCTGGCCATTCCATAATGGAGGTACCTGCTTCGGTAACATAATCTCGTACGACGCTCGCGGTGTGAGCCCTAGCATTGTGGTGCATGAATATGAAACCGTTGCCAATAAAAAGTGCATAGGGCATCACGTGAGGCTCAAGACACTGTTCTATGTACCGATGACTGTTTAATGCAGGCAGACGTGGCCCAGACACAAAGACAAGCTCTGTCTTACCGTCGGCGCAGTTGAAAAGCATTAAGGCGTCGATGTCGTAAAGAAGTTGTTAGAATAAATCGATCATCTCGCTCAGAAATGACCCGATTGCTGCCAGATCCTGAACGGCGCGTGAACAAACCAGTCTCCCGATAGCGTTTGTAGACTCTATGAACAGACGACAGGCTTAGATGCAATCTTTCAGCCACAAGACGCTAACTAAATCCAGAATCCAGCAATGCCACCACTTGGGCGGCTTCTGCAGGCGAAGTATCCATATGTTTTAGAAAATACTTTTCCAGACGTCCGAAAGTCACAGTACACACACAGTATACAGAACACAGAACAAAAAGATTTAAGATAAGCGCTAATTTTAGTTTTCGAAGGTGAAATGTACTCCAACTCTAAACACACATTTGTCTCAAAACAGTGAATCATTTCATTTATAGGATAAACAAATGAAAAATTTTGAATTTATAATTTTCGCTTATCACTATAATGGCCAAACTGCCAGCTATACAATCATGTGATTTTTTTCATGGAATGAAAACTCTTTTGTGTTAAAATAGGACGCAAACCGTAAAAACGGGAGTGTATCGATTTTTCTGATGAGAAGTGTATTATAAATGAGAAAATTTGTGAAAATGTTTGTTTAACTAGGTACTCAAACACGCCTTTTGACCGTTGAACGGATTTGGAATAGATGGCACACAGATAGTACATGTTCTGGATTAATACACAAGATACTTTTAATTCCATCATGTGTTTCCGTGAGTTTCACGCGAGTAAAACCACGCTACTAGTTATTATACAAAATACTTTGAATTGAACACTTAAGTATGGCAATCCATCCTTTTGGGCTTGTGTTGACTAATGGCTGTACCTAACACAAGTCCATAATTAATAATAATAATAATATTCTATCACATACACACAACACAATTTAGCCCAAACTAAGCAGAGCTAATAGTGTGTAAAACATTTGAACTATATTAAACCTCATAGCGATGTAGCAGTTCAAAAATATGCATTAATCGTTGTTTGCACTGTTCAGGGCAGTCGTGGGTATGACACAATTGTATTCATCAGTATGATTAACGAATAGATTAATGCGCATATTTAAGCATTCAGTGTTGGTAGACGTGCCGACGGCGACGGCGGCTTGCGGTGGGAATATTATGAGACGTAGGTATATACTGTGTATAAATAAAATATATATAAGGCGTTAGTTACTATCTGAATTAGTCGAGACACACATTTATATACCTGATTTAATAATAATAGTTTGCGTGTTTTTACATCATATTATTGTAGCGGTCTTTCAAATAGTAATACAAATATATTTTTATTTTCCTACTGATTTAGATAAAACAAACACTAAATGTTTGCATAAGTTTAGCTCGTATCTCCTTGGAAATAAATTCGTTTAGACCATGACATTACCGTACATATTAAACAAACATAGAATACGTTACAACTATACATATGTATAGAAGATATATTATATATTTCTACGGGCGTCAGTGAGAGACCACTAGATTACTTGATGATAAACGAATACTTCTGTTTATGAACACGACTGTTCCCTCGATATGAGAGGCAATGTCGTTATTAAGTGTAATCACGCCTGCAGAACCATTTAACAGGAAACGATCTACTTGGTGACTGAAATAGACTGAAAGAAACTAAAACAAATGGCATAAATTCACTTAAAGCTAGTATTAAAGACTCTTCAGTCTTCCCTCACTGATTAGGGAGGGGGAAAGGCCGTGAATATGCGACAGCTTGCTTATCGAGGGCTCGAGAAGACGGGCTGGCTTATCTGATTATTGTAATATTATATTTTCACCCGATGTGTATAATATAGGTACATTTATATATACTTATATAAAAAAAACCTTATTTCCCTTGGTCACGCCATAACTTGAAAACGACTTTATCAAATTCATTCATCAATTTTTTAAGGTTTCTTTTCCTTCTTTTCTGGAAGGTTCTTACGGCAAGAAAATTTAAGAAAATTGCGCTGGGAATGTGATGATTACCGAACTTAACGATTATTTTAATTTCACGAGTTTGACAGTTCGCTCGTTTAATTAATGTGAATTTAGCAGACAATTTTTTTTATTTTTTTGTAAGAATAGAATATGAACTTTTTTAAATGACGGTGGTGTGTGTACCATAGAGTAGAATAAATAATACGGAAAGTGTGCACTAAGCAATGACTAAATTATTGAATATTGAATGAAATGACGAAACGACATGAGTGTCACTGTAGCAGAGATATGTCAATGAAAAAAAACTGCCAATGTTGTGTATCAAAAAGCGTTACAATAAACAATATGTTTTCGAAAAAATATAATACCTATATAAGGTATTATGTTTTTAAGATTAATTCCAGTTCGAATTGAATAGTCATATCTATGACAAGACAACGTTTGTCGGGTAAGCTAGTAATGAATAATGATTATCAGACATTTAGATAGTCTATTATATTAAACAATCGTTCTTAAGGTTTTAGGGACTAATGCCTTTCCTTCGCTAGTTGTTTTTAAGTTTAGGGCAGTATTCCGCATTTCTCTACTTCTATTTATTGACTTGTCTTACTACTTCTAGGTAAATATAAATAATAATTATACAAAAAAACATTCGGACATATGCACACAAGCGTGCTAATACATATATTTTTATCACCTTTTAAAAGACAACGCCAGCACTAGGAATAAATCCTTGGCCGCGGGGGCATTTTCAAACATTCAAACAATGGACACAAACATCTCAAACTAAGAACAACTATTTGTGAATCACACAGATAAATTGTTATCTCCAAATCAAATTTTAACAAAGGCCACATTTTTCTGTGATTCTGTAAGATTCCGTAAACAAACAAACAAAGGTACCTACTTTCTCATTTATTATAACTAGCGGTCGCCTAGTGGTCGAAATTCGACCATAATTGATTTAAATTTTAAGTTTGATAGATATCAAGGTTTTATTGTCTATAACTATATACCCTTATAATAACATTTCATTTAGATTTCGATCTATACAGTTTAATTTACCTATCTTTATTAAACAAATTATTACGTTGATATATGTAACCATAGTTACGAAGAATAGTACTACATCAGCCGAACAATGCCGAAATACTACGAACGCGATTCGATTGCGTGTGTCAAATGCATGGTTGTGTGCGTGTAGTGTTTTTTCATTAATTTAATGTATTTCTAATGCATATTTTAGATAAATATTAGGATTTGCCGGTCCTTTTCCATTTAAATTTTAACTATGGCAAATTTCATATTCCTCCATACACGCAATTTTCGTAAAAAGGGGTACTAAGTTTTTGCTTCACGTATTAATTATTATATTGATTACTAGCATTATAACATTTGGATATAAGAGGATTACACACATTTATGTGTAATTTTCTCAAATTATTTTCTTTTTAGATATTTTCAATTACATCACTTTTTTCCGAAAAGCTTTAAAATGTTTAATTGATAACTGATATGTTATTCATTAACGTTATTTAAGCTTTATTAATATATCACTAGGTTGTTCAAATATTGGATATATGAATATTATAAATTTATATATCTGTATAGGTGTGATCTTGTTTATATTAGTATATAATTTCAATAATATCTAAAATAGTATTTATGTAAATAAATTATGTAGATGTCAATAAGGTCGTCACTTATTAAGTGGATCCAAGTAACATACGAGTAGCTGGCGATATTTATATACATATAAGTCTGAAAGATACACGAGCAGGTTCTGGGTAAGACCAGCAACAGTCCAGCAGTGACTGTTATGAACTTGAACGACTTCCTTTCTTTCTTCAATGTCTTTATGAACTAGCATTTTGTGTATCTGAATTTCACTTTGTTAAGTTAATTAATCCAACCATGAGTACATTTAATTTTAAGGATTGCCTTTGTAGCGTTGTATTAGTAAATGCGCCTGAGGTGTGTGGGGACTTGGTACCTGAGTCGACCAAAGTAATATTGAGTTTTGGCTCGATAGACATGCCTAAAACAATAGAAATCGAAATAACGATGATGATTAGTATGGATGACGATGGATCGTAAGCCCAAAAAGCCGAGTATTATCTTCATGGCAATACTTATGATGGTACCCCGTGAATAAAAACTATGTATAATGATGACGCACTTATGCTGATTAGCTACTTTCTGTATTCATAGGAGGTTGTTAATGCAACCCTTGCAGTTTGGTAATCGTTGAGTTAGAATACTCAGTTAGGCCGTATATTCTCGGCCCAACTACTTTCATCTAGTACTGAAATTGTTTTTAAATTGTAGTCCATACTGAAATTGTACTTGTAAGTACGTTGACACAAATTGTACATATACATCAGAGAACAATAAATACACAAAAATCAATTGCCTCAGCAAAAAAATGCCATATTTTGCGAATACAAACATCTAAGCAATTAGTACAGGTATAGTACGTGGGTCGGATGAGCTGGCTCGTAGGAGACAATGCGCGCGCCGCGGCGCGGGCAGCGCGGGCGCACTATCTCGACACGTTGTCCGACAACCGCGACATCTGTCCTCAGCACATTTGCATTTTATGTATAATACCTTCCCCCCTTGTACCCCACCGAGCTTTACCTGCCTCCTCCGTCGCCCTGCCGCACTCATTATTGTTTAGCTATGACTAGGTGAGCGTGTAGTGTGTGAGAGACCCGAACTTGTTACCAATTATAGCAGAACTCGCACTCTCCGTTATCGCGCAGTTTTATGTGGACACACATACATTAATGCTCGACGTTTAAAGGGTAGTAGCTACTCGGCAAAGCTATAAAGTGTACAACTACTACAGTACCTGTTTGCCCACAACGAGGTACTGCATTTATGCACCGTAACGATTGCTTATGAGAAAAGTTGAATCATAAATATAAGTGTGCCTATATTTCTAATTCGTTGTTTAGCTAAATGTTAACCAGTGTTAGTGGAAGCCATTAATGGACGCTGTAAAACTGGAGCACATGTTATAAAATTCTTATCCACGTGTATCCGGAGGTATGTGGCGAGCACTGGGACGATAGACGCGAACGGGGAGGGGAAGCGAGAGGCACTCCGGAACTCTAATTCGATATTTATAGTGAGGTTCATTAGAGACCGGCGCTAACGTATTAGCGGCGCTGCTCTATGGACCATAACTCGTATTTTATTATTCATATGCAGTGATAAGAGTGGGTAGATACTCGAACGTGAGACATCGCGGCATTCGAGCACTGGGACGAAGCGGTGCTTGGGGACAGTTTCCCATGCGCGCTCAGAGTAGCGGCGCCTGTCCCTCGCCCCTCGCACCGCGCCCCGCGCCCCGGGACAGGGGACCGCGCTGGCGCCGCTGCTCTTAAGCCACGACAAGTTTGTTTTTTTGTGGTCCTCGCGCCAGAGGTAATTAATTAGAGCGGCCCTCTGTGAGAGCGCCACGCTCGCCGACAGATTTGCGACCCGCAGTCGCAACCTCGTTGCGTCAACCGTACCCACACTACAGTTGCGCACATAAATCCCGCACACGGCACAACGCACCGGTAGCATGCCGCTGACTAGTACGTCATCCTCATTTACTCACTGAACTCAAAAAAACTAATAAATAAGGAACCTTGGATAAAGGTTGGAGTAAGTTCATTCAGTTAATCTTACTCACTTGACTTAATTTAATAAAACAGAAATTAAGAGAAGTTTTATTATAGCCCGTTCATTAAAATTTAGTGCAGATCTGCAGCAATCATAAACAAGGCAAAATACCCAAGGTAAAATATACTGTCTCCAAAACCCATATTTATTTTTTAGTTTTATTATGACCAGTGCTGAACATAACGCCTCCCCATAAATTTGTTAACTAAGTATCTACAAAGTAAACATATTAAACCAGACTCATCAAGACTGCTGCAATGTTCGTGAGTGGTTCGCTTACAACTCGGGCAACCTTTTGGATAAAAGCTTTTTTATTACTCATCAGTTGTGTTTGCAAGGAATGCTATTGTCCGTTCGTCCGGGTTGGTGGTGTAATATTTGCGTCAATAGGGTGCGTGGCGGGCGGCGCCGTGCCAGGGCCTCGTCTCCACGTTGCGTAACGAGCCCCCACGAGACAAGTGAGTCACCGACGCTGCTGATGCGCCGATAAGCCTCCGAACTCGTCAAGCGATCGACTACTTACCGGCGGACCTCCTTGTTCATAAATCTAAATATCATAACAAGCTCTCGGGCAGGCTGCGCCGCGCACCTCGCGCCTCGCACCTCTCGTGTGTGTGTCGTGTGGCTAGTGTGTGCGAGCGGGACAGAAAGCTTTTGTTTGTTGGCTATTAATAACAGAAAAACAAGGCGATCTGAGTGGATTAACACATTAACGGGTCGGTCGTCGCCGGAATAAAAGCATTCCCGCCGCGTGTCGCCGCAACAAAAAAATAGTGTGAGAGCGTCCGCGGCAATTAGTACAGGCTCTGTCCGCGCCGCGCCGCCTCACACACGACGCGTGGTGCCAGCAGGCAGAGCCAGCTCGAAGACACCGGTATCCTGGATCCGCCAGATGCACGAGGATGATACCGTTGTAACTACATTACTCACTACATGTTTTATAAACGAACCACGTTATTGCGTCGACTATGCTCAACACTGAAATAATTTGTTGTGACTAATCTTAGAATTGAGTAATATCAAACTATATAAACTACACGCAAACTGGAAATAATTATTTGTACATACATTATTCCCATTAACATTATTCTTAGTATAATGCAAAACGGAATTTGACGCGATCATGCATATTGTTTATCTTTCTTGTACCTGACGTTTCGACCAGGTGTCTGTGGCCGGGCCGTAGTCACAAGCTGCCCAGTTTATCGGCTTATTATTGTGCTTACCCTTATAAATAATAGAATCAGAATCAGAAATACATAACGCCAAAGTTGAATAATTATCACATATCTATTAGTAGTATCTCATTATAATGTTTAACATTTTGATATAATAAGTATTTTAATACATATTTATCAAAGACTGTGATATAGGCACCAGAGGTGGAGTTGAGCTAATTATGAACATAAATAAAGGACCGTAGCGCATCGGTGTTATACTGAACGTCACGACGGCCGCGGCAGGTGTCACGCGCTGCGATCGCGCTCGACGCTGCACCGGTACACCACACCTACATGCACACATACCAACTATCCCTGAAACTCACACTCACACACGCGTGTGCTGCTTGTATCGTTTCTAATGATCGTAATGGGGATATTTGTCTTTATGTCCTGTTTCAACCCTACCTGTTCCATACGACACACTATAGTTTGCTCCTATTTCATAGAAGACCCCGCGATGTGCTACTAATTATACAAATGTTAAACATATTCCATAAGTAATTACGACTATAAGTGTAATAATTTATGAGACTATTTTATAAAAACAGCTAAACAGAAAACCTGTAAGTGCACCATCCTTGTCCTAATCGTGCTGTTGATGCAATTTGTAAATTTTTTGCTACGCGTAGTATACTCGGAGCAAAAAGTTCGGTGCGGATCGTATTTCACTTTTTTATTTGCTAAAGTATGAGATGAAACGATAACAGATGGTTTAGGCTCAGTTTTTGTTGTTTGTTTTTAAAATTGGCAACAGAGTCGCGATGCTGTGTGTTCTAACGCACTGTGGTCGAACGCAATCATCGGGAAGTATGCGATATTGATGTGATGTGCACGCGGTACAGCGCCGAGGGAATCCCTTCTTCTTGATTATATTCAAGTGAGATTCAGTGACCCGTCGTTGTCGGTTAAACGTTAGATTTTTCCCCAATAGTTGACGTGTAGTGCGAGCGGCCCAGCACACTTCACTGTAACTGAAGTTTGAATCATCTATTATCACCGTGTGGCCGCGACCGCGGTTTGCGCAAATCCCAGCTTAATATTTTGATGAGGAAAATCATTCTTATGTTATATTAGTATTACTGTTTAATAGTTATCAACATATTAGTACTGGTGTAAAAGAGGCCATTGTCCTATAAAGGCTCTTGACGCAGTTTGGATTAATTAAAATTATATAAAATAATAATTATTGTAGAACCACTACTACTATTGAAATAGCCAACTTCTTGTTCACAAACGTGATAACAAGTTATAAACATTGAACTGATTCATATATTGTTATTGTCGTTTGTAGAATTAACCTGCTCGGGTTAGATATTCGATGATAATTTGCGCTACTCCACGCTCCTCCGAATTAGTTTTTGCTAAATACATCGCTGACATCATGATACATGCTGACTTCTTGAATTAATAGTTATATTCCACAACACACGTATGTACATGTTACTTATCCTACTTAATAAAACGTAATGACAAAACGCCAATGATAATGTTTTCATTAGCGTTTTGTCATCAATGCATTCATTTATAAATGCATTAAGAATTGAAATGAATATCTAAATATCATTCTACTTCACAGCGCCTTGAAATCGAGATGTGTGGGTACTTTAATTCACTGTAAATATTTTTACAAAGTCTCAGATTGAGTTCTTACGTAAGATTCCAGATATGGAGCGTCTAATGTTGGTAAAATGCAGCTGGGTCGCATTAATGTCGCCCATTAACAAGGCGACGGCGACGCGCGGGCCTCGCTCGGAACGCTCATGGCTTTGACTCGATGAGTCGCTCGCGTCCGTGATTTGATTAACTTTGGAAATTTATCGTCGGGTTTAATTGCATCAGCGGCGGAAGTACTGGCCCGACCGAGGGACCGCGGAGCCGCGGGCGAGCGCGGCGTGCATGGCGCGGGCGGGAGGGGGACGCGCGCCGCGGAACACGGAAAGGCTTTTGAGGCGGCGCTTCAGAGGGCGCGCGGCCGCGACACACCGCGCCGACCTGCGCCCGAGCCGCGACACCGCGACACACACTCCGCCCAAAACGATGTTAATATCCCGCGATAACACGGATATCTATGTAATTAAAAGCCTACTACTGCTATTAATTGATACCACGTACTACCTACTATCGACATTCCATCGCTTAAAACATACTCCACAACTAATGTAATGTAGTCGCTCTGATGCTCCTATTAATTTAAGTCTTTTATACTTGATAGAACACCAGGGGTATAGATAAACACTGAGATAAAAATGCATATTCATTAAAGCGATTTGGTTGCAAGACCAATAACTATCAAATTCCACAATTTTACATTTTTAGAGAAAATATGTGTAAAGTGAGTCCCGGTGTGTCCTGCGGAATGGGTCACATAGCGCCGGCGCCCGCGCATTAAGGGCGCCGCCCGTCGCCGCTCGGCGACACGGGCGACACACGAAATTGATATTGCTCTTAAATTAGGAGCCGCGATGGAGCGCGATGGGACGCTGCGATAACGCTAATGTACTTGTAGTACAAATGTGTCGGCGGCGACACCGCCGCGCGTCGCCCGCGCATAACTCACCACTCGCTAGTCTTGCCGCCCAGCACTGGACCTAACTCTTGCTGCGTTAGTTGTGCCAAAATTTATTGTGTCTTCATATATACCTATATAAGATGGAAGAACCCAGTTAATGTAATAAGTGGCTGACACATTAAAATTTTATTAAAAACCCAGCTTAACAACTGTGCGACCTAGCTAGAAACTAGGATTAGCATAACCAGGGAGGAGAAAATGAAACGTGTTTGATATTAATTTAATCTTTGCCGAAAGCTAGAGAGAGACGTGCAGGTACAGCAAACTGACACGTGTTTGATTCAGTCTATGTGTAAACAATCATTGTTGTCAACATTTTTATACATGGCACGTAGTATTAAGAAGCCTAAAAGACATTAAATCCACAAATTTATAAAATACCAACTTTAGGAGTTGAACCTGTACCGTGACGTCAGTGGGCCCAACACTGCGTCCTCAGTGGGCGCACATCTCGTACGCGCCAGGCGCACCGCGCGCCACACCTAGTTGTTCAGAACAGGATTCGCTTAATGCGACTTCATTAAAAAAACACTTATTTGGAACACTGCGCCAAGTGGACGTTCGTGTTCTAGACAAGCTTAGTACAACCGTTCATTTAATACAAAGTATTCACTTGAACAGGTATTCCTTTATGGATATTTTATATTTGCTTTGAATATGAAAGAGTTTTGCTCGTGACAGGATCATGTCTTTCGATTAGTCTTTAAAGAATTAAGAGGTAGAATTTACTATTCAAAAATAAACTGTTTGTATTACTTTTGTTATTTCACATTATCATTTTCAAATCAATTGTCATTAAGTATGTTTATTTCATATTATCCGACATGGAATCTTATTGATAATTATTAGAAATGACGTCGTCATTATTCGTAACTTACATAGTTGTAAATCTTACTAATAGGTATTATAAATGTTAAACTTTGTGAAGATGATTAGATGTTTTTTATTCAATCAAGCGTCAATCGCTGACGGTATTTGCAATGCAATTGGCACATGGTAGATCGTGTCCTGGATGAACACATAAGATCCCCAATAATCCTGGTAAAGCATTACCGTTGGATACACACGATTAAAGACGCAGATAGAAATTAGAAATTAATAAAATTAGAAGAAATAATAATCTGACTACTTTAAATTGATTGTCGTGGGGGTATATTGTGTATATGTGTTGCCGTACGAAAAGATAAGTATGCTTTATAAGTTTTATAACAAATTCTTCTCCTTATTAACTGTGCATAACATACATATGCAATATAATAGATTGAATGTATATGACATAAAAGTAGACGCGAAAGACTATAAACTGTCGACGAGACATCTAAGACAGGTCTACTATGAGTATAGATGAGTAACATAATAGTATATGAGTGTGTGTGTGTGTGTGTGTGTGCACACACCATTAAATTGTTTGTCAAACTACATATAAGGAAATGGAGAAGAATTCCAAGGGAACATGGAGGAACTATTTCTTTTCGCATTTTCAGAACCACAATTGAACCATATTTTATATTTAATGGCTACGTCCGTGTCTGTAACAATTCCAGTATGTGCATGTGCGAGTGTTTCGAGTACCTGTCGCTAATTCGTGTGGCACTTAACGTTCCTCGAATATCTGCGGCGCGCGGCCGCGGCACCGGCGCGGCGCAGGCGGCGGCGCGGCGCGCGGGCACCACTCCCAGGACATCTGGTTCAACGCCACACAATGTTCGAGGTACTACTTAATACTGCGAGTGATCTAATTTCTTGAGACCCACTTTGTTATCACACGCCTACGGGCTTTCTGCACGAAACAATGTTATATTTAAAATACCCGTGACTTTGCAAACAAATTCCCTTAAAACGGGTTTATTTATCGGATGACAATATATTAAATCTTTCAAAATTGTTTTTAAGACGAGTTGGAATTCAATATGATACTCGTAGTACCGTGATAGAATAAATACCTATTGTTCGTAAAGAATACCTGTTGTTTTCACTATCATTTATCACTAACTAATTTTAAGAGGAAAAGGTGCCTTTGTTAAACTGGAATCTCATTTTTATTTAAAACGACGCGCGCACATATCTTCTTAAGTTATTATATTTTGTAAGGCGGCTACAATAAGTATCGAAGGTCCTTAGACATGTTAAAATAACACAAAGATCAACGGCTATGGTTTGTTTGTTTCTCTGTTGTGCAGTTCCAACTTTGGGCGCATCAGCAGCAACAACACTTTGTTGCTGCTGATGCGCTCACTATGATGAGAGTTCACTAACTCTTAAACCACTATACTATTCCTACAACCGAACTAACTCGTTTTTAATATCACATGAATTAGGTGAGGGTTACTAATGCTTTATTATTTTTACTGACAGCAAAAGTGCACTGTCTCCTTGAGTTCGATGCCCCTCTGGACACAGAGGTGTATCGATAGCTTACGCGATTTTAAATCAGATTATTCTATATATAATAATAACAATGTGCAACTGAGATTACAATGGTTTCCGTTCCACATAGGCTTAAGAGGCAACGAGGAGGTAAATCGACTTGCAATATTAGCTGTGACTGAGGGCATTGATCGTGTTATTGCCCTTTTCCGTTCTGAAGTATTACATAAATATAAAGTCATAGTATATGAAGAATGGAAAAACACTTTGCAGATATATTTAAAACTAAAGGAGTCTGGTATACAACCATGCTGGCGGAGCCTCCTCGGGTGCCGTGGTTCAGTAGTGTTGAAACATCACGTTCTTTTATTGTTAAAATGCATAGACTCCATTCGGGACATTATCCGTCGGCTAAGCTTACATACCTCATGCGTAAAAGTGAATCCCCAAATTATAGCTATGTCATACAATGGAGGATGTATACCATTTGCTGACGGATTGTGTCAAAAACGAGAGACAACGACAAAGTATATTCCATAAGTTTAAGTATAATAGGTTAGATGTGGGAAGCATCCAAAGTATATTGGTCGAACCAGTGAGTGAGGCTGCAAGAGCAATATGTAGCCTAGTCGGTTAAATGGTATTTATTTTTATTTTAGTTTTAGCTTTGGTCACTGTGGCTGGACTGGCATATTGCCATAGCAATAAAAGATCTAAATAAAGAAAAAAGAATTAAAAGAAAATATTGTTAACGATGGTTTGCACATGTCGTAGTGTGTAGCTCTGCTGTAGTTGTTTGGTGCACGAAGTAAAGTGCACTTATGGTACGTCTCAAGTGGTCCCATCGTACTCACACACTCATACACACACCGACACGATGTCTGAAGTCTGCAGACTCCACTTGAGCGCACGTGTACCATGTGACGTGCGCGTGACGGCGACGCGACGTAACGTTACACTTGTGACACCTCGCCGCTGCACCACATATAAATATGTCACTACTATTACATAATATAGGGCTTGTACTCGGGATGGCATCTGATACGTCATGCAGTTATAGAGCCAATTAATGAATTAACCATTAGCATCCGAAACTGACATGACGTGTCACAAAACTAACAAACAATAAATAATATTGTCTTATGTTTACGCGAATGTTATACATTGAAATTAAACACTTTATACGGATTTTATCGCGTTGTTTATTTTACTTTAAACTCTTCCCGTGAACATGGCTGCTGTAAAGCAACCGAAACATTGGGGCAAAGTGTAAACTTAAATACAAATAGTTTTAATTAGAAAAAATATATAGCTTAAATAGTAGTAAAATTCAATAATAGTAGTGTTAGAGTTTTCAAAATTATGTAATAACAGCGTTTAAAGTAAAATAAACAACGCGATAAAATCCGTATAAAATGTTTAATTTCAAACAATAAATAACTTATTTAAAACGCAATATAGTCGATTACACTTTCTAATTGATACGTCTTTTATGTTTACCTGACATAGTGATTCCATCTCGCTTAATAGAAAAGTAACGAAATGTGTTCATTTTAATTTTAAAGCCTGGTTTGCCATACAAAATTGTTAGATTCAGATTATTAATAATAGTTTAAATATGACACTAGCATTTGTGTCACATCACAGAACACTGTGGTGAGCTAATTCACAACATTCAAGTGAAATTAATGATTAAAGAGAGAATGTCATGAATTTGATTTCATTTACAGTTGAAAATCATATTATTCTGCATAACGATATGCAGAATAACCAATTTAAAGTGACTGATGAATGTTATTTTAATACAAATTTACACAACATGCTTCACTTACTTTCACACCGCCACCTTCGGACAAAATATAAGCATAATTTGTCGTCAAACGTCAGATGTATGCTTTTTGTGTATAGATTATTTTTATTTCTGGGAGATACTTATATGTAGATATTTATTTACTTAATTTTATAAGATTTTAGACATGTATGAGATATAAATAATGTGAAAAGTGTTAACCAAGCATTTAGGAACCTACTATGAATTCCGATACTTATGATACATTGCATTTAGTTATGATATAAGATATAATGGTGGATACCACTCAAGTAGGTACATACATGCTTGTTGTATTTAGTTTTATTATTTGTTTACAACTCATGTATATTTTACTAATTATATTTAAAATGACTTACTAAATAATAATTTAATTGAGATATAGCCTGAAATACAGGTCTTACCTAGATCAGACAAACAATAATAATTTATAATCTTTGGAAAATATTTTAATAATATTGTATAACTGGCAGTAAAATGTTAATTTCATACATTAATTAGATTAAATAGTTATCGATTTAATTTTATGGTAAATGTTATTACTATTTCGGAAATTATCACTGCATCTACGATTATCATCATACGATTTATCTTAATACCTATTGAATAAAGTATTATTATTATGCATTTTATTTAAGTTTTGTCAACAATTTAATTATTAATATTGTTTATCATCTTTATTCTTCAAAATAAGCAACCCACTAGGAGTAACGGGTCTTTGGTTTCAACGCTACCCTCCCAGTGAGGTCCGCTAGTAATAGCCAGTATCCCGAAGCCCGTAGAAAAATGACATCGTAGATAGTTCTTACCTAGACAATGTTATAGGATCATTCTTAACGAAAGAAGACACTTGCCGGTAAATTTTCAGGTAGTTGGTGTTTGCGGTATGGTATACATGTAATAGGAGCCGATTTTTGTGTGCTAACACAGAGCCAACATTTATGTGATCTAAATATATATATTTAGACACACGACAATATTGTGCACAATGTTGTAGTGTTTAATTATATTATGTAAAGTATCTTACGATACGAAGTATTTTATCGATCGAGAATATTAATAATCAGTACCAAACACATATTACGTCGCAACAAAAGCAACGGAACAACTGAAGCCGTTGGGCACCGCATTAAAGAAGCTGAAGTATATTCTGTCGTAGCTGCCACAGCTACACTCCGTAGCAACCACATCGCTACGACAAGTTCGTTGACCAATTTGTGTTTAAAAAACCTGTCGTGTCGCGCTATTTCAACGGCTTTATATTTACAACTTCAAAGTAAATATAACCAATAACTTTCATGACTGGTCGAATGACCAACTAAGATGTTATCATATTTAGTGAGTAGCGGTAAACTGACTTGGGAAACATAATATTGTCTTATGTTTACGCGATAAAATCCGTATAAAGTGTTTAATTTCAATGACTTGGGAAACTTTAAAGTGATGAAAATTTAGACTATAAGCAAACAACAAATAACCTCTCAAGTCAAGAATATTATTCCAATGGCTGCATTGAGACATGGTGGTGTAACGGTAGCGCTTCATTGAAGTCGGTTGTGGCAGGTTGTGTTTGTGATAAACTGCTCATATGTACACATGTATGTAAATTAGCACATGCGTGTATTAGGTATATTATGTATATATTCCGGACTTATCTATTATTCACAGATTGCACTGATGTATTATCTTTATATCAAGCGGTATCAGTTCGCTTCCTGCGGCCAAATTGATCAATTTTATTAATAGTTCCGTGGACTCATATGTCCTTCGGCGAGAGGAAATAGGATAAACGTGATTATTGATTATTTATTCATTAATTCATAAAGTAACACCTGTGAATGCTATTAATTACAATATACATAAAGAATGCCGGTTATCGCCACTCCTCCTCATAGCTTTTGCAACAAATAATAAAAGCAACTCACGTATTTTTATTTTAAAAGTAGTATTTTTTTATACAATTAGTATAAGTAAAGGACAATTATTATTAAAACTGCAATACAAATTAATTTACAAGTATAAATACTGTACAGTCATTCTTCTTGGACAGGCCTTGGCTCAGAGTTTATTCAAGAAGAACGCAACATTTGACGACAATTGAGAACAGAAAAGGTAAGATGTTTAGCCACCTTATTCGACGAATTCATAAAAAGTATCATAGAAAGAAAAGTGGCAGGAGGGAGAGAAAGGAACAGACCTACAAGGATATTTACTGACCAAATAAAGGAAAAGGCGAAGGTCACGTCTTATAAGAATATTTTAAACATATTATATTGATGAATACCGGGCTAGCATGGGTTAGATGGCTTGATATACTTTGTTCTGCTCTTTCAGTGAAGTGACTGATAACGGTGCCTTCACTTGACCACAGTACTACATATCAGGTTAAAAAGTGATTATCTTTGATGATACAGAACTAATATATAACTGGCATATGATCGCAATCAGCTAAGCCTTTCCATAGTTACACGATCACAAAAATTAATTCTTTGTAAAATTACTAGCTGTCCCCCTCAGTTCCATGCACGTTTATGGATACTGAACCGATTCCTTGGGTCGTAGCATGATGTTATATAGATTTTAACTTGCCTCAAAAATAGGGCTAACTAAATGTAAATATAACCATATATATTAAATCTATCAACGCGCTAACAACCGACTGGTTGTTCAACATGTTAGCGCATTCAAAAAAGGAAACAAACAAACCCTTCAGCTATATTACATTAGTATAGATATAATCGATGATATACTTTTATAAGGACTTGAACAACACATAAGGTCTAGATCTAAGATGGGTGCCATACACACATGCGTAATACTAATTAATAAATATACAAGAATCGTGTAATATTAAGAAAATGATTAGCGATATTTAGTACAGAATAATAGACCAAAATCAACGTCTATATATTTTTTTTGTTAGGTGAGAAGACTTCTACATGTTATATACAGGTATAAATGTTAACAAATTAATGCAAGTTTTATTTATTTATGTATATTCGCTTATAAGATGAGGTGGGAATGACGCGACGTCTCAAGGGCGCTGGTTATTCTTCCCCCACCTCCATTACTATCAAGTATTATTTTAAACGTTCAATTAAAAGCATAAAAGATGATATAACTAAAAGTGCCTAAGAGGTAGTAAGATGCGCTCGCCTCTGGCTGGCTTTCGATCATTACTTTTTAATTGCTTTGCAAGACGCGTTACACCATATTAACTGTTATGTACATAAGCAGATTATGACCACATTAATGTTTGTGATTAAAAGTTATAAGAAGAGAACATTATGTTATTATATGTAATGTTACATCAATTATTTAAAAGAATACGTCAGAGCCCAGGATTACTTACTAATCAGCACGAGTGCATTTCGTTTGACAAAATGCATCTGCACTGAAGTCTTAAGTTCTGACTAATAACATATTTGTAGAAGTAACCAATAGTTAGGGATTTGTTGGCAGTATAAAGTATATACTATCGAATTCATTAGTTAACACATACCTATATTAGCTGTTACCCGTGACTTTGTGCGCGTAGTTTTTATATCGCACCCTCATTTTACAAGTTAAGGGATTTCATTTTTAAAATATTTTTTGTTAGTGGGCGCTTACACTATATGAGGTACGTCTATACAAAATTACATGCTTCTATAGTTCATATTTAGCAACTATATTTCATCCATTAAAATCCGATTTTTAAAAACAGTTTTAATCCAAAGTCTGTAGATGTTTTTAAAGTACTACCCCGTTAGAGGTCTTTGAAAATCATTTTATAGTTGATAATATCGCTGTATAAGGCACCTGAAAGAAAGATTTTGAAATTACTGTTACGTGCTGGGTTCGAGGGATAAGAATTTAAACAATATTACCGACTAAAACACGTTTTATTCTAACACACAATTAAACTTAAAATTACGTTTGCATATCATGCAAACGTAATTTCAAACTTTCTGAATGAGTGATTTGGACTGTGCCATGTTCGATATACCAAACTTTTGAAACATAATTTCATCCATTTGGAATTTAAGATAAAATAAATTTTGTACTACTTTTCATTCCTCTAGATCTATGGGTTAGATTTTATTAGTTAGTCATTAGTCATTTATTCAATACAAAAAAACTTTGTGTCGTATTTTAAACTTACACACTAAATGTGCACATATACAAATAATATTTAAAACGTAAAATTAACTCAAAATGGAATACAATATAAATAACATATTATTATAGGAGTAATATAGAATTTCTATTGTTATATCATCAGTTAAATTAATTACTAATGTCAGCATGGATATATAAAAGAAAATGATTAATGTAAATTATGATAAAACCAAGATAAACATTATATTTTAGACATGTTATCGCTCCGAAACTCCTCTATGCTGTAGTAGCTCTTTTCCAAAAGAAATGCCCTAAGCTTATTTTTAAATCTATTTACGCAGTAAATACCTTTCATCTCCACCGGCAGTTTATTAAAGATACTTACTGCTTGGACTGTAGAACTGAGCTGCACGACGTTTAATTTAGGCTGAACAATGTTAGTCAAATCTTTCCTACGACCTTTTTCCTTAATGTTTCTTTGTTCCTTGGTTTCAAACTTGTCCAGGTTTTGAATCAAATTAGGCAGGAGCACCATAATGTACAGGTAAGGAACCATTCATATGTTGAGTTCTTTAAAGTTGTTTATCGCCCTTTTCTGTATTACAAATTCTGAACGATTATATCCAAATAATTGGCCCCAGTATGTTCTTCCCAGATATAAAACATTTAGAAGACCCAAAATTATACTACTATTGTAATAGTATGCCCGAGTCTCATTGAATATACAGTGGGCCATGTCCAACATGTATACCCACGTCGGAAAGCACTTAATATTTGAATAAATGAACACTATTACATACACTCCTGTTTATTATATTTGCAGATTATTAATTACAATTATAAATACTTGTATATACATATATATACTGCAATGTAAAATTTTATATAATTTTTCTTTTTACGATATTTACAACACGTTGGTGCGCTGTTTTTAACGATAAGACAAGAGCCAACTTCATTATTATCAATAAAAATCTTTAGCCAATGTCATTTGACTCTAAATACTGTAATTAAATAAAATGAAGGCTTTTTAATACAAGGTAGGTTGTGGCAGTGTGTGTGTTGGCGCGCTCGCGACGAGTGTGCGGAGGCAGCGCGCATGCGTGGTGTGGAGGTGATTGGTGGCGCGATATCGTGCGATCTAATCTTATCTATTAGGTAATGATAACGAAATGAATAGTCATGAAGCGCGCTGGACAAGGCGACCGCCTTCACCAGACTCGCTATTCGTCAAACCATGTATTTAACGATTCTATACAAATTTTGCAATGATGCTGATGTTTATTAAATTATATTTCAAATTTTTACTCTACTGCGTCAGAAGGAGGGTAATGTTTTTCGAGTGTATGTATGTATGTATGTATGTGGTTATGTATGTCCATTTCTATGGCATGCCCTACAGCCCAAACGGCTGGACGGTTTTTGACATATAAGGTGTCGTTGAATTCATCAGAATTGTGGTAGTGACATAGACTATATAAATTTTCAAAATGGCGCCCGCAAGTGAAGAAAAAGGGGGCAGGAGTTTGTTTTTTTGTCTTACCTTAGCAATTTGGGTATCAAATGAAAGATCGTGAAAAGAACCTTTCAAAAATATATATATCATATCATGTTTATATTACTGTTTTAACACAAATTGTCAAAAAGCTAAATACTTTATATGGTGTTGCAGGCGGGGACAAACAATACTTTGTTACCTACGGGCAAAGAAAGATCTTTTTTTTTTTTTTAACGTGGTAGAATGCTTTGACGCATACCTTTATGTCGGACTCACCGGGGAAAGATGGTGAGTGACATCCCAGTAATACCGACTAAACCTACCACGGTGTTCCTCGACATAACCGCAATCGGCGGGGCCGCGCGAATCGCTTTCATATGCAATCGCGACCCCGCCGAGGTTTCGGCCCACCGTATGAAACGGCAGGCTTCTACACAAATTTACAACCACTAATTTTACTGTCCTCCTGAGGGCGGGACGGACACACGATACAGAGGCGCGCTTGGGAACACGCGCGCCGCCTCTCGGACCTGGTGCTGATCGGGTGGCGGGCAGGCCCACGAAGCCCCCAGGTTAATCCTCAGGGTGGCTGGAGGTCGTCTCGCGCCCTACGGCGCCCGGCTCTGCGGTTGGGGAGAGGGTTTGAGCGTTCCCTCTCCCGCTCCGCCGCCTCCTTGATGGAAACCACTTTCTCACAGAAGGAGGCGACGGCGCTCCATGACCTCTCACTCCGGACCATAGACTGAACTACGGCCGGGAGCGAGAGGGCAACCGATCCGACTGCCGCAATCAACTCACGGCGCTGCGATGCCCAGGCGGGGCAATCCGCCAAAGTGTGCAGCGCCGTGTCCACAACAACGTCGTGGCAGTCGCCGCAGTGGTGACAACCGGGCGTCTCTTGCCGGCCTATGCGACACAGGAACTGGCCAAAACAACCATGGCCTGGACCTGGTGGAGCTCGGACCTTGCCGCCTCGACAGAGGGAAGAACAGGTCCTTCGCCCCGAGCTAGCGCCTCCTGGCGCCAACGATAGAGCGACGCCAGGAGCGCCGCTTCCAGGTCCCATGGCATCGATCCGGTGAGGAGGCTCGCAGCCTCGAATGAGATCGTGCGGTAACCTCTAATCAACCTGACGGCCATGGTGCGCTGTGGCGTACGAAGCGCCGAGATGTTTCGGGCCGTCAGGTTGTCTGCCCAAACTGGGGCCCCATAGAGGGCCATGGACCGCACAACCCCCTCGTAGAGCCTCCGGCAGGAGGTGTTTGATCCTCCGAGGTTGGGCAGCAGGCGCGAGAGCGCGCCTGCAGCGCCCCGAAGAATGGGGGCCAAGCGACGAAAATGGGCTGTAAAGTCCCATCGGCTGTCGAGCAAGAGACCTAAATACTTTAGGGTTGACTCGACGCCGATGCGGACCCCTCCTACCATGATATGGGCCCCTGGAGGTGGCCGGTTCCGAGGGCCGTGAAAACAAACGGCCTCGGATTTAGACAGGGCCACCTCGAGGCCCAACCGGATACGATTAACGACTTGTGCGACCGCAGCGGTCGCCAGTATGGCCGCCGCCCGGTGCGACTTACCCCTCGCCGTGAAAGAAAGATCTACCAAAACTACGTTTGTCACCGCATGCGGCACCATAAAGTATTTAGTTTAACTATTTTGAACATACATATGTAGTTATTTCATTATTTGATAAAGTAAGCTTACAAAACAATGCATTAGTCTTTCGAATTTTATATAGATATTGTGATACTTGTTTTTCTCTTTTCAGTTCATTACTTTTAAGCAGTCGGGTTTTTTGTTATTATAATAAAAATTCTATTGATGTTTTGTCCACACAATACTAGCTGAAACTTGCCGCGTCATATACTCGCCATATAATTAGTACCCTGCGTTCTTGTACTCTCTAGGTACCAATACGTTAGTAATTTTCTATATTCTAACTATTGTGCTAAAGTGATTTAGGGTTTGATTTCCATACAGAACTAATATTTTGGTAATTTACAAATAGTAGTTATGGATCTGGGTGTTCTTTATGACAACAAATTTAATACTACATACTATTATTATGTTTCTCTTATCACAAGTACTTTCTAACATATTATATTAGAAAACACCTGGCCCTTTGGGAGGCTTACACGGAGACATAGGTCCAACGTGAAGAGGCCCTTCGAGAGCTTTAATCAAAGGTGTGATGGAACACCTACAGCGGCACTAGCCGCAGCAAGCTAGGACTATTGCTACGTATAGATGCGGGTGTTTGGTGGACCGGTATATTGCTAACTATGGATGGAAAATGGCGTCTGCCCTGAATACTCTAATAGCATCAATGCAATGGGCAGACGGTGACTCGCCAACTCACTAGATGGGCCCCCTGATAAGCCACTATAGGCATACAAGCCAGCAGCAGAGGGCAACACCGGTGCGAGTGGCTAGGGGTGTCGAGCGGTGCGTCACCGGTTTCACCATCACGGGTCTCGTGACAACGGAGACCCGGAGCGGGTTTCCCCGTAGTTATGCCCTTGAAAATGACACTTCCACCCCCAAGCATATAGCTCTAGCGGCCCCTCTCTGACCGGCCGACCAAGGCAAGCCAGAGTTGAGAGTCCTACGGACGCTCCTGAAGTTCCACCCCAGCCAACCAGTAACGGCAAGCCGGGACCCTAATCTCTATCGACCCTATCGGGGACGAGGCCCTAATCAACTCTCTGAGGCATTCAGGACCGCAGTGTCGCCACTCACATTCAGCCTGCCACAAGCTGCCCTGCGGTTTGTGCGCTTTAATTTAACCTGGTGATAAATTTTTTTGTTTATATCATAAGGCGAAGGTGATAGTTTTAAAGCTAGTGTACTGTGCCCTCCGATATCGCGTTAGTCTCATGATGAGATAATGACTGTCCCACACAGGGGTCTATTATTATTATTATTATTACTATTATTTTTACTGACATTTTTATATTATTTTATCTTGTTATTTGAATTATGTGTTAAATGAATTGTTAACTACCTATATTTTAAATTGACATTTTATATTTGTACACCAGATATGGTCAAACATGTTGATACAAAGTATTATTTAACATCTGTAACTAAGCATCTCAAAATGTTTAATTATGTACCTACACGTGTTTTAGCAAATAAATATATCTTATCTTATCTTATCTTATCTTATCTTTGCATAACTGAAACCAAAAAATTGCATAATTACAATACGTCATATCAGTATGGTTACTGAAGGTGTCCAATACTGGTAGTTTCAAAGACTACCATTGTTAAATAGGCATACCAAAATGATAACAAATATAATAATAATAACAAATCGCATAACTCTCCTTGATTTTCAATATTCATAATCATAATCTTACTGTCAAGGATTATTTAATTATTTGCGTTAGCAGACTAGCCTGCTGCCCAGAACCAGGGCTAAGTGAATCGAATGAGTATTTGAGAGTCTCTACCTACCATAAGAAGCAGTAACTTCCGTATGGTGCCTAATTATTTAAGTCACAGAAAGCGACTTACATGGAACTGAAGCGCCACGACCGAGAAGTATCTCTGAACAGAAAATTTGCCGACTTCTGTATTTGTAAAGTTTGGACTAAAATAAGTTCTGTTAATTCCGTTCAAAGATTGCACTAGAATGTAGACACGACCTAGATTCGAAAGCAGGCACACGTTGTGATAATTTTTATTGTTCTACGTATCTGAGAATATTCTGACACTGGATGTTGTCTCTATGTACCTACTCGTACCTCTGTATCAAAATTGTCATACATTTTATAATAAATAATACTGTTTACTATTGCATAAAACTTCGGCGATAATATATACTACATATTTGCTAGTGTCTTTTTGGATAAATAATAAATTCATTAATCGTAAGTAAATAACTTCGGGAATATAGGTGGAGAGGTCCATACCGCAATGGCGATGCAAACCAACTGTCGACGATGTTCTTGTGGTTAAGTTCTATATATCTTACAAATAAGCTATTTGTGTAGACTTGTCTCAATTATCTCGATTATTCGACAGACTACTGATTCTCTATATCGTGTATTGTAAGTGTTCACAACACCGGTGCCTTAACATGCAAAGAAAGGAGAGCTCGTCGAAACGTCAACGCGAAGTGCAGTCGCCGATTCCGGTAGTCATAAATTTATATTTGTATTTTATTATAAATATTTTTATTCTTAGTTTTCTCTAACATGAATTCAAACATTTGTTTTAATATAGTAGTAATTTGTTTAAATACTAATTTTGATGATGACTTAATTTAGAATTTTATGAGCATTTCGTTCTAAATATGAAAAACCTGTTACAAAAATGATTGAATTTTGTAATGTTTCTGTAGTACAATAATATACTTATTAACTTTTACCGTTAGTCTTTGGATTTAATATTGGTTAGCTTTTTATTTAACGAGGAGGTCACGCGTAATATCAATTTCAAAGAAGATAGTTGTGAATAACAATACATTTAAAACCGAAAACCAACTTATTTCTATTATAACCGCAAAGGAAAATATAAATAATGCATAATATAAGTTTTAATTAATTGAGAATTATTCGATATTTAATTATTTAAAGTAAAATAAATACAAACCATGTATGTAGGCACATAATACTCATGTCTATGAAATTTATTAATAAGTGATAATAGCCTGTCCAAGACTTGCTTCGGCAACTCTTGACCTCGTCTACGTTTTTAATGTTGACTTCAGGTTTCGTTTCATTATGGATCTACTTAGCTGTATAACGACTATGCAATTTTTTTATATAGCTCTTATGATTTTTTATTGATTACTAGGTTTAGTCTAAATACAAAGTTATTCATAAAAAATTTGAGGATAGTCTAGTCTAACAAATAAAATCTGCGGTTCAGCCGCAAATTAAAGTATGTAAATTAGTAAAACATTTTATAACTCACATAAGGAAAATAATATAAAATTGATTAGTATTGTTAATGAACATTTGGCGATTGAAAAGAATGGCCGTCTTTCTCTGCCTTCCTTCTTCTTAACTATTTTTATTTTATTTTTATTAATATATCAGTCAATTGATGTGTCCAAGACTTTTTATGTAAATAATTTTAAGATTTGTGACTTTGACTATTACTTTTACCTCATTTAGAATAAGGTATGTTGTGTAGTTTTAAGATATGGTTATCTTTGTATTATTTCAGTTATTCATGGTTTGAAAAGGAATGTGATAGCTGATAATCTTTTCTTATAATATATTTTGTAAAACATATATACTACTAGCTTTTGCCCGCGGCTTCACTTGCTCGGAAACAGTACTTTTTCTAAATAAAAGATACTCCATGTCCTTTTTTGTACCCCTAGGCCTAGCAAATGATGATCGGTGTAGAAGTTGGTGTGAAAGCATAACAAACAAACGAAGCAACTTATATTTGCATTTATATCATTAGGTAGGTTTAGGATTAAATACAAACTTTTTTACTGCCGATAAAATTAATATAATTTTGTGTGAATGTTCATACATTTACATATACTTACATTTATTTCCCAACACGCATTTTAAAAATAATATGCGCTATTTTAAATGGAATACATTGATTAAATAAGGATCCCTGTGCTTTATCACTCTAGTCATTAGATTATTTAGCTTAGTAAGAAGAGTCCGACAATTATGGTTCTCAGTGCCACTGAATATCGCATACCTACTATTGTAAAAATGACTTAGCAATAACATTTTTTTTAATTATCCTACTATATACGGATTTTATCGCGTTGTTTATTTACCACTGTATTTTATTTTTGAAACTATTACACTACGGCTACTATTGAATTTTACTAATTTATTATATCCTATATATTGCTTATATATGAAAATAAGTAATCCAATAATACGTAATGAGTATTAACAGGCTCATAAATAATAATTCAAGGTCAGTGCAATGTGCAGTTTCACATACAAAAGACATCAACGCGCTACTTTATATAACATATTTCCAGTTTCATCTTATTCGCGGATATCAAGTTCAATAAACGTCGTGTACTTAACTAGTTTTATGTTGGTATACTTAGTAGGTATAACATAAAAAAATAAATTAAGCCCATTTATGAAACACTGTGGAAAGAAGTTTATGAAAAGGTCGCTGGCAGATAACTCTCGCGGCATCTTCTTTTAAATCTTATTAATCACCAAATAAATACATGTTATTGTAATTAAAATATCTATAATATACAGACACAACTTCCTTACAGTATTATAATTATTATAAGTATAAATATTTCCTTATGACTTAGTTGTTATTGCATTTATCTCTACAGAGTGGTCTACTGGCACTAGTTGAGTATAAACATAAAAACAACAACAACATTATTGAGGTGATCATAACATATGTATGAGCGGACTTAATTAAAAATACATACAATCTCAAAAATATAGAGTTTTAGTATTACTCTATTCAAATTATTTATTTATCATGTACTGTAACGACCTTCAGAAATATGTCCACACCTTTCTATTTTATGTTTTATTGCATACCTTATAAATGCAAACAAGTAAATAAAATTACTAGTTTGTACGTACACGTTTATTATGTACAGTACGAGCACATTGTACATGTTTGTATCAGGTTACATGTTATCACATTACACTGTTGAACACTACAAGTGTAATTAATTATAAACAATAAACACGTTTGTGTACCTATTTAAGCTTTAATGGCATTACGCAAAGTACGCGCGCAATAGCCTACCGCGGCGCTGCGTGAGCGCTCGAGCGCCTGCGACGGACGCCCGGACGCCGCGCCGCGCGCCGGCCGACCGCGACGAGGCTTGCCGCCCGCGTGCGTCTCGCTTCGTACAACGGGCACCAAAATAATAACGATATGCTTATATTTAAGGCATTATTGCAGTATCCGTGTTAGTTACGACCACATTCTTATTATTTATTTCCTTCAAATCATCATATCCCGCACTGCGAATGTTTCCTGTGTCGCACTTGATAGTCATTCAAACAATGGACACAAACATCACCTAGACTCGGATAAACAATTTGTGTGGAGATGGAGCCACAACACTCGGTGCGGTGGCATCAAAGTGAAAGTCAAAAATTATGAACGTAAAAGGGGATAGTGAGTTTACTAATTTACTGAATTTAAATTTATATTAGTTAGCTAAGTACAGGCAAAAGGTCGAGCCTATTAGAAGATACCTGCATAAAACTTACGACCACTCTTTTAAATTCCTATCAAATTATAATTTAAATATTTTACAACTCGTTTCTGGATAAGGTATTGAAGTCATTATGTCATATATCACTGTTCAAATAAAACAAAAATAAAAGAAAATGTAATAATGTAATATGTGAAGCATTTTAGATATGTAGTCTTATTTATTGAATCCGTGCAATTGTAAAATATGGTGAAATATATAAAAGATGTTGTTTGTTCGACGATTAGATATATTGTGTGTCATATTATAAAGTTTACATGGATTACTTACCTGCTAGCTCTACACGACACCGAACACCGTCACAAAAGATTGTTTTTTAATTGGGTTGTCAAAGAAACATAAACGTAGAATGCAGTTGCAATAATGTCTTTAAAAGAATGCATGAGGAACAATGGGAGATAAACATGAATTAAAAGATGTGTGTATTATAGGCACGTGACGACAGGAGATTGACCACAAAGTATAATAAAATGGCATGATAACACACTTATCCCTCGCTTTAATTAAATGTCACATGGATTAAAACCGTGGTCATAATAATGGCTTACGTACAAGTAAGTACTGATTAATTGCATACTTAAAACATATTTATTTCAGATAAGTTGTATTAAACGTCAGATCATCACATACTTAGTACGTACAACATATGACATACTCAGTACATAAGCAATTAATAACCTAATCGACGGTTCTACGGGTGATTGTTTTCAACAAGTTGTTAACAAGCCCGCAATTCGAAAAATATATTCTATCGTAACGTACGAAAGTTTCTAATGGCCAGTTTCAATATCTAAGAATCTTATCGTTTTACCTACGGACAGTTAATTTTTGACACATATTCTGTGAAAAATATGTAAAATTGTCCGTAGGTAAAACGTCTTGTTTTTTTATTGAAACTTACTCTATCAGCGCGATGCGTACTGGAGAAACCGTTAACAATGTCCTTAACCAACAACCGTGCATGAAGAATATTTAAATGAAGCAAGTGAGATATGTCGGGCACGAGCAAGTGGCAAACTATAGTCGCCGCCGACCCCGCCGCGCCGGTAGACACGCGACACTCTAAGTTTGTTTGTTGGTATAAGTACGCCAATTTAGAATTTATTAAAAGACACTACTGCCTTATAAAATCCTAATTCCTAACTAATATTATGAATGTGAGTATTATTATTATTATATGAGTTTGTTACGCTTTCGCGTCTTAGTCACGTAACCGATCATTATGAACATTTGTATAAACGTTGTCAGGGGTGCAGAAAAGGACATTAAAATCCTTTATTCTGAAAAAAAGACTGTTATTAACTGACATTTAGGCGAGATTAAATAATAATTTAACTATTACTTATTCATGCAGCCCATTAATTAAGAAAATTTATTAGAGAAAATCTAATATAATAATTCATTATTAATAAGCTTTACAAGAGAGACCTCATCTATGAATATTATGTGCATATGATAATTAAGTTGTATGTCAAGTTTGCCAAAACTTTCTAAAGAGTATTTACAGGAAGAGCTTAATGCTTAGAATAAAATTGCGATGGAATGTTCTCAATCGGACACGTCATTGATCCTTTATCCGGGTAGACATGACGTACTGGCGGACACAATGCGCGCGCAGTCACAAGTGCGCCAATACTACGAACTAAAAGGATTATCATTGAACTCGTTGTTCCATAAACGTCAAATACTCTTTGTTTCGAGGAATGGGGTTATCCACCGCATTCCCACGTGGGTTTTGTCCAACGCTGGAGTATTTACCTGCTGATTTACGGTTCCTAGTACTAGACAAAAGATGGTCTAGGATTCCTGGAGCCGTACACGCGCCCGTGAGAATGTTTGAAAGTCGCCAATTTTCAGAGAAGTGACATCATTGAATTTAGAACGACTTTATATTTAAAACGAGTCAACTTTAGAAAATGTTAGTAAAATTAAATGTGTGTTAGGTGTATATAAATTAATAGTATTAATTAATTCTAGTGTATATAAATTTAATAAAATTACATATTTAATTAAAATTTGTTTCATCAATAGCAGCAAAATTAAATGCTAATGGCCGCCGCATAGAACCGGTAGTGTCCGTCGAGTCGCACCGCTCGATCCGTGCTCATTCGCACATGCGTACATACATATATGATTATGACAAGTGTGTGCGTGATGCGTGATGATGTTCCCGTACGAGAGCGCAACCCAACAAAACAATACGTCGTCATGACATGCTGACGTCACGTCTCACTAATAAAAAAAGGTTTGTTTAGTGTGGTGGCGCGTTACACGTATAATGGTGTTGTCGCACGCGCCACGCGATTGTTGCGCAATGAGTCGGAGTCGCCGCCCGCTGCGCACCACAACAATTGAGCTATCGGTGACAGGCGGGGCCGCCAGCTAATTGTCTAAGCGAAAGAGACGTAGCTACAGCCGTGTCGTGTGTGGGACAAGGACACATCGCTGCCCTATTAATCCCTCTATAAATAACCCGGCTCCTAATGCGAAGGCACCTCGCTTTTTTGTGAGCAGGCTCGACGCACCGCGATAGTTGCGCGCGCCGCGCCGCCACTTCACCCGCCTCGATAGCGCACGATAAGTGGATTAAACAATGAAAGCGAGTACCTCTATGTTTGGCGCTGCGCACACATTGTTCCGCTTTTATCTGCCCTTTATTACCGTCTGACTTCACTTAATCAACTACATATTTACCTAAATGCTTGTTGTTTAATATTTATTCATTCACAAATAAATCTAGTTTAGATCTGGTGAATATTCTAATCTTATATTAGTATGAAAAATCTTGACGTTTTATGTACATTCAGTGTACGAGCTTGTGTCATGTGTGAATACGGTCAAGCATTATAGATATGATAGCGCAAAGAGATCACTTTGGCTAAATAGTCGCGAGGTGCGCCAGCTGCGCAACAAACTTGTCGTATGTATGTATAACAATGGCGGCGATGAATTCTCCATCATTCATGTGAATCATTTGTCAGCTGTGAGTAATTGTCGAGACGAAGGAGTCGCGCGCGAGGGGCGGCGACTAAGTGCGAAATGTTCCCGCTCCGGATCGCTCACAGTTTTTTGTCGAGTGCTTAATCCGATGACGAGGGATGCAGCAAAAAACCACAACTAATGGTCCGCGCTGATGTATCAATGACAGTGGCGCCCTACCCGCCCCCTCCAACCCGCGCCACCCCCGCACCACCAACAAACAAACACGTATCGTGTCACCGAGCCGCGATAATGGACGTAATGGACGCGGCGCTTTTGTCACACGTCCGACGTCAACCTCTACTCAACATAGCTTTCTACTATTTAATACACTCATAATGTTAGAGCTGAGAGGGACTGTAAAAGCTTTCCGGCGAGGCGTGGTCGAATGTTAATACTACGCTCAATATACACTCAATGCTGGAAGGCTCGTTGGTATTTGCATAGCACAGTGTGACAGTTTAAATTGCGAACCGATGTCGGTATAAATTCTTATAGATAATTATGTCAGGTGAATATTGTTGATCCATACAGACGATACCGGGCGTAGAGTACTCGCCGAGTGTCGTCGGTATGAACAACCAGGTTTTGACTGACTAGCAAAGGGTTATCTTTTCGCTAGCGAGTCCAGATGCGGATTGCAACCCTATTAAGACAATAATTAGAGTGATGTGTATCTCGGATGGAAGTCAATCTCAGTGCTATTATCGTTATCAGGGTGGTGTGACGTGTTGCGACCGGACGTCTCATAAATTACTGCGTGCTGTTCCGTTTTTTCTGCGGCGGTGCGTACCTGCGCTGCGCTGGCGCCGGCGACACTTGTGACGTCACTCACTGCGCAATGCTACACGTTTATTGCCGCATAAATATGTAGGTCAGAAGGGTTGCAGGTAGAGAGTGACGTTAGAGATAGGCGCCACTTAGAGACGATAGGGCTCAACGATAACGACCGGTAGCCGATGGTCCGCGCTGTGGCGAGTGCGCACACACTTACCTACGTCACTGATAAACATAAGTTAAAAACGGCGCACTTCACCTGCATCGTACCAATTAAACTAAAACTTTACATTTCTTTTGTTTAAATAACATTCAAGAACACAAAAGTGACGCAGCAAGAATGTTTTTTTTTGTTAATTAAGTTGTGGCAGATTTGTCTCCAAAATAATTTTAGTACCTATAACCAATTTTACTGTTTTGTTAATAATTTTAATGTTTACCGTTATGGAAAATTGATATCTGCAACGATCTAACTATCGTACGGCTGGGTCATTGTAAACATAAGTTTTCGGTGACTAAGCTAAAGAATAACTAATGCTGAGAAATAAATAATTTAACCTCAACACGATTTTGCCTTGTAATTACTTGAACGTATTAAAAGTTTTTAAATACATTTAAGTCGCAAAGTAAAACTTATGAATGTCAAATATTATGTTAGCCAAGATTTATATGAAAATACTATTACAGATGTTAGGTTCAATACAATATCTCATGATCCTAACCTCAAGTAGCTTACTTGCAATATAAATCGACATTACAGATCAGCCTTAATGCTACATCTCATATAATTATGCTTAGTTTTGCAACAATTACACCATATTGCTCAACACAGAACTAAAATATAAAATGTAGGTACCTAAATGAACTAGTTAGGTGGTGCGAGGTACTGCACATACACATGTATTAAGTATGGGATAAATGTAAGGGCAACCAAATAAAGGTAACAATTACTAGCTAAACTGTGCGATTTGAACACGATCATCACTAGCAGTACAGTAGGAGCGATACAGCGACCCATGTAGCCTATGTACTCGTAGCTTCTCGTTATTGTTTTTACAATAAATAAATATTCTATCACATACACACAACACCATCTAGCCCAAATATGGATAAACATACATATATACATACTTTTTTTTGTAGATACATACATATTATACATAGAAACACCCAGACCAAGACAAACATCCATGTTCATGCACACAAATGTTTGACTTGTGCGGGAATCGAACCCGGGATCTTAGGTGTAGCAGTCGGTAAGTACATATTTGTATTTGCAAAATATTATTATAAACGAGCAGGTGCTAAAAATGTATAATACTTATGTCTGTTAGGGGTGGCCAGACGCATGAAGGTTAAGTTGTTGACCAACCCACTTTTAGTGCTATTTCACAGTAGATTTCTCTACTACAATATTAATCACTAGTCATATGTCATATCATGAAAGTCTGTTATGATTAGGCCCATTTTGATTGACTCCCTATATTTGATTGTCATACGATGTAGAGAGGTACTCTGTGTCGGGTGGTCGACGTCAGCCAGTAGTCATTTAGTAACGACAAGTATTGTAGTGTGAGTGTATATTTTGTGAAAACAAAGCGAGGAATGCGACGGCGACAGCGGGCGGCGCGCGCACAATGGCCTCGTGGCGAACGGCCGCACGCGCCTGCGCCGGCGCCGCGCCGCCGCCGCCTCACTACATTACGGTGCTTTGCAACTGAACACAAGGGACCACCGAAAAGATCCTGTGGCACATTCTTATCACGCCTAACGGTCTCGTTGTTTCACCCAGGAATTTGTTCGTTCTAGGAGCACCAAACTATCACCTTAAACATTTGCCGTTTTAAATGGCTTCCTAAACAATATTAAAGTAAGAATTTATCAGAGTGGACCTATTGTGTAGAAAATAAAATAGGATGGTTTTGAATGTCATACGAAAATTTAGTAATAGTTGGCATGTTTTTGTTTATGAAGAGGAGTCCTTATGCAGTGCTAAACGAACACAATCATTGTCAAGAGTGGCTGTTATCGTCACGTGGGGCGCTTTAAGAAAGTGTTCTACGGAAATTAAAAAAAGAACCCTTTAATGCGAAGATGGTGTTTACATCAAATTATCAGTAGATCAGTATCAAATATAGCCTTCAAATGTCTTGTAGGCTATTATTTTAACAAATTCCATTGTTATATTTATATTTTTAATGTCTGTATTAAATGTTTGCACAATGGACAATAAGGCAACATGGCCACTGCCAATAGGAAGTAGAAATTGTGGCTTTGATTCCCACAGAGAACAAAAATTTATGTTGATATATGATTGTTGATTTGAGGCTTCAACCAGAACAATTATTGTGAACCATATAGTCGTTCATCATGACAATGTTTTAATTTAGGTTAACGTACCAACTTCTTGATGCTAAACCGTTCCCGTAACCTATACTTAGATGCAAAATTATAGAAGTATCATTCTGGTTTAGGTGGTCTGTAGTGTATTATTATCTATGGGTTTAGGCGACCATTCTAGAAAGCCGTCGCTGTGCTGCCAGCCTCGGACAAAGATTATAGCTACCCTTTTGGCATCACGGTATCTCCTTATGGCGTCTAGAAATGCTTGTGTACAAACACAAGTATTTCTAGACTCCTTACTGCGGAGTATTCACACGCCGTAAACTTCTATAGAAGCAAGTGCTAAATTTCTGATATCTCTCTTATCTGGGATAAATGGATAACTACTGTATGTAAGAAAATAATGTGTTAACAGAAAGTATAAGTAATCTTTGCAGACTATTTAGTAAAACCCCAATGTAGCATAAAAGTGTTTGATAGAACATTGATTGCTGTGCTTGCGTGCGGTGATGTGAGCTGTTAGTGCTATTAGCGTGTAACCGAGCGTAACCGTTTTTACGTGGTGCCGCTAGAGGCCGCCACATAACCACTCGCGCTGCAACAATACACCTATTAATTGTTTGAGTTATTGCTCCTCACACGCACCCTGGCTTCGCCTCAGCGCGGCGTGGCTGTGTACTGCGCAGGGCTGACACGTCTACCACTCGTATTAACTATTTAAGTAACACAAATGTATGGTTATTGATGGCTCACATATAGACAGTATTCATCACATATATTCCTTAAGCATAGATATTGCAATTATTATAATACAATACGGTTCATAACATGTCATTAATATTGACTCGGATATGTTTATTGTTTTAATTTCGTGCAAACTGCTTTTTATTTACTGAACTGATTACTTAAAACTTGACAATTAATCATAACTAATAGATTTACATTTACACAAATAATAGATTTTCATTTGTAACTGTATACTTATCAAAACAATCCCTACAGGCACCTAAACTTTTTCAATTTTCCTAGTCCTTTCTGTGCCTGTGAATGATCGTGCTAACTCCGCGAATGGTGACCCTATCACATGTGTGTGACTAAAGATAATGTTGCAATAGTAGATACTGTAACTGCACCAGACACAGTCGACATCTCTCCTGTCAGTACTGCACTTGTTAAACGTCAGAGATGACAGCTCACACTTTAGTTTACGACTTCATTGCTCATAGAGCTTGTGTTATAACATAACTTATAATCGCGAATGATCATGTTAGCGGCTTCGTGTCTCATCAACTAAAAGAGCAGAATAAACAGGTACAAGATGAAAGTAATTTGACTTAAGCTTTATATTTGAATACCTCTATTTAATCTAAGCTATGAATAGTGCAAAGTTTTACGTGGTCACTTCGCGTCTGCCAGTGCGCTTGAGTGTTATGGGTTTGAAAGAACTAAACATAATGTTGTGTCCACTAAATTTTATCCCGTTTTAGTTTCTTTGTATGCGTTGTTGCAATGTTTATGCCCACATTTATTTTAATTAGCGAGTTTAGTCTCTTGAAAACGAAAAGGAGTTTTGTGTAATTTCAGTTTATTAGTATTGTCAAATTGTGCGCTTAATGAAGATTGAAAAGACTCGAGTCTATTCATGGAAGTTCACAGAACATAATGTTCGCATTAACAAACCAAGTTATTTGTCCGATAGCTTAAACTTTAGTTTACCTATAGCAATTTTTATTGAGCCATCCTAATTAAAGTTTTCAATAAGGCAAGCCGACTACCAATTACGTTTGTTTCTGTCGCAGCGTTGTATTAAACATAAACATTCACAAAAGCAGTAACAGCTGTTAGTTACTTGTGAAAACCGCTTCGTTGTTCCGCTCATGATGGTGGTATAAAGTAAGGGTGACTCACTTGATGCCGTCGGTACGTGCTCGATGCAGCAGCAGCGCTAGCAGCGAGTACGAGGAGCAGCAGCACTGGAGGCAGAGCAGGGATAGGTGTGTATGTATGTGTATCACTGTGTCACTCGCGCACGTGCTGCACTGATCTGATACAACAACAGATGTCCGCGATAACAGAGATGTAGCGATACGCGACGTGCGCGTGTGTCCCGGCCGAAGTGCGCGCGCTCACTGCCGGCGGGCGGCGCCGCCACACCTGCCCGCCACCGGCCCCGCCCAGGGGCGGGCCGGCCCGCCACCCCTCCCGCACCGCCACCGCCCGCGGAAAATGCGCTTTTCCATAAATTGCAGTTTCCATGATGTACGAGCACGTGATGAGGCTGCGTGCGGGGCGAGCGGGGCGCGCGGGGTGGCGGGGGGCGGCAGTGGGCGGCGGCTATCGCGCGAGTCATGGGCGCCGCTCAGAGATTTATAGAGGGGTTAGTTTCGGGCCCTAATGGAATTAGTGCTGCGTTTTGTTTATAGTCGGGCCTCGTCATCAATCCTACCCTCCCTCCCCCGCCCCCCGCCCCGCGCGGCGGCGGCGGCGCGGCGAGCGGCCGCCGAGCGCGCGCTAATTAATCGGTAGCAGGAGTTACTGCCGATCAACCGATGTTAATTGAAGAGCGACGTTGTGTTCACTAACTGGAACGTCGTTAAACTTGATATACTCGTGACCCATACGCCATAGAAAAGATACTCAGTATTCAGTCGCCAACATTATTAAGTACCTACCCACTACAAAAACTGAAGACTCTTCTAAATGAGAATCGTGTGTACGTAAGATCCTACACGCTTCAGAAAGTGTACCAGCGGTATTGGCTGCTTACCCACTAAACAACAGCAGTAAGCTACGAACGGGTTTACCTTATTGACCACGGATACGCTGGAACGAATAAACAGTATTTTTGAACTAAGTTAATTAAAAATAAATCTGCTAGCAGACAGAGTATAGGTGCTTTAGTTAAACTAAATATTGAAACGACAAGTCATGACTTGTGTATCAATAGGTATGTAAGTACCTACCTAGACTATGTTGACCTATAGTTTACAATTAGTTAAATGTAACTCTTAGATTAGACAGAGTACAAATTCCACTAGTTTGGTAAGTAGCCACAGAGATCATATCATTATGTTACCTTCTATATTTGTGTAAAATGGTTCCTGCATAAAATTTACTACAATATTAAACGTCTTTAACAGTAATTTTTATTGTATAGTAGTAGTGCATATAATATTAACGACGATGCCTAGAAAAACTAAATCTGGGATTGAGACATGTGCTCTGTCTCTCTATAACTTGCCTGATATAAAATCAGGCAAGTTATACCTAAAATAGTTTGTATATTTTTCATCAAGAATTGTAAACGTATTATATTTTCTCTCGTTAGCATTCCAATCGTGTAAATAGTGTAATTTCAATGAATGTGTTATGACATTAAACTGTTAATTCAAGAGGTTGATGGTGCACAGTCGATTGGAGTTGCATAGTGTGTTCTGTTCCGAGGAACCTAATCGAATTTGTAAAACCGTTTGAAACTAGGGTTAATCTGTAAACATTTAAGATATCTCCATAGAAGTAAATATGGTGCAGACCTAATTGCTACTCGATTCGTAATTTCTATCCACGGCTGCACCTGCGTTACTACAATGAGAGCTCATACCGGGATAAAAATTGTTGTTGTGCATTGTGTTAATCCAAAACTGTTCAACGGTTCAGATGCAATTCAGCGAAAATACAAACATATTTTTAAACTTTTACAGTTATTATAATAGTAGGAAGTAGCTTTATGCCAGTTACACTTTAACACGGGTACACATTCACAGAGCTTCAAATATCAGCGCGTTACAACATTAGGAATGTCTCTAGTTCTTTCCCCATATCGAGTTTCGATATTACTTCACCAGTTACACTTATAAGTCTTTTTCAATTTGATTTTTTATTATTACAACAATTATTGTGTTAAGATTCTATTTATGTATATCATTTTATTTATTTCTATATATATTTTACTGTTTGTTGTTGTTAGTAAGTAGGTATTAAAATACACGAATAGCTAAAACTGTTGTTGGTTGATTTATTATAAAAATAGACACACATTTCGAGTGTAGGTACCTACGTGCTGTGAACTGTGTGGCTCGTCTGGTCTGATACATACACAGCTATTTATTAGATTAGACGGCTTTCGATAATACAGCATCTTAAATCAACATTCGCAAAGTGTTTGGGTTTGTGCTCGCTCACATATACCTGAGGTCAATGATTGTAAATAAAACTATTAGGTACCTAATGATGCGTCATCATGTTTACGTATAGATATCGTCATTTGACAAATTGTTGTTATACCACAATAATGAATGAAGTTCGTTGACAAACTATCTCCTTATAGACGAGCGATTACAGCAGAATAATTGTAATAGTTATGAGTTGAATAGGTCACACACAGTATTGTACAGTTCCACGTAGTACGTTTGATGAGTTCCCACGCTCCTTATCACTTATCAGTAGAGGGGACAAGAGCCGACGCTCACCGCCCGCCGGATCTCAGCGGATACATAAAGAAGTCGTCATAAAACACAACAGCCACACAATAAACTCATACAATAACAATACTGAACACCGTTAATGTGTATTGTTAGTTCAACGTCGGTCGCTTTTTTAAATCAGTAGCTGCGCGTTTTCCCTGAAAATGAACTCACCTTTGTAAAAGAAAGAAAGCACTCGAGCCCACCACTCGGTACACTACACAAGTGGCTTAGTACCTATTAAGTTTCGTTTAAAACAGTTGACTATTGTATACTGACAGGAAAGTATAATAAGTTTATCTATATGTTAATACGTGAAGCAAAAACTTTCTGCCCCTTTTTACGAAAATTGCGTGGACGGAGGAGTACCTATGAAATTTGGCACAGTTAAAGTTTATATGGAAAAGGAGAAGGCGAATCCTAATATTTTTATAAAATATGCATTATAAATATACATTAAATTAATGAAAAAACATTACACGCACACAACCATGCATTTGACACACGCAGCCGAATCGCGTTCGTAATATCTCGACATTGTTCGTCTGACGTCGTACAATTATTTGTAACTATGGTTACCTATACCTTATTTATATGTCATAGAGAAAAACAGAAAACAAAATAGCAAACTTAGGAATGTTGGTCGAATTTTGACCACTAGGCGACCGCTACTACTTATTATTGTGTTAGATAGCTGTCAGTAGAGCACTGAGATGCTATAGTTTTTTGTATGCAAAACGTCATTCATGAGTTCAATGGTTGTCAGTAAAGTAGGTAATAGAGCAATTTTTGTAGATATTCAATACATTTAAAGTAATTGATAATTCAAATATTCATAATATACTTAATTAAAATATAAAAGATAATTCACATCCTTTAAGAATACTAAATAAAATAAGTAGGTAGTATAAAGTATTAAACATAAGCAACTCAATATCTCAACTCAATAAATAAATTGTCGTTAGATTCGGGTTAATACTGCGAGTAACATATAATATAAAAAGTAGGGTAAAATAAAAAATCGAACTAGTTACAAGTATCGCTTTATAAAACTATCTAGCTTGTCTGTTAACCATACAAATAAACTAAGTGTACTAACTATACTCCATTTGGTTAGGTATTTAACTAAAGGTTAACAATCTTAATGTGACTTTTTACCCTATGGTGCTGCAGGCGGGGACGAACAATACTTTGTTACCTTCAACTAAAGAAAGATCTACCAAAACTAATTACGTTGATCACCGCATGCGGCACCATAAAGTATTTAGTTTAACTAATTTGAATATACATATGTAGTTATTTTATTATTTGATAAAGTAAGCTTACAAAACAATGCATTAGTCAGTCGAATTTTATATAGATATTGTGATACTTGTTTTTCTCTTTTCAGTTCATTACTTTAAAGCAGTCGGGTTTTTTGTTTTTATAATAATTATTTTATTTCAAACTTTTTAGTTTTATTAACCGACAAGTTATTTCTGTTGTTACTTATGTAATATTATAATATGACATAATATACATATACATAGTTTTATTCTAATTATATAACTAAGTACAGGCAATGTCTTTCCTGACTTGAATACATTCTTGCTAGAAAATGATACTTCGGGCGTCCCGAATATACTTATAATTGGTACGCTTTTTGACAATTTGTGTTAAAACAGTAGTATAAATGTGACATGATACATATATTTTTGAAATGGTCTTTTCACGATCTTTCATTTGATACCCATATTGTTATGCTAAGAAAAATAAAAACAACCCCCTTTCCTTTTTTCATCAGTGGGCGCCATTTTGAAAATTTATATATATATAATATATTTATATTTATATATAATAGCCTATGCCATTACCACAATTCTGATGAATTCAACGACACCTCATATGTCAAAAACCGTCCAGCTGTTTGGGCTGTAGGGCGTGCCAAAGAAATGGACATACATAAACATATACATACATACATACGCTCGAAAAACATTACCCTCTTTCTGACGCAGTCAGGTAAAAAGTCACATCAAAATTGTTTACCTTTAGTTAAATACCTAACCAAATGGAGTATAGATCAACTACATAAACATCATTGGCACCAATTTATTCTAAAAGATTGGTAATTCGAGGATTACCTCCTAAATGAAATTTAAATTACTATTCTTTGCCAATAACTTACCGACTACTGAATACAACCTCATCTCGTAGTCAATATGATTTCCAGGATTCTTCTTGAGGTTTTTGCAAACACTACATAACATTGCTTCCCTAAGAGCGTAAGGACGGGAAGAAAGTGCCTCCAGGGTGACGGCACTTTCACACATGGCCAAGATACCTTGCCAGCAATTAAATATATGTATTTTTGAATCATTTTATAATATTACTGAACATTCATTTAATTTTATGACACCTAAAGAGCGCCGAAGTAGGTGTTCAGCGGAGGAGTGACACAGCAACTTGCTGAGATATTTTAGCTTACTTGTACTCCTTTTTACCACGCTTTGTTAGTTTGATCTGTATCTATTGGTATATCTATGTGCACAGAATGGAATGGAATTGTTGCAAATGATTTTCACCCACTTAGAAACATCGGAATAACTTGAAACTTTGTATATTTATCAAGGACCGCTGACAATACAATAATTTTATTTAAAGAAGCGTGGGGTGCTTAACGTCTATTGTTGTAAATAATTTATTGACCGATATAAGTGCAAGTAGAGTCATTATAAAAATACCATAAGTTGCCCCCACACATTTTTACAATAAAATAAATGATTTTATTTAACCACTCTATTCCTATTCTTAACTTAATGAAGATTATTTTTACTTTTTATTTTGGTTTTCTATTAAAGCGTGGTTTTTAGTTTTAAACGATTATTTATTTTCATATTCACGTTATCTAAGGCAGTCCCAGAAGCCAAATTTTATTTCACCAAAGCACAAGCCGAAAATCATGTTCTTTCCTCAGCTACTGAGCCAAAATGGTGGTCTATTCATCGTAGGTTATAGTATCAATAAAATTTTCAGCTATATAAACAATGCGAAGCATCTAGGTGAGTTAGTCATGAAGCTTTGGTAAACAGCTAACCAACGCGTAGAGAATATTAAGAACAATAGGTTATCTATACGTATCTTCGGCCATATTATTGGGAACAGGCCGCCATTGAAGTGCTGTGTGATAAGAGCGTCGTTATCAGCGAGTGCTCAGTATCGCACAATAGCTACAAATGGAACTATTCCGTACACAATGGCGACCGTAAATACTTGTCGAAACCATTACGAGCGCCGCGCGTGTGACGTCAAATTGTACATAGTGCATGCCTGTCATTACGTGGTTCACCTTTTTAATAATTAGGGCAATCAAATCATCGCAAGGCTGTCAAACTACAGGTGTGTCACATTACCTAACACGGCGTATCCTTAAGATGCTCTTGTAGCGCCGTAGTAGGTAACCTAAAGCGGCACTTTAAAAATAAATAGTAAAAATATAATGTACAGGACTGCCGTATGAACTCCTAAATATAGCTTACATAGACGTTTCTGTGATTGACGTGAACGGCTTCAGCATTAGTAATCGCTTTATATGAACTAATATTATAAACTCCAAAGGATAAAAAATTAACCTACCTTTACAGTTACTATTTATATTAATACGATGAGAAGAAACGATAAGAATATATTATAATTATCAATAATAGGTGTTTACAAAGAAATGGGCCGGTTTTCAATAGTTTTTTTATGTTGGATACCCCCCGACATTGCCTATTATTTGGTGATAGGACGAATGAGATCGACACACCCGCGCCAATCATCTGCTATACGAAATAAAAGTAACGCTGTGTTGCTAAGGGTACCGACACTTACACCACTTACCACTCACACACAGATGAAAAGAATGGTAGAGGTAGGGTAACAACCATTATTTTCATCTCAGTCATAAATATATTAAGATTCGCAACACACAAGTAATATTTTTGGTATTGCAAACGACAATAGATGTCATTAAACCTAACCGCTTACCATCAGGCGCGCCCTATGTTTGTTTGTCATCTTGTTTACCATCACCAAAAGATGCAAGATATCTTAATCTAAATCAGATATTATGCTCAGATTAAGATTTAATTTAATGAAAGTGAAGATTATTTAAATATAATAATTATATAGGTTGGGTTGCCCTCGTCTGTCCTTTACTCTATACATTAGTTTACAACGTGAGTGGCTTATTGTGTTTCTATTTTACGTTTTCAGTATGGAAATTAAAGCGCACACTAGGTACCTACTTAGATGATGTTTTGTAGTACTTTTGTCGTTTACGTGTTATGTAGCATGTTCGCCCTGTATGTTGTACAATGAGACATTTATACGAAAATAACTTGTATTTTACATCGAGTTTTATAACTCTTATACACGCAGTGATTAGCATGTTTAGACACTCGCACGGATTGTATGCATCGCGAAAATGACCGACATGAGTCACCTGCGCAAATAAAATGAAAGAAGTTTATTTTAAAGTATATATGTATATATTAATTGATATTTATATTATGAAATAAATTATTCAATTCATAGTTTTTTTTTATATTACAGACTTTATATCCGCCGTTTTTATTCATAATATTACTAATGTGCATAAATAAGTGTAATTTTAAGGTGACAAACCTTTCCTGTTTGTTAGTTCAGCAAATAGTATAAGTTTGAATGAATCCTCGTTCAAACACGATGTTCAACGTTCAAACTGTAGAGCAAACAGATCTCTCCGCGGAGTCAACACCGCTCACTGTTTGTTTAGGTATCTGTTATTGCCACACTCGCTTTAAACAACCAAACAAAAAATATACTAATAAGTATTTAGCAATACACAGGTACTACGTAGAGGGTCCACGAGCGCGCCTTAGCGAGTTACAAACACCCCACAACCAACACACTGCATCCACCTAATATCCTTATTCTTTCTATTTCAATAAATGTATTTAGGCTGACAATTAGCTTGGCGTAGTTTGAAAGTACAGATATAATTATTTGTCATGGCATGAACGTTTTGAAGCGGAAGAACTAAAAACTACGCTGGATGTTGTGGTGAGACGTATTGGTTTAAACATTCATAATTGCATAGAATGCTTATTCTGCACACCGTGCTTAAACAACATGCACTACTTCCATTCAGACCACTTCCTCCAGACAAGAGACTAAAAGATTTAGTATGTACTAAGCTTCATGCCAAACACGCCTTTGTAAATAAATTCTTCTTATTCCTAGGACCATTTTTATATAATAGATTAAATAGAATTTTAGATATATATAGTCTAAGTTATAAACAATGTAATGTTATTGTTACCAAACACCAAACACTGACCTACTCCGATACGAAGAATTTGCTTACAGTTGTAAAATAGCCTTAAGTCATCAGTAATTTGTAATAATATGTAATCTAAGTTATTTTAATTGTATCAATATACATATTTTATTTTAAGTTTATGCACATTGACCTAAACCCTAATATTATTTGGCATATATGTTTTTTTTGTAAGTAAAGTAAAAATAGCCTGAAACACAGGTCTAAACCTAGTTCAGGCAACTACTTTATCTAGCGCTCGAAATTAAATTAGAATGCACAATGTCGGCCGATTAAACTATACCTAAGTAAAACATGTACCAGATTAAGGATAATTATAATTTATTGTAGTATAATATTATTTTAGAATAATAACAAAAATGTATACCAATGTATTATTATTGAATAAATTATTATTATTATAAATTATTATAGATATGATTCTCAGATTCAGAAATTTATTTAGGTATACAGCGTAGGTGGTATTTTACATTAATAATCTTAAATTAGTTAGTAATTATTAATAACATTTAATAGTCAGTAGCTTATCTTAATAACCTGCCCGGCTACAGTACATGTGTCTTGTAAAGCTCTCAATGTCGCATACCTACTTCTATCAGCAGTATTTGTGTCGTATTTCTTCTCCAGTTCCTTTTTCACAGGTTTCAGTATTAAATAGGATTTCTTATTTCGAGAGCCCGACATAAATCCTTTATGCGCTGCGATTAAGAAGTATGCATAATATATTACCTGCTTAAATAAGTAGATAATTTAATTTAAGCGGGGAGATATCTTACGCATTCTTCTTACTCTACCTCGCATTAATTGATAGCTTGCTTTCGTAGCGCAAACGGAATACTGACTCGTCAGCGCAATAAAAATACCCCTATTGGGACGAAGAAGAGAAGGTATGTCAAAGTCGAAGTCAAAAGTCAAAAATCATTCATTCACTTAGGTCACAAAATAACACTTATGAACGTTAAAGGGGTTAGTGAGTTTATTACATTTATTGATTTACATTTATGTTAGTTGCAAGGTTCAGGCAAAAGGTTGAGCCTATGAGAAGATACCTGCAAGAAACTCAAGGCCACGCTTTTAAATCGCCATCAACTTATAATTTCAGTATTTTACAACTCATTTATGTACCAGGTGTTGCAGTCATTATGCCATATGCCACTGTCCATATAAAACTAAATTCTAAAAATAAAGAAGTAAATATGTAGGTATGTATATATATAAAATTCTATCATGTTTCTTTTTTAAAAGACATCTGGCGCACTATGAGTAACTCTTGCGTCGTGGGGGATCCTACAAACATTCAAACAACGAACACAAAGAACAACTAGACTTGGAACAACTATTTGTGGAGCACACACTTTGTGTCTTGAACCCACAACACTCGGCGCAGTGGGTGTGGCGAGGCGACCATTCAAACAACTACGCCATCCGTGGCTTCTTTCTTTGGTCCTGTGGGGATGAGTCTACATAGATGCACTCCTATACAGGGTGTCCGGTAATTGATGGATAACCTTGAATGTCTTATAGTAGAAATGAAGGCCGTTAAGTAAAATAAAAATAAAATTTAAATAAATGTATTTAAACGTACAAGCTATTAGCATAATTAGTGTTTAATAATAAAACAACAAAAAACCAATGGATTGCATTCATTTATGGTCGTAGTATACATAAAAGTTATACATGATAATTAAAAAAAAAAACATATCTCAGATAGTAATTAGGATAGATTTTTTTTCAATTTTTTTTCTGAACGGCCATCAGTTCCATTATTAGACATTTCCAGGTTATCCATTAATTACCGGACACCGTGTATATCCCTATACAGCGCCGCGGTGGGCAGAGGTACACACGTCGCACGCATACATACTTCCATAGCTATTAATTAAATCTGACATAATAGGCAGCTAGCTTATATTCGCCGCCCGCCTTCGTGGTGCTACTGGCACTTTCCAAACAAAAAGTTTTGTGTGCTTGGCAGATTTGTCGCTAGTTAAAGTACACAACAATTGTGTTCATTTAAACAATCACTTGGACGCGTTTTCTCACGTGAACGCAAGAAAAATGTTAAGATATTGTTTATTTTGTAAAATGGCTAATTGCAAATCGAGTCCATGTTACTTCTTATCTGACAAACAATAGAAAAGTTCGGTGAAGCCAAAAACAATAAAAATGGCGCCCTTATTATTTCGTCTTGTCCGTCTGTGCGTCCATATGTCACAGCTATTTTACTCAGAACAGGCAGGCATTACAGTTATAATTTCAAAGGTAAGTGTTTTCTATTAACCACTGTACAATGGTGTAATGATATTACTGTAAAGGGTGACACATGCGTGTAACTAGGTAGATCTATTCATCATCTATTCGTGCAAATTATATAAATGTTAAGAATTTTTTATTTTATTTTAAACAATAGTTGGCGAAAACTTATCTTGTGTTTTTAACGTAAATAGTGTGTGCTGTCCTCGCTAACTCTTCATCTAAAGGGTGGGGAATTCAGAAAATATAAACATACTTAAATACCAGTAAGTTCATTTAAACATTTTTTGAACTTAAATGGGTCTGAATACTTCTTGTATAGATGTTAGGTATATGATAAGAGATATTTTAGGCTACACGTAATTTTTTTTATTAACCACTAATATAACTCTGCTTTTGTTATTATCTTCTCAATACATCAATCCAATCATCTCATCATCCTACAAAATACAAAATTAGTTGTACTGATGATAAATTAAACAAAATAATATTAGCTTAGATACGAATTTTGAAGGTGAACTATTATCCTAAAAACGACATGGTTCACTGTGCGTCCGAAATCCACTTGACCGCCTTTCGTTGCTATCGTTAGGTAGAGAATCTTTTTGAATCGCAGCAGTACACCGGCGTTCAGACACAATAGGTATTTAATTGTGTCTAGCATTCCAACAATTGACAGCTTAAAGGTTTCTAATTCAATAAACATTATTAGGAGACAATATGGCGCTCGTACGACATTATATTTATCATAATTATATTGTTAGTAAATACTCTCTCTTACTTTCGTTTTGTTTAACTGTCTAATAACAACTCTCAAAAAAAGCTTTTCTATGAATTTATAATATATTTATTGGTTATTTTTCTGTTATATATTTTGCTTTATTTAACTAACAAAATATTATAATTAATGCAATATAGTAGTATAATTAAATCAGTATAACACAGATACAGTATGTTTACACAAACATTACATTTAAATAATAATAATAATAATTTTATTTGAGACTAATATCCATTGTGTTAGTATTACATAAAAACTTACAAGCTAGTGTTAGTAATTATTAATAAGACACAATTAACATAATTTAAAGCTATCAATAAACAGATCAGGATCGAACACCCAACACAATGTTATGCGACGTCATAAACGCATTCGCTGATGTCCTCTCACGTACAACTTGGCTGTTATCTAAACAGAATGTTTTTTGCAACTTATCTAGCCAAATAATTTAAAGGGTTGTTCCGGCGTCATCCGATGACATTTTATCCTACACTGTTTTTTTTCCTAACTCAACCTATTTACGTAACATTTTTTTTTATGTGGTGGAATGCTTTGACACATATCTCTCCGCGGGGCGACGGAGAGGTTATGTCGGGCTCACCGGGGGAAGATACCCCGGTAATACCGACTAAACCTACCACGGTGTTCTTCGGCATAACCATAAACGGCGGGGCCGCGCGAATCGCTTTCACATGCAATCGCGACCCCGCCGAGGTTTCGGCCCACCGTGTAAAATGGCAGGCCACTACATGACCCTTCCTCTACTGTCCCCTTGTGGGGGGACAAAAAACACGACTCAGAAGCGCACGTGGGAACACGCACGCCGCCTCTCGGACGTGGCGCTGATCGGGTGGCGAGCAGGCCCACGCAGCCCACCACCCCCAGGTCAAACCTCAGGGTGGCTGGAGGTCATCTCGCGCCTGCCGTCGCCCGGTTCTGCGGTTGGGGAGAGGATTTAAGCGCTCCCTCTCCCGCTCCGCCGCCTCCTTTATGGACATGACTTCCTCACAAAAGGTGGCGACGGCGTCCCACGTCCTCTCGCTCCGGACCATAGATTGAACCACGGCCAGGAGCGAGAGGGCAACCATACCGACTGCCGCGATCAACTCACGGCGCTGCGATACCCAGGCGGTGCAATCCGCCAAAATGTGCAGCGCCGTGTCCACAACAACATCGCGGCAATCGCCGCAGTGATGACATCCGGGCGTTTCTTGCCGGCCTATGCGACACAGGAACTGGCCAGAACAACCGTGGCCAGTCATAACCTGTGTCAGCCGAAAGGAGAGGGCGCCATGCCGCCTTTCCAGCCACTCTTCAAAAACGAGACTTACCGCCAAGATCGTGGCGTGCCCGAACCTATTTTCGTTCCTTATTCAACAGACAGAAATTATTTCATTTTCAATTCTTTATTCAACCTATAAGTATTCCTCGCTCAACCGATGACGATATTACGCAAAAACTCTAAAGTTTAGGTTGACGGTCTGAACAAAAAATACTGTTTTAGTAATGTATATCTATACTAATATTATGAAGAGGAAAGATTTGCCTAACCGATTTTACAACAATTTTCACCATTAGAAAACTTTACTTTGACATAAACTATATTTTTTTTAAAGTAGCTAAACTTAACCTAGTCTTACGAAGCCAAAGATTGTTTTGCTATACATACTTTTTCTGGTAATATTTGCCACAGGTAGAGTAAGTAACGCATTTCGGTTGAATAAAGAAACTTTATTAAAATAATGTAATCGGACCAGTTAGGCATACTGGTTTAGGATGAGTAACGAATAGAATGAGACGTCATAGGATGAATACGGCACAATCCAATTTAAAGGCAACATGTAACAGTTTATACCTTGTAGGTTGTCCCAATTAAATAAATAAATAAAAAGACAATCAAACGTTTTTGTCTTTTTATTATTTTAAGTTTATCATAGAACATTAATACATGACGCACTATACATAATAACACTTTTCCCACACCTACAATCACATCACGTAACTACATAAGTATACTCGTCAGTAAGCAATTTTTCGGCCAAACATCGCATATCTTTGTTCCTTTCATTCATTCATAGTATATTCCTGAAGGTGTGGCACGCAGGTGTATTACGTGCACGTACATATATTTCACCAGCCATGCTTATACGTTCCACCTAGAAAGATGTGAATCTATTGCCGTCTACCGGCCTTAGTGCTAATTCCGCACTGCTACTGACAACTTCTTGTAAGAATAATTCAAAATCACTTTGTCTGAGAGGTCATGCGCAACAGTCGCGGCCACTCTCGCTGCAACATCGAGCCAGTCTTTGATCCGGCTGAATGGAGTATTCCATAACTACATACTTCCTAACAAGGAACTGTGCCGAATGCTACTTGTATCTCCGGCGATCTCACCTCGTGAACAATACGTCTGACGGCTATAAGACGTTTTGCATTCAACAGTTGCTGTACTAAACAAATTGGTTTCCATTTTAATATAGTTGTTCACTGCATATCAATAAGCGCATTTGTATATTGAATAACAATTAATCATAGGCAACCTGTAGAGGGATGAAGATAAATGCCCAGTATTAAACGAGAATATATTATAATATAATAATCTGAACGGTTCTCTTACAGCGAAGTATTACTTACCAAGTCAACACAGCCAGGGGTTCTAATATTTTAATTAAGGTGAACATGCTTAGATGAATATACCATAATTCCTAACTTGATCGAATATGATGCGTCCTCGGTATACATTTCTAGGCACAAATAAAAGATTTTTAAAAACCGGGCTTTTGATCTTAGAGGACAAAGGGCGCACATTCATTAGATGGCGAACCTTTAATAAGTCAAAAGTAATTACACCCAGGTGAACAGGTTTATAGTTTAGCTTGTGAAAGTCATAGCGAGCGGATTATGTGTAACAGTGTACGTCGTACGTCATATACCTATATCTAAACATTTTCATATCTGAGATAATTAAGATAAAAATTAAAGTAATTTTTTTAGATTATGAAGTTTGACAGAAAGATGGTTTATACAGCTTTTTTGTTTTGATTAGTTTTCAAACAAAGATTTAACTTTGTAATCATTCTGTGTAAATGTTAGTAATTAAACGAAGATAGGTCAGTTTGAAATAACTTCACCCACACATTAAGACATAACACCATAATTACTCGTATCGATTCCATACAGTTCCTATACGAACTTTTTGCCGAATACACCAGGCAAAAAAATTGTAGTCGCCGGATACCCGATCACCATCCAATAGGTTATTATTATTAGTCTATGTCACCAATCTGCTGTCTCATTCTCCTTTGAACTATTGCTACTGGAAAGTATCAGGAATTTCGCTAAAATTAAGTATTTGTTTAAATTTGAGTTTTCTATAAATCTATGATTAATTAAGCGAACATAAATATAAACAAACTTTAAAGTATCTTGCTTTTAAAGCACCGCAATTTGGACGCGCCTACAAAGTTCATTGCTTTAATCTATACTAATATAATAAAGCTGAAGAATTTGTTTGTTTGTTTACTTGAACGCGCTAATCTCAGGAACTACTGGTTCGTATTGAAAAAATCTTTTAGTGTTATATAACACCACGCTACGACCCACAGGGGCGGCGCAGTAATCATAAATGCGGGTGAAACCGCGGCCACATCTAGTTACATATAATAAGATAATAGTTGCATTTCTTTTTATAATTTAAGACAAACGATACTTAGCACAAAGATAAGCTATAGACTATACTTGGTAAATATCGACAAAATATGATAATAAAATATCATATTTTGTCGATATTCACCAAGTATGAAATCAGAGATATAAGAGATAAAGAAAGATAAAGAGTACTAACGTTGTATAAAAAATACTACGTTAGTACTCTTTACATACATGGCGGTAATTCGCTAGGATAAGATTTATCACAAAGCTCTTAAATATAGTAAGCCGCGATAACGTGCGTATGAAGTAGTTATTAGAAGTTAGCAGGCAACATTAGTGCCGTGTCCAACGGTTAATTAGTGTTTACCTGTATTATCACTCGTGGTGTACAACGTGTGACGCTATAGGTTAATATAGTATAAACATTGTCAAAGCTTCTCGAGCCATCGACGGCGCGCGGCGCACGTTCACTCGCGGCATTTGTGTCCTCCTTCTATCTATATATAATATTCTATCACTGGTGGTAGGACTCCATATTAAATGAGTTTTGTCACTTTATATTAATCCAGTGCCGGTTGCTGCCACCAATTCATCTATTAAGTTGCAAAGCATTTCGAATCATGAGCAAAATAGCCTCCTATTCTTCCTTCCTAAAGAACTAAGAAGAAATACAGGGCCAAAGTGGCGATTGTCGCTTACCATCAGGTGGTTCACGTAGCTCGTCTGTTACCAACTGGAGTCGTCATAAAAGCCGCGCGCCGTCACCGGCACTAAGCACCATTACTGAGTACTTAGTAGGTATACACAATCTAATCTGGTGCCACCGGTGCATGTAATTACTCAGATATAGCTGACAGCTAAATATGCGCAATTATGCAATAACTCGAGCTACTCGTACAATTTATGTACTTTAAATACAGTAAACGGTTTACATAGAGTGTAATGAAATATTGCAATTAGGTTTACGGTTTTGCACATGCAGTTGATAACATAGTTTAGTCTATATTATACTTAGTAGATAGTTTTGTTAGTACTCGTTTTAAACTTCAGCACCTTTTTTTGTCATTGAGACGCTTTAATTGAACCCAAATACCGGTAGGTATTCTTCAGCCGTTACGTCACTATCCACAAAAGCGAAAATCACGTAGCCACTAGCCACATATCGTTATCATCATTAGACCAGCTGGTACTGATATATTGTAATCAAGTAATAACTTTCAATACGATCAGCAGTAAATTAACTCGACATCACAACTTTTGATTGTCCGATATCATACAATCTGACAGTGCAGTGAAACTAATTAAAATCATTTAAATATATTTATTATCTTTTACAAGGGATTAGTGTAGCTTAGCGTGCTGTAGATGTTCGTTACTTGCGAGTAATTTTATACTATAATTCCCTCCAGCAGGAGAAAGAGATTAAATATCTGATGAGAGGTAGGTACGTGAGTAACCAGATCTCGGACTTGCCTTATGAGTAGTAGTGTTACTACTTTTACTCTATTTTCTTGTAAAAGGTTGTTACCTATCCTTTGTGAACCACGAAAAATTAGTAAAAAGTAGCGGGCTCTTGCACTTAAAATTTACGAAATTCAATCACGATTCTCTTTAACGCATCATGGATGCCACTTAACTGCATGGTACCTACGTATGTATGTGTGTAAATATCAGTCGGTGAGTATGTACGACACTTGGGTGACATGCGGGTTATTTTATGAGAACAGGGGCAATAAGTTGCGATTGATGACATCCAAAAACAGTACCAGTATTTCCCAGCGCTTCCAACATATATGTATGTATATAAGGATATATGTACGTTGAAAGCCAAAAAGCTGAAGCCCTTATGAAAATACAAAACTTTTGAGCAATTGGCGTTTTACATAGTTATCCATATTAGTTATAATGAGAGACGGTAATCGCGTCAGTGATATCGGGCAAAGTCATTAACGATAGACAAATTAAATATTTGTGAAATTGTTCAATATTGGATCATTTGAAGTTTGTGTTGTGATTAGTAGGCTTAAATTGAGAACCACAGATGTTCAATTTTATTTTATAGTTACTTTAGAACATTAGTAGGTATATTTGATTTACATACCTATAGCAAAATATTGTGGTTAACCCATTTGACATTGAATTTTTACACTTAATAGGCGTGCAGCACGCAGATTTTATTGCGTTTAGTGCTTTTATTTAGGGCCAAAAGTTGCCATGAAGGAGAAATTCATATAAATAGGTATAATTAGGTACCGTTCGTTACTCTATATATTTGCGAACATTATGCTTTTTATTTTTTATTGATATATATAATTTCTTTTTGTTTATTGCCCTTAGTGGCAGGCGAGCCGGCGCGCGGCGGGCCACCTGATGCTAGGCTGTAACCATTGCTCATGGAAATGTCTATGCTTTCTTGACATCACAGATAGCACACGATCTGTTTGATGGCAGCAGTTATAGTAGCCTTCAAGAAGAGGATGAGCGGAAGAGGGGTAGGAAGGGAAAATTCCAAGGCGTGATTGAATTACCGCACCCGCTCTAACTCAACTTTTTAATAGATAACCATAATAATTTCACCTTTAATTAAATTTTACTGTTATTGTTTTACTGTTATTAGTCAGACAAAGCAGCGATAGCTCAGTGGGGAGACCAACAGACTGCAATGCAGAGGGTATCGGGCTCGAACCCACGTCGCGCACCGCTGACTTTCGGAAGTTATATGACTTTTCGAAATTATGTGCGTATTGATTGACAATCATCGCATGATCCGTGCCTCGGAGAGCACATTAAGCCGTCGGTACCGGCTGCTATGAACATCTATGGCAATCGTTATTGGGAAGTTAGTACCTATAATATCCTGGTACTGGTCTAGCCTTAGGTTATCGTTAGCCTTCGGGCTGCGGAGGTCAGGTGGCAGCCGCTCCGTGTAAAAACTGATATCCAGTCAAATCCGGTTAGACCAGAAAAGCCGACTCCTAGTGACTTGGGATTAATAAAGGCTAGGGAGAAGAAGTCAGACAATACGTAAGAGTTACTATTGAAGAGTTACTATTAAAATCCGATTAAAACGGATTAGTTGCATCTCTCGTACAGGATTTATAAGTCAGCCTTATATAAGTGATGCAAACGTACTTCGCGATGATTAATATCTAACAATTCTTTTTTAGAAATATTATAATATTAATTTTGTTTAACCACATTCAGTCACGTATTTTTTTATCTATATTGTCATTGAATTTATGACACAGTGTACGTGCATGTGCTTTCATGCCATCATATCTATGTTATAAATAACTTCTATAAATAAATACTACTACGGTACCTAAATCTTACATACCTATGCCGCTCCACCTTGGCGATGATGAGTGGCAGTTAGTTTGTAGTACGTCTCTTCGTCTCTGTATCGTCTATGTATTAGTGCCGAGGTAACTTCAGTAAACTCGTTATCCACTAACTTCTGCCGTCTATTTGAGTTGTTTTGTGATCTTACTAAATATATGACTTTTGACTTCGAATGTATAAAATACGTTATGCAAATGACATAATGAAAATCTGCCTGGAATAGGTGTTAAGCCGTGATTTAGGGCTAGACGTAGTAGCGCTTCGTAATAAGACCATAAAGGTTTACACTGACATTAGCTAGTGCTAAAATATTCACCATAGTGCAAGTGATTGCCCAAAAATATTGTTCAATATATCAAACGTTAGCCTTTATAAAATTACCAGTCTGGTTCGTTACATATCGTTTTTCCAGTGCCTTAGGTACAACGTGGCTTAAGGTTTAACGCGTATTGTATACGACCAGCGTCACAAGTTACGAGCCATCGATTGTTTTAAACTCTAATCCTGCGTACCCAGCTGTACTCAGCTTAATTTGCTGCCATTCTTGTGTTATACTTTCAGAATTCGTTTTTCTACCATATGCAGCTCTTAAAATTACCAACAAATACTTTTGTTAACACCTTCAATCAAGCAATATGCTCGTACTAGGAGAGTACCTGTGGGACCAGTTATCGAACATAACCTCTTTGTCATTGAAATTAAACTACTATATACGGATTTTATCGCGTTGTTTATTCGTTTAGTTTTAGTCGGGAAAATCCTCCCCGTGACCATGGCTGCTGAAAAGCAACCTACACGTCGGGAAAAGTGTAAACTTAAATAAGTTTTAATAGTTTTAATAATTTAATTAGCTTAAAATTAGTAAAGTTTAATAGTAGTATAGTAGTGTAACAGTTTCTAAATTATGTAATTGGGTGTTAAATAAACAACGCGATAAAATCCATATATAGTAGTCTAATTTCAATGAATAACATTCGCGTAAACAGAAGACTATATTATAACCTCTTTGTCTTTATCCCCCACTGGTATGCATACCTATACCATATACGGGATATACCTATGGTTGTCTCGCATAGAAAGAAAGTAGGGTTCACGTCAATAAAACATTGGATAGGAATCGGAATCAAAGCTACAAACACTCGGCTTGAATTATGTGTCCATAATCCAAGGCGAGTGTTGTGAGTTGTAAAGTGTGTAGTTACACACATATTGCTGCTGGGTTCGTGTCTTATAATGGGTTGAATGTCCGTTACGTAATTTGCCAGCATAGGTCTGGTGACATTATTTAGTATGGTTTAGTATTATGTCCCGTCTATAGCTCCACGTCTAAGCTCTAGTCCAAAACTGCCGAAGCCGCAGCACTGTAATATGTGATGTGAATCACAATACGTGTATTTCAATCAACGGTGTTTATTGTACTCGTATACTATCACTAGTTTTTGCCCGCAGCTTCGCTTATCTTTATCTAGATTTTCAATAAATATCTATCCCTCGAGAACAGAACTATATTTCTGGATAAAAGGTACCATATTTTCCTTTCTGTACCCCTGACAACGTGTATGCGAAATTCATGAGAATCGGTCGAGTAGTTAAGACGTGAATTCAAGCGTAAAGAATTAAAAACCTCACATACGCATTTATAATATTAGTAAGGATATTTAAAATCACTTGCAAAATAGTGACTTCATTATAGAGAGATACAGCCAGAAACTCAGATCTAACCTAGCTCAGGCAACCAATTTATAATCTTTTGAAAATATTTTAACAATATCATACTGGCGATAAAAATGTTAATGTCGTATATTCACCTATCAGATTAAGCATTGATTTATTTTTTTGTAAATGTAATAACTACTTTAGCAAGTATTTATGTATCTCAGGCCGTTTATATGTAATTTTAAATACTTATATAAGTAATACTCAAAGTCAAAAAATATTTATTCATTTAGGTCACAAAGTAACACTTAAGAAGGTCAAAATATATAGGTTAGTGAGTTTACTAGTTACTGAAGCTACATTTTGGTTGGGCACGCCACGATCGTGGCGGTAAGTCCCGTGTTTCAGGAGTGGCTGGAGAGGCGGCATGGCGCCCTGACCTTCCGGCTGACACAGGTTCTGACTGGCCACGGTTGTTTTGGCCGGTTCCTGTGTCGTATACGCCGGCAAGAGACGCCCGGTTGTCACCACTGCGGCGACTGCCGCGACGTTGTTGAGGACTCGGCGCTGCACACTTTGGCGGTTTGCCCCGCCTGGGTATCGCAGCGCCGTGAGTTGATCGCGGCAGTCGGATCGGTTGCCCACTCGCTCCCGGCCGTAGTTCAGTCTATGGTCCGGAGTGAGAGGTCGTGGAACGCCGTCGCCTCCTTCTGCGAGGAAGTAATTTCCATCAAGGAGGCGGCGGAGCGGGAGAGGGAGCGTTTAAACCCTCTCCCCAACCGCAGAGCCGGGCGCCGTAGGGCGCGAGATGATCTCCGGCCACCCTGAGGTTTGACCTGGGGGTGGCGGGCCTTGTGGGCCTGCCCGCCATCCGTTCAGCACCAGGTCCGAGAGGCGGCGTGCGTGTTCCCACGTCGCCTCTGTTTCGAGTCCGTCTCCCCTCTTGGGGGGGACAGTAGGGTATATTATAGAAGTGAGTCCTTTGGGTAGGTCTCTTGGCGTAGTGACCTGCCGTTTCACATGGCGGGCCGTAACCTCGGCGGGGTCGCGACCGCATGCGAAAGCGATTCGCGCGGCCCCGTCGATAGTGGTTTTGTCGAGGAACACCGTGGTAGGTTTAGTCGGTATTCCGGGAGGTACATTATCTTTTCAACATCTTTATTTTACCCCGGCGAGTCCGACATAATATGCGTCACTGCATTACCCCAAGTAAAAAAAAAAAACGCTACATTTTGGTTAGTATCTAGGTTCAGGCAAAAGGTTGAGCCTATGAGAAAACAGATGCAAGAAACTCATGGTCACTCTTTTGAATCGCCAATTAAATATAATTTCAGTATTTTACAGTTCATATCAACAACGTGTTGCAGCCATATATTATATTAATGACTATAAAAATTAAATCTAAAAATAATAACAGTAATTACTTAATAGTGTTAAGGAAATTAAATAATTAGGTTTGGTACAATTATTTAATATTAATCTAAATAGACCGAATCTAGGCAGTCCGTGACTAAATGCGGTTGTGCATTCATATTTTAATTTTATTTTTAATAACAATCGAAACGGCAAGCAACGGTACTAGGTAACATCACAAATAATCACGAGGTATCTCTACATAATTAAATTGACTTATAAATAATACTGAACTTTGAATTCTGTATAGAATAAGTAACGAGTGCCATGAGTTTTTGTCATTTAAGTAGTCGTTGAATAATAACCTTTCCGGCATAGCTATATTTTCACGGCACTTTTAAATTTGAGTAATGGTAAATTAATTATTGTAATGGGTAGTTGATTTAAAAAATGTATAGGTACCGAGTCCCGCAATTGTATTAAGACATTTATGTAAACGATGATATGGACCTACTAACATAATATGCTTATTTCTAGTGTTTACCTTATGAATATAATCTTATTATATAAGTGAATATTATGTTTAATAAACATAATGTTTGCAAATATATATTACGACGCAACAGTTAGTATGCCTATTTCTTTAAATCACTTTGGACCTAAATTATAAATGCTACGTAGGTAGGTACTATACGTTCTTGGAGAATGAAAATTGTCTCAATGTCAGCTGCCTTACCCCACAATAATATACCGTAAGACATGACACTGTGAAAATAACTAAAATATACTAGTCTCGCAGTAAGCTGTCTTACTTTCTTAACTGCGTATGCTAAATTTTCCTGTAAGACACGATATTTGAGCGCCCACTGAACTTTATGATCTAAAGTTAATCTTAAAATCCATAATAAATAATAATAATATCAGCCCTGTAAATACGAAACTCGTAAACTGTTTCACTGCTGGGCACGGGCCTCTTCTGACTGTGAGAAGGGTTAGGCCATAGTCCACCACGCTGGCCTAGTGTAGTGACAATATTATGAAGAACTCTCAAACAAGCAGGTTTCCTCACGGTATTTTCCTTTACCGTTTACCGTTTTTCGTTAAAGCAAGCAATAATTAACTATTTAATACGCAAATCACTTCAAAATGTCAGATGTGCCTTCGATCAAACACGAGACCTCTGCGTGGAAGTCCAACGGTCTCCCAATAGGTTATCGTTACATAACAAATATTAATAAGGTATTATTATAGGTAGTAAATGAAGTGATGCTGCTGCTGTAATCTCGAAATGTATGTGTGTATGAGGGACCAACGGCGAGGGTCCATAGTACGAAGTAACCTTATTTGAGATCCTGACTTCCAAAAATACCGGTGAAATCTCTCTTTATTATCATTGAATATATAGAATATAATACCTAAGTTATTACTAGTAATGTCTTTAATACAAATCTTCATAATATATTTTTGTAGGTGATAATTATGCAATTATTTTATTTGAAGTATTTTAATAGGTCTCCAACCTACAGGCATTGGGGCTTACCAGTAATGTGTGGCGTGTCAAATACTGCCTTCTGCGTCTAACTCTTGATCCTACCTAATGTGCGCCTCTGGCAATGATGATGCTGGTTATTGTTTTAGTATAATTATTATAAGTCATGTGCACATTTCAGCACCTTGAACTTGTGGAGAGCCATTATTCTCGTCATGTTGGTATTGTGATACTTTTATCGTGATAACATATATATGAGGTTTATAATCGATACCTCAATCATGTAGAACACATAAGCACCGCGCTGACGTCTGTCGACTAACAGCGAGTGTGTCAGGACAGGCTCATTTGTAAAGCTCGCGGCGACTCCACTACAACATGGGTGCCCAACAACATTGATCAAGTCAGTCGCATTTAAATAAATACCAGCAACGTGTATAATATAGCTGGTGCATTATAAGTGGGAGTGCGTCGATAAGGGCCGCGGGGCAGTCGGGCGGCTGCTTTGTAACTATTCTATTATTTCATGATCCGATAAAAAAGGAATAAAGGCTCGCGACCTAAACGCAGGAATGTTGTAGATTTTTGTTTTAGGCGGGCGCCGGCGCCGGCCGCATTAGTGGCGGCTGGCGGCGCGCCCGCGACAACGGTTACACATTAGCCCCTTGCGAGCGGCGCCCGCCGCGCGCACCGGCGCAACTCGCCTCGGTGCTACGAGCCGGTGAGCTCTACTACGTAGCACATAGAGTCCACTTTCTAAATGAGCTTTTATAACTTAACATCTTCTACGAGCTCGCTCCTATATGAAGAGTCCCACACGTAAGGAAGTATCTGAAAGTTCGGCCGCAGTGTTTGCTAACGTAACTGCAGGCGGTAAGGTCGAGAGTGCGGCGGCGGCGCGCGGTCGCAAGCGGAGCGCTGCCGGCCGCGTCTCACGCCCACTTATCGATCGGACAATTTAACCGATACGTGTATAAGTGTAATATATCAATTGTGTTGGCGCGCTGCTGTCCGTCCGTCCGTCCGTCGCGACTGCTAATGAATTTCGTCAGTTGATTGCGGCTGTCTCCCGACCCCGCGCCCCGCGGCGCCGCTCGTCCCTTCCCCGCTCTCTTCTCTCACATAAGTTATTGACAGCTAGGTGTGTGATAGCGCGCGCACTTTATTACCGCTGCACAGCGGCGCATGCGCAGCCACTACATGTGCTAATTACTACAATTATTATCGTTAAACTTAATCATTGGCATTATTTCTCTTACAAACCTGCTCACGTATTTTTTACAAAACTACATGTAACTTCTTATCTACTCACTTTAAATACTGAAATAAAAAGTAATTGTCCAGAGACTACTCTCAATGTTGCTTCATTATTACTCCTATTCGTCGTCAATTCGTAGTGTCGCCCACCGCTGCACCGCTAGCGAGCGACAGCACACTGATCGCTGGAATTCTAATCGATATACCTAACACGCAAGTTTGAGACTCCTGCTCGAGGAATAAGTCCTGTATCGCGAAGGAATTAACAAACATTCAAACAGCAGAAACAAAGGACACCCACACACGGCATAACTTCTTTTGGTTAATACAATTCAATGTTTGTATCGTGTGGGACTCGAACCCGCAGCACATACACATCGTTGGCATCTACCTTCCTTTTCTCAGCAAGACATCGTGTAACAATTTGCTATATTCCATCTTTTATATATGTATTAGATGACCATGGTGGCTGCAGCGTCGGTTAACTTGATCTGGAGGGCGCTCAGCGCTATTTTCTTATAACTTTTGTCCATAATTATATTTTGGTTATGTTCATTTTAAAAATGTTAACATCTTGTGTTATAACTATGAATATATTTACCAGACTTGATTGATCATTACATTATTTGCGGAGCTACTGGCACTGAAACCCAAAGGAATATTTGCAATAACGGCCACGCCTTTACGTGCTCACCAAAATAAAAAGAGGAGTTCTTTCTTGAACTCCCATCTATGGGCCAGAAGGCGACAACGTTGCTTAAATTCGTGGATCGATAGACCTGTATAATCGCTTTAGCCCTCTTAAAGTAATAATATCTAATACAATAGAAGACATAACACAACGTTATTACGTCTACTAACCGTTTAACATTCACGAGGGGTTAGGCTCTGTCAAGCTTCTGTGTGATAGTGCGACACAGACAGATGTCTCTGACACACTATATTTTTCCAATTATTGTCATGACTACACGGCATAAATATACGAGTATAAGCTTGTCAGTAAAAATGCAATACATGCTGATTTTTAAAGCGTTTATCCAATCAACAGTTATAACTAATTGTGTGTTAGAGATAACTAACTGACGTATGAGTGACTGGCTGACGTCTCAACGCAAAGATAACGCAGGACCCAGAAACATATCATGTTCAGACCTAGACCCTAGTTTATGACCCTAGAAACTTGTAATATTTTGCACAGGTTCATTATAACAAAGACATCCATCCAATAAGTAAGAGGTTTTTAAAATTTATTGCTTATTAAAGTAGACTGAGGTTCAAAGTTCATATGAAAAGAAAAGTTAAATAATAATACATAAAATAATTATCAATAGATGATGATTATTAATATATACATATATTAATAATTATCAATAGATGATGATTATTAATATATACATATATTAATAATCATCGTCTATTGGCATAAAAGTAGTTTACAATAGTTCACATTATACAGTTCCATTAATTACAGGTTTTTATAAATAAATATGATTATTCAATTACCATAACTACCCGCATTAGGCTGAGTCTGTCCTGCGGGCAGGTCACAGTTATTATGACATTTAACAATTTATTTTTGAATGACAGATCAAGCGGGCCGTACATTTGTTTATTAAATTATTTATTATTTCTATAGGTAAGTATTTTTCAATGCCATTAATATTATTACAAATTATTAATGTAATTTATGGTATTAATCAATCAGCCCACCGCAGTCCACTGCTGGACATAGGCCTTATTTATGGTATGTGTTTTATAAATTCTAAGTAAGAAGACACAAAGAAAATCAAACATATAAATATGTAAGTAAACGTCTGAACAATCAAAAAGCATAAAAATAGTAGAGGTTGTAGAATTTTACAATATAATATATTATTATACTAATGTTTTCAAAAATCCTGCAGTTGTTTCATAGTCCCAATTCAAAAGTTCCTTTTTTATAGTGGTATTTACTTTGCGCAAAGGTAGAGTATGTGTGTTACACATTTTGTTAACATTTTTATAAAAAATCGGTTTTGGAAAATTATAGAACCTTTTAGCGAATCCTGTTTTCACTGGGAGGGATACGAAAGACGCGTTTCTCGACCATGTCATCGCAGTAATCTGAGATAAATACCTCTTAGTGGGATAGAAGGGTGATTTTCGGTGATTTTAGGACAGATCGTTTATATATATGAGTAAAAGCGTAGGTCTTTAAAGTCATAACTTTATAGATATATCCTGAAAAGTAACTAATCAAATATACCTATTATATTACATTTAAAAAAAATGCATATGTTTGTATTTAATTTAAGGCGAAAAGGTTCGTAGTTTGTAATATACAGTTGTCTTAACTATTAAACTTAGTTAAAGTACTTTTAAAATTAATATTCAACAGCTGTTTATAAGGTATTCGATAACACAGAGTACATTCATTCTGGGCCGAACCCACGTCACTTAACGTATTGTAAAAGGCGAGAGGCGCACTTAGACCACTGCACTATGCGTGCAGCCACATATCGTAATGTGTTAATGTGTTATACATAAATGTCTACGTTATTTACAAAGCAGACGTTTTAACAATTTCGTGGTTAATCGACTTTTGGTTAATCGCATTGGATAAGTGGCACCATTTAAAAATCATGTATATCTGTTGTGATTTGAGGTTTTATTCAATATTCCATCAAGTATGTGCAGATTCGAATCACATAAAATTATATCATTATATTAGTATCAAAGTGATATAATTAACGCCTTATATTATTACCTAATACGCTCGTCCACTTCTGGCCTAACTTAATTCACCGGAATTAAATACTAAAGAGGCTCTATAAATGTAAAGCTGTAGTAGTAGCTCTATAAGTGTAAATAGAAGCAGTTTTATTATAAAATTAATTATAATAAAAAGTAGCTTTCATATGACTTTTTCCTCTTGATCGTTGATCTATGATCGTGATGAACAAAAACGTCAAATACAAGATTATCGCATTTGGATCATATATGATTTTAAAGAAAATCATTAACATAGAATCTTCAATTTTGAGAAACGTCTGCTGATTAATTAAAATTAAATATTGATATTGTTCTTTTTACTTTCCGCTAGGCATTTTATGCCTCCTTCAAAATCAAAAAATCAAAAATCAAAATCAAAATAAATTTATTCAAATTAGGTTACAAGGTAACACTTATGAATGTCAAAGTTACACGTAAATTTTTTACTGTGAATTTACATTTACTGCCACGTTCAGCAAAGCTAGGGTGTGTAGGGCTCATGAGAAGAACGGGCATGAAACTCATAGCCACTCTTTTTAATCGCCAAGTGTACAATAATATTTCATTTACAAATCATAACTGTAAGGTGCTGCAACCATTTCTCCATGAACTACTACTCAACATACTCAAGCATTTGATAAAAATTGATGGTAGCCTCTAAAGCAGCAGTATGGTAAATAGGAGCATCCACTTACATGTACATAAATAATCAAGACAAGACGTGATTATAGTCCGTAGTTTAATCTAATTGTTTAAATAAAATGTAGAAGTAAATTATCGAATTCCACTAAACCAGAACACAGGATAAGACTCAAAAGAAAGCTTAACGGAACTGTCCATAATCACGAGTTGTCTTCATTGCACATTCTTCTTGATTAAAATACGACTGAATGTAACAGTAATGCAAATTCCAGCTTAAGCAAGGTGTAATATTACAAAAAAAAAAAAATATATATATACATATATTAAAAAAAAACATAAGTGTTAGTATTGGTCATTTAATATCCTGTGATCTAATTAATGCAAATATTAGTGCCATGGATGTTTGTCATTTAAATAATCATCTATATTATAATATGCTTTAGAAATTAAGCAAGTTTTAATTTTAACTTTAAATTTATTCTCTGGTAATTCTAGAATATTACTCGGGATTTTATTATAAAAACGTATACCAAGACCCATGAAGGAACCATGAACTTTATGTAGACGGTAGAATGGAACACATAATTTATATTTATTTCTAGTATTGATGTTATGTATGTCACTATTTTTTATGTATAAATATATATTTTGACGGACATGCATGATATTAAAATAAATATATTGTGATGCTACAGTTAAAATACCTATATTCTTACATTTTTCTCGGAGCGAGATTCTAGTTCCTAATTGATAAATTGCACGCACAGCTCTTTTTTGCAATATAAAAATACTTTGTATATCAGCTGCTTTTCCCCATAATAATATTCCATATGACATAACGCTGTGAAAGTAACTAAAGTAAACTAATCTAGCTGTATCAACGTCAGTTAATCCACGGACTTTTCTAATGGCGTAAGCGGCCGAACTAAGTTTCGCTGAGAGACAAGATATTTGCGCACCCCACTGTAACTTTGAATCAAGTGTAATGCCCAGGAATACTGTGGATTCTATTGCTTCCAGTACCTCACCGTTCAATGTTATGCTAGGACCAAGATGTTTTACATTAGGCAGTATGAATTTAACACATTTTGTTTTTTTGGGGTTCAGTACTAAATTATTTAAAGTAAACCATTTTGTTACTTGAATCAATGCACTGTTTACTTCGTCAAAATGGTCCCTATTCCTATTTACTTTAAATATTAAGGAAGTATCGTCAGCAAACAGTACAACGTCACAAATATTGTTCAAATAAAAAGGTAAATCGTTTATATAAATTAAAAATAAAAATGGGCCTAAAATCGAACCTTGCGGCACCCCTAGCTTTACAGGTAAGCTATTTGATTTTGTACCATTGACATCTACACACTGAATCCTGTTATTCAAATACGACGTAATTACATCCAGTGCATTACTCTGAACACCGTAATGCCTTAGTTTCCGTATGAGCGTATCATGACAGACGCAGTCAAATGCTTTTGAGAGGTCGCAAAAAACACCAATAGCATTTTGTGAGTTTTCCCACGCTCTGTATATATGTTTCAGTAAAGCTACTCCTGCATCCGTTGTTGAACGACCCTTAGTAAAGCCATATTGGTTGTCATGAAAGAGGCTATTTAAATTAAAATGTCTAAGTAATTGCTTGAGTATTAATTTTTCAAATATTTTGCTAAAAGCTGGTAGAATTGATATAGGCCTAAAATTACTAGGATCAGTTTTACTACCGGATTTAAATAAAGGTATGATTTTACTATTTTTCATCAAATCTGGAAAAGTTCCCGAATCTACACACCTATTAAATAACCCACTTAAATAAGGAGCAACTATATCTATTATACTTTTTACGACCTTAACGGAGATACCCCAGAGATCCCCCGTATTTTTAGATTCCAGAGATTGAAAAGCGTTGATAATATCAGTTGCGTTAACATAATCAAATCTAAATAATACTCTACACTTTGTTACGCTGGAATGTAATAACCTCTCTGCGTCTATAGATGAAGAATTTAATGCGCTCGTGGTGGTAATCGGTACACTAGCAAAGAAATTATTGAACACGTATGCTACATCGGCATTATTTTTGATCATTTTATTATTATCCATCAGACTAAAAACTTCAAGAAAATTATTATGTTTCGTATCTGGTAGGGCGATAGCAAGACCCATGACTACCTATAATTATTCCGTAACTACAAATATATCCGGGTTCCATTCCCCGGTCGAGCTAAGTTGTATTAGGTTTTACAATCAAGGAAATCTCAGTAGCTGCACAGGGTCTGAAGCTATGCTCGGTAAAGGCAACAGGCTCACCCCTGTCTATAACGTGGGACCTTCAAGAATACCTGGCAACATGAGGGTCAGGAATAACATAAGGCAGAGATGTGTTATCTCTACCTATCATTACGAGGATTACGGGGTAATATGGGGTAATATGTCTATGTATGTAATATTTGTAATTGGTCATCTGGTATGAAAAGTTAGCACTAAATAACGATTTGTCAATAGCAGCACCTTCATGTATACTGACATTTTAATATTTTTTGTTAATGCATGTCGTGACAGCCTATAATGACTAATGAGGCAGCACTATGTAATGGATTTCTGTGTATGTACCTATCATTAGGTACAATGTTTTAGTGTATGCTTTGTTGGTTGCCCTTAAATAAATAAATGTACCTATTAGTCGATAGCAGCACCTTCCTATATGCTGACATTTTTAATATGGACTAAATCATTTTAATTGTATCTGAAAACATCGTGAGGTACTTTGAGGCATTACTTGCATATTAGGTACTTGACAATTCTACTATTTCGAATATGTGTGGAGTGGCCAACCAAGACCAGGTCAGCGTGGTGGACACCGGGTCAATTCATTCACACTGAAAGTTATAGTATTATAAAAAATAATAATAATAATATTCTACCTCATACACATGTTTAATAGAGGACATATCATTAATTAATAATAATATTAGCCCTGTAAATTATCTATTATTTAAATAATAATTAATTGATTTTTTACCGCGTGGAGAGTGGAGATTGAACCAACTGTACTCGGCGCAGGGGCAACAGCGAGCCGACCACCTGAACTACTGCGCCGTCAGTTCAATCAAGTTATAACAAAGTTTATGAATGGACGCATTTTTAGATGATGATGAGCTGTATCGCAACAATAGCCGATAATTTGGTACTTCAAATACCTATGTAAGGTACATAATTATTACAATCGTATATTGTTAACAATTATTGGTGATAGCAAATAGTTCCAACAATCATGGCTGTCTTCATATTTTGTAATGTAAGCTGTAATTGCTAAAACTTATTTTTAACTATAAAAATAAGTTATACACATAATATTTTCAATAGTATTTTGCTCAATATAATAAACTGTTATTTTATTTATTTAGCTATAACGTTTTAAAATACAATCCATACTAGATACTAGGTATCTGAAACTTAAGATGCATGAAAATGTGACGACATCCTCGCACCGCCATCTATTTATAAATTCAGAACTATTGTTATATAAATAACATTATAATTAAACATTACCCCACGGGAACGCATTATTGGGATAAAAAGATCGATCTAATGAGTACATTCAGGACATGGACTATCTTGTGCCAGGTTTCAAATCCACCAAATAGTTTATACGTAATTGAATAACAAACATTCAAACATGTTAATAAACTTTTACATTTATAATATTAGCAAGAGCACAATTTAATTTAATAAGTGTTTCTGCATGACGGCGTAGTGATACACAGGCTCCTACACCGAGTGTCGTAGGTTCAATCCGTCCACGTGCACGGGACGAAAAGTCGTGTGATCCACAAATTGTTGTATTGATCTTTGTGTGCCCCACAACACATGATTCATACATATAGCGGGACCTGTCTTTAAAGAAAAAGACTGTAAGAATTAAAAATATACACGCCAGTAGGCATAGGTACTTGTTACGGAGGTCCACAACAGCATCAACTTGCAAAGTAGAGAAAGTGTGTCTCTGTGGGCAACTTTACCGACTTAATTTTAGTATGCTTGCATAATATTATCATATATATTTCTGGATGTTTGAACACAGCGGAAAATCTGACCAATTTTTGAGGTTTTTGAAGGCTCATATCTCTTTTAATAATTAATTAATGAAAAAAAGGAAAACATAGGGACATGCCAATAGAGGCTATACATGTTTTTTTAAAATATTATTGTTCTACTGGCATTATCCAGGGAGGAAACAGGGGACTACATTTGTATGGAAAAACGGCCCTTGTGTTTCCTCTTAATAATATTATTAGAAATTAGTATGAATGAAATATGCACAGAAACTGTTTTGTGTAAGCGATGGTATACCTAATGTAAAATTAATGCCCACTCCAAACAAGGAGTGTCTTCTATAGATATAATGTATTTTCTAAAAATCCAGGAGCTGTGCAAGTACATTATATCTACATATAGAAGCATCCTTCTATAGATATAATATATAGCATATTTTTCATATTATGTTGCTTTACCTATTGCATTAACACTTTTCGTAGTAATGCACGATTATTGACACAATTTATTATGGCTACATGTAAATATATTGATACTGACGTGCAATATAGCTTCATAGCTTTTACTCGGCCTTTTGAGAAAAATTCACCACCGCCAAATATCATACCGACACTAATTAAAATTAATTTATCTACCTAATTAGATATTCACTTGAACAGTCTTGTTGCCGAGGACATAATTACACAAACACTTTAAAATCTAAGATTTTGGTAAGGTGGAGAGTATTCGACGTTTACCACTGAGGCCCGGTTCATATACTGTTTTAGCTACGGCCTGTTAAATTTTGACAATTATTTTACATACATTTTTGACGCATATGTCAAAAATTAACTGTCTGTAGCGTAATACAAAAGTATCTACTCTGTGGTCTGCAGCTAAAACGATTGGTTTCTTGGTACGTATACGGGGCCTGAATCTACGACATGACCACACGTTACTGTTACACGCTGTACACCTAACATACTATACATGTATAATATGTATGTATTTACAAAAAAAAAAGTATATATGTATGTTTATCCATTGTCTAGTACCCATAGTACAAGCTCTGCTTAGTTTGGGCTAGATAGTGTTGTGTGTATGTGGTAGAATATTATTATATATATTATATACTAGCATCCGCCCGCGACTTAACCTGTTTACTTTAGCCGGACTACTTGTTTTATTGAATGACTGCTTATTCGTTATAAGCAGTTGATTAGAGCAAGCCAGGCTTGTAGGGCATGCACCACTGATACGTAGTATCATACCAATGTGGAAAAATGGTCCAAACAGGACGTAATCTTAGGTATTTATCCCTACATCATATTATGGCAAAGTTTATGGATAAAAATTTTAGTTACTACAATAATCTCAGACTAGATTTTTAGATAATTGTCTTGATGGTATTACCAATTCAGATATGTGTATATAATATTACAATGAAAATGTCATTCACACGTTAGTATATGGTCCAAGTATGCTTCTTTGCAAACCCTAGATCGACACGGACGAGTACCTATCTATATTTATTTATTTATTTGAGGACCATTGAGGATGATTACTCAACACTACTTATACCTATTACATACATGGTTTGATATTCTTTGTTGGTTGTATAATCTTTTAAGGTAGCCACTGCATGCATGAATTGGGTAGCTTGAATTTTAATTAAATAAGATTTCAATATAATTACATGCAATCAACATATGTTTATATATTATATCTAGATAATATATAGTAAGACAAACTACATCAACCTCTGAGAACAGTGCTTCATTTTCGTCGTTGTTCGGTGTTCTATGACTATAGACTATCAATCGGTCAAAATAAAAACGATCAAGAAGGGTATTATTAGTACATCCGACACAAATTTTTATTAATTAGAGGTAAGCTATGTATGTCACCTCTAGACCTTACTCCTTTAGTTTCTATGAAAGGTAGGTAAATTATAATTTAGGTAGTGGAAAAAGTTTTTAGCATCAACGATTTATTGTATTCACGGGAGTACAAACAAATCTTATTAATTATATTGTTATCTGATGGCAAAATGCTTCTTTAGGTTAGAAACTTAATTAAAAATACGGGCATAGTTAAAAACGTATCACCACTCATCATAGTAGGTACAATTATTCGTCTTAGTAGACTACCGAGGTACAAACAATATACTTAATGTTTATATTTTGCAAAGTTTATTTCAAAAACGCTGATATATCTTTTCAGTGGGTTCATACTGCGTTTAAATGCTATGCTACCAATGAATGGCATCAGCTAGCACTTCAACGAGAGATAGGTAATATCAAGATACCTATTATAATTTTGTCACACATACGAATGTTAACGCCATCTATTGTTAAGAATGTCACACAAACTCGTTGCCCTCTATCGTCAAAGAACCTAAATTAAAAAGTTGCCTCACGCCACCGTACACAAATACAATGATTTTTATATGATAAAATCTATTATTTTTTAGTAATATAATCAATGGCCGAGCTAATGTATCATACCCAAAATATTAAAAAGTCTTGTCATCGCTCTTTAATATTCTGTATATTAAAGTAACAAGAATATTTGGAGGCAAGTTACGGCTAGAAGTGACTCAACTACATAGCTCGAACAGTTGCTAGTTCCATACTGTAGGAGTAGATGGCGTTAGTTATGAGGCAACGTTTATCTTTCTTATCAAGTAGGTACTTGTACACGCCCAAAAGTAAACTATAAAAATAGTAGATAAACGTTGTAATATTTTATCATCTATATCAAGACACGACTGCACATTTTTAGGCAAATATTTTAGGCTAAAAATACTCGCAATATATGAATAAGTTAGGCACATGTTTTCCTTTCATTAGCTTGTTCATCGTTATTATCTAAATAGGAATGCAAGTCATACCTATGTGATGGGACCCTATATCTCTACTAATTCCTTTGTACCTCATATTTAATTCCATTACCTTAGGGTGGATACGTGTCAGTGATACCTACCTCTGGCGTAATGAATTACTATCAGTTATCACCGCTTGTGATCAGACGAGTCATGTGCTTGTTTTATAATATAATATAACTAGCTTATACAGAGGGCTTCCCGAGATTAAAAGTAACCTATCTTACTCCATCACCTATAAAAATAACAAACGCGGTGCATAAAAAAATTACAATCAACAAATTTAGGTAGGTACGTGAAAAAACTATATCCGTGCAAATAATAATGTACTTACCTGAATTCGGACAAATTTAGTAAGATGCGATAACAAGTATGATTTACACTATTAGTAACGAAGCAGTACTTATTATAAAAGTTGCGATGAAATGTCAAATATTAGATGTACCTATGTTGTCCTTACTACATTGACTTTTGTAAGAACAGATCGCTACATCGCCAAAGAAATTAAATGATATCTAATTTTAAGCTATTACTGCGAGTATTAAGTGTCTCAGCAAATACGAAAGGCACTTCGTTAAAATCGACCAGTTAGTTCTAAAAGATATCAATTCTGATGACATTTCTATAGTCCTTGGGGTAAGTACGCTCTGGACAAACTATTGATTTTTACCTGCAGGAACTACATAATAGCGTATATAGGTATACGAACTCGAACATGAGTCAGATATATTATTCCGTTATTAAGTTCCAGTGCTTACCTTCTAACCCCATCACCAGTCACCTGGATGCCATTCATGACAATATTACGATATTTAATAAGAATATATAGATCTTGAGCCTAAAATAAATCTTAACTCAATTTTAATAAGCCCAGACACACCTCAGATACGCTTAGTTATGAAAACTTTGTGACCAACTTCTGGCTCCATCATCAGATCAGTCCAATAGGTTCTTTGTAATTCATTGTAATACCCTGCAGCTCCTAATTTAATGTAAATATTAATGTGGTATTGGAGCATCAAAATTCTCCAATACTCCAACTAGAATGCTGCCTATCTTATTTCTATAATAAAGATAGATTAGATATGAGGCATTTTCCTGTACCTAAGTAACGAGAAACGAACTCAAAGTACTCTAAATCTGATGGGGTGGTATTCAATAATGACTTCCATTATTTTCCAATTTACAACGTGGCGAACTCTTGCCTCCTGCTGAATTCGTGTGCCATTGCTCAGGTACAATCTCGAAGGATTCAGATCGTCCAGCAGCAAAGTAGAAGCGAATAACTTGAGTTTAAGGACATGAGCCGTTAACCCCAGGGTTAAGAGATCTTATCCTTAAACAAAAGTACCACGGCAATTTGTTGCTGAATCTAAAATATAAGAAGTCTATTAGACTCTAGACCTACATAAAACATTTATGGAAAGGTACCAATTAGTTGCAGACTCTAAACAGATAGACAATGGTGGTGGACTGGTGTGCAGTGTGTTTAAAGTCTGCTACAAATTGATACTTTTTCTCAAATGTTGTTTATGTAGGCCTAAGGTTTAATAGACTACCTATATTATTCAGTAATCCCTTACGTAATGAAATAAGATATCTTCGTAAAAACTGTACCACCTTTTAATATTATACATTATAATAATAACTTACATTTTGTAGAATAAGTTTAAAATAAACTAGATGTCGTCTGTGCTTCGCTTGCGTAAATGTAGGTTAGTTTAGATTAGTAACAGTCCTTTTTCCTGCATAAAAGGTACCCTGTGTCATTTGCTGTTCCCCGGCCAGCGCGTACCTTTGCGAATTTCATAATGATCGTTCCAAAAGCGAAGCCGTGAAAACGAAACAAACAAACAATCTCACATTGGCACTTACGATAGCAGTTTGAACACACCTAGGCTTTAACGAATACTAACTATCTGCTTACTTGTCAAGTTCCAAGTAAAGCTATTAAAGTAAAAGGTATTCCTCTTATAGAATCTACCATCCCATTATAGGTCAACAATTAGATACCTATATTAGAAATTTACAGTTTTTAATGTTTCACTAGCTTTAAAAGCGGTATAAGAGTAATGTATAATAATAATAATAATAATATTCTACCACATACACGCAACACCATCTAGCCCAAACTAAGCAGAGCTTGTACTATGGGTACTAGACAATGGATAAACATACATATATACATTTTTGTTTTGTAAATACATACATATTATACATAGAAACACCCAGACCAAGACAAACATCCATGTTCATGCACACAAATGTTTGACTTGTGCGGGAATCGAACCCGTGACCTTAGGCGTGGCAGTCGGTTACACTAACTCATCTGAAATTAATAGCCATTGTAACAATAAAAACTCATAATGAAACGCGGGTTTTATTGTAGCCAAAATCAGTAGGCCTACCATGAAACGTAAATACGGAAGTTACAGGACGACTGTTCGTACCGAGAAACACATTATGTCTGAAATTCGTCCCAAAATTTGATACGTAACCTCTTGGTGTCCTAAACTCTTTCTTAAAGTAGTTCAAACAACGATTTAATGTCATTTTTAAAGAAAGAAAGTCTTATAAACTGTTTCATAAGGTTCTTTTGTTCTGATCGAAGTTTCGGAATTACATTTTCATGGTAGACCTACCTAGTGATTCTTGCGTGATTATATAAAGACAAAGACTAAATAGGTGAAACTCGAAAACAATTGCTTTAAAAATCTTGTCAGTCAGTCCTGTGAAAGTTTTGTATTAGTAGATATAGATGAGATATGTTATCATAATATCCTGTTTAAGAAACTTCAGTGCATAGGGATAAGAGGTGACTTGCTAAGGTGGTTTTCATCATACATTAACAACAGAACTCAGGCCGTAGTTATAAATAATTATATCTCTAGTTGGGTCCCCATTCCCAGTGGTATTCCTCAGGGATCTTTAATTTCACCTTTGCTATTCAACATATTTGTAAACGACATTGAAACCTGTTTTCATAGCTCTAAACTGTTGTGTTTCGCGGATGACATGAAAATCAGTGCAGCAATAACTTCACAATCCGACGCACAGTTACTGCAATCGGACCTCACGCGCCTTGATCATTACTGTCACGTTAATAAACTCGACCTTAACCCCGCTAAATGCTCCGTTGTAACGTACAGTCGAAAGAAAGATAACTTAGCGTTTCAATACATAATAAAAGGACATCATATCCCTAGAAATGAATCTGTTCGTAACCTGGATGTTATTCATGATTCAAAATTGCTCTATGATAAGCACATTGACAAAAGCTTATAGGGCTCTGGGTTTTATTATGCGATCATCTGTTTATTTTAAGAATGCTAAAACCTGGAAAGTTCTCTATTGCGCTTTCGTCAGAAGCATATTGGAATACGCATCACAGATATGGAATCCGCGTTACGATACGTACGTTATGAGAATTGAGAGAATTCAAATAAAATTTATTAAATACATGTGTTATCGTCTACAAATTCCATTTAAAACAGGTCAATATCTGAACATTTGTAAGAAGTTTCACCTGCTGACCCTTTCTGATAGAAGAAATATTGCCGACGTCTGTTATATACTTAAAATTGCGTCAAACAACATAAATTGTCCAGACTTATTAAACAAACTCAACCTCCATGCGCCACCCAAGTTATTAAGATCTGCAAAACCCTTGCATGTACCTAGATCTTCTTCTAACTATCAGCAAAACTCTTTCCTTAATCGAGCGAGCAATAGCTTTAACTCCACTGCTAAAGATCTGAATTTGGATTTATTCTGCACTAGTATTCCAGTGGCGAGACGACGAATGAGTGAACAGTTCTTTGTTTGAACTGACATATTGCTAGCTGAGCTGTGTTGTACTTTGGTTGTATGTAATTATATATGTATACGTGTAATTGCTATTCTTTGGAAACTATGTGTAATTTTTAATGAAATGTTAAACGTGAGGACCTGTAATTGGCTGTCGAATACTTATGCAAATATTTTGTCAAACTAGGATAAGCTGTTGGACCGCCATAAATAAATAAATAAATAAATGTTCCAGTCCCAGACCAACAATAGCGAGCTACAGTTAACTAGGTAGGTAATACCGATGACATTGAAGTGGATGTGTTCGTAGATACAAAGAAACAACATAATCTCGTAGGCAACAGTCGTTTTATTTTGTCGCATATTTTGTCAACTCTTATAACATAACAATTTAAACATTATTATCAAAATATAAATAGGTAAAGCTAATTAGCTAAACAAACTGTCACCGCACACATGCGCACTCATCACGCATACACTGTCACGCACACACCACGTATAAACACTCTTAGTACTCTTACCTACATAAGTATATATTATAATAAATTCGTCGATTTGTTCCCCTACTAGCTAACTGTCATACTCTATATAATACACAGCAGCGTCTCTCACCGCTCTGCACTTGTCCTCGAACACAACTACTAATCATACTCTATATACAACTGGTCTAGTACTGCGGAGCCAGCCCTCAGCCCGCTGCCCGCTGCCCGCTGCCTCACGCATGACGCAACACATACACACAAGTGAGCACACTCGCGCATCTCGTGCGCTTCTATATGTCATTGAGTCGTGTAGTGGGTTAACGTCGCGTCGACGCTACCATACAATATAGTAAAACATTGTAGTGGATCATAAAATTGGGCCATCAGTTATAAAGGTGGCGTTAGATACACGCTGCGGCAAGTTTATAGATAACGAGATGACAAACATGTCCCCTTCCGTACAAATGAACGTCACGGAAGTCTGCAGGAGTCACTTGGAATGTGCCCTCATCCTGTCGAGTTTGGCAACAACGGCCTCAATATAATATGTGTAAATAAACTATAACAGCGCTATGTTGATCGTCTCATCCGTCATTGAGTTGATGGATGATTACTGATCATTACAGATTGCTAGTAATTTCTAAACGAATCTAGTTGCAACTGAAGGTTTGCCCACGACAGCGAAGAATCATTCATAGTATATGCTGTCATTCATTGATGGCGAAAAGTTTAGCTCACCTTATACTGAGGCATCGCTACGTTACATGAGGCTGGCTCTCGCGGAATGTGCCGTAATCTTATTATAACTATGGTTTATGTACAGATAAGGAGCGCTGCGCTCGTTACGGAGGGCGGTAGTGCGTCGCCACGGCCGCCAGCACGCCGGCGCCCGCGCCGCCGCCGCGCTCTAGCGCTGGTAACCTGTAACATCGACACTACGTCAGTCCGGCGCCGCGCGTACACCACCAGCGATCCACTGGTGAACATTACATACAACATTAGCAATTCATGACTTTCAATGCTGAGAATCATTGTTACAAACCTTGAGATAACTTAAAACACATGTAAATATGAGACGACGTCACGCGAAATAATATACTTTGTAAATATAAGTCCAGAGTGATTAGTAGTATTTGCCAGTTATCAAGCGTTCATGCTGTTTCCAGCATTTTTGAACAGTCATATATGAAATGCATAAATAGAGTCTACACACTTTAGATACAGCAGAAAGTGTAAAAAGTCACAAAGTGCCCAAACAATTGATAGTCACAAGAATTAGTAGGAGTGAGCGGTGAGCCGATATGCAGTACTGGACAAACAGTATCGAGGAACATATTTGAAAGTGTTCTAATTCTATTGTTTAGTATTAAGCTGAAAGGAGAACGTGCAAGCCAGCGATTTACCGAGCGGACGAGCCTCGATACCGCCAGCCCCGGGGCGAAGTGGGGGCGATGTCGGGGCTCGTCGGCCGGCGGCGGAGTACTCACATATCGGCCTGGTGCCTGGCGGGCAGCAGCAGCAGCGGCGCGGCCCCGCCCCCCGCCTCCACTGCCGCGTACAGCGGAGGCAGCACCTTGTGCGAGTGTGCCTCCACTGCGGACACCACACACGTTACATACTCAGTCACTGGTGGTTGCCAGCCGGTTCACTCGTGCACGCGGAACGTACCTGACAGAGGCGCGGCGCCGGGGCGCGGCACGCTGTGTCCTCCACCCATGCTCTTGGGCTTGCGCTTCCGCGTCTGTATGCCGTCCTTCTTCATGCTCAGCGGCCGGTTCACCTGCACACACGAGCGCGCGGTCAGACGGTCACACACAGTCACGCATTGAGACTGCGTGACTCCGCAGACGGGGAAACTCCTCGTAATCTCCCGCCACGCGGTCCTATCATCCTTTAAACAAGCGTATCTACTCGCGAGGAGATAATTGATAAAAGATTATTTATCTCATTATGAATATTCGTGGCCGTACGATGATAATTCTCTATCAGTCGGTAGCCCCGCGTTTTATCTCGCGAGATTAGATGAGACCCTGTGTTTTGATTTTTTATACAGGCCCAATATTTGCCGAGGAGTTCCCTGATAACTGTACTGCAGCGGCGATTAGATACCTGCGGCACGTCTAATCAGCATACCCGGCGTAATCGATGCACAATCGCGCGATACGCCGCTCCGGCGCCACTATCTGCGGCCCGCTAGCGACCCATCCTCCACTACAGCGGCTCATTCATCGACTCTCGCGGATACTCACGTTGTGCAGCTTGTAGTAGAGGCCGCACGCGTTGCACACGGGCTCGCCATTGTTGTTCCTGCGCCACAGCGTCGTGTTGGAGGTGCGGCAGTTGGCGCACGTCACGCCTACGCGTCTGTTGCCATTGGTCGGCTGCACACAACAACCACATTAAACAAATACTCCTTACAACATCGGAATGTAACTAACGGTAACAGCAAAAGTTTGGATGTTGTACCAGTGCTTGTTGTGGTTTCGCTTTCTGTCCCTTCAGCGGCGGGCGGTTGACGCCGTTGATGCGCGTGTAGAGGCCGCACGCGTTGCAGAGGTAGTGGCCGGTGCCGTCGCGCCGCCACAGCGGCGTCGTCGCCGCCGCGCAGTTCACGCACTCCTTTACCTCACCCATGCCTGCCATGCCTGTTTTACCGACGCAAAAATGACACATCCATGAATAACATGACAAAACATTACAATTCATTGAAGCGTTTTCAATAATCTGATGGACTTACGACACGATTACGAAATTTATGTAGAAAAATCTTTCTAATATACGCACTGGGATCGAATCCATCATCTATAGGTAGAAGGTTATGCGCTGGCCAAGCTTGCGTGGGCGTCGGGTATCCCTCTACGAGCAGGCCTCCCTCGTACCCGGACACGGGCACGTACTCCACGCCGCCGGCCTGGCCCAGGTAGTGCTCGCCCCCTACTTTGTACTGGACAGTGTTCCCGTGCGTGTACAGCGTCACCTGGCGGTAACAATTAACGTAAATTGCTGATGCAGATGTGCAACAATCTGTAACGTGATGTCAAATAAATATCAGTGAAGCACACCTGTTGTGAATTGGGGCTGGGTGGCGCCTCATATACCGCCTGCGACTGTGGCACAACAGACCCATAAACAACGTGCGCGCCTCGCGCTGTCAGCGACGAGGACGAGAGCGTGGGGTCCGATCGGTACAGCAGTTGGCCAGGGGGCGACTCGTCGCCCCGCGCCGCGCCGCCCGCACTCCCGGCAGGCGCGCCCGTCCCCGCCGCGCCACCGTATAGTGTCAACAGCTCCTTGCTGCCGCCCGGGTATGCACCGTACGCGGCGGCACCTCCGTACTGCGGGCTCTGTCCCGCGTACGTGTAGCCTCCGTGCACGGAGGTAACAGGTTGTAGGCTCGCGTACGTGCTGGGCCGCGGCTCGCCTTCCCCTCGGGTCTCGTACTTAACTTGCTGATAAGCCACACCTACTGCCTGTTGGTTGTTCAGTGACGTGCTCTGAATCATTTCGAGTGTAGAAGCGGCCACTTGATCGCCTAGCACGGCTGCGTACTGTCGTGAATCAGGGGGCGCCTCGCTTCCCGCGTACTGCAGCTGCTCTTTTTCTTTGTGCGCCAAAAAAGCATCATGTGCCCCCTCCTCTCCTTCGCCCTCTTGCGCTACAATGACGTGGTGCGGAGTGCCGTACCGCAGTGCCAAACTGCGTCCGTAGGTGGGTCGCTGTGGAGCGCGCGTGTACTGCGGCTGCAAGCGTTTGTCGGTGGGTGCAGGTGACGCTAACGAGCGGTATGGTTCCTGCTTGAAGGCGAGATAACGCGCCGTCTCGGCCTCTGCCAGGCGCAGGCGCTCCTCGTCGTAGTGTTGGTGGAGGTCGCGCGGATCAACGCCGTCCTCTAGTTTTGGGGCGTATTGATGCATCTGCTGTGGATCATGATCTAGCGGCGTAGCTTCGGACGGTTCATTCTTTACGCCGTCGTCGGCGCTGAGTTCTCCCCCTTCGTCGGTGGTAATGTGTCCGGCGGTGGTGATCGTGCGCACGGCACGGCGTGATGTGATCACGGATTGTGAGTGCGGCGCTGGTGACGCATCGCGATGCGACATCGCGGCGCCGGCCTGTTGCTGCTCAGCGTCAGGACCCGCAGATCCACTCACGGCTCCTGCCTCGGCGGCTTGTTCTTGCTCGATTCGCTCTTCATTCTTGACGAGCTGCAGGGCCTCGGTAGAAGCGTCGACCTCGCGCTGCTCCATGTGAGTCGCGTTCTCCATGTTCGATGGAGTTGTGTAAAGAGGATGCACACGCCTAAAAGAGAGAAAGGTGCCTCTTAGAAATTTGTAGTCTAAAATAAATAATGTTAGTAGATTTTTTAACACGGACACCTAAATAAACGAATGTGCTTCGTTTTAGGAGCGGAAGAGCGCCGGCGCGGAAACACGCGACAAATAGGGAACGAGCGCCGCCGCCACGAGCCTAATGTGTACCGTACTGTACGGAACTTATTTGTACCAAAACTACATATTTAAAATTATTACATTTATATCAGCCCTGTTTGTAAACTGACCTGTAGGCCAGTTTATCTAGGCACGAACCTCTACTCCGTGTGACAAGTTCCATCGTCCACTACACGAGCTAAGTGTGGGCTGGTAGACTTCACTGAACATTTTACAGAACTCTCAAACATAAGGTTTCCATACACAGCTTTTCTTGACTATTCAAGCAAGCGATAATCAGGTATCTTTATTCACATATAATGTTGTAAAGTAAGAAAGACGCGGGCGAGTGGGTTCTTTATTGTAATTGTTAGATTGCCATGTACAGTTCTCAAGTTTGATCGAACTCGAGACCTCTGAGTATAATATTTTGTTTAATTTTAACTAGTGCAACAAAGTTATCGTTTGATGAACATTTCGTGTGCGAGCCTTAAACTAACGAACGTTTCTGTCGCGGTATAACTGACTCTGGCTCATAAATGATGCGGCTTTATTCTGTGATAAGAAATATTAAAGTTATATGGAGAGGCATGGTTCGATGCGAGAGCGCGGCGCCGCTCGCTCGCTGAGCAAACACGCTCTAGGTCCGCGGTGCGAGCAGTTTGTTGATCGTCTGTCGCCGTCCCGCGTGTACCTTTATGTACCCACATAGGAGTCCAAATTGTAGCGAGTGCGAGGGCGCTAAGGCTTGTATCGAAGCGATGAGCTCGCGGAGTGTTTGCTCGCGCGATCGCGGTGATAACCACACGCTCGCCGTTAATAACACTCTTTGTAGGACGTACGTTGGGTTCACTCACCACTAATCGCCGAACACGCGACTCAGCTGTCGAGGGCATATAAACTAACAACAACCGTGTTGATACTTTCTATCGCGGATCAGCTTAAATAGGTATTAAGGTTTACCGTAAACAAAAACTGTAGATCAGTTCAGAAAACACATCGCGAATATAAATAATTAATTTATTTTGTGAACATTAGTTGCGTAAATGGGTGTCAAATAATGTATCGGATGTTGCATATATTGATACAGAGCCTAATATATTGTTTTATATTTAGCAACTATCTATTATATCATAACCTTGAATATATTTTGAGCAGCCGAAATAATAAAATAATATTAATACTTTAATAAAGTAAAATAAAGTAAAATAAAAATATTAAATCTCTACTAAAGTGTCATAAATGAAATAATTAGCTTATTTCATTTATGACACATTTCCATTTTTATTAAAAAAATACGTTTTTGTCCGCAAAGAATTAATAATTTTACACAACGTTGCATTGATATTGTTTTAATATACTTTTTATAAATTAAATCGAACCACAGCAGAGCAAGGCCGAGCTCAGCTAGCAGCCAGTTTATTTATGTATATGGATTTAACTTAACTACACCCGAATGCAGATTTATACAAGTCAGCCTTTGCTCGTTTTTCACTCATAATTAGCATAAGTCTAAGTAAAATTAAATTTTAGTATGGTCAGAAACCATAGGTAATTTGCCATCGAGTTTGTTAATATAAATAAAGACTGTCAACAGAAATTTGTTGTTTGACTACTCCAACGCCGTGGTCACTACACTTCGTCTCATAATGGCTGACATTATATACCAAGTTACTCAATATCATCTTTATGATCATTATACAATAAGTCATTTTTTATTTTTAATACTTGGTCGCTAGTTTGTGTGCATACTAAACAAATTTAGGGGGCTCGTCAGTCCCCTTGGGCTCTGAGAACATTATTGAAATATTTATATTTGTGTCTCAATAAATTTTAAACTGATCTGTAAATAAATATATATCATGTAATATTATTGACAATATCTTATCCCTATAAGGTATACTGACAAAGTTTGCCTGAGATACAATCTGACATGCGAGCAATAATTCAGTTATAACACTTAGCGACCCGGACAGCCACATGAATACCTTATCTACTTATGTGAAGTCTACCAGTACACAGCCATGGCTGTGACCGACGCATTAAATCACGTTTAAAGAGAACGAACCGTACTCGACAAAATGGCTGAAGAAATATGGTTGTGACCAGGACATATACCTATGAACATGAACCTATATACTCATATCGGTGTACTTCAATTTCGACCGGTCTTTATAAATTGTACAGACACCGCCTGAAAGTTGGTATACGATTAATAGATGGCTGCTGCATCGACCGTCGCGCCGCGCGCCGTTGCTGTGAGACGGCGCTCTCAATAAGGACATTTATTGTATTATTGCCATAACTATTATGTTAATTACATACGTAACTATTAAATTACTATGTTTTAATTAATATCGATTAATGGAAGAAAATCTACATAAAGCAGATTCCAACTAAAAAAGATTTTAAGAATTTGTATATTAATTTTCGGAGTTTATTCCCTTCGAGCAGAAATACAAACAAACAAGAATACATATGTTTCCTCTTTGTTATTTAGTATACATAAATAGTATTTGACGCAATTACAGTGTTCTTAGTTTACAATGTCCAAATTAACGGTTAATAAGCCAAAAGTAATACCTAATACATGAGTTACGTTTTGATCTCTACTTCAAATGTCAGCAAATCACCTCATCAAATTCAATTTCATATTCAAATCAAATTCAATTGAATCCAATCAAGAAACGATTACACTTCTAAGTAAGTAATACATAGTACATAACATGTTTAATAAGTATAAAGTAGATAACGTATTAATTTGGGGTGTAACACCCGAAACTGTTCATCATGAGCTGAGGAGGCTGGGGCAGCGTCGTCAGGTGTCGCACTAGCTCGGTGGCAACATCGTCAAGTGGTTTCAACATAACATTATTTTAGTATAGACCACCTCATCTACGTGGGATACAGCTAGCTTTATTCATGGCGACATGTTGTATTTATATGCATTAATGTATCTTCATATACTTATTTAAATAAGTGTCTACTGTTTCAGCACCGTATAATTATGCGCAAACCCGGCTTGCCTATCTAAAATTAGCGATGCATAATGTTTAAATATAATTATTATGTGTGTATGATGGTCTTTAATGAGTCGTAGTTACTTTAAAATTAACCATAAAAATTAACGAAGAGTAGGTATCAAATCGTTACAAGAATTTCAAAATGTTCCACCATCACAAACATTTATATACAGTATATAATATGAAACTTTTTACAAGAGACGAGTTGCGTGGCTGTCGCATCTCGATGTTAATGTTTATTGATTGGGACCTGGACCACTAAATGAGGGCTAGTGGCGTAGCACAGTAGCTACAGACCGTAGCGGCTGGTAGCGACCGTAGCTCGTAGCTGACTTGTATACTAACAAATCGTTTTATGAATTATTCTAAATTAAAAGTTTTATACGAGATCACGATTGAATCATTTGTGTTAATTCTGTGTGTAGAAAAGGTAAGGCGTCGCATGTATTCGGCGAACATCCGTCGGATACAACTGAGTTACGGTTAAACACAGACGGATATGCCGACGAATTAGGTATAACTAATTGAAAGGCATTAGTGTATACATCTTTGTGTTTGTGTGTGTTACCTCAATAACGTGATGGTGATCGATGATGAGAGTGCACTCGAGTTTGTTGTAAGTATCTGGAACATTCTCAGTTAACGAACCAGTTTAGAAACTAATGATTTTGAAAAAAATCGTGTAACTACATGTTTGTGTGGTAAGTTATTTTGATAATAAAATAAGTAAACAAGTATGTGTGTAGATGTTACTAGATGCTTGTTGTTAGTTGTAGTCGTCGGCACCAGAGGTGATCGTGAGCCTAGCCCGCGGCCGACGGCACCGCTCGCGCTCCGATATTTATACACATAATCTCAGTGTACAATGAAAATATAAACTTTATTCAATTATTTTCCAAAAATATAAGCAACTTCTAAACGTTTTAAAGTATTTCTAATAATTATGAAATAATAAATATGAAATATTGTTAAAAAGAATTTGAAATGTGTTTTAATCCCTAATAATGTCACATTGTATACCTACTAACTTCAAGTGGTTTGCTTCAGACAATAAATTAAAAAAAAACAATATTATTAAAATAAATCACATATGGTGCCAATTCATTTATTTTCTTTTTCTTTTTATATTCTCATTATTTTTTATATTATTATTTTCTTACGCCCACATTTGTTTTTAATAGCGCTTTTCAATAATGGTAGTGACATCAATCATAATGAACATATTTTGATCCCATACATGATACGCTGTGCCACCAATTGTTTCTATGTTTCTTAAATTGTTTAATCTAGAAGTCTAAAATATCTACGCAGTGCACCTGCTAGAGCTCCACTCTAACTATAGCTGCGTAGATATTTTACGTTATACACATATCTCTTTCTACTACTAATAATTGACAATAACATATAACACAATAAATTTACTGTTGAAGTAATTAGTAAAGATTCATACATATATTTTCTTTTAACTTGACACCTCAAATGAAAACAAGCGCGTCTTTCACAAAGAGAGATTTAGATACATTTCAACTGCAGACAAAGGCCGGTGATATTCTGTATGCTCTATCACAATACAGCTTCGATTTCACTTTTGCTCAATTTGCGTAAAACTAATACATTTTATACCAATAGGCTTTATTCAGGTATAAACTCAAGTAATCCTTATATAATAATGAAATTAACAAATTCACTTTATTTCAAATGTAGTCCTGATCTAACTAAAAATAGAGCAGAATTTTGCTAAAACTCTATAAAGAAAAACCTTGTAAACGTAACAAGCATGTGTTTGTTTGCTCAGAAAGTAAGATGATATGATTCTGATTCGTGTTGAGTTTTTATTTTGTGGGACACAATCACATCCAGATTAGATTATAAGGAAAAGATAGAAGATTAGTTAGGTTAAAGCTACAAGCGAGGTATCAGGTCGGCTGAATGTTGCGAGCTGAGCGCCACCGCCGCCGCGGCGCTCACTTTCACTCTTCCTCTAAATGACCGTGTTGAAAACTTACTAACACTATTGAATATAGAATCTTATCTACACCAACCAATACAGGGATCGAACAAGAAACTTTAAGTTCGTATGAGAACATATACAAACGCTTAGCCATTTGTATTAATGAATGTTCGTCTAGTATAGAACGCGGTTTCGCTTACTTTTAACTTGTAGCACACTACACTTACTGAAGTACATAAGAACAGTAAACTCACAGTATAGAGGGTGGTGGCGGTCCGCTAAGTCTGGTTCGTGAGATTTCACTAGGGTGGATGTGGCTAGTGGTGCTCCACCATCACACAGAGAGTCACGGTCGCGCGCGGCGCGGTACAGTCGGCGACGGAGTGGCGTGTCGGCGGCGCGCGACGCTCGCCCGAGCTACTCTGTAGCGGCTCCAGGTGAACGCGAGCTTTCAGTGGGCGCGGGCGGCGCCAGCGCGCACCTGTGCGCGTGTCGCTGCGCTTGTGTGCGCGCTCACTCGCGCGCGCCATTGGTCGCGCCGTTGCTTGGGTGCGCGCGGCGCGGTGCGGGGAAATTGTTTTCATGTTTCAGCACACCTCCCGCGCGACGTGTCCGCGACGCCCCCGCGGGACGCGCGCTCTCGTTCGGCGCGGGCGCGGCGCGCGGCGGCACTCGCTGCGCTGAGCCCTGATGATGAACAGGTTCCAACATCTCAACTATCGCTACAATCACTACGATAATGAAAGATAACCGGATAACTAACTATCAACTCATTCATGTTTCAAACATTCCTACTTGCACCACCTACCCGTTGCGTACGACTATACGATTGGGTTTTTACACATACGAGCACATATGTTATCCAGTGACTACATGAATGCGACGCTAGGCTCACTGGCGCACCTTAGTGTACCAAATTGTGATTTAGGTCAAATATACGTACCTTCTTTGGAAATACTACGCACGCGTGTTTCGGTAATAATAATCTATTATCTATTTTATTTGATAACTTTCCATGAGCGGTCGTCAAGTAGGACATCGTCGAACGATTGCAAAATGCTGGCAAGTTAAACACAATGTCGAGTATTGGGAAAATATCGGAACAAAATATGATCGTTGAACATCGTTAGGGAATTTAACATTGTAGTTAGGGTTTAGGTAGCGACGGCGCGTGACCGAGCCGACCTTGAGCCGAAGTGCGCTCACGAACGTGTAAGTGTTGGAACATAATCCTCAATTATCCCCGAATTTATGTCAATATAATATATGTAGGTATGAAGGTGCGCTTTAAACAATCATTATTATATTTACGATAGTATCTTAACAATAAAAAAGTCGATAAGTGTAATGCGTCGCGCGTTATCTTATCGCGAGGCTTACTTGAGACATCGATCATCGGTCTAATTACCGCCGATACAATTATGGCGGACGGACTACGCTCACGTCGCGGACACCCGCCACCAACCACCAACTCACCACAGCTCACCACAACTTAGCACCACACACGAACAGCGAGCTCGGGATTTCTTCGACATCACACACAATAGACATCATATATATTCTGTGTAGATTAAACAAAGACTCTACAAATAACTGCGCATTGTAATCATCGACGATGATTCATTTATTTATTGACTTAATATACCCATCGACATTTTCATAAATAAACCTTGTTGCGTACTCACGAGGTATATCGATAAGTAGAACTAAACAAAGAGTGTTTGGACGACGCAGTAGTGTACGTGGTCACTCTGCCGCTGCCGATGCGTCTCGTATTGTGAATTCGATCTTTAATCGAGATTGTACCATAAACGCACTTGTGCCAACGGCCTACAAAGCAGGTGGTAACCGCCGCTCTAACACCATAGCAATGCCTTGATATTGTAGGTACACAGCCAAGCTGCCTCCTGTCATGATAGTACCGTTACTATATAATACTCTCGATAAACGACATCTTAAGAATAAAGTGTGACTTTTCCGTGTCTCTCAATGAAAAAGAGTCTTACCGAACGTTCAATCAAAATAATGTAGCACTTATAGCGCTCAGACAACACAGCAGCAGCGACACGTTTGTTGGTTATTAATTGCTGAATGCATACCGTGCTGGACGAGAAGGTTACCATGTGGAAAGTGTGAACCCCGATGCGGTATTCAGCGGTTCAATCGTAGAAAGATGACGAAGGCCCCGAGTCATACAGGTCTTCATTAAAGAGGTGGTAGGTTACGCAGAGGAACGTTTTCGTTCACATTTTATAGATTAGGCTCATTGTCGCTTCGGACAGGCATTGCTGCGTGAATCAAGATGGAACGTAAAGGCTGTCCATATATGTGATCATATCTCAGGGATTGAGCAGCGGACAGCCACACTTCGAAACATGTGACCAGATACATATATGCTTTATGAACCATACATAACATGTATAAAGCTCACCTATTTGGCTTTTGTTTTTCAAATTTAGATTTTGCTAGAGACAACGATGCCGATTTTTTTTTTATGATCATGAATACAACAAATGTACAAATAAGTCTTCGGGATGCGATTTTCACAGTTTAGTAGCTTTGGGTGCAACGTAATATTATATGTTACTTACCGGACAAACTGCTAGCCGACTCTTGCCCATTGTTTCCTGTAAGAGGGTATTGAGTACAGGGAATACTTCCACGTCACGCCCGAATTGAATACGCGGATGAGGGGTAGAGCAGATACCATATACAAAGTAATTGTACTCTACACGGATGAGGGGTAGAGCAGATACCATATACAAAGTAATTATACTCTACGCGGATGAGGGGTAGAGCAGATACCATATACAAAGTAATTATACTCTACACGGATGAGGGGTAGAGCAGATACCATATACAAAGTAATTATACTCTACACGGATGAGGGGTAGAGCAGATACCATATACAAAGTAATTATACTCTACGCGGATGAGGGGTAGAGCAGATACCATATACAAAGTAATTATACTCTACACGGATGAGGGGTAGAGCAGATACCATATACAAAGTAATTATACTCTACACGGATGAGGGGTAGAGCAGATACCATATACAAAGTAATTATACTCTACGCGGATGAGGGGTAGAGCAGATACCATATACAAAGTAATTATACTCTACACGGATGAGGGGTAGAGCAGATACCATATACAAAGTAATTATACTCTACACGGATGAGGGGTAGAGCAGATACCATATACAAAGTAATGTAAAACTCGCACGGCGTAGTGTTTAAGCGGTTGCCTCGCCACTGTCGCCACGTTGAGTGTTGTGGGTTCGGTCCCCACACGGGACAAACATTTGTATGATCCTAAAATGTTCAATGTCCGTTGTTAGAATTTTTGTGAAGACCCGGCGACAGAGGAATTTGTCTTTTTTTTAAATAAAACGTAAGAAATATCTGATGTAGGTACGTACCTACATCAGATATTTCTTACGTTTTATTTTTATTTAAAGAAAGAAGAATGGAGATTTTACAGTAGGTATTTATTTTATAATATGTTAAGATATATGATGGAAAAATATAAAAATATGAATATAATATATACCATAAGTATTCAGTTCTACATAGTACAAGTATATTATATCTGTAAATAATCTAGGTCTTGTGGTATAAGTTACTGGTTTTATTGGTTGTTTTGCAATTAGTTGTGTGTATTAATTTTAGGCATTTCTTAGTAGCAGTACACTTCTCATGCTACATAAGAAGTGTATTCGGTAGACAACAATAGGCTCGCTGTCTACTCCGTGGAACCTAAACATATATAGGAGTAGGAGTGTGGGTGTAATGCACCTACAAGAGTAGGAATCGTTGAAATGTTGCTATCTGATTTTCTGACGAATAAGCCATCTGCAGTTGATTCACGAAATCTGCCACAAGATCTTTAACACACTCGAAGCTCCAGACTTGAGAATAACTATGAGTTTGACCAAGTCCAGTATTTAGAGATGGAAGGTAAAGTATAGATTTGATAAAAATTATATTTATCAGCGATAGCCTAGTGGGCGACCTTAACACTGCCACGTAGAGGTCTCGAGTTCAATCTTAAAGCACGCAACTCTGACTTTTGGAAGTTATTTGTCTATTATATAAATAGGTAATTATCGCTTGCTTTAACGGTGAAGGAAAATATCGTGGTAACCTGCATGTCTGAGAGTTTTACATAATGCTCTCGAGAATATGTGAAGTCTGCCGACCCGCACTGGGCCAGCGAAGTGGATAGCATTTTTGATGTTTAATAATTGTTGATATAAAGTTGATAAACGTAACGTTAAGGTAGACACAGACTGCAACGTTCTTAACATCAAATATTATGTCCGCTTTCAGAATTAAATGTACTAAAATGTTGAAATCGATCCTAAAATCGTGGCTAATTTACACAAAAACTGCCTCTCTCACGTTTTTAGGGGATGAATTCTTTCTTATTGCAAATTTGTATGCTTCGAGGTGAGACCTGACGGTTTAGGCATTGCATTGTACTAGAGTTATAAATAAAGCTTTTTTAAATATCCCTCTCGCTCTAAGATTAACCGCCATTAATTCGCCTGTGTCTCGATGAACACTGGAAACATTCAAACAACGGACACGAAGAACACTTGAACTCCAAGCAACTATTTGTTGATATTTAATCAAAGACGATGATACAAACATAGGTGGAATCGAATCTACAACACTCCGTAGAGGGACGAGGCGATTACTGAAACCACAAGGGACAATTTAATAAAAATGATTATTATATTCTTACATAGCATTAACTTAATGTTTGCTCTCTGTTGCTCACTTTAATTAAAGTATTCTATTTCTATAAGTGAGAACTTGTAATTGGCTCTGAGATGACTATTGTGCTGTAATATTTAATGTGTTATAGCTGTCAATTTTCCATGTTTAAATAAATAAATAAAAATAAAAATCTAGTATTTTAAAATGGCCTCTGAGAAACGACATCTGTTGGACATGCAGATAAGCTGGCTCTACTGGCTTTGTTACACTCAATTTAAATTAATTATAATAATAATAATATTCGATCACCTACACACAACATCATCTAGCCCAGACTAAGCAGAGCTTGTACTATGGGTACTAGACAATGGATAAACGTACATATATACTTTTTTTTGTAAATACTTATATATTATGTTATGGTTGTGGCAATAAATGCTGTTAAATATAATTTAGGATCTACGATGACCCTTATTTTTTGTTGTCTTTAGATATCAGGTCTGGACGAGCAAGCTGTTGTTAACACTCAAGCTATAACCTATGGGTTGATGAGTTTATAGTTAGCGTTAAGGCTTGTTTCTAGAAGTGAATAGTAAGTACATGTTAGTATTATGTAGAGGCCATGACGTCACAGGTGACACATGCGCCCAATATAGGCTTCAGTGTAAATATGGTGATTCAGTCGACGGGCACCGAGCGCGAGGCGAGCTGAGTGCGCCGCTTATCATACACACATCCTTTATCTAGGCTCATTTACTAAAACCGAGCACGCCTAAAATATAACATTTGTCAGAAAATCTAATCGTTCAACAACAGATTAACAAGCAGTTTGTACGTTTAGGATATATGTAATTATGTACCAAATATATGCACCAGTGCCACATCCATTGAACAATGCTTGTAATCAAAGGTTGTCAAATTAATAAAAAGATCTCATTCATTTCACACCTAATATTATATACAATAATACACAAGATAAATTAACGCGATTATGATGTGCTATTTACTTTTATCAAGGTTTGCAAACGTTAATAATACATTTTACATATTACTTATATCATACAACAGTATTATTGTCTTATGTTTACGCGAATGTTATACATTGAAATTAAACAAACTTTATACGGAGTTTATTGCGTTGTTTATTTTTTTTATAGAACATTATTATTCTATACTATTATTTAATTTCAGCAGCCAGTCACGGAGACAATGACCGTGGGACAATCCCCGTGACCATGGCTGCTAAAAAGCAACCGAAACGTCGGGGAAAGTGTAAAATTAAATCTAAATAGTTGTATAATTTAAATAGCTTAAATTGAAGTAAACAGTAACTAGTAAAAGTGTTTAACAATAGTAGTTTAAAGTTTCAACATTATGTAACAATAGACTTTTATAAAAATAAACAACGTGATAAAATTCGTATAAAGTTTGTTTAATTTCAATCATACAACAGTTTATTACGACTTCATGATGACTTTTAATTTGTACAGAAATACTTTTCTTTACAATATAGGGAAGATTATAGTATCCTAGATGTTGCCCACCGCCACCGCATCGCTCGTGTAAGTGTAGGTTTTATACATTAGGTTAGTAACGGTACTTTTTTTGGTCGAAAGGGGTATATGTCCTTTTCTGTTCTCCTGACAACATGTATGCGAAATTTTATGACGATTGGTCAAGTAGTTAAGGCTTGAAAACGTAACAAATAAACTCACATTTGTATTTATAATATGACTTAGGCTCTACTAACATATTATGTAGATTGCACCTACATACACGTGACGTTAGCACAAAAAAGTTGATGTTGCATTATTCACATATTTATTTTTTACTAGCTTTGCCTGCGGCTTTGCTCGCGTAAATATACGTTAGGTTAGATTAGTAACAATAATTTTTTTCCGGATAATACGTACCCTATGGCCTTTTTTGTTGCCCTGACCTGTTGTATGTGAAATTTCATGATGATCGGTCGAGTAGTTAAGGCGTGAAAGCGTAACAAACAAACAAACTCACATTCGCATTTATAATATTAGTTAGGGAGTTATGATTAGTTAACATGTGCAGATACTCGTACTATCTAAAAAAATCTATATCTATCTATCGTAAAATCCATGCAAATGGATCAGATTCTTTAAATTCAAGTCCCATCCAACGTGTGATAGGGTTCGACTAAACAAAATACAACATTGAAACCATCATGGGCACGCGTACCTACCGGGTTCAAAAGTAATAGGAATAAGCAGGGCAGCTTGTGGCGAGCTGAATGTGAGTGACGACACTGCGGTCCTGGATGTCTCAGAGAGTCGGTTAGGGCCTCGTCCTCGGCTTGCCGTTACCGGTTGGCTGGCGTGGAACCTCAAAAGCGCCCATAGGACTCTCAACTCTGCTTGCCTTGGTCGGCCGGTCAGAGGAGGAGCGCTAGAGCTATATGCTTGGGGTTGGAAGTGTCATTTTCAAGGGCGTGACTACGGAGAAACCCGCTTCGGATCTCCGTTGTCTCGAGGCCCGTAATGGTGAAACCGACACCCTAGCCGCTTACACCGGTGTTGCCTTCTGCTGCCTTATAGTTTTGTATGACTATGGTGGCTATTCAGGAGGCCCATCTAGTGTGTCGGCGAGTCACCATCTGCCATTCCGACTTTGTACTGAAACAGTATATCAGGCAGACGTTGTATCCATAGTTTTCATTATACCAGCCCATTAAACACCCATCTCTATAGCCCATATTTATTAGGTTCCATATATAGCAATAGTCTCCTACACTTACCGCGGCTAGTGTCTCGGTAAGTGTCCCATCTGACTCTAAATTAAAACTCTCCAAGGGCCTCTGCATGTTAGACCCATGTCCCCATGTAAGCCTCCCAAAGGGCAAAAGAAACGCACTCCCAAAGGGTGAAAGAGAAACACATAATAAAAATATAGCCTTTCATTCAGATAAATGTTACAATTATATGAAAAAGAACAGTAGGTACATGAAAAACTTAAATTTAAATCTTAATCTAGTATTTTTTTTGAATTTTCCTTATTTTCTGTAGATCTATTTGCAAGTCGGCAAAGGCCTCCTCCAATGGATTAAAAAGTAATATGCGTTAATTCAGGTCATGACCTATCTGCTGCCAATATCACCCATATCCGTTTATCGGTTTACGCATGATTGAGTCAAACATATAATTATACCAACTTTCATATTTGTAATATTAATAGGATTCGCTCTTACGATATTTTGTAAAAAAGTAAATTGTTTACAATTTTAGGATGCGCCGTTCTGTATGGAATGTGATTGCAGAATCAGTAGAGGTAGGGAATTGAATATTGGCTTGTTTTGATATGCTTTGTGTAGGATACGATGAAAATCCCGCGGAGGCCGCGAGCACAGGCGCGGCGCGGTGCGGTGCGACGCGGCGGGGCGCGCTTGTCTTATCTGAAGCGCACTTGACGGCATCGAGATAGCGCACCATTACATTCGCGTACCGTGTATACGTGCAAGTTCCCATGTGTGTGTGTGTACATGAAGCGCAAGTACTAATAATTCTACTACTTACACATTGTGGCAATTCATTCGAATTCCACTACCACCGTTAGTTATTCCAAAACGGTTCTCAGGATCAAAAACACCTGACCAGCTCTACCCGTGATGATTTTATGTTTGATCATCCTCTCTAATCTTTAAAAAATAATCTAGCTTGGCTGTAATCCATTTATTAGCTAAGAGAAAAAGCAAATGTCATCTACAATCTCTCAGTCCGTCCTCGCTGTCCAGCTGATTGCTGCCTTGCAGTTGCCATGTAGATACTGCTGACTATACCGGCGAGTATCACAAAACAATGTCTAATTACAGCTTCACTGGTTGGCATGGCACACAAACATCGCATACGCGAATTTGACGTGCATACCCAAGCCAAAGCAGTTCTGCAAAAGTTAACAGAAACAGTGAACCTTCGTACAACAGAAACAGCTCTCGATAACAACAAACAGATTCTCTGAACGGCATTAAAGAAACAACTAAAGACACGATTTGGAAATCGTCAGTTATCTCGTCAAGAATTAATTAAACTGATTTTGTTTGCGAAAGCAGGCACAGTACAGTTCTATATATAGCCTTCAGTTAGGATTTATCTTCTGATTAGAATATCAACAAATTGTTGGTTAACTACAATTTATATTCCTCTTACCCACGGTTCCCATGGACGGGTTGGTACCATCTACTTGTCTAAGTTTCAATAGAAAATGACTGAAACATTCTGAATAGCTTTTTTTTTTTTTTATTTTGCTCGTCAAAATGACCACACTCCGCCTGATGGTAAGCAGTCGTGTGGTCTAAGAGCAGTGGCCTCCTCATCGTCCTCATAGCAGCCGAGGCGATGTTGAGGTCTCTACTTTGACGGCCTGAGAAGGTGCTTTTTCACGCTCCGCTTAAAGGACCCAGGATTGAAGGAAGAAGGAAACACTTGCCTTGGCAGAGAATTCCATGCCTTGATCGATCGGCAGAGGTATGAGGACCCAAACTTGTTGGTACGCACTCTAGTCGACTCCACCGTGTAAGGATGGCATCTGAGCCCAGCACGCGTTGTTCTGGATAGGAAAGGGGAGGGCGGGATAAGGTGGAATAACTCTTCAGAGCACTCCCCGTGGTATATTCTGTAGAAACATGCAAAAGAGGCAATATCCCTACGGAGTTGCAGAGGTTCCAGTGAACTCGTGACCTCTGGATCTCCGATGATACGGACAGCCCGCCGCTGTAACCTGTCAAGAGCGTTTAGCAAGTACTGCGCGGAGCCATCCCAAAGATGAGAACAGTACTCCACGCAAGGGCGCACTTGTGCCTTATACAATAGGCACAGCTGCCCAGGCGCGAAGAACCGCCTCACCCTGTTCAGAAGTCCGAGCTTTCGCGAAGCTTGCTTAATGACGCTCTCGATGTAGGTTTTGGGATTAACGGAGTGGCAAAGATCCATACCTAAGATGGGGAGGCTGTCGCGTATCACCAGTGGAGTGTTCTTCAGAGAAGGGAGGGGAAGGAACGGAGACTTTTTTGTTGAGAACGCGCATACCTGGGTCTTCTTAGCGTTGAACTAGACCAAGTTCTTGGCACCCCATTCAGAGATGCGGTTCAAGGTCTGGTCAAGTTCAACGACAAGATCCTGCCTTTTCCCCTCAACTTCAGCCTGTTTGGCCCCAGGACATCCGAGATATCACCCATGCACGGTACTGTCGTCTGCATAACAATGTACATATGTTGCCGAGATTCAACATATCATTGATATGCAGAAGAAAGAGCGTAGGGGATAAGACGGACCCCTGAGGCACTCCTGCATTGACCTGCATAAATTTGGAAGCGCGACCGTCGCAAAGGACCCGAATACGACGCTTACGCAGGAAACTTTCAATCCAGGTGCACAGTTTAGGGGGCAAGTCATAGGCCGGAAGCTTGGAAAGAAGAGACCGGTGCCAGACTCTATCGAAAGCTTTGGCTATGTCTAGGCTGACAGCCAAGGACTCGCCGTGCTTGTCCATAGCCTCACCCCAGAGGTGCGTGACGAACGCTAGAAGATCACCCGTTGATCGTTTAGCCCGAAAGCCGTATTGGCGATCATTGATCAAAGAGTGATCCTCCAGGTAGCGGACAATTTGAGTGTTTATAATCCGCTCAAACACCTTGGAGAGCACCGAGGTGATAGCTATGGGTCGATAGTTGCCTGGCTCGGAATGGTCCCCCTTTTTGGGAATCGGTTGAACGTTCGCCTCCTTCCAAGCCTCAGGCACAGTGGCTGCGGCGTAAGACGTCCGGTATAGGCGCGTAAGTGTGGGAGACAACTCCGCTGCACATTTTTTGAGGACCACAGTTGGGATGCCGTCAGGTCCACTGGCTTTCCGAACATCGAGAGACTGCAGTATCGCACGAACGTCACGTTGCCTGATACGTATATCAGGCATGGTGTAGCCGCAGTTGGCAATGTTAGGCGGCTGCGAACCGCAGTCATCGATTCGGGGTTGGCTGCAAAGAGATTTATTTACAAGCAGATCTGCTTTCTCTTGCGGCCGATGAGCCAGTGATCCATTCGGATATCTCAGAGGGGGCAGCGAGGTCTGGCAGAAGTTGGACTGCACGGCTTTGGCCAGTTGCCAATAGCTACGACTGCCCGTAGGATGGGCCATGAGCTCCTGGCCGAACCGAGCGACACGCTGGGCATCCGCTCTTAAGTATGCCCTCTTGCAGACCTTTGTGGGTTGGTTGAACGCTGCCTTCAGGTGATCCACGTTAGAGTCGTGGAGAGTGCGAGCCCTGGTCCAAGCGCGGTACGCTGTCTGTTTGCGTTCAACAGCATCAGCGTATTCACGACCGAACCAGGGCCTTTTCCTGCCACCGCTCGTGACATCACTGTATGGAATATAATATTCCATACCCAGGATGATTTCACCAGCGACAGCAGTAGCGCTCTCTGATGGAGCCCTGTTCTCAAAGCAGCGTTGAGCCCAAGGAATGGATGCGAAGTACACCCGCATTCCATCCCAGTCTGCTGACGAGTAGTGCGACAGTCGTCGTCTTGCCTCCTCGGGTCGTGGGGGCGTAACAACAACATCTGTGGCACAAACCAGACAGTGGTCTGAGGTGCGGAGAGGAGCACTAATCGACACACTGTACCGGTTCGGGTTACTTGTCAGCAGCAGATCGAGCAGAGAGGGCGCCTGACCTGCAATGTCCGGTATCCGGGTGGGCTGGAGTACTAGTTGAGACAGGTCATGCGTAAGAGCGAACGCATGGGCAATTCGTCCCGCGTGGTCTGTTTTGGGAGAACCCAACCAGGTCTCATGGTGGGCATTGATATCTCCCAAGAACACCAACTCAGCGTTCGGAAACTGCTCCTGCGCGTCGTCTGCCGCCTGACTCAGGTAATCAAAGAGTCGAGTTGTCTCAGCGTCTCCTGAATGGGATCGGTAGAGGCACATGTAGATTTGGCTGAAAGAGCCATGATCTACGTGTACCCAAAGGACAGAGAAGGAAGGGTCCTCTAGGCAGTGTAGACGGCGACAACAAATATCCACCCTAACAAACAAGCAAACCCCGGCTTTCGCGAGGAAACACTCCTCTAGCACGTAGCCGAGATATTGCAGGTAGGTCGTGTCTGCAGGACGGCGTATTTGTGTCCTCTGAATGTAAGGCAGAAGAAGAGCTACATGACACTGCGTATGTAGCGCTGAGTTCGAATATCCAGTTTTATAGTATGCTGGCGATATGTTTGTATTTCCATATTATTGCGTCTTCTAATGTCTTTGCCGTTAATAATGGTAAGTGAAAATTTCATGTCCATGCGCAGCGGTTACTAGATCAGATCAAGTCATCATTTGGGAGCGTCAATACTGATGAAAATAACCAGATACTCGATGTTGCGCATGACGTGAAAGACCCACTTGACATCGCGTCATGTCGATCACGGCTTTATCTTGTCAATAAGATGCGCGACAACCTGTCACTGAGAAGATTGCTTGCGAAATGTATACCAGACGATTACTCGTTGTCGCCAAAAATATGAAGTCTATATACATATATGTATTTACGTCGCACCTCTAACTGGTACTTCAATATAAACTATGAGCATTACAAATAGGTGCCAACATTCTCTTTAAAAATGTTGAAGACAATAACATGTTGATTGACTTATCTAAAAACTACCTTTGTATATGACAAGGTGCTTGTATATGTATGATTTGTACACATAATATACATATACCACACGCCTGTACCGCCCACGGGATAGGCAGTGGTATACTAAACACACATTTAGCCAGCTATTGTGTTTGTTCGTGACAAGTCTATGGAAATACGACAATAAAGATGAGATTATGGATAAGAAATTCATTCACTTTAGTTTAATATTTTATCTCTAAGCCCGTGGCAATTTCGAATTCATCTTAGAAATGGTAAAAGTCATTATAGATACACATTTACATAAAATCACATACGGAATGTGAAGTCTTTGATCAACTTTGAAGCAAAATGCCTATTATTTTCCTATCACATGAAACATTAAAAATACTTATTCCTTCTTTATACAGGTGTCCGGTAATTAATGGATAACCTGGAAATGTCTTATAGTGGAACTGATGGCCGTTCAGAAAAAAATATGAAAAAATCTATCTTTATAACTACCAGAGATATGTGTTTTTTTTAAATTACCATGTATAACTTTCTTGTATATTACGATCATAAATGAATGAAATCCATCGGTTTTTTGTTGTTTTATTGTTAAACACTAATTATGCTAATAGATAGACAGTCAAAAGTATGCTATGCTAATATAGCTTGCACTTTTTAATATATATTATTTTTATTTAATGTTGTTTTTCATTTTTTCTGAACGGCCTTCAGTTCTACTATAAGACATTTCAAGGTTATCCATTAATTACCGGATACCCTGTATATAAGAAGCACCGCTGTACAAATTTTGGCTTTCTGTGTCCTTTGTTCAAGGGTTCGGGTTGGGCGATGGTGAATCAGTCAGTGAGTCATACTAATAGTGGAATTTAGCAATAAATACCTACAGCTTAATGCCACTATTAGGTCGCAAGGCCGATGTCTTAGCTCATAACTCTTCGAATTACTTAAGGGATCTCGAATCATTTTAGTTACGTGTTTACCTTGATATATGATTTATATGGTTAGAGATAGAATCATGTGCGTGTTATCGCACCTGTCAAACGCGTCAGTTTCGCGACCTGATAGGGAGATGTTCCCGCGACACTCACCCGCCCGCACCGGCCTCACTACTTCAACATGCTACACAAACTGTACCTAGCACTAACTGTTATTGATATAGTTGAAACAATTTGTAATTTTTTGAGTTTTGTGCGCAGTTAGCACAAGGATGTAACACTGACCATACTTAAATAGAGTTTGATCGCCTTGAGCATTACTTGCACATTACTGATTACATGCACGGCTTGGTAGCCATTACGTGACGAAGTCATTCTTAACGTGAGTACAGAGTATTAATTACTTTCATTATAATATTGAACACCTCGAATTAGTCTTCATATTGTTGTTTTTAAGTGGATGTTACAAAATAAACATGTAGGTATAGCGGAAAGAGGGCGCAGGGCAGACCGCAGCGCGCGGATTACATGATATTGCACAATCACCCGTGTGTAAGTGGAGCAGCGATTGTTGCGCCACGGCTCCGCCTGCGCCGCCCCTCGGCCTCTCAGCACGTAGGTACTGTATTGTTCACACCACCTCCTTGGCAACGTACAGTCGGTGAACAGGAGCAGCTAACCAGACCCACTGCATGTTCTGCAGTTCGAGCTCGTCGTGTGGCAGATACGCGCATGGGAAGTATGATATAAAGAGCGTGTGCGTGTGTACGTGCAGTGCATCGACCCCATAGATACAACGCTCGGTATCGCGGGTTTCTTTAGATATGCAAATTGTTATCTCGTTTATCTTAACTAGGCGTTAATGTGAGACCGGTTATCTTAGAGTTTTGATAATCGTATCTAACAGATACAGTATCTAGCGGAACAGCTGTTGTAGTAGCGCACTACAAACTACACGTGTGCACCATGCATACTAGTGACCGCGCTCGCGCTCGCAGGCGTCCTGCCTCACCGCTGTCCAACACTGTCACTGTTACAGGGTAGATACATTATACAGTTATTGAAAATTTGTTAAAATATACGTATATTTATATGTCGTTGGAATAGTTCCGAATATAAAAGCAGTGTGTGTGGTAGAGGCAGGACCGCGGCGCGGCGGTTGTGCAAGCGAGGGGAGCCCGCGCGCTCGGCTCGCTGGGTGTGTTCGCGAGTGACGTGATAACGCGAGCAAACAGCGTCGATGAGCGCTATGCTAATATTTGTAGGGAACGTCGCCGGCGCACTCCCTCCGCACCTCGCACCACTCGCCCCGCGACCCAGAGCTCGCATACATCCCGGAGCGGCGCGGGAGGATGGGCTCGACTATCTGCGGTGGCTGAGATACCGCGATACCATCCCCGATACTGAGTAATTATCAGATAGATGGCCTACAGATTTGATTACGAGAGCGCGTATCTGCGCGACGACTCATTACAGTCGACGCAGTGGCGGCGCAACAGCGCGCGCGCTTGCTCCCCCGGGACGCGCGGCGCAGTGGCGGGGGCGGCGCGGAGAGGCGCGGGGGGAGGGCGGGCACGTAATCCTCGCTCCGGATCTGATAGCCACTCGATACATCGACGGATTATTGATGGGCGCCGCTCGACCTCATCGCGATCTTATCAGTTGTTTTTTGTCGAATATTTTCCGTGAAAAGCTAATAAAGCGGTGATGTACGGGGAGGGGTCGGGCGTGAGGGCAGGGGGACACACGTGACGCGCGGTGGCCACTGATAAGCCGCCATATTGTTTCAGCGAGGCCCTCCCCTCTCCCCGCGCACGACTCGTCGCCGCCAAGCGTCTGAGCTGCACGTCGAACACTAGGTATGTGCGTTTTATATTGTCACGTACTTCACTAGTTACGTGTAAATATGATTCTGAACAAACATACTACATCGAACTAAGATAGCGAATTATGACGAATACCAAAATTCTTACCTTGCAAACTTATGTTGGTGAACAAACGTATCGAGTTACGTGCAACTCAGTGAGCTCGTGTTGAGTACACGACACGACCATAGATTTACAACGTGCGGTCGCCGAAGTCCGTGCGCTGTAGCAGACATCAGTATTGTAATAATTAGGTAAAATACTGATGTCTTCTGCTGGAATATATATGATCATGTAACCGTGCACGTATAACAGTTATCAGATAGAAGGAACGATAAAGCAGGCGATGAGCAGGCGGCTCGGTGGCGGGGCTCGTAATGAAACACACCAGTTAGTTTTAATTGTACCTTTTATTGAAGGTTTAGTTCATTGCTTATGTAATATTTACACAGATATATGTATACTCATGGCGCCGGCTCGTCGACGCAACACAATATGTATAACATAACACATAAATATCGCGACATCGCCTACTACTCTATGTTACATAACAGTAAATATTTGGCGACAGCGTGCAGTCGTCTCAGCGACGACGCGACAGTGAGCAACAGTCGCCCGACGGACGACTACATTATAATATACTCTTTATTTCTATATAATATTATATATTACTTTCAAATATCATGCAATGTCAATGTATACAAAAAAATAATTACAAATCATTGATTTTTAATAATAATATAATTCGGATTGATAAATTAGAGAGGTTTCTCAGATCTAATGGTGCCGTATAATAAGAGCGGGCCTACGTCAGCGCCCGTGTCACGTGTAGTGCGTTTAACGCGCCACTCGCTCTGCACGCGCCACATGTGACTCACGCCACACGTGACACACGCCACACGTGACACACGCCACACGTGACACACGCCACACGTGACACACGCGCTACACGTGACACACGATACGCACGTGTTGCACGCTTCGCGCTCGTGACGGTCAGGACCGTTCGATGCTACTTATTTTAAATATACACATACTACCAAGCACAAACATAGCACTATACATAATCATATATAAAATGTACTTTCAATCATACGGAGCCTGCCTGCAGCTCTTGCATATGCGTCAACAATAAACATGTAATTAAAAACTAAAACGAAGCAGTGCACCGAGTCGCAACAGAGAACTGAATCTGCCACTATTACGGTGGAAGTTGAACTATTAGGTGTCAAGTCTGAATACTTGGAGCACGGTACGGCATGGTAACTCTTTGTTCGAAGAATGTAGGTAGTCTGTTACAAATTCGTACTGGCGCATAAACGAGAGCTGAGGAGTGATGTCTAACTAAGTACTCGCTAAATCGATAAATTCGTGGAATGGAGATAGAAGTCATGGAGTTAACAATAATATCTATACGCTTAGGTACCACACGTCATGAGAGATGCGCGGGCGCTCGGCGGTACCGCCGCCGGCGCGCGCGCACACTCGCGCTCATATACTATACAAAAATATAAAGTTTGTTTAACATTTAATAAAATCTTAGCGTGGAACATTTACAACAGCCTCTTTACAACATTGCGGCGCATTATATAATAGTCTATGTAAACATTAAGCTATCTACCTAAGAATGCAACACATTAGGAATGATTCGAACAGTCTCATCGCTTATTATACATAATTATTATTTGGTAACAGTGGGAACACACAGTTAACACACAACAGCACGACGTAGCGATCGCGACCACGCGCCTGCCCCGCGCTCGGCGCTCGGCGCTGTGTAGAGTACGCGCGGCGGGCGGCAGGCGCGTCGTCTATATTTGGTCAACTAGCGGCGACTTCTCGCTCTCGCTCCTACACTAAGCACTAACTAACGTACCTAAACAACTGAGATTCTATTTCGTTATTAGGCCGCGGGGCGGCTGTGATTACTACGAGTGGCGCGCCGGCCGAGCTCAGCTGCCCATGGACACGACGGTGGGGCGGTCGAGGCGCTCGGCGGCGTCGGCGGCGCGCCGGTACTCAGCCTCGTCGTACATGTTGTGCGCGTGCGCGTGCGCGTGCGCGTGGTGGTGCGCGTGCGCGTGCGCGGCGGGCGCGGCGCCGTGCGCCGGCGGCGGCTCCTCCAGCTTCAGCGCGTGTTGCTGCACGTAGTAGTTGAGCGCCAGCGGGGAGCGCGCGCCGCTGCCGCCGCCACCGCCGCCGCCGCCCTCCACTGTAGCACACAACAACACAACTCTTAAACTAAACTATTGCATAAGTTATCATAGGTGAAACAGCCTTAGTTAGTTTCTAACTGAAGCTGATAGCTCAATATATTCGTCTCCCCCGTGACAAGATTGCACGACTACGCGAGCGGCACTAGATGTTGCCGGGCGCGAGGGGAGGAGAGAGGGGAAAGGCATCGACGGAACACTTACACAAGTTCTCGATCTTAACGGCAGAGGTCATGGTGCGCTGCACGCCGGTTTTGAGGTTACGGTCCGATTTTATACTGTTCTTAGGTTTTCTCTTCCGCGTCTGAAATTTGAAACAAATAGGTAAATACATTATTTGCATACATTATAAGCTATAGGACCGTCAGTCAGCAGTCAGCAGCCGTCGGTCCACTAACTGTACGTAGTGATAGCTGCTGACGGTTAGTAAAGCAACACGATACAAGAATACGCCTACTGTACGGCACTGGCAGCCGATGTGTGCAGCTAAGTCATAGTCTACCAGCGTGGAGGATCTCCTCTCATCTGTACATATACATGATCTTACGCCTAAGGGCTCATTTACGGAGACGCGGGGCGGCGCGGCCAGCACTGAATTTAAACATATGGCGTTGTATGAGTACGTTTACGGAGAAGCGATATTGCGTTTGCTTGAAATTGAGCGTTTTTTGTGGCGGATGCCGCGGATGGCATCGACGATTGGCGACTCACGCAGCGGCAATTCTCGATGAAGCGATACCCGCGACGGAACCTTCTGCCACTCTTTTTTGTAAATCGCATAACGCAGACGTAAGTCACCGTCGCTATGATGTGCGATATGATCGACTTTTTAGAAGAAAATTCTATGTTAAGAAGTAACTTATTTAATACAAGAAATGCACCGCAGCGATGCGCGCCGCGTAGGATGCAGCGATAGCCGCCGCGTGCTTCGCTACACGCTTGAGGATTCGCCGCGGGCGCAGCAGCGGGCACTGCCACTCTGCCCGCCTCGCATCTCTATAAACAACATCGTATATTGGCCTATGTTTGTGTTTACGCGTACGATGATAAGTGCCGCTGCACGCGCCGCCGCACCGTAAACAGAAAAAACGTCCGACGCGCCGCGAGACGCCACGCCACACGCGACGTGCGACGCCCTGCGTCTACGTAAATGAGGCCTAAAGGTACACACATACCTATCAACTCGGAAAGGGATCGTCACCGTATCAACTCGAGCCGTACAGTATTCTTTGTATGAGACTCCCCCTACTGCAACGTACACTTATCGGAATCATAACGTAATCGCCTCGCCTCGGGACAAGCTCACGAACCGCAGTGCGGCGCGCGGTCAACTTGCAGTCCCCGCGCTTACATCTCTCCGTGCACTACTGTTGCCGAACATGCTGTCGTTTACAAGACAAATACCAGTCGTGTTGCGCCCGTATTTTATTGAATTTGTAGGTTAGATTTCAAAGATAAAATAACGATGAAAAGGGATAAACTCATTGAAGAAGTGATAAAATATCCATATTAATATGATTTAAGTGAGCGCGGCGTCGCCTAGCCGTAGCAGAGTCGACGTATCGGAGCTGCTGATCCGCTTTGGTTACGTTAGGTTGACGCCTGTTTGACGGCGAGGCGAAAGGCGATACGGTGACGATCCCTATCCTAGTTGATATGTGTGCTATGACCTTAAAATGCCGAAAGTTTAGACGGAAGTGTTTTACATCTACATTTCGCCAGCAGTGTTTTGTTTATGTTCCACAAAATACAGAGCAAATGTTTTGCCGACTACCGAGCGCAATTCCAGGCCTTATGCTTCTGAGACTTGCTTATAAACCAATTACGCTTTGCCTGACCTGGGAATCGAAGACGAGGCCGAATGAACAGCAAACGCATTTACTACTACCGCGGTATAGTGTGCTGAGATAAATAAACATATATACCATTCCAAAGCTAAATCATTAGTGAGCAACTTGTCAACAGGCAACGTTTTGTCAAATATCTATAAATAAATAATAATGGAATAGCCTCTTAACTCACGTCGACCGTCGACCGTCGACCGTCGACCAAGAGGTGAGGTCACAGTAACAACATACATAAATGTCACTTAATATAGTATAGGTATGTATTTGTGGAAACCATGGAATGTTTTTATTGTTTCGACCTAACTTAACCGCAAATTATTATTAATAAAATTAACGAATGATAACTGTAACAAATACTTGCTTATTAATTACATTTAATGTAACCGGAATAAAGGGTAATTACACATTGTGAGCGCCGACCGGCCGAACCAGTAATGTTAGCGCCTAATCACCGCTCACATTAAACATAACTGTGTGCACCATTAGATTGTTTCTATTTAGAAAGCTGGTTACAAGCGCTTTAAAGATCCCTACATTATAAATCAAGTAATATGTGTTTACACGATATTAGTTACACATACGCAAGAAGGTTTGATGCAAACAATATCAAGTAAATTCAACAAAAAATCTTTTTGCCTTTTGACTTTAATTGTATTTCTAATTAACCTTTGAGATGCCTTGTGGGTTCAATTCGTGTACTAATTGCACGTACAAGGCATCTCAAAAACTAAACTAGATTAAACAATCGTTTGGTATTGACAATCTAAACCAAACAAACCGGTGTTAGTAAACCTGGAACTCCAAATTTGGATCATCTATCATCTTTATATATACAGAGTGTCCGATAATTAATGGATAACCTGGAAATGTCTTATAGTGGAACTGAAGGCCGTTCAGAAAAAAATATGAAAAAAATCTATCCTAACTACTACGTGAGATATGTGTTTTTTTAATTACCATGTATAACTTTCTTGTATACTACAACTATAAATGAATGAAATCCATCGGCTTTTTGTTGTTTTATTAATAAACACTAATTATGCTAATAGATAGACAGTCAAAAGTATGCTATGCTAATATACCTTGCACTTTTTAATATATTTTGTTTTTCTAATTTTTTTTCTCTGAACGGCCTTCAGTTCTACTATAAGACATTTCAAGATTATCCATTAATTACCGGACATCCTGTATAATTCTACTGTACGCGTGTTGACAGTGAACTCCTCCTAAACGGCAAATCAATCAAAACAAATCTGGACCGATTTGAATGAATTTTTGTGTGTGTGTTCAAGTGGATTCGAGGATGGTTTAGATTTGTTTTTTTTGCCTGTACAGGACAACGTCTGACGAATCCGCTAGTATCTTATATATCTTTACTCTGGATACAAGAAAAACTCTTTCTTTTACTGCTAGCTTTCACGAAGGGTTTTGTTGGCGAGAAGTTTCGGAACTGCTGTTTAATAGAATAGACTTATTAGAAATCCCCGCGGCGTCGCTCGCGTTAATGTAGGTTACGTTAGTATCAACACTTTTTCCAGGATGAAATACTTTTCATTTCGCAAAAATTTCGCGTACACGTTGTCAGAATAGGACGTACCCTATGTCCTTTTTTGACAACGTGTACGTGAAACGTTACGATGCAGCGATGGTCAATCTAGAAGTAAAAGCGTGAAAGCTATACAAACAAACAAACTCACTTTCGCATTTATAATATTAGTAAGGATAAGGATATAGTGATGACTAATTATAAAAGGCAATACGTAAACTGAAACTTTTCCTCTCTTATCACTAGCTATAAGTGCAACCGATGAACGGTTAAGGCAATTATCTCAGTCATGGAGACTTGTAGAGTCTGCAACTGATCTCATCATGTGCATAAGATCTGATAGTACCGTATATTGTAATATCGTTAGAATTAAGTCATAGATCAATGTCGTTGACATTGACTATATGTCACAACAAGTTCACAATACTCAAAGAAATACGAGCGCAGTAACACGGTCCATAGTCTTGTGAGAACTTGTGTAGGTACTTACTAATTAGCCTGACATTGCTAATATTCATTAACAACTTTATTAACTTACATGTTATATCTATTTGTAACTTAGGTGTGAAGCTTCTTAATCATATATGTAAGTATTACCTAGTTAAATTCGTACTAATATTGTACATAAATTCGAAAGTAACTCTGTTTGTCTTTTACCTATTCACGGCTCAACCACTCAATTGATCCGCTTTAGATAAAATCTGGTACAAAGATAGTTTAAACCCTGGGGAAGGACATAGGTTATTTTATTTTATTTATTGGTGTAGGTACTACGCGGTCGAAGCCGTTCGCTAAAGCTAGTAGCTTATCAATACATATATATAATTGCCTCGGTTGCAGCCGCTGTAGTGAATGCGACTGCTGCGCATGAAACCACGGTATCAAATCTTGGGTCGATTAAAGATTAAAGTGTTATTAGGATTTTCTGTCAAAAATGCTCAGCAGCAGCAGCACAGGGTCTGGGACACAGCTTGGTAGACGACAAAAGACTCGCCACCTCTTACTTGGGACCTAAATCCAGAGCTGGCGAAAAATGGGTGTAATACACTCTACGACTGACTGTGAGATGTACGCATGTAAATGTACTATTAATAAAAGCCCTTAATTAGATATTGGTAATGCGCCAATTTCTTACTGATCGTTGTAATGATATCCCAACTTGCAACGACCAGTACGAAAGATATGACACAAGGGTCGTCGGTTGTTTAACTGTGAGGAGGCAGTGGTAGAGTTGTGTATGTGGGGCAGGCGGGTATGTGTACCTGTATGGAGTCCTTCTTCATGGCGAGCGGTCGGTTGATGTTGTGCAGCTTGTAGTAGAGGCCGCACGCGTTGCAGACGGTCTCGCCGTGTGCGTTGCGGCGCCACAGCGACGTGGTGGTGGTCTGGCAGTTGGTGCAGGACATGCCCGGCCGCTTGGTGCCCATCTAAACACACAGCGACTGCGTTAGTATCGAGGCGCGCGCTCGCACCGGCCACGGCAGCGTGTCGGATAAAGCGAATAGGTGCGAGTCGTCGGGCATGCACGGCTCTGTCGCGAGTTAGACGTGATGTTAGGTAGTGAAGCGATGGTCGTTAGTGGGCGGTGGACCGGCGGACCGGCGGGTGGGAGGCGGGGCGGGCGAGGGACGTACCCCTTTCTTCTGTTTGTAGTCAGAGGGGGTGGTGGCGTGCGGCGCACAGAGCGGCGGAGGCGCGGGGAGCGCGTGCGCGTGTGTCGTCGCGATGCCGTTAAACAGGTAGCCCTTGTAGAAATCCGCGCCCGGCGGGGCCCCCTCCGCGGCCACTGCAACATGACAAGGAGACTGAACTAGGGCACTGGGCAGGGAGACGCTCGGCGGGCGCGGATCTCGCGGGCGGGCGAGGGCGGGTGTGCGGGCGGGGCGGGGCGGGGCGGGTGCGGGTAGTGATGATGCGTACGTCGTGGTGCGGCGCGGCGAGCGCGAGCGGCGCGTGGCGCTGACGTACCAGCCGCCGCGGTTGCTTCAGCGGCCGGTTCATGCCGTTCATCTTGTTGTACAGCCCGCACGCGTTGCACAGGTAGTGGCCCGTGCCGTCGCGCCGCCACAGCGGCGTGTGGATGGCGCCGCAGTTCACGCACTCGCGCCCGTCCGTGAAAAACTCCGCCATCTCGACTAGCAACAACCACAACACCAACGTTATGTTCGCCGTCACTCGCGAGCGCCGAGCGCCGAGCGTCCGAGCTTACAGCTCTACGGTACAGGACGCTACTCGCCGCCGCACTGCACCAGTGCGGCGGTGGTAGCCAGATACAAAGGGGAATCATATGTACAAGTGTGCGGAAAATAACAACATTAGAACATAATTATTTCATCAGGTAACTCATCAGTAGGTCTGCACACAGTTATTATGACAATACATATTATTGTTAAGTGTATACACAGGCACCCACTTACTGAACTTCGACTCGTTTCTTATGGTATTGTTCCGGGTTGTGAGTCGAGCACACCGATTTATTTGTTTAGGCTGCCATAACAGAATAAAAGCTGACACATGAATATGATCGGGTCGTGTGTGTCGCGGGACCTTGACAATGACAGTCGGTGATTCACCGAGAGCTGGGCACGTGCGCCGCGCGCAGCACGTACGGACAAGGCCGACACATCTCTTTGTGTGGAGCGGTGAGCACTTCGCTCAAGGCACGTCACTAGCTCGGCTAAGCACAGTAATAAGCTATAAACTGGTGCTGCGCGGGCAATGGCGCCGACCAACGACCGGTCACAGCCTCGTGCGGTAATCGGAGCTGCGCTAGTAGCCGAGCCGGCGGCGCGGCGTCGAACACCGCTGCTCTACAGACTTCACCTTCCATGATCCTCGCTCTGTGAGCGACCATGCTAATATATCGCCGTTTTTTTGTGTAATTAACTAGACAAGATTGATTTCGTAAAGATTGTAAAGAGGGTACGACTGCTAATAATGATAGGCAGAATAAATGAATTATATGATAGTTAGACAGCAGTATCGCTGAGTGTGTACGTGCCCTTGGCTCGCGAAGTGTACGTTGCGTTAGTCCGGAGAGCAGCGCGTACAGTTTCAATGGAATCCGCGACCGTTACGTGCGCGCGGCCGCCAGCCGCCTGCACACATTCATGAGTTCACGCGACGCGACACGCCATTACACCTCGCCTTAACAACCACTGTATTATTATTTGTAACGTACCAACGTGTTAGCACCAAACATATTGTTTAAACTACACATTTATCCACATATCACCCACTAACACATACACACACATGAATTTGTCGTTTAGAGTAAATAATGTACAATTACAAGATTAAATTATTTATTCTATATACGGTAAACAATCGTCGAAGCATTAAAACAAATAACTAATTGAATCGTAATATTAGATTTGAGTGATTAGTCACAAGTCAATGCTAGTGGTATTAGAATGTAGCTGGTAATAGCGATTGTGTTGGACACATGTAAGCAATACGTTTGGGCGTGTGGGCAGAGCGCACAGACACTCGTCACCGCACACCGGGTGATGCAGCAGCCTCGCACATGGCGCGGGGACACCCGATAGCCACCAGCGTGTAACGGGCACCGCGGCCATGTGCCTGCTCACAACTCACCACACCACTCCGCCCGCCACGTGTGGGCTGCCGCAACCTACTTTCTGGTACTATTTATTTGAATGATCTGCCGTACTGGGGTACGTACATATTAAAACAGCACAAAGAGATATGGTTCGACTAAAGTGTATGGACTGGAATCGTGAGTATAGTATAAACAGGCGTAACAGATAGTGAATGTTTTTAATAATATAATTATACTACATTTAAGTTCAAGGTTTTGTATGTAATGTTTTAGGAGAATTTGGTTTGATCATTAATGTCATTTGAGTAGCGCGACATGTAAAGTTCAGTGGCGTCCTTTACTTTCCTTTGCTCGGATGTCTCAACATAGTAGATAATTGGCGACATTGCACTCTCTGGATGAGTGCAAGTCCAGGATGAGCAGTGACGTCACTGAGCAGCTATGTGCTAATGGTGCGCTGCGAGGGTGGCGGCGATAAGAGGCGGCTCCACATTAGCGTGGTGTTGGTGTCAGTGAGCAAGTATGCGGGCGTGTGGCGTGTGCCCACTGCCCGGCGGAGTCGGAGTGCGCCTGTTTTTTGTCCCGGCGCGCCGCTTTGTTTGCGGCGATAGTGCGGCCGAGCGAGGCCGGACGCGCCGATGTTTGCGCGCGGCACGTGCCTTATCCGATACCATTTACGGAATGCGATTTTAATGCGCTTAAAAGGGAACGACTTCATTTTAAAAGAAGACTTGGTTTTTTTGGACGGACCTACGCAAACAGTCGGCGCGAGCGCGTGTGTATATCGAGCTAGTTTTACGACACGAGGCTTGTTGCCCTCGTCCCGGCGAGTTTATGATGGTAAACAACATCAATGGAGACTTTATTGTTCCGAGCGATGCGGCGCCGACCAGGAAAACCGCGACCGTCGCGCTAACGCTAATTAAACAATACGCACAATGAGTGCTCGCCGCTCCCGCCGGAGCGCGCCCGCTGCCGGCTTCGTCGACGCAGACGGACTCAAGGACTTGTGCTTACGTTAGCAAATTTGCACGTTACGCGTTAACATTCATAAATTGAGAAAACTAAACTACCTAAAAAGCAGGTCCCTAAAAGTAACGATTGCACGTACAAGGGATGCGTACGACGCGGCGCGGCGTCGACGGCGAGCTCGCATCGGTAGATGGTTTCGAAAACAATTAATTATAATTTATTACTAAATACTATTGTAATGTTGATAAACGTATGTTTACGACGTCGCTTCTCGCGCTCGGGTGTCGCTCTCGTCGGCGAGTGTTCACAGAAAAGATATAAATAAGTTAACGAGTCACAAAAGTGACATAAAGCCGTGCGAGTGGAGACTCGCGAAGACTGATGAAGGTTCAAGTGGGTGCCCGGGCCCGGGACGCGCTCGTAAATAATGCAGGAACTGTGCGCTTATCGCACTACTTTTGGAAATCGCTTATCTGTATAAAAACATGAGGCGGGAGTTGCGGGCTGGATATTAGTTGTGACAGCGCTGACAGTGCGCCTCCGCCGCCGCGGGCTGCGGGCTATCGCGCCGTGACCTGCCGCCACTAAAAACTACATCGCGCCCCGCCGCCCCTCACCCCGCGCCCCGCGCCCCGCACACTGTTGCTATCTGCTATCGGAACCATCGAACCGACTGACTTATTATACATATTTTTGTATCGTTTACGAGCTACGAGTGATCATCGCGTTATCTCATTCGTTTGTTCTATTCACACAAATAGTTTTGAAGCTACACACATTGACATACACCGACGTTGTACACAATTTCACGTTGTAATGTGCCGAGTACGAATATGTATTGTCCTTGATTACGCCGTTTTCGATACCATCGATAGTACCTAAGTATAGGTACCTAATACCTACACTTACCTAGTATTCGACATTTCGATTAGTACCTACCCATATCATGTACCTATGTATGTCCATATATCAATATTGGCGAAAGAAGTATTTAGCATATCCCTAAGTACGCAGACATCAACCGCTATTTGTTCATTATACTTACTCTCTCCTTTTCCAAGACGGTTTAACGTGTAGTAAGCTGTTTGCACCAGCGCCAAGTACTGCCGTCTCGGACAAGGAGCTTCGTATAATTAAGATAGAACTTCACTTAAGGTAAGTTCGTTTATTTTATAATTATGATGTAGAGCAATGAGAACTCGTCCGAGGGACCACGTGTTCTTTTCTGCGTTCAAAACTGTAGGCTTTCGGGTGATGTTAAGTTAATGTAAGCAATTTACTTTTTATGTGACAAAACCTACCAATTGTAAGCATAATGTAGGTACCTACATAATGTGTGTATGTGTGCAAGCGGTGTCGTCCCACATCTGTGCTCGTGAGTCACGCAGTGCGGCGGCTGCGCCGGACAGCGAGTGGACTCCAGCACTCGACCCGATCATTGTGTCCTTATATTCGTCTTACTATTATAAATACAGTCTTTGTTCGTTAAGCCCTAGTCTAATTACAAACGAATCTCAGTAGGTGAGTGTACCGTTACAGATTGAGTGACAGTTGACAACAGATTTATATTATAGGTAAGTTGAGGAGTAGGTGTTCCCTGTGCTGCAGGAGTACTCACTGGCGGAGAGGCTGGCGGCGGCAGACATCTGCGGCCGGCGGTTGCTCTCGAGGTTCCACACCTCCTGGAAACACACGTACACCACTTGTAGTACGGCGTGCCACGCGCCACACCCACCGGGCGCCAAGCCGGGTGTCGTCGGTGTAATAAACACAGCATCACACTCATGTGCTGCCGCGAACATACATTCATAATAATAATAATGTCCTCCAGACCGAATTTCAATTACGGCTGCCTATCTTAACGGAAACTAGCCATTTGCGCAGGATATATTATAGTGCACAAGTATGTGCGCAAACACAAGTGCACTCTCTGTTCCCTAACCCTCATGATCCGATGGGACGGATAATCCGACACGACCGGAAAGAGATCAGGCGCAGGACCAACGGCTTTACGTGCTTTCTGAGGCACGGGGGTGTCTAATACCGCCTAATATGTTTAGGACATCCGGGCTCGTATTAAGATTTCTTAACAGAAAACCCCAATAACTTTTTGTTGGGCTGACCCGGGATATATACATACGTGGTACACACGTTATATTTAGTGAGTGGACGACGAGTCGATCAGACGTTCCGACAAACAGATCTAGTGCGAACCGGACATTATAGTTGGCAAGTATGCAAGTGGGCATCGATGTCCACGCCAACGATTACAGTGGTAGACTTTAGAGTAATATTCACTTTAAACTAAAAGTAAAAGTACAGTTTGAACTTGGAAACTATGTAGCTATAATAATTCTTATGTCGACAATCATGGCGATAAATTAGGCGTTTAATCATTACATTCATTACTTAATAATTGTCGACAAGTAGACGATGACGAGAGATGTAAACGCTGACTACGTAGCTGCACTTAATGATGATGAGAAGCGTAGAAAACTAGTACAAACGAGGTTTAAATTAGCTCCAGTTACATATACACCCCTCTTCGGTATTCTTTAACAATGTGATATCTATGTCTATATACATATATCAAAAAGTGCCCAGAGGTATTCAGACATAATATGTAGAAATAGGTGGTACATCTATCTCTACATCTCTCCAAAAATTAAATTCAGCTCGGCATACAGCTACCTAAGCGAGGACGTCTTGTACACAAGACGTGCTCGCTACATCTGTTTCATAATGAGGTGTATGTGTGGTATGCTGACCTGCGAGTAGGCGTTGGCGGGCAGCGCCGCGGCGCCGTAGACGCTGGAGGCGCGCGAGGTGGCGCAGGCGAAGCCGCCGCCGAAGCGTGCGCTGAAGGCCGGCAGCGAGCCTCCGCCCGCGCCCGCCTCGCTCCCTGCGCTCGCGCCCCCGCCCGCGCCCTCGCCGCTGTACTCGTCGGCCAGCACCACGCCGCCGCCGGACCCGCTCGACCCGCCGTAGCTCGGCGACCCTCCTGCGCACACACCGCACGTCACGCAACACTCCAATCATTTCATTTTTGGGCAATTCCTTGCTAAGCTTACTGCTAGGTAAGTTCAGCAAGACAATCTTAGCTGCATTCTCGGTAAATCCAAGCAATGAAGAGTACTAGTGCTCTATCGACTTACATGCATATACCTACAAACATTTCTTAAGAGACACAATTTAAAGTTGCCGTGCTTTCATAAGAACGAAGGATAACAGAATTTCTCCTACCGAAAGTATTCCATTCTGCCACAGATTTTTTTTGACAGAATGCCGATTGTACTTCTCAGGAATCGAACCCAGCAGCCATACCCTAGTTATTTTTGCTTCAGTGGACTTTGTAGGTTAATCAAGCGGTATTGTTATTATTGTATTGTTATGTGTAAGAAAAGGGCAACTGACCTGCACTAGTGGTCCATATCTGTGGCTGCGAGGAGAGCTCGGCGCCGTTGCCGAAGTAGGGCGAGCCGCTGGGCCCGTAGGCGCAGCGCGAGTACACCGCGCCGCCGCCGCCGCCTCCGCCGCTGTGGACAACAACGCGCGCCGTCATGAGCGAGCCAAGGCGCACCACCAGGGTGCCGCGCCGCTGGCTGCTTAATGCTAATTATTTACACGTGCCACCATTCCGCGCAAACGACACTCGTTCTAGAACTCGTCGTTTTAGATTTAAAAAATTACCTAATTGTGCCAAACAGTAGCGCGATAGGTGCTTCACATTTAAATATATACTCGCATTTTCTAATTATACCTACGTAAGCACCGTCTAATACCAATGATAACAATTTGAATTAGAAAGGTATTCAATTCTACCCAATCTTCAAAACACATCGTTTTATTTTAGTTAACAACTATACTGTATACTGATGAGCACGTTTGGTGCGATAAGCCGATGCAGACGCAGAATATTAGAGCTCCTTAATGTGCAAGTGGGGCTGAACTTTGCTCTAAGAGACTAAATGTAAGATCAGAATGTACTCTCTGACATACGATGTTGATCTACAATTAGCAGTGGAGCCAGTGGAGTGCTGGTGCATGTATCTAGTCTTATACTAGTCTCTACAAAAGTCTTATTTCATATTGTTCGCGGTGTTTGTATGGCACCGATATATTAGTGACAGGGGGCAGTGATCGAGTTGTATTTTGTATTATTTGAACTGTCTCTGTGTTCGCTAATTATATTCTGTGTGCAAACGAGTAACGTTTATCTAATTTGAAGCAACCAATTAGTGGCGACAGCTCTGAGCAATTATACATATAAAATAACAGGTTCGGTAAACACGAGCCATGGCTGCAGTACCTACGACGAGAATATTATGTAGGTATCGCGTGTGTCAGGTGTAGCGGCGGCACTGCGGGCGCTGCGGGCGCGGCCGGGCCCGGCTACTAGTTAAGTGGAGCGCAGTATGGCTAATGGTTCGGAACGTCTCGGAAGTAGGCGCGCGTTATCGTGAGCCGCCGCCGCCCGCGCCCCGCCGCCGCCCCGCCGCCGCCCTCGACCCGCTTGCATTCATTACGCGCCGCGAGCGCGACACCATCGTCGCACACCATGCTTCGTTCTCATTATACCTACCTACACATACTACTCGTTCCCTTACTCACTATACCTACTTATACTTTCCATCGTCTAGCTAACTAAACGTACGTTGCACAAGTACCTCTGTCTGAAAGGCGCATCGGGCATCGGGACCTTGTGCAACTATATGTGGAGCGAGCCGTGGGTGACGCACCTTGAGCCCGGCCTGGCTGCGAGATAAACCCTAACTGCTGGCCGAGTGTGGCGCGTACGGAGCGCGAGGCGCCCGCGCGCTCTCTGTAAGCGGAGAACGCGGAAGTGTTGACGCGCGCTGCACTACCTAGTAGCGGCGCGAACGATGGCTTTCACACGACGCGCGACGCCATAACAAACATACTAACTCCCTATACCTATGCACTTACGCATTATGCTACATTGTGCATAAATTCAACTCTAGGCTCAATGGCCATATCATGTTAACGTGGATCTACTTTAAGGTAACTCTATAATCAGTAATCACACATCTATATTCACAATAGAGATGTGATATCCAGTAGGTATGCAACAAGAAAAGCCGCAGTGCAGTGGTGGCGCCATCGCCAGCACGTGCGAGCACCCCGCGTGACCCCGCATGCTCGCACGTGCCGCTACTCGGAGCCCTTCCGGCGCCCTGACCCGCGGACTCCTCGCACCTCTTTACAGTTTTCGGTCGAGCCGTATTCGTTCGATCGTCACCGTAGCCCGCACCGCACCGGGTCGCTGAGGGCCTATACAAATAATTCATTTCGAGACACTTAAACCGTCACTCGGCGCGCACAAAAAATTATTTGTACAAATTTGGAAACGATCCTGTGCTCTTAAAACGTGTAAAATGGCGTATTAAGAGAGCGCGCCTACAAAAAGTGTCGCCGACGACAAACAACGCGCCTTCGCCCCTCTCGAGCTCGAAACTGTACGCAAACGATATCTCATGAGATCACTTCGTTGTTTGTAAGAGTATCAACTCTTACATATTATAGATTTGTTGGGTAAGCTCCGCGCACCACGTCGCGTAAACTAGGTCTGGTCGTGTCTCGTCTGCGACTCTAGGAGCGACTTTAGACATAGACGCGCGCGGTGCGCACATTTAACCCGCATGTCTTATCATCGTTAGCGGTGTTTTGGCGTTCGCGACACATTGAAGATGATCATCCGCGGTAGCACAGACGCATGCGTAGCTGTGTGTAATACCGCGGGACAACAACTTGCTTTAACTTGCGCGACGGTACACCATGAGAAGCGCACGTTGAAGCCCTAACGTATGGGATATAATATTATTTATAACGCACGCTGCGTGTACCTCCGGACACACGTATGCGATATAGTGCGTGGTAATGCGTAGAATCGCGGTCACGGTAAGGTTAGCCACTATTTAACTTTATATAAATACTAGCTGACTCGCGCAACTTCGTCTGCTTCACATAAGAGAATTTTTCCGTTCTTGCAACGTTTTTCATTGCTGCTCCGCGGTCGTAGCGTGATGTTATATAGCCTATAGCCTTCCTCGATAAATGGGCTATCTAGCACTAAAATAATTTTTCTATTCGAACATGCAGTTCCTGAGAATAGCGCGTTCAAGCAAACAAACAAACGAACTCTTCAGCTTTATAATATTAGTATGATACCTAATGTTTATGGACTGACACGTAGACCCTGCGAAATGTGGAATTATAAAATGTAGCCTGACGTAACGAGTGTGTAATACGCCGGTCCCTTCGCACATATAGAGGCGTGAGCCGATGTGTGATTATTGTATTAATAAATAATGTTTCAAATACGACGGATTCAAAGACGGCGGGCGCGGGTGCGGGGTGAGGGGTGCGGGGGACGGAGTGCGGGGGTGTGTGCGCGGGTGGCGGGAGGCGGGGACACGCGGCGAGCTCGTTATACACTTATGCGGTGGTATTTTCCTCCTACTAATTGGTAACTATAAACAAACTACAATATTAGAGGAAAAGGCAAACATGCCTATTGATGGTATTAATTATTTTCAAACATAATGAGTCAATAACAAGGTTGTTGTTATTAGTATAGTTAGTGTGTGCGAGTGTGTATGTTCGTAGATGTGCGGCGCAGAATAGTTAGGTAGGCATGTGGCGGCGCGGCGCGGAGCGGGCGTGGATGGTGGCGCGGCTGGTGCGGCAGTTCTCACGGCGGCGCCCACGCGCACTGCCGACACCCGACACCCCACACACTCACACAGTCGCATACTGTCCAGCCAGTTTGTAATTAACTGCCATCGATTCGACAGACAGAGGTAAGTATCTAGACAGTGCTCTACTCGCCGACAGGCAACGTACCTACGTATTGTTTTGTAAGTAGGTAGGTATATCGGCATGGAGCGACCATACCGGCGCTGTGCACACACCGCCGGGTCTCTGCCGCCCGCGCCGGCGACTCCGACCCGAGCCTCGGGCCGGGACGGGACCCACTACTTGAGGTACAAAAAACCCGGTCCCGCGCAAATAATACAAGGCTCAGTCTCCGAGGTTGTATTTGCACAACCAATTGAGTTCGTTTTGAGGGTTGTTTGCTTTTGTTCTTAGAGTGGTTGCCATATATTAATCCGAGTGTGCAGATCGACAAACACTATAATATTGTTAGCGCGGCGAGGCGCGAGCGGGCGCGGGCGGGGCGCGGGGCGCGGGCGGCGCGGCGGCGCGCACTAGGTTAAGCGGCGCACCGCCGCCACACACAGGAAGTGCTCGATAGCGTTAGTCGTTCGCAGAAACCAACACACAACTCTATTCAATTTATACATATTTCGCTTGTGTACCTAACTATCTACGTAAGCTCCCTAGGGCTTATGTGTTACAGTAGCAGCATGGACCGAGAGACTGGACCCGAGACTGGTGGACTGGAGTGTCCCTTGAGAGTTTTGAGGGCTATGGCACAAATGTAAGACGAGTGTCGCGTAGTGTCGCCGCACGGCGTGTTAGTGACCGAGGAGCGAGGAACGTTAGCCGCGCGCTAACTCGGTCAACGATTGCTATACCTACTTAGCTACCTACCTACAGCGCACGCGCACCGCGCACCTACAACGAAACAATACTAACCAAGTTATTTCGCATGTTCAAAATGTTGGCACTGGTCGCCAATTTAACATAGTTTGTTACAATACATCATAATCCATTACACACTGTGTTTCCTAAACAATCTTGTAGTGAACATATACTTAAATAAAACTGTATGTAGACATAATAAGTAATGTTGTAGATATGTGTAGGTAGGCGCTCTCGGCTCTACCGCTGTCCGCTCGGACAAAAAGTCATAAACACTCAGATGAATTGAACGTGATGTTGTTGTTTCGCTGCTGACGTATGTGTGCATGTGTGGGTGTAGTGTATGTCAATGTGAGCAGCGCGCCGCTGGCTCAGCAGTTCTCGCACCCATTCATGCACGACACATATCGTCCGCGCGGCGCGGTGACGTCACACGCTCACCGGATATAGGCCTTCACGCATGTACCTTTGTAGATACCTAGGTATGCCACACTACCAGCCACATCGCAGTATTTAAGCATTCAATACATAACTACATATTTATATAAGTTTTAGTATTTAAAATTATAACCGTTACCTTTAGTTTAAAATGTTATTTATGTTTACACTCATTAGAAACAAATAAGCAAGTAACCTTTGTAATGACCGTCTCATAAGAATGTTGTGTTCACTGTCACTGGGGACAAAGGCAAGATTTTTTGTTTTGGATATTGTTGTTTATTTTTCTGTCATATCTAATTTGTGAAATAAATAAATAAAAAAGAACCACAATTTAGGTACACAGACCTAAATCTATAAATCCGGGGCTTTGTTTTATTAGATAGATCTACGGCAATAACCTTCTAACACATAAGTGAAACAATTTAAACTCGCGTGTCAACATAAAGGATCCATACTATGCCGTTTTCACTGAGCGTACTCTCTACAAAATATGATTCAAGTATTTTTGAAATAATTCAGGTAAAAAGCAACAGCTACAGCGACCATGAGACGTAACACCTCTAGTTGTGGGGATATAATAACTAGCAACAATAATTGATTGTTGAAGATTTAAAGTACCTACTTTGAAGAATTGTTGTTATGACTACTTATGGATTTCTTTCGATATTTAAGATAAAGCTGTGTGCATGTGCCGGAGGGGACAGCAGCGTCCAGTTTTGAGTTGTGAACAAATTAAATGGTTATTTTACGCGTTATCAGCTCTCTAGAACACTACGTGTCCTCCACACCGTGTGTGCTCTCGCAAGTGCACAGCGCGCGGCGCGCTCCGGCGAGGTGTCGACACCGCGCGCCGGCGCCGGCGCCGCTCGCGGGGCCGCACCACGTTATCGCTAGCGCTGCGGCAGATACGACACGTGCTGCCTTCCTTCAGAATTCATGTTTTCATATGGAACTGCTTGTTACTACACACACGCATGTTCACTACAGTTCATGTTGTGAATCATCTGGACGACTGCAGGGAACTCTACCTGGCGCGACCAACCGATTAAGCAATAGTTGGCTTTCCTCAATGAACTATATTCAATCATATTGAATATCACTAGTTTGGCGGATCTGCATATCTTACACGGTTCACGCACCGTCTCGCGTACACGTCTCGCGATAGTATTAATGGGCGATATCTAGTACATTTGATAAGACGTATATACTATAATACTACAGATACTACACGCGTCATATCGCAGCATAGACGTTTATGTTGCCCGTCGCTGTTTCCTGCGCATTCAGAAATCGTCGTACGAGTCGAGCTAAGCTAAGGTATTCAAGGGCTAGGGCTAGCATCAAACGACACATAACAAATGAAGACTACAAAGACACTTTCTTTGTAGTCTTAATTTTTTATGTGCCTGTTATATATATATATATATATATATTTATTTATATAAACCGCAAATTAAAAAAGGCAGATCTATTTTGGGACCATGATCCACGTAAATTAAAGGGCAGGCAAACCTATGCCATAACAAAAATATAGGTCTGCCTGCCCTTTAATTTACGTGGATCATGGTCCCAAAATAGGTTTTTAATCTCATATATAAATCTACGCGTGTTACAGTTTTGTTTGTTGTTATATTATGTTGGATTAAGTATAACATACTAAGTTGCGGTCGAATTCAATAGCGATACATGAAGGTCGCATAGAAAATGTCACGTCTAATTTTTTTAAATCAGAGAAATCCTTTTACTAGTATTTAATATTACTATCATTTAAAAAAATACTTTCATTACTGGAGGACATTATTATAGAACAAATGTTCAGATACCTAAGCCAAAAATAAATGCGGTCATATTAACCTCACGCAAATACGAATGTAGACGTTGTTCTATCAGTTTGTTAACGCGGCACGACGGCATAGGCGTGATGATGATAAACTCATGCAGAGGGCATGAAAATATTGTTAGAAGGAAGACCCAAAATTCGTAATTTCCGTTGATTACCACGTACGAACATCTCTCGTATACCTACAGTATTCGTACTGTATACGACAAGATGTTAAATGTTAAAATAATCCTTCAGGTATGAGTCGATATTTGATATCGTACCATATCATCGGGGGAATACTTTCTCGATGTAGGAGATAAAAATATACGAGAATTTGCTTTTAAAATGTTGAACTCGCTATGTTGAATATCTAGACATTTCTCATTTGCTTCTTACACTCCTATCTTGCATGCTCGTTGGTTTACGTTGTGGTTGGGATACTCTTAACCACTCTTCTATAAACTATTTCCGATCTGATCAGAAAACGATATTAGCGATCGTTCTCTCACTAGGTCTTCCAAACATTCTGTACACATTCGCTTAATATACTCTCTTGGTCCATCTGTTGTTGTTCATTCTTAACACCCTGCTTTATGTTTATTACTTGTCACTATATCTTCTATCACGCCACAGTGCAAAGACACATAACACCATATTTTTAAGCTCACATTTCCACTGGATTTATTATATTTCAAAAATCCTACCTCAAAACATAACCTAGTGCAACCGGTCAGTGTCTCATTATTAAATACTTTATACGTGGCATAGATATTGTTTTATTGGGTTTCCTATCCATTTGCATAAAATTTTAGGACATAATATAATATGGCATACTTTTGTTTTTCTTATTACATGTGCGCATAACAGATAAAGCATATAATTTAAAAAAAAAATGTATTGGCTACTAGCCACCTGGGGTGGCTTAAGGGCCACCTCGCGACAACCTAACGAACCTACTTGTCGGGTTGTTATTAATTATTCGATCCGCAAGCAAGGTCGGGTAAGGTTACCCACACCAGATTTGCTGTAGGTATGCCAAAAACAATTATGGCAAACTTATACACAAAAAAAAAATATGCGAAAAGAAAGGATTCCGTTTTAATGCAATTTAACATTAGACGGCACTTTCAGCTTACGTATATAATCTAAAATTGCCGCATAGTGTTAAATTATATACTTTAGCTTATATGATACCTATTTCATTGCCTAAAATATAAACATAAAAATAAATTATTTTTGGTAAAATATAATATACTTAAGCCTGAGCAGACTGGATTTCGTAAAAAAAATTTAACTACTTCGGCAGGTTTCACTTTAACAAAAATTATTACCGAAAGTCTCAACAACAAAAACCACACAGTTACAGTTTTTTTAGACATTTCTAAGGCTTTTGATTTTGTCAGCCATAAATTACTAATATATAAGCTCGATAGATATGGGATTAGAGAGAAAGCGTTAGATTGGATTACTAGCTACCTAGAAAATCGCTATCAGTTTGTAGAAATTCTTGGCACTTCTGGCAAATGTAATTCACCTACAAGATCCGAATTTAAATTAATGAACAGTTCTGGAATGCCACAAGGGAGTATTCTTGGCCCTCTTTTGTTTCTGTTATATATAAATGACTTACCTAACATCACCGAACACAACTGTGTACTATATGCAGACCACACTACACTAATCAAGGAAGATAAACATAAAAATTAGGTAACTGGAGCATAAGATAAACAAATCTTTGAGTAACATAAGTGAATGGTTGGATTACAATGAGCTAAAAGTTAACATAAACAAACTTATAATAGAGAACTCACGAAACCCACCTAATATAAAATATAACACGACGTGAAATATGACAATGTGGTTGAAGAAGTAGATGCAACACCATTTCTAGGTAGATATCATAATAGACAAACACTGCAACTGGAAAGAACATATTCAGAATCTTTGTATAAACTTAGATAAATTTGTTTATGCTTTGTATCGATTGAGACAAATCTCTACTTTAGAAGCGGCTTTAATTGGCTACCACGGTTATGTTTCGTCAAAATTAAGGTATGGTCTGTTAATATGGGGCAATTCAGTTGAGGTAAAATAAAGACTTCATTGTGCAGAAAAAATGTATACGAGCATTATTCGGTGTACATCAGAGTTGTAAGGATTATTTTAAGAAACATAATATTATGCCACTACCTAGTTTGTATATCTTAAAATTTGTAATTTTGTACGCAAACATCCACACTTGTTTTGTAAATACAATGAAGCCGTCACAAGACCAATACCATACCCAAGCAAAGAGTAAATGTATTTTGCAATAATGTATACCTACTGTATGGCGATACATATCTATAATAAACTGCCAAGTATGTAGCTTTAAGGAAATTGACAGTTTTAATATATTGAAGAGAAAATAATAAGTATATATTTATATTGAATAGATGATTTATAGTGTTAAAGAATTCTTAGAAGACAATAATTTGTGATATGCTATGATATAATTATATTCATATTTTTTGTAAATTAACCATATATCAATATTTGTATGCCAGATGTAGAATATGGTTCGAAACTATGTTAAACATTAAGATCTATGTATATTTATCCATATTCCGACGAATAAATGATTACTACTACTTATATAATTTTAAAATACATATTTCTGAGCAATGGTCTGACACCTAAGATAATTAAAACAAAACACGAGAATATTCGTACGTTTGTATCTGGTGGCTACGTGCTCTGGCCGAGGCCGCGGCGCCGCGCCGCACGATATAGTCGGTCGGTCTCGATGGCCCGCGCGTTTTGTACCCTATCCTCGGTGGACAGTTTCTTACACACTATATACACACGCGAGTAGTAAAACGTATTGCACCCACGTTTCACCAGCTGTGTTTTAAGTACCACGAAATATAGAGTGAGCCTGTTGCTCTCTAACAGGCATATTTCTATAATATTTGATTCGACTCGAGAATCGATCACGGGTCTAAGGAGGCAATATTTTCATAGAATGTTAAGATTATCGCTCAATCGATACAAATACAGTTTGAAGAGAGAACCACGCGCCGCGTTCGTCTGCTGCCTCTTAGCCTGAAGTCGCTCACGTCGGAATGTTTGCGCGTAGCGGCGGCACGTCGCGGCGCACGCGATCGTGACACGGACGTGCTCCGCCGCCAAACAATTCACGTACACAACATTGCACCACGACACCACTGTCTCAACCCTCCACATCCGAGCCCACATCGTCAGAGGGTGTAGCAGCACTGACTAGTGAGCTCACCACTCACTCTGCCCGTCACCTCTACTGCGGCGACACCAGGCACCCGCCATCACCCGCGTGTTTAACATTATCAAGACAACGCTACCGTTGAGCTCGTATTGTGTGTAATGTGCACTTACAAAAACGATATGTACCTACCCGCTACTAATTAGGCGCACCTACATACCTACATTCATGTACCTTCATCTTGCTACCTGTAACGCTGCATTAACGTACACTAAACAATAATATTCAAATTTCGACGTAGCTGTAAATAGCGTAGTGTGCTGTGTAAGCTATCACATTTAACTCAGTGTTGGTATATATAATCTACATTAGATAATTCCTAAGTTGACGTTCCGTCGCCTGCTTCGAGACACAATGCTTTTCCATTGTGTCTAGATAATATATTGACTCATTAATATATTGTAGGCTATAAACGAACAATATTATTTTAAAATCAACAGCATAGTAATAATAAAAGTAATAATGGATTCATTCATTCCATTGTTCGTCTTTTATTATGTATGAATGAACATTACTTTATATGCATTTATATTTTTGGAGATACCACACGCTATCTCACACAATAGACGCTAATACTTAGATGCACTAACACTAAGAAGTTAAGATGCAATAAACTGGCAATATCATCGACGGAAGAACTAATTATGGCAGGGAATACAAATACCGCAAGCTCGCTAAATCTTTACGCTTCAAAAGAAAAACAACATTATGAGAGAACTTTCTGGTCTAAGTTCTATTTAGATCAAGGCGTCTTCCCGCGAGTCAACCTGTGGCCCTAGCGTGACCCTTCCACAAATAAAGCACACCTTTAATAAAAATAACTTGGCATGTACCTAATTAAGCTTATATCGGATATGGCGATTTAAAGAAATAGGCATACTTACTGTTGCGTCGCAATATATCATTTAAACACTAGAAATAGGCATAAGTTAGTAGGTCCGTATCATCGATTACATAAAGTTCACAATACATTTGCGGGACTTGGTATACCTACGTTTCTTTAATAAATTACCCATTAATATAATGAATTTACCATTACTTCAATTTAAAAGTGCCGTAAAAGCACAGCTATGTCGGTAGGGTTATTATTCAGTCAACGACTACTTGAATGACAAAAACTCATGGAACTACGAGTAGTTGCTTGTTCTATACAGGATTAAAGTTTTATATTACTTATAAGTAAGTCAATTTAGTAATGTAGAGGTATCTCGTGATTATTTGTGATGTTTTCAAGTATTGTGCTTCCCATTTCAATTATTATTGAAAATAAAATTAAACATATGAATGCACAATCGCATTTATTCACGGACGCCTTTGCATTGTCACAAAGTGTAAGTGTATGCGCTCTCATGCCATCCTACTGTCTATTACAGATTAATATTAAATAATTCTACTAAATCCTTATTATTTCATCTCCTTTACATTATTCAGTAATTATTTATTAAAAATTATTGTTATAAGCTTTAGATTTATATAGGTAGTCAGTAATATATGGCATAATGGCTGCTACACCTTCTTGATATGAGTTGTAAAATACTAATTATATTTAATTGGCGATTTAACTTTCAGTTTTCTTCTCTAAGGCTTAACCTTTTGCCTGAACCTAACAACTAACCTAAGCGTAGCTTCAGTAACTTAGTAAACTCACTAACCTATATATTTTGACGTTCATAAGTGTTACTTTGTGACCTAAATGTGAATAAATGATTTTAACTTTGACTTGACTTTGACTTTAATAGTTACATACTATAGTCGGTCTCGATGGCGTAGTGGTTAGTATAACCGACCGCCACGTCTGAGGTCACAGGTTCGATTCCCGCACAAGTCAAACATTTGTGTGCATGAACATGGATGTTTCTCTTGGTCTGGGTGTTTCTATGTAGGTATAATAGGAATGTATATAAAAAAAATATATATATACCTATATATTTATGTTTATCCATTGTCTAGTACCCATAGTACCTACAAGCTCTGCTTAGTTTGGGCTAGATGGTGTTGTGTGTATGTGGTAGAATATTATTATTATTATTATTATACCTATATAATGTTTCGGACTACTGCACAATGGCTCCGTGGGAAACCTAACACAATGATTTTTGAACAACGTAGATATTGGACACTATCCCTACCCGAAAAAAAAAACGAGAATAGATTATTATAAAACATGTCTACAACATAATTATTTTCATTAATTTATTGTATCCTTGCACATAAAGCTAATGTTAATCTTTGTAGTTTGCATGTATCTTTGGATGTACACCGGCGGCATCTATTACCAGTAAACCGTTGCCGGGGAATCAATGTAAGTGCATTTGTAGGCGATAGTGAATTTTTCACCAGCACGTTAATATTAATATTTGTAAAAGCCAAAGTAACGAGTTTCTTGCACGTCTGCTTCTGCACATTGCTGCTCTCGACCTTCTACTTACTGTTGCGTACCCATACAAAATGGAGCGGATGGTGCCTTGGATCTTGTAAGACTAAGCGTCATTTAATTGTTTATTTAATAAACACCTTTTTATCGCAGTAATTGTGGCATACATCTATACATACATCTTATGTTTTGAATCATTCCGTACAAATTATTTATTAGAAAATAAAGTTATTTTCTTATCAAAATTGTTGTCGTCAACAATTTGCTGCAGCAACAGTAGTCTTATTAAACTGAATCCGAAAATAGACTAAGAAAGAAATAGATTTAATGACTTTGTTTATTGTTTAGAATGAGTTAAATATATACCTATTGCATCACAACGAGCAATGCGCCGCCACAGACTCATCTGACTACAGCTAATTAATGTTTTATATTATATGCTACATTGTACATGTTGTTGTTTTTCTCAATATTAAGAGTGAGAACCTATGCGAGGTGTGAGGACTCTCCGGGTCTAAACCTAGATGAATTTATAAGGAATATGGAGACTGTGGGACACACGCGAGTGTCACGTCCATAACAAAACAAAAACTCACACAAAGCGTGGACAAAAGACTTGTTTATATATCTTAATTTATTTTTCTACTTGGCGTGTTATATTGACCAGTTTGTAGGCACAAAGGTACCTAATTAAATTGTTTATTGAACCATTTAGAAACCTGCTCGAAACGTTTCCGTCGTCACGTAAAATACAGCACTAGCCTGTACGCCTGACATTACTTATTTGATGCTTAACAGACAACCGTTTTTGTTTTTGGTTTAGTTTTAAAAAAAGACAATTCTCGTCCTAGGAGTAATCCTTACTTAATATTATAAACGCGAAAGTTTGTATGGATGTTTGTTACTCTTTCAGGCAAAAACGACTGGACCAACTGCGATGACACTTGGTATGTAGATAGCTGGAGACCTGGATTCCTACTGGCTACTTTTTATCCCGATATGCCCACGGAAACGGGACTTACGCGGGTGAAACCGCGGGGAAAAACTAGTATATAATAATTATTTACTTTTTTGAAATCAATGACTAAAATAAGGTATGTTAGTTATAACTGTTATAAGGTACCTCATGTAAGCCTGAAGGGTCTGCTATTATGTGATCTAAGTAGACAATGCAGTGCCACATAAGCAGTAACTATAAATTATTTAAAACGAGTAACGAATGACTGTGAGCAACCCAAAAATAGAACACAAGTACTGTTGGTTGCTGGACGTCAACTAATGTGTAACGCCATTAGTTGTGGTCGCCGCCCGCGTCACTCCGCGAGCAACGGCTCCGCGCGATCGGCGGTACGCGGTCACCGTCACCCTGGTACTCAAACAACGAGTGGCTATTTTATGATAATTACATGGCAAGCACAAAGCCGGCTTCAGCAGATTTTACATGTTGATACATGAGAAAATCAAAAACAAAGTAAGTACTCACGAGTCGACGTGATGGTGGTCGTGCGAGTAGGGAGGCGGCTGCGGCGTGTAGGGCTCGTAGTGCACGACGGGGTAGTCGTCGCGGCGCTCGGGCGAGGGGCTGAGGTCAGGGCTGGAGCGGCGCAAGTAGGCGCCGTCCGTGGAGCCGCCCTTGAACAGCGCCTCCTCGAGGTGCGCGTAGGTCTGCATGTCGCGCGCGTGTGCCGCCGCCGCCGCCGCCGCGTGCGCCGGTCGCAGCTCCTGGTAGCTGCGCGAGTGGGACGGCGACACTTCCCCGTGGGCGTAGCCGAACGTGGGCAGGGGGGGCGGGCTCTCCGCCGCGCCGCCGCCCGCGCCGCACTCCGCCTCGCCCTCTGCGCACACGCACACACACTGTTAGCGCGCCGCACACACATAACACACACGGCACTCGGCCGGCGCCTATTGGCCGTGGCCGCCGCCGCGTTATTTGTGAACATCCAAATAGATAGCGAGCGACGAGGCGCGACGCGCGGCGCTGTCCGCCCCGCCACCGCCCGCGCCGGAGACATCTACTCTTGTACACATCTGTGTGACGCCAGTGGCGGTCGTCCAGCGCAGCGCCGGGCCCGGGGCCGGGACACACACCGGCACCGGACGCGGCCCCTCGCGCCTCGGTGCCCTCACATACTATAGCATCATTTCATTTACAACTTGGCTAAGTAGGTATATCCGCTATGGTACACTACTTACTTATTTGTGTGTCACGTAATCCTTAATGGACCGGAGCTATGATACTACAACCACATTTTTAAAAGAAGTATTATTTTATTCGATTAAATGTAATGTTACATACCTACTATTGAATGGGCACAAGAGAACAGAACAGTAGTTACTAGGTTTTAAGTTAAGTTGTATTAGATATACCGCGACAGTTGCCAATGGTTACATACATCGGCAGGCAGGACGTGTCAGCTCGTACCTACTTATCAACCGGTACAAACAGGTCATTTCCTTCCTCCGTGTATTTACCTACCTTAATAAGTTTCATTGATGAGAGAGAGTCAATAGAGACACACATAATAGTGGAGCGCGACTAACATCATTGTACTACAGATAGGTGTAAACAATGCCAACAAATTCACAGTCCGCAGCGCTCAATCGGCTTAGTTATCGACGCCGCTGATACTGATGTAAACAATACCATTTAGAAGCTGATAAAAACCGTATAGTACGCACCTCTCGGCGCATGCGCCGCGGGACGCACGCGACTGCTGCAGCCTGCCGGGGAGTGCTCTCGCGCTAAGGGCCAGCTCCTCGATCGGCAAGGCTGTTCTCATCAGCTGACGCTTACATATAAAACGATCAAGGTGCACTGCACTCACCTTTTACACAGTTGTTGTTGACCTCTGCGAAGAGAGCTTCCAGCTCGTAGGGCTCCGTCTTGTGCCACGCATTAAGCAATGTGTCGTGCAACATTGTACTCTTTTCACCAACACTCAATTGTCACAAGTATGTTCGTGGGACGTGCGCTCGTTGAGCGTGCACTGCGCTGACTGCCGACTGGCCGCGGCTGCTGCGCGGGCGGCGGCGCACGGTGCGCACGCGCAGGGAGGGGATGCGCGTACGCATCCCCGCCGCGCCGCTGCCGCCCTACGCACAGGACGCACCGCCGCCCCTCCTATGTATATAGACTATTTTTAGGAAATATCCAATAAGAATCGAAAACAATGGACTGTACTGTACTTTTGTTTAACCTCTGAAAGCGCAGACCGGGTCACCGTTCGAGTAACTTCTTTGCGACACCATTGCATACCTTCTTACTTGTTGATAATTAAGTATATATGTAGTTACACCAGTTATCGGCCCGCAGAACTCTAAACAAGAAAAAATTGGATTGATCGTCTCCATTTATGAGTTATGTGTATGAATTTATACTAATGATTGAAATCCTTATTTCAATAGCTATTAGAGAAGAAAATAATATTTGTCTATAATAAACTAGGAAACGCTAAACGCACCTACAACAAGTGTATCTATTATGAACTATGCGATATTTCAAATACAAACGTACACGTGGCCGCGATTAGTGAGTAGGTATTGCACCAGGTGGTCAGGTGTGGTGGCGGGAGCGGCGCGGTGCGCGGCAGGTAGCGGCGGGATGCGGGAGCGCGTTGTGTACGTCGATCAGCTGTTCGCTATCGGCGGCGCGGCGGCGGCGCGGCGCGCGTCGTGGCCGAAGATAAGAGCTATCAGCACGTGCGCGGCGTCACCGCCTCCGCCGTTATCTCGCCAACATCTCCCGACCTACGCCACCACGCGCGCGCTCACCTGCGCAGCCGAGCAGCCTCCGCGGACCCCGACACATGTGCGCGACACTAAGCACCGAAAACAGCGACCTACTCCGCGCATCCCAGGAATCAATAAATATTATGGTATTAGCACTAAAAGTGTTGTAAATCGTAGCCAGACACCGTTTTTTTTAAGTTCCGGGTATCCGCTTAACGCGTGTTGTGTGAAAAACTTGTTGTGACAGGGCGAGGTGCCCCGCGGCGCGACCGCGCTACACCAACAAACATAAATAAACAACTCATAACGAGACATCATCGTTAACTGATTTACAACGTGCCCCCCGCACAACCCCCGCATGTCTCGCTCTCGGACCACATTGTACATTTACCATGTTGTGGGTAGTATGATTGTGTTCGATAATTATATGCACTAAATAAACAAGCCATCTACCGAGCTCGTCGAGAGCGCGACACATGTCACATCATCACATGGCATTTGCCACGCCACGCGCCACGCGCCACCCACCATACCACACGCTTACCTCAGCATTTTTTGTAATAGGTCCTTAGCCACTATAGACACCCTGTATTACGTTGTAGGTATTTAGTCACATTAAAATGTAGGTATATAAATCTATTGCAGCTTTTTCTGACAACTATCATATAGGCATATATTATGTAGGTACTTGGGTACCTAGGTAGCGGAGTGAGCCGATAAGTATCGTGGGAGACCGGTAGCCGCATTCCTACCTGGCTATAATACCTACTTAGGTACTAGTCACAATACTAGTAATATATGTATTGTGTGCGATGGTGAGCTCCGTGTCCTAAGTTCGAATCCGGGGAACACTAATGAGCAGTTCGCGGAAGGGTTCGCGTGAGAACGCACTCGTGCTATTGTCTTACTCTAATCCTATTGATTGTCCCGGCGCGTCGCGCGGTGCTCGCGCCTCGTCCCGGCGACGGCGACGACTCACCGCCTACCTACTTACATATGAAGCCGTATGAAGTCATAACCCTCCTCCCTATTATGTTCTAATACCTACCTAGCACAATGACAGTTTGGGCACCAATAACATTTATTCTGACACCAAAAGTGCCAACATTATTGTTGATGTTAAAGTAGGCTACCAAAAATTTACTGTAGGTAGGTATATCTAAGCTGATTACCGCAGCCTATGATAACTTAGGTACATGATCAGTGGTGCGACCCGCATGTTGCCGACCATAGGCGAGAGAATTAAAGATGTAATGAACAAAAAATGACAGCCAAGCATCTAAATCTCTTACACTTTAAGCGCAAAACAGTAACAATGCGACTACTGTGTGCGCAGCACGCCGGCGCGGTCTCCTAGTCGTGGGTGGAGCGCCTCCGACTCATTATTCGCACAGTCACTACACAGATGGCAAGGGCGTGCAGGATCTTCTACTCAATCCAAGCTAGCTTTGTAATACAATATAATGTATTTTTACTTAGTAAGCAGGCCTTCACAATTGGTTATACCTAATTGTGTAATTTTATCGACTAAGCAATCATTTTAAATTATGTATTATTATTAACTTTCCTTTATCTATGTGGGTAGATTAACTATAACAAATTGTACAGTTACATATATCTTAGTATATACATATAGGTTGTAGTAAAGTGCTTAGGCATAACTTCACTATACTTTGGCAGCTTAACAGCAACTAGGCACGCACTCATCTGTGGTTGCTCCCGGTCATAGTTCAGTAGCACCGTGCACTTGAGGAGCATCGCAGAGGAGACGCACGCTCGGTGCTCGCGGCGCACGTGAGCGCGCAGGCGCGGCCGCGGAGCCTACCTCAACAGATGTAATCGGACCGCGCTCGCTCAGCTGATTGCGATAACATGTGCCGACTTACTGACATATACGATGAGTGCTCCGTGCGCCCAGGTAAGCGTGCTCATATAATTACATATTATATCTAATACTGACTAATCAAACCTAATGAACTTGGACTAAACTAGGTCCGGTATACAAAAACACTTTACTTGCTTGTTAGGTAGTCAGTGTAGTGAAACGCCTACCTCCTCGCCTTGCCTATGGTGAAAGTACATTGTTATATTTCAATAGGTACACTAGAGCAGGGCGCGCGTACTATTGCGATAAAATGTAAAATTCCTGGTGCGCTGAGTCATAGTTGTGCTGTAGGACGCGCTCGTGTGCTGCGCTCGCGCAGTGCTCGTGCAGCTGTGCTCGTTACAGTAATGATCCATTAGCTGATGATGTTTGTGCCTGACGCGCAGTCGCCTCGCCGCGGGTAAGTAAACAAGTTCCACAACTAAGTACCGTTATGTATTTGTTTTCAAATTTCGGCTAATGATCTCGCCAGAGCCTATTAATGGGAATGTCATTTCTGAACTGAACTCGACGCTCATTTATTAATGCATTTGTAAACACAATATAACGTATTTTAACCCCGACAGTATAGGCCTCGCGTAACAAAGGGCGAACCTATTCTATAGCTTAGAGGTTACCAGCGTCAGCATTAGGTATAGCACCTATCGACTAGGACATGCCTAATACAAAAACTTAATAAATTGCTCAATCTAGACGTCCTTTTGCTACGAATGAATCCTACGAAACTTTCGATCAGCAGTCACGTTTGCTTTAAAGCCTCTGTCTCAATGGGGCAGTTGATAGTTACATATGGTTTACTTAAGTATATTCATATAAACATTTAGCTCACATGGTTCACTACTACTGCTGCTGAAACATAACTTATATTACCCATTAATAGTAGGTATCGATTTATTAATATACAGCTTAACTATTTCTGAGTATCTAATATAAGTTTTGAGTATTTAATATAAATTCTAAAGGCAAAGGATTTTAGAACCAGTCAATGATCCCAGTTATCATTGACTGGTTCTAAAATAAAAGGTATTATGTAGAATTAATACTTGTAGGAGGACCTACAAGTATTAATTCTACATAATACCTTTATAACTAAAAGAGACCTTTATAAAGGCGGCTACACACGTTGTGAATTTTATAAGCAAGGTCAATATTTTTTTTTGGATTTGTTTGTTCTTGGCCTCGGATGGCCTTGACAACGTTACGCGGATTGTGGGTGAGCGCAGAAGGCTCCCAACCCGTAGCAAGCTCTCGTGCGTGTGTGTCCATAGAAATACGCTTCGTGGGAAGCCCCGATGATGCACGGACTGCCTTGCAAGTTAAGGCGCTTACTGCCATGTACTAAATACAATAGCTAATCTACTATTCGCGGTCTTCGAGAAACGCGGCGGAGTTCAAAGGGTTAAAGCAAGATGTCGAAAGGACGATCCTACACTCAGTATGCTTCAGTAGAAACTCGTGCGTCATCTGACTCGCGACGGATTTGTCACCTAGCTAAGGACGTATCCGCGGTATCACGGATGACCTGCATCGCATGGAGCTCTTGTATGAGATTGTCGGTGGTAATCCTTAAAACCACGAACTGTGGGCACACGTACTTGATATGTGTGATAATATTGACCAGAAATAATTGTTTCTAGAGTCTTTAGACTTGTCAACGATTACGTGTATATTACTCAATATAATAAACGAGGACGGCATCTGTTTCAATAATTAAACATGACAAATGACGGCTCTATGTTTCTTTGATAAAAGAAGAAATACCTAGATTTTACAGTACATTTAACCTTTTTTAGGTTGATATGAGTGATCACGTGCAAGTAGCGACCCTTTAATATTTAGGTAAAGATGTTTATGATATTCGATGAATTAATGATATTCGACTTTTCAAGTCCATAGTCGTGTAGATTCTTTGAGAAGTCTTCCTAGTCTTTCTTCTTAATTGTACACATTTGCGCATCTAAGATTTAATGTAACAATTACTACGCGATCTCGAACAATAATCAAAACTGTTTCAACTGATTGAACTAGTTATGTTCACAGCTACTTTTGGAATTACAGGGCTTTTACAGATGGTAGAGTCCGTAGGTATCAATAATAATTTGATGACGGTACCTATGAGCTGGCTCGGGGAAGTAACTACATACCACACTCGTAGCTCGTAGATACATAGAACCGGCGTAAGCTCATTAACACCTTAACTACGCTGCGTCCGGTGAATAGAAAGCTCACACACCTATTTCCCCATGCTTTCTTCTGTTCTTATCTTCTTTTGGTACCATCCGTTTCTCTAATTGTGGCCACGCTCGAGTATACTCAATACACCGGGCAATGCAAGCGATTGTAACCTTCAGTAATGCTTGTTTGTCACTAAGATAGTATAAAAATGAAGCTAATTCCTAGGTCCCAATCCCAATATACATGTTTACATTAGACTATGCTGCCTGAAGCAAAAATAAGTTTGTTTTGCATCTATTGTTAAACGACCAGACAGAGAAACCGCCGTTATGAGAGTCAAAATAATTAACTAATTAAGGTAACAAAGTGACACAAGTTAATGAATTCATTGTAGTTACGGAAATTGTTATTTATGTTAGTTGGTAGATTGCTAGGTATGAGAAGATCGGGCACGCTACGATTGTGGCGGTAAGTCCCGTGTTTGAGGAGTGGCTGGAGAGGCGGCATGGCCCCCTTACCTTCCGGCTGACACAGGTAATGACTGGCTACGGTTGTTTTGGCCAGTTCCTGTGTCCTATAGACCGGCAAGAGACGCCCAGTTGTCACCACTGCGGTGACTACCGCGGCGTTGTTGAGGACACGGCGCTGTACACTTTGGCGGATGCGGATGCCCTGCCTGGGCATTGTAGCGCCGTGAGTTGGTCGCGGCAGTCGGATTGGTTGCCCTCTTGCTCCCGGCCGTAGTGCAGTCTATGGTCCGGTGTGAGAGGTCGTGGAACGCCGTCGCCTCCTTCTGTGAGGAAGTGATTTCCATCAAGGAGGCGGCGGAGCGGGAGAGGTAGCGCCGGACAGCTCGAGACGACCTCCAGCCACCCTGAGTTATTTTCTGAGGGTGGTGGGCTTTGTGGGCCTGCCCGCTATCCGTTCGTGCGTGTTCGCACGCGCGCCTCTGTGTCGAGTCCGTCTCACCTCTAAGGGAGGGGACAGTAGAGTTTTATTGAGAAGTGACCATAGGGTAGGTCTTATCGTGTAGTGGCCTGCCGTTTCATACAACGAGCCGGAACGTCGGTGGGGTCGCAACCGCATGTGCAAGTGATTCGCGCGGCCCCGTCGATAACGGTTTTGTCGAGGAACACCGTGGTAGGTTTAGTCGGTATTCCGGTAGGTACATTATATTATTCTTATCCCATTTTTCTCTTTTACCCCGGTGAGTCCGACATAACCCCTCCGCCCGCACCCGCGGTGGGATATGCGCAAATGCAATCCACCACGTTAAACAATTAAAAAAGGTATGAGAAGATACCTGCAAGAAACCTACAGCGACACTTTTAAATCGCCATTAAATTATAAAATGGGTATTACGACTTTATAACTTCTGTACATATGAGTTGGATAATATTAATTTACAACTCATACCTATGTACAAATTGTTGCATATAATCGACATATACGTATACGTATATCATAAAAGAAAATATAGTATGATTAAAATACTAAATAGGTTCTAAAAAATTGCAAAATGATTCGGCAAGCAGGTAGTAGATAGGTGTAGGTACAGATTATGGCCGACAGTATCTGACTGACTATTGGGTTATTGTTTTGTTGTCAGAAATGAACAATGCTATTATTATGCTGTAGCCATTATATCAGGCAAGGGACCTGAATCAACAGACCTGTTCTTATTCTGTTCGAGTCGATGATATACTAGTTTATTAAATAGTTTTAGACCAGTGCGTGGCCACAAAAATGGTGACTATCAAGTTGAATGTATATATAGACTCAGAGACATACACACATAGGTAGTGTGACGATACATCCCTGTATGGGTAGGCAGAGATATATTACTCCCTTACCCCTCCCACACCTCGCCAGGTATGGTTTTAGGTCCCACGTCACAGTGGAGCGTGCCTATTGCCATCCACAATTGGCACAATGCCAGATTCTGTGATATTACTGAGAATTTCAAAAACACCTAAAGTCTCTTTGCTTGAACCGAGAACCAAACCAGAGACATGATCGCAGATACTACACTACGACAGTTGCATCCACTACAGCTGTGCTAGCGAGGCAGTCATTTGTCATGTGTATAATATTAGTAATAACAGTTGTTTAAGATTCCTAATATGATTTGTGTATGGCAGTGTACCGGTACGTTTGAGTAGGGTTACTGTTGTTTATTTAGCCTGCATTATTATTATTTTAATAATAGCGAGAGAGGTCTCGAATTTAATCTCAAGGCACGCATCCTTAAATTTTCCAAAGTATCTGCGTTTTAAAAAGTAATTATTATTCGATTTAACGTAAAGAAAAACAACGTACTGCAACCTGCATGTCTGAGACTATTCCACAATGTTCTCGAAGATGTGTAAAGTCTGCCAACCAAGATTTATGTCCTCTACGTTTGACAGACTATCTTCGTATAGAGAGTAGCATAGGTGTAGGATAACGTTGGGGCTACTGAGATAAATGTTTTTAGTTTTGTGAGTCATACTTTAGGTCACAGCGTTCAAAGAGTTTAGTTGAACATGTTACTAATTGCTATAAATGTAGGTAAAGCACGATAGCAGTGCAATGAGCGGTGAGGGTTAAATAGTAGGGCGGTGCGTGAGCGCGTGACTAAGAAGGACGGAATGTATCCTCCGACTTGGCTAGATAATGAACACAAAGAAAGTTTCGCAACCGCGTCGCGTCGCCGTCGGCCACTGAGCGTGCGTGAGTGGCGCCCGCCCATTGTGCCCACCTACCATTGCCAATGTCTTTGTCTTAATCTTAAATCACTACCTTTAATTTGCATTAACTGAAGCTTCCTAAGACTTCCAGAGTCAAGAAAATGTGGACGCAAACTTTGTGCACTGCTCCGTGGAGCACCATATTGTACTAAGTTGTTTAACCAGCGGACCGATGTCTATGAAGACCAGGTCGAATAGCAATATCGTTGGAATCCCTACCCTAGCCTTTCGCATGCATTTGTGAGCGCCTGGCAAGGTGCTGGCTGGAGGTGGATCACTGTCTTGCGTAATTTGTTACAGATCTCAGCAACTTTAAGAACAAACTTTAAAACTTTAAACAAAAGCTACTTGACTAACCTAACAATAACTATATATAATCCGCCTATCATATGTGGTGGGAGAGCGGTGTTTGGCAAAATAAACGTTAATTCATTTACCTATTAATATTTAGTAATCACATCTGGAGTTGTAAATCATGCGAATCTTGTGATAAGACAAATGGCCGTGTGTTTTGGCGTTTCTGCGTCACATATTACAAATGTTCACCAATAAAGAAAATAATGTAATGAGTGTAATGACTGCACGGATGTAGTGCACTGATTTAAGTGGTGGTCTCGCCACTGCCGCCGCGCCGTGTGTAGTGGGTTCGATCCCCGCGCGGGACACAAATTTGTGTGATCCACAAATAGCTGTTCCCAGTGTGGGTGTTCTTTTTGTCCGTTGTTCGAGTTGTAAAGGCCCCCACGACACAGAAATATTTCACAGAGAGGAAGATGACTTAAAATAAATTACGACACTCGCCACTTTCAGAGGGTAGGTACATCCTCACAATTTTGAAATATCTGGTCGCACGGGGTACGATGCCGAAAAGATAGCATGAGTTTCCTTAAAAAGATCTTAGCAGGGTCGGCGATGTGCGAATATGTAGTCGAAACGCCGATATGCAACCGCGTATCACGAGGTGGGTTGTACGTTTGTTGGTAACCCAGTAAAAACACTATGAAAGTTTAATTCACCCGTGCGGTACCTACGCTAGGAACCTAGCAAATATATTTGAAATTTGTAGACAAGTTACAATAACAATAATTAATGAATGTGTTGATCGAGATAAACTCCTGAGTATGCGTACGTGAGTACGTTGACTGGGTTGGAATAGTGAAACTAATAACGTGTTTGAACTGATGTTAGTGTTCAGTGATCCGGCCGATAGCTAGTGTACGAACTATTACGATGAACATTTATTGCTTTTCACATAACACGCGGTAGTGCGCGGCCGGTTTACGAGCGCAGCGCGCTTGTGCGTGTGTGCGTGTGTGCGGGCGGGGGGCGCGGGGCGAGTGCAGCCGGGGGCGCGCTGTCGACTTAATTAGTGCTAGAGTGAGGCTGTGTCGTGTTACGTGTTCCACTGGTGGAGCCTGACAGTGCGGCGCGGCGGCACATGCGCTAACGAGCTCAGGGACTGCACATGATGGTTGAGCAACCGGCGAGCGTGGAGGTCTCCATCGCCACTACGAGGCACTCATTTATTGTCCTGCACCATCTCACCTCTCACACACTCCCATCATACATAAATATATGACAAATTTTAAGTTTTTCTTAGATAAATGATTTGCGTTCGCTAATTGAACAAAGTAATTCGTTAGTGAATTAGACACTAACAAAATATTACGCAAAACATATTACTACATCAATGTGTTGCCTAAAATTGGTTTAAAACCGTACTGGACCACAAAACGGTATATTAATATACTTAGTACCCTATATACCTATAGGTAGATACCTAATTAATTCAAATCGCATTTAAAATCACAGTGAATTCAGTAACATAAAATATAGTCCCGTCAATGTTTAATGACGTCACGGACCACTAAGCTAACTTGTGGTTAGTATTCAATGGGTTCGACCATTTACAATCAAAGTATCTGTTGATAACGATCAGTGACGTCACACACTCACACTAAACCTTCAAATTCTATTGTCTTTGTGGGATGTAACTGGTGGTGGTCTGTTCTAACAATTCTTTGTTATTGCGTGTCGTTCGGCGCAGACTCGATGACTCAACTAACCTAGTGCTAGCCTATATGGCACTTTGCTTTTTTACTGTATATCGTATATATGGAGCGATGCTATTGAGAAGCACGGACATGTGGTCCCCTGTGTTTCTTGTAGCGTGGCCGTTTCTCTCGACTTGTGACTGTCTCACCTTGTAAGCAAACTTGCGGTTCTTTGCGTATTAGCGACACCCTACGTGTTTGCTTTGAATTCAGATTTTCTGAGGACCTGTAGACTACTCAAATCGAGAGATATGAGTAGTTTTTTTCTACCAATGCTCTGCACACATTCACTTCAGTGTAATTACAATCCTAACATTAATATTATAAGTGCGAATGTGAGTTTGTTTGATGTTTGTTTGTTGCGCTACTATGCTTTAATTACTTGACCGATCATAATGAAATTTCGCAATGCACGTACAATTATCGTCACAAGAGGTACAAAAAGGGTTCTGTTCCCGAGGGATAGAAAATTTAAGTAAGAAGAAGCAAAACACAGCTAGACTTCATGATACTTTGAGCTCATTGTGCGTAAATAGGAACACCAAAGATTAAATTATGTTCGGGTACTTTGAAATAACTAGCTACACTTTAGAACGTTGGGACAACTACCATCTTAGTCTCCCCGTGAACATGGCTGCTGTAAAGCAACCGAAACGACGGAGCAAAGTGTAAACTTAAATATAAAAAGTTTTAATTAGAAAATATATAGCTTAAATAGTAGTAAAGTTCAATAAAAGTAGTGTTAGAGTTTTCAAAATTATGTAATAACAGTGTTTAAAGTAAAATAAACAACGCGATAAAATCCGTATAAAGTGTTTAATTTCAAGGGATATTGTCTTTTCAAAAGAATAAGCTATAGAAAACTGCCAGCGCACCATAGTGCTCTCTACAGCCTGCAAACCTCGTGAGAATCGGTGATGTCAACCTTCTTTTATTACAATAATTAGGTAGGTTGGGCATTCCTAAGGGTAAGGGTAGGTACGTAATCCATTGCTGCAATCCTGCGCCCCGGCCATAGATTGTGAGAAGGAACACCGTGGTAGGTTAAGTCGGTATTACCAGGTTATCTCCATTTTTCTCGGATGAGTCCGACTAATCCTCCGCCCACCCTCGCGAGGGGGTATGCTCCAATGCATTCCCCAACGATTAAAGAAAAAAAAAGGTACGTGAATGGTTACTCTTTTTCCAATTAATATAAGCTTTTTTTTTTGGAACTAATCAAGTACTTTCTAAGCAAGTGCTTGATTAAACTGTTCAACTAAATATACCTAAGCAAAAGAATGATTATAACAATCAAGGAACCGATCCAAACCACTGGTTTCATATGACACGCTTATAGCTTGGGTGAGACTTTTGTTAAATAAATGTAATTAGACTATTTTAATATAAAAAAATAAACTGTAATTAGTATTACTTTATGGTTATATTATTTAACTATGAATTAAACTAAAATTAAATAGTAGCGATGTAACACTGGACTGCAGCGATGTTTGCATTGGAAACGCTATTAAGAGGAACACTCGGTTCCGAATAGGATACAATACGTATGATAGCATATAGTAAGTTTGGACTTACAAACAGTGCGCACATATACGATATAAGCGGGATAGTTGCCTAAGGAGATCTGTTGCACCACAGTCGATATTTAACAGACCTTTAAACATAATCCAGTCGCAGCTAATACTTTAAAAAGTAGAACAGCTCCGGCCAGTAGGTACAATGTTTCTATTTAGGATGCCTCGTCAATAATAGGGGTTTAAATATGAAGTTGCCGCTTTATAGAAAGACTAGATGTGCCCACGGTTTCACCCGCGTTTATCATTACTGCGCCGCCCCCATGGGTCGTAGCGTGATGTTATATAGCCTATAACTTTCCTCGATAAATTAGCTATCTAACAATAAAATAATTTTTCAATTTGAACCAGGAGTTCCTGAGGTTAGCGCGTTCAAGCAAACAAACAAATAACTCTTCAGCTTTATAATATTAGTATAGATGAACGGTAACGTTGCGTTCTTCATACAAACTATTTCATCTATTTTTTTCATTTGTCAAATGTTCTTTTATCGCATTGCTTGATTTGCGACTATGTATTATCTTATATTAACGATCACATCAACTATCATATAACTTTAGGTAATTGAAGTAACGAATCCAGGCAGACACAAAGCCATAGGTAGGTATAACTTTAATTACAAATCGCATAAAAGGATATTAATATATGTTATTAATAATATACATAATATTGTATACATAGTGTAGGTATACTGAATATAAATACATTTGAAATAATTGCATTTTGTACAGACAGCCTAAAATTAGATGTGGATATAAACAGCAATTTCATATTTAAATACCTAATAGGTACCTACATATATAAAAAGAGACAGGGCTCGAACATATGCTGAATGGACGAAAGAGTGCTTAATAGCTACATTCGACGAAATACCGAAAGGAATCCTTGGACCAACGATATATCTCTATGTAGGTGTGTCGTAAAAACAATAATAACCAGAAAATAAAACGTCTTGATTATAAATTTTGTTACATTAATCCCTAAGAGCAACAATCCTCACAGGCATAAAAGCTTCGGGACATTTAACCCACATGATAGACATCACTCCTCACAACTACTAGTAGGAGTTCATGAGATTTTAGATGTGTTATCGTTATATGTACACTTACGATTACTATTAATATAAGGTATAAACACGGTTACCGTTAAAAAAAGGAAATAGGTGAAAATCAAGAAATGATAGGTAGTTTGATAATGTAGAGCAACTATTCCAATTTTGCCTTACTTGTACGAACCGAAGGTCCGATCCTTCATGGTGTACTGTTCTCACAGCTGCACGGGTGGCGTAGAGGTTTTAATACACCGAACGCCATGCCAATGAACAATACATATTCTATTGTGTCTACTACATGAGTTACATGACATTCAACGTGTTGTTGCCTCACGACTGCGCCAACTGGCTACTGGACCGAATATTGTGCGAAAGACATCATTTTTGTTCGTTCTTTGAATGTTTCTAAAGTATACAGCGATACAGCTTACATAAAAAGAGCGGGATCTGTCATTCTTAAAAAAAGCAATAAATGTTTGGAGGATGTCGCGAAGTACCAACTGTAAGCACTGGAGTCTATCGACAGGGAGATAAAAAGACACTTTGGCGATAAGCAACGTGGGCCGGCTTAAGGCTCCGGAGCAAGAAGCGTCGTAGGGTTGCCAGTCTAACGATTTTCTATTGGCAGCATTACGGGAAGGGCGCAGAGAATTTGCACAATTTGATTCGTCTTTCTCTGTTTTATTGATCTAGACAGTCAGGTCATTTCTTCAATGATTTGTGTTTTGTCCAACTAAACACCATTATACTCGCTTAACCGAATAATTTTCTTTTAATTAAACAGATTCGACAGTGCTTGAAACACCACATCATAAAACGTTGTTAATATAAACTGTACATCGATACTCTCTCGACAGGACATGAACCTGCGACCTGAAACACTCGCAGCTGCTTTACGATTTGTAACTGAGCTAGTCTTGCTCCTGCGACATATATTACAATTGTGGAAACATATTATTAGTTCAGGAAGTGGTCGGAGACAGGTATAATTTACGGCAAAATCCATTTGTCATTTTATACTGTATCTAATAATGTATTTTAGAGTATGGTATGGGAACAAATAATAGATAGCTCTAGCAGCGTCACGGAGCAGCGAGTGGGCTCTCGGCAGGTACAAATCCTGCTGCAGATCTAGTCTCCACATAGTTTTCGACTCTGCTATTAAATGCATCGTTTCGAATGACCTGCTGTTTAATTCTGTTTAATCTAGTATTATTCACTAATATGATACTTAATCTGACGGAATTTTTAATCGCTTAAAATACATTTTAATTAGAAACCAGTTCTACGAGTTTAACGTGAACGTAACCTGAAACACCGGACTGTACCCGGAGTAGATACACACAAACTACAAGGCGGGCTCTCTGCTCTATAAACGCAGGCTCATAACGAAGCCGTAAAGTTAATAATTATTGTGATGAAGCGAGTAAGTAGGCACTTATTATTTAGCTACTCTGACATTGGTTCATTAGTAGCGTAGCCTGCGGGGAGTGAAGGGGTACGGTTAAACAAATGGTGATATTTATACTTTTTAAGCGCAGAGGCCGGAGGTCGCCAGTTCAGCGTTATCAGAGCGGGCGCCCTCGTCCCCCGCACACCCGCACATCGCGCGCTCCCCCGCGCTCGCCGCCACCGCTGCTCATACACTCGATGTAAAAAGTGGAAAATAATAGTAATTATACACGAGCGAACACAAATCAACGACCACGCCTGCGGGGGATGATCAGAGTCGCGCTCCACCACTGCCCACCACCGCGCCTGCGCCGCGCGCCGCCCCCGTCAACGTCGCTGGGTCGCTGGGAGCAGAAGTTACCTAATGTTATCAGTCAAAGACACATGCTGGCTACCTATTACTAATGTCGTAACTCTTAACGTTTTCAGACACAAGTATCTCTCATTTATTACTAAAACTGTCATACAATAGCAATATAGTAGCCTCCAGAGAATGATCAAAGTTATCAATGTGCGATTAGGTGACATCTGGTGATCGTAATTATATTTTAACGAATCTTAGAAGCGTCGCGAGTCGCTCTCATAAATATCGGCACAGTTGAGAACACAAACAATGATCATCGCTATTATAAACGCGAGCCAAAATTGCCAAGACAGCGGATAGAACTGTTACTGTAACCATTGTAAGTACCTATATGAAACCTAAATGAATCTCTTTCTCGGTGATAATACGCTCATAATCAATAGTTATCATATTACACAGACAATTTAAAATCTGACATTACACGATCCTAAATGTACCTAATAATTAGATAAATGACAATAAACACCATAGTTCAACTTATAAAATACTGACTTATAGAACAAAAAAAAGATGTCTGTTCCAAGAAAATACGAGCGTCGTTCAGGTCGGCGCCGACACCGAGCTAACATCGGCTAACAGCCCTTGGCACTACTACGGACAGCTTCATCGCACAGACTACATACTTAGTTCTTTGTATAGGTGTCATCGACAATATTTATCATAATATGAAGATAAGAATATACAAATTAAGAACTTTCTAGTTGAAAATATTTGTAGCATTTCGTATATATTTTTGATTAACCCTACGTATTAAATCTTCCAAGATTTTCAATGACAATCCCTGCTAATCCATAAGGATTAATATCAATAAGGATTACACTTATCCTTACTAATATAACAATCCTTATCCGTAATAATCTTATAAACAAGAAAATATGTTTAGGTAGCAGACTACTGGCTCGACATCATATTTTTTTGTAAAGCGATAGCCAGATAACACATTTTCGTGTTCATATGATTATTAGTATGAACGTCACACTCTAGCATAAATACCAGAGTAATATATAGCATTTATTGCCCGCGAAGTAGCCGCTTATAAAAGCTAGTTAATCATTATTTACAGTTATTTTTATCTAGGTGTTTATTACTGTTTAGTTAATGTTGAATGTACCTGTCTTTTGTACGCATGTATAGGCGGATGGCTCATTAGCTCAAATGATTGTGTCGCTTCTGCTAGTGCCCCTAGCGTTAACACAAGACAGCCGAAGCGACGGACGCTGAGCCTGTACAGGTTCAATTCAATCTGGTCCTTGAGACAGAAATCTATATCGTGTGGGAATCGTCACTTTCAAGAAAGAAGAAATTATCAAAACTATATGTATCTTTTCTTTTTCGATTAGATATCGTACAAAATATCGCATATTGTTATCTTTATTTACCTTAATACACGATTAATATTTAAATTTGATTAAACAAACCTCAAAATATTATAAAGTTCAGCAATTGAATAACAATAACATGCTGTGACAGAAGAGGGAAGCTGACTAGACTGGGACTACCAGCGTAGCGCGATGCGTGCGGTGGAGCCCGACCGCGTCGGGAGCGTTGCTACTGTATCAAATAGCATTAAAATAAACCGAATACTAGCCTAACAAAGCTAGTTATTATTGTTACTAATGCCTATTTAAGTAATAAGTTACTTCACGGGCCTAAGCAAAGTAGGTACGCTGTGCTGTGGACATTTGTTTAAAATGCGTGGCGTGTGTGTAATGGCCGCGGCCTAGGGTCGGTCGGTGGGTTGTTAACGAGGCAGTCGTGCTTCTTGTCTTGTACTACATAACATGGTAATGCTTGAAAACAATGTACTTCATGGCCGGGCCGCGCATTCCTAACTAGTTTTATATGTAGCGAGCCCCGCGACGTCGATGTGTCGACGTGACGTCACGCTCGCCTTATCATATATATAATATTATAATTATCATATTACATATATTTTGTAAGCTACGGACATTTATTTAAATATTCAAAACCTTAAGATAGAAATAGGTCCTTTTAATTATGCAGCAAATAAGTGCTGTAACGGTACAGGTGTGCTCTTAAATTGTTAATCAAATTGATTAAACACAAGTATAAATAGTTAAAAGTATGCAACTAAACAACCTTTAAGAAAAAGACCGCTTTGAAATCGGGTCTTTAATTTAAGAACTGCGGCCGCGGCGTCATAATGGACGAGAAAACGTAAAAGAACTTACAACACCTTTATTGTACTGTATATAATATACGTAAGTACTTACACTAATTCACTAGCTGTACAAAAGTGTCGAAGTTTATTATCATATTTCACCGCCGCCTTGATCCTTTTATTTGTATTTCATTGTCTGTCAGAGTAAGTTGATAAATAATTAGCAATAAAGCAAACAAAAGTGTTACGATACTATTTTTTTATAAAGTTTGATAAGTATTGGACAAGGCCAAGTTTTATCAATCTCTTCATCTGTCCAAGTCATGCCGACTCTTCTTAATTTAAGAATAGTCATTCTAGTTTGGCTCCACGCTTGACTCTACGCCGGCCGTCTCTGGTCTAATCAATAGTATTTTAAGGATTGTGTTTTGCTCTTGTATATATCTGCATTCTAGTTAAATTGTGTAAAAGTTTGAACACGCGCGAACACGGGCGTCGGCACGGGCTCATCCCTCAGAGAGCAACGACATCGTTTACCAACTATTATTATCTGTACATGTATATAAAGACTAAATTTAACGCACTGACTAGTCAAGAAATGTAAAAACCTAACCTGTAGCAAAATTTTTTTAAGGGCATTGTTGTCAGTTTCTAAGATGACGTCAACGCCAACGCAGAGAGAAAAGACGAAGAAAGTAAGTGGGGAGAATAGTAACGAATTTCGGCCTGAAAATGGTGGCTAACAGTTTACATAATTATGATAGCTCTTTATGTGGAATTAATTATAATCTTAATTACAACATTTTAACGACAGGGATTAAGGTGATTAAAAGCGGCCTGGAGGTTTTTATGAAAACCATATCATTATGTTTTTAATGTTTGGTACTTAGACTAAAGATGCAAAATAAGTAAATATTGTGATAAGTTCAGATTAAATGCGGTTCTTTACAATTATGAACAGTGAAATCTTATAACAAAATGTAGGTTGTATTTCCCGCTCGTTATTTTCGGAAACCGATGTTAAATACGAACCTAATTTGACTATCAGCTGCTATTCACGCGACCGGTGATAGACTGATAACGAATGAATGAATTATCGCTCATTATCCTCCACGATTGAACTAGTTAACTTGAGCTACTGTAATCACTGAGTAAGCTTGGAGAAAATAGTCACGTATCTATACGTTATGGTTCGGTTAATGGAAAATGGTGGCGAGCGTTAGTCGGTATTATTACTCATTACACACGTATTACAGTGTGTCGAAACTGCTGTAGGTATTCGCTGTAGGTATTTGCTTTATATGTGTGTGTGTGTGTGTGCGGTGTCGGGCGGGGCGAGAGGCGCGGGGGCGCGGGAGCTGCGCCGGCGACGCGTTGGAAAGTTTTATTATTTGGGGTGCATAGAGATAAGGCGATCTGAGTGACGCTAATAAGTGTGTGCTCGTTAGTGCAGTAAACAGCATCGTTAGTGCCCTGCGCCCGCGCAGCCCCGAACGCCTCTGCACTAACTATATACCTATACACAATCACACAACGTTTTCGTACGTGGCTCAGTTCATTTGCGAAAGCCAACCGTCGTCCCAAATATAATTTACCGATAAACATGATTCAGATGCAACGAGAAGAGAAGGAACGAAGGAGATAGCTCTCTATGTAGAGTTCTCAAGGAATAGGTAATGCGTTCTTAAGCACTGTGTAGTGTGTAGATACATCTGCGTAGATAACGCAGCTCACCAATATTATTTACATGGAGACTAAAAGTAAATTATTTCACAATTATTGTACGCACGAATTATTGTGCAGACATCTATGCTTGGTGATAATTAGTTGACTTGGTTTGAGTGTTGTGGGTATCTTGATTGTATAAATAAATAAAGTAGGTGTGCACCTACGGAGACATTTAGTAAATATAGCTATGATATTAAACGTCATTTTAGTAGAGAGAGTGAAGAAAGTAAATTATTAAGATTCAAAACGCTATATCTGAAACAAATGAAGACACAGTATATTGCCAAAGTTTAGTGCGGCCTTACAAATAAATGGTATCTACTTACTATTACTACCTACCCGACTCCTACCAATGTCTAAACAACGTTATCCTAAATGTTACCAGCATCGTTGGCAGGCCTATGTACCTAATTGATTATCATTTAACTTAAAAAAACTTTTTAGGGCGGGTGTGACAAAGAATATCAGCACGTTTTTAGGGAGTGTGGGTTCTAACTAAAGCCAAAACATTTGGAATAAATGCCGAGAGGAAAACTTGGCGGCGTTGCTACGGTACGGTTACAGTCACGGCGCGGGCGGCGCGACCGGTGCAGTAGGCAGTGACCGCTAGTGGTAACAGCGATTGAATGTAGAGCAGCTTCAGTGAGCGCCTCGCTCGCCAACACAATACGTTATTGTGGGTTTTACGGTGCCGCGCTCAATTTACACGTGTAGGCTCAACGCTTGCCCGCATGTCATCTGTGCGCCGCGACCTGACGAGATGTTCAGCATTATAGGTTCATTTCGACTAATACACGAGTACACGCACCGAGAGCATCGTGTTGATCGCGGCTCGGCACGTAGCGCCTCACCGCGCGGCGCAGCACGCCTCACAGCGCGCGGCGCGGCGGCGCGGGCGCAGCTCCGGGGTCGGCGAGGGCGCCGCTTATCGCCGGGCGCCCCGCCCCGCGCGCCCCACGCACCCCTCGCGCCCGCTGCCCATATTTACATTGACAGACACTACTTACTGATAACATCGCACTGATCACTACATACAGATCATTATACATTTTATTTTTTCTTAACGTTTCACAGTTTACGTCATCTCACAGTAATGTAGGTACCTACCAGTTTTATGTTGTTTTTATTCTTAGAATATCCGTGTTGGTTTGAAAATAACAATATCTTTAATTTTACTTAAGTCTGAAATATAAGTAAGTATAAAATAATTAAAAAGCGGAAAGCATGAATTTAGATGAATCATAAAATTAATCACTACAGACTGGTACTGATGGCTAAAAGATTTAACAGCACTGCCACGTTGAATGTGCCACCATTCAACGTGGCAATGCTGTTAAATCTTTTATGCTTATTATATCTATGAAATAAAGGCCAACCTTTTCCACACTTAAATGTATATCAACCTACATATATACAGGGTGATTTTGAAATCGTGTAATTCCTTTTAACCACGCATTCTACTGGTGATATAGAATAACCCTGACCATATTTTTATTTAATTAGATTTACTTTTTTTGAAAAATTATTGTTCCGTTTTTTTTGTGATTTTTTTACTAATTAAAATAAAAAAACATATTAATAATTAATGTCGTAAATAATAACGGGCGGTCCTTTTTATTGCCTCTTATTATTTACGACATCAGTTATTGTTATGTTATTATTTTTAAATTAGTAAAATATTAAGATTGTGTCAGGTGGCTAAAATATGACTATTTGAAATCATTTCATGAAAAAAATCTGTACTCTAATTTTGCCGAAACCATTATTCTAATTAAGAAAAAATATGGTCAGGGTTATTCTATATCACCAGTAAAATGCGTGGTTAAAAGGAATTACACGATTTCAAAATCATCCTGTATAGAAGATCTTTATATAGAGAACGAGCATTGAGACCCACAATGGGCATGAGTAATTACTAACTATATTGTTGTATTTACATCGTTTAAGAGTTACCGTGCATGTGGGAGCAACTCTGACACGATCCACCATGATGCCAACAACAATGAATTAGTTTTACGAATCAATGAATACATTTAGAATATTCTCCAAGTTGCTCATTGAAACGCCATCGACAGAGTTGCCGCGCGTCGCTGGATCTGTCTACAGGTTGCAGTGTGTCGGACTATGGTTGACAGGAGCGGCAGTGTTCACAAGTAGTCGCGAAAGTGACCGCTCACGAGGGCTCGCTCGCGATAGGGAGTGACAAACAAATGTCAGCTCGGTTTTATCAACAGACACCTGATTCAGATGTATAATCAGCTGATTAGTGTTATTCGTTACCGCTGTTGACATCGATTGTGGCATAGTATATATAGCAATATATACTCGTACCGAGCTCCCTGTTTCACATTAACGACCCGACCACGGGCCGCTGCCGGGTGTTAGCGATAGCCTGATGCTCGCTCGCAGCGGTGCTCCGATTCACAATATTAGGCTTTTGCCTTGCCCGACAGCGTCTGCAGCACTTGTCTGAAGCTATAGGCACCTACAACGTCGGAAGCCAACATTTAGAGACTAATTGCAAAGTCTCAACACAGTCCTTACATTTTTGCGACTGCCTACTCTGCAATAGACTAAAATATTATATAATATAGTAAATAATATAGGTACTTGAATATATTTTCGCTAAACTAGACAAACTTCTCTTAACATTGTATGTGTACATTAGGAACACAAATAACATTACTTTTACGCACTATGTGTTGCCGGCTACACCGCACCATACCAGTGTCCCGGCAGAAGTAGGACCCACACGCGCACTAGCACTGCGACCTGTGAACACGTAACGCGACAAACACAAGGAGAGACAGCAGCGGCTGATATGAGTGGTAGCAGCACTTTACAACTCTGCCGCGTCAATTGTTACTGACCACCTCAGTACAGCGCGCTCGAAAACGCCATCGACTGTATACGTAAATACTTTTTTTTAAAGGCCCTGGAATAGTTCCTGTATCGCAGGGACTTTACAAACATTCAAACAACGACCACAAAGAGCACCCAGACTCGGAACAACATTTTGTGGATCACAAACTTTTTCTCCCGTGTAGGGATCGAATCCACAACAGTCTGCGCGGCGGCAGTGGCGAGGCGACCACTTACACCACTGCGCCATCCATGCGGTTAGCAACTCAGGACTAACTTAGTGGAGGCTTATACGAGCAATGTGTACAAAGGGACTAGTTATGACGCAAGATACATATCTATCGTAAAACTTTTGCTCTATTGTAATATTGATAGAAATGGCTACCACCTAAGTTTCGTACTCGATACGTACACAGGGTAGATGCAAGCCAGTTCGGTCTGGCTTTAAAAGGAGTGTCCTTGACACAGTAGCTACTGATGTGTGTACCTATACCGTCCGTTAGGTAGGACGTTGGCCCCCGTTGTTGGTGCAGCGCTACATCGCCGACGTCGACGCGGGTGCTGCCGCCACGCTCGAGGAGCGCGGCGGCGCGCTATCAGTCCGCACCGGAAGCACCCCACGCGCGCCGCGCCCCGCGCCCCGCACCCCGCACCCCGCGCATTCACACTCATACTCACACTCGCGCGCTCTACTTAACGGTACTCATTGTGTGGCGCTCGCTAAATAGCTTCATTATTGCTGCTTTGCGCTAACAACTGTTCATTTCTTCTAAAATTACCTCTACCACTATAATCCTATGAAGCGTTGGCGCGACGCCGTAATGGTGTACTCCTACAGAGAGTGAGGATGTGCAGCGGGCTCATGAAGGCACCAGTCGGGACTAGAGTGACGAGAGGCGGGAGAGGACGGCGTGTGAGGTAGCGCGGCGCCGCACAGGTGAGTGCGGCAGAAAGCGGGTCACCGGCGGGCGGCGGCGGCGCGCGGTCAACACTCGCTAACAATAACAAGGAAGCCGCGGGCGCCGGCGGCGAGCAGCGCGCGTGCGAGCCTACTGCGGCGCGCGCAGCACGCAGCCTAGCCGCTTTATCTAATCGCGAGCCGCCGATAATACGCTGCGACTCCCGCGTGTCTCGTGCGCTCTCCGGCGGCGCCCGGACCATCCCCGGCCTGCGCCTCGCGCCACCTCGCGCGCCGACCTGCACCGCAACACCGCAGCAGCGGCACCTCCGACTGGTGCATGCCATATAAAAATGGTGAGCGAATGTTTAGCGATAAGGAGTGTCAGCTACCGAACGGTCATAAGCGCCCGGGCGGAGCGCAGCGATCGCAGCCTTGCGCCGACGCACTACGGTGCAGTCCGGCGCGCGCGCACCCGACACATACGCGCATTCCGCACCATCTCGCCCGCGCTCGACTCACTACGCGCGTCATGAAACTACGCTAGATCTAAACAAAGAATTGTGATTTCATGATAAGGTGGCACAAAAATACAACTACACCTAACCTAAACATAACCGCACCGCACGCAGGTAAGCATTATTTTACTGTTATTATTGATTTATGTGTAGAATGAACCGTTGAACCATTTTCGTTGCATCAAACCAATTCATATTGCATTGAGTACCTACAAGCGCCCACTTGTATCTGGCTAACAAGAATGCACTTTTGGATCAAATTTAAATTCATGCTAAAAATGGAGCGCGTGCTATTGCCGACTCTATACGCAAGGTGAGGAGACTTCAAACCACATTATACTTAATAGTGTATCTAGGGTTATTTCCTAGGGGGTGGGGGAGCCCGCCCCCTAAATAGCGATGGCATAAATACAACCCTTTAATTTGGAGTTGAAACTAAATATCCTTATAGGATGGATGGATAGATAAAGGGCATGAGACAATTCAGAAGTGGGCACGGCCCATTTGGTTTCCCTTCATACGTTTATGATTGTAATTAAAGGTACTAGGAACATTAACTGAAAACCAAATTAATTTTACATAAATTTCCTCTTGTAGAATTCATATAATATTTGCATAGATAAAAATCAATAATTTGCTACAGGTAAGTTCGCAATTCGCAATCGTTGTGCGTTCAATTAATTTGCCCAATATCAATAAGAGTCGCCACAAACCATGAACACTAAAAATCTGAAAACCACAAGCAGTTAATAGTTCGATGTAGTGGATGTCGACGAAGTGACAGAACTCACTGCCGCTGCCGGGCCACGGGCACGCCGCGCGCCGCGCGCAGCGCCGCCGGGACATAACACATCTCTTACACGTGAACTTGCGCGACTACGTATGACATGGCAGGTTTGTGTAGCTGGGAATTCGAGGGTTGCATAGTAAATAGAGAAGGTATATTTTAAAGACTTCTGAGGAAAACCGTTATTTACTCTATTTGGATAGATTTCCAATGAATTTGAATGTTAAAGTAGAAGACACAGCGAGAGACCGAAGTGTTTGAATGTAACTTTATTGTTAAGGATAAGGATGACATTAACATCACCACTTCTGATAAGATCCACTGAACTAAACTTACGTCTTCACTAGCTTGTGACGGCAACATGTACTCGGGTGGGCGACATACACTTACGTACATTCTACTGAACGCCATTACACAAAATGAGGCTTACATTTTTAACTTAATCCCAGCATGGAAACCTCATGCTCAGTTTTTGATGCGTGTTGTCGGGAAAACAAAAAGTGATCGTGAACACTTCATCAATAATAAATGTTTCAGGTGTTTTTGCAGTGAAGAGGTACGATTCGATAATAAATTCGATTAGTATAGAATAACATCTCAGTGAGGTTTACACGGAGGCATAACTATTTATCTCTGGATAATAAAATAGCAACACTTATACTCACTAGTCACTGAAATCGTTCTCTGGTCAATCGCCTTTTCACTAACGCCTATACATTTTATTCCTTTAACGTACTTATGTTTTACGATTTTAAGCCAGGTATTTTTTCTACATGACACATCACATGACAGCCTAGCAGAAATGATATTTGTGTCCACGATTTACAATATTATTTATAACAAAATATTATCACGTACGAATATGTCAACAATTCTAGTCGTGGGGATTTAATCAGTTTATTGGTTTTACCTTTGCAGAGATGAGTATGGTGCTGCGGTCGCGCCCGACAGGCGGAGCGGCTCGGCAGCGACGTTGGCAGGCGAACCTAGCTAGAGCGATGCAATCAAGTATAGTAGAGAAGCGGCGATACTCACCAAAGTGGTACTCGTTCTTGGTGGCGGCCATGGCGGAGCGTGTGCGCTCGGAGCAGTGTCCTGTGTGGGGGTCGCGCTCGGGGCGCGCGGCACATCACCGGGGGTGCACTCAGTCCGGGGTCGCGGAGGCGCGCTGGTCCGTGGGTGAGCGCGTCGCACGAAGTAGCGCGTGCGCGCGTCGGTCGATAGCGCGCGAGTCCGCCGGCCGCCGCGAGCGCGAGCGCGCCGCCCGCTGCGCCGCGGCCCCCGCGCCCCTCTCGGCGCCCGCAGCCCCGCCGCGCCGCCCGCTTACGCAACTGAAGACGTCGCGTCGCGAGCTGCGAGCGACACGCCTGACCCCGGCCGGGCTCGGACCTCCTCCGCGACCTGTCTGCTGTCGCTCTACCACATACCTCATGGCGTGCACCCAACACGCCCTCCGCCTGCTTTACTCCCAAAACTTGGCCGATCATTCCTTACACGCACGCCTGATATTCCGCTCTTACTACTTACCTATACAGATATCTTCAGTACATACTTCTTTAAAGGTGTGTTACTTATGAAAGGCTAACTCAAAATCGAAATGTTTACGGAACGTAAGACCCGTGACGAGGAACGTCATGCATGGTATAGATACCTACCCACTTAACACCACTAACTAAGTCCTCACTGTATTGAGAATTGTTATATCCAAATATCTTAAATAAATTAAAGCTACATTGAAAATATACTGTCATTAATATAATTCCCCGATAAGAATGAATCTGAAGCCGCTCGTCAACATCAAGTACTCGTTGTATGTTTAGGTACGTACAATAAAGAGGCATCACGAATTATTTTATTTCATCATTAATTACTCTGAATATAATGCCACGTAAAAAGTTTGAAGATCTTTTGGTACAATGTGACACTAGTCGGTTATAAATATACATACGTCAAACTTAAATTAAATATTTTTAATTTTAAAAGACTTGTGCCACTGGCAAATCTCTTTACCTAAAAACCAAAAGTCAAAATTCTAATAATAAAATTAAAATGACATAGAACATTATTAACGATATAACAGGACGCAGCAAGGTGCGGGATTATAGGTATATTTGAACTACTTCACAAAAATACCTTTAAACACAACTACCCTTAGGTCTTGTGCAGCATGAGCAGAAAGCTTAGTCAGGGATAACGTGATAGAGTGCAAGATACTATTTCGTTTTAAACGTGTGCAGCGGTATGATATAACAAAGTATTTAAGTCGATCAATTAAAAAATAAACGCTGGCTTCTGGGGTGTGTCTGTCAGATTTGTTGATAGTATCTATACTAGCGGTCGCCTAGTGGCCGAAATTCGTCCATAACTGATTTAAATTTTAAGTTTGATAGTTATTACGGTTTTACTGTCTAGAGCAATATCCTTATAGTCAAATTTCAATTTCGATCTATACAGGTAAATTTACCTATATTTGTCAAACAAATTATTATATTGATATATGTATGTAACCATAGTTACGAAATATTGTACGACGTCAGACGAACAATGCCGAAATAGGTACTACGAACGCGATTCGACTGCGTGTACGTGTCAAATGCATGGTGCGTGTAGTGTTTTTCATTAATTTAATGTATTTCTAATGCATATTTTATAAAAATATTAGGATTCGCCTCTCCCTCTCGATATAAACTTTAATTGTGCCAAATTTCTTACGCCGCCGTCCGCGCAATTTTCGCAAAAAGGGTACAAAGTTTTTGCTTCACGTGTTAACCCAGTTGCTACTAGCTCACTTTTAAAGGAACACCTTAAGAAAAAAAACTCTTGTAAAATAGGGGTAGTATACAAAATAGTTTGTGTTTGTTACCGATCGGTTAGAGTGTGCTTTTCGATTTGGAAGTGCTTCGAACAAACAAGCATTACATAGCTCCTTTACTATTTTTTATGGAAAATACCTCGCCGAAATATGAGGATGATTGATAAAAGGTAAGTTGACATCAATTATAACATATTTAGCTGTTGATGTCTCAGCATTGTAATATTATCTCCTTTCACACGACTTTCAAATTTTTGTCATTTGAAATATCAATATTTTAGGTTCAAAATGTTGCATTGAAAGAGATGTTCTTTTTATCAAACAATAGTAATAAGACATACTATTTCGTTTTGCATTTATATCTAATGTTTTCTTTGTATATCACGTGTACGAGAGTTAGGATTATTTGAGATTATCGAGTAGTTGGAACAAATAGAAAACGATGAGGACGTACCGTATAGCATCACTATTTAACCACACGAGAATTACAACGACGAAGTAACCGATAAAGATTCACGATTTTCAGATTTCATTGACAGATTTCATAAAAATCACGTTTCTTTGTCTAATCTACCTGGTTCTGAATATCGAGTACAGGCAGCACTTTGATATAGTGATGAAGATGATCAATCATCTAGCAACAGTGATGATAATATTCTGCCTTTGACACAGCTATTGATCACGCAGTCACGAGTGCGTCATCAGATCTGTAAAGGGTTCCTATTCATTGTCAACCACTGCCGTTCCCAAAAGAAAGACGTACCCATGTCTTCACAAAAACATTCATCCTAGGGACTGTACTCGGAAGACTAAAACCTTTGTCCATAACAAACAGTTCTTCAATTTGCTGATGTTTTACGTTCAATTGACAAGACAGCACTTTTTCATCTGTTTTTTGAAATTATTTTAATTTCGATCCATCTTATTGATGAGCTGGGTCAAAGAGGCATGAAGGGCACTGGTACAATAAAGGAGAATCGTGTTGCTAAGTGCGCCTTACCATCTAATAAAGACATGCAGAAAACAGGACATCGAATGTTCCAATATAAATCCACAAGAGCTGAAGAAATTTTGTTATGCAGATAGCATGACAATATTATAATATTGTAACCGTGCCATGTAATGCTTGTAAAATTCAACCTGTATCATAAATTAGAAGATTTTCACAGCAACTCAAGTAATATGTACAGATTGATATACCAGCTGTTATAAAATCGTACAGCGAAAACATAGGCGGGGTTGATAGACCGGACCAAAATATAGATTTATACAGAACATCTATTCGTGAAAAAGTGTAAATAAAATCTAATATCTATAAAGTTCATTGGTTTTCTTTTTTTCTAATAAAAACTGTGCAAGAATTACGTAAATTTATTATTTTTCCAGGTACTTAGTAAACATCACTAGACTGTTTGGTAGTAGTTCATATTACTAGCGTTCCTTTAAAAGAACACCATTTTTCAGCTTTTCCAAAAGTGATAGATATTTAAAATATTTTTTGTATAATAAAACAATATTGAGAAAATCGTACAGATATTTAAGATTTTTTACTTTCAGTAGTATCTGGGTTAATATATAGATCTATACAAATAAATAAAATTGAAGTGACTGAAAACATTTTTTTTCAAATTAGGTTACAAGGTAACACTTATGAATGTCAAAGTTACACGTATTTTTTTTCTGTGAATTTACATTTACTGCCACGTTCAGCAAAGCAAGGGTGTAGGGCTCATGAGAAGAACGGGCAAGAAACTCATAGCCACTCTTTTTAACCGCCAAGTGTACAATAATGTTTCGTTTACAAATCATAACTGTAAGGTGCTGCAACCATTTCACCATGAACTACTACTCAACATACTCATAATTTAATTGTAATTTCAAATACCAGCTTCTTACTAAATGCATATGTACTTATACAAGAAAAACAATTTTATAATTTTTGTCTTTCTGTTTGTTCAGTCTAATCTTTAAAACGATTTTGACGGGACTTTCACTAACAGATAGCTGAACATCAGCTAGGAGTAACTTAGGCTACTTTTATTTTAGAATTCTTTTTGTGAAGTTCCACGCGGACTAAGTCGCGGGTTACAGCTTGCCGTTAATATAGCGCCACACTTAGCCGTAAAATTTAACGAGTGCATTGATGCGGGCATTTTTCTAACTTAATGAAATGTAGCAAAATAAAACCTTTACTCAAAAAGCGGCCAAGTGCGAGTCGGACTCGCCCATGAAGGGTTCCGTAGCAGCAAATAACATAATATAAAAGTTCGTATAGTTCGTTGTAACTTTGATCGATGTTTTAATAATAGTGTATTTTTTTAAATTAAGTTATTGATAAGTAAAATAATTAGGTACCTAAATGATAATTAAAAGTTTTTTATTTTTATATTTGAGTTGATTGAATGAAAGGTAAATTGCGGTTTACGATTAATGACGTATTAAAAAAAACTACTTCCTAGATCTCGTTCAAACCAATTTTCGGTGGAAGTTTACATGGTAATGTACATCATATATTTTTTTTAGTTTTATCATTCTCTTATTTTAGTAAGTAGTAAGTTACAGGGACCCCCCTGTACACTGACACACAATTTACCACTTTGGAAGTGTCCCCGCACAAACTATTCAGTTTAGAAAAAAAATGATATTAGAAACCTCAATATAATTTTTGAAGATCTATCCATAGATCGGATGGGACGGATGGGAATGATGAAAATTTTTTTTTGAGTTTCAGTTCTAAGTATGGGGAACTCCCAAAATTTATTGTTGTTTTTCTATTTTTGTGTGAAAATCTTAATGAGGTTTAAAGAATACATCTACTTACTAAGTTTCAACGGCATAGTTCTTACAGTTTCGGAAAACAGTGGCTGTGACATACGGACGGACAGACAGTCAGACATGACGAATTCATAAGGGTTCCGTTATTTGCCATTTGGCTATGGAACCCTAAAATGGATGCAAATGTGACCCTAGTACGCTTAGGCTAATTTCAATATTATATTACCTGCTTTAAGAAAAATATTTGAGAAGGTTATATTACACCAATTAGAGAGTCACTTTAGTGTAAACAATGAATTCATACAGATCATTATGGTTTCAGGGAGGGCCGATCTACGATAGAATATAGATGCGGATGTTACGCTTTTAAAACATATATTCAGCGTCTGGGAACATTTCCAATATGTAATTGGTGTATTCGTGACTTCTCTAAAGCCTTTTACTGCGTTGATCATCATACGCTGCTGTCAAAATTCAGACATTACGGCATTACGAGATACTGCACTTGACTTAGGGCCGGTTTTTCAATCGTCAGATAATTTTTATCTGTAGAATAAATATGGCGGTATGACATATTTTCTATACAAAAGCTGTCAAAACGTCAAACATATTCCCCAGATAAAAGTTATCTGACGATTGAAAAATCGGCTCTTAGTTGATTGCCACCTAAGTGATAGACTACAACCCATTTATATGGGAAGAAGAACGGCAGTAGACCTCCTGGATTACCCGTAACAATGTGGGTGCCATAGTGCTCAATTTTAGGACGCTTTCTATTTCAAATGATATGCCGTTCTTCGTACAAGATATATGTGACGGTGTTTTATTTCATGACACTTCCCTTATTTTTAAAGTAGACAGAGGAACACCAAGTTTGAATGCTGGTAATGATTCATTCTTGCAAATACTGGACTGTTTTGCAGCGAATAATTTACTACTAAACTCTAAAAAATCAAAATGTATTTACATTACCAAATGAAGAGAGTCCTGGCGTAAATATAAATTAAAATAATGAAATTACTTCTGTACAATCGATAGGATTTAACTTTAGATCATAAAGCTCAGTGAGGTGGTCAAATATAGTGCCTCGCAGGGCAACTTAACTTATACGCAATTTGTTAAGTAAGACAGCTTACTAGTGTAGATACTGCGAGCCTAGTTTATTTCTGTTATTTTACAGTGTACGTGCCTACGTTTTATTATTCAGACAATTTTTATTATTAAAAAACGCTACGTGTTATAATTTAGGCCCATGAGTTTACCTGAAAGAGCGATTGAAAGAAATAGGCATACCTACTATTGCGTCGAAATATATACATATTTGCGAACATGATGTTTATAATAATAATATCAGCCCTATGTATAAACTGCTGGGCACGAGCCTCTTCTCTGTGTAAGTATTGTTATATAGTGTACCACGCTGGCCCAGTGCAGGTTGGCAGACTTAATAGGCAGAATGTTGACGGGGACTTTACAAACATTCAAGCCACGGACACAAACAACATCCACTCTCGGAACCACCATTTGTGGATCACACAAAGGTTTGTCTCGAGTGGGATTCGAACCCACAACACTCGGCGCGGTGACATTAGCGACCACTTAAGCCACTTCGCCGTCCGCACTCAGTTATGGATATTAAACATAATGTTCACTTATATAAATTAATTCACTAGAAATACACATAGTAGGCCGATATTATCGTTAACATAAGGTGCACAATACATTTGCGGAACTCAGTACACATTTTTTAAAGAAATTACTTATTAATATAATTACTTCAATTTAAAAGTGACATTAAAATACAGGTAATTCGGAAAGGTTATTATTCAGTCAATGAATACTTAAATGACAAAAACTCATGGTACTAGTTTCTTGTTCCATACAGGATTCAAAGATCTGTATTACTGATAAGTCAATTTAGTAATATAGAGGTACCTCATGACTACTTGTGATTTTATCTAGTATCTTTCTTCTCATTTCGATTATTCTTGAAAAATAAAAATAAATGCATTACCGCATTTAGTTACGAGCTGCCTTTGCATTGTCACAAAGCGTATGCACAATCATGTCATTCTACTGTCTATTATAGATTAATATTAAATAATACGTAGTAAAAAACCTAACTATTTCATCTCCGTAATTATTATTAAGTAATAATTGTTAATATTTATATATTACATATGATATAATGGCTGCAACAACTTGTTAAATTAAATTGTAAAATTACTGAAATTATATTTAATTGGCGAAAGAAAGTGGCTGTGAGTTTCTTGCAGGTTTCTTCTTATAGGCTCAACCTTTGGTGTGGACCTTACAACTAACCTAAATGTAGCTTCAGTAAATTAGCAATTTTTTTACCAGATTTAGATAATAGCAGCCTTTTATTCAACAACTTTTCAATTATTTTAGAAAATACAGGCAGTACTGAGATGGGTCGATAATTATTGACATAATCTCTGTCCCCACTCTTATAAACAGGCGTTATTATATTTTTTTCAGAGCTCTGGGGAATATGCCAGTTCTAAAACAAATATTAACCAAATGGCCAAGTATGGGAACTACTACTGTAGACTTTGTTAGTTTTATAAATTTTGTGGGAATATCTTCCTACCCAGGAGAGCTATTCGAGCCAAGGCTCATCAGTACACTATCCACTTCCATTGGATCTGTCTCTAGTAAGATAAATGAAGATGACATGGAGTTATTAGGTGTTGATGGTAAATCAGGACACTGCCTATCGCGGCCATCCAATATACATTCTGCCAGATTTTTACCTACAGTGACAAAAAACCTATTTACAGAGTTAACCGAATCAACGGGGTTTGCATAATTATATAGTAAATTTATATTGGGTATTTTTGTGGACTTATAATGTGTGATGTCATTTATAAATTTCCATAGAGTTTTATTGTTGTGTATTGATACAGTCAGTTTATTTTTGTCATATTGACGTTTTAATTTCTTAACCAGATTATTACAATAATTTCTGTTGCGCCGACATGTAATCTTCAGTACTTCATTAGTTGGGTCATTCTTCAATGACTTTTGCATATTATTTCTATTCCTTATACACCTAAGAACACCCACGGTAATCCAGAGCTTTATTATCCGTGTAGTATTTGGAATAGGTATAACTTTAGTGTGAAGCGTAATAGAACCTATAATTTTCTTGAGAAGTATATCTGTAAGATAATCAGTATTGTCATAACACAATAATTCTTCAAGATTTGACAATTGTAAGGTGCTACTTGCTTTATCAAAGTCTATTATTGTTTTATCTTTTGGCGGAGAACATAATTTTTTTATGTTAGAGAGACTTAATATTATTGAGTAATGGTCCGTGATGGTAGCATCGAGGATGGCGGTAACTGCGGTGGTATTACATTTGTCAATTTTTATTTAAAAAATATCTAGGCAATTTTTGCCACGAGTGGGTAAGTAGTGAGCCGGCAATAAGCCGTGATGTGCCATTATATTTAAATAATATTCTCTATTATTTCTTGTATACGTAGTTTCCAAGGGAAATTTATATTTATATCACCAGCGAGAATTATACGTTTGTGAGTTTTAATTTTTCTAGATATAAATCTTCAGAGGTAATAAAATCATTGCCGCTAAAATTGGATGGCGATCGATAAATACCTAAAATGGTAAATTGAGAAGTTGAAATTTGAAGACATGTGGCATGCTGAAGGATAACTTCTTGCACCTATGTTTGCACACCATCATTCTAATTTGGCAAGTTCTTGGTAGTATCTGTTTATTTGAAACTATTGTCGGCATAGTTGGCATTCTATAAGAATCACAATGTCTATACTGAGGTGTAACTGAGACAGCATAATCTCAAAATCGTTAATATTGCTGTAAATGCTTTTTATATTTTGACATATAATATTTAAGATAGTGTTAGACAACTGGTGGGTGTATTTTTTGGTAAGTCTTCTATGGAACATTCTACAGCGTTACCAATCTGCATGTTATCAAGTTCTTGTAAATTAGATAAAAGATTAGCCATTATTAATGTTAGTTTTTGGTCTAGTATGTCGTATCAGCGAATAATAGATTTTTAGATAAGAACTTAACAATATAATATGTGAATGAACAATAACAAGATTAGTATTTAGTGTAGATTTATATATTTTAAACCAAATGGCGGAAAATTTATTTGCAAATATATATAAGTATTTTTGTTTTCTTTTTTAGAATAAGGTACGATGGGATTGACATTGTCATTAGTTTGTTCAAAAATCCCTTATAATAAATAAAGACAAAAAAAAAAAAAGTATTTTTGTAAGTATTTAATAAAGGTTTTAGTTACCTGCAAAATATTTATAGTGTAAAATGGTTTATATGTACATAGTACATACATTATAATGGTAAATGAAGGATATATTATTTGTTTGAGATAGTTAGCTCCCACGTTAGTGATAATACTGCTAATCGCTATGTTGCTGGGCACTTCACAAACGTTGAAACAACGGACACCAAGAATGCAAAGATTTAGTGCAGCAATTTGTAGATTAGACAAATCTTTAACCTGCGCGAGAAGTGAACCCATTACACTCGGTATTGCGCGGCAGCAAAGTGACCACTTAAACCACTGCGCCACCGTGCAAGCAGATTAATATATCTGTTGTATGTTGTTATATATATATTGTAGTATATATGTGTGTACCTATACGTAAATATTTTGTATATATAAGTATAAAATAAAGGATAAAGTGAGCGAGTTAACTATGCTTGTTATATTATGATATACTATGTAGCATATTATATTAATGTGTAGTAATAAGTATATAAGATATTTATTTGAATGTGTAGTGTACATTTGTAGAGATATGTGTTTACAATTTAAGCAAAAATATAATGAATGTATAAATGAAATAAGATTTTTACAAAAACTCAAAATAACAATTGACAAGTTACAATTTAGTGGCATAATCTGTAGTCAATCTTCAATTAATAACTTATGAAATTGGGCTTCATTTTTTATCATTATGGTAGGCGGAACATCGGTTCTTTTTACGAAAACTCTGCCAAAAGAGGACCAGCAGAACTTATATTTCATAGCGTTTTTTAAATCTCTGGCTTAAAAGAATAATTGGGCACCCCTCGCTGTTAACTGCTCAGACACATAAATTGGTGTATCTGTGTTTGTTTTGAAAACGAGATGTTTTGCTTAGAGCTTATTTTGATTTTGCTTGTTGAAATCTTTGCACATGGTTAAAAGTTTCTGCTTCAGTATAGATGACCCAGTTTCTACAATGACAGGGGTATTTTTGACGTCATTTTTCTTCGACTGTACTAGGTAAATGTCCTTAATGTCGGATAATTCTATTGTACAATTAATATTAGTAGATAGGTTCATAACCATGTCAACCAGATCCTGTTTAGTTTCTTGTTTATTAATCGGGACATTTTTAATTTATATATTTGTTTTGCGGAGCATGCGCTGCATATCCTCAATCTTTTCTTCCAAGAAAAATATCTGCTCTTTGTCATTCTTAGATTGAATTTCGAGCTGATCTATTCTTTTTTCAGATCGTCATTTTGTTAACTCAGAAAATTAATAGTTGTTTCAATGTTTCGGTTGGGCTCTTTTATGTCTTTTATATTCGATTTAATTTCTAAGAACTCTTGGTTCTGAGTATCTAACATAATATAATAATATTCTATCACATACACACAACACCATCTAGCCCAAACTAAGCAGAGCTTGTACTATGGGTACTAGACAATGGATATACATACATATATACTTATTTCTCTCTGCTGTTAATGCTTGACCAGACCTGAGAAAGCTATAGTGAATAACACCATGAAGAGACCACCAAACAGTTACCATTACCTTTTTATTGGTAAGTTTTGCTTTAGGGCACTGTTGTTGTGTACTATGGGTACTAGACAATGGATAAACATAAAATCATTTATTCTCATTTAGGTCACAAAGTAACACTTATGAACGTCAAAATATATAGTTTTGTGAGTTTACTAAGTTACTGAAGCTACATTTAGGTTAGTTGCTAGGTTCAGGCAAAGAGTTGAGCTTAAAAGAAGAAAACTGAAAGTTAAATCGCCAATTAAACATAATTTCAGTATTTTACAACTCATATCAAGAAGGTGTTGCAGCCATTATGCCATATATTACTGACTATATAAATCTAAAGCTTATAACAATAATTTTTAATAAATAATTACTGAATAATGTGAAGGAGATGAAATAATAAACATTTAGTAGAATTATTTAATACTAATCTGTAATAGACAGTAGGATGGCATGAAGGCACAAACATCCATGTTCATGCACACAAATGTTTGGCTTGTGCGGGAATCAAACCCGCGACCTCAAGCGTGGCAGTCGGTTACACTAACCACTACGTCATTTTTATTTTCTCCTTAAAGCTAGTGAAGTCCATGGGTGAATCTTCCATCCTTCTCCTTTTCTGGCATTGCGATACAAAATTAGGCGGTGTGACGTTCTTGTCACCAATATCATTTAGGTTAGATTCAGAAAAGGATTTATCCATTATTAACTATCAATAAGTGTTACTTTGTGACCTTAATGAATATATGATTTTGGACATTGACCATTTTGTGGACCAAATATTGTTTAAAATATTGTGCAAAGGTCTGTGTGTAAAAATGTATCTGCATCGAGATAATCTTTGTGGTTTTCTTGCGATGTATTTAATTAACATTTGAAGTCGTGAATGTCAAATGGTCTGAATCGTAAGCATAATTTCAACCACTACTAGTTTCCTGGTTTTCATTTTACCCGTAAACAGTTTGATTTGGCTAAATGTAAGTTACCAGCAAAATGTCAAATCGGTCACATACGGTTTGTTTCCGCTTTGCCGGTAATTTGAAGAGCGTTTTCTTTTTTAAATAAAACTTGTGATATTTTATACGTTTATAACATTTACATATACTAGCGGTCGCCTAGTGCTCAAAATTCGACCAAAATTCCTAAGCTTGCTACTTTGTTTTCTGTTTTTCTCTATTACATATAAATAAGGTATACCTACCTAACCATAGTTACAAAGAATTGTATGACGTCAGACGAAAAATGTCGAAATATTACGAACGCGATTCGACTGCCTGTGTCAAATGCATGGTTGTGTGCATGTAGTGTTTTTTGATTAATTTAATATATTTCTAATGCATATTTTATATAAGATTCGACCCTCCTTCTCCATATAAACTTTAACTATGCCAAAAACGTATACCAAGACACATGAAGGAACCATGAACTTTATGTAGAAGGTAGAATAGAACACATAATTTAAATTTATTTCTAGTATTGATGTTATGTACGTCACAATTTTTATGTATAAATATATATTTTGACGGACGTGCATAATATTAATTAAAATAAATGTATTGTGATGCTACAGTTAAAATACCTACATTCTTACATTTTTCTCTGAGCGAGATTCTAGTTCCTAATTGATAAATTGCACGCACAGCTCTTTTTTGCAATATAAATATACTTTGTATATCAGCTGCTTTTCCCCATAATAATATTCCATATCACATAACGCTGTGAAAGTAACTAAAGTAAACTAATCTAGCTGTATCAACGTCAGTTAATCCATGAACTTTTCTAATGACGTAAGCGGCCGAACTAAGTTTCGCTGAGAGATAAGATATTTGCGCACCCCACTGTAACTTTGAATCAAGTGTAATGCCCAGAAACACTGTGGATTCTATTGCTTCTAGTACCTCACCGTTCAATGTTATGCTAGGACCAAGATGTTTTACATTAGGCAGTATGAATTTAACACATGTTGTTTTTTTTGGGGTTCAGTACTAAATTATTTAAAATAAACCATTTTGTTACTTGAATCAATGCACTATTTACTTCGTCAAAATGGTCCCATCATCACAAATATTGTTCAAATAAAAAGGTAAATCGTTTATATAAATTAAAAATAAAAATGGGCCTAAAATCGAACCTTGCGGCACCCCTAGCTTTATTTAGCTATTTGATTTTGAACCATTGACTTCTACACACTGGATCCTGTTATTCAAGTACGACGTAATTACATCCAGTGCATTACTCTGAACACCGTAATGCCTTAGTTTCCGTATGAGCGTATCATGACAGACTTCGATATTCGAATACATATCGTACTGCGTTTCGAGATCTGATTGTAACGGACACACAAGGATCGTCCAATGGGAATACTCCTGTTAGTGATCGTTTGATGGTGGTAGCACAGTCCAACGATAGAACACACATTTTGCAGTTAACTAATGATCAGGTAGGTACAACAATTCTATAATTATATAATATACTTACACTAACGAAATGCATAATATATGTACTAGACTCATACTGCTATCAGGGCGCACATGTCGGATGATGTTAGTCGATTAAATTATTATATGAGGATCTTAGGAATTATGTTCCTGGAACCATAGACATAGAAAAGAAATCATATTTTATATTTTACATCATAATAACACACAACACCTGCGGGATAATTGAAAGCGCATTCATCCGCCAGCAGAACTAATATTCACACAGTGCGCAAGTGCGCAACATGTAAGCGATATTAATTAGTTCACTGTTATTTTCTGTATGTGCCTGAAAGATATAGGTAACATTAAAACATTGCAATATTGAATCCTATATAGAATATCGGACACAAAAGAATTCCCCAAGGATCGATTTAGAGTCCTACTAGTCTACTTCTGTGTTATAATGCGAATGTTTGTTTGTTACCCTTGGAAATTTCGCACAGACGTTGAGAAGGGTACAGATAACGACATAGAGTACCCCTCATGCAGATAGAAGCACTGTTTCTGAAATAGAAATTTATTAACAAAATCTACATTAATGCAAGCGATGTCGCGGACAAAACCTAGTACAGATATACATATTTATACACCAACGACACTCCGATATATTACTAGTGGTCTAACATATGTATGTGTGACTGTTCTTTGTATCCGTTGTTTGAATGTTTGTAATACTCCCCGCGACCTAGGCCGCCAGGCGTTACACTTGGTGCGAGAGTGGTCTCTTTTGGAAAATGCAAAAAGCGGCTAACGGAGTAAACTGTAAAACCATTTTGGATTGGACATATATATATATACCCCCTTTCTTCAGGACCCGAGTAGATAGGGTTTCGGGGGGAGAACTACGGGTCTCCCCCTTTGGACCAGGGTACTGCGGGGTCAGAAAGCCCACTGCGCCTCGAAAGGCGTGTTCTATCGACTGCTGACTAGAGTGCGCGGTGCCTGACATTGGTGTTGGACTCGCAGGGGTATGTGGTTGGCCGCTCAGGATGACATGTTCGTTTGCTCGGCAAGCACGTTGCGTTCGAGCGTCGGACTCAGGCGCGGCCAGTGCGAACCAGTCGATCGCATGAGGCACGGAGTTGCCTTTAGTGAAGTGGCAGTGTGGTTTCACTGCCGCAACGCATCTCGGGCGCTTGCCTGCTCAGCAAGTAGAGTCATAGCTGGAGTGACTCGGGCCACACCCGGCTTGTAGGCCTATTTAGGTAGGCGTACGGATGTACGTCGGGAAGTGAGCGTGCCTTACACAGCTCCGGTACCATACTGGAGATATGGGAGGCGGCTTCTCCGTCGGCTTCAGCGAGGTTTTCTTTAGCAACTCTCCGAGTTGCGGGTGGTGAGCGGCTTTATTGTTCCGGTACCTATCTGGAGAATAGGTAGTGTCACTTATGCACGAGGTAGCTCGCTTACGAGAACCGGATCTCTGAGGTTAGGGTGGAGAGTCGAGATTTGGGGACAAGACCTGTCTATAACTGGTCCCGGAAGGTGCCTTCGGGCACTAGAAGGTACAGCGGCTCCCCTAATACAACCAATATGGTTGGTGTAGGGGAACGCTATATCATAAACTGGGATAGTCGTAGAGGGGGGATAGACATATAAAAAATATTGACATTCAATGCATTGAAAACCAAATATATTCTCTTAGACCCTCAGTGTTATAAACTTTAGCCTTTTGATCACTCGAAGCGTCGATCAGTCGTTCTGCAAGCTCTCTATCAAATATACAAGCGCTTCCCACACCAATGGCATGTCCAGCATAGACGATGCGTCGCGTGCCATGTTGGGATGGAACGCCGGCAATAATAAGAGTACGACTGATGAAGTCATTTAGATTAGCACGACGAGAAATTTAACCAGCGCTTCTAACGGAAGTGAGTACATGGTATCCGAGTCTATCAACAGCTTCTCAACGATGCGGGAGAACACACGACACCTCTAAACGAAGGCAAGTGGCGAGGCGGAATAGGGTATCGTACAACATAGCACCAATTTTCCAAAAATGGGCGTGCCATGTACATGTTTCCATTTATTTTTCTTTTATTCAGGTCATCACGGCTTAGATTCTCTTTACTCAAAGGATACATCCCGAAGCAAATCAGCTCTTTGGTATTGTACTAAATAAGTATCAATGGCGGGGTTCCTAAATTGTTTATATTTTTTATCGGTTTGTCTGTTTAGGTTAATCAATCAATGTGCTGCCGACTTTGGGCTCTAACTTATTCTTACACTACATTTTGCACGCGGCTTCGCTCGGGTAAAAGTAGATTAGGTTACGTTAGATTCTTAACAATACTTCTTTTGAATGATAAGCACTTTATGTACTTTTCTGTGACCCTGACAACGTGTATGCGAAATTTCATGAAAATCGCTCGAATAGTTAAGGCGTGCAAGGATAACAAACAAACAAACTCGTGTCCGCATTTAATTCAATATTAGTTAGGATTCTATTCGTTTACAAATTACAAACTTGCATAAAACACTTGTTTTAAAGACGAATGGATTAAAGCCCTGTATGAATACATAGAGTATATTGCACAAACTTATTAATTAGTATTGATTAGTTCCAGAACAAAGATATTCTTATAAATTGCTACAGGTCCTATTAAAAGTTCTCTGATCCACGTTATAGAAAGAAGGTCTGAGAAAAGACATAAGAATCGTTATATTGGTAGAAACTTGCGTACAAAGAATTCTAAACGTGTCTCATATAAGCATTGTTGAGCTGGCTCTGGGACAGCATGTTTGCCGAAAACTTCAATGTCGACAGGTGGTACCTACTTAATAAGGGCAGTTCTCATCAATACTTACTATGGGACACGAACGTTTGGGAACGTAATCTGATTCATAGAAGCAGCCAGCAGCCCACGTGACAGTTGACGATAATCTCATGGACCAGGTTACGTTTACTTGACATCACAGAAGCAATTCTAAGAAAACACATTTGTGTTTCCTTACTCACATATCTACATACGTGGTGCTGAACAAGCACATGGCGTGCCTGATGATAAGATATACGTACAACAGGTGGAAGGGGTAGGGAGTAGGAATGTGACAAAGGGACTGACGGGAATATTCATGTAACCCGGCGCCGGCGCTCTCGTCTACCTAACGAGATGCAACAACACGTATACTGCTAATTTAAGTCGATATTCGGTAAGTGGTAGTACTTCCTCGGCCAAGCCGACCCTCGTTTTAATACTGAAACCATCAAGGCCCTACTAGGTACTACAATATACTATCTTAGCGAAGTAAGGAGACACTTGGATTCATTCCTCGTCGTCAGATTGAAAAACCATTAAAGTTATTAAAATACTTTACTTTAGTTATTGTTCATTAGCTCGTTCATTGTTCGTGAGCCTCGCAAAGTCCAAGTCATAAAGTTTAGCATGATACTGAAGGTACATTTTAGTTAGTTGCTAGGATCAGGCAAAGGGTTGAAAAGTAATTGCCTGTGACTCACTGCCACTCTTTTAAAACGCAAATTAAACATAAAATCTGTATTTTACAACTCATATCATCAAGGTCTAACAAACGCTATCCTTTATCTCCCTTTTTTGTACTTGGGGAAATGCGCCTTAAGCATACCTGCCCCCTCGCCACAGGGTGAGCCATAACGAACACTATCCTATCTCAATATAATACATGCCAATTGGACTTCGTTTGATTGTTTTGCGCTTCGCTTACGCTTTGAAGCCTTAACTTCCCGACCGATCATCATGCAATTTCGCAAACACGTCTTTATTCAGAAAAATGTGCCATTCCGAAGTAATAGACATTGATTGACAATATCAACATTAACGCAGCGATGCCGCGCTCAAAACAATAAGTTACAAATATTAACGAGAGTAACCTACTGAGTCGTAGCGGCACCTCAATACATTTTACGTAGGTATGTCTGTGGTGTTCTAGACTTGACAGATTAAATAATTTACGTTTAGTAGTATTATTTATTGTCGGCCTCGATGGCGTAGTGGTTAGTGTAACCGACTGCCACGCCTGAGGTCGCGGGTTCGATTACCGCACAAGTCAAACATTTGTGTGCATGAACATGGATGTTTGTCTGTGACTGGGTGTTTCTTTGTATAATATGTATGTATTTACAAAAAAAGTATATATGTATGTTTATCCATTGTCTAGTACCTACCCATAGTACTAGTATTAGTTTGGGCTAGATGGTGTTGTGTGTATGTGATAAAATATTATTATATTATACTCTTTATTCAAATATTTTCAATATACTTTTCATTTTTAAATATACGTATATCTATAAAAATACATTTAAAAATATAAAATATATGGTACCCCACCGGCATCGGGAACAGGGTCCAAGCTGCCGGTGGTCAGGATTCCAGAGATAGGAACCTCCTCACAATGCGTGCTGTAGCTAATAGCACTGCCTTCTACATCAAACCCTTGATCCAAGCACCCAACGCGAGCCTCTTTAGATGGTGATCGAGGCTCTTGGCTATTAGACCATTGACAGATATGACTATCGGCACAATGATTGCCGAATCTACATCCCACTTGTCGACAACCTCGCGAGCCAAATCGAGATATTTAATTTGTTTATCTTTTTCAGCTTTCACGAAATTGCCGTCATGCGGAATGGTGACATCGATAATCATTGTGCGGCGCTCTGATCGATCTATCACCACAATGTCAGGTTTGTTGGCCACAACAGTCCTGTCTGTGACGATAGTTCGATTCCAGTACAACATGACATGACCATTTTAAATTTTTGTAAGGCACTTCAACATCTACAAGTTTGTATTTTAGAGCAAGTTGCTGGTGAATAATCCTGGCTACTTGGTTATGTCTGTGCAAGTACTCGCCGTTAGCAAGACGAGAACAACCGGAAACTATATGCCTGAGGGACTCACCAGGTAGGTGACATGCGCGACAAATGTTAACCGTACCATCCCACAAGATATATCTCCGGTAGTTATTCGTCTTGATAACTTCGTCCGCACAGAAAAAACCTTCGGTTTCCCCAAAGAGGTCATCGAAACGTAGCCAGTTCACGGAGGCTAACAGGTCTACATCGGCTTCATATAGAGCCTTATAGAACCTACCGTGAAGCTCCTTGCTCTGCCATACATCCCTGCGATCGTTAGTGCTAAGTACTACAGGCTTGCGCCAATTCTCTTTAGCCAAACTGAGCGGGGTGAGTCCGGTGCCCACAGCAACTACATCCCGATGCATACCCACGTCTGCCTGGAGAAAGTATTCTCTGAGGTTGCACACCTCGAGGTTATGAAAGCCTCGACCTCCACATTTCCGCGCGATATCTCTAACACCCTTAAAAGCCATGTATGTGGCACCGAATCATACGCTTTCTTATAATTTATCCAACATGCCGCCAGATCCCTTCGTTTAAGACGAGCCTGTTGGCTAATGGCCATATCAATGAGGAGGAGATCCTTAGTGCCACGAGGCACGAGCCCCTTCTTACGTACATTCTGAGAAGCTGACATTATTGAATTTGTGTCAATATGTTTAGATACCTTGGCTCTCAAAATAGATGTAAGAAGCTTATAGATCGATAGCAAACATGTTATCGATCTATAGATCGATTTAATATTTAATTATAATTGCCGGGCTCGTTGGTACTACCTGTTTTATGGAGTAGGTGGGTTATTCCCGTGGTCATAAAATCTAGTAACGACCCAGATTCTAGGGCAGATTGAAATTGAACAGCCAAACAAGCATGTGAGCTACGCAGCTATTTCAGTCAGAAATTGTGCAGCCCGTCCGGTCCTGGCGATTTCCAATTTGATAAGGATCGGACACACTAATTACGTCCTGGCTATCAATGACCACGTTTTCCATTTCTGGAATTAGCTCACTTGCTCGCTTGACCTCCCGCATCCATTCCTCCTCAGTGTGGCCGACGGGTACCGACCAGATGTTCCTCCAAAACGCATTTGCAGCATCAGCATCTGATAGCCCCACATCGGTAACACATTGATCTGGCCGTTCCCAGGTTCTATAAACCCACCTTTGGTCACTTTGAAACGTGCGGTTGATGACATACCGATCCACGCGTATTTTGTATCTGCGCAGTCGATTTGCCCATGCATAGACTTTCTGCTTCAGGAAGTCAATGTGCTCTGTGCCCCAGTCCCCAGATAAGGCCGGCCCACATAGCGCATTACCCTGGGCCGTGTGTTCCCTTCCCTGAAGCAGACCAGCTTATGGATGAGTGTCCTTACCTCAGCAATACGCCGTTCAATCCTGCACTGCCAGGCCGGGGCGACAGATGTTTGTCGTATAGCAGGTACATGTCTGGGTAACTTGATGCCCGCTATACGACTTGCCGCCACAGCAGCACAGTACAGGATCGAATGCTATATTTTTCTATGCATAGGTAACCGAGGCAGACGGGGCCAAATCGTAAATTGCATGTACCGGTATTCCTGAATCGCACTTTCAAAAGCATCCTTTACCTCCTCATTGTACTGAATACTTACATCATTTGTCATATCATCCACGTCCATGCTAGCACTATTGCCCGTCCGCGTCGCACCAGGTGACAGTTACGTAACTGCGGGTTGGATGCAAATGGCATGGCTCGTAGGCAAGTATTCTGAGCGTAGCCTATCAAGCACGGTATCATCCAACTGTCGACTGCGTTGGATAACCCGCACTTGATCCGATAATCGCTGTGCTGAAACGTTGACGCTTGGTTCAAGGGCCTGAAACAGAACAAGCATGCAGCTGCGATCTGTAGCCCCAAAATATGCCCGCATGACGTTTTCATTAATGGATTGAGTCCATGCGGCGCACATCACTACCGGCAGCGGGGGCTCGATTCGAGGTCGGGATCCCAAGGGGGTCGGTGGCCGACCTCTTCCCCGCCAACGTGCAGGTGACGGTGACGAAGGCGGAGAGAAATATTCGTCGCTCGAGCTCGACGCAACTGCAGCGGCCGGCGATTCTGATCGAGGCACCGACGGCTGCGAGGCGGAGCTAAGCGACGAACGCGGAGGTGGTAGCGGTGCAGCTCTGCATCTGGCTATTGTTAACATCTTGTGGTTTTAGTAAACTTAAATTCAGTGTCGGTGAAAATTTTCATTTTTGACATTGTCATTTTATTTGTAATACTAAATTCAAATTAATTCATATATTATTATTATTTATTAATTTATAATAGACAGTATTACAGCACGAGGGCACATACACTGCACTGTGACAATGCATAAGAAGTCCGGGGCTAAATGAGGTTATGCATACTTTATCATTTCAAATATTTATCAGAGAGGAAGGAAACATACTAAGGAACATCGCAAATAATTACCTATTTTACTAAATTAACTTATAAGTTAGATCTTTTAATTCTGTATGGAACAAAGGAAGTTAAAGGAGTCGTTGACTGTCGTTGAATAATAACCCTTCCAAATTAACTGTCTTTCAACGGTGGTATTAAATTTAAATATACCTACGTAAATTTATTTTATGAATGGGTAGTTTATTAGAAAAGCATATATAAATGTACTGTGAACTTTATGTTAACGATGATGTAGACCTACTAACTTATACTTATTTCTTGTGTTTAAATAAAGAATATCATTGTTCTTTTTATAAGTATAAATGAATATTATGTTTAATGGAAATTATTTTCGAAAAACCGCTATTCATGGAAACTCGTCGAAGTAAGTGGTATGTAGCACGTACCTACTGCACGCTTTTGGAGTATAAAATATGTCTTAATATTAATTATTGTATATATACTATAATAAAGACACGACACTGTAAAAATAACTAAAATATAGTCTCGCAGTATCTACATCAGTAAACTGTCTTACTTACTAAATTCTGTATACGGCTGAGCAAAGTCTCTCTGCAAGACACGATATTTGAGTGCCCCACTGAATTTTATTTACGAACAACGGCAAATCATTGACATATACTAAAAACAGAAAGGGTCCTATAATAGAGCCTAGTGGCACGCCAATTGCGTCTAATAATACAGAATATACTTATATACTTTCGTTGATATCAACGTGCTGTAGTCTTAGTAATAGAATCATTAATGAAAACTAAGGGCAATAGTAAAAAACTTTGGGATGAAATTAAGACAATTTGCAACATTAAGAATTAAAAAGGGGGGTATTTCTGAACTTGTGGCAGATAGTGATAGTGCCGTCTCTAGTTTGAATAAAATTAACGAGTACTGCTACTACTATTAGTGAAAACCTTGCATCTAAATCTCTCGAACAACTGAACTTAACTGAAACTGATTTGGCCGACGACATAACACAATATACCACGGTACATAACCACTACAGTTCTTTCTACTTCACCCCAAAAGATGAAACTGAAATCTACAAATTAATATTAAATTTAGGAAACGCATCAGCCCTTGGCTAGTATGGTATAAATAACAAAGTAATTAAAATGTCCGCACATGTCTTAACTCAACCTATAACATTTATCTGTAACTTAAGTCTATCCACAAGGACAGTACCCACCTGCCTAAAAAATGCCAATGCTAGTCCCATATATAAAAATGGTGATCCAAAAATTCCAACTAATTATCGCCCAATATCACTGCTGACTACTCTCTCAAAAATACTTGAGAAGGTTGTCAACAAGAGACTGTTAGCGTATCTTGAAAATAAAGGTTTATTCTCCGACCAATAGTGTGGTTTTCGGGCTGTTAAGTCCACGGGAGACGCAGTAACGAACCTAGTAAATTTCATCACTTATAACCTAGATGATGGACATGCATGTACTGGTGTCTTCCTAGACCTAGCAAAAGATTTCGATACCGTCTCTCGAAAAATATTAATTAAGAAATTGTCGCTACTTGGCATACGCGGTGACGCGGTTCTGTTCTTACCTCTCTGACACAAAACAGAGAGTAATTATGGGGAATCTCCCACAGGGAAGCGTACTAGACCCTACGCTGTTCATCGTATATATGAATAGTCTGTGTGAGCTAAAACTCCCGCAAGCTAATAATAATAATAATAATAATAAAATTTATTTCCAAAACAATACATAATATATGAAACAGTAAAAATATAACATAGTTCTATTGTTTGTTTATGTGAATAATGACCCCGAAGCTAGGTAAATCCTGTGTTATCAGAGTCATTCATCCATCCGAAATTATGTTACAGCTTTGTTGAACTAAGGACTTAACAAAGACGTTTCATATAAGTTAATATAAATTAATAATAAGATCAAATTACTTAACTTTTTCCTTGCATCTGTGAGCGTTCAATTTGTGTATGTTTAGTTGTTGGTTTAATTTGTTGTAAATGAGCGTACTTAGGTAGGGGTTGTGTCGTTGAGCAAAAGATGTGGTTGTGTATAGTTTGTGACAAGCCGGTTTAGGTCTTCTTCTAATTGTCAGACTGGCATTTGAAGTGTATGGGAGTTTTGCATGTTTTCTCATTACTGTGCGAAGAGTAAATAGTTGACGGACTGTTAATGTTTTAAATTCATGGTAAAGTTGTCGCGTTGGATATTTGAAAGGTTTTTTCAATAAAACTTTTATAACCGCTCTTTGAGCCCGTTCAATCAGTATCATGTCGGTCTTAGCGGCGCCTCCCCAAGCTGATATACAATAACTCAGCACTGATTCACCCAGTGCTGAGTAAACGACTTTGAGGATGTCGTTATCGGTGGATTGCCTTAATTTTTTAAAAAGGTACATGAGCTTCCTAATTCTTGCAGACACTGTTTGTATATGGATTTTCCAGGACAGACATGCGTCTAGTTGTAAACCGAGGTACTTTATCACTGAAGCTCTCTTGATGGTGGGACATGGACAATTGGACATAAGGTTGGTACAGTTATGGGCTTTGATTGATATTGAGCCAATTGGGGGAAGGGTTGAAAGTCTAGGACCAAAAGTGATATAATTGGTTTTTGAGATATTTAGGGTGAGGTGGTTTTGTTCTAACCACAGCATAACGTTATTTAGACTTTTTCAGCAATCTCTTTAGTTGAAGACCAGTCATGGCCGTAAGAAATAATAGTTGTGTCATCAGCATACACTATAATTTTGGTCGAAGGGAGGAAGAGCTGACATAGCTCATTGACATAGATTTGGAAGAGAAGGGTACTTAGCAGACTACCTTGTGGGACGCCAACTACCACCGGCTTCGCTTTGCTGACACATTCTCCCACCCTGACGCACTGCAACCTATCAGTGAGGAAGAGAAGCTAAAGTATTCACATATGCTGATGACACGACAATAATTTTCTACGCCAAAAATTGGGACGATGTTCAAGTGGTGGCTGAAAATGGCTTACCAGTGGTTGCTGAATGGTTACAGAGGAACTTGTTGTCCCTAAATATAGACACAAAGTAGTCAACTTTTCAATCACCAAAAGAACATCTTCGCATAGTAATTTTAGTCTGAAACTCCATTCGTGCCCTGACCGTATCAACTGTGACTGCCCACAGATAGAACAAACAACTACTATCAAATATCTGGGTCTGTTCTTGGACAGCCATCTTTCATGGTCTAAGCACCTGGAAGCGCTCTGTAGTAGGATTAGATGGCTAATACAGGTGTTTATTGTTTTTCTTTTTTTATGCTAATCCATACTCAATTATGACATTATATCATGGGGTATCGCGGCTAAATGCTTCGTGCATTCTTTCGGAACGTGGACAAAGAGCTCTCTTAAAAGTGACACTCAAGCGCCCATTTCGATATCCCACTAGTCAACTATATGCGGAGGCTGTATTGCTTAGGATCAGGCAACTGTATATTCTCTCTGCTGCTTTAAGATTTCACAGAACCCCGTTAACCACATGCACAGCCGTTCCAATCGGTGAATTTACTGGAATAAACATAAATGCCGAAAATCTTTTAGTTTCTAGGGACCTTACATATACACGAAACTTAACAATACTTATCATATAATTAAATTAAAAAGAAAGAATTGCAAGAAAACGATAACAAATTGGCTATTTAATCTAGACTACAATATAACAGAAGATTTTTTAAGATATTAGAATAACAATAGACGTCTTTAATTTCAATATATGTTAGGTATTCAAACTATTTATATTTACAATAGACCATATTGAAAAATAAATAGGAAAACAATTATAAACTAAAACACTATCACACACATACATACATAGCATTTCACACCTCATGGCACTACATTATACTTCATCATACCACATCACACCGCGCCACATCGCACCGTACCACACCACACTTCACCGCACTCACAACACATCACACCACATCATATCACATCACATCACACCACATAACACCAAAACACCCCACATCACAACTCATTACACCTTGACTACAATTCTCACTAACCATACTACACAAATTACATACCTAACATAATTATTTTTTGTACTATAATCTCATTTTATTCTATTGTCGAATTATTGTAATTGAACGAAAGAGACTAGATCCCACAACACAGGGAATCCTAGTGTGGGTCTAGTGCCTCAATCCATGTATTGCTTGTTTTTATGAGACAATAAACTATTATTATTATTAAAAAAACTAGTTCAAAACTGATCACATTACATTTGTTACAAGTATGGACTTCTTGCTACAAAATATGTATATGTTGACCGTATCGAGAGCATACAAAGAAGATTGTTTAGGAACATTTACTGCTGATTTCCAAGCTATTATTGAATCGGGTAAGTTATTGCAAATATTTCATCTTCTTCCTCTCTAAAGACAAATAGAAGACTTTTTGTTTTTATTTAACACAATGAACAGTTCAATTGTTGTAATCTGCATTGGTGAGCAAAATAGGTCTGCGAGTACCGTCTGCATATCTACGTACATCATGCTTATTAAACTTACAACGCGACATGCCGAAATGTTAATATTGACTTAACAAATAAAATTTAAAATTAATAAATTATAAAATTTATTATAAAATTCGGCCATCACTGTTTGTTATCGAAATAATAGGGATTTAAGTAAGAAGTTGCCGTTGTATAGTAATAGATACATTGAATTGACATAAAACCTTCATGATGTGAGATTTTCGAGTGAAACTTTCACATGATACATATAAGATTCTTCTCTTAAAAAATGTGCTACATATTTAGCTTAGACGGGAAAGATGGATACCTACCTCAAAAATCCAAGTCATTTTTGAATACGAGTTCCGACGCGGAACTAACGCGGCAGAAGCGGCTCGCAATATCAACGTTGCGTTTAGAGAGGAGACTGCTAATGAACGCACTGTGCGTTTTTGGTTTAAACGCTTTCGTAATGGCAATTTCGATTTGAAGAACGAACCACGTGGAAGACCACAGGTGAATAACACTGAATTGAAAGAGATGGTGGTAGCCGATCCGAGTCAAACTACCCAGGAATTAGCGGCATGGTTTAACATTACCCTACCTACAATAATGGCTCATTTGCATCAAATCAATAAGATAAAAATATATGAAAATGGGTGCTTCATGATTTGACTGATCTGCAGAAAGAAATGCGCGTACTTATGTTGCCTTGTTGACTCGGTACAGAAATGAAGAAATATTGGAGCGGCCTCGATGGCGTAATGGTAAGTGTAACCGACTGCCACGCCTGAGGTCGCGGGTTCGATTCCCGCACAAGTCAAACATTTGTGTGCATAAACATGAATGTTTGTCTTGGTCTGGGTGTTTCTATGTATAATATGTACTTATTTACAAAAAAAATAGTATATATGTATGTCTATCCATTGTCTAGTAGGTACCCATAGTACACAACAACAGTGCCCTAAAGCAAAACTTACCAATAAAAAGGTAATGGTAACTGTTTGGTGGTCTCTTCATGGTGTTATTCAATATAGCTTTCTCAGGTCTGGTCAAGCATTAACAGCAGATGTTTACTGTGCCGAACTTCGAACAATGATGGCGAAACTGGCAGTGAAACAGCCCCGACTTGTGAATCGATCTTTACCATTATTGCTCCATGATAACACAAGATCTCACACTGCACGACGTTGTAACTCTATAGGAGCTGCAGTTAGAAACCATACGTCATCCTCCGTACTCGCCAGACCTTGCTCCAACGGACTAACATTTTATCGTGATTTGGACAATTATCTACGTGATAAAAAAAAAATCTTCCCAGGAGGCTGTACAAAATGCTTTCACAGTTTGACGAATCTACCCGGAGTTCTAACGTAAAGGCATAAATTAACTTCCGTTTAGATGGCAGCAATATATAGATAATGAGAGTAAATATTTCGATTAAATAAATATGGTACATCTTAGAAAAAAACTAGTTTCATTTTTTCAGTAGGTGCAAAATCGGCAATTTCATACTTTAACCCCAATATTAAGATACTAGCTTTGCTGCCGTTGCTAGTAGCGTGATGTTAATAACCTTCCTAAAATTTGGGCTAACTGCTAGCTGAAACTAACTTTTTTTATTAAATGCAAAAGAACTTTCAAATGAGAATAATAAAAAACTATGACAAGAAACAGAAAAACATTTTAGCTTTATTCGAAGATATTTATCAAATTCGGCGTTACTTGGTGGCAATCCATTGAATTAAAATTCTTGGGGATAAAGAAACCCGCCATGCATCCTCGGATAGCCCATCCCAACGATTTCAATAAAAAAAGGTTGACAATACTGAACTACTCTGGATCTGAATAGCCTATTCGTTGCCAAACGGACTTGAAGACCCGTCGGCTTATTCCCAGTTGCCCCCACTATCAACGCCACCACTGGTGACAAATGGGATTTCTTTCCATAAAATGTCCCATTTGCCACCAGTGGTGGCGTCTCCAGTGGTGGCAATTGGGAATGGCCACTCATTTTTTTCCCAGTTGCCTCCAGTGGTGACAAATGGAAAAAATAAATTGATACGCCTCCATACTAGTACGGTACACAAAACGAGAGAAATAAAACATTGCACAGACTAATCAACGCTTTATTCACAATAATTTACCTACATAGTCTCTACTAAGGATGTTACAGATTTACACTTATGTATACAAAATTACACTATCATTTACTTCGAATTTTCTAATTCACATCAAATAAATCAGACAAGTACAATTTTAATACGTACTCCTGTAATTCCTACGGTTTTATCACAAAGTTACAAGCTTCAGTGATTAACTTTCTTATTATTATTTATCACAGATCAGTATATTATTCACAATAATTGACGTTTCATAATATTCTAACTTACCAGCTATTATTTTACTCAATTGTTGTCTATCACAGATTAATCAACGCAGTATTTACAATAAATTATATTTCTTTTTTTCATATCACAGATATGAAAAAAAGAAATATACAATAATTAATTTTACATATTTTTTCCATTTAGGTACTATTTTTATCAAAAATTAGCGCCTTAAAGTTTCTAAACAATGGCCCACTGTCATATTTCCATGCAAGAACTCCATTTGAATATCTTGGATGAACTCATCATTGAGTACATAATTTTTCTTCCTTGTTTTAATTTTATTTGAAATCATATTCTTACAGACACTGTAATATGCCGAATCCTTCACCAAGGTGTTTAGAAAATGTATAATGTTAGGATTTTTTTTGCTTACTGCTTGGTTTAATTTATGATGCCACGATTCTAAAAAGTTCGTTGTTCGATGCTGTTCACCGTATACACACCACACATGAATGTACTTGTCTATCATCCATTGTGTTTCCATGTAATCTCTAAACTTTTTAATGTCGGCTTCTTGTGTATTCTTCCGAGTTATATAGTTCCATCCATTTTGAATTTCATTCGGCGGCAACAGTGGCAAAACTGCGCTTCATGCCACTTCTCTTATTTTATTTTTATCATTAGATTTAGTTATTCCAAGCTTACGACCCTTCTCCCAAATATATTTATTAAAATGATAATAACATCCACTTATATTTACAGATGGAAACACAGTCGTTATAGCACTCATTGCTGCTCTTTCATAATCTGTTTTATATTTCTTTGGATTCCACTCAGGTACTTGGGATTTGATTAAAGAAAATAAAATAATGTATGAATTCATCTTCTTGTCACTCATAAGTGCGTACACAAGCGGCACTATATTCGTGTTGTTCACAGTACTTCCCAAGTCTCCATGAATACTGTATAGTTGCACAAACGGTGAAGGGCAACTTTTAAAAGTTCCATCGCTATAGAAATCATTAACTTCGATCATCATCTTTTTTGCCTTTTTAGTGCAAAATGCTATTATACGGTTGTCACCATCACTAAAATCGGCTAATACAAAATCATCAAATTTCGAGGGGATTTGAACTTTCACTCCTTCGCTTGATTTTAGGAGTGTTACTCCAGCTGCTGTGTTTCTAAATCTATAAAGAGAAGATTTTACACTCTGAAAGTTCGGTATTTTACATATCAAATCCAATCCGGAAGACTGAAATGAGCCGACCATATCATTGTAAGCTTGCGGTACAGCTGGGTAGTTTTCTTTAGTAATTTGTTGTTTGCAGTTATATAGTCGCTCATCAACTTCATTTTTAAAAAAGTCTGGGGTACAGGAGTGCCTGGTTTCATGAAGAACATTGTTATCCTAAAATACAGAAAAAAATTAAGTGTATCAAAATATTTAAAGCGGAGGTCGTGGGTTCGATTCCCGCCCAGGACAAATCTTAGTGTGATGAGCATGATTATTTGTTCTGTTTCTGGGTGTTATTTATCTAATTTATGTATGTATTTAAAAATATATAAGTATGTTTATCAGTTATCTGGTTACCATAATACAAGCTCTGCTTAGTTTGGAATCAGATGCCCGTGTGTGAGTTGTCCGGAGATATTATTATTGTTATTATTTATTTTAGTTGCAAAATAAATAAAAACAATTCATTTGACTTATCAATATTAACATTAACAAAAAGTACAAATGTGCACAAAATGGCCGTTTGTTTTCTTTTTTGTATTGGAATGAGTTTATTCATTAAAGTACTCTTTAATATTCATTTATCTATATTACTAATTGTTTATATTTATTTATTTATATAAACAAGCAAACCACAAACTCACTTTAAAATTTTTAATAATAGTGAGGATTTTAGAGATTTCGTATATCTAGTTAGTATAGCAAAAGGAACATTCATATTTAACGTTTACTGTTCAGTTTAGTCACGAATTTATTAGATACCATGTGTTGAGCAAGATTATTTTTGAATATGTTCAATGAGTTTTTTTTTTAGTTGAGGGTACTTTGTTATAAATCTGAGCGCCTTCAAAAGTATTGATTGTTTTCCAATAATTTATACATCGTTTGAAAACATAAATATACTCTTAAAAACTAAGTAACAAATATATAATTTTCAAACAAAAGCTGAAAACTTACTTTGATCTTAATTATTCCTTTACAGTTGTTTTTTCGTTTGGTGCATTCCCATACTGTTAACCCACTTTTGTGTTTCCTTTTGGTATGATATTGGAATCCTGCGCGAAGCAGTATAGTTCCGTGACGTCGTTTTATGTAAACTAACGAAATTGCACCAGAACTGCACGACGCACTTGACCCTGACATTGTTGGCAATATACTGATAATGTTACGTCACTGGTCTATGAACTGAGAACAGCACGTGGAGGGGGTTGTTCGACAGGATAGGAGCGCGAAAGTTACGCTATTTTATTAAAGTATATATACCAAAATCAAACAAATATATGAAATCAATTATTGCGAAATAAATTTAAAATCATCTGTGATATTATAAAAAGGAAGTAGGTAGGTACCTATATTTTTTGTAACTTATCGTAATCCTACATCTTGGAAAACAATTGAAAATAATAGCTAGTAAGTTAAAATATTACAAAACGTCAATTATTGTGAATATATACATAAGTGTAAATCTGTAACATCTTTAGTAGAGACTATGTAGGTAAATTATTGTGAATAAAGCGTTGATTAGTCTGTGCAATGTTTTATTTCTCTCGTTTTGTGTACCGTACTAGTATGGAGGCGTATCAATTTATTTTTTCCATTTGTCACCACTGGAGGCAACTGGGAAAAAAATGAGTGGCCATTCCCAATTGCCACCACTGGAGACGCCACCACTGGTGGCAAATGGGACATTTTATGGAAAGAAATCCCATTTGTCACCAGTGGTGGCGTTGATAGTGGGGGCAACTGGGAATAACCCGACCCGTCTACCTACTTAGTTGCAGTGGGAAACAAAGGGGCGAATGAACAGACTAAGTTTGGTTTGTATCATTTTACTACGGCGGCGGCGCCTGTTTGAAGTCTGTAAATAAATAATTCAAATTGAATAACTTGTGTGCCTTGAAATCGATGACGTGACACAAAAACTAAGCATCGGATATAGCCCCGCCTTTTTCAAAGTACGGTCGAGTATAACGTCACGTCAGGTAAATAAGTAAGGTTGATAATATCATAAATTATTGTATTTTGTTGCTACATGAATAACTTTTTTTAAAATCAATCTACTTGTGGCTACTGGCTAGTCTGTCCTTTGAGATAATTCACGTTCAATGGGTCAGCTAGCGCCATCTATTGCGTAGTGTGCGTACTACTTAGTTCGTGAATGCAATAAAGACTAAATAGTTCCTATTGAAGACGCACGTTACGCACTAACTATATTTAATAATTGACATAAATTGAAGGTCTTGCTATTATTAACCGTTTATGTGTATATTTCTGATAAATGGTTGTACAATTGTTATATTTTTTTTTCTTTATACCTATTCGTAAGTATAGCATATAGGTAACGCCATCTATCACAATGAACGTAAATAACTCGACACGTGTGTGAGCTGTCATGATAATTGTCAGTACTGTGTCGCTCAAGTGAGTAGGTATTTGTACTGTAGTAGTCAGTGTTGTGCGGTCCGGGAGTGTACACGGGAGTGTCATGTCTGTACCGACGAACGAGCAGGCGGCGGCGGCGGCGGCTCCGGGCGCGGGCGCCGTGATCGTGCGGCCCGCGACGCGCGACGACGTGCAGCACATTCTGGACATGATACACGTGAGCCATAACCTCACTAAGCAATCACAACAACATGCCATTTACACTCGCTCATTCATCCACTGCATTTCAACAGCTGTGTTGTCATAATAAATGACATATGTGCGTCATTATTATGATGTGACGTTTCACAACAATGCGTCCTAAGATCCTTAGATGTACCTATATATAATAGATATAGTTAATGTAAATCAGCATCAAAGCTGTACGTCTCAGATAAAGCCTGACCGACGTATTTATAAGGTCGTATGTGTTGTCGGCAGGAGTTGGCAGAGTACGAGGGCGTGCCTAGCGGCCCGCAGATCACCACAGAGGGTGAGACTACGGATCGTTCTTACTCTAATCTTCACATTTTGATGTCAATCAAAACGATTCCCATAAAAAATGCACACTTAATGACAGATAGCAGAAATAGGTACATAGATTTGGCAAAATTTACAACTTCAGTGTTACGCGTTATTATCGGACATTTAACTCTAAGTCGGTTCCCAAATAAACTAACTTTTAGAAACTAAGTGAACTAAAAAAGCTCCGTGATATTCAACCTTTGCTAACTTTATAGGTAGCTTCGGTAGTTCTTATATTATTCATTAATGTATTAAGTGTGGTTTATGAATATAACTACTACACGTAAGATAAACATAGCGCTATGAATATTTCATAAACATATTAATGAAAAGAGAAAAGTCAGTTGTGTGTAGGGTTGCCACATTTATTTTAAACGAATAAAGCATATTTACTGTCTTATGTAAACAAAATAAAGTACAAGATCTAAAATTAAAGTATTATTTATTTAACCTGCCTTTTTGTTTCCATATTTTTGTTGATGCTAGTGAAATCTAACAAATATTTATTATTAAGGAACGTCGTAACTGGATCTTTACATTATATGTCTATATTAAAATACATAAACAATTGCTTTTATTAAATTTAGGGAATATCTATACCGTTGCTTTAAGTAAACAATTAAATAAAACCTGTAAAAGTTGACATAGGTAAAATAATGTATTTTCATGTAGGTACTTTATTTTCCTAATAAAGTATAAAGCACGTTTACCCGAAATAACGTACAATACTTTATTATAAAGTACGGTTGGAAACCTTAGTTGTGTGTCAGACCAGGTCAGACCACGCACAGTGAGGCGTTTGACAGTCGGATTGAAATCCAAAGTTAATATTAAGTACATTTGATATTACGTTATCTACTGAGTAGGAATGAATCCTGTCTCGCGGGGACAACCAGATGTGTGTGGAACACACAATTTTTGTCCCGTGTAGTGATTGAACCCACAACACAATGCGCAGTGGCAATAGCGAGACGACGACGGACGCGACGACTTCAACACTACCACCAATCAACACTTGGAACGGTGTCCTAACTCCTATGCCACTTGAGATGGCCGGTGCTCAGGGCTGCCACCTGAACTTATAATAAAGTATTGTAAGTTACTTCGGCTAATCAAACTTTATACTTTATAAGGGCAATAAAGTACGTGAAAATACTTTGTTTTACCTATGTCGACATTTACAGGCTTTACTTAATTGTTAGAAAGGAAACGATATGCCTATATTTAATAAAACACCAATTGTTATCAATAAGTACTTAAATTATTATTTATCTTCTATATATCTCTCTTTAAAAATAGACAGATTATAAAGATGCAATTAAGACGTCAGTTGATAATTATATTTGTAAGATGTTGCTAGAAATAACAAAACAGTAGGTTAAATACATAAATAGGTATAAGGTATTTATATTTTCAGATGAAATACTTTATTTTTTACTTCAGCAATCAAATATACTCTATTTGTTCAATATGAAGGTGCCTCCCTACCGGTGCTCGTTGTTGACGTTCAACTGTATAAACCGCATTTTACATCAGTAGAGAAAATTTGATGAGATTTATAGCTGTACCTATTATTTAAATAAATATTATTATTATATAGCATTTCTGAAAATTAATCAACATTTTTCAATTGATAAATATTGTAGATATCATCCATCTGCATTATAATATACATATATTATAAGTGCCTACCTGCCGACATCATATCTGTCCAGGCTCGAGTCGCCAAGAAGAGAGATTGGCAGGTGCCAAGCAGACAACAAATAATAAAATCATATTATCAGCTACCTAGCCGATAATATGGTTTTAACAATTGGCTGAACCAACGCGCCGAGCCTAGTGATCTAAAGTACTCGAGCCTTTTAGCCCGAAATTAAAAGCCTCTGAGACTTTTTTAGGACTGGCCTCATACAAAAAGATGTTCGAATAGTAAATAATTTTGTAGAACGCTATTGCCATTTTTAAGCCTTGAGCCTTATTTAAAGATTTTAGATTTTTTGTGACTAGTTGTAGTTCGGTTCTAGTTTTAAACTACTTTAAAAAAGCTGAGTTTATTTTTAGGAATAAGGTTAATCTTTTCTAAATTTATATATTTTGAATTAAATGCAATGATACATCATTTAATCGCGAATGGATGACAGACATTATTATTTGGTTTACTCAAAGAAGTTAAAATTGTCTCATTGAAATAAATGAATCGCACTGAACTATTTGGATAAAATAAAATAATTAAATAATTATATTACCTATTTAATTACATATTTATTTTAATTATTTTATATTCATAAACATTCAAAGGTGCCTTCATAAGCGCAATATTAAAATGCCCTGATAAATTCAAATCCAAACCACAAATGATCATGATTAACTAATAGACGGGTTTTTTTTTTTTTTTTTTTTTTACGTGGGGGAATGCAATGACGCATATCCCTCCGCTGGGGCGGGCGGAGGGATTATGTCGGACTCGCCGGGGTAAAATAAAGATGTTAAAAAAAAGATAATGTACCTCCCGGAATACCGACTAAACCTACCACGGTGTTCCTCGACACAACCACTACCGACGGGGCCGCGCGAATCGCTTTCGCATGCGGTCGCGACCCCGCCGAGGTTACGGCCCGCCGTATGAAACGGCAGGCCACTACACGAAAGACCTACCCAAAATAGGCACTACTTCAAATAAAACCTTACTGTCTCCCCCCTAGAGGGAAGACGGACTCGACACAGAGGCGCGCGTGGGAACACGCACGCCGCCTCTCGGACCTGGTGCTGAACGGATGGCGGGCAGGCCCACAAAGCCCGCCACCCCCAGGTCAAACCTCAGGGTGGCTGGAGGTCATCTCGCGCCCTCCGGCGCCCGGCTCTGCGGTTGGGGAGAGGGTTTCAACGCTCCCTCTCCCGCTCCGCCGCCTCCTTGATGGAAATCACTTCCTCGCAAAAGGAGGCGACGGCGTTCCACGACCTCTCACTCCGGACCATAGACTGAACTACGGCCGGGAGCGAGAGGGCAACCGATCCGACTGCCGCGATCAAATCACGACGCTGCGATGCCCAGGCGGGGCAAACCGCCAAAGTGTGCAGCGCCGTGTCCTCAATAACGTCGCGGCAGTCGCCGCAGTGGTGACAACCGGGCGTCTCTTGCCGGCGTATACGACACAGGAACCGGCCAAAACATCCGTGGCCAGTCAGAACCTGTGTCAGCCGGAAGGTGAGGGCGCCATGCCGCCTCTCCAGCCACTCCTCAAACACGGGACTTACCGCCACGATCGTGGCGTGCCCGAATAGAACGGATACCCAAGTCTATAGCCTAGTAGCGCCAAACATAAATGTTTTGAAAATTATTGAACATTTTTTTTTTTTTTTTTTCTAGTAAAGCTTGGAGACTAAAATATTTTAAAGCCGTAGCAAAATGTTGTTAAAGGTTTAGAGCCGTTGTTTGAAATATTCTTTTAATAAGGTAAACGTTAATTAAAGGTTAATTTGTCGCCTTAATAAAACATGACGTGTTAATGTTACATGATAACTTTAAACTCAAAATTAACTTACAACACTTCACAATCTTACACGTGCATGTGTAAGATCGTGAAACTGGCACACGTAGACAGAGTACAGACATACTGATCTTGTAATGTCTGATCAAATCAATAGTTTAGTTGAAAACCGTTAGAGAGTTGCGATGTCGGAGACACGTAGACACATTTAGTATCCCGATGATCCGAATCATAACACAATGAAATTATCGTTTAGTATGAAGAAAATTGGTAACGTTGTGTTTCTTCCCACAAACTATTGTTATTAATAATACGATGATAATTTAAATGTATAGTTGTTTGACTTTAGGTCATAAGAGCAATCGTCATGTAATTAGTGCGAATTGAAACAAACAATACAGGAAAGCAATAATTGACCACCGACAATATTTAGTTATAAATGAAATATACATACATAGATACATAGCCGTAGTCTATTCTCGTATTAAAAATTAATTTTCAACGTTTGTAATTTGTATGTCACCGTATAGATATCACGACATATGTATTCATTAAAAATGTTACCATAATCGAAACGACCTTTATTAAGTGATCAATTAAATATTTTGAATGTTGTAATGAGCTTAATAATGATGTAGAAATATGCAGGTTGCTATATGATGCTAACCGTCACAGTTAAAGCAAACGATATTTTACTAATTAATACGCACATAACTTCGAAAAGTCAGAGCCTTGGGGCCGAACTCGGGACCTCTGCGTGGCAGTCCAACGCGAGTGACGCGACGGTCTCCCATCCATTTCATAGAGGTTGTTGCGTGAGTTCAGAGCTTGCGTAATCTACATGCTTTGTGAAGTGTAAGTGAAGCTTCTAACTGTCGACGCGCGCTGTACGAGTTTTCCCTTACACGTTATGCGCTGTCTGCGCTAATCATAATGTATTTTAAAATTATATAATAGTAATAACAATAAAAACTCTCGAGGGGCCTCTTCACGTTGGACCCATGTCTCCGTGTAAGCCTCCCAAAGGGCCGGGTATTATCCTAACGTATTAGGGAAATACCCGTGAAAGAGAAACAAATAATAATAATAATTTATTGACTCAAAAAGGTACATACAAAAGAATAGATAATCCCTGAAACAATAGCATCACTATCATTGGCGCGGTATCAGATAGCGCAATAGTACTTATTGCATTACACCAATTAAAGGCAACAAATCGTTTCGCACCTCACTGCGTTTTGATGCCTCGAACAGTGATAAAACGGATTGTTCTGATCTGTCCCTTTTGGAGGTACAGAAGAGGTTCAAACAGTAGGTACATAAAAAGATCGATCGGTCGCTCTGTTATCAACGAGGGGACAGATCGAACTAATAAGTTGGCGTGTGTCTGCCGCTGTTTCTTTATCTAGGTGTAAACATCAAACATATTTTGCGAAAGCTATTTAGATACTAGCGTCGCGCGTCGTGGTTAAGTGCCATTTCTAGTAGAAGTTCGGACTTATTTTAGCACTATACTTGAAAGATGACTGAGCACTGCATGTTGGGAACGTTACGCGTTCAGTAGATACAGGAACCGCACTATATATTATAACGGTTGCCAACTTGCCCCCTTACTGTCCGCTTACACTTAACATATAAGTATACACATACATATATAATATCAGCCCTGAATAAAACTGTCCCCCTGCTGGGCACGAGCCTCCTCTCAGTGTGAGAAGCCTTCGGTCATAGTCCACCACGATGGCCCAGTGCGGGTTGGCAGACTTCACATATATTATCTTCGAGAACATTATGGAGCTAGAGCCAAAGCAGTTGAAGAACAATGTTATAAAACCTACATTGTCAAAATTGAAGATTCCACAACAAAAAATCCAAAAATGTTCTGGTCTTTCATTAAAGCAAATAAAAAGTGATCTAAAACTCTCCCCTCCACTATGTCTTTAGAAGGTCAATCCTATAGTACAAGTGAAGAAATTAGTGATGCTTTCGCAACGTATTTCCAGTCAAATTTTCTCTCTACTTCAGATCAAATTTCAAATACCACAAGTGTAAGAAATGTACCCGCTACTGATTCTGCACTAAATATAGGTGAGATTAAAATAACACCCAACAACGTGCTTAGGCTCCTGGAATCTTTAGATCTCAATAAAGGCGCAGGTCCTGACAACATACCGCCATTATTCATTGTCAAGTGTGCCAAAGGACTAGCTAAGCCATTAACGATAATTTTTTCACGTTCTGTTAAGGAAGGAATTGTGCCTAGTATATGGAAGTACGCGTACATAATGCCGGTACACAAAATTGGGAATAAAGGTGAAATCAGTAACTACAGACCCATATCCAAATTATGTCTGTTTGGAAAAATACTTGAACGCGTTATTTACACGCAAGTATACAGCACTTTCGCTTCGGCCTTCATTCCCGAACAGCACGGCTTCCTTAAAAACCGCTCGACCACCACTAACCTACTTTCATTTGTTGACTACACTACAAACTGTACGTACGATGGCGGTCAGGTAGACTGTATTTTTACAGATTACAGTAAATGTTTCGATCGTATTGACCATAATATACTTTTACAGAAGATTTTTTACGCAGGCATTCATGGCAACTTATACCGGTGGATGACATCTTATATACAAAATCGTTCCCAGGCTGTTGCTATCAACGGCGTTGTGTTGAAATGGCTTGTAGTCCCTTCAGGAGTTCCACAGGGATCGCTTCTCGGGCCCTTTTTATTTAATATTTTCAATAACGACATTCATACATGCTTTCAAAATTCATCATTTTTTCTTTACGCAGATGATATGAACATATTCAAAAATATAGACTATGTTGAAGACTGCTACTCTTCACAACAAGATCTCGTAAGACTTGAAAACTATTGTCAGTTAAATAATCTAGAACTCAACGTAGCTAAATGTTTCATAATTACGTTCACTCGCAAGAACAACAGCATACCCTACACCTACACTCTAAAGAATGACCATCTGAAACGAGTAGATTACATACGAGATTTAGGTGTGATACATGACTCTAAACTTACCTATGAGAAGCACATAGATCACATAGTAAATAAAGCTAACAAAGCCATGGGGTTTTTAAAAAGATCTTGCTTTCAGTTCACGGATGTCAAAATAATCAAAATATTGTTCTGTTCCTTTGTACGTAGCTCATTAGAATACTGTTCGCAAGTTTGGAAGCCTATGTGATGTTTTATTACTGTTATAATGTGTATCATAATTGTAATTTCTTTTCGGTATTGTGAGGCAGACTTGTTGCGCGACGGGTTCGACACGGCGTCCCCGTGGTTCTTCGGACTGATCGCGGAGCTGGGTGGTGAGGTGGTGGGGCACGCGCTGTGCAACCGTGCCTACTCCAGCTGGACGCGCCGCGCCTATTACGTGGAGGACCTGTACGTGCGCCCGCGCGTGCGCCGCCACGGCGTCGGCCTGCGCCTGCTGCAGGAGCTCTGCCGGGTACGTATCTACTCGCGCCCCGCGCCCCGCGCCCCGCGCCCCGCGCCCCGCGGCTCACACGGCACGGTGTGTTGCAGATGGCGCTGCGTGATGGCGTGCACCGCGTGGACTGGCACGTGCTGGAGAGCAACGCGCCGGCGCTCGGCTTCTACGCGCGGCTGGGCGCGCACGACATGCACGTGGCCGAGGGCCGCGCCGCCATGCGCCTGGCGCGCCCGCGCATCGAGGCGATAGCGCAGGGCGCCCCCTGAGCGCGCAACACCAGCGCCCTCTCGCTGAGCTCTGGTGACTCGCGCGTGGTCGCCAATGTTCACACGTCACACGAACTTGCCTACCTATCGTGACCAAAATGACCAATTGCGACTGGTTCATATCTTTATAAGGCAACGAGTACCTTTTGTATTTTTATAAAGGCTTATAATCATAAGTAGCTACCTAGATATTTTATTTTTATAATATACCACCAATCATCAGTCTGACTACTTACTTGTTTTATTACACTCTACCATAGTACATAAATATACAGTAACCTATCTTCATACAAACAGTCGGAACTCGAGTCATACCTACGCGCCTCGGCGTCGGCATGCGCTCGGCACGCAACCAGTCGCGAATGCGCCGCAGTGACGAACGGACGGTGTGTTGTTTTTTAAACAGTAACCGCGCGATTTTTTTACCTAAAATAAGTACAAGTATAGCCTATTTAATATGACAAGTAGAATATATTGTGCTGTTTTTGGTTGCATGAATTCCTCAATAACGCACTCAGAGATAACTTTTTTTAGATTACCTGTAAACTCCGAAAGGTAAGACTATAAAATGATTATGCTTACTAGTAGGTAGGTACGTAATTTAAGTCTTTTTAAAGGATTTTTCCCTCCCGAAAGGTACCGAGACTACAGTAAGATTAATTCGCAAACTTTTTTAATTGTACCCAGCGATGATTTCGTGGAATATATAAAAAAAATAGAAGGAATATTCCGAACTTCTTTTAAAACCAAACATATAAATTGTAAAGTAGCTGCAGGTATCTATAACCAAGTAAAATATATTCCTTTTCTCCTCCTTGTCCATGTTTCCCAAAACAATTTTTAATTAATCTGTGGCGACTCCGCACAGACGAAGAAGTTCAGCCTACATTCAACAGATGGCGATACAATCGCACTTCACATGACATCATACTATTCTGCATCGCACAAGTGAAGTTTACACAGCGACTGAGTATATATACAAGCTCCCGACATCAACCGTGGGGCCGCGGCCCGCCAGGCACGATCAACCAGCCTGGTCGGAGGATCCTCCCTTTGTGTTGGAGGGACTTCACACCCTGTACCTCCACAAATCTTTGTATTCGAATGCGGATTTTTTATACTTTAAAATATAATAATAAAGCATTACGTACGTCTCAGTCGAGGCGCAAATATTTTTCAGTCGCAAATTTATAAGACCGATTTGTTATTAAGTCTTAAATCTAAGATAAGCATGTTTTTTTAAAATTAAATCTAGCAATCAAAAAACAACATGCATTTTTATTGAACACTTCCTATTCCATTCACAAAGTATTTTATTTGTTTAAATAAAATAAAAAAATATTTACAATCACAAAAATAGATAGAAACTCAAAGTAGGCAGATTTAATTAAAATGCTGTAGGTGGGCAGCCCTATCGCATGTTTACGTACCGCGCGGCTGTAGGCATTTATTTCAAAGATACGGCCGAGTTACAATACTGTATATTTATGTACTGTGACTCTACTTACCCTGATAATAAAAACGGTTACTATACGTATCTATAACTAACTCATGTCTATACCTACTATACCATATTCCGAATTACACAATACTATGGAATCTTGTGTTCTACTCTCTACTGATTGCGTTGCTTCATAGTAATTAGACAAGTAAATCCTCCACCCAACGTGCTTACATTGTGCTTATACGCATGTAATAGGTATATGCACGCCTACTCTGAGAGGCAACGAAAAGTGGATTCTTTACGATAACCCTAAGCGAAAAATGCAATGGCTGACCCCATTTCGAACGCCGCAACAGTGCCCTAAAGCAAAGCTTACTAATAAAAAGGTAATGGTAACTGTTTGGTGGTCTTCATGGTGTTATTCACTATAGCTTTCTCAGGTCTGCTCAAGCAATAACAGCAGATTGAAATTAAACTACTATATACGGATTTTATCGCGTTGTTTATTAATCACTGCATTACATAATTTTGAAACTATTACATTACTACTACTATTGAATTTTACTAATTTATAAGCTAATAAAATTATGTAACCTATTAAATCTATTTATATTTTGGTTTACACTTTCCCCGACGTTTCGATTGCTTTTCAGTAGTGACCATGGCTGCTGAAAAGCAACCAAAACGTTGCGATAAAATCCGTATACCTATAGTAGTTTAATTTCAATGAATAACATTCGCGTAAACAGAAGACAATATTAAATAACAGCAGACGTTTAGCGTGCCGAACTTCGAACAATGATGGCCAAACTGGCAGTGAAACAGCCCCGACTCGTGAATCTATCTTCTCCATTATTGCTCCATGAGAACGCAAGACCTCACTCTGCACGAGAAACCGTTGTAACTCTACAGGAGCTACAGTTACACATCATACGTCATCCTCTGTACTCACCAGACCCTGCTCCAACGGACTACCATTTTTCGTGATTTGGACAATTTTCTACGTGATAAAAAACGAGTTATAATTTTTCAGTGCAAGTCGGCAATTTCATATTTTAACCCCTAATAATATAAATGCGAAAGTAACTCTGTCTTTCTGTCTGTCTGTCTGTTACACTTTCACGCCTAAACCACTAAACCGATTTTGATGAAATTTGGTACAGAGATAGACTTTGAGAAATGACATGGGCTACCTTTTGTTGTTAAAAAGAGCATAAAGGGGTTGAAATAAGGGATGAAACTTTGTATGGGAATTTGTCATATTCGCGCCTTAACCACAACCGATTTTGATGAAATCGGCTACAGAGATAAACTCAACCTTGGGAAAGGGCACAGACTACCTTTTGTTGTAAAAAGGGCATGAAAGGGTTGAAATAAGGGATGAAAGTTTGTACGGAAATTCGTCATTATAGTGCCTAAACCACAACCGGTTTTGTTGGAATTTGGTACAGAGATAGACTAGACCTTGACCTAGACCTATGTCCTTTCCCAAGGAAAAGGACATAGGTTACCTTTTGTTTTAAAAAAAGGTCATGAAGGGGGTTGAAATAAGGGATGAAACTTTGTATGGCAATTCGTCATAATTGCGCCTAAACCACAACCGATTTTGATGAAATTTGGTACAGATATAGACTAGACCTTACTTAGGAAAGGAAATAGTTATATTTTGTTGTAAAAAAGGGCATGAAGGGGTTAAAATAAATGATGAAAGTTTGTATGGGAATTCGTCATTATCGAAGATAAAACTATGAGACTTTGTATTTAGACAATTGATAAAAAGGCAATAAAGTAAACAATTTGCCGGCGATTTTGAAATTTCGTATGGAAGGCCAAACAAATCTGTCTATTTTTACAATACGTATATTTATCGGAAACGTATATTTAGTAAATATGCCATCTTAATATATAGACGTCGCGCTCGCATCGCTCGCGGTCATAACACAGATCATTTAAATAATTATCTCTATCCAGATCTACTAATAAGAATGGGCAATCTAGAATGGTTGTGTGACAGGTTAATTTTGGCGCCGACAAATGAGGCAGTAGGCCAGATAATCGAACAAATTATGTCAGATGTTGAGGGAGATGTCGCGTACCTCTCAGTAGACAATATTATGGACACTGAACACGTGACATCGTACCCTATAGAGTTTCTTAACTCTTCAGTATTATCAGGAGTGCCTTCCCATAAGTTAGGCTAAAAGTTGGAATTTCAGATCTGTTAATGAGAAATCTTGCCACACCAAGGCTATATAATGGTATATGGCAACAAAATACTCATCTAGGCCGCAATATAATAAAAGCTAAAATCATGACTAAAATGGCAAAAGGAGAAAATGTTTTAATATTCCCGTATTCCGATACTTCCGACCGATTTGCCATTTCAGTTTAAAAGAGTGCAGATTCCCCTAAAAGCAACAATTACGATAATAATAAACAAAACTGTTTTCCATTGGCATCTCTATGTGGCGTGCTCACGAGTATCAAACCCGCAAAATCTTTGTTTTAGCATGGGAGGAAAAAACAAAAACGGTTTTTATAAAAATGTATTAAAATAAGGTATTTGCAGTAAACCACAGCATTTATAAGAGTATTATATGCGAAAAAAGTTACGTAGAAAATTAAAAATGCTGCCCAATGGAACTATTCCACGCAGACGAAGTCGCGGGCAAAAGCTAGTGAGCTATAATTTATGAAATATAGCTAGTGTCGCACCCTGAACTATATATCTAAAGTACATTGTTATATGATCAGGGTGAAATTGTCATCTTCAAGGACATAACTTCGAAGCAACTCGCGCCGAGTCTTCCTTACGCCGCCTGTAAGGAAGACTCGGAGCAAGTTGCTTCTATTCTCGGATTCCATCTAGACGAATCCCACCTTCCATTTCGACATTGTACTGAGACATTATATCTGGTGGAGAATTTTTATATATAGTTTTCATTATACCAGATCATCAAGCACTCATCCATGTTCAATATGTATCTATACCTAGTATCTTTCACCTGCTGCGGCTAGTGTCTCGTTGGGTGTCCCGTCCCACTCCAGATTAAAACTCTTGAATAGATAAGAGATATTATAGTGCACAAGTGTGTGCGCGAACAGAAGGCACTCTCTGTTCCCTAAACTGTCATAATCCGATGGAACGGCAATCCGCCGCGATCGAACAGAGATCAGGGCAACGGCTCTACGAGCTTGACTTCTTTACTCCGGGCTACATTGAAATTTCTCGGCAGAAAACCTAATAACTTAAATTTAAGTAAAAACCTTGAATAACTTTAAATAATTAAAACAAATTTTATATCATCGTTTTGAATAAATTTGTGTATCAAAACACTCAAAAAGTAGGTGAAAATGACGCAGGTTTTCATTTAAAGTGTAGCCAGTATTATTAGATGCCTATGTATTTTAATGTCATTCTTAAATCGAACTGGGTACATTAGGATATTAAATTATTTGCATCTGTTTTTCATGTTAGACTATCCATACGAGTACCGGCGGCGGCGCCGCACTCAACCACTGTTCCGCCACAGACGTCCTCGATGCACACTTTTTACCGTATACATGTAAGTAAATCTTGTCATATAACGATCACGAGACCGTGAGCCGGTACACTACTCATCATCATAATAATATATTATTATATTTAACATATTGTGTTGCCTCGTGCCTTCCATCCAGCTAATTAATGTATAAGTTAACTCAAGCGTTGTAAGTTGTATAGTATGGGAGGCAAGCGGCGACTAGAGTGGTGGATAGTGGCGGCGCCGGTGACGACGGCGACGATCGTTAGACGATTGGCGGGCGGCGCGCGGCGCGCGGCGGCAGCCCCGGCGGCGGCGGCGCGTGGCGCAGGCGCGGAGCGCGCGGCGCGGGTCGCGCGGCCCGCACACGGCACACCGCGCCGCGCCGGAGCCCGCGCGCCGGCCCGCTCCCGCCGCAGCCCCGCGCCGCGCCGAGGTGAGACCGCGCTCGAGCCGTGCCGCGCCGCCGCTCGCCCGCGCCGCTCCGCTCGCGACCACAGGTTCTATACGGTACTCGGTCACCGTCACCGCTGCCACCGCCCGCTCCTCACTAAACCTCCACGACCTTCACCGTCTCTTCGTCTCTTCACTCGCGTGCTCATTGTGCTCTTATCAGTTTTCTCACTTATCGCACCTCAGATTGAACGATGCGTTGTATAATAAGTTAGCGCGTCTAGTGCCACAGGGTGTGCGAGTGTGTGAGCGCTGGGCCACACAGTGTCTCGGGGCACCGGGGCGCCGGGGTGCCGGGGCGCCGGGGTGCCGGGGCGCCAGGGTAGTCGCGGCCACCGGCCCACTGCGCGCCCAAACTTGTTGCCTCTCAGATTTCCCGTGTCTACCGTGTCTAGTGTGAATTTGTATAAACAAGTTAGGAAGAACATCACTTCTTAATAGCATAATTTGTAGGATAAGCATTAAATAAGAATGTAATGCTCATCCTACAAATGATGCTATTACTAATTATTATACAACATTTTCAACATGTTCCAGAGCAAATAGCAAATATTTGTTATGATACATATCTTGCCTTTATGTCTTCTTATAAAAAGCAACTTAACGTTTATGCTTTTGATATCTCTTTAGTGATTTGATTCAATATTATGTGTTTACGTACTTTCTTTAAACTGAAACTAAACATATGAGCAACTCCACCTGTGGCCGCATTTAGTAAGCATGTCACACTGATCTGAATGGAATTACCAATTGGCCCTATTCAGAACGTCCATCTTTCGTCTGTTTGGCTTGCTTCCACTTTGACTCTTAAATTGGACTTTGCTGAAGTTTTTGATGACAGGGTAGAAGGCGCCAAGTTTCAGGAAATGCCTGTAGCGTCTCCATCGTAATGAAATATAAATATTTTTTTATATAAGAAGCAAGCAAGATCGTGCCCACCATGGTGTAATCTCGTTCCATCGTAAAACCGAAAGCACTGGCCAAGGATATCTACTTCTTGCAGCGTCGCAACGCTGCAACTATACAGACTCCCATGAAATAAATGCACACTTATGTCTTCAAGGAGATGAACGGCACTAAGCTCGATTCAACCCATTCGAAAGCCCGCCCTAACTTAAACAAATACTGCACATACATATATTATATGGGTTTATGTATTACTGGTATCTCTTCAAGCTCTGCTGTCTGCACAATACATATGTATGAGCATGCTGGCAGGAGCCTTTATTTAGAATATAGTTTGCCTACCGCCGCGCGCCGTACTTATAAATATATGACTTAGAGTCTTGTGTTGACACCGCTTATGAAACAAAAATGAATGTGGTGTGCTACGTGCATATGTCTCCTTGTAAGCGTAGAGACTCCGGCGGCGGCGCCGGGAGGCTATCGTTTATTGCGTCTGACGCTGTTGACGCGAACACACGTTGAGCTTTGCAGCTGGGCAGCTGCAAAGTTTTGCTTGTTGCGATACTTGTAGCGTCTAGTTACCGATAATTTGTTAACTTAAGACAGTTATATTCTGTAATTCAGTCAGTCCACAAACTGTTGTTGTGCTGTTCACGAACTTCAACCAAATTAATGTTAAAGGCAGTTTGAATGGGCGCAAACACTACTTGCACGTAACAACAAGTGCGTGCGATGACATGTGCCGTTTGCAAACTGCCGAGCGTGCATTCCAGCAGTGAGCTATTAGCTTCGTTAACCACTCCCGCCGGCTCTCTCATTACCTCAGTGCACTCTCGTAGCCGTTTCTTATCATCAAACCCTCGAACATCTACCTCTGAGTCTATTACACATATTTTGTTTTTATTGGCATATTATGTTTCACCTTTACACTAGTACACTACATGATTTCGTCCTTCTCTTAGTTATTTAGAAGTGACATTAGTAGCTAAACATTACGCAATGTAACATTATTTTATGAATGAAAATTTACTTATTATTGTCCTATAGTAATGAATTGTGAAATAATTAGGTATTCTTCAACCGAAACTGCACTGCAATATAAGGAATTTCCATTGTTGTGTATGATAGCCGTTCAAAAGCTCGCGAATGTTTATCCACTTTTGTTGCTGTCTTTACATTCCACTGTACTTTTGTGATAATATCATGACAGTCTGTCGAGTTGCAAATCTGACGAGTTAAAAATCTTGAGTGAGTTGGAAATGAGGCTCCATAATACGGTCAGTGACATAAATAGCAGATCATTGAATAAAGTTCTAAACGATTTAAACATTCCATTTAGCAAAGGGTAATATTTATACATAAAAAATCTTTACTGCAATGAAATTAATGTATAGATTATGATTAAGCAAACACTTCTTTAACTACTAAGAAATTGAGAATTATTATCGTTCGTACGTGAATGATAAACTCGTGTAGCTGACGGTACATTAAAATATATGTAAGGTTATATTTATTTAAAGGTATATTGTAAATGATATAAATAAAGTGAGGTTATCGATCGGCTCCCCGTTGGCGCAGGGTGGGCGCCCGGCCGTAGGTGCGCCGGTGGAGCGTTTGATCCGGTGCAGCGAGGCGCGCGTGATCAGCGCGGCGGAGCGAGAGCGCGCGGCGGCGGCCGCATGGCGCGCGTCACGTGAGCGGCGCCATGCGCGCGCTCCCGCCGCTGCTGCTGCTGCTGGCCGCCGCCGCCGCCGCCACCCTCACCGCCGCCGAGCCCTCGACGCCCGCGCCCGCACCCGCCTCCGCGCTGCTCGTGCTGCGCGCCGCCTGCCCGGCGCCACTCAACCACTTGTTCGATGAGGAACGCCTCAGGCGGTACCAACCCGCCCGATCGCTCCTTGCCGCCATCCGCCTGCGTCTTCTCACCTACGAAGGTGAGTGACCGACAGCGAACCGTAATTGTCTGGTGCTATTTTGAATAAAATGTGACCTGAGTCCTTGTTCAGAGACCTGCGGTTCGGAATGGAGAGCCGCTGTGACTCGAGCATCCCTTGCGGCGCTGAGCGATGGCAGCTCGGTTCTAAGTGCGGGCTGGCCCGGCGCCGACGCGTGCGGCGCACTGGTGGCGGGCACGCGCGCGCTGCGGCGGCCGCAGCCCGCTGTGTGCGCGGCGGGCGAGGCGCGCGGCGCAGCGGTGGCCACGCTGGCGCGGCGGCTGGGCTGGCGCCGCGTGCTACTGCCGCTCGCCTCGCCGCTGTCCGAGTGCGCTGCGGCGCTGCGCGACGTGGCGCGCGCACTCGCCACGGCCGGACTCGCCGTGCACCGGGCCGCGCTCACCCCGCATGAGCTTGCGCGGCAACCCCACGGTTGGTTCCTGTTCTGGTCGCGGTGTCACCCGTGAGTAGCATCGCCGTCGTCACCGCAGTAACGGGGCTGTCTGGTTGCAGTTGTGATCCTGTGTGCCTCTCGCCGCGGGGGCCGAGCGCGCGCGGCAGGCGCGTCGCTGGGTGAGGCGCGCGCGGGTCCGCCGCTGCTGCTCGTGCACGTCGAGGAGCCCGACCGCGCGTCTCCCGCGCGCCGCCCCGTGGCGAACGATCAAATTAATGACGCTTTCCGTTTAAGCAATATCAGTTTAGTAGTAAGCGAATCGTTATATTCACAAAGTAATAAAAATTCGTCTTCCGAGGAAATCTCTACCCATGAAAGTGGTCGTAGTCTGTCCTCCTATTTTTATCGGCGAGTAGCTCGATCGATTTCGACGCCCACCGACGAGCGAATGATTCGTATTAGTAACGGTACCACCGAAATAGGCTCCGTCCAACTTCGGTCAAAAAGCGACGATCGGGTAGATCTAGATATTTTACCGGGAAACCATCCGTCGACGCACAAAGTTGTTCGTTCTAAATATGAGGCCAAAAGTAGAGTGAGTCGCGACCGGACACATAATTTATCTTACAGTCTTCACTCTGATTTCCAAGTAGATTACATCGATACACTTTTGTCGCCTACTGAAATAACTTTTTTCCAATGTCTGCTACTACTTACCGACGAAGACCTTCTTAGGCGCTCATACCTTAACGAAAACGACGTTTTCGTAAAAATTATCGAAGCGATCGACAGTGATTCCAAAGCAGAGCTCTCTCGTGTGGAATACAGTAGAATTAAGTTTCACCTATACGAGCGGCACCACGTACCGGCGGCCGAGTGGCAGCGCGTAGCCGTTCTCGCGACCACGTCCAGCAGGTCGCTGGACTCCGCCGAGGAGTGGGTGCACGCCGTGGACTGGTCCAACGTGACCGTGGCGCTGGAGCGATGGGACGCGGCGGCGCCCGGCGAGGCGGATGGGGCGGGTGGCGCCGCCGCGCTGTCTGCCGCGGCCGCGGGATGCGCGCTTGCGCTGGCGAGCGGCGCGGCGCTGCTGGGCCGCTGGCTGGCGCAGCGCCGCCGCCGGCGCCGCCGGCGCGAGGACGCCCTGCTGCTGCCGGCTGACTTCACATTCCCGGTGGACGAGCGGCGGCGCGTCGGGGAGGGCATGGAGACTATGCTGTCCTGCTGGTTGCAGCAACTGCACGAGTTCGGCGGGCCTGAGCTGGAGCGCCCAGACTTGCTCAAGCAACCTCCTCGGGCTGCGCCCTGCGCGCCCTCCGCGCCCTCCTCCACTTGCAGCGTGAACCGCGTCGCCGTTGACCGTCGCATCCGATACAAGGTACCCATGTTGCCGTTATCGTCGACTCGGCGTCGGAATGCGTATTGTGTGTATAGGGGACGAGGTGTCTGACGGAGTGTACTGTGACTGTGCGCAGGGCGACGTGGTGCACGTCAAGTACCTGCCCGGTAGCGGCGCGCTCGAGCTCAAGCGTAAGGCCACCGATGTGCTGCTTGTGATGCAGAACCTACGACACGAGAACTTGAACCCGTTTATAGGTGACGCTTTTCTCTAAAATGTAATTAAATGTTTGAATAGCTATAAAGTGACCGAACCGACGTACCTTTTTCCATGTAGATACACAATTATTCGTGCACATGAGTTACAGTGATCGCGTTTGCTGTGTAAGGGACAATACAATATAAGGGACAGAGGCTTCTAAAAGTACGTTGTGGGGCGATGTTAATAACATATATATGTTATTGTAATGAATAATAACAATCAAATAAATAATAATTAATCGATTTGAACAGTACAACGATACCCACCTGAAACAGAGGTAATCGTTTATATATTTATTTTATTTTCAACACAAATGTAATTTGTTATGAAATAAATGACTTATGACTTATCGGTTTATTATATATCGGTTGAGATTGAAAAAGCATTTCTGTTGCAAAAGAAATGTGTGAGAGCGATATGTGTAGCCTGGTCTACAGACAGTTGTAAGCCACTATTTACAAAGTTCTATATCCTATCACTGGTTTGCAAAGAAATTCTAGAAATAAATTTAAGCTTCGCCGACCTAGGTGCCGTTTGAATATATATGAGTAGAATGTCTATGTGAAGGCCATAGATGTATATAATAAGTTACCAGATAAATTCAAAGAATCACAGCTTACTATGTTTAAGAGAAAATTTACAGTGTGGCTTGCAGAAAAATGTTTATACACTTTAAAGGATTTTATGACATATAAAGAAAATTATGTAATTAATTAATGTTGAAATTCCTTGATATCAATAATTACATTGCAACACAATTGTTTTCACTTGACATTCCTGTACAATTACCTTATTTATTACAATAATTATTCACGGCATAAATTTTGACATTAATTAACTAAATAACTAAATGCAAATCAATATAATATCAACCCAATATAATGATCAACATATTTTGTACAACATAATTATGTCTATAACTTTAACATATTTACGCACCATTGTTATGGTAGAAAGTGATAGGACCACAATTACCTTACCACCACTATGTAAACACATTTCTTGTGAATAAAGGATTATTATTATTATTGAATTGCTTTCTGCAAAATGTCTCCTCTTATAAATTGCCTCTAAAGAGACATATTTGCAATTCTAGTGTTAATAACTTCTAAGACGTGATCACCAAGCGGCCGTACTCAGTCACTTTATACATACTTACGCACCTTTTACTTTATCCATATAGACACTTCTCATTAGAAAAATAGAAACACCTTTATGTTTTGTAAGGATTATCAGAAAAATGTGTATATTTAGGAATATAATTATGTCAAACGTCGTTTAATAGTGAATAATATGAGGTTTTCAAGTCCTAATGTTAATGTTCCAAATTCAAATAAAATTTTCATAGGTTTCATATTTTGTCTAATAAGTCATTTTTACCCTGTATGGAGTATGAAGGAAATTGATAAAACAACACACGTAAATGAAAAAAAAGCTAAGAAACGTTTATTTAATAACTTGTATTCCCTCCCCGAGCTCTTATTACTGCTTCCATTCGGTTCTTCATCGATCGGATGAGAGTCACGATCAAATGTGGCATTCCATTCCATACTCTTGGATTGCATTTTGCAGCTGGCTAAGTGTTTCTGGGGCAGTATCTCTTGCACGAATTCGTCTCTTTAATTCATCCCATAGATGTTCAATCGGATTTATGTCCGGGCTTCTTGCTGGCCATTCCATAATGGAGATACCGACTTCGGTAACATAATCTCGTACGACGCTCGCGGTGTGAGTCCTAGCATTGTCGTGCATGAATATGGAACCGTTGCCAATAAAATGTGCATAGAGCATCACGTGAGGCTCAAGACACTGTTCGATGCACCGATGACTGTTTAGTGCAGGCAGACGTGGCCCAGACACAAAGACAAGCTCTGTCTTACCGTCGGCGCTGATTCCTCCCCAAACCGTCCACGAACTGCCACCATAGCTGACCTTTTCTTCAATGCAGCATTGTGCAAAGCGTTCTCCATCTCTTCTGTAGACCTTGTACCTTCCGTCGTTACCATACAACATACTTTACACTCATCAGAAAAGAGGACTTTGTTCCACTGGAGGTATGACCAATTTAGGTGCTCACGTGCAAAGTTAAGGCGCGCTCTTCGATGGTCTGCAGTTAATTTCGGCCCATTTGCTGGCTTGTGCGGTACCAATCCACGTTCTTTCAACCTTCTTCTAATTGTAGAGTCACTTACAGCCACCCTACGTACAACATGAAGCTGCTGCTGCAGTTGAAAAGCATTAAGGCGTCGATTTCGTAAAGAAGTTGTTACAATAAATCGATCATCTCGCTCAGAAGTGACCCGATTCCTGCCAGATCCTGAACGGCGCGTGAACAAACCAGTCTCTCGATAGCGTTTGTAGAGTCTATGAACAGACGACAGGCTTAGATGCAATCTTTCAGGCACAACACGCTGACTAAGTCCAGAATCCAGCAATGCCACCACTTGGGCGGCTTCTGCGGGCGCAGTATCCATGTTTTAGAAAAACCTTTTTCAGACGTCCCAAAGTCACAGTACACACGCAGTATACAGAACACAGAACAAAAAGATTTAAGATAAGCGCTAAGTTTTAGTTTTCAAAGGTGAAATGTACTTTAAAAGCGTTTGTCTCGAAACAGTGAATCATTTCATTTATAGGACAAACAAATGAAATTCTAATTTTGAATTTAGAATTTTCGCTTATCACTGTCACTGCCAGCTATACAATCATGTGATGTTTTTCATGGAATGAAAACTCTTTTCTGTTAAATTAGGACAGAAACCATAAAAACGGAAGTGTTTCGATTTTTCTGATGAGAAGTGTATTTCACTATGATTATGTTTAAGTAACAAATTAATGTGTTGCTAATAATACCGATGGGTACTGGGTCGTGTGTGCAGGGTGCCTGTGCGAGGCGCGCGCGGCGCTGGTGTTCGAGCACTGCCTGCGCGGCTCGCTGGAAGACGTGCTGATGGCCGACGACATCAAGCTGGACTGGACGTTCCGCCTGTCGCTGCTGACGGACCTGGTGAAGGGTATGCGCTACCTGCACTCGACGCCCCTGCGCGTGCACGGCCGCCTCTCGTCACGCAACTGCGTCGTCGACTCGCGCTGGGTGCTGCGCGTAACCGACTACGGCCTGCCCGCGCTCTATCGCACGCAGGCCCTGCCTCAACCCTACCGCACTGCCAGAGGTAACTCTAGTTATCGTAAATTTTCACTGCACTAATGTTGCGTAAACTCAGATGAGTTTACGCAACATTAGTGCAGTGAAAATTTACGTGAGGCCCACTTGATATTACAGATGGATATCTATACGTCGCAAGTGGTACATACATATCTATACTAATATTATACAGCTGAAGAGTTTGTTTGTTTGGTTGAACGCGTTAATGGTAATACTACTGATCCGAATTGAAAAATCTTTTAGTGTTGGATTGCTCACTTATCGAGGAAGGCTATAGGCTATATAATATCACGCTACGACCCATGGGGGAGGCGGAGTAATCATAAACACGGGTGAAATCGCGGGCACATCTAGTAAATGATATGTGTTGAGCGCTAGTACCGTATATGATACTAGAACAATCCTGATTATGTACAGATCTGCTGTGGACGGCGCCAGAGCTGCTGCGCGAGTCGCGGGGCGAGGGTCGAGGCTCGCAGCCCGGCGACGTGTTCTCCTTCGCCATCATCATGCAAGAAGTGATCGTTCGCGGGGAGCCGTATTGCATGCTGGCGCTCACACCCGACGGTGAGTGCGCAAGCGCGACACGCGTCAAGTCGCATGATTGTTGCGAGTGAGTGAGGGAATGTCGGCCGTTCGTGTTACAGAGATCGTAGAGAAGGTGTCGCGACCGCCGCCACTGATCAGGCCGTCCGTGTCCATGGGGGCGGCGCCGCCGGAAGCCGTCAGCGTCATGCGCCAGTGCTGGAGCGAAGCACCCGACTTGCGCCCCGACTTCCACCGCCTGCACGACATCTTCCGCCATCTGCATAGGGGCAGGTACACTCGCTTAAATGTATTGGTAATACGATTTTGTTTCTTTCCTTTAAGTGTGCATCTATATACAGTAACTGCTTTAAATGTTGCAGAAAAATAAACATAGTTGACTCTATGTTTGAGATGCTTGAGAAATACAGCAATAACTTGGAAGAGCTGATCAGAGAACGAACGGAACAACTCGATATGGAGAAAAAGAAAACAGAACAATTGCTAAATAGGATGTTGCCCAGGTAAGACTCGTTTATTTTAAGAATTTATAGAGAATTATTTCTAATTCATTTCTCACACAGAGCTTAAAGGCAATTTTTAAGCAAAACTGGTACCGTCAGCGCACACATATTGATTTTAAATCGTATTCTACATAGTAGGTAAATACTGCACCAGTATTGAAGGTAGCGTATTTAATAAGTACAAATAGTTGCAAGTTATGGTTGATTTTTCTTCAGGTCTAGTTGTTGTTATGTGTCTGACAGTACAGTAATTAATCTTCATTGATCTGCAGATCTGTAGCGGAGCGGCTGTTGCTGGGGTCGCGCGTGGAGCCCGAGGAGTTCGAGGAAGTGTCCATCTACTTCAGCGACATCGTGGGCTTCACGGCGCTGGCGGCGCGCTCCACGCCCGTGCAGGTGGTGGACCTGCTCAACGACCTGTACACTACGTTCGACGCCGCCATCGAGCAGTACCGCGTCTACAAGGTGGAGACCATCGGCGACGCCTACATGGTGGTGGGCGGCCTGCCCGTGCGCACGCGCGACCACGCCGAGAGCGTGGCCACCATGGCGCTGCACCTGCTGCACCTGGCGGGCCGCTTCCGCGTGCGCCACCTGCCCGACACGCCGCTGCACCTGCGCATCGGCCTGCACACCGGGCCCTGCTGCGCCGCCGTCGTGGGCCTCACCATGCCGCGCTACTGCCTCTTCGGCGACACCGTCAACACCGCCTCGCGCATGGAGTCCACCGGTCAGTGCCGCTGCCGCGCCGTCTGTCGCGGATACCCGAACATTATAATGACTCCGCCTCCTTGCAGGTGCGGCGTGGCGCATTCAGGTGTCGGCAACTACCGCCGAGCGACTCAGCGCCGCCGGCGGGTATCGGCTGCGCTCGCGGGGCCTCACGCAGATTAAGGGCAAGGGTGCAATGCACACGTACTGGCTTCTGGGCAAGGACGGGTTCGACAAGCCGCTCCCGACCCCACCACCACTCGAGTTAGTTCATTTGCAGCCACCTGACCATACGCGGGTATCGATCAGAGACAAGCTTACCTCGAAATATTATTGTTATAGGTCAGAGGAAGTTTTGTTTGAAATGGACGGCGAGAATGAGAGCGAGACTTCGTCCGCTCCGACGTCGACGCCGGCGCGGCACTCGCCCGGTGTTGAGTGCCACAGCTCAGATCCGTTATCCACACCGGACAAGCAGGGTAATGTTTTTATTTTTTACGAACAGGATTGGGCCTTCTAATACTAACTGTATTGTCTGTATTTTATTAATGGCATAATACTTACATACCGACGTATTCACTCCTCTATCCTCGTTGGAATATGCAGAAATGTACTACATCCACATTTCGTTAGATGTATTGTGTAGATGCCACGTAATAAAGCGCGAGCCCATACAGTCTACCGGACACAGTTCAGACTCAGTCCTTAGATATAAAGCGCTGCTTTAAATTCAGATTCTTCATAATTTTTATCCGTGAGAAATATTTGCAGCTGCATGGCAGCGTTCGGGCGCGGTTTCAGCGGACAGCAGCCCGCCGCGCGCCGCGCCCGCCGCGCCCGCCGCGCACGCCTTGCACGCGGCGGCCAGCGTGGACCACAGCGCGCAGTACTCGCGCTATAGGTACGTGTAACAAGAGGAACACTATATTTTATACGACAGACAAGTATAATTCTGCATTGCCTCGTCAAACACGAATTAAAGAAAATTGTAATATAGTGTAGTGAAAACTACGATTGCGTGTTCAGAATGCTTCTTTATTTGACCTTTATATTACCATCTTAAGCATGTTTGAGCATACACATATACACACATGGAGACAGAAATATCTAAGACTGAGTAAATTATTAAATAATAATTCAACACAATTGAGTTATACTATTGAAGTCAGTAAAATATTGAGGTGACATAGTTGAAATGTGTTTCTCCGTGTGCACAAAACATTTCCGACTAGTGTTTGGCTTCGCTGTCTCGTTTCGCAAGGCGCGCATGATATTTGATTATTGTGTGACGTACATATACGGCGTCGTTGACTGTATGTTTTGTTGTTGTCAGCGACAAAGTCACCTGGCAAACGTAATGATGCGCCGTACATCATTTGCCACGTTTTCTCACGTACTGCTGTGTGAAGTACGAGCATGACCATAGGCAATTCTTATACCCAGTTAGCGCTGTTGCATGTGGCTATGTGAGCCGATTTCAGGCATCTGTGCTATTTTTCTATTTGACCGTTAGCTTGCATATGATAAGGAGTCGTGTGGATCTTGTTAATTCCTAGTCGCTTTGTCAGCTGATGAAAAAGATCCAACTCGAACTGGCGTCCTTGATCCCTTGTAATTGTAACGGGACAGCCAAATCGCGCAATCCAGCCGCCAATCAATGCTTTAGCGACAGTTTCAGTGGTTATATTTGCTACGGGTATTGCTTGAGGCCATTTTGTTTTCCGGTCTATGATTGTCATGCACTACCGGAACTCTTGGTCCAGTGGTCCAACAATATCAATATGGATATGTTCGAATCTTTCTGCTCGCGGTAAATCGTTCAGTTATGAAACAGTGTGTCGATAAATCTTCGATCTTTGGCAGTCTATGCATGTCTTAGTCCATGATCCGACGTATTTTTTTATTCCAGGCTAATAAAATCCCTCCGACATCATTTTCCTAGTACTTCGTACCCCTGGATGACTGAGACCGTGTACGGTGTTGAAACACACATGCTTAATATTGTATTTGTATTATAAATACCCTCATCATGATCAAATAAACAAGCATTCTGAACACGCAATCGTAGTTTTTATTACAGATTGATCACGTTAATACCTACGTGATTAATCACATCATAATAAATAAATATGATGTAACCTGTGATCGTTATTGTCGCCAGATGTCTGGGTAACGGGCGTCGGCCGCTGCGTCGACAGTGGTCGCTGGAGCGCGGAGACACGCTGGCGGCGGCGGCGGCGGGCGCGCCGGCGCCTGCGTCTGCACCGCCGTCGCCGCCCGAGCCGCTGGCGCTGCTGGCGGGGGCCGCGCCCGCGCCCCGCGCGCCGCGCTACCGCACGCGCCCCGAGCGCGACGCGCCCGCGCGATCCGACTGCGACGCGCCGCCCGCCGAGCGCCCGCCGGCAGAGCGCCCGCCGTAGGCCGCGCCGGGCCTGCGTCGGCGTCGCTAGATCGACAATAATTTTCGTAGACGATATATTTCGGGGGCTCATCCCCGATCGCCCGCAGCGATGCGCCGCGTGGAGGTCGTGCAGATGCAGTCGGAGACGATACATGTGAATATACTTTTTTATGAGAGCACCTAGGATTCGAATTGTGATTAATCACGAATAATTGGTGTATTTTTGAAACTTTTCGAGTACTTACCTAAATAAAAAACTATGTCCTCAATATGTGTTTTAATTAATATTTGTAATCAATACCGACAAGTGCCTTTAAATATGAGTCACATTCGTTACCACTAATTGATCTAACTGTGGTTCCGTAAATACTAGAAACTTGTGTCAGATGTATATCTCGAATAAGGATAACTACTTAATACTAAAGGATAACTAATTATATATTGGGAGCTATCGTTATTGTAGCCGTAGAGCATGGCTAGGGATGAGATCTGGCTGCCATTCAGTTTGATATTTAGCAGTGCGACGTACACTGACATCTGATCAAACATTTGTTCAAATCTTTGTTTAAATGATAGCCTTCTTCTGATCCTTGATAGGTTATTTATTTAGATGAAGAATTGGTACAATTGAGGCACTGGTAGTTTACATAACGCAACTAAGAAATAGACAAGATATATAAGGTAAACAATTAGGAACGCGCGCGACGTATGTTCGCGCCGTCTGCGTAGCAAGAGTATTGTTAAAATGGTGGGAGCGTAGGGCCGCGGGCCGCGAGCGCAGTCCTCCCGCGCACCACCTCAGGCGCCGCTGCTGGTAGGGCGCGCAACATCCTCCACCCCTTGGGAACTTGATTCCCAAGATCATCAGACAATAGGCCTTCCAAGATGCAAAGTTTGTGAACTGGACGTTTGATGACGCCACCTTTGGTGAAAACTTCGGCGACTCTAGAGACTCCATCCGCGCCTTGGCGTAGTTTAGTAATCCTGCCCTTCGGCCAGTTCATAGGCGGTGAAGCGTCCATAATCAATACAAGGTCCCCAATGCGGACGCCCGGTTGTTGAAGCTTCCATTTCATTCTTTGTTGTAAGGTTGATAGATAGTCTTTTGTCCAACGCGTCCAGAAGTGCTGCCTCAATCTTTCTAACAGCTGATATCTATTCACGCTGATTCGTTCGGTGGTAGGCGAAGGCAGTGAGGCAGGCTCGACCCACAAGGAAATGCCTTGGTGTGAGAGGTGCTAAATCTGTCGGATCGGCAGACATTGCCGTTATTGTGTGGTCGTGAGTTCATAACTGCTTCTATTTGCGAAAACAGTGTAGGTATATAATTCCTTAAAAGTTAAGCTACAGTTACTAGAGATCCGTTTAAGGTGAAGCTTAGGGCGGAAGTAGGTCCAACTCACCAACTTATTTTGTATCAATTAATTAAGTGACTTAGGCATACTTCCATTCTCTGCACCTAAGTCGGGAGCAGGGTCTGGCAAATGGCCTTAGGGGAGAGCGCAAGTCGTGTAGATCCCTAAGGCAAGGCTGGTGGACTATCCTTCCCGAGGTTGCCGCCTGTTATTAGTCTGGTTCCTTAAGAAACAGACGTAACCAAAACCTCCAGCCGTTACACACACACACACATACACACACGTACATACACACACACACGTGCACACTCACACACATACACACAAACACACCACATACACACAGACACACACACACACACACACACACACACACACACACACGCGCGCGCGCGCGCGCCACATGCACACACACACACACATACACATACATACCACACAGCACAAAATTTTTAACTAAATTTAAACAAAATGGACAAAGTGACCCACACAATTAAACTACCCCAGGAGGGTACCAGCGTCCGCGACGCTGGAGAATCCCTCCCTGACCCTTCGGGGTCAGGCTGCGCGAGCTGGCCAACGCCATGCCCAGCGCAGAAATCATATCAAACACCTCCTGGAGCATTGCACCGCGTCGAGGCGACGTACGCACTAATGTGAACGCCGCCTCCGCGAAGCACGCAAGCACAGGAGTAAAGAAACAAAGTGGTAACCGGCGCAACCGACGCAATCAGCGTGCCAAATCCACTGCTGCGCAACCAGTAGGAAGCGAACCGACTACGTCGGCGCCCGCACCGCTAAAAGCGCAGTTAACGAGCAGAAAAAACACGGATGAGGAGGACGCTCAGCCAGTCGACCCGACCAGGACCGGTAACACTGACGGTTTGACTCGGATGGAACTTCCAACTAAACGCGACACGCAAGGGGAACGCGGATGCCAAAACAGGCACGCGGGAACCATTCAGTCAGGGAGCAGCGATCCTATGATGACGGATACCGCACCCCTGACAGAACAACGCGACGCGAACGTTGGAACAACATCGGAGGCAGCCCAACGTGCAGATCCGGTCACGGCTGACGCCGAAGTAGAGCCGACTCACTCAGCCGATACAAAAACAGGCTCGCGTCGCAAACGCGGGCCTCGGAAACGCGGACCACGCACCGATGCGCATCGCCCGTCACGTCCGGACACAGCGGGTGCGCCCACTCTGCCTGCAAAGGCAAAGAGAGAGCGCCCAAACGATACGTCGTCTCCGAGAGACGGGCCGAAGCGCGCGAAGCTGGACCAGACGCCAAGGAGAGCAACGACAAGCTATGCAGACGCGACTAAATCGCACCTGCTAATAGCTGTCGCTGCCACGCCTCCTACAGACCTAACGGTGGAACAGGCACAGCAGCTCGAACTCTCCTTAGAGGAGAAGATTATTGAAGCAGCACTTGCTCCACCGCCAGACAACGAGCCAGCACCCGCACCAGCATTCCGAGGGAAACCTCTGTCCACAGAGGGAGTACTGAAGATGTGGTGCGAGAACGACAGCACTTTAACCTGGCTCAAGAACACAGTAGCCACGCTGCAATCACTGATTCCAGGGACCAAGCTGACCGTCATTCGGCAGTCAGACATAGTGAAGCGAGTTCGCGCTTTGCTATGGCTGCCGAAGTCAATCGGGTTGGACCTGACGAGGACTCATCGTCTCCTAATTGCGCAGAACCCATGGTACAGCGTCAAAACCTGGCAGCTGTACGGTGCGGCTATGCAGGAGAAAGGCATCTTCCTGACCCTGGGCATCCCAAAATCTGAAGTGGCCAAGATTTTGGAGAGAGGTCGCCGAGTCTCCTTCGTCTCCGGCAGTGTCTACGTTAAGTTTCACACTGCCGGGGACGGAGACGACTCGGTGACTACGGGGCCCCGGGAGGAGCCCAACACCGGCAATGAGGAGTTACCAAAACGGGCACTGCCACCTACTGGCCCAAGTACGTCAGGCACAGCCTGCTGCAAACAGGTATCCATGGTAGATGACGCTACTCCCATACCTACCATGGAAACCAGCGACCACCACACGTCTTCAGACGGGGAGTCCGTGGACAGCGATGTTCTCCGATCCTCGTCAGATTAGTGTGGTGCAAACCAACCTCCAGCACAAACAAATTGCGACGGCTACCCTACGCACACTGCTGGAGGTTAACCAAAGGACCATAGCCCTGATCCAGGAGCCGTGGATCAGAGGCGACAGCATATGCGGTCTGAAAAGCATCGGGGGTAAGTTGATGCACAATACTTCGGTTCATAAGCCAAGAACTTGCATCTATATCCCTAGATCAATATCAGCTCTGCTGTTAACAAACTTCTGTTCTAGAGACCTTACCGCGGTAGGACTCCAAACAGAGCCCAACAACCAAACGTTAGTACTAGCTTCAGTCTACATGCCCGGCGATGAGGAAATCCCATCGAAGGAGCTGGTTGAACTGGTACAACACTGTGAAGAAACTGAACGTGTAAACCACAATCTATTAATAATATGTTTATATAGACCACCTAATTCAAAGAACTTATGGGCTTTCTATGAAAAATTTGACATTATTCTTAAAACGCTTTCATCTAAATTGAATAAAAAGATGATTATATGTGGGGACTTCAATATAGACATATTAAAAAGAAATAACATAACTCTTGACTTTACACATTTTCTTCTTGGCTTTAATCTCAAGCTGGAATTACACCAGCCGACAAGACTATGTAGTAACAGCTGTATAGATAACTTTGCTTGTAGCTATCAACTAAAATCTAAATGTGACGTAATTGACCTCGCTCTGTCGGATCACACCGCACAAATATTAGAAGTTAAAGTAAACAAGACTTGTAGGATAAGAGCCTGGCGTGTTAGGCAGCGGGAAATAACTAAAGATAACCTATTAAAATTCAGAAACTACCTTCTATGTCTTTCTTTCTCTGGCGTGTATGAAACAGAAAATCCAGATGTAGCTTATGATTACTTCTTGGAACACTTTAGTTTGTTATATAATCTATGTTTTCCCTACAAACTTAATACCATACAAACAGATAAAAAATTAAATGGGTGTCGCGTGGTATACGTGTTTGCAGTAGAAAACAACGTAAATTATTATGGAAGTGTAGAACAAATCCGTCTAAAGAAAATATTTTTCAATTTAAACATTACTCACAAAAATATCGTAAGATAATTAAGTTGACTCAAAAAGCACAAAACAATTATTTCATCAACACTTCCAATAATAAATCAAAAGCATCTTGGCAAATTATAAACAACAAAACACGTAACATTGAGCCTATTTCACAAATAAGAATAAAAGACAAGATTATTACAAAACCAAAAGAAATTGCAAACGCATTTAATAATTATTTTATTGACCGAATTAAAAATAACAATAAAACAACAACTAAAAATAATATCGATTATAATCCAAACTCAATGTTTATGCCACCAGTGTTACCTCAGGACGTATTATACAGCATACAAGCCCTAAAAAACAAAAAAAGTTGTGGCTATGATGGAATCTCAACAAAGGTAACAGACGTAACCGTAAGGTAAAATTTGTACCAAACTGCATTGCTACACACCTAAGTCATATTATGAACCTATGTATAATCTCTGGTGTATTTCCCAAGGGCCTAAAAACAACAATAGTTAAACCACTTTTTAAAAAAGATAGTAAAGATGATGTAACAAATTATAGACCAATAGCTTTAATTCCTGTTTTCTCCAAAGTATTTGAAAAAATTATTTACGACTCGATTAACAAATTTTTGACAAAGCATAACATATTATGTGACGAACAGAAAGGCTTTAGGAAAAATAAAGGTATAAATACAGCTGTTTATGAACTATTAGATGATATCATGAAAAGCGTTGATAATAAAATCCCTATATGCGCAATCTATACCGATATGTCCAGCGCTTTCGATTGTGTTAGCTATAATATTTTGCTAAATAAGCTCAATGCCTATGGAATCAGGGGAAATATGCTAAACCTTATAAAATCTTACCTGAATGATCGTAAACAGTTCACAGAAATAAATAGAATTTGTATTAAAACAAAACAAGAAAAAAAATACATATCTGAAGAAAGACTAGTGAGATATGGTGTAACCGCAGGGTAGCGTATTAGGACCGCTTTTATTCCTGATCTACATTAATGATCTACCGCGACATATTCAACATCCAATGATTTTATTCGCAGATGATAGTACTGCACTTATTAAATGTAATGACATAGCAAATTATGAAAATGACATAAATAACACATTAAGGGACATAATAGATTGGCTTGACATAAATAATTTAATTATTAATCTTTCGAAGACACATGTAATGCATTTCCATCAACGTCTACCCATTACAAATTTAACTGTATCATATCATAATGAAACCATTGACCAAGTAACTGTTACAAAATTTCTAGGCATACTAATGGATAATCAGCTAACATGGAAGTATCAAGCAGAAGCAGTGTGTAAACGGCTAAGCACTTCTGCATATCTGTTATATAACCTTTCTAAAAAAGTAAATGTGTCTACTGTATTGACAGCATATCATGGTTTAGTAGCTTCGTTATTGAGATTAGGCATAATATTTTGGGGTAATTGCAGCTTGAGAGAACAAATTTTCAAAGCTCAAAAACGTTGTGTAAGGGCCATGTGTGGATTGAAGATGACCGACAGTTGTGTTCCTAAATTTAAGTCTCTTAAAATATTAACCTTTCCATCATTATATATATATGAGATGGCTGTTTTTGTAAAACTTAATAAGCACTATTACACAACTCTAGCAGAAAATAGAACAAGGCCTGTTAGGAGCCAATATAAAACCACACTACATGTAAACGCCCACAATACAGCTTTATTAAAGAAAAGTGTTTTTAACATGAGTATCATAATTTATAATAAAGTACCGGCCATTATAAAAAATGCTCCGATTCAATTATTTAAAACTAAACTGACTGCATTGTTGCTGGAAAAATGTTATTATACCATAGATGACTTCTTAAAAGACATTTTGTAATTGTATTTTAATTCTGACATTTAAATTCTGACATCTTTTAATAAATAATAATACAAATTTTTTTTATATAAATATTTGCACGCCTTTTTTTTTTTTTTTTTTACCTGGGGGAATGCTATGACGCATATCCCTCCGCGGGGGCGGGCGGAGGGATCATGTCGGACTCGCCGGGGTAAAATAAAGATGTTGAAAAGATAATGTACCTCCCGGAATACCGACTAAACCTACCACGGTGTTCCTCGACAAAACCACTATCGACGGGGCCGCGCGAATCACTTTCGCATACGGTCGCGACCCCGCCGAGGTTTTCGACCCGCCGTATGAAACGGCAGGCCACTACACGAAAGACCTACCCAAAATAGGCACTACTTCACCTACTGTACTCGAAACAGAGGCGCGCGTGGGAACACGCACGCCGCCTCTCGGACCTGGTGCTGAACGGATGGCGGGCAGGCCCACAAAGCCCGCCACCCCCAGGTCAAACCTCAGGGTGGCTGGAGGTCGTCTCGCGCCCACCGGCGCCCGGCTCTGCGGTTGGGGAGAGGGTTTAAACGCTCCCTCTCCCGCTCCGCCGCCTCCTTGATGGAAATTACTTCCTCACAAAAGGAGGCGACGGCGTTCCACGACCTCTCACTCCGGACCATAGACTGAACTACGGCCGGGAGCGAGAGGGCAACCGATCCGACTGCCGTGATCAATTCACGGCGCTGCGATGCCCAGGCGGGGCAAACCGCCAAAGTGTGCAGCGCCGTGTCCTCTACAACGTCGCGGCAGTCGCCGCAGTGGTGACAACCGGGCGTCTCTTGCCGGCGTATACGACACAGGAACCGGCCAAAACAACCGTGGCCAGTCAGAACCTGTGTCAGCCGGAAGGTGAGGGCGCCATGCCGCCTCTCCAGCCACTCCTCAAAAACGGGACTTACCGCCACGATCGTGGCGTGCCCGGCACTAGGGTGCACAAGTCGCTCCTTCCAATTAGCCACTAGGACCTAGCGGAGCTCGGACCTTGCCGCCTGGATTGCGGCAAAACCCGGTCCCTCGCCCCGAGCTAGCGCCTCCTGGCGCCAACGATAGAGCGACGCCAGGAGCGCCGCTTCCAGGTGGGACCTGGAAGCGGCGCTCGATGGCATCGATCCGGCGAGGAGGCTCGCAGCCTCGAACGAGATCGTGCGGTAACCTCTAATCAACCTGACGGCCATGGCGCGCTGTGGAGCACGAAGCGCCGTGATGTTACGGGCCATCAGGTTGTTTGCCCACACTGGGGCCCCATATAGGGCCATGGACCGCACGACCCCCTCGTGGAGCCTCCGGCAGGAGGTGCTTGGCCCCCCAAGATTGGGCAGCAGGCGCGAGAGCGCGCCTGCAGCGCCCCGAAGAATGGGGGCCAAACGACGAAAATGGGCTGTAAAGTCCCATCGGCTGTCGAGCAAGAGACCTAAATACCTTAGGGTTGACTCGACACCGATGCGGATCCCTCCTACCATGATATGGGCCCCTGGAGGTGGCCGCTTCCGAGGGCCGTGAAAACATACAGCCTCGGATTTAGACAGGGCCACCTCGAGGCCCAACCGCCGGATACGACCAACGACTTGTGCGACCCCAGCGGTCGCCAGTATGACCGCCGCCCGGTGCGACTTACCCCTCGCCGTGACAAGCGTGTCGTCGGCGTAACATATGACGCCGACGCCACGGAGGAGCGCACCTCGCAGCACCCAGTCGTAACCGATGTTCCACAGGAGCGGACCCAGAACCGATCCCTGTGGAACACCGCACGACATCTCTCGCCGACTCCAAGCGTCGTGACCCGGGTAGACGACTACCCTCTCGGATAAATATGCCCCGACTATGCGGCGGAGGTAGGTCGGCACACGATGGAAAACGAGTGCCTCCCTAATGCAACTCCAGGGCAAGGTATTGAAGGCATTCGCGATGTCCAAAGACACCGCGAAGACGACCTCGCCCCGGGACACCGCGTCCTCCGCCAGGCTCCTCACTTGCAGAACTGCATCGATTGTTGAGCGCCCGCGGGAAAACCATACTGGTTGTCCGCCAGATCCGGACCCACTGAAGAAAGACGCTGGACGAGGCGCTCCGCGATTATAAACTCGAACAGTTTAGCCACCTCGTCCAGCAACACAATGGGCCGGTAGGTGGACGGACTGTCCGCCGGGCGCCCTTCCTTCCTGATCAGGACCAGTTTCCCCACCTTCCACTGACGTGGAAACTGGCCCTGCTGCAAACACTCGCTGAGGAGCCCCCTGAGTCGGGGCGCGAGCTCCTCGAGGACCAGGGCCAATGCACGACCTGGAATGCCGTCGGGCCCTGGGGCGGTGTTTTTCGAGCGTAGTCTCGACACCGCCGCTCGCAACTCTACCTGGGTCACTTCGGGAACCACGTCGTCGTCAAAGTAAATATTTGCATGCCTAGTCTAAGGTAGATTGTATAAGGATCTGAAACTATGTTAACATCTGTATTCTATTTTGTACTTACAATCTATGCAAATAAATGATTTATTATTTATTATTATTATTATTATTATAAGACCACGGCTGGCACATCATCATCTCAGCCGACGCAAACGCTCACCATCCACTGTGGGGAAGCCTCACACCAAACAAAAGAGGTGAGTCCTTAACTGAATATATTTTCTCGACTAACCTGTCTATAATGAACAATGGTTGCGAGCCCACCTTTGTTAGTTCTAGATATCAAACTATAGTAGACATCACACTTGCATCGGAGGGTGCGGCAGAACTAGTGTCAAACTGGCACGTTTCAGCCAAACCTTCCTTTGCAGATCACAGGCGCATCTGCTATACTATACAAGTGCCAGAGACGGACCAACTGCCTAAACGCAACCCCCGCAAGACGGACGTAGCAAGGTACAGGAGCCTTCTCCAACATGAGGTAGATAAAATCTGTTTTAAAGACATGTCTACCAGCACTGACAACATAGACCATAACACTTACATACTTACCAAATGCATCCAACAAAACTACCAACAAGCCTGTCCCTCCACACAACCACCAGTAACAGGTAAGTCCCAATGGTGGGGACCAGAGCTGGAGAAACTTAGACTCAATCTGAGGAAACTGTTTAACCGAGCTAAAAACACCAGGACTGATGAAGACTGGGAGCGATACAAACAAGCTCAATACCACTACAAGAAACGCATAAGATACCGCAGAGGAGAATCTTGGCGGCGTTTCTGCAGCAACATTAACACCACTAATGAAGCAGCCAGGGTGAAAAAGGTCCTATCGCAAGAAAACAACAGAACCCTAGGCGCCATTAGAAAACAAGATGGTACCTATGCGATTTCAGACAATGAAATAAGTCAGGTACTACTCGAAACACACTTCCCTGGGTGCGAAGTAACGGTAAACCCAAACTGGGAAGACACACCTTACAATCAACCAACCCAGATTGACTGGACAGTAGCCAAATCTATGGTCACTGCTGACCGAATATCATGGGCGATAGATAGCTTCCAACCCTTTAAATCTGCGGGCCTGGACGAAATATTCCCAGCTCTCTTGAAATGGGGACAAACAACAGTTGTGCCACACCTGCTCAACATATACAGAGCATCGATAGCGCATAACTACATACCACGCCAGTGGAGAGAAGTCAAAGTAATCTTCCTACCTAAGCCGGGTAAGTCAGATTACACACAGGCGAAATCATACAGACCGATCAGCCTAACCTCTTTCCCGCTGAAGACTCTTGAGAGGCTAGCTGATCGGTATCTAAGGGAAGGTGCTCTAAGACTCAAGCCACTACACCGCCAACAACACGCCTACAGAAAAGGCAGATCAACGGAATCAGCGCTGCACTCTGTTGTAGGAACAATAGAAACAGCATTATCTGACAAATTAATGACACTAGGGGCTTTCATCGATATAGAAGGAGCTTTTGATAAGACAAAATTCAACAGCATTAACCAGTCACTCATCACATTTGGAGTTGATGACCACTAGTGGCTGGATCGATCAACTTCTAAAGATGCGGGCCATACAATTCACGGTGAACTCTACCACGAGAGGCATAGTAGCGAAGGGCTGTCCCCAGGGAGGAGTACTCTCGCCGTTGCTATGGAATATCGTGGTAGATGACCTGTTAGAACGCCTTAATAGCAGATGCTACTACACGGTTGGCTATGCGGACGACATAACCATCCTGATCAAAGGCGACTCAGAAAACATAATCTGTAATCGCATGCAATCAGCCGTCAGGATCATGGAACAATGGTGTAACCATCATGAACTGACGGTGAATCCGACGAAGACAGAACTGGTCCTTTTCACACATAAAAGGAAAACTCAGTTAACTAACATGCCAAAATTATTTGGAACGGACCTTACCCTATCGCAAGAAGTCAAGTATCTGGGCGTAGTACTCGACCATAAGCTCAACTGGAGTAAGCACCTTAACACAAAAATAACCAAAGCATGCACAATATTCTGGCAATGCAGAAGACTAATAGGCAGAAAATGGGGCCTCAAACCATCTATAACCTTCTGGCTCTACACGGCCATAATACGCCCAATGATAACATATGGCGCCATAGTTTGGTGGCCTCGCACTCTTCTAAGCACAGCTATACAAAAACTACAAAGCCTACAACGACTCGCCTGCCTGGCGACGACAGGCTGTATGAGAACAACCCCCACGGCAGCGCTGGAGGCCATACTAAACCTCAGACCCCTACACCTAATCATACAGCAGGAAGCAGTCACAGCTGCCATACGGCTTGAAAAGGTAGGGCTCTGGAAACGGGACAGTAGGATAACTCATGCACGCCTAAAGGAGTTAGTATACAACGAAATTCCAATGATAGCGGCGACATGTGATATCATCCCAAAAACTTTTGTTTTCGACAAAAAATATCACATCCAACTTCATGAAGAATTCAAAGATAGCTCTGGTATACACGAAGTGAGAATATACACGGATGGATCCAAAACAAAATCAGGAACAGGAGTCGGAGTCTTCTCCCACGACCTAAACATCAATTACTCAACAACCCTGGGAAACCTCAACACTATCTTCCTGGCAGAATGTGTTGGAATCACCCGGGCTGCAACAGCGGTTACATCAAGGGGTATAAGCGATAAGACGATACGCATTATCTCGGATAGTGCCGCGGTATTACAAGCTCTGAAAAGCAACTGCTTTAACAGTGGACTCATCCTGGTGTGTCACCGTGAGCTGCAAAGAATTGCAACGAAAAATCGGGTAACGTTGCAATGGATACGCGGCCAGAGCAACTCTTCTGGCAATGACGCTGCAGACCAACTGGCAAAGAGAGGATCGAGCATTAAAATGGTAGGACCCGAACCAATTGCCCCTATACCCTTCTGCCAACTCAAAACATGGTTATGTGACAGAACCACGAAACTACATGAAAAACAATGGGCAGAAACAAAGGAATGTAGACAGACAAAGGAAGCCCTTCCCTCCTTAGACATACATCTGTCACGCAAACTGCTACGTTCTTCAAGGAAAAACCTGCGTCATCTAGTGGGTATAATAACAGGTCACTGCTCACTCAACAAACACCTATTTAACATCGGCATCACTGACAGCCCTTTATGTAGAGGCTGCATGGAGACCGAGGAGACACCGGCTCACGTGCTGCTGCATTGCAAAAGCGTGAGCAACCAACGGGCGAAACTTCTAAACAGTCCAGAAACGATGAAGGAAGTACTGTGCAACACCGGTCCCCTATTGTCTTTCTGGACGGAGCTGGGGTGGTATGAGTGACCGAACAACTTTTCGCGTCGATCACTTACGCACAATGGCCCAATTGTGTGGCTAAGTGCGGATAACACATGTCCAACTAACTAACTAACTAAGATGAAGCTTAGCCGTCTTAACTCCGGCCTCCCAGATACCGCCGAAGTGCGGTGCGTATGGAGGAGAAAATTTAAAAGTAATACCTTCGTTGCACGCAAAATCGCAGATAGATTTTTAGATGTTTTAAACAGTCTGCTCAGCTTGCCACTGGCGCCTACAAAATTTTTACCGTTGTCACAATAGATGGTGTGTGGTCTGCCGCGACGTGAGATAAACCTACGCAGGCACAGAATAAATGCATTGCTACTTAGGGCGCTGACCACTTCTAAGTGAACAGCCTTAGTACTAAAACAGACGAATATACATAAGTAACATTTAGAGGTTTTCGCGCCACGACCTTTACGGTTTAGGATTAAAAATGGACCAGCAAAGTCGGTGCCACAAGTTTCAAATGGTAAGGCAGGAGTTACACGTGGTTTAAGTAGATTACCCATTATGGGATTCAAAGGTTTAGCAGTAAATCTTCGACAACGAACATACTTTCGGCAAGTAGCAGTGGCTAGTACCTTGCCTCCTAATGGCCAAAATTGGTCACGAATACTGTTTAAAAGTTGCTGAGGATCAGCGTGTAGTGTGAGACGCAAGTGTTCTCTTTCGAATTGAAGACGTGTGAACGTGTGCTTTGGATCTAATAAAATAGGGTGTTTTTTGTCATATGGACAGAATGGTGCGTTGTTGATTCGACCAGCGATACGCGAGATACCTTCCCGATCGAGAAATGGATTTATAAAGATAACGCGTGATTTCCGGTTAATGTCACGATTAGTTTTTAGAGAATGAATCTCATTTGAAAATGTTTCTGCTTGTGAAGCTTTTGCGAGAAATATACGTGAGTTCTTCAATTCAGACCAGGTAAGTTCGCCATATAATTTCGTATTATTTTTTCTAATATTATAGATAAATCTTAGTACATAAGTAATTATTCTTTGCAGTTTAAAGAGTTTGGAATATTTATTAAATGGTATTATATTGTTAGATAGGGTTATATGTATATAGCATTAAAGCTTATTTTTGTTTCAGGTAAAGACATTGAAATGTATTTAGACTCAGGCCACTCAGTTTCAGACTTAAAGAGAAAGGAAGGAATACCCCTAGAAGCCATGTCAGCAGGATTTAATTCGGTAGGCACATGTCGCCAAGTATTTTTATCAGTTAATTCATTAATCTGTTCAACACGATTAGAAACAAAGGCTTTTAGAGTTTTAGATTGAGTACGCAACCAACCTAGTACAATCATTGAGTCTGTCCGGAATATTGAACGAGAAATCTTAGTTTTTAGACAATTTATTATTTAATTTCTACTGGGACATTGTCATCCCAGTCTAATTTTAGTAGCCACAGTTTTTGCAGTATAACAGAACTAGCGGGTCAAAGATTCTACAAGAATTTGACAGTATAGAACATTTAGTCACGTTAGAAATATTTTTAGCCTCAACAGAGTAGTGCAGAGTATCAGAATTAGGAGCCCATTTTAACCCTAATACAGAGGACTGTTTACTGAAGTCCTGAGATTGATCAGTGACAGGTATATCATCGAGTATACTAGTAAAATTTCGCAATTTTCGCAACGGAAAGCAACCTTCAGAAAGTTTTTGAATAACACCTTTAATATTAGCCTTCAAGACCGAAGGAGAGTTGGAGCCCGTATTTAGTTCATCCACATAAAAGTCATGTTTTATAATGTCAGCAACAACTGTATCAGTACACTCTGTTGCAAGTTGTACTAAACATCGAGTACTAAGATGTGGAGCAGAAGCTGTCCCATATGTAAAAGTATTTAGTTGTAGAATTTTTAATGGTTGACTTTCGTCATCCCTCCAGAGTATAAGCTGCAAGTGACGTTGGGACTTATCAACCATAACTTGTCTATACATTTTTAATATTCCCTGTAACAACGTAGGCATGTTGACGAAACCGCAGCAAAATAGACATTAGATCATCCTGGACTACCGGTCCAACTGACTGGATTTCATTGAGCGATTTACTAGAAGTAGTTTTGCACGAGGCATCAAACACCACTCGAAGTGGAGTTGTTTCGCTACCCTCGCGGATTACAGCATGGTGGGGAATATAATATCCGAAACTTGGACGGCATATCTCAGTTAGGTGTCCTAGAGAATCATATTCTTTAATAAATTTAGTGTAGTCTTCTTTCAAGTTAGAATTATTATACAGCCTTTTTTTCTAGATTATAGAATCGCCGTTCTGCGATATGAAAAGAGTCCCCTAGAGCATCCTCCGGGGTTTCGCGAAAGGGAAGTTTTACAGAAAATCTTCCATCTTGTAAGCGGACAGTATTAGCAATGAAATAACTTTCACAATATTCTTCATCATTAGTAAATTTAGGTTTCCTTGGGACAGGAATATTTTCAATTTTCCAGAATTTAGCTATAGACTCCTTAATTTCTTGACTAAAATTAGAATGAGTGGTAGGCAGAGGATTCTGACCCGTTGGCCCTGATACAAGCCAACCAAATTTCCCAGAATACATCCGCCCCTAACAATACATCAGTTTCAGAGGGATGATAAAAGCTTGGGTCTGCTAGTTGTACATAATCAGGAATAGTTAGTAGCGAGGTGTTTACCTCAACACTCGGCAGCCTACCAGTAATTTCTGGTATAACAAGACAAGACACATTCATGTGGAAAGAATTTATTCTCGATTTTAAGTGCACGCCACACATTTTAATAGTATTAGTTAGTTTGTTATTTATACCAGCAATTGATACATTAGTATTAGAACAAGTAAGATTTAATTTTCTTTGTATTTTTTCAGATATAAAAGAAGAGTGGCTTCCACTATCGAGAAGGACCCTAGCTGGATGAGCACTACCAGTTATATTGTGTATCAATTCTACCTCTGCAGTAAATAGAAGAACTTGCCCCGTTGTTGCAGAAGACAGAGAAGAACGGAGCCCAGGACCAGAAGCAAAATCAATAGGAACCATGGTAACAGTTGACACCTGAGAAGGCACAGTTACAGAAGGAGCAGGCGTCGCAGCAGTGTTACCCGTAGGTAAATGAGTAGTATTATTATTAGCATTTGATTTATAAAGTAATAAGTTATGCCCTTTGTTACAGAATCGACAAGGAGTATGTTTGCATTTAAAAGAGAAATGACCAGGCCGCAAACAGATTAGACACAGCTTGTGCTTCGAAACTTCTTTCATTCTATCATCGATAGACATGGACTTAAATTTATCACATTTATAGACTAAATGATCCTGTAAACATACAACGCATTTTAACGCGTTTGCGTTATAAGTAGAAACAAAAGATCTTGTGAATTTATTTTCTTTAAAATTTGATGAGATTGTTTATCAGATTTAGTATTATCATTTTTACTGTACTGCAGGGTTTCCAAAACATCAGCACGATTCCGCAAAAACTCATGGAACTGTTCAAGTGTTGGAGAGGAAATCAATTTACTCCTATGCTCTTCCCATTTTTGACTTGTGGTGCCGTCTAGTTTCGTAGTCATAATAAACATATTTATAGTGTCCCAATGAGACGTGGGTTCATTTAACGTATTTAAGGCTCGTAAATTTTAAAATAATAATCTTTCATATAACGAAGTGACTTGTAAGTTTCTTTAGTAATAGGATTAAAATCAAAAAGTGCCTTCAAGTGGTTGTTTACCAAGATCCTGTTCTTATCAAAGCGGTTAACAAGTAAATTCCAAGCTACAGTATAATTATTTGCGGTAAACTCAACAGACTTAATATCATTTGACGCACCTCGCTCAAGTGAAGACCGTAAGTAGTGAAACTTATTATGTCTGGAATGGAATTATTTTTATTTATTAATGAATGGAATGTATCTCTAAATTCCATCCACTTAAGTTAGCTTCCATCAAAAGTAGGCAACTGAAAGTTGGAAGCTTTATATTGGAGTTCAATTTGCCGAGATAGCAATCACAAGATGAGCCAGAATAAGATTTAATAGGTACATTGCAAGACGTAACATTATCTAAATAGTTTGAGCTAGTGCAATGTTAGAACAAAATTAATTCTCAGTTTTTTCATTCTCTTCCAATTGCTCCACGTATAAACACTCAATTTTGTTTTTTAGTACATCAAATTCACTAAACAGATCTCTAAACCTTGACAATTTCAATTCTAGTTCAGCAATTAATATTTTAGTAAATTCTTTTGATTCAATTAGTTTAACTGTCTCTAAATATTTGGAAAAGTTTGTTACTCTTGAACGAATAGCAGCGCGTTGCTGAATATGTTGTTTCAATTGGGCGTCCATAATTATTCAATATTTCTTTTAAACAAAATACAAGCTGAGTGAGAAACTGGAGAGACTGATCAATAAGATAAAATAAACAGAAAAGGATTGATATAAATAGTCAAACCATGTGCGCCGCACTAGGTACGGCTGAGCACGCGCAGCGATCTGCGAGCAACGTGGGCGCCGCGTAATGGTCGGCTTCTCGAACTTTCGAGCGGACGGCGACCGCGGCACGCATTCAACACGCTTCAGCGGGAAAATCCCGTAAGCCATGCAGAAAGCGCATTTAAATTTCAGGTTGTAAGCGCTGGAAGCTGGAAGTCGTAGGTACCTAACCTACGAGCAGTAATTTACAGCTAGCTTGTTAAGTACAGATATGTATATGTATATTTTAATAAAAGAAACAGAAAGCAACAGACAAAGTAGTAATATGTATATAGATGCCGTAGATAGGCAACCTAGGGCTCGAACAGAACCTAGAATGAATTAATTTTTAAGTTAGAGCATGCCACTCCATAGATGTGTCTAGATATATTTATAGATATTTTTATCAAGACATAACGCAAAGTGCGTAGAAGCGGGCTGTGTAAATTATAAATGCACCTTATTTAGCTAAAGGTCACGTAAACTCGTTATGATTCTCATAATCACTGTCACTTAGGTAGCGAACACATAATTATACTAAAACTGGATACACTTCCCTGTGAGCAAACCTCAACCAAACCACAGTTCTGGCACTGCCAAGATAGGTAGCTTCATGTCATTCAAGTATGTATAGGTTATCCAAAGCGCAGCGCAGAGCCAGCCCACAGTCAGCAATCAAAAGGTTGATCAGGAATCACGATCACGTCGGGGTCACCAATGTTTAAATGATAGCCTTCTGATCCTTGATAGGTTATTTATTTAGATTAAGAATTGGTACAATTGAGGCACTGGTAGTTTACATAACGCAACTAAGAAATAGACAAGATATATAAGGTAAACAATTAGGAACGCGCGCGACGTATGTTCGCGCCGTCTGCGTTGCAAGAGTATTGTTAAAATTTTAAATGGTGGGAGCGTGGGGCCGCTGGCCGCGAGCGCACTCCTCCCGCGCACCACCTCAGGCGCCGCTGCTGGTAGGGCGCGCAACACAACGGGCTGACCTTTTTTTAGATATTCTCTGGTCTTCAGGGAGTGGTATTCCTCAAAATATCCGTCGACCGCCGATTAAACAAGTAACAGACGCTGAACTTCTTAAAATATTATCTGGCTATACATCGATAGGTGAAGTCAAGCTAACATTTTAGTTTTTCACTATCGAAAGCAAATAAATTTTCGTGGACCCCGCTTACGAATTGTGAGCCCCATTTTTTTGTCACACCAACGTAGATCCCCGTCGAGTCTCCTGTGGAACCCTGGGGATGCACCTGGACCACTTTGGGAACTAAGGATCTACACATTATCACCGTACCTTATTTGTACGTGTTGGTACTCTTAACTTAAGTGTTTTACAATCACCTTCATGAATATGAGACTTATAGAGAGTACACGAAGGAAAGATTGCCGAACCAAACACATTCCTAATCTTGAGATAGTTAAACACGGCACGTACCGTATTATGTCAGTAAAACTATTTAATAAACTGCCCAATGATATAAAAATATCATACAAACGGGACTTCAAAACTAAATTAAATCGTTATGCTATAAGGCTGCTATTATTCTATTATTACTCTCTTTACATGCTAATATTTATTTTAAATTATTGTATTATTATTATAATGTCAATATAATGCTAGACAACGGGTCTTACTCGCGATAAAGTATTTAAAAGATAATAAATACATATTGATTGCCCGACGTTTCGACCGACTTGCATCGATCGTGGTCACGGGTTGTCTGATGTGAGCTCGGCGGCGCATTCGTGAAGTGCGGGTTTCGGCAACTACCCTCACTTGGTCACTATTATTTATATTCGCACTGTCGGTATTTCGACACACAACACTAACGACGTCTACACACTGGCGACCTAAGTCACTACGGCGACGTTTACATTTGCTGATGACTGGATTCCAAGATGTAGACAAACGGTATCCATCCTCCCGGTTGAAATTGCGATATTTATTGATTTCAACCGCTTCACGTACTATCCTGGAGTAATAGTGACGATCGGTGGATAAAACCTTGGTTTATGTAACTCAATCCAGTGCTTTGGTCCAGACTCCAGTAAATGCTCGGCTAAAGCAGACTTGTTTACTAACCCGTTCTTGATAGGCGTGAATGTGGCTTATAACGTATACGGCTTCCTCGGTGCTATGCATTTATTTAATTACCTTATGAAAACTTACAGCTACAGACAAAATATATCAATGACATGATAAGTGACGGTAAGCACAAGTTTTTACTCATAGGACTATAATAAAAAATAAATGAACCACAGTGTATATTTACCAACTGCTTACATGGTATCAAGATAATATTATATACTAAAATTGCTCTTTAATAAGATTATACAATATTATTTGAAAAACTTATCAGTTAAGCACTTCGGTCCTTACACGCAAAATGCTACTAGAAAATGGATCTATGTCATAGGTTTTACACAATTTATTAAGGTTCCTGCTTGCTTGCACCAAAAAGCTGTTTTTCCTGTAGTTGGAAGAGGTATGTGGTACATGTATGGGGGGATTGAAACGCACTACCCTACTCGGGACGTTAAATCTTATTTTAGATAGGAGCTCAGGACAATCAATGTCATTGTTCATAGTTTTAAGTAAAAAAATAATGCCTGCAATATCACGACGTTCTTTAAGAGGCAGTGGATGGTGTATTTTACACAAACTTACATAATTATTTGAGTGAAACGGAAATTTTTGTCCATAACATTGAAATTTAACAAATCGTTTCTGAATGTTCTCGATACGATCTGTGTATGTGGCATAGCAGAGATCCCACACCTGTGAACCATATTCCAAAGTAAATGACAACGTACAAAAATATAGTAGGTATAGTATTTTTATTGTTTTCAAGTCCCTAAAATATTTAGACATGTGCATCACGAAGCCAAGAGACTTAGAGGTTTTTCTGACTATTGTATCGATGTGATCATCAAATTTTAGTATACAATCGTGATGAACTCCCAGATCCTTAGCGTTATTGCTTCTAGATAAGGCCTAACCCTCCAAAAATTACTCTGTTTCAAGAACGACCCGTTTTCTCGTATTACTAAGCATTTAGCAGGGTTAAGATCGAGCTTATTGTTGACACAATACTTCTCTAATCGTACCAGATCGATCTGTAGTGCCATCCTGTCAGAATCTGATGATATACAGCCGCCTCTTCACCCTTAGCGCCCGGGATTTCAAGGATCCTTGCTCCCGTATGGGCGAGACGTATCCTCCGGTGGCAATTTCGGAGACACTCACGTCACGCCTGGCGGCTGACAATACCTCTTTGCAAGTAAGGCCGCGCTCAGGCAGCACTGTAATGACTACAGCTGCTGCCTTCGGGGTGCGAAGCTTGTTCCGCCTCCGTTGCCTCCTTTTTTTCGACCCACTATTTGCAGCGGGGACGGTCAGGCTGATAGAGGCCGCAGCAGCAGTTGCCCTAACGGTAGCTTTAGCGGCAGCGTTATTGGCCTTGCATCGGGCTTTTCAAAGAAAAGCCTTGGAGACTGGCAAGTCTTGGGAGGTAGACGTTGAGGGCCCGGGTGCTTGGGCCGGCGCAGCTGCCTTCTGGGTCGCTGCAGGTTGACGGCGCTGCGGCGCCGTCTGTGTGGGCGGAGGCATCCTGGTCGCCGCAAGCAGTGGAAATTCCTGGACTCTAGCCCGGGCCTTCGCCGGTGGCAGCGCTGGCGCAACCTTAGCGGTTGCAGAGGTAGTGGCGACGGTGACAGTCGCGGGCGGCGCAAGTCCCAACCGTGACCGGTAGCTTGACGCCGGAAGAAGGCGATCGTTGAGACCCTCGAATCGGACGTCTATGTATCTAAACATAGACGCCTGGAAGTCCAGCTGTTCGTTCGAGGGCTCCTGCGCTTGTCTGAGCACCTGCGCCTGTTTCGGCGCCTGCTTCCTCCGGGTTTCAGCTTTGAGCTGCACCATTTCTTTGCGCAGCTCCGCTACATCAGCCTGGAGCCGCTGTAGCGCGCCGGCGAGGAATTCAACTGACTCCATTGAAGCAGCCGCCGCCTCTTTAAGGTGGCGCTTAAAGGTGACCTTTAGGTTGCGCGATTTCACCGCCACCTTGGCGACGATCTCGGCACCGTCACGGGCACGCTGGACTGCGTCCGCCACCGATTTAGCCGGTGAGCGGATTTTCAGCGCCAGCTGCGCCACCTCATCCTTTTGCACACACCTCTGCCGCCGCGTGATTTTCAGCAGCCAGCTCGGATGCTCTTGCCGGTCCTATGTACGGGACCGGAGCGCTAGGTCGGCCTCGGACTCATCGCGCTGTGCCGACTTTGGCAGTGGGCGCGGCACTCGACTCTGCGTTAGTATCGGACTCGACCCGACGTAGCGGACGCTTCCGCTTCCCTCCTAAAGGAACCGTCTTTACCGGCTCAGGGCAGACGGATCTGGAAGGTTCCATGAGGTATTCTCCGGGCGCCGAACGCCCGGTACACTCCTGGGGTAGTTTTCCATTTTTAACCGACATCATTTTAGGTTTTTGGTGGCCCTAATGGCTGGGTTGCCCCCAACCATACAGCCCCTCGCCGGGCCACCATAAACTTGGGCTTTGGGTAATTTTTATAGAGGTTTTCTTCCTCGCAGCCTGAAGGCCCTCGGTCCTGTCAATTCAGAATTACGGGTTGGGCCGGATGGAGGTCCATGCTGGACCGATCTACCCGTCCCAAGACCGCCCGACTGGCCAGGATGCCTAATCAACCGCCCCGGCCTAACGACCATTGCCACGTTACCCACGCCAGTAAATTCTCAGTCGTGTGTCCACCCCCCACGTGATCAGTTGGTCGATACGGACGTGTGGTTGGTTTTTAGGGGGCTGCGATCTGTCACCCTGCTTTGTCCCCTTAGGCGGACAGATCGGAAGAAAAAGTTTGATCTTTCCCCCTGTTACCAGCGAGGGGACAGTTAGAACTTTATTTACTCCTTAACGGTTTATCGGTCCTATCAGTGATAGGGGGACAGACGAAACCTTTTATGCCTGTTTGTTCCCCATAGGATATAATATAGACAATAATTCTTAAAAGTAACCGTACACAATGAAATTATAAGCATTACTTGTAAGAATTAAATAAATGACTACAATAAATAAAATACTACTGGTTTGGGTTTACGAGTATAATCACCTGTATTTAAATTAATTATAAATATTTCTTTTGTTTCTCTATCAAGCAGTCTCAGTCACAAAAATCACAGTAGGTACTGCAGGTTTAATAACAATCAGTCTCCTAATTTGACTTCATACAACTTAGTGACAAATGTTAATTTTTACTCACAATATAATAATTTTTACATGAGGAATATGTTCCTAATAAGAAAATATTACGTGTTTAGATAAAATTGCAGCTTAAGGTAATTAACTGTGTATTATTTAGGAATTAAGTAAATAAATTCAAGGTTTGACGTTTTCATTCTTGTAAGAGTGATCAAACATAATAAAATATCCGTTTGTGCTCTGTACGTTAGTGCCACAATTAATATTAAAACGTATTTTGCGAATAACAACTTAAAGATTCATGAAATATGGCTGACAATTACTTGCACTTATTATAACTCAAATAGAATTATAGCCACAAGAAAGAGCAGTAAAGTACATCTAGGTTATAAAATTGAATTTAAGTTTCTTTACTACTATATATCAGTTATAGTTATTTAATATACTGTTACATATAAACTACTACTGTTACTGTTAATGTTTTATATATTAGGTTAACAGCAAACATTAAACTTTATGTGTGGCGAAGGTGGATGTAAATGGAAACCAGGAACAACTTTATAAAACATATTTATTTGTTTAAATGGGAAATTAACACACAAGAATAAATCACACCAGTATTATTAATATCCTTTTTTAAAACACAGGTCACATAATTCTCAATATTCATAATTTCACATGGCCTAACTTATAACCTAAATGTTATAATATTTAGATAAAATCGTTAAAATATAACACAGCTTTTACAGTGAAAATAAAATAGGCTACTTAACTTACGAGGGTTTTGGTGCGTTCTCTTCAACAGCTCACAACAGAATAGAAAGAAATTCTGCCTCGTAGGGCCTTTTATAATCATTTTATATGTGGGTTGCCATTACTCAAACAAACATAGAATCAGACTTGGAAATAATCAAATTAAATAGTACATTTTTACAATAAATATTATTAAATAGTATAATATGTTTAACACAATATTTTCAAAATAACAATGATTACAATTAATATTTTATCCTGATCTATTACGGCTGTACGGTGAACCCGTACATTACTACTTGTATGTAGTTTAAGCAACTAAGCATTTGTGCGTTCGGTCGTTTACATCGACCTACATTAATATATTACATATACATTATTACTTATAATAAATCAGTGATTATACAGCACTCAGAGCGGAACGTTTTATTTATCATCTCCGTCTCTATCATTAACTCATACAATAACTATCATTTTTTTTTATCATAAATGTAAGACCCGCAGTCTACATTTTTTTGGTCCTTCGAAAATTTGGTGAACCATCGAAATTTTTTCGTGATTAAAGATCTCTTATTAAGTGCTTCGCGACAGTTCCGCCGGCTTATTGAATTTATAACTAAATTCAGTGTTAATTTGTGTGACAAACATCGGTCGAGCGGTCAGCAGCAGCAGCAGGTCGCAGATCAGGTTGTAACGCGTGCGGCAGTTTCCAAGTAAGATTGTTCCATTTATTTTATCATAATGGCAGCATCGAGCTCTCGTCAGGCTGAGATTTTAGAACATATCAACAAAATTAAGGTCAATTTTGGAAAGGATCCGTTGTCTAGGAAAACTCCGGAATATATCGAAAGGAGACTTGAGACACTGGATAACCTATGGGGAGAGTTCGAGGAAAACCATAAAAAGCTTTCTGAACAACCGGAAAAAGAGCCTAAGTATTTTGGTTCAAACTATTATCAACAAGGTAAGGAGTTTTATCAAGCTACCCGTACATTGTTATCGTCCTTTATAGCGAAGGAAAAATCAACGCAATCCTGTGGTGAGGCGGACGAATTAGTGTCGTTACAGAGAACCAATTTTAGAGCTTTTAATAGGTTAGTAAAGAGCATAGCAGTGGATGCAATTGATGAGAAATGGGAACTCGAGGATGAGCTTAAGAGTATTCAGAGTAAATGGGATACGATTGACAGTTTACATCTGCGCATAGATCATATACTTCAGGGGACAGACATGTCATACGAAGAGGAATTTAATGCGCTTGAGGTTATTTTTAAGAGCACAAAGCGTACCTTAAATCAGAAAATATCATCCATGGTTCATGTGCATAAATCAACGCCAAAACTGGAGATACCTACATTCACGGGTAAATATAGCCAGTGGCCAACATTTTGTGACTTATTCACAGAAGCTATCCATGACAATAACGCCATTACAAAAGCTCAAAAGATGCAACATTTAAAGGGCAAGGTCAAGGGAGAGCCCGAACGCCTTATCCAGCATTTACATATCGCAGCGGACAACTACGACACCGCTTGGGAAATTCTTACGCATAGGTATAATAACACCCAAGTTCTATTTACAAACCAAATAGAAACCTTCTTAAATCAGCCGATAATTCAGAAACAAACAGCATTTGAGTTAAAACGGCTCTATGATACCTCTACAGAGTGTATTCACGCCATACACAATCTTGGTGTAGACACAAATACTTGGGATCCGTTATTAGTGCATCTTCTTTGTAAGAAACTAGATCAAGATACTTACTGTGACTATAAGAAAGCTCGCAAGTCACCTAGAGAATTACCATGTCTTGCAGAGTTTATGTCATTCCTAGAAGGCAAATTTATAGCCCTTGAGCCTATGTCTAGGAGAGCAAAAGAGCAATCTAAGCCAGTTTTCAGTTATGGATCGAATCAAACAAAGAACAAACCTCAAGAGGGTTATTACAAAAAGCAGTATAAATCTGCCGCTACTCAAGGCCCTAACTGTCCTTTGTGTAATACCCGACACAATATATTTTTCTGCCGAAAGTTTAGATCCATGACACCCGAAAATCGCTTAGCTACTATTACAAAAGGTAAATTATGTAAAAATTGCCTTTATAATCATTTTGATGGCGACTGTACGAGTTCAAAGCGTTGTAAAACGTGTGATGGCGATCACAACACCCTTCTTCATGACGCCTTCGCACAGCATCATCAGGCGACGCCAACATTAACCTCAGGGATGTTCTCCACGCAGTCGCACTCGTCGAGCCCGCATAACGTTAACCACGTAGCCGCAGATAATGAAGAAGTCTTGCTCACTACGCTAAAATTATATGTTCGCGCTAGTAATGGTACTTACATTACACTTAGAGCCCTTTTGGATCAAGGGTCGCAAATTTCGTTGATATCGGAAAAGGCTACGCAACTGTTAGGCTTACAACGTCGACAATATCATGCGTCTATTTCAGGCATAGGACCAGTCGCTAAGCAAAGCAAGGGCATTGTATCACTAGATTGCAAGTCTATCTATAAAGATTACATCTTAACGACCAAGGCGTTAGTCGTATCTAGAGTTATAAATGACTTGCCTAACTCTACGTTCTATAAGCAGTCGTGGGCCCATTTACACCACCTAAAACTAGCAGATCCTGAATACAACGTTACCCAGCCTATTGATTTACTTCTAGATGCCAGCGTGTACTCAGAGATAATATTAGGAGGTCTTATAAAGGGTCCTACACAGTCGCCTATAGCCCAACAAACGAAGATGGGTTGGATATTATCGGGTAACGTGAAGAGATATAACTGTCACGTTGTTATCAATCACATACCCGACAGTATATCAAAATATTGGGAACTGGAAGACGTCGACCAATCATCATCAACGCTAAGTACGGGTGATCAGTTTTGTGAGGACTTCTACAAAAACACCACGAGACGTCTAGAGAATGGTCGCTACGAGTTTGGGTTACCCATGATGCCAGAGTTCAAGCAACATCTCGGCGCGTCTAAGTATAAGGCAATAGCACAGTTTAAGCAATTAGAACATAAGATGTTAAAAAATAAATCATTTGCCACACAATATAAACAATTTGTACACGAGTACAAAGATTTGAATCATATGACACAAGTTGACTACGATGAAGATCAAGGATACTTTCTACCGCACCATGGAGTATGGAAACACGACTCGACTACAACTAAATTAAGGGTAGTTTTTAATGCGTCGGCTAAAACAACCTCAGGCAAAAGTCTAAATGATTTAATGTTTTGCGGACGTCAGTTACTTTCAGATGTTTCTAAGATATTTGATCCTTTGGGCTGGCTAGCACCGCTTACAATTAGAGCGAAGATATTATTTCAAGAAACATGGTCAGCAAAAATATCATGGGATCAAGAATTATCAAAAGACATTAGCGAAAATTGGCTAAAATTGAGAGAAGATATTAAAAATATTAACAAATTTTGCATACCGCGACACTTAGGTAACCTAGATAAAACTTGTCAATTACACGCATTCTGTGACGCATCGGACAAAGCATACGCTTGTACAATTTACCTAGTTACTTACGATAAGGGCGAGTACACATCGAATCTTGTTGCTGCAAAAACTAAGTTAGCACCGGTGGCCAAGAAAATGTCGCTACCGAGACTTGAACTCTGTGGAGCATTACTATTAACTCAGTTAGTAAAGAAAGTCGTTAGTTCCTTACCGAGTCACCATATGACAATACACGCGTGGACAGATTCGATGATAGTTCTAGGCTGGCTAGATGGAGACATAGCGAGATGGAAGCCATTCGTTGCCAATAGAGTACAACAAATAACAGATATCATCCCATCTAGGCATTGGAGCCATGTCTCCTCACAAGAAAATGCAGCCGACTGTGCAACAAGAGGACTTACAACCGCTCAACTTTTAAAACATACGTTGTGGTGGGCAGGTCCCACATGGCTGAAACAATTTGACTCACAGAAAGTTAAGAAGATCGTAGGCCATGCACCCACTATAGAATTAAAGACACTCAGTGTTAACACAGCCTTAAAAGACCACAACATTTCATTTATTACGGATTTTCTACATAAGCACAGTTCGTTGACACGAACTATACGTATTATAGCTTGGGTGGCACGATTCATTGCAAGAATTCAAAACAAACAAATTGGAACATATTATAATTATTTGTCCTCAGTTGAAATAACAAATGCATATAACATTATTATTCGAGAAGTGCAAACGCAAGATTTTACACAAGAATTACACAACATTCAGATGAACAAATGCGTCCATCCCAAAAGTAGGATTTGCAGTTTGAACCCATTTATAGATAACAATGGCATTTTAAGGGTAGGTGGGCGGTTGAAACACGCTAGAATAAGCAATTCGGCGAAACATCCCATCATTTTATCAAATCATAGCAGATTTACCAATTTGTTAATCGATCTAGCCCACATAACTACTTTACATGGTGGACCACGACTGACCCTATCATACATAAGAGACAGATACTGGATTATCAGTGGTGTCAGGACCGTAAAACGACAGTTGAGGCTGTGTGTAAGGTGCCGCCGATTTAATAACATAGACAATCAACAAATTATGGCAGACTTACCAGAGGCTAGAGTAACCCCCGCTAGACCGTTCACACATACTGGTGTTGATTTTACGGGGCATGTAGAATTGAAAGCAAATAAAGGACGTGGTATTAAGACTGTTAAAGGATATGTGGCAGTATTTGTATGCATGTCTACAAAGGCAGTCCACTTGGAACTTGTTTCTGACTTAGGCACGCCAGCCTTCTTAGCCGCTTTCCGCCGCTTTTGTGCTCGTCGTGGATCACCTGGCCATATGTATAGTGACAATGGCAGGAATTTCGTTGGTGCAAACCGACTCATGAAAAAGGAGTATATGGAAATTATTCAAAAACATCGGCGAGATGAATACAAAGTGGCATTTCAACGCACCTGCCTGGCCCAACGCTGGGGGTCTCTGGGAAGCGGCGGTAAAGAGCCTAAAATATCATTTAAAGAGAGTCCTCGGTGATCAACGGCTCACGTACGAAGAATTTTCAACATTGCTGTGCCAAATAGAGGCATGTCTCAACTCTCGGCCCTTATGTCAATTATCAGAGGATACAGACACAATTAACTATTTAACTCCTGGACACTTCCTGGTAGGAGGACCGATTATGTCGAGACCTGCCACCGATCCTGGCTCAATAACCCTGACATCCCGATGGCAATTAGTACAAGGAATGATACAGCATATCTGGAAGAGGTGGTCAACGGAATACCTTCAACAACTACAAACCAGAACTAAGTGGCGACAGTCTAAGACTAACGTCGAGGTGAATGACATTGTCCTTATCAAGGAAGAAAACTTAGCTCCTGGTAAATGGGCTATGGCTCGAGTGCAACAGGTTCACAGTGGTAAAGATGGTTATGTAAGAGTTGTTACTCTCAAAACAAGCAACAGTATTTTAAAACGGCCCGTAAACAAACTCGTTCCATTGCCCATAAATGAAATGGAAATGTCATCAAAATTTCCTTCACAACAAGATCAGTCTGCGTCGTCATCGGATCAGGTAGAAAATCAAATTCGTCCCGCGCGTCCACGTAGAAAAGCAACGTGGAAAGCTTTCATGATAACAGCTCTCTTCCTGTTTACATTTATATCACCCACCGTACAACAAACGGTGACGTCATACAACATAACGCCAATTACCACTAACCAAGGCCTTTATTTCGATAGAATGTCAGATCTACAAATTATCAAAGACGATTGGAAGCTAATTGTGTATTATAATATGTCTACATACTATCGTGCAATAACTGACATAAGCAATTATATTACCCACTTAAAGAAAACAGCTGATAATATGGGTCACCAATACGACAGTGTTATATTACAACTAGAACATGAAATAAAGGAAATTGAACACTATCACTCATTACTACAGAGTCCATTTTTAAGTCGACACAAGCGTGGCTTAATTGATGGTGTTGGCTATTTAGCAAATTCTTTATTTGGTGTATTAGATAAAAGATTTGCCGAACAATACAAACAGGATATAGAAAGGATAGCACAAAATGAGAACCACGTACAAAAATTACTTCGTAATCAGACACTTGTCCTGGAATCAGAGTACAACATTTTGCGTCACAATGAAGTAAATATGAAGAAACAGTTCGACATTATAAATAATCATCTTCGTAACGTTTCGTCAGAATTGAATAGGGTGACCATGGATAATAGAAATAGCATATATGTCACATCAACTGCACTTGCAGCGAGTATAATACTTTCGAATCTAATGCGTATTCAGCACATATTAATCGACACAGTGACCGATATTAGCCATGGACGTATCGACCCTTATTTACTCTCTCCAGAACAGTTATCCCTTCAAATCAATATTATATCGGGTCAATTACAAGGTAACCTCGATATTCCTGTCGAAAGCTCGAATTTATCGGACTTATATAAAATAATTACAGCGTCTTCGAGACTGCACGACAATTATTTAATTATTGAAATAAGAATTCCACTCGTAAGCAGCGATATTTATGAATTAGATAAAATAATTTCTATTCCTCAGAAACGGGAATCGAATCTTGTCCGAATCGTATCTACTTTGCCTTATGTCGCTTACAACGTGCAAAGGGACACAGCTCTGCTCTTATCAGAAATAGATCTACAAGCTTGCATTCACGTCTCCAGTGACGAAAAGATCCTATGCTCTTTAGACAAGCCTGTATACAATCTAAAAATAAAACAGTCACTATGCGATTTACAATTAATTAGTAGTGAGACTACATGTAAACAAGTAATATCCACGTGTAATAATAATTGGTTCAAGTTACATCATACCAACTCGTGGCTATATTCTTGTTGTGATATATGTCACCTTCGCTTGTTTTGCAACTCCGATTCCACAACTACGATACTTAGAGACAGTGGAATCATTAACTTAGGTCATGGTTGCACACTGAAGACAGACGACTATAGTATTCACACTCATAATAACTTCTTACGACAATTATATATGCAACCAAATATCGAAGTCCTGAAGGTGTCAGTTCTCAATTCCCTTATCAACACGACCTTGCCTGATCATTTTGTTGTAACAGAAAACCACACTGAAGTTTGGAATCAATTGCAGGAGCAAATAAACAACCTTAAGGAACAATCTTCCACTGAATTAAATGTGCACGATGTTCATCATTATTCTGTCGTATATTTAACGCTAGCCTTGATGGTCGCTTTCGGAAGTATAGGCTTATATATAATCATGAAGAATAGGAACAAGGGCATGGAACAGCCATCGCGAAGTGTCGCGATAGTGGCAAATGTGCAGAGTCAGCATTCGCCGCCGGGGAAGGCGCGAGTCGTCCTAACGGACGCCTCCGAGAGTGTAAGTGAAGGTGTGTTAGGGATGATCAGTGCGTGTCGTGAAATTAATAAATCGGTTATCAGTGTCGATAAGGGAACCTCGCCTATGGTTGCCCATCAGTCAGTGGATCTTAGTTTTCTTAATAAGTGTGAACGGGATTAAAAATAATAGAGACTTTAATGTTACTTTTAAGCAAAAATAATGGTATCACCTTATAATATCATTCACATCTTATAATAACATTCTCATTTCGAATTAGTAATCATTTTATACAATTAAACTTAACTATTATGCTTATCATTTAGGTTTACATTTTATCTTTTCTGTCTTTTAGAATTGGCAGTATGTACGGTGAACCCGTACATTACTACTTGTATGTAGTTTAAGCAACTAAGCATTTGTGCGTTCGGTCGTTTACATCGACCTACATTAATATATTACATATACATTATTACTTATAATAAATCAGTGATTATACAGCACTCAGAGCGGAACGTTTTATTTATCATCTCCGTCTCTATCATTAACTCATACAATAACTATCATTTTTTTATCATAAATGTAAGACCCGCAGTCTACAACGGCCATACTGACAGTACTTCGTCCTCGAAGTGCAATATATTGAGTCACTTATATTACTAGCCATTATGTCTAAACGTAAATGCTAAATTACAATATAGTAGCAATATGTCATTTGCACAATGCCGTCACACTATTTTAAATTATCTTAATACTTATAAATTACTTGCATAGACATGCTGGTCCCATTCAATCGCTGCTATTGAGATAGACCAACACCAAACAAGTAGGTAAGACCAGCGAATGTTTGCCAAATACATAGACATGCCAATCACATTCACCCGCTGCCGGTGAGACTAATTGGCAGCAAGTAGGTGGCCGACCAGCGGATAGTAAATTGAGCCTGTAACATAGACATGCCGATTCTATTCGCCCGCTGACGACGAGACTAATCAGCCCCAAGTCACGGCAGACCAGCGGTTATGTTATTTTTATGTAACAAAGCATTGTACAAATAACAGATTACAAACAACAAAAAAAGGTATACACTTCTAGATCTAATTATGAATAAATAATCCAGTATTTTAATTACATAGTACTTTCAACAGCAATATTTTCATCAACCCATTCTCCAGGCCAAAACCGTAACTTTTCTTTTGCTACTACAATATCTCTTAAATTACCTAAGCTCTTCAAAGCATATCGATCGTTAGGAAGTATTGAAGAAATTTCATAGGGGCCCTTAAATTTGGGTCTTAACTTGTCGTTACGTCTGTGGTCCTGATTGACATAAACTAAATCACCTATATTATAGTTCTTATTATTTCGTCTAACGGAATCAAAACGCTCTTTAAACTTGTCCGATACTCGTAGTAATCTTTGCCGAGCTAGTTCACGATCGGCTTGTACATCGACACGAGACGATAAGCTATCATGGTCAAGAACATCATCTAAACGAGCTTGTAAAACAGGTATATTTGCTTCTACGCCTATTAATAAACGTAAGGGGGAAAATCCAGTGGATTTTTGGACAGTGGTATTTATAGATTGCTGTACCTTCCACAGCCCGTTCGGCCAATCTGACAATTCATTGCACGTAGTTCTAAGCATATCGATTACTGTGGCCACGTAACGTTCAACCTGTCCATTACTCCTAGGAGTACCAGTAGCTATCATGTGGTGTTCGATATGTAATTCTCTAAAAAGAGTTTGGATTTGATTAGAGCTAAAATTTGTTCCGCGATCTGTAATAACTAAAGATGGTGTACCGAATAACGTAATAGTTTCTCTTATGATAGGTATCAACTCCTGAGCACTCAAAGTTTTAAGTGGTTTCAATAAACAAAACTTGGTAAATCCATCAACTAATAGTAGTACATGCGTGTAGCCTTCTCTTGTTGCCGTAAATGGCCCGGTACAATCTAAATGTATGGTATAAAACGGGATAGCAGCTTTGTCAATTGGGTGTAAAAGGCCTTGTTTAGGACCAGATGGCCTTTTCCTTTCTGTACAAATTAAACAATGAAAAATGTATTTTTTGACAAAAGCTGCCATTCCGGGAAACCAAAAATGTTCTCGAATTTTATGGAAAACTTTATCAAACCCCACATGACAGTTTTCATCGTGAAACAGTTTTAATACACTTAGTCTATAGCCTTTTGGTACAAACAATTTCGATTCTGCGTCGGGATCAATTTTATAATGTAATAAATCATTTTGTATTAAGTATTGATTAGAATCTAAATCACCTGTTTGTAACTGCGATATAAGATTCTGGGTCTCAGAGTCATTCTGTTGGGCAATTTTTAACCACGATTGTGAGCTATCATTCTCATTAGATACTTCAATCAAGTTAATTTCAGGAAGTAGACATCTACGCTTTGGGACTGGGGACTCGACTGGATTACGGCTAAGAAAATCGACATGAGTATGATGATATATTTACCCTTTTTGTACTTAATATCAAAACTAAAATCTTGCATGAAGGTCCACCAACGAGCTACTCGTGGTGACAAATATTTTTTTGTCATTGTCGATTTTACTGCGTTACAATCGGTAATGGTAGTAAAATCAATACCAAGTAGGTAAACTCGGAAGTGTTTTAAAGCCTTATAGATGGCTAATGTCTCTAAGTCATAAGAGCAATACTAAGATTCAGTTGGACTTGTCCGTTTGCTAAAATAAGCTACAACTTTATTTACGTTATTGTCTTTTTGTAAAAGTATTGCTCCATAACCTATTGAATTAGCATCTGTGTGTAGTTCTGTAGGATGCTTGGGGGTAAAAATAGTCAATAGGGTCCCAGAAATAAGTTTATCTATTACATATTTTCGAGCCGCATCCTGTTCGGGGCCCCATTCCCATTTTTGATTGTTTTTGGTTAGTTTGGTAATACAGGCTGTTCGTGAAGCGAAATCGGGAATGAATTTACGGAAATAGCTGGATAGATCCATAAATTGTCGAACTTGTTTAATGTTACCAGGTACAGGAGAATTAACTAGAGCAGTGACTATTTTCACTTGACCTAACACCGTCACGAGATATGTGTCTACCCAGGTATTCAATATTATCGACAAAAAATTTTCATTTTTTAAGGTTTACTGTAAAACCATTATTACTTAGTGCCGAAATTGTTTGTTCCAAATAATCAAGTCCTTGTTCAATGCTATTAAATGGTATTAAAATATCATCAATATAGACTAATATAAATTTCAAATGCCTTACAGCCTTAGATATCGCTCTTTGGAATACCGATGGACCGTTACAAATACCAAATGGCATTTTGCAGAATTCGTAATGTCCATCTGGTGTTACAAAAGCAGTATATTTGGTAGAATTATTAGATGTAGGTATTTGATAGAAGCCATTTTTCATATCTATAGATATATAGAATTCTGATTGTCCTAATTGATCAATTTGGTCCTCAATGAGAGGGACAGGGTATCTTTTTTTCTATTAATTTATTTAATGCTCTGTAATCTATACACATTCTATCACACCCATCACTTTTTTTTACTAAAATCATAGGGCTAGCAAAAGGTGAATTACTGTCTTTAATTATACGTTTATTTAACAAACCTTGTATTATTTCTTTAACCTTCTCTCTTTCTATTGGGGCCAATCGGTATGGTCTATAGTAAACCACATCTCCTTTTTAATTTTATCTCTAACTCACCGGTTTGTACATTACCAATTGCTTCTAAAACGGAAGGGTATTTATGAAAAATGGCTTTAATCTTATTCTGTAAACTGACGTCTAAGTGTGCTAATGCCTCTGAAAGTTCTGAAAATGTATCTATAGTACTAAACTTTTTTAAGGAATTGATTTCAAGACTATGTTGCGGTATGTACTTTCGTACTAAACGAGAACCTAACGAATCTGTTACAATTTCAACATCGGGATGTTGAACGGCGTCCCTACCTATTAGAAGATCGTAAGGACAATCAGAGTCTCTAACTATAAAAATATCTAATTCAATACACAATTCTACAAATTTAACTGGTACTTTTATTTTTGAAAACACATGTAAGTTACCCTTACCTATCCCACAAATATGAAAACTGCATGGAGTAATGTGACAACCAAGACGCTGTGCCATAGATTCTTTTATTATACTGCAATTGGCCCCAGTATCAATAAGTGATTTAATGAAAATATTATTAATAGATATTTCTGTTAATTTAAATTCGCACTTCCTAAAAAATTAACCTCTTTTTCGGTCATAGAAGTATTATCATTATTATTAGATTTCGGTTTATATCTACAAATAGCATCTACATGTCCGGGTTTTTTGCAATATGTACAAAATCGTTTAACAAAATCACCAGGTCTTGGTTCTCGTGATTCTGGCTTGTTTGTTTGTGTATTACTCCGGACGTCCTTTGTATGGCACTGCGCCCTGATATGTCCCAATTTGCCACATATATAACATTTCACTTCTTTAGAATGAGTATCTATTCTTTGGGCGTTTAGAAAGACTAGAACTAGATCCTTAGAGTCCCTGCCGCTTTGCTCTAAAGATCGCTTCTTACTTTTTGTATATGAAGTAAACAGGGCTATAAGTTCAGATGTGGTTTTAACACTGCTGTTGAAAGACGCCATTCGTACATTTACGTCAGATATGCTACCACACACTAATTAAATCAAGTGTAACTCGGTAAAAGCAATTCTTGTATTACGTAACAGCCTTATTTTCTCTCTAGCATATTCACAATAGGAATCACATGACTCGGAATTATACAACACTGCCTTTTGAAGTTTTCCTGCTAAATTTTTCTATTCGGGATACAGGGCTGTTAACTCCTTACATAAATTTTCCCATGATCGACCCTCAGCAGGATCCCATGTCTCGAACCACAATAATGCAGACCCTTTTAGAGCCTTACCTGCCTTGGCAACTGTTGCAATGCTGCTCCATCCAAATTCTTTAGCGAGGGTCTCGATATTGCTGCACCACGACTCTGCACCCAGGTCGCTCGTAGTCGGGTCGAACATCGGCAGAGCAACGTCGTCATCTCGTCGCCGAGTGCCGGCAACAGCATCTTTAATCGCCTTAAGAAGTTCTTGTAAAGCAGGGAGATCCATTCTGAAATCACAATATTCATGTTATAACAGTGAGCACAAGCCTATCCCACTTCTCATATTATAATTCAAATAGAATTATAGCAACAAGAAAGAGCAGTAAAGTACAGCTAGGTTATAAAATTGAATTTAAGTTTCTTTACTACTACGAGTATATATCAGTTATAGTTGTTTAATATACTGTTACATATAAACTACTACTGTTACTGTTAATGTTTTATATATTAGGTTAACAGCAAACATTAAACTTTATGTGTGGCGAAGGTGGATGTAAATGGAAACCAGGAACAACTTTATAAAACATATTTATTTGTTTAAATGGGAAATTAACACACAAGAATAAATCACACCAGTATTATTAATATCCTTTTTTAAAACACAGGTCACATAATTCTCAATATTCATAATTTCACATGGCCTAACTTATAACCTAAATGTTATTATATTTAGGTAAAATCGTTAATATATAATACAGCTATTACAGTGAAAATAAAATAGGCTACTTAACTTACGAGGCTTTTGGCCCGTTCTCTTCTACAGCTCACAACAGAATAGAAAGAAATTCTGCCCGGTAGAGCCTTTTATAATCATTTTATATGTGGGTTGCCATTACTCAAACAAACATAGAATCAGACTTGGAAATAATCAAATTAAATAGTACATTTCACAATAAATATTATTAAATAGTATAATATGTTTAACACAATATTTTCAAAATAACAATGATTACAATTAATATTTTATCCTGATCTATTACACTCACTCTATTATTGTTAATATTATCTTCTGTTTACGCAAACGTTATTCATTGAAATTAAACTACTATAGACGGATTTTATCGCGTTGTTTATTTAACACTGTATCTATTACATAATTTTGAATACTGTTACACTACTTTTACTATTGAATTTTACTAATTAATGAACAAAGTTATTGAGCACCAGTATTTATTTATTTGTCAAATTACAATAACATGTCTCAAAAACATACCTGGTACTTTTACTACAGTAGACAGCCAATGGGTTTTTATAAAAAGAGGTGGTGGTCAGGTGCTTTTACACGCCGGTCATCAATATTATAAAAAGAAAAGTTCAAAAAATTGAGTAACTATCTACGAATGTAACCAAAGAAGGCAACATTGTCGTGGATCGTTATACATTCTGGTAAGAAAAGTATAAGAATCTATTTAGTGATTCGTTCATGAAGTTTTATTGTAAAAAATATTATTTACAATAACTATTATTAATTACGATGCAATGTTGAGTGTTGGGTGTTCAAAATAAAAGATGTTACTTCACCAGTAAACTGTTGTATATTGCCTACACTTACAAACTATCCTTATATTATATAGTAGGGAAGGCGTGTCACACACTACAACGATAGTCAGAATAGGATCTTAGGACTCTGGCAATTTTAAATCAAAGAATAACATTATTTTAGGCGGACATGTAAGTTTTTTGTCGTTTTTTTTTGTTTCCAACATTCACAATTAAGCATTTTTCACATTGATTTCTTTTATCTATTAAAAGAAAATATAATGTTAAGCTAAGTATTTCGTAGGGCTTTTCTTTAAGTCATGCGCATACTTCAAGAGTCACGGGTTACCGTGACTCTTGAAGTATATAAAAAATTACATGAAGTCAAACAAGATACTACCGCATCTCAAGCATGTAAAAGTGTACCAAGAATTTATAAAGAAGCTAATGGTCTGGATTTAATAAAAAATACCATCCTTTAAAAATATTAAGTGTACCTTATATAAAACCCGGAATGAGGCAATACAAATGAAAAAAATATCTTTTAATGATCTTGACGAAGTAATAATACCTCTCAAATTGACACATTTTATATTAGCTGACTACACTCATGAAGGTTACAGAATAATCACTTTTAGTGCCGGTGCCATGAGAAACCTGTTAGGTACTTTAGAAGAGTTTTTAAGTGATGGAACATTTAAAAGCTGGCCAAAACCATTCCTACAGATTTATACTATACACGCAGACTTCGGCAATAAAAATATGACTACCGATATTGTACCAGTAGTTTACGCACTAATGAGTCATAAGGATCGGAGATATGAAATTTTATTTAACATGATTAAGTCACAAATACCAGAGTGGAAAAACAAAACCTATAAATCAGATTACGAAATTGCAGCAATGAACGCTATCAAAAAGGTTTTTCCAGAAGTCACAGTTAAAGGTTGTTTCTTTTACTATAATAAAGCTGTGTGGAATTAGGGTTGCCATCCGTCCAGGTTTCCCCGGATTTGTCCTAGTTTAGAGGGCGTCCGGGCGGGGCTTCATTTGTAGTCCGGGTTTAATAATTTAAAAGATAAATAAATTTAATTTTAAGGTTTGAAAAGAAATAAAAATGTGATTTATGACATTTTCAACTGTTTTTTATTACACTGACTATGTTTAAAAAACCTGTTGATATGTCCGGGTTCTGGACTCTAAAATCCGGGGTTTTCACGCGTCTTGTCCTGGTTACCATATTTTAGAGATGGGAACCCTATGTGGAAGAAGGGAGCAGCTCATGGGCGAAGTCGAAACTAATAACGTTAATTATAAAAAACACTTAATGAAAATTAATCAAGAATAGACACTATCATTTTTGTCGAAAACACATGTTTTTATTTTAAACATGTCTCCAACACAGTAATGCATATCAATAATAAAGACGGCACGATTCAATGTAGGTATAGGTAATTAAGATTAAGTGTAAACACAAAATTTAGGCATCAACGGCCGCCCGCCCGACCGGCGCGGCGCACAGTGGTCTGAAAATGGAGCTCCATACTCATAGAATCTTAAAGTAAGGAATTCAAAAATAAAAAATTGTAATGTGTCTGGTATGCCTATCTTGACGTTATATTAACGTATGGATGGTATTAGTAGCTCCACGCATGAGAAAAAAAAGTTTTGTGTTTTTTTGTATGGGAGAAAACACTTAAAGTACAGTTTTTTTAAACTGAATGGAACTGAAGGGCTGGTGCTCATACGAGCTATTGTACCATACAGCGCGATCAAGATGACATACAATTCATAATAATAATAATAATAATAAAAATGGTTTATTCATCTCCACAAATTACAAATATTTATAGTTACATTATACACTGTGAAAATTACATGTGACAATATTGTAGTTTGTGGGAGATCTGGAGTCTAAACTAAGCCTAGGCCTGTATTTTAGAACTCCAGGCCCCCATTTCATTTTTATACAGTGACAAGCAATTACATGTGCATGATGTGAGAGTGAATACACTGAGTGTGCGAGTGTGTGTGTGTGTGTGTGTGTGTCTGTGTGTGTGTGAGTGTGTGTGTGTGTGTGTGTGTGTGTGTGTGTGTGTGCGTGAGTGTGTGTGTGTGTGTGAGTGTGTGTTTGTGTGGACGATAGGTATATGATTTACATATATAAATTAATACGTACATACTAAAATATATATTTTATATAATAAATTAATTTATTTTATAAAGTACATAAGTAGTAAATAACAGAAAATAGTTAAACAAGTATTACTATGTTATGACATCAAGGATATTTTCGGTTTCAAAATAATTTAGATTTGATAGTAGTTTATTTACCTTTTGCTTACATTCTGACTTAGTGCAATTTGCAATAGCAGACATTTTATTTACTTTATTATATAACATTCCTCCTATAAACATGAAAAACCTCTGTGCAAAATTGGTGCTTACTGTAATAGGCTCACATATGGCGTATTTCCTTCTAGACAGGGCTAGGTGCTTTTTTCTTTCCTCAAATATAGTAGAGTGCTTTAGAAGGACAGTCTGCCTCATATATAATTGGCGTACAGTCAGCACTTGGGCTTCTTCATACAGTCTGGAAGTGGGATATAAACGCGGCTTGGATAAACTAACTTTTAGTATTAGTCTTTGAGCTCTTTCCAGTGTTATCATTTTAGTTTTACAGGCACCACCCCATGTTGTGATGCAGTAACCCAATACAGACTGTACCAAGGCTTCGTAAACCATCGTCATGGTCTGTTTCTCTGCTACACCACGAAGTTCTTTGAAGATGTAAGTAAGTTTTCGAACTCTTTTGGACAGAGACTGGATGTGGTTTTCAAAAGTTAGATTTGCATCTATGTCAATGCCGAGATATTTTAAACTCTGGGTACGACTAAAGTGAGTACAGTTACAATTTGGCATTGGAGGGAAGTTACATTTATGTGCAATGATAGAATTCGGAAGATTGGCTACCTCTACCCGATTTTGGATAGAGAACACAATGTATTTAGTCTTGTCGTCATTTAAGGTCAGAAAATTAGTTGACAGCCAGTGAAACACTACATTAATTCCACGCTGTGCCAGATTAAAAAGTTCATTCCACGATTCGGCGAAAAAAGTAAGAGCAGTGTCGTCTGCGTAGGCTTGAATAGAGCAGTTTTTTATTTTAAGCGAACACAGTTCGTTTATGTAGCAAAGAAACAGGGTAGGACCTAAAATACTGCCCTGAGGCACGCCAAATTTAATTGGTAGTTCATCACTGATATAACCAAATTCATGCACTTTTAGGTGCCGCTTTGCGCGTAGCAAATATTTAAAATATTTAATTTTCGATATGTGATTTTTCAAATCAATGACGTGGTTAAATGAAGTTGCCGATCGATTTACTTATACTATTGTTAGTGTGTAGCTTGCTAATGACCTTCATGATGGCAGTAATAAAAACAATACTGATTTTATACCTTTTTATTTTACACAATTGCATTCCAAGAACTAAGTAACTCATTTGTTAATCACCGAGATTATGTTTGAGTTACAATTAGATACTAATGATATGAACATTAACCAGTTAAGCCCTAGCAAGGCCGAATGGGTCTAGTCACAATAAAATTCTATTGTGTGAAATATATGTACCTAACTAGAGAAATGCGAACATTAATGAGGGTAGTTGTATAAAAATAGGACGTTTGAGCTTAATTCTATCAGTAGCCCTCAGCACTTGTGCGCGCTAACTTATTACTTTCTATTTGTTATTGTGTTATGATAGATGGTTTTGGTACCAATTTGGATATTTTCATGTTTGTGGTTAACAACAGTTGTTTTTTCACAGTCTGGTGTATTATTAAAAGCTTTTGAGAATACTGTTGATTTGTCAGAAAATGAAAAGAAGTAATTGAAAAAATTCTGTCAAACTTACGTGTGTTCGTTGAGGAACAAATGGCTCTCGTGTAATTGCACGAGACGTACATTCATAAAAAATATGAGGCATGGCTGCAAGAGAATATAAAATGGCCTGAGGTCATGAGGGAAAAGATGACCCCTTCTTTAGTGGCAATAGAGCAGCAACCATGTTCCAGCTCTGTTCGGTGCATAGCAACGAACAGCTCAGCAGATTTGTCTTTGGACAATGTATAAATGCATGGACATTTATTTATTCAAGTAGTACGCAATCGGCGTTAAAACCAAATCGTTAAACCAATCGTCGCTTAACTCAAACCAATATCAAATCATAATTAGCTCTAATTTTACCATTTATAATTTATCATTTATTTAAATCATTATTTTAATGTAATATCACTTTTACCAGTTTTCAATGTATTATAATTAAACGTAAAAAGTTCGTATAATTTAAACATCCGACCAGAGAGATAGTTTCGCTGAAACCAGGCGCAAACACATCTCTTTTCATGGTCCTTCGAGATTAAGGTCCTTAGTTCGCGAAGTGCAGTCTACAAGTGCTTTGTTTAACGGGTCTTTGTAACCAGCGTTTGTAGGGAAAGTAGGCAGTGAATACAAGCAGTCCGCGGCCGTGTGTATGCAGAGGAGCTGAGAGTAAGGAGAAAATAAGGTCAGATCAAACCATATTACACATTTTACATTTTACTTGTTTGAAACAAAATGGAGAATATTACTAGGAATCAGACCGAAATCTACAACGCGCTAGTGAAACTTCTTACCAATTTTAAAAAGGATAGCGCCGATAGAAAAACCATAGATTACTGTAAGCGCAAGTTGGAACTTTTAGAAACGTACTGGAGAGAGTATAAAAGTAACCATAGATCATGCTGTGAGCTTGCTGAGTTTGACCATGTGTACTTTACTGAGAATTGTTTCGAAAAAGCAGAGGAAGTTTATGTTACTATTAAAGAGCTGATTAATAAAACCATTGGGAAATTGCTTTCAAAACAACCAAAAAGTACGCTGTCTCTTGCGGGGGAGGGCTTATCAAATCAAGCAGATAGCCCTACCTGCGCCGAATAGTCGGGGACTACCTGCACCAGAGAAGTGTATTCTGTGTGGAGCGGAACGGAGAGACGTTCCGGAGGGAGGTGTCGTGCGGTGTTCCGCAGGGTTCCGTTCTTGGACCGATCCTGTGGAACATCGGCTACGACTGGGTGCTGCGGGGCGCCCTGCCCCCGGGCGTCGACGCCGACGACACGCTGGTCACGGCCCGGGGAGAGGATTACGGGGCAGCTGCCCGTCTTGCCACGGCAGGGGTGGCCCTGGTTGTCGGTAGAATTAGGATGTTGGGATTGGAGGTGGCGCTGGAAAAGTCCGAGGCCCTGTTATTTCATGGGCCTCGGCGGGCGCCACCATCGGATGCCCACATCATAGTTGGAGGGGTCCGCATCGGGGTGGAGCCGAGTATGAAATACTTGGGGCTCCACCTCGACGGCCGCTGGAACTTTCGCGTCCATTTTAGCCGCCTGGCCCCCCGGCTGATGTCGGCGGCGGGAGCGCTTAGCTCTCTGCTGCCGTATATCGGGGGTCCCAGTGTCGTCTGCCACGGCCTCTATTTGGGGGTGGTGCGGTCGATGGCCCTCTACGGGTCGCCCATTTGGGCCGGCGCCCTCGATCGCCGAAACATCGCCCTCCTGAGGAAACCTCAGAGGGCGATGGCGATCAGGGTGTCGCGGGCGTACCGCACCGTCTCCTTTGAGGCGGCGTGCGTCCTGGCGGCATCGCCGCCCTGGGATTTGGAGGCGGAGGTCCAAGCGTCGGTGTATCACTGGCGCGTGGACCTCCGGCTCCATGGTGAGGAACCCACTCACGGGGCGGTGGAGACGCGAAGGTCCCAGGCTCGACTGGTACTCGAGGCCAAGTGGGAGGAGCGACTGGCCCAGCCCCGCTACGGGGTGAGGACAGTCGAGGCTGTCCGCCCGGTGCTAAGGCAGTGGACGGACAGACGGCGCGGACCGCTCACCTACCAGCTTACTCAGGTGCTCTCCGGACACGGCTGTTTCGGAGAGTACCTGTGCAAGATAGCCGGTAAGGAGCCGACAACCAGGTGTCACCACTGCAAAGAGTGCGACCGGGACACGGCGCAGCACACGCTGGAGGAGTGTCCGGCGTGGGCCGAGGAGCGCTGTGCCCTGGTCGCCGTGATTGGCCCCGACCTCTCGTTGCCGACCGTCGTATCCATGATGGTCGGCGACGACAGGTGCTGGGGTGCAATGAGGTCCTTCTGCGAGGCTGTCATCTCGCAGAAGGAGGCGGCGGAGCGGGGGCGTGAGGAAGATCCTTACGCCCTGGACATCCGCCGCCGGAGGAGGGGGCGCAGGAGACGCGCTTATGTCGCTCTCCTGCCCCCCACCTAAGGGTTCTGGGTGGCAAGGCCTCAGGGGACCCTGCCACCCGTGAGTAAGAACCCATAGAGGGCGCGCGCGGTGTTCCCGCACGCCTTCTTACGTCGAAAGGGTAGAGCAGTGAAATGCTCTCCCCCGGGGACGAGAGGAGGTCGGGTCCAATTGACCCGGCCGGCACCCACACGGGGGGGCCTGCTATGGATGAAACTTTTTAGACTCCCAACTGGCCCCCCCCCATTGGGTGAGAGAGGGAACACCCCAGGTTTTTTTAGTGGGTATACCAGCACTCGGCTGGTGAGTCCCACACGCCCCGGCATTATTACTCGTGGCTAATACTCTGGCACGCGCGTAGGGAACCCGAGGCAGTATGTCTCGGGGTTATCGGCCCGCGAGGGCCGCGTTTGGGGGTCTCTCCACGTGTTCCTCTGATTAGCAGAGGACACGGGGATAGATGAGACGGGGGGGATAGAGGAAGACAACCTCTCTAAAAAATCACTAGTGGGGGCCGTAAGGCCGGTGCGGGTCGCGTGGCGTCCTGCCCGTCGAGCGGCCTTGGGGCGGGTGGATCGGTCCAGCATGGACTCCCATCCGGCCAAACACGGGGGGGATAGAGGAAGACAACCTCTCTAAAAAATTACCAGTGGGGGCTGTTAGGCCGGGGTGGGCTGCGTGGGCATCCTGCCCCATCGAGCGGCCTTGGGGCGGGTGGATCGGTCCAGCATGGACCCCCATTCGGCCCAACCCGTAATCCTGAATTGACAGGACCGGGGGCCTTCGGGCTGCGAGGAAGAAAACCTCTATAAAAATTACCCAAAGCCTAAGTTTTTGGTGGCCCGGCGAGGGGCTGTATGGCTGGGGGGAACCCAGCCATTAGGGCCACCCAAACCAAAAACTATGAGATGTCGGCCAAAGGTTTTTACCTACCCCAGGAGGGTACCGGGTGCGCCGCGCCCGGAGAATCCCTCACGGAGCCTTCTGGCTCCGTCTGCTCTCGTATTCTGGGGGGGGCAACCGCCATCACAGCGCAGTGCCGCGCGAAATATCCGGCACCGAAATTTCCGCAGGGTCAAGTACTGACCCTGCGATGAGAGTTGCCTTGGGCTCAGGCCCGAACAAGGCTAGGAAGGAGGATCCCAAAAAGGGGAAGGCAGGGGGGGGTATGGCCCCACCGTCAGTCCGGGATAGTGTCCCGGCCGTGCCGAGGACACGGTCGAGGTGCCGGGTGGCGGCGCTGGCACGCAGCGACTCCATGTCGAGCGTGTTCAGTGCCGGAACCGGCACTGATATGGACGTCGAGTCGCGGGCGGGCTCGGGCTCTGAGGCCAGTCGGACTCGGAGCCGGTGCTCGTCGGCGGCCCGACGGGAGAGGGAGGAGGGAGGGGATAGCCCTGTTTCCCTCACCCTCAAGTTCTGAGGTGCACCCGGCGCTTCCGTGAAGTGCCGGAAGACGTCGCACCATGCGCCGTCCGACTCTGGGTCGGACACGGAGGTGGTAGAGGGGACGCCCTGCGGAGGAAGGGCTGGTTCCCCGATGCCACCTCCCTCCACGGGAAAGCTCCTTGGGCAGCCTCTGTCTGCCCGTCGGGATTTCATTAAGAGGACTGGGGTCCCGGATGCGTCCCCCTCGGGAGAGGACTCGGTTGCAGACCTCAGGCAACGGTTTGAGGCTGGCGCTGAGACCGTCCTGAGAGTGGCAGCCCGGTCCGGCAACTTGAAGGGGGGGTTCGTTCGGGACTTAAAAGTTGCCACGGAGGAGATGAGGGAGGCCTTCTTCGGCATGTGGGGACGGCCTTCTTTCGACCTCCAGAGGCGTTGGAGGTCGGAGAACGAGAGGCTGCACAGGCAGCTTGCGGAGCTCCGGGCGGAGGTGGCGGCCATGAAGGCGGCCGCTGCCACTGCCGCTCGGGCCAGCGCCGGCAAGACGCCCTCGGCCAACGCCGGGGCGCCTGCCCGGAGGCAGCGGGAGGAGTTCCCGCCCCTCCCGCGGCGCACAGCGCAGCCCCTTACTCCCGCGGAGGACCAGCGGCCTGCCTGGGCGAACGAGCTGATGCGGGCCACGGTAGCTCAGGCACGCAACGTGGTGGAAGCGTGCCTGGCCAACTATGGCCTCGTGCCCGTCCCGACCCCGGGACCCCCGCTCGGGGGCCGCCCCCGGATGGTCGGAGGCACGCCGGCTGGCTCGGCGCCCTCCGGCCCACCGGCTGCGCAGCAGAAATCTGCCCCCACACCATCGGCTTCCTCTTCCAAGGGGAAGGGGAAGGGCAAGGGGAGGGCAACTGCCACTGTGGCGCCGCGGCGCCTTGCCTCCCAGCCCCAACCCGCCCCGATGGCCTCTACTTCGGCTGAGCAGCCATGGATAGAGGTCGTCGGAAGGAAGAGGAGGCAGAAGAAGAAGAAGAAGAAGGCCTCCCGGGCTCCCCCGGTGGCAAGTAAAAAGAAGGGCCCCCGCCCAGCTGACCTGCGCCCCCCGCGCTCCAACGCCGTTGTGGTGAAGCTGACGGAGGAAGGGCTCCGGCAGGGCGTGTACTATGCGGGCGTCCTCCGGCGGGCCACTCAGGCCATGAAAGGCAATCTCGCTGAGATTGGCCTCGCCGGAGGCGTTTTCTTTTTCAGGTAGGTAGGTAGGTAGGTAGGTAGGTAGGTAGGTAGGTAGGTAGGTAGGTAGGTAGGTAGGTAGGTAGGTAGGTAGGTAGGTAGGTAGGTAGGTAGGTAGGTAGGTAGGTAGGTAGGTAGGTAGGTAGGTAGGTAGGTAGGTAGGTAGGTAGGTAGGTAGGTAGGTAGGTAGGTAGGTAGGTAGGTAGGTAGGTAGGTAGGTAGGTAGGTAGGTAGGTAGGTAGGTAGGTAGGTAGGTAGGTAGGTAGGTAGGTAGGTAGGTAGGTAGGTAGGTAGGTAGGTAGGTAGGTAGGTAGGTAGGTAGGTAGGTAGGTAGGTAGGTAGGTAGGTAGGTAGGTAGGTAGGTAGGTAGGTAGGTAGGTAGGTAGGTAGGTAGGTAGGTAGGTAGGTAGGTAGGTAGGTAGGTAGGTAGGTAGGTAGGTAGGTAGGTAGGTAGGTAGGTAGGTAGGTAGGTAGGTAGGTAGGTAGGTAGGTAGGTAGGTAGGTAGGTAGGTAGGTAGGTAGGTAGGTAGGTAGGTAGGTAGGTAGGTAGGTAGGTAGGTAGGTAGGTAGGTAGGTAGGTAGGTAGGTAGGTAGGTAGGTAGGTAGGTAGGTAGGTAGGTAGGTAGGTAGGTAGGTAGGTAGGTAGGTAGGTAGGTAGGTAGGTAGGTAGGTAGGTAGGTAGGTAGGTAGGTAGGTAGGTAGGTAGGTAGGTAGGTAGGTAGGTAGGTAGGTAGGTAGGTAGGTAGGTAGGTAGGTAGGTAGGTAGGTAGGTAGGTAGGTAGGTAGGTAGGTAGGTAGGTAGGTAGGTAGGTAGGTAGGTAGGTAGGTAGGTAGGTAGGTAGGTAGGTAGGTAGGTAGGTAGGTAGGTAGGTAGGTAGGTAGGTAGGTAGGTAGGTAGGTAGGTAGGTAGGTAGGTAGGTAGGTAGGTAGGTAGGTAGGTAGGTAGGTAGGTAGGTAGGTAGGTAGGTAGGTAGGTAGGTAGGTAGGTAGGTAGGTAGGTAGGTAGGTAGGTAGGTTAGGTTAGGTTAGGTTAGGTTAGGTTAGGTTAGGTTAGGTTAGGTTAGGTTTTTTTTTTTTTTTTTTTTTAATAGATGCACCCGCCATCACAGGGCATTACTTAGTTTCCACTGGCTTGGTAGACCAGTGCCTTTATTAGACCTTCGGTTTTTATTGACAAAACTACAGTTGCATAAGCTCTTACATCCATAATTTACACTTATTTTTATACAGTATTATTTATTCTATTATACAGGCTTGGTTTTAACCTATTTCTATACTATTTCTATATAAGCTTTACATTACAACCCTATTTATCTTAATTAGTCTATTACTTATATTCTATATGCCTTTTTTGTGCTATTCATTGTACAATTTTCTACTTAAATCTATTGTAAACTAATGCTTATATAATCATTATATGACATAGTTATACATTTCATCTTGTCTTATTTTTATTATTTACAATTTTGGCTATAGTTTTACAAAATTTTATAAATTTGCCACGCACATCTTTATTCGACAGGATTTCTGCCATATTTTTGGTGTCTATTTTATAATTAGTTTGCTGTTCTAGGTCGTACCTTTCTTTACCATAGATGTGACATTCCGTCAGCACATGCACTACGCTCTCATTTTCCCCTGTACCGCAAGGGCACGCCGGACTCTCCTTGCACTTGAACCGGTTCAGATACTCGGAGAATCCGCCATGCCCCGTCAGCACTTGCACTAACAACGGATCTAAATTTATTTTCCTAACCGTACGATACGCATGCCTAGCATTTGGTAGGAATAATTTGGTAGTTGCCCCAGTTTGTCCCACTCTGTACCTTGTGTCCCATTCGCTAAGCGTATCCTCGCGGATTTGACGCTTGACGAATGAGATTGGACATCTGTCATAGTCTGGTTTGGTCTTCTTATATAGTGCTGCCTCTTTTGCCAGACAATCTGCTCGCTCATTTCCCTCCATTCCTGCGTGGGCCTTAATCCAAAACAGCTTTATGGTTTTCCCATGGTTTGTCGCCTCCTGGATATTCTGCCTGATTTCCACAGCCAAGGGATGGAGAGAAACGCCTCGAGTGACTGCTTCCAGTGCTGATCTGGAGTCACTATAAATTGTAAATTTTTCCCCGGACCTATGATTGCTGATGATTTCGGTTGCCTTAGCTAAGGCAAGTAACTCGGCCTGAAACACGGTGCAGTACTGTTCCAGTCTGTATTTACGGGCCATGGTCTCTGCGCCACCTCTCCAAACGGAAAATGCTGCGCCAACTTTGCCCTCTATTTTGCTACCATCAGTGAAGAGTGCGTATCCATTGTCTTCTAATTGGGCAAGTTCTGCCCCGTTGTTAATTTGACCGAATTCGATACAGTTGTGTAAGTGTGGGTGAGGTGTTGTGATGTAGGGTACCGGTGTCTCGACGTCACGGTCCCCTATTACTCTATGGGAATGTCCTTTCTTTATTTCAAAAAGAGAGGCTGCTTCTCTGATCCTCATGTCCAGTGGAAGCAGTCCTGAGAGTATAAGGGCCGAGTTTAGAGATGTAGTCCTATACGCTTTGACAATTTTTTGCGCGAACCCTCTTTGTACCTCATTTAGGTGTTTCTGGGTCATTACTTTGTCCGTCGCCGGTGCCCAGGCACTTGCTGCGTACATTATTATGGGCTCTATTACTGCTACGTATATTGTTCTGGTTATCTCCGGCGAGATCCCCCATTCTACCTTGGCTGCCCTCGCCAGCTGTTTGTAGATATTCAACGCTTTGCGGCAAGCATTTGCGACATGTGCGTTGAACGTGAGTTTATTGTCGATAGTCAGCCCTAGTATTTTTATGTCCTTTGACATGGTAACCTCTGTCCCCCCCATGCGCAGGAGTGGCGTGTCGTACTTAAGCTTATTCGTAATTAGCATCGCTTTAGTTTTTTGAGGTGCAAATTTAAGCTTATTTACTTCACCCCACTCCTGGACATGCTTTAGGGTCGTGTTTGCCTGTCTCTGTATTTCGAGTGCTGTTTTGCCGGAGAAAACCAAAACAACATCGTCCGCAAACGCCTGACAGTAGTCCCCTCTCTTTTCTAGGCTATTCAACAGAGGATCCAGCAGCAGGTTCCAAAAGGTGGGACCGCCTATAGAACCCTGGACACATCCTTTTGTTGTGGCTTTCTCAAACGTAGCGCCGGCGTATCTAACCTGGACTTTGCGATCCGTTAGATAGCTATCGAGGACTTTTCGTATGTTCTTTGGGCATTTCGTGTCTGCGAGTCTGCATCTAATTGCGGGCCACCAGGCGCTGTCGAAGGCTCCCTCTATGTCCAGGGACACCACAACGACCAATTTCTTTTCGGTCAGCTTTTGTCTTATGTGTCTCACTAGGTCATAGAGGGAGTCCTCGGTGCCGCGTTGTGGTGTAAATCCGTACTGCCTTTTGTTCGCTTCCTTCAAAGTATGCCATCTAACTCTCCTGATCAGCATTTTCTCCCAAATCTTTCCTAATACCGGCAGAAGGCCAATCGGACGATATGATTTGGGTATGGTGTAGTCCTCCTTTCCTGGTTTACGCAGGATTACCACTACTGCTTCCTTCCATATGGTAGGGAAGTGGGAGAGGCTCAGGCACTTATTCAGAAGAGCTAAGAATAACTCTGGAGTACGAGCGATAGCTATTCTGCATATATCCGCTGTGAGCCCATCTCGCCCGGGTGCCTTCTTTGGGTTGAAGCTATCTGCAGCCCATTTAAGTTCATCTAACGTGAATGGGGGGTCAAATGATTCATCATCTTCACCCTCATTCACACGGTTCGCCTTTTCTCTTATCACCTTATGGGCTGCATTGTCTTTTTGAGCTTCATCTTCCGGATAGAAGGTTTCTGCCAATGCCTTGGCAGACTCTTCTCCTTCCAGTACTTTACCATTTTGGACCAATGGTATGTCTTCTTGCCTTGATGTTGTGCGGCCTATTACTCTATAAATCCCGTCCCACATACTTTCCCTGTCTTGCTTTTGGCAGAAGGTCTTCCAACTGTCAGTTCTTGTACTGTTCATGAGCTGCAAGTATTCCTCTTTAACGGAGAGGTATTTCTGGAGAACTCCCTCTCGGCGCACTGCTGCTGCATTTTTCAGCCGTCTTTTGTATCTCTTTACTTCCTGTTTCTTCACTGTTAATTCCTCTGTCCACCAAGGCAATTCTGCTCGCTTCTTGTCCTTTATTTTTGGTATGTGTTTCTCACTTACTTCTTCTATTGCTTTCGTGTATTCTTCTATTTTCTGGTCTAGTTCTTCCTTCGTTACGATCTTATCAACTTCTTCTTTGTTTATTTCCTTATTTGTCCATAGCTGGTAGAGTTCTTCTCGGAACTCTGCCCAGTTAGCTTTCCTCGTGTTGAATTTTCTTGTTGTTCTTTTTATTTCTACTCCTTTTGACTTTTCAAGATTCAATTCGAACAGGATTGCCTTGTGGTCAGAAATTGTTACGTCTCCATCTAGTCTCCATTTGACAACCATGTCAAGCATGTCCTCAGTACAGACTGTTATGTCGACGCAGCTTGTAAACCGTCTGCCTCCTCTGTGGTAATCAAATGTGGGTTCTGTTCCGTTATTCAGGATACAGAGTTGCATTTGGTCCAATGCACCCGCTAGCTCTTTTCCTCTTTGGTTTGTCTCTCTACTTCCCCACCAGATATTCCAGGCGTTTACATCCCCCCCTAGTATCGTGCGCTTCCCTCCAACTGAGTTCATGATCTTATGGATGTGATCGATGTCGGCCTCTATGTTTCCGTCTCCTTCAAGGTACGCTGAGATGACAGTGATTTTCCAGGCCTCTGTTTTAAGTTGCGCTACAACTATATTTTCTGTTGTTAGCGTTGGGCAATGGGTCACGTCAATGTTGTTGTCAAACAGTATGATGGCGGACTTGTTGGTCTTGTCTGTACTCTTTTCGCACTGTATCGTTCGCGTGCCTTGGAAACACTTTAGCTTCTTTGTGGATCCCGTGTATGGTTCCTGCAACATTGCAAAGGCAATCTTTCGTTTTGTTGCTTCCATTACAAGCTCCTCTGTTGCCTGGCGACATCTTTGTAAGTTGGCCTGAATTGCACGATACCGATAACCTCTGTCTACGTTTTCATCTGGGGCCACCTTAGCAGTACGCTACAGTGGATCTTGCCAGGTTTTCCCATTTTTTACGGACGGGACACTCTACACTAAAGGCATTATGATTAGTCACTTCTAACTTGGCTCTCTGGCAGTTCCGACACGAAGGCGGCTCTGCAGCAAGCCAGTCGGCACAGTTTGCTCTAAGGTGCGGTCCACCGCAGTGACTGCATAGGTCTTCTGGCTCTTTGCATAGACGTTTGCTGTGGCCATACCCCAAACATCGGGTACACTGCACCAGTGGCGTCTGATCTTCAACGCGTACTCTCTGGAGGTCTATACGGAGCTTTTCTAACTCTATAGCCCTCCTCCAGATTGTGGGAGATACACTAAGCACAATGTGAGTCAAATGTGGATTGCGCGTCCTCCTCCGATATCTTATGGTCATTCTCTGGTCCACATTTTCGAGGCCGTGAAAGAGTTCCCGATTTTGATTCTTAACCGCTTTGAGGACTTCTTCATCGGTGTGCATCAGGAGTACATCCCTTAAAATCAATAACGGATCCTTATTCTTCACTTCTTCGACGTCGAGGTTGACTCCATCTTTTTTCAATCTCTCCTTAATTTTGTTTCTATCCTCTGTTGTTTCAAAGCCCATTATGATTTTCCTGTCCCTTGCCTTCCTCACTCGCTCTACCTTAATCCATCCTTCCTTTGCATCGACGGCTTTCCTAACCCGGTCTAAAACCTCATCCCCGGTTTCATTTCCATCTTTTGATGCCACTACAATAGAGTGCAATGCGCTCCGCATGTGTGGCAGTTTCTCGCTTGGAGTTATAATTTTGGGAAGGGCTTTCGGTATATCCGCGAGTTTTTCCTTTATCTGTTCCATTTCCCTGACAGTTTTGTCAATTTTTTCACCTTGTTCTTTTAGGAGTTTTATTAACTCCTTTCCTTCTTTATCCTTGATGTTTTCTTGCATCTGGTTTCGTTTTATTGTCCCTGCATTTATATCCCTTTTTTCCTCTATCGTGTTAACACCCATTTCCTTTGTTACAGGTAACTTCGGTTTGGCTGCTGCTGCTGCTGCTGTCCCTATCTTTGCTGCTGACGTTGCTTCCACCGTAGCTTCCTTAACTAGTTGGTACAAATTGTCCACCCCCGCAATAATTCCAGCCTTCAGATCTGTCCTCAGATTGCGAGACTCGTTAACACAGTGTTTCACTCTCTGAAGACAGTTCCGTGCCTGAGATATACGGTTGGTGGAGTTTACAGGTGCCTGTGCCGACCCCGGTGGCGTCCCGGAAAGTTCACCAGAAGCTCTACGTGTCGCGCCTTTCGACTCCTGAGGGGGCACTGCATTCTGCTTGGTTTTCCGAGGTGACACCGGTGTCAACAAGTGGGCTGTTTCCGGTGAGTGTGGGTGTGTTACTGAAGGGCAGGGTTTTGTATTTATTGTCACCGCCTCCCATTCTCCGATGCTACGCCTCACGTTTGAGGCTTGCGTCATTTTTTGTGGGAAAGGTCCAGCCTTCTCTGTGTCCATCATGGAGATCTGGGATGTTTCGGTAGTAGCGGTCTTTTTGGCAGGTGTTCTAACTGTAGCTGACATTTTACAGAGCTTAAGTCAACTATGGTCAATTTTAATATAATAGTTTTGTAAATATAAAACCAACGTACGTATGTAAATATATGTGCTAAAATCTATGTACACTGGTCAAAAAACGCAGTGTACGGCGTCTTGAATAGGCAGGAATACTGCCTCCGTCTAATTACAAAAAAAAAAAAAGAAAAAAAAAAAAAAAAAAAAAAAAAAAAAAAAAAAAAAAAAAAAAAAAAAAAAAAAAAAAAAAAAAAAAAAAAAAAAAATTAATTGTAGAGATGCTGTTCTACAATATAAATTTTTTGACTCTACCTAGTCACTTTTTTATAACTATCTTAAAGAGCACCACGAGTTCTTTATCTGGAGAAAAACCACGTCTCTCTACGACATATGGTCGCCGAGAACGCCTGCAATCAATATTTTCAAGATGGCGAATCACCTAGTCAAAATTGAGCTATCTCGGCTTCCTGGCGTCGCAGAGAGTTGGGAAAAATTTCCCTGTCAATAATTTGATAAGCCTTATCTCCTCCTATAATATTTTTTACAAGAAATTTTGAACTCCGAATTGACTAAAAGGGGAGCTGGGGGGATGGGGGACGACAGGGGAACCTCTATGGAGAAAACCTCACTGCTCTACGACTTCTGGTTCCTGAGCTACATGTGTTTTTATAAAAACAAGATGGCGGACCAATATGGCTGTCAAATGTTTAAAACGGTTTATCTCTGGAACCAAAAGTCTCACAGAGGCGTGCGAGGTGTCAAACTCTTTCACTCGTCGTTCTCCGTGCTATAGGACTTCCAGAAAGAGATTTTGAAATCTTACATTTCGGGTGGGGATTGAGGGTATGGGGGGAGGGGGAGGTCAGGCTACCAACCCACAAAGAAACCCGAGCTTGTTAGGATGATTTTTGACAGAGTTATAGCTGGTTGAAATCTAGGGCGGCCTAGGGCGGGTACGCGCCTACTGATTATTAATTTCCGCCCAGGTTTTTGCACCGTATTTATTCGTGATCTATGAAACCTAGGATACCCGTGTTTGGTATTGTCAGATAGGTCTTGTTATGATCTATCTAACTTGCACGGTCAAAACAGAGAAGCTTCAAAGCCTGATTTTTAAAAGCATAAAAACACCAAAAATATAACAAAATTCACTGTAAAAAATACAAAAATTTATTCTAAAAATCTAAAAAAGGCAAGGCAGATTAAAGTACAAATAAATAATTTTTGAACATTAAAATTCTTGCACTAGGGTGATTCTTTGACCACCCTCGTTCCAACCCTTAATTTTGAAACTATTTTTAAAAAGAAACTATACGACAAAAAAATTTAATATTTGGCGTGGATATTCTTTGGCCTAAACTAGATTTTCCTATAATTTAAAAAATATAGGTTGTCGATCTCCTTCGGAATGTACGATTTTTTGAAAATCGATAAATTTTTTTAAAATGTCATTACTTACAAACTAACTGACCTATTTTTGTGTGCGATGCGTATTCTTTCTTGATCTCTTGAGGAGCTTCAGATGGCGTTTTCGAAAGTAGCGGCACACCTCCAGGGGCGTGGCTCAAAAACACGTGGAACTTGTTTATCAGCCTATATTTCCGCCCGCCTGGGCGGAAAAAATCCGCTAGTGGTGTCAAAAGATGGGGCTCGATGAGACGACCCCGGAACCCCCAAAAAAGGTAGGGGTCACCGCGCCTAATATCGCAGCGTAATTTTTTGAAGTTTTTAAAATGCACTTTTTTGCACTTTTTGCGGATTTGCGGCGCACTGCACAATTCGATTTTCACGGCACTTTCACAATCACCTGCGCCGGATTTTTGCGCAACTTTTGGTGTATCGCACTATAGGGGGCGCGTAAGTTTTACCACTTTTATGAATTTTAAGTACTTTTTCCAAGCCCGGTAGGTTAGGTTAGGTATATATATATATATATATATGGTTAGGTTAGGTTAGGTTAGGTTAGGTTAGGTTAGGTTAGGTTAGGTTAGGTTAGGTTAGGTTAGGTTAGGTTAGGTTAGGTTAGGTTAGGTTAGGTTAGGTTAGGTTAGGTTAGGTTAGGTTAGGTTAGGTTAGGTTAGGTTAGGTTGGTGGGCTGTGGGTCGTTTGAACCGGGACCTGTTGGAGGAGGCAGCCATAGTGCAGTCGTGGCTGTCTCCGGTGCCTCCCGACGAGGGGGTCGATGCTGCGGCGGACCGCATTCGCGTTGCGCTTACGCAGGTTTGCGATGCGGCCATGCCGCGCGTCCGACGTCGGCCTCCTAGGAAGGAGGTCTACTGGTGGTCCCGGGAGTTGGTGGACCTCCGCGAGGCCTGCATTCGTGCCCGGAGGTCCTACACCCGCAGCCGGCGGCGACGCCGCAACGATAACGGGGAGGGCCAGCTGTACGAAGCGTACCAAGCAGCGCGTGACGCTCTGAAGCTGGCCATCTGTCGCGCCAAAGAGCAGTCGCGGCAGGAGATGCTGGAGGGACTCGATCGTGACCCCTGGGGTCGCCCATACCGCGCGGCGCTGAGCAAGCTCCGCGCGACGGGCCCCCCCCTTACCGAGTCCCTTCAGCCTAGCTTCCTCACCGAAGTGGTCGAGGGCCTATTCCCGCCACAGGCGGAACACACGCCCCCGGCGATGGCCGCAGAGGCCGAAGTCCGGGAGGCCGACGAGGAGGAGGTGGTGGTTCCGCCTGTCACGGAGGCGGAGATGGGGGCGGCCGTTCTGCGCATCCGCTCGAAGCGGACCGCCCCCGGGCCGGACGGAATTCCGGCCCGAGTGTTGGCCCTTGCCCTTGACCACATGGGCGACCGCCTCAGGGAACTGTTTGACGCGTGTCTGTCGTCGAGGCGGTTCCCTGAGTGCTGGAAGGTGGGGAGGCTAGTGCTCCTGCCCAAGCCGGGGAGAGCCCTGGACTCGGTCGCGGCCTACAGGCCTATCGTACTGCTGGACGAGGCGGGGAAGTTGCTGGAGAGGATTCTCGCTGCCCGCATCGTCCGGCACCTCGAGGAGGTGGGGCCCGATCTGTCGGACGCCCAGTTTGGTTTCCGCGCCGGGCGTTCGACGGTCGACGCCATTTTGGCCCTGAGGGCCGCGACCGAGGAAGCCGTCAGGGGAGGCGGCGTGATGTTGGCGGTGTCCTTAGACATCGCCAACGCATTTAATACTCTGCCATTCGGCAGCATCGGGGAGGCACTCCGATTCCATGGGGTGCCCGCATACCTGAGGCTGCTGATGGCAGACTATTTGGAGCGGAGGTCCGTGCTGTGCGAGGACCGAGCAGGCGACGTCGTGCGCAGGGCGATATCGCGCGGTGTTCCACAGGGGTCCGTCCTTGGCCCTCTCCTGTGGAACATCGGCTATGACTGGGCCCTGCGCGGAGTCTTGCCCCCCGGGCTGAGCGTATTCTGTTACGCTGACGACACGCTGGTAGCAGCCCGGGGTCGCAACTTTGAGGAGGCGGCTCGCCTGGCCACCACGGGGGTCTCCCAGGTGGTCGGGCGAATCGAGGCGCTGGGGCTTAAGGTGGCCCTCACCAAGACGGAGGCCCTGTTGTTCCATGGGCCCCGTCGCGGGCCACCTGCCGGCGCCTCGATCACCGTCGGCTCGGTCCTCGTACCGGTTCAGGCCCAGATGAGATATCTGGGCCTGGTGTTGGATGGACGATGGCTCTTCGACGAGCACTTCCGTCAGCTCGAGCCCAAGCTGGACGGCGCGGCGTCCGCCCTGGGGCGATTATTACCCAACCTGGGCGGACCCAGTTTGGCGTGCCGGAGGCTCTACACGGGGGTAGTCCGGTCGATGGCGCTGTACGGCGCACCGGTGTGGGCGGGGTCCCTGACCGCCCAGAACCGCGCGCGGTTAAGCCGACCGCAGCGCACTTTGGCGGTCAGGGCAATACGCGGTTACCGCACCGTGTCCGCAGACGCGGCATGCGCCCTGGCCGGTACTCCCCCGTGGGATCTGGAGGCGGAAGTGCTCGCCGACGTTTACCATCGAGCGGCCGAATTTCGGGCAGGCGGAGGCGGTCGCCCTCTGCTCGAGCAGGTGCGCGAGTGGCGCGAGGCCGCTCGACGAGCCATCGTGGCCCGATGGTCAGTCCGGCTGGAGGCTCCACGTGCGGGTTTTCGCACGGTGGAGGCGCTCCGGCCGGTCCTTTCGTTGTGGGTGTGGCGACAGCACGGGACCCTTTCCTTCCGGCTGGTGCAGGTATTATCCGGGCACGGGTGCTTCGGATACTACCTACACAAGGTCGCGAGGAGGGAATCGAGTCCCGCCTGTCACCACTGTGATTACGACGGGGACACGGCGCAGCATACGCTGGAGTTCTGCCCGGCGTGGGCGCAGCAGCGTCGTGCCCTCGTCGAGACCATCGGTGCGGATCTCTCGCTATCGGCCATAATCCGCTCCATGGCCGATAGCGACAGGAATTGGAACGCAGTCGCCTCCTTCTGCGAGAACGTCATCTCGCAGAAGGAGGCGGCGGAGCGGGCCAGGGAGGAAAGTCTCCTCGCTGACCCGATCCGTCGCCGGCGAACTGGGCGGCGTCGGCGCGCCGATGCGCGCCTGATGCCACCCTGAGTAGGGCTGAGGGTGGGAGATCGGGGTATTTACTCTCCCACCCTCACCCTTCTGCGTAGTGGCGGCGTCTCTGGTGCACCCAGACGCCGCCGCCATTGTCGGTGCCCGCAGGGCGTGGGCAGTCACTGGGTGGGTCGTTGATGTCGTATCAGGTTCCAACGGCCCACCCGTCAAGGTGAGGTGACGGTGCACAGGGGGGTTTTAGTCGGTATGCCGATCGTGTCATCTTGACCGGTGAGCCCGACATAACCGTCCCACTGCCCCCCGAGTGGGACGGTATGCATCAGGAGCATTTCCCCCCTCAAAAAAAAAAAAAAAAAAAAAGGTTAGGTTAGGTTAGGTTAGGTTAGGTTAGGTTAGGTTAGGTTTTTTTTTTTTTTTTTTTTTATTAGTATTATTTTACTCCACAGACATTATGTCCGTGCCTTTGGATGAGTATTGTTTTATTTGTTCGATTATATGTCTTTTGTTGATGTGCCTGCATTTTATATATATAGACCAGGCAGCATCACAAGTTTTGCTCTTTCGATTTTCTAGAAAAACACTATATAAGGCTGATGGCCTTGGTTTCGGCGTTTGTTGTTATTGCCGATTTTATGAGAGTATTCGTGAGGTGGGCAGAAGGCCTTTATTTTTAGGCTTCTTTGGCTGAGGGCCTGCCTTTGTTTTTTCTGGGTTTTTAGGCTTATCTTTTATATCTTTTGATTTAGATATGGCTGATGGCCATTTTATTTACTTTGTTGTTTAAATTTGGTTGTAATAGTAGTTTAAAATCCCGAAATTGGAATAAGGTTGGCTGAGGGCCTTTTCGTTGGGCTTCTTGCCATTGCGGAAGTTTCCGTCTCGTTGGGCCTCGTGCCTTTGTGGGTGCCGTGTGATTTGTTTTGTTATTGTGTTGTCGTCTTATTTCCGCTTTTATTTTGTTTATTTGTTATGCCGCAGACTTTTACTCAGGGCTTACGCTGTCGGTAGCCTATTTTGGAGGGCTTTTTGTACTCGTATGTCCTGGGTTTGCACTTTGTTGTTGGGGTATCTTGGCCAGCTGATCCATGGTCTTGTAGTCTCTGCTGTGCATTGCCATTTTCAAGTTGTACTCCAGGATGTTCTTGGTGGAAGATGTTTCTGCCCTCTTTATGAAGCTACCTATTGCGTCATCGTTATTGTCGGTATAATAGACGAGGGTTTTCCTATGACGCGACATTGCGACCACTGCATGGGGGACACTGTTATGAATCTGTTTCATTTTGCTTGCACATTTAATGAGGAGTACGGTATCATAAGTTTGACCCTGGGCCTCGTGAATGGTGAGGGTGTTTGATCCTTCTCCGTTTCCGTACCCTTTCTCTAAGAGGGTTTCCTTCTCTACCTGAGTGAAGGTTAGGTAGAGAGTATTCGGTTGGGATTTGGGGATCGCAGCTCCGCTGTACGATGTTAGGTGTAGGGATTTTGTTACCGCACTGGACGAGTATATGCCTTTGTAGATGTTGTTCAGAGCATACGCTACATCCATTGGGCATCTGTGTGTGCAAAGCAATTCTTGTGAGATATTAGTCAGGAAGTTAGGACGGAGATAGGTAATCTTGAAGAGATTTTCCCGGTCGATGTATGGTAGCTGGTTCACGTCACCGATTAGTTGAATCTCGCTGGCTCCTACGATACGCGATAGCATCAGAATTGCGCCGAAGTGGTTCATCAGTGCCTCGTCGACTAGTAGTCGACTGCACTGCGCTCGATCCTGATCTTTGACCCCGTTTACTAGGGTCGATGCCATCGTACGTATTTTCGCTGCTGCGTCTGTTCCTGCTCGGCGGGTGATTCGCTGTACCAGGTCTCTCTTCGCCTCCTTTGTTGTTGTGACTATTATATCTCTGGTGATGTTGAAGTTGTTAATTATCCATGTTGTCTTACCGCACCCTGGAACTCCGTTTATCCACGTGATTTTGGGCACTTCCCATTTCTCGGGAGGATCGCTTTCAGACAGCTTTTGTGCTCTTTCGAGTATAGTGTCCTCCAGCCATATTTCCGTGTCCTGGGTTGTGACAACGATGGGGTCGTTCTCTGGGGTTTGGTATGTTATGTGTCCGGTGCGCCTTGTCTCTTCGATGTCTAGTGGGACGATTCCTGCTGTGGCGCTGTATGCCGCCATGCGTTTCTTAATCGTCTTCCCTTTTATGACTTTGGAGGAGTCATTGTCGTAGATGGTGGCTTCCGCTTCCTCGAGTCGTACGTTGAGCAGGCCTTCTTGTTGATGTTTGAAGGCCTTCAAAATGTTGCTACACTTGTTGATGGTGATTGTTTTTGTAGCACGTAGGATTGCTGTATATTCGTGGAATGCGTTAGCCACGTGGTCTTGCAGTGTGACTGCTTGTTTGAGACTTGGCGCAGTGACTTGTCCCATGTCTGCTTTTGTTCTTTGAGTGGTCGCTTTGGTCTTCTTCCTTGTCGTAGTGGCGTCATTTACGGCTCTCGATGTTGTTGGTGTAGGGCTGGACGTCGGGTGTTGTGACGTCTTTTTCCTTTGTAACAACGAGCTGATGGTGTTTACTAAGGGCGCCATAATTGTGGATATAATTGGGGTTTGGGTTATGCGGGTCCTTTTTTCTAATAGTTTCTTCTGCAATTTTTCCGAACCGCTGAGGAGGGTGGCTGTTGAAGTCTGTGATGGTATCGACGGGAGTTGGGTCGGTGATGTTTGTGGTTTGAGTGGTCTTAGGAAGTTGAGATCTTGGTTTCTTCCTTCATAGACCACTATTTCATGATGTTCGGATGCTGTGATGCATCCGACGAAGTCTGTGACCTCGCCTCTGTCGAAATCAGCTAACATTGCATCCACGCTGATGATGCGCGGTGTGGTGTTGTTGTCGTTGCTTGCCTCTGATAATTTTAGGAGTAGGGAGCACGCTCGAGTGAATGGAGACTCGTTGGCGTTCCAGTCTAGAAGAAGAATCGTCTTGTTGTTCTCACGTACAAGACGACCCTTATGTCCCGCTACTTCCAGTTCACTGAGCGCGTCATATCTTTTGCGTTTGATAGTAGTGCGAGTTGTGCTTCCTTTCATTATCAGGGCTACTCCTGGTGATATTGCCACTCTCTTGTGTCCGGCTGCATTGCAGAAACCTATCCCTAGCCGTTCATAACTTGTGTTCATGAAGAGGACCACATTTCTGGTTCTTAATCCCGGGGCTCCTCGCTCACCACTCTCCAGGAGTTCGTGTTCTGAAGAGTGATGGACATTGGGTTTGATGGGTTTATGTGGTCTTTGGTTAGTGGTGGGTGGGATAGTTGCTATAGAAGATTGTTCCTGAGTCAGGGGGATGGTGTTACTGTTACCTGTGCTGTGTCTTTTTATCGCGGTCTTGAAGATTCTTTCTATGTAGTTGAGGGTATTCGCTCTTGTTTCGGCGTTTTCTAACAGCGCTGGTAGGTTTGTCTCTGAAAGCTTGATGTTAAGCTGGTTTTCAAGATCGTAGCGGTGGGTTAGAAAACGAGGACAGTCTAGGATGATGTGTAAGGACGTCTCTGGGATGTTATCATCGCACTCGCAGCCTGGGCTCGATATAAGTTTGAACCGATGTAGATATTCGGCTATACCTCCATGTCCAGTTAGTGCTTGCACCTGCAGTGGTGTCACTTTGGTCCCTCTCACTATGCGATATGCAGTGTTGATCTGGGGGAGGAACTTCTTGGTGACCCCTCCGGTGCTGGAGGTCTCATATTGATCCTGCCATTTTTTGATGCTCTCCTCTCGGAGCATCCTCTTTACAAATGACAGGGGGACTTTATCGTAGTCCGGTCTAGGCGATGGTGTTTGTGCCGCGAGTTTTGCGAGCTCGTCTGCACGCTCGTTTCCGATTGTGCCTGCGTGAGCTCTGAGCCAGAAGAGTCTTATTTTCCTGCCTTGGGTTGCTATGGTGTTTATGTTCTGTTTTATTTTTCTTGACAGGGCTGTGGTATGTTGAGGGTTTTTCAGCAGCTCCAGCGAAGATCTTGAATCGCTCAGGATGTTGATGTTAGGTTCGCTGCTGATTCTCGCCATTTCCACTGCTCTGTGCAACGCGAACATTTCCGCTTGGAAAACAGAACAATAGTGGTCTAGACTGAAGGTTTGAGATGTAATTTCCTTCCCTCCTTCCCACCACGTGAGGGCAGCTCCGGTCTTTCCCTCAATTTTGCTGCCGTCTGTATATATTTGAGGGCCGATGATGTGGTGGGACTCGACTGTTTCGGGATCCATGTTTTCCAGGAGCTCGAACTCTGTTGTTGTGAGTTCGGAGGGGTGAGGTTGTTGCAGATAGCTCACCTTTTGCTCCAGCTGTTTCCCTGGGGGGAGGTAGTCTAGACTAATACCCTTTTTGATCTTGTAGAGGCTTGCCGTTTCCTGAATCCTTAGATCGATTGGTAGCAAGCCTGAAAGGGTCAAGGCTGATGTCAACGAGACTGTCCTATATCCTTTACATATTTTCAAGGCGAACCCTCTTTGGGTCGAGTTCAAGATGTCGTGAACAGTGTTCAGTTCCGTGGCTGGAGCCCAAACACTGGAGGCATACATGATGATAGGCTCTATGACCGCCGTGTAGATGGTACGGACTATTTCTCCGTTCAGTCCCCACGTCACCTTTGCAGCGCATGCCAGCTGCTTGTAAATGTCCGCTGCTTTCTTGCAGGTGGCGTAAACATGTGATGTGAAGGTGAGTGGGCGGTTGATGATGAGGCCCAGGAGCTTTATTTCTTCTACAAGATTTATCCGGTTGTCAGACATGTAGATCGCAGGGGGTTCATATTTCAGCTTCTTGGTCAAGACCATAGCACTGGTCTTGTGTGCTGCGAAGTGTAGTTTATTATTCTTCCCCCATTCTACTACAGTCTGCAACGTCTTGTTTGCTGTCTGCTCCAGGGCGGTTACCGTGTGTTCGGAGAACAGTAGAACAACGTCGTCGGCGAATGCTTGACAATTTATTCCGTTGCCAGTAAGCTCTTGTAACAAGGAGTCGAGGATGATGTTCCAAAAGGTGGGTCCTCCTATGGAGCCTTGTACGCACCCCTTGGAAGTTCTCTTTTCGCTTGTTGTTCTGGCGTAGTTTACGACGATGCTGCGGTCTTTAAGATATGAGCCCACCATGTTGTATAGGTTTTTGGGGCACTTTTTATTTTGTAGTTGGTACTTGAGGGCTGGCCACCATGCATTGTCGAACGCCCCCTCGATATCCAGTGAGACTAGGAGTACTATCTTCTTCGCTCGAATTTCCTCTCTCATTTGGTTCACTAGATTGTATAGGGCATCCTCCGTTCCGCGTTGGGGCATAAAGCCGTACTGTTTGGAGTTCAATGTTGGTAGTATGTGCCATTGGATTCTCCCTATCATCAGTTTTTCTACTATCTTTCCGATAACTGATAGGAGACCAATGGGCCTGTACGATTTGGGGTGAGTGTAGTCTTCTTTGCCGGGTTTCCTTAAGATGACGATATGGGCTATTTTCCATGCTCTGGGGAAGTGTGCTAGTTTTAGGCAGGCGTTTGCCAGTGCCAGAAATACTTCCCTGTCGCAGGCGATGGCTTGTGTTGCTATGTCAGATGTTATGCCATCTGGGCCCGGTGCCTTCTTCGGATTTAGTGTATGAAGCACTAAATCAAGCTCCCCTTGTGTGAAGGGAGGGTCGTCTTCTCTCAGTTGTCCCGGTTGACTCTCTTCCGCCATTTTTCGGAGCTGAGTGTGGTGTGGGGTGTCGGTGTCTGTGGTGTCGTTTGGGTAGAAGGTGTCTGCCAGGAGGTCCGCCGAGTTTTGCGGGCTAAGGGTTTTCCCGCTGTTGTCCCGGAGGAGGGTGTTTTCTTGTTTCCTGGCGGTTTTTCTGAGTACCCTGTAGATACCGTCCCACATGCTCTCTTTTTCTTGGTTTGTACAGAACTCCTTCCAGCTTTTTGTTTGTGCCTCTGCTGCTTTTTGGATGTAGTCAAGCTTTGCCTCTACGTATTCATCGATGACGCTTTGCCTTCTGGTTGGTGCCGCATTGCGGATGCGTCTCTTTCTTCTAAGGACTTCTTGCTTGAGTCTTCCTAGAGACGGCGTCCACCATGGGGGGGTTGGTTTGCCTTTATAGGGTCCTTTCCGTGGAATAGCTTTTTCACAGGACTCTGTGATAGCTGTTATGTAGGATCCTACTATGGACTCTAGCTCAGGTGTTGACGATACTGTGTTGATTAATACAGGAGTGATGGTTTTCTCTTCTAGAGTTGATTTGAAGAGGGACCTGAATTCTGACCACTTCGCCTTTCTGGTGTTATAGACCCGTGTTGTTTGGGGCTTTAAGGGTGTTAATGCCCTTTCAACACGGAGTGTGAAGGTTATTGCGTTGTGGTCTGAAGTCGTTAAGTTCTTGTTAACGGTCCAGTCTTCTATTCTTCCCAGTAGTTGTTGACTACAGGCTGTGACATCAACTATGCTTGAGTATAGCTTGCCTCTCCTGTAGGTCTCGAACGTCGGGGTGTCTCCTGTATTCAGTATGTGTAGGTCCATTTCATCTATAAAGGCACTGTAGGTAGCTCCCCTCTGGTCTTCTGAGGAGCTGCCCCACCAGTAACTCCAGGCATTCACGTCACCTGCCACTATTACGTTGTTTGTCGACATCTTGCTAATTTGTGTTTTTATTCTGTTAAGGTTCTCATTGATGTTTTGATCTCCCTCGAAGTAGACTGATATTAGTCCAAGCTTCAGTCCTCCTGCTTGTACTATTACTGCTGCCTCCGTTTCTGTCACCAGTTGCGGGTCATTGATGGTCTCAAGCAGGTCGCCAAAGATGATTATGGCTGCCTTATTTGGTTTCTGGCGGTTGAGGGTACATTGGATGATGGTCGTACCCGGATGTTGCGTGATTACCCCGTTTTTGCCGGTGTATGGTTCTTGCACCAATGCTATTGTTATGCCTTGGTGCCTCGCCGCTTGGAGTAATTCCGCCGTCGCCAATTTGGACCTTTGAAGGTTGGCTTGGACTATGGTCAGTCTCTTAGTTGATGTTCGGGGAGATAATGAGACTTGTTCATTGGCGTTGACCTTAGCACAGGTACGAGATTTTGGAACGTGCTATGGAATCCCATTTCTGCCTCTCGGCGCAGTCACCGCTGAACGCATTGTGGTTTGTGTTAGTAGGGTATGGGTGACCCGGCGGTTTTGGGTTTTTAGCGCAGTTTAGGCATGTTGGAGGCTTGCCTTCAAGTCTCGAGGGGCATTTCTCCCATGTGTGGGGCTTCCCACAGTGGCTGCATCTGCCTTCCTTCTCGTGGCAGAGAGCCCTTGTGTGTCCGAAGCCCAGACAGTTGGTACATTGTATCAAGGGAGAGTGGTCTGCAACTGGTCTTCTTTGCAGATCGATATATAATTTGCCCGCCTCGAGCATCTGCTTGTGTATCTTTGGGGATACTTCCAGAACCGGGTGGCATTCCAAATTGTTCCGTGCTCTTTTTCTGTATCGGACTCTTATTATTCGTTCCCCTGTTTCGGTGCCGCTTAATATATTTTGATTTTGGGCCAGTATGTGCTCTACTATTTCGGCATCCGTGTGGTACGCGAGCACGTCCCTCACGATGATTAGAGGGTTGTTATTTCTGGCCGCCTCGGTTTTCAAGGTTTTATTTTGCATGAGTCTATGTGATATGATGTTTAAGTCCTCCTTGTTGGCGCAGCTGATTATAACTTTCTGGTTTTTTACTGTTTTTATCCTGTCCACCCTTGCACCGGAGGTTTTAGGGTCGATTGTTGCGCGTAGTATCTTTATTATCTTGTCCCCACTGTTAGTTTTGTCGGTGGAGGACACGATTAGACTGTGGTTTGGCCTCCTTATTGGTGGTGGTGGTGGCGGCTTCTTCGCAGCTACTTGCGCATAGGACCCTTTGGCACTGGCTTGGGTTTTTACTATTTCTGCCAGTGCCATCTCCGTTTCAATGCTCATCGACGGTGGGGGCGGTGTCTCTTTTTGTTGATCTCGGATGGTTTTTAATTCACTGGACACCGCCTTGAGCCTCTCTGTGATTGGCTGGAGTTGGTCGCCCAGCTCTATTTTTGGTGGTTCGCGTGGGGTGGAGTTTGCCTTAGCAATCGAGTTTGCTATTTTCTCTACTTTGTTATTGAGCTCTGTCAGGTCTTTTTCAAGTTTAGTCGACAGGGTTTCCTGATTTGGTGACTGAGCTGTGGAGGTGTCTCGATGTTTGATCTCATCTACGCCTTCTTTGAGACCTCTGGTATTGGACTCGATCTTTGTGAGCCCTTGTCTTAACTCGTCCATGCGCGTGTGGAGTGCCTTAGTTTCAGCAGCTATATTTCCCATTTTCGTTGTGATAGGTGTTAGTTGGGCTTCGCCGGTTAATTGTTTATTTGTTGATTCTTTGAATTGAGTTATACTTTGTTCAAGTTTTCGGTAGTTGTTATTTGTTTCTTTTATGAGACGGTGCGGCTCTTGCGTCTCAAATTCCAGCCATTTTCTTATATCTTTTGTCTCTTTTAGGGTTGCTGATACTTGCTCCTTTGTTTGGAGGAGTTCCTCAGTGAGGGCCGTGATTTGTTTATTGTGGGCCCTTTCCGTTCTGATTAACTCTTGAGCATGTCTGGACCTTTCTTTCTCCAGGTTGAATTTGTGTCTGGATCTGGAGTCTGAAAGGGAAAGAACCGTCTCATATAATGATTGAAGGCAGTCCAGTGCAGTTAATTTACACTCCTTCTTCATGTTTCCGGCTTGTTCTAATGCCTCTTTCCCTTTTTGCAGTAGGGTGTTTGCTGCTTTCGTCGCAAGGTCCATTTCGATGCCTGTTCCTCTGTTGGTTGTAAAGAGTAGGCTCGGGCGTCCACTACGGATGCGTGAGACGTCCGAGCATACTGACTCCGACTCTGGTGCTGATGCGACTGAGATCACATCGTCTTCGGAGTTGGTGGGATAGGGCATCTGCTCGTCCTGCTTCCAGGAAAGCACTTTTTCTAGGACATCGGATTGCGCTGGTATTATCGGTGCTTCCGTTGCGTCGCTGGCACTAGAGACTACGCTAGCTGGTTTGGCACCCGCGCTTTTTGTAAGAACCTGTTCTCTTAGAGTTCTGGTTCGAGCGCTGATTGATGGTCCAGCCTGTATTTCTGTGCCTTTTGCCTCCTTCATGTTTTTCTTTGCTGTTTTGGATGATGTTGATGACATTGTTTTATTTATGTTCTGTAGTGTTTCTAAGAGCAATGTCTTTGTGATGCTTACTGGTATGCAGTCTGTCTAAGTCGATGATCTGACTTAGGGTTGCGCTGTATGTGCAGGTGTTGATCCACGAAGTCTATCTCCTCTTAACTTGATGATTTTGTGAATTTGTGGATTCGGATGTATCCAAAAAGATAGAGCTGTTCCTCCCGATTCTAATGAGCCCAAACTCGATGGGTCTATGTGGTTTGGATCCAGAGATATGGCCAGAGGGGTGATATTTTCCCGAGGGGGAGGGGGAAGGGGGTCAAGTGGGGGCCAAGTGGGGGTCAAGTGGGGGTCAAGTGGGGGTCAAGTGGGGTCAAGTGGGGGTCAAGTGGGGGTCAAGTGGGGGTCAAGTGGGGTCAAGTGGGGGTCAAGTGGGGGTCAAGTGGGGTCAAGTGGGGGTCAAGTGGGGGTCAGTGGGGGTCAGTGGGGGTCAGTGGGGGTCAGTGGGGTCAAGTCGGGGTCTAGTCAGAGTCAGTCGGGGTCTAGTGGGGGGTTTGGTAGGACTCTAAGGATGGGACGATGTACAAGGGGGTGAGGTATTTTGAGAGGGGGGGGAAGTTGGGGGGGGGAATTGAGGGGAGCTGTTGGAATATTCGGGGGGGTCTTGGTGTCCCGATTTCAGAGAACCCAAACAGGGGGGGGTAGAGGGTATTGGATCAGGAGTTCCCTCGGGAAGTAACTTATGGCAGTCAGCTTCAGCTTCGGCTGTCGGAGCTTCGGTCGACGGAATCCTCGGGACGGCTTCGGAGTCTTCACGTGGGGCCGACTCGCTCGTGTCGTCACTCTACGTGTGTATCGATTTAGTACTTAACCTAAGTTTAGTACTTAACCTCTCAGCTGCACGTGGTGGCGACCGCGTGGTTTTAGAAAGTTGGGATGTTAATAACTTTCAGGATCCTTGCTTGATCTGGACGTGGATGGTGTCGTCGTGATGGTATTAACGGCCTCTAAGTTTTGGTTATAAATTTATGTTTAAAATCTCTGACCTGTATGCAGTTAAATGGTGTTGAAGTTTCAGGTGTTCAATGACACCCTGCTTCTCTCCCTGGTGGTAGAATTATCTGCCAACGATAATCCTGGTGAATCAGACACTGCACTTTCACTGCACAAACTAAGTTAGGTTAGGTTAGGTTAGGTTAGGTTAGGTTAGGTTAGGTTAGGTTAGGTTAGGTTAGGTTAGGTTAGGTTAGGTTAGGTTAGGTTAGGTTAGGTTAGGTTAGGTTAGGTTAGGTTAGGTTAGGTTAGGTTAGGTTAGGTTAGGTTAGGTTAGGTTAGGTTAGGTTAGGTTAGGTTAGGTTAGGTTAGGTTAGGTTAGGTTAGGTTAGGTTAGGTTAGGTTAGGTTAGGTTAGGTTTTTTAGAATTCCACCCAGGGGTAAAACCGCCCTGGGGGGGAGTTTATTGCGACGTAATGCGCTAATTCTGCTATTTGATACAGAAAACAAAAGTAAGTAATACAATATTATATAAAAAAAAAAAAATTCTCATGGTGAGTCTTATAGTTAACATACATAAGTGATGTTTACATATAAAAAGAAAATATTTGTCGCAACAAAGTTACAATGACAACGATGAGTTGTGTGTGTGTGGGTGTTGTGTTTGTTAGTAAGTGATGTGCATTTGAGTAGTTATTGTGAATATGTTATGTGTTGTTGAGTTTTTTAAGTGTATTAACAATGAGAGTGAGGTGTGTCATGAAAGTGTCGGTGGTGGAATTATTGGTGATTATTTCTTCGAGGTTGTACGGATCTATTTGTATATTGTGGCAGAGTTGTTCGTGTTGGAAGCGGGTGCGTGTGTATTGTGGGCATTGTGTCAAGAGGTGTTTAAAAGATTGTGGTGTTGTGTCATCACAGAAGCATGTGTCGTTGTTTGTAATGTGGAAGCGGTGTAGGTACGTTTTGTGGTAACCGTGGTCAGTGAGTAGTTGTGTAAGTGCGAAAGTGTGGCCAGTTTTGTTGATGAGTTTATGTATGTGTGTGAGTGTGGGGCACCAGATTCTCATTGTAGAACCTTGGGGATTGTTAGTGTATCTATCGACTGATTGTGTGAGGCTGTTTGCTTTGGCCATTTTCTTGGGGTAGCTGAGAGGGAAGAAATGGAATACTGGTGGTTTATTTGAGGTAGCGGCGGCTTTGGCGGCAATGTCCGCGACCTCATTGCCGTGGATGCCTGCATGAGCTTTTGTCCATATGAATGTGACCTGTGTATTCATGTTGTGCAGTGTACGGTGTATGTTGGTGGTGACGCGGTGAGTACTAAGGGGATTGTTTATGTCCTCCAGGGCAGACCTGGAGTCGGACATTATGATTGCCGCCTCGGTGTGATGTTGTAGCAGCCACTGGCAGGCTTGTTCAATGGCGACCAACTCCGCTTGGAAGACTGTGCATGTGGGGTGTAACTTGAATGTTTTTGTGATGATAGTGTTCTGTGGAGTGTGTGCGATGAAGGCAGCCCCCACGAGATTGTCGTGTTTGCTGCCGTCGGTGTAGATGTGATGCGCGTGTAAGTGGTTGCTAAGTTTGGTGTTTAGTTCGTCTTGTGTCGTGATGGTGTCAAAAGAGTATGGCTTGCGAAGAGATGGGTGGAGTAAGTGTGATGGATGAGTGGGTGTGTCGAGTGATAAATCGTCAGGGAGGTATTCGGTGACCCCGGTGATTCTGGTTCGTTCGACGTTTGCCGATTCGAGAACTTTTATGTCGAGCGGTGTGAGGGTGGATAGGGCTATGGCGTCTGTGGTGTTTATAGTTCTGAATCCTTTTATTATCTTCAGAGCAAATCCGCGTTGTAGAGAGAGTAGCTTTTTTCTGTTAACCTTGAAATCTAATGCCCGGCTCCATACGCTGGAGGCATAGCAGATTATAGGTTCGATTACCCCCCTATACAATGTGTGAATGTTTTCTGAGTGTATACCCCAAGTAGGGCGGACAAATTTGGTGAGTCTGTTGTGGAGTTTCCGTGTTTTGTCTGTGATATAGTCTACGTGTTGGGTAAAATGAAGATTGTCGTCAATGATCACCCCCAATACCTTGGCGGTGCGGCTGAAGGGAATGTGTGTATGGTTCATTGTGATATGGAGGAGTTTAGTTTTTTGTGTAAAGGCTATGGCGACTGTCTTTTCCGGTGAGAAGGTGAGTTTATTGGCGATGCCCCAGGTGTGAATGGTGTGCAGGCATTGATCGATGTTGTGTTGAAGTGTGGTGAGTTTTTTGTGTGCGGCGATTAGTGTGATGTCATCAGCAAAGGCCTGCAGCTGACAACCCTCCGGTAGTGACCCGCGTCCTGATAGGTCGCTGGATAAATCCAGTAACTCGTCCAGGATCAGGTTCCAGAAGGTCGGCCCGCATACAGACCCTTGGATGCATCCTCTAGTGAGGTTTTTGGTGGAAGTGGCGTCGGCGTAGTGTATTGTGGCTGTGCGGTCGGAGAGGTAGTTCTGTATTATAGTGTAGATATTCCTGGGGCATTTCACGTGTTGAAGGCGTGCAAGTATAGCCGGCCACCAGGCATGGTCGAAAGCGGCCTTGATATCGAGGGAGATCATGGCGACGTGTAGTCCTCGTTTTTTGTGTGTGGTGATTGTGTTGATTATATTGGTGAGTGCGTGTGTAGTGGAGATTTGTTGTTTGAAGCCATATTGCTTAGTGTTGTATGTGCGTGTAGTGTGTAGGTGATGTGTGAGTCTTTGTGTGATGAGTTTTTCTAGGGTTTTGCCTAAAATGGGCAGTAGCCCTATGGGGCGGTATGCGGATGAGGAGGTGTAGTCTGATTTATTGGGTTTAGGGATGATTTTAATTATGGCATGTTTCCATGACTTGGGGAAAATTGACAGGTAGAGGCAGCGGTTTAGGAGGCCAGTGATTATGTCGGGGAAGCACAGTGAGAATTGATGACAGATGTCGGAGGTGAGGTGGTCAGCGCCAGGTGATTTGGCAGGGTTCATATTTTTGAGGATGGTGGTGACTTCATGTACGGTGAAGGGGGGTTCGTCTTCGGTGTTAGGTGGGTGAGTGGTGTTGGAGCGAGTGATTTGTTGAGTGGGGGAGTCTGGTGTATCATCCGGGTAGAATTTGTTGAGAAATGCAGCAGCGGTGTGTTGTGTGGATGTGGTGTATGTGCCGGGTGTTATTTCTATGGTGGAGGCGGGTTTTACGGGCGGGCCCGTCCGGAGTATTCTGTTTGTGATCGCCCAGACATCCTCCTTGCCCTGTCGTGTGCAGAATTCCCGGAAATGTGTGGTGGAGGCATCCTTTATGGCCTGAGCGTACGTGGTTTTTAAGTGATCTCTTTCGGTGAGAGCCTCCGTCAGTGAGAGGTTATTGCGTTTTAATTGGTGAATTTTGTGATGATTATTGATTACTTGGTGTTTCAGGCGGTCTAACTCATCGGTCCACCAGGATGGGTGTGAGTGGCGGCGACCACTGGGTGGCAAGTGTAGGTCACAAACTTGTAAAATGAATGAGGTGAGTTTATTAGTATACGTGTCGATGTCGTGTTGAGTGTTGAGTGTATTGATGTCGATGGTTTGTAAGTCGGTGTCGGTAATTTGTGTCCTGAAGTGTTCTTGGAGGTCATCCCAATGTCGGTAATTATTTGTGTTATACCGGAATGTGTTAGATTTTTTGTTATGAGTGAAGCGGTGTGAGGTGCGTAGTGTGAAGGTGATAGCGTGATGGTCGGATGAAGGGCAGATGGAGGGGTCAACCCTCCAGTCATCGACATGGCGGGCAATGTCATCGCTGACGATCGTGAGGTCGACGATCGAGCCCCTAACTCGTCCGTTCGCCACGCTTTCGTATGTGTGTCTTGTGCCTGTGTTGAGAATGGTGACGTTGTGTGAGTTTATGAGGTCAGCTACTTCGTTGCCTCTGTTGTTATTGGATGGCGAGCCCCATAGGCGGTGCCAGCCGTTTAGGTCGCCAGCAATGATGTGTGTAGCGTCGCGCGTGTCGTGTAAGAGTGAGTGTAGTCTGTTTAGTGTGTTGTTGGTGTCGATGTTAGGTTCGATATATACTGCTGTTATTATGAACCGTTTGCCGGAGCGTGTGGTGAGTTGGATGGAGCATATGTTTGGCGATGAATGCTTGGAGAGACCCAAGGTAGCGCCGATATTGTTGTGTGTAAGTATGGCCGTTTTGGTGTGTGTGTCGGTGGGGAATTGATGTGTGGTGTAGTTGGGTGTGTTCTTCATGGTGAGTTGGTTGGAGGTATACGGTTCGTTTATGAGGATGACGTCAGTGTTGTTGTGTGAACAGTGTTGGATGAGTTCGTGAGTGGCTGCGTAACCACGCCCGAGGTTGATTTGTGTAAATGTGAGTGAGTTAGTTGGGTGGTTGCGTGCTTGGTTACGTGTTTGGTGTGTGCGGAGTGTCGTGTGTTGTGGCGAGGACGCGTTTACATGAGGCGGGTGTGCGCCGGTTGATGGGTGTGTGTGGAAGTGAGAGCGTGTGCGTGTGTTCATGTGAGTGTTGCGTGTGTTTGTACAATTATTATTATTATCCATTAATACGGACACAGTTAAGTGCTAAAACAAAGATTATAGCGGAACAAGTTATAAAAGTTATAAAGCAGATGGTGGTGGTGATGATGAGGGTGAAGTGTAGCCGTAGTCGATGGTCTCTTCAATTTTTGCTTTGGCGGCTTGGATCCTGGGGCAGATGTGATTGTTGGCAGCGTGGTCTGTGGGTATTTTGGATCCCGTTTTGGTGTTGAATTTTTGGCAGTTGTAGCACTGGAAGTGTTTGGGTTGGACTTCCTTCTGAGGGCAGTTGTCAGCGGAGTGTGTTTCCACTGCGCAAATGGCGCACGGTAGAACTGTGCTGGAGCACTTCAGTTGTGAGTGCCCAAATTGGAGGCACTTGCGGCACTGGGTGAAGCGTGAGTGCTTTTCGAAATGAATCTGCTGGAGGTTAACGGCGACCCTTCCCAATGAGGAGAGGCGCTGATAGGTGGGAGGGGTGATTTCAATCACGGCGTTGTAAAGTCGGTTGTTCTTATTCTTCGTTAAGAAGCAGAGGCGGATGTCAGCGGGTGAGATTGAATTTTGAGAGCAGATGGTGGGGATTAATTCTTCTCTGGTGGTGTCTTGGTGTATCCCCTTTAGGATGGCGAGGGGTGAGCGGCGCTTGGCCTCTTCGGCCTTCAGATTGCCGGCAAGATTAATCGAATTTAACACCTCCTTCTGCTGCTGGATGGTGTCGAACTCGATGTACACCCTGCCACCGGCGATGGGTTGTACTTTGGCGGGTGCGAAGTGGCGGTTCTTGAAGTCGAGCTGGTCTTTTAGCCGGTTGAAAGTGTTGATCGGGGCTGTGGTGGATGGTGTACCAGTGGGTGGTGGTGGTGGCGCTTTTATTATCAAAGCCGGTTTCTTCGGTGCTGGAGGCTGGGAGTCCGTTCTGGTAATAGATGCGTAAGTTGTTGGTGGTTTGGTGGTTGGGTTGGTATTGGTCGGTGTTGTCTGTCTCAGAGTAGCTTGAATTTCAGTTATAATCTCACTCTTCAGTTTTTGAAGGTCGGCGGTTGATATGGGGGTGGTCTGATTGCTGTTCTGGGTGCTGGGGCTTGAAGGTGTTTCTTTGAGGATTTTTATTATGTCCTCAGCGGCTTCCTTGATGATCCTTTTGTTGACGGTGGTTACAGATTTGCCCTCGCTCACAGCGAGAATGATGGTCCGGGCGAGTTGTGTGACCTTCTCCTCCATTGTGGCATGTGGCGTGAGCAATGTGTTTAGGGCATGGGGTGTTGAAGTAGGTAGGGATGTATACAAAACAACAGAAAAATGAAGGAAGAGGAAGAGAAAATAAAAATTAAAAATTAAAATAAAAAGAGGGGGGGGGGACAATGGTGCGAGCTGATAGGTGCCAGACGGCTCTATGTAGTGTAAAAAGAATTGAGAATGTCGGACTTAAAACAGCGAAGTTACGTGGAGTTAAGTAAGTGAAGTTGATGGGGGGGGGGCGTTGCGGTGTCAGAAAGACGTACAGTCAGATTTGCTCTAGCACGTCTACTTTCGCGGCTATGGCGAAAACCACGTTAACCGCGAATGGCGATTTGGGCCTGTTCTAGGAAAAAAATTCGAAAAAATTTAGGGGTTGATAGGAGAATTCTGATTATTTTACTGGGAGTGCCTAGAAAGAGGATCTATGCACTGGCAAAGTTTGAAGGGAGGTCGTCACTGAAATTTTGATTTTAAAAATTCCTTCGCAACAAGTATTTTTGAGAAAAACTGCAAATGGGATGGTAAAGAGGTGTAGGTACCTGGGAGGGTGTTTTTCGGGTTGGATCCGGGTAGCCCACGTCACGGCCGTTCAGATGACGTATAGTATGTCAGCCGGACGCCCCTGGTTCAGGAACCACGTGGCCACGTGGTTTTGATGTTTTCCAAGTTTTTCGCCGAACCTTCCGCGTAAAAAAATCCAATTTGTTGAGGACACTTAGAGTTCACTGAAATACACCTTACAGCACTATAAAAACGGTAGGTTGTCGCTTCAGTTTTGGCAGCGTTTCACTTTTACACTTTTATTTTGAGGTTATGTTCCGGTTTTTCACTTATAACTTTGCGACGCGTCACTTCCGGTTAAATCCAATTACACCGCTGTGTAGCTTGCACTTTCCCGCGCGTTTTGATATATAATACTGGGGGTTTAGTCACTTTTTTACCACTTTTGGGAAATAAAAATGCGGAGCTCACGCGAAACGTGGCGTTTCCGGACGCGGTCGAACCGAGAGTAGGTTAGGTTAGGTTAGGTTAGGTTAGGTTAGGTTAGGTTAGGTTAGGTTAGGTTAGGTTAGGTTAGGTTAGGTTAGGTTAGGTTAGGTTAGGTTAGGTTAGGTTAGGTTAGGTTAGGTTAGGTTAGGTTAGGTTAGGTTAGGTTAGGTTAGGTTAGGTTAGGTTAGGTTAGGTTAGGTTAGGTTAGGTTAGGTTAGGTTAGGTTAGGTTAGGTTAGGTTAGGTTAGGTTAGGTTAGGTTGGGGTGTGTGGCCAGAGAACCTCCTAGTGTGCCTGACGGCTGCTGGTCCTTTCTACATTTCTCGTGGATTGGAACGGCAGTCGTTGGGCCGGTACACCCCGGGCAACTCGGGTAATAATGTCTTTTCGGGGGCATTATTACTCGTGGCTAATACTCTGGCACGCGCGTAGGGAACCCGAGGCAGTTTGTCTCGGGGTTATCGGCCCGCGAGGGCCGCGTTTTGGGGGTCTCTCCACGTGTCCCTCTGATTATCAGAGGGACACGTGGATTTGAGACAGGGGGGGATAGAGGAAGAAAACCTCTATAAAAAATTACCAGTGGGGGCCCAGTCGGGCGGTCTTGGGGCGGGTGGATCGGTCCAGCATGGACCCCCATCCGGCCCAAGACGGAGGCATAGAGGAAGACAACCTCTTTAAAAAATCACCAATGGGGGCCGTAAGGCCGGTGCGGGTCGCGTGGCGTCCTGCCCTGTCGAGCGGCCTTGGGGCGGGTGGATCGGTCCAGCATGGACCCCCACCCGGCCCAACACGGGGGGATAGAGGAAGACAACCTCTCTAAAAAATCACCAGCTGTGAAGCTCAGGCTTCCTGCCCAGTCGGGCGGTTTTGGGGCGGGTGGATCGGTCCAGCATGGACCCCCATCCGGCCCAACCCGTAATCCTGAACTGACAGGACCGGGGGCCTTCGGGCTGCGAGGAAGAAAACCTCTATAAAAATAACCCAAAGCCTAAGTTTTTGGTGGCCCGGCGAGGGGCTGTATGACTGGGGGGAACCCAGTCATTAGGGCCACCCAAAAACCAAACTATGATGTCGGCCAAAGGTAATAATAACCTACCCCAGGAGGGTACCGGGTGCGCCGCGCCCGGAGAATCCCTCACGGAGCCTTCTGGCTCCGTCTGCCCCTCGTATTCTGGGGGGGGCAACCGCCATCACAGCGCAGTGCCGCGCGAAACTTTCGGCACCGAAGTTTCCGCAGAGTCAGGTCCTGACTCTGCGTTGATAAAGAAGGATCCCAAACAGGGTGAGGGAGCTATTGACGGAGGGCCGCGTGGACCGTCTTCCGTTAGAAAACGCCTACACGACCCTGCTCTAGTGGGAGGTGAGTCGGTGGATCCGTCCACAGACGAGGAAGGCCCGCTGGCCCCGAAGTTGCCGACCGCGAGGAGAGGTCGGCAGACGTCGAGAGGAGTGAGTGCTTCGCGGCCGCGGAGGGACGCACAAGGTAGATTCGTGCGCCCCAATACTGCGGCGGCCAGCGAAGCAGATAGTGACATGGGGGTCACTACCGAAGATCCTGGTGGCGAGAGTTGTGCCTCGCTAGGGAGCTCAAAGGCGGAGCTCAACGCCACCAGAAGAGAGCAGCGCAAAGCCGTCGCGGCCGACGAAGTGTCGGAAATGGCCCGACGCGCACGCGAGCGACGCGCTGCTCTAGCGGCGGAAGGGGGGGCACCATCTGCGGTGGCCCTTAGTCAACTTGCCTTGAACGGGGTGGACTTGGTCCTGAAGGTTGCCACCAAATCCGGCAGCCTGAAGGGCACGTTCACCCGCGGTCTTAAGGAGGCTGCCGCGGACATCAAGGAGGCGGTTGGCATCCTCCTCAACAGGACAGCCTCAGACGAGGTCACAAAATTGCAGGAGGAGAACAGCCGTCTCCGGAACGATTTAGAGGACCTCCGACGACAAGTCGCTGCGCTGAGCGAGCAGCAGCAGCGACGCACGTCAACTGATGCCGCACCGGTGGTGGCCCCGGCTCCCGCACTGGGACCGGCAGGCGCTCGTACCGACGATGAGGTCGAGCGCATCGTTCGGCTCTGCATGCTCCAGTGCGGGAGCATGGTCAATGCCCGCATGGAGGCGATTTCTCGGCGCCTCCCTGCGGAAATCCTCCGTCCGCCCCTAGCGGCCGATACACGGCGGAAGGCTCAGGAGCCGCCGAGACCTGCGCCTCGAAAGGAGAAGCCCGCGGATGGTGTTCAAAAGCCCATGGAGAGAGTCCCATCCAGTGATCAGCCCACGACTGCCGGGTCTAAGGGTGAGACCTGGGCGACAGTCGTGGGCCGCAAGAAGGCCCGCAAAGCCGCCAAGGCGGCCTCAGCAGTGACGCGCGCCCCCAGCCGAACCGCAAAAGCGGTTGCACAGCCTGCGCGACGGACTGACAAAGGCGGTCGCAAAGGACCGGCAGTACGTGCTCCGCGTTCCGAGGCAGTGACGCTTACGCTGCAGCCCGGAGCTGCGGAGCGCGGGGTAACGTACCAGTCGGTGATTGCCGAGGCCAAGGCCAAGATCAAACTATCAGATCTTGGTCTTCAGTCCGTCACCCTCAGGCAGGCTGCCACGGGTGCGCGGCTGTTCGAGGTGGCTGGTGCTGCGAGCGGCAGTGCCGAAAAGGCGGACGCTCTGGCCGCCAAGATGAGGGAGGTCCTCAACCCTGAGGACGTACGGGTCTCCAGGCCAATGAAAACCGCAGAGGTTCGGATTGCTGGCCTGGACGACTCCGTGACCTCCGAGGAGGTGATGGCGGCCGTTGCCCGAAGCGGAGAGTGTCCGCCGGACAAGGTGCGGGCCGGCGATGTACGCGCCGACGCTACCGGACTCGGCGTGGTCTGGGTTCGGTGCCCTGTAGCGTCGGCGAAGAAGATCGCCTCAAGCGGCAGATTGCTGGTCGGCTGGGTTGCAGCGAGGGTGAAACTCCTGCAGCCCCGGGCTTTGCGGTGCTTCCGGTGCCTGGAGAAGGGGCACGTCCGGGCAAAGTGCACCGCTGAGGTTGACCGTAGCGACCTTTGCTATCGCTGCGGTCGGCCCGGCCACAAGGCGGCCCAGTGTTCCGCGGCGCTCAACTGCAGCTTGTGTTCGGCTGCAGGGAAGCCAGCGGGACACAAAGTGGGCGGAGGGGCCTGTGGCGCGCCTGCCAGCAAGGCCAAGAAAACGAAGAAGAGGAGCTCTAAGCCTGCCGGGGAAACCTCGCCGCCCCCGCAGGCTAGTAGCTCCGCGGCCGACTCCCGGCCCAGGACCGTTGCCGAGGGAATGGAGTGTCAATAATGGCACAATTCCATTTCCTCCAGGGCAACATCAATCACTCTGCCAGAGCTCAGGATCTTTTACTCCAGAGCATGGCAGAGTGGTCGATCCACGTGACTGTGGTCGCCGAACCGTACTTCATCCCCGCCCGTGACAACTGGCTGGGGTGCGCTGACGGTTTGGTGGCCATTATTGGCGAGACTCTGATCGACCCGTCTCGGGGCCGCGGCTGGGTTGCTGCGGTCTCGGGCGGCATCGTCATTGTGGGGGCGTATTTCTCCCCCAACAAGAGTCTCGCCGACTTTGAGGGTTTCCTTGTCGAGTTGGGCGCCGTCGTAGGCCGCTATCACCCTCGTCCCGTTCTGGTGCTCGGGGATCTCAACGCCAAGTCATCGGCGTGGGGATCTCCGGTCACTGACTCTCGGGGCGAGGTGCTGGAAGAGTGGGCGGTGACGACCGGTCTGGTCGTCCTGAATCGGGGTTCGGCATTTACGTGCGTGCGGCAGCGGGGCGGGTCGATAGTGGACGTCTCGTTCGCCAGCCCCTCTGTCGCCATCCGAGTCCGCGACTGGCGTGTCGCCGTGGGGGTGGAGACGCTGTCGGACCACCGGTATATCCGGTTCGACGTCTCCGCCCAGACCGCGAGCGGCCGCCATCCAACAACCCCGATCAACGACGGCCCGCGTTGGGCGCTTAAGCGCATCGACAAGGAATTACTCAAAGAAGCTGCCTTAGTCCAGTCCTGGATTTGGGAGTCGACGACGGACGGCCCCGTCAACGTCGAAGCGGTGGCGCTGCGGTTTCGCGGGGCGATGACGCAGATCTGCGACGCGTCCATGCCCCGTGTCCGCCAACAGTCCGCAAGGCGCCAAGTGTACTGGTGGACCGACGAGATCGCGCGGCTGCGCGTCGAGTGTGTTGCGGCTCGCCGCCAGTACACGCGATACCGGAGACGACGTCGACGGGATTCCGTCGAGGAGGACGCGCTGTTTGAGGTGTACCGCGCGTCCAAGGAGACTCTGTGGCTGGCCATCGGCGACTCTAAGTCGCGTGCCAGGGAAGAGCTGCTGGGGTCCCTAGACCGGGATCCGTGGGGGCGCCCCTACCGTTGGGTACGGGGCAAGTTGCGTCCCTGGGCGCCTCCACTGGCGCAAAACATGGAACCCCAATTACTAGAGGCGGTGGTGTCGGCCCTCTTCCCTGAGCGAGCGGGACACGTTCCCCCGGCGATGGCTTCGCCCTCAGCCACAGACTCTCCAGAAGAGGAGAGCACCGATGTCCCCGAGGTGACGCAAGCAGAGACGAGAGCGGCCGTGTCGCGACTCCGGGCTAACAAAGCGCCCGGACCCGACGGAGTTCCTGGTCGAGCTCTCGTCCTGGCTCTGAAGGAGCTAGAGCCCCAGCTGAGGGGGCTCTTCACGGCATGTCTCGAGCAGGGTCAGTTTCCCAGTGTGTGGAAGGAGGGGAGGCTGGTCCTGCTCAGGAAGGAGGGGCGCCCCGCGGACTCGCCGTCCGCGTATCGGCCCATAGTGCTGCTTGACGAGGCGGGCAAACTTTTTGAGCGCATTGTCGCGGATCGCCTCGTCAGCCACTTGTGCAGAGAGGGGCCGGACCTGGACGACAGCCAATTTGGTTTTCGTCGGGGGCGCTCCACCATAGACGCCATCATGCGCGTGAGGGCCCTGGCGGAGGAGACGGTGTCCCGGGGTGGGGTGGTGCTGGCGGTGTCTTTAGACATCTCCAACGCCTTCAACACCCTACCCTGGAGTTGTATTCGGGAGGCCCTGAAATACCATCGCGTGCCTCCCTACCTCCGCCGTACGGTAGGGGCTTATCTGGAGGAAAGATGCGTCACCTATCGGGGACGTGACGGTGCCGGTCGGCACCTCATGTCGTGCGGTGTTCCACAGGGATCGGTTCTGGGTCCGCTCCTGTGGAACATCGGCTACGACTGGGTGCTGAGAGGCGAGCTCCCGTCGGGCGCCGACCTGACGTGTTATGCGGACGACACGCTCGTCACTGCCCGGGGGAGCTCGCACAGGGAAGCGACGTTGATAGCCACGGCTGCGGTGTCACAGGTGGTGAACCGCATCCGGCGCCTGGGCCTGGAGGTGGCCCTCAACAAGTCGGAGGCCATGGTGTTTCATGGCCCCCGACGTGCGCCGGCGCCGGGATCACACATCGTGGTCAGCGGGGCCCGGATAGCTGTCGAGTCCACCATGAAGTATCTAGGATTGGTGCTCGACAGCCGATGGGAATTCGGGCCCCACTTCCGGCGGCTGGCGCCCAAGCTGATGGGTGCAGCGGGCGCGCTTTCAACGTTGCTTCCCAACTTGGGGGGCCCGAGCGCCGCCTGTAGGCGGTTATACGTGGGAATCGTGCGGTCCATGGCCCTGTACGGGGCCCCTGTGTGGGCTTTGGACATGACGGCCAGCACTCTCGCCATTCTGCGTAAACCGCAGAGGGCGATGGCCGTCAGAGTCGTCCGCGGGTACCGCACGATTTCCTACGAGGCGGCTTGCGTCCTGGCCGGATCCCCGCCCTGGGACCTAGAGGCGAAAGTACTCGCGTCATTGTATCGATGGCGCGAGGAAGAGCGGGCACGGGGCTCGAGGCCGGTGCAGCGGCAGATCGCGCTGCGCCGAGAGGAGCTCCGTCAGGTCTTGGTGGCGGAATGGCGGCAAAGGCTTCTGCGCCCTGCCGCCGGCCTCGCTACCGTCGAGGCGATCCGGCCAGTACTCGACGACTGGCTCGGGAGAAGGCACGGCTCCCTGTCGTTTAGGGTGACGCAGGTGCTGTCGGGGCACGGCTGCTTCGGCAAGTACCTGTGCCGCATAGACAGGGAGCCGGACGCTCGGTGCCACCACTGCGTCCATTGCGGGGAGGACACGGCGCAACACACGCTCGCCGAGTGCGTAGCTTGGGAGGAGCAGCGCCGTGTCCTCACAGATGAAGTTGGAGGCGATCTGTCGCTGCCGGCCGTAGTGCGGAGTATGGTCGGCAGCGCAGAGTCGTGGGACGCAGTGGTGTCCTTCTGCGAGGACGTGATGTCGCAGAAGGAAACTGCGGAACGGGAGAGGGAGATCTCGACTCCTTTCCCGGGCCGCAGAAGGCGCACCGGGCGCAGGGGAAGGGCGGACAACGCCCTTTTCCAGCCCCCATGAATGGGTCCAGGGGCGAGGGACTTGGGGAAGTCCCCGCCCTCTATTGAATGGACCCGAGGCGGAGGCGCGTGCGGGTGTCGGCACGCGCCTCTGAGGCGATGCACGGGGTAGTTTTCAACACCTCACTACCCCGTGCAGGAGACGGGGCCCGGACAGACCGGGCCAGCACTAGTGCGGGGCTGCGGAAGAATTTGGACTCCCGCGGCCCCGCGCGTACGTGCGAGGAGACACCGGGGTGGTTTTAGCCGGTAAGAGTCCGGCATGCCCCTCCGCCTTTCCCCAGGCGGAGGAAGTCCATGAGGATTTCCCCCCGTTAAAAAAAAAATAAAAAAAAAAAAAAAAAGGTTAGGTTAGGTTAGGTTAGGTTAGGTTAGGTTAGGTTAGGTTAGGTTAGGTTAGGTTAGGTTAGGTTAGGTTAGGTTAGGTTAGGTTAGGTTAGGTTAGGTTAGGTTAGGTTAGGTTAGGTTAGGTTAGGTTAGGTTAGGTTAGGTTAGGTTAGGTTAGGTTAGGTTAGGTTAGGTTAGGTTAGGTTAGGTTAGGTTAGGTTAGGTTAGGTTAGGTTAGGTTAGGTTAGGTTAGGTTAGGTTAGGTTAGGTTAGGTTAGGTTAGGTTAGGTTAGGTTAGGTTAGGTTAGGTTAGGTTAGGTTAGGTTAGGTTAGGTTAGGTTAGGTTAGGTTAGGTTAGGTTAGGTTAGGTTAGGTTAGGTTAGGTTAGGTTAGGTTAGGTTAGGTTAGGTTAGGTTAGGTTAGGTTAGGTTAGGTTAGGTTAGGTTAGGTTAGGTTAGGTTAGGTTAGGTTAGGTTAGGTTAGGTTAGGTTAGGTTAGGTTAGGTTAGGTTAGGTTAGGTTAGGTTAGGTTAGGTTAGGTTAGGTTAGGTTAGGTTAGGTTAGGTTAGGTTAGGTTAGGTTAGGTTAGGTTAGGTTAGGTTAGGTTAGGTTAGGTTAGGTTAGGTTAGGTTAGGTTAGGTTAGGTTAGGTTAGGTTAGGTTAGGTTAGGTTAGGTTAGGTTAGGTTAGGTTAGGTTAGGTTAGGTTAGGTTAGGTTAGGTTAGGTTAGGTTAGGTTTTTTTTTTTTTTTTTTTTATAAGCACCCGTCATCACAGGGTGTTCTGCTTTTCCCCGATCATAGGATCACCGGGACCTTGTCTATCTATATTGCATACATACTAGTTCTCCATATATTCCTCGCGCTTTCAGCCTACCTACACTTTTATTTTAATTTCTTTTTTGTTTTATACAATGTTAACACTTTTAATTATTTACATAGGTTCTATATACCATTTAACTTATCAGTATTTTTCTTATACTATTATACTATTACTATTTCTATTACTGTTGTACTGCTATTACTCTTATACTATTACATTTCTTCTTTCTTAGTGCTATTTTACATCTATGTCTTAAATCATTGTATACTTATTTTTATCAATTTATTTCTATTATTCATACATTTCCTATTTCTTTCTTCTCTAATCTAATCTTAACTCTATTCTGTTAACAGGATTTGTGTTTGTCATAGTATTTAATTTATATTTTTCTTTTTATTTCTTATACATTTCTTTTCTAGGCAATAACATATATACTAACTAATATATATTTATTGACTATTTCTATGTTCTTTTAACTTCATGCTTGTCTTGTTTTTGTGTTACTGTTTGTGTTCATGTGAGTGTTCCTGTACTGATATTATCCCGTATATACAATATACATTCTATATATCATTTGTGTTCGTGTTGTCGTGTATTCTGTGTTCGTGTGTGTCATGTTAGTGTTTCTGTGTGTTTTGTGGCTGTGTGTACCTGCTATGTGAGTTCTAGCGTGAAGATTAGACGTAGGCCGTGTTTGCGCGTGCCAAATAATCCCACTTCCTTCGCACCGGGCAATCGACGCTGAACGCATTATGGTCGGTCTTCCGCAACCCAGAGTGTGAACAGTTGCAGCACCGCGGTTCATCACCCGCGGTAAAAACTGTGCATTTTTCGCGCAGGTGAGGTCCTCCACAGTGACTACACCTGTCCACACTCTCGGTGCAAAATTTCCGACCATGTCCAAATGCTAGGCACCTAGTGCATTGGATGAGCGGGGACTGGTCCTCGACTCTGACCCTTTGAAGGTCCAGGTAGAGGGCCCCAGCCTCCGTCATCCTCTGCCAAACGCTGGGTCCCACCTGAAGGATGATATGCGATGTTTTCGGGTTTCTTGTCCGTTTCTTATATTTAATTACCATTTCCATATCTTCCTCAGGCAGGCCCACGAAAGTGTCTTTATTTTGGGCGTGGAGCGCCCTGATTAGGTCTTCGTCTTCGCCATCCACAAAAACATCTTTCAGGATAACGAGGGGATTTTTATTCCTCATGGGCGCTACATTTAGTCCGTTCCCACGACTCTCTATTATTTCTTGGACTTTCCTCATCTCGTCCTCAGTGTCGCAGCCCAATATAACCATCTGGTTCTTCGCTTTGCGAACCTTATTTATTTTGAGGCCTGTAGCTCTGGCATCGACCGCTTTTTTCACTCTGGCGAGCACCTCGTCCGCAGTCTCCAGACCACCTTCGAGGGTGACCGCCATCGAGTGAAGTGCCGGACGATAGATGGGTTTGGCTGCTGCGACGCTGGCGTACGATTTTGGGACTTGAGCTGGGGCTAAGCTTAACTCGGAAGCCAGTCCTTTTGCGACCTCCACGAATTCCTGTTTGGCTGCGACGACATCCCCGGCAATACCACCGACCAGATCTTTGAGGAGAGCGTGCGTCCGACTTTCGACCTGCTCGGTCACTCGGTCCACGGCCGCCTTGGCCTCATTGACCGTGTCGGCGATCTTGTCGAGTATGTCGGAGCCTCGGTCGTCATTGTTGTTATTGAGTCCCGCAATATCCGCTTTCAAACTTAGCTCCATCTCACTTAGTCTTTCCGTCAGCGCCGCTTCCATCTCTCCCAGTTTCCTGAGCATGGAGTCATCGGACGAAGAAGCTTTAGTGGGAGTCCTCGTTTTTGGAGCCTCTGCTTCGAGACTTTGTATCCTCCCACTAAGTTCAAAAATCGCCCGTATGCCCTTATCCGATTGCACCTCCAGGAACTGTTTGATATCTCTCCTCATCTGAGGGTACTCTTGAACTTTCGAGGGTATATCCTCGAAGGTCTTCATCAGTTCCTGGAGGAGCTGATCGCTTGGTAGTGCAGCGTAGTTCTTTTGCTGCTTTTTATAAGAATCCATGTTTTCAAGCGATCTTCTTTTTGTTTCAGGTCTCCTGATAAAGGTTTTAGCAGCGTCCTGCGCTGCTGCGGTTTTGGTGGTTGGGCTGGGGGTGGTGATCTTTTTGGCAGCGCCAGAGGTTGCGGGTGTGCGGAACATGTTGGTAGTGTAAGTGTGTATGAGTGCGGTGAGTAGTGTTACTTATTATAAGTGGATCGGGGAAAATTGTCCTTTGTACTAAAATAATACGTGTTGTGATAAAAAGGATGTATAGAGTCCTAAGAATTAAAATTTTAAATTACAATAATATATCTTATAATAATTTGCTATAAATAAATGACTTAATATATACCGGGTGTAAAAGGTCCGTGTATATAACTAAAGTAGGTAGCAATAGCTATTCTACTTGAAACTAAAATTATACTATAACGGCAAAAGCCGGTCAATAATACCGTCAGTTCTGTGTAAAGCAGACGTCTTTAGAACTAGATAAATGCAATATTATAATATATATATTTATATGTGTGTGTATGTGTGCGTGTGTGTGTGTGTGTGTGTGTGTGTATGTGTATGTGTATGTGAGTGTGTGTGTGTATAGCATATAACTCCTCGCTGATTGGAATGCAAAATGTCAGGTTGTCAAAACAACAGTCAATTGCTATTCCAGATCAGCAGAAGAGGTTTGTCAATAATATATATATGAATTAGTGGTGTATTGATATGTGTATCTGAATGCGATATGTGAGTGTAGTGTTGATATTATATATAGTTATTATGCTATAGTCAGACGGTTTATATATAGTACATAGGTATTACAAGTAGGGTATAAATAAACAAAGCGGTATAATGAAGGCTTTGTTTGTCCGATTTTCCACTTACAGGTATCGATAGGATCCTGTTTGTCGTGTGTTTTCAGTGGAATTACCTTTGAAAAAGCTTATATTTAGGATTTATTTTTGCTCTACTAAGTAGAGTCAGTCTTGGACTCTACGTAGAGACCCCAAAATAGTCACGCGGATTAGCCCTGGACAAGCCGATGGGTTTGCAGAAAACCGCGTCCCGCTACGACGAACGGTTACCGAGATATCGTGGATTCTAATTTTCCAAGATGGCGGACGGAATTTTGGCAGAGACTTATTTGCCTTATATCTCGGCAACCACTCGACGCAGATTGACGTGCGACGGCTCGTTCAGTTCGGGCTGAGTTCCTCTTCCCCGCGCAGAGGTCAAATTCAATGCGTTTTGGAGTCTCTATGTAGAGGCGATATGTATTTAGCCCAATAGCCCAGCCTAAGCGAGTCCCGAACCCGAAAACCGCAATTTTCTACGGGTCAAATTGACCGAGTAATGGGTGTTTCAATATTCCAAGATGGCGACCAATATGGCAGCCAAAACCTTTGACCGGGTGTTATTTGGGACCTAATTACTCGAAATAGGCCGAGTTTGGGCTCGTTTTGTTCAGAAACCAATTTCCTTTCCTGTGGTAATAATATAATTTACAAATTTTTAATATTAAATGAGAAATTCGAAAATATTTTAATAAAAATAAAAATAAAGCAATAAAAATTTCGAAAAAAATGTAATTAAATTTGGAAATTGGTCTCTATACTAGACCCGCTATTGGGATGCACATGAACATGATAGTCTTAATAATAATAAATAAAAACTAAAAAGTTGGTTTTTTCTCCCCAGGGGGTACAAAATTCTTAGAGAAAAATATGAGTGCAAAATATGGTGTTTACCACTTTAGCGCGCATCCGAAACCACCGAAAAAACAGTATGTAATAGATCGCGCTCCGGCGTCAGATAGTCTTAAAGTTTTGATATAAATTAATTTTTCACTGGAAAACTGTTCGTAGTAAAAATTTTCTGTGACCGGGAAATTGATGTGGGTGATGCACAGTACCTGGAGGCACGGCGTCAGCTTCCGGGCTCCCTTCCTTCGATGACCACGTGGCCACGTGGTTGCAGGTTTTTCCTCAATAAGTTCGTTTTCCCTCGCCGGAAAATTCCGATCAAAGTGACCGTGAATAGGGCTCCCAGAGGTCCTTCCCCTGGCAGTCTCACCAACTTTGTCACTAAACTTGTTCTTAAGATATAACACTTTAAAAGGATGTTATAACCTATAAATCACTATTTTTCTGCGATAACTTTTTTTCCGGTCGCGTGCGGGTGAAACTGCTTGCAGATTTAGATGCGCTTCGTTTTTCCGCTTCTAACGGTATATGGCACGGCCTTAAAAACGCACTTTTACCCACTATTTTAATATTTTTAGCGCGGAGCTAGTGAAAATCGTGGTGTTTCCGGCGGCGGGATGCACGAGACTGGGTTAGGTTAGGTTAGGTTAGGTTAGGTTAGGTTAGGTTAGGTTAGGTTAGGTTAGGTTAGGTTAGGTTAGGTTAGGTTAGGTTAGGTTAGGTTAGGTTAGGTTAGGTTAGGTTGGCGTTTGGCATCAGGCCGCGTCCTGGTGATGGGAGACTTCAACGCAAAGTCCGAAGCGTGGGGGTCTCCCAGAACGGACGCCCGCGGTAGAGCGGTGGAAGAGTGGGCGAGTTCGGTGGGCCTCTGTCTGCTCAACAGAGGCACCACCGACACTTGTGTTCGGCAGCAGGGCGGGTCGATAGTGGACCTCTCGTTCGCTAGCCCTGCTGTCGCACACAACGTAAGGAACTGGCGAGTCCTGGAGGAGGTCGAGACTCTCTCGGATCATCGCTATATCCGAGCAGAGATCTCCCGGAATCCCCAGGACCCAGTTAGGGGTCACATGGCGGACAGAGCTCCCCGATTTCCGCGGTGGGCTGTGGGTCGTTTGAACCGGGACCTGTTAGAGGAGGCAGCCATAGTGCAGTCGTGGCTGTCTCCGGTGCCTCCCGACGAGGGGGTCGATGCTGCGGCGGACCGCATTCGCGTTGCGCTTACGCAGGTTTGCGATGCGGCCATGCCGCGCGTCCGACGTCGGCCTCCTAGGAAGGAGGTCTACTGGTGGTCCCGGGAGTTGGTGGACCTCCGCGAGGCCTGCATTCGTGCCCGGAGGTCCTACACCCGCAGCCGGCGGCGACGCCGCAACGATAACGGGGAGGGCCAGCTGTACGAAGCGTACCAAGCAGCGCGTGACGCTCTGAAGCTGGCCATCTGTCGCGCCAAAGAGCAGTCGCGGCAGGAGATGCTGGAGGGACTCGATCGTGACCCCTGGGGTCGCCCATACCGCGCGGCGCTGAGCAAGCTCCGCGCGACGGGCCCCCCCCTTACCGAGTCTCTTCAGCCTAGCTTCCTCACCGAAGTGGTCGAGGGCCTATTCCCGCCACAGGCGGAACACACGCCCCCGGCGATGGCCGCAGAGGCCGAAGTCCGGGAGGCCGACGAGGAGGACGTGGTGGTTCCGCCTGTCACGGAGGCGGAGATGGGGGCGGCCGTTCTGCGCATCCGCTCGAAGCGGACCGCCCCCGGGCCGGACGGAATTCCGGCCCGAGTGTTGGCCCTTGCCCTTGACCACATGGGCGACCGCCTCAGGGAACTGTTTGACGCGTGTCTGTCGGCGAGGAGGTTCCCTGAGTGCTGGAAGGTGGGGAGGCTGGTGCTCCTGCCCAAGCCGGGGAGAGCCCTGGACTCGGTCGCGGCCTACAGGCCTATCGTACTGCTGGACGAGGCGGGGAAGTTGCTGGAGAGGATTCTCGCTGCCCGCATCGTCCGGCACCTCGAGGAGGTGGGGCCCGATCTGTCGGACGCCCAGTTTGGTTTCCGCGCCGGGCGTTCGACGATCGACGCCATTTTGGCCCTGAGGGCTGCGACCGAGGAAGCCGTCAGAGGAGGCGGCGTGATGTTGGCGGTGTCCTTAGACATCGCCAACGCATTTAATACTCTGCCATTCGGCAGCATCGGGGAGGCACTCCGATTTCATGGGGTGCCCGCATACCTGAGGCTGCTGATGGCAGACTATTTGGAGCGGAGGTCCGTGTTGTGCGAGGACCGAGCAGGCGACGTCGTGCGCAGGGCGATATCGCGCGGTGTTCCACAGGGGTCCGTCCTTGGCCCTCTCCTGTGGAACATCGGCTATGACTGGGCCCTGCGCGGAGTCTTACCCCCCGGGCTGAGCGTATTCTGTTACGCTGACGACACGTTGGTAGCAGCCCGGGGTCGCAACTTTGAGGAGGCGGCTCGCCTGGCCACCACGGGGGTCTCCCAGGTGGTCGGGCGAATCGAGGCGCTGGGGCTTAAGGTGGCCCTCACCAAGACGGAGGCCCTGTTGTTCCATGGGCCCCGTCGCGGGCCGCCTGCCGGCGCCTCGATCACCGTCGGCTCGGTCCTCGTACCGGTTCAGGCCCAGATGAGATATCTGGGCCTGGTGTTGGATGGACGATGGCTCTTCGACGAGCACTTCCGTCAGCTCGAGCCCAAGCTGGACGGCGCGGCGTCCGCCCTGGGGCGATTATTGCCCAACCTGGGCGGACCCAGTTTAGCGTGCCGGAGGCTCTACACGGGGGTAGTCCGGTCGATGGCGCTCTACGGCGCACCGGTGTGGGCGGGGTCCCTGACCGCCCAGAACCGCGCGCGGTTAAGCCGACCGCAGCGCACTTTGGCGGTCAGGGCAATTCGCGGTTACCGCACCGTGTCCGCAGACGCGGCATGCGCCCTGGCCGGTGCTCCCCCGTGGGATTTGGAGGCGGAAGTGCTCGCCGACGTTTATCGTCGAGCGGCCGAATTTCGGGCAGGCGGAGGCGGTCGCCCTCTGCTCGAGCAGGTGCGCGAGTGGCGCGAGGCCGCTCGACGAGCCATCGTGGCCCGATGGTCAGTCCGGCTGGAGGCTCCACGTGCGGGTTTTCGCACGGTGGAGGCGCTCCGGCCGGTCCTTTCGTTGTGGGTGTGGCGACAGCACGGGACCCTTTCCTTCCGGCTGGTGCAGGTATTATCCGGGCACGGGTGCTTCGGATACTACCTGCACAAGGTCGCGAGGAGGGAATCGAGTCCCGCCTGTCACCACTGTGATTGTGACGAGGACACGGCGCAGCATACGCTGGAGTTCTGCCCGGCGTGGGCGCAGCAGCGTCGTGCCCTCGTCGAGACCATCGGTGCGGATCTCTCGCTATCGGCCATAATCCGCTCCATGGCCGATAGCGACAGGAATTGGAACGCAGTCGCCTCCTTCTGCGAGAACGTCATCTCGCAGAAGGAGGCGGCGGAGCGGGCCAGGGAGGAAAGTCTCCTCGCTGACCCGATCCGTCGCCGGCGAACCGGGCGGCGTCGGCGCGCCGATGCGCGCCTGATGCCACCCTGAGTAGGGCTGAGGGTGGGAGATCGGGGTACTTTCTCTCCCACCCTCACCCTTCTGCGTAGTGGCGGCGTCTCTGGTGCACCCAGACGCCGCCGCCAGTGTTGGTGCCCGCGGGGCGTGGGCAGTCACTGGGTGGGTCGTTGATGTCGTATCAGGTTCCAACGGCCCACCCGTCAAGGTGAGGTGACGGTGCACAGGGGGGTTTTAGTCGGTATGCCGGTCGTGTCATCTTGACCGGTGAGCCCGACATAACCGTCCCACTGCCCCCCGAGTGGGACGGTATGCATCAGGAGCATTTCCCCCCTCAAAAAAAAAAAAAAAAAAAAAAAAAAGGTTAGGTTAGGTTAGGTTAGGTTAGGTTAGGTTAGGTTAGGTTAGGTTAGGTTAGGTTAGGTTAGGTTAGGTTAGGTTAGGTTAGGTTAGGTTAGGTTAGGTTAGGTTAGGTTAGGTTAGGTTAGGTTAGGTTTTTTTTTTTTTTTTTTTTTTTTAAAGGCACCCGCCATCGCAGGGTGTTGCAGCCTCCTCTGACGTGAGGATCAGAGACTTTATTTTAAGTTATTGTATTATTGGTTACTATATTTTGTTATTTGCAACTTTCTTAAACATGCCTTATTCTAGATTTCTTACGGAACACGTGTTATACTAATTTATAATTTACTTATATTTTATTTACTTAATACTAACAGCCATTCGGGTAAATTTATGGAATGCGTTTATAAACTTATAAAAACAATTTTTATGCATTAGAATATATGATACTTAACCTATGTAATGTTTATATTGCTTATTTACTAAAAGAAAAATTTCTATACTACATTTACATATATAAGTATATGTTAATTAGCATAAGTTATGTGCTTTTATTTCTAGTTGCGACTATTTTTGCAATTTTTATACAGTAGTTAATAAACATGTTTCTACTTTTCTCTGTACTTAGTACTGCTCCCACAGTGTTAGGTGTTATGTCTGTATTAAGTTTGTTTTCTAGTGTTAGTCTGTCGCTTGTGAAGACGGGGCAGTCAAACAATAGATGGGTGATACTCTCGCCTTTGCTCGGTTCACAGGTACACGATGGACTCTCCTTACACTTGAATCTGTGCAAATATTCGGAGAATCCACCGTGCCCCGTAAAAACTTGTGTAAGACTGTTGCTCAGCTCTACCCTCCTAACAATTCTGTATGCCTCTACGGCATCTGGAAAAAAGACCTTTGTGGTCCCAGCGACCTCCGCGTCTTGATACCTCCGATTCCATTCGTCAAGCGAGTCCTTCCGGATCTGTCGCTTGACGAATGAAACCGGGCACTTATCATATTTCGGCTGCGTTTTAAGTCTCTGCGCAGCCTCCTTGGCCAATTGGTCAGCTCTTTCGTTACCCTCCAACCCGGCATGTGCTTTGATCCAGAACAAGGATATATCCTTGTTCTGGCTTTTGCCCATATCTAAATGTAGCCTTGCTTGGCTGGCTAGGGGATGGAGGGCATCATAGCTGATCACGGACTCTAATGCTGATCGTGAGTCACTAACGATTGCGTATTTTGTTTGGGCTCCTGTAGACGCCAACCTTGATGCTTCACATATAGCCAACAATTCTGCCTGGTACACGGTACAGTAAGACGGCAGTTTTAGTTTGGCTGCTTTAGTTTCCACCCCATTTATCCATACGGATAATGAGGCGCCAACCCCACCACCAATTTTACTGCCGTCAGTGTAGATCACTGTACAGTCCCGAGTGTACTCGGCGACCTCCGCGTCACTTTGGAGGCTAACGAATTGTCGGCGTATATGCTTCGCAGGGTGGGGTCTCGTGGAGTACGCAACCCGGGTCTCAACCTCAGCGTGCCCTGGTGTCGACTCGGTCACTCCCCTCTTGGCCTCGTACAGAGAGGCGTTCTCCCTTATGCGTATGTCAAGTGGGAGCAATCCAGCCAGCACCAGAACCGCGTTCAGCGAGACTGTCCGGTAGGCCTTGCAGAGCTTCTGCGCAAAGAGTCTTTGGACAGTATTGAGCTGCCGCTGGACCATCTTTTTATTCGTCGCTGGTGCCCAAGCACTGGCCGCATACGTGATGATTGGTTCCACCGCGGCATTATAAATAGTCCTTACTACCTCAGGGTGGAGGCCCCAACTGGTCCTGGCGGCTTTCGATAGCTGCTTGTAGACGCCCAATGCTTTTCTGCAGACATTTGCAGTGTGTGCATTGAACGTTAACCCGCTGTCTATCGTTAGCCCCAGAAGTTTAATCTCCTTAGACATGGCAATGTCCACTCCCGCCATGCTCAGATGTGGGGTGTCGTACTTCAGCTTGTTGGTTATTACCATGGCACAAGTTTTGTGTGGCGCAAACTTCAGCTTGTTTACGACTCCCCACCTCCGAACACACTCGAGAGTGGCATTACCCTGTCTCTGGATCTCCATTGCTGAGTCCCCCGAGAACACGAGAACTATGTCGTCCGCAAAGGCTTGACAGTAGTCGCCTCGTTTCTCAAGGCCCCGCAGCAATGGGTCCAGTAGGAGATTCCACAGTATGGGACCACTTATTGAACCCTGCACGCATCCTTTCTGTGTCGACTTAGTATATTCACAACCAGCATACCTAAGTCGGACACGTCGGTCAGTGAGGTAGCTATTGATGAGGCATCTGAGTGCCCCGGGACACTGCTCCTCAGCCAACCTGACCTGTATGGCAGGCCACCATGCGCTATCGAAGGCGCCCTCTATGTCCAACGACACCATTGTGATGAGTTTCCTCTTTTTGAGTTCACCCCTCACATGGGCCACTAGGTCGTAGAGGGCGTCCTCGGTGCTACGTTGTGGTGTAAAGCCGTACTGGTGAGGGCTTGTCCGTGGCACCAGATGCCACATCAGTCTCCGGACCATCATTTTCTCTAGGACTTTCCCCATTAGTGGTAATAGGCCTATCGGTCTGTATGCCTTGGGATTGGTGTAGTTGTCCTTTCCTGTTTTTCTTATAATGACCACGATGGCTTCTTTCCACACACGTGGAAAATATTTTAAGTGGAGGCATTTGTTGAAGACCGCGAGATGTAGCCGCAGGTCACCCAGGATGACACGTGAACAGATGTCAGCTGTGAAACCGTCTGCACCAGGGGCTTTTTTTGGATTAAAGCTGACCATCGCCGATCTGAGCTCTTCCTCTGTAAATGCTGGGTCACAAAACTCATTTTGAGCCAGTTCATTTAGCCGGTCCGCTTCACTTCTTATTCGGCGATGGTCAGAATTATCTTCCTCATCCTTGTCATCCGGATAAAATGCTTCCGCTAACATTCTCGCGGACTCCTCCTGCTCTACCATTCTCCCGTCTTTGGCCAGCGGTGAGTCCTCCTCTCTTTTCCCAGTGTACTTTATCACACGGTATATGCCTTCCCAAAGGCCTTCCTTGTCTTGGCGTTCACAAAAAGACTTCCAACTTCGGATCTGTGCAGCCTTGGCCTCAGTCTCGTATTGAGCCTTTGCTTCCAGGTACTCATCAACGACTGCAGCTCTGCGGACAGTCGCTGCGCATCTGATTCTGCGTTTTCTGGTGATGACCATACGTTTCATGGCCTCCAACTCCTCGGACCACCAAGGAATGGCTAATTTTTGATTTAGTGTCTTTTGCGGCATTGACGCTTTGCATGCGGATGTAATTGATGTTGTTATATTTTTTATTACTACATCTAGGTCGTGTTTAGCTTGAATATTTTCTATTATATTCATGTTTATGCATTTTTGTTCAAAATTCTCAACCAGTTTGCTGTTGAATAGTGCCCAATTGGCCTTTCTGGTGTTGTATTTTCTTGTAGTTCTTTTAATTTCTTTATTTTTGTCACGCCGCAGTCTAATTTTAAATTCCATTCCATTGTGGTCCGAGCTAGTCAGGTCCTCCACGACTCTCCAGTCGTCAACCAGGTCCAACAAGTCCTCGCTGCAAGCGGTTACGTCCACATAACTTGTCAGTCGCTTACCGCCTCTCACAGTATCAAAAGTGGGGGTTGTGCCGTTGTTGAGCACGTGGAAGCCCAGCTCAGCCAAGACTCCGGCCATTAGCTCACCTCTTGAGTCTTGTTTTATACTGCACCACCACGGACTCTTTGCATTCGCGTCTCCGCCAATAATGATTTTTAAATGGCCTGTTGCGCGTATTATATTAATTAGTTGCTCTAGGTACGCTTCTATGGGGAGGTCCGGCTCAAAGTAATACGAGACGGCAAGGAGCTCCCAGGCTTCGGTTTGCATTTTCACCACCACGATATTGTCGGTGGTGAATTGAGGGCACTGTACCACCCCAATGCCGTCATCAAAAACGGCAATTGCGGCCTTTACAGTGCCCCCACTGCTACCGGTCCTCTGGAATATCCTGGCCCCCCCGTACGCCTTCATCGCCTTAATACCTCCCACATAGGGTTCCTGTATGAGAGCGAACGCGTACTTGCGCTTTCGCGCTTCGAGCATAAGTTCCGTGGTGGCCAGTTCTTTCCGCTGGAGGTTGGCCTGCACGGCTCCGTACAAAGTTCGGGAACTGCTAGGTACCACCTTAGCAGTACGCGACTTTTGCTCTGGCTAGCACGTCCCACTTCCGCCGCACCGCACACTCGACGCTGAAGGCGCCATGCTCGATAGCACCCATCTTCGCCGAAGTACAGTTGCAACAGGTAGGGGCCGCGCCAGCGAGCCAGTCAGCGCATTTGTCCTTCAAATGCAGCCCCCCACAATGGCTGCACCTGGGTACGGTCTCCTTACAGAAACGTCTGCTGTGACCGTAACCCAGGCACATGGAGCACTGCACGAGCGGAGATTGGTCCTCCACCCTGACTTTTTGCATGTCGATGTGCAGTGCTCCTAGGCCTATGGCCCTTGACCACACTAGGGGCGACACCCTCAGCACGATATGGCAAAGGTGGGGGTTCCTCGCTTTACGCCTGTAGCGCACAACTGCGCGATCGTCCTCCTTTTTGAGGTCGCGAAAGACCACCCCATTCTGGTTCCTCAGAGCCATGATGACGTCCTCATCACTGAGGCACGTCAGCACGTCCCTAAGGACGATCAGTGGGTCTTGGTTCTTCACGCCCTCAACCAGGAGGTGATCCTCTGTGCCCTTCAGCCGTTCCCGTAATCTGTCAGTTTCGTCCTTACTATGACAGCCAACGATAATTTTCCGATCCCTGCCTTTTCGCACCCTTTCTATTGCGATGCCGCCTTCTTTTGCTCTCACAGAATCTCTGACCTTTTTAAGGACGTCCTCACCCGTATCATTTTCGTCTTTCGACGAAATAATCAGTGAGTGCAGCGCGGTCGTTCCGGGTGGCTGCCTCCTCGGCGTCGCTGCCACACTCGCGTAGCTTGATTGCTGTTTGTCCAAGCACTCTTGTAGAGTTTTCATTTTTTCCGACGTTTCTTGTAAGAGCTTTGTATGCTCTTCTAGAGCTTTAGTTAGTTCTGTCGTTTCATTTTCGTTTGCCAGCGCCACCGGGTGAGGTGGTATAGTTTGCGAGGCTGGCTTCCAGTCTTCGCTCTGCGATTTACCGCTTTTTAGGCGGGCTGCCTCTGCTTCCTTTACGAGCTGGTAGAGCCTATCCAGAGCCACAATTATGCCCTCCTTAATATCCGTCCTAGTGTTTCTAGAACTGTTGAGATGGGTCTTCGCCTTAGTTATGCAGGCCTTTGCCTCAGCAGTCCTATCCCCACCAGGAACAGAGCTTTGGAGCAGGCTTTTTGTGGGGGCGGCTCGGGCAGTAGCGATTGGTGGTGGGCTTCTGGTCTTGCCGTCTGCTTTGCCCGCTTCCCACTCCCCTATGCTACGTCTGACTTTTTGTGAGGGGAGCGCCTGTTGTGAATCTGCCACTTTTTGGGATGGTCCTGCCATATCCATGTCTTGCGGCGGGGTTTTGGACTGAACCTGCTCAAGTATCGGTTTTTTGGCCGGTGTGCGGTGACCAAACATTTTTACTGTAGTGTTAGTGAAGGGTTATGAAGCACTATTGTCAAATGTAAAAAGAGTGTATAAAATACAAAAATATATGAGAAAGGATAAAAAGCAATAAACTTTTTG